>CM065300.1:59057523-60322915 GCA_032871835.1 Dipteronia dyeriana | reverse complement strand
TTCAACTACAAAGTTTAATTAATAACAGTGTTTATTGGTTTATTGGTTTGATCAGACTTTTTATTAACAATTTTTTTTTTCTGATCAGATTTATTATAGTTGAATAACGTTGAACATCTGGAAAAAAAAAAAGAAAAAAAAAGAAAAAAAAAATCATTTTAAAATAAAAATGGATTGCAGATCTTCATCCCACGATGAAAACGCAGAAGACGAAGAGGAAGCATACTTGCCGACCTCTACCATCATCGACGATGCCATCATCAGTGACCTCCGTCGTCGACAACTCAACCATCGCCGACTCCATCAGCACACATCACCGCCAGTTTTTTTCCTTTTTGAGTTCAACAACTACACATAGAGTTCTGAGACCATAGTTTTGAAGAACTGAGAGAGATGAGACCAGATCGTGAGAGGGAGAGATACAAGAGTAGACCATAGTTTTGAAGAAAAATTGAGATGAGATCAGAGTCTTGAAGAACAAAAAAATCTGCAAAAAGAGCACAGAAGTTGAGGAGAGAGAATAGAGGCCCTAACCATATTTTATTGTTACTTTTGTATTGTTAATAGTAAATGTAATTGGTGTTTCAAAAAAAAAAATGTAATTGGTGGGCCCATATAAAACGAGAAAAAAAAACAACAATTAAGACTCCGTCCTACGGCTGTTTTTCAATCCGTTTTCGTTTTTATTTTTTAAAAACGATTTCGAAAACGCGATTCTTAACCGTTTTTCATTTTATTTTTGAAAAAAAAAAAATGAAAAACAAAATCAGTGTTAAAAGTGAAAGATTTAAAAAACATAAAATAGTTGCTTTTTGTTTTCATTTTGTTTTTCATCTTTTTTATATATAAAAAAAAACTATTAATTGTACTGTTATACGTTTGATATAACTAGAACAAAACGAGACAAGATTTTCAAAAGACCAAAGTGCTTCTCTTATATATATATATATATATATATATATATATTATAATTATTATATAATATTAATTAATATATTATATATTATTGTATTATTATGCCTCTCCACGTTACATGCAGGAAGCATCTCACTCACCTACTATCCAAACTTCAACATCCCTCTCAGAGATCTAAATCTGCACAACTGTCTTAAAGTCCAACTGCAGATTATAGGAACCCCGATGATGCCAAATTCCTATATGGCAACCCTCCATCATCAAATTGCTTACAGACTCCAAGATCATGCTCTCGACCTTCCCATTCCTGGACATTCTGGAGACACCATCTTCATCAAAGCAGAAAGAGAAGATGAGGTTCCTACTATCATCCAGATTCCCAAACAACTGCCGAGAGAAAAGCTCACTGAGATCATGCCCCTGAACTGGATCACCAACTATGAGAAAACGTTTCAAAATACCACGCCAGTTGTGGCAGCCGAAACGAAGTTCACCAAGTTGGCAGATGGTTCGATCCAAACCACATATGAGCAGATTGGCGTTTCAGAAACAAGCACTCCAGTTACAGAAACACCCGCCAATGCTCCTCCTGTTTTCCAAATCTTGACAATCTGACCCGTCACAACTGAACAAGAGATCCCCATCCATCACTTTGAAGCTGATGGAACCCCAGTCTACACAGATAAAGTTAACGGACACTTCATCTGGGACGTTGACCCAGACATGTGTGACGCCGACTGTGAATGCAGATCTTGCCATAAGCAAGAAAAGAGGTCCTGTAAGTCCGCTACCTCCTACAGGAAACCTAAAGACCCTCACAGTTCTTGGATTGGTCTCAAACCAATAAAAAACAAGCCCCTTCCCATATATGATAGGGCTCTTCAAATTCTTAGAGAAGAAGGCTTACTCCAGGAGCAACAAATTACCCCGGCTCCGATCCCATGCTTCATGGCCTCCAGCTATGACAAAGACTTCCTTCCTTTAGATTCATCATCAAATCCTGACAGAAACTTGTATTCTAGGCCCTTCATTCAGTCAACAGAAGTCCTACCTGATGGGTCTCACAAACAGCCTTCTCAGGCTGAGCAAGTCCTCAACTGGCACACCCGTAATGCATCAGTTCAAAACAGGGTGCTCCACTCCATCGATCAAAAAATAGACAAGGTCTCACACCAGGTCTCCCAACAAGACAACCAACTACAGCATTTAGACTCCACATTACGAAACATGTACACAGACCTGCAGTCAAGAGTAGCCAGGCTAGATACTGATTTACATCAGTATATCAGCCAAGGTTATTTTGGCCCTGATTTTGATAACAAAGAAAGAGAGATCAGACGGCTGAAAGACCAGCTAGACCAGATAACAAGAGACCACTTTGTCAGCTCACCCTACATCCCTAGCCCTCATCCTTACTCCCCGTCTCTAGTCTTCCCAACACAAACACCACCACCTCCGTTAAGACCTCCTGACCACTCCCAGTTTTTCAAATCAACCGGAGACCTTTTCCGAAAATACCCACCTTTGCCTACAGAGAAACCATCAACTAGCAAAGAAAAGAAAACCTCCTAGAAAAAGAAGACTCATTCTTCTCATTACCCTCATTCGGATCACCGAAAACAAGCCTTTTATACATCTTCCCGCCAATATTATTCCCCAGATACCTCCTCCACCGAGACAGAAACCTCGGAACCTTCCTCCACCTCTTCTTGGGAAACTTACCACTCTGACCAAACACCAGACTCCTCAAACGGTTCAGACCTTGATGATCTGACACAGGTCTTCCTGGCTACAAGAGCCGACCCTCAACCATCCACCCCAGCCATGAGTACATCATCAGAATCAGAAACCACTGAAGTACCTCCTCCAGTAACCAATGAGCCACCTAACCAAAGAGACCAAGGGGATACTGCATAAACACACACCCCTTCCCCGAGACCTACTAATGGTCCATGGTTTAACTTTGATGAAGTCGCCCCCAGACAATGGAGAAAAAGAATGTCTGAAATGAGCGCCTGGCTTGACCTCTAAATTGCAAAAGGAGGTGACAACGTTGAAACCATCCTACGGGAATTTGTCTCCAGATTCACCGGATCTCTCAGAGACTGGTATCAAGCTCTCGGAGAATACAGGCAACTGCAATTAGTCAGATGCGGATCGGTTTCCATAGCAACAGGAATAATCTTTAGAGAATTCCTCGGAGATGTTTCCCAGTTTTACAAACAGACCAGGCAGGAGTTCTTTGAAATGACAGTGTGCTCTTTGAACAAAGAAGACATTGATTTTCACTATAGGCGCATGTCCTTCAGATACCACGCCCTCGGTGGTGTCAATGACGAGACTCTAAGACAGGTGTATCTGAACTCGCTCCCATCAGAACTCCAAGGAGAACTCCAGAGATTGATCGAGTTCTCAGGAAAGAGCCTTAGAGAGATCACCTTGGGAGAAATTCACATGTTCACCCACAATGCCCTAGAAAAGCTTTGTGCTACTCAACGAGTCTTCTCAAAGATGATAAAAGAAGGGAAAAGATACAGCAGACACTGTAAATTCCCTCCAAATTATCACCTAAAGTGCGAGTCTAATGAACATTGCAATTGCAAGGCAAACACCCCCTACAGGAAGAAAACACACAGGACTCAAAACCCTAAAAGGTTTTCAAACTCCAGGAAATACAAGTATTACAGAAAGAAAGCAAGGAGGTCTTGGAACAAGTCAAACAAATGCTTTGCCTGCGGACAGGAAGGACACTTTGCAAAACAGTGCCCTAACAAGAGAGCAAAATCGGCCAAACTGATCAGACAGCTAAGACAAGTCGCGGAAGAAATTCCCTCAGACGCAGACATTGAGTCCTATTTTTCAGAACAAGAAGATATCAACAAACTGACTTCTTTTATGATGCTAGACTCAGATATCACCAGCTCTTCAGAGAGCTCAGATGACTCAAGCCTTCCTGATCAAGACTACCCATCGGAAGCCTACCAGGCCACCAACAAGGAAAATGCAGGACCACAAGCCAAAATCCAAATCTTACCCACAAAATATTCTAAACCAATTCCTGTAATTGCCTATTTTGACACAGGAGCCCACTCCTCTATGATGAATCCCAATGTCCTCCCTCCAGACGCTTGGAAGCAAGAGAACAATCAATTCCTTGCTGCGGACGGTCAACTTTTCAGCACCCATTTAATCTCCAAACATAAAATTGGGTTGCAGTTCTTCCTGTCCTTCACTCTCTGGACCTACATTATCGGAACACCCCTCCCTGACAAGGATATCCTCATCGGATGGGACATTTACAGCCAAGCAAGATCCATCAGGATCTTACCTCAGGGTATCCGTTTTAAAAAGGAGTTTAAACCATTTATTGACATCCCAAAAATTTTCCCTCTATCAGTCATAAACCCAGACTTCAAGGAAATACAGGAAAAGTTCCAACTCTTCTGCGCCGACAGCCATACAGATTTCAAACACCCACACCCACTATGGAAAAACCCAGACTTCTTCATAAACCTCCCTTTTAAGCTCAATGAAGACACCAACCCCACAAGGGCCACACACACAGGAATGTCCCCTTCTGACCTGTCCATGGCAACAGAGGAATGTGAGTCACTCCTCAGCCAGGGCCTCCTAGAGCCCACTTCCTCCCCATGGGCTTGCCAAGCCTTCTATGTAGAAAAAAGATCTGAGAAGGCCAGAGGAAAGAAAAGGCTTGTCATTGATTACAAGCCCCTCAATCTTTTCCTTCAAGATGACAAGTTCCCTGTTCCCAGAGCTAATACCTTGTTCTCCCAAATACCCGGCGCAACAGTTTTCTCAAAGTTTGATCTAAAAGGAGCCTTTTGGCAGATTGGAATACAACCACAAGACAGGCCTAAAACAGCTTTCTGCCTTCCTAATGCCTATTACCAGTGGACCGTACTTCCTTTTGGGCTCAAGACAGCGCCTTCCCTGTTCCAAAAGGCCGTTACCAGAATTTTCCAACCACTGCTCAACTCAGCCTTGCTGTACATCGATGACATCTTGCTGTTTTCTGTCGACAGACAGTCACACAACCAGCTCCTAACAAAGTTTCACCAAATTCTTCAAGAATATGGAATCATGCTATCTGACAAAAAGAGCTCGATAGGTGTCTCAGAAGTCGAGTTTCTTGGCATGAAGATCAAGAATGGTGCCTATGCCCCCGGACCCACCTGGCCAGTCAACTCCTTGACTTTCCAGATTGCAACCTCACATCAAGACAGCTCCAGCAATTTCTGGGAATTATCAACTATGTCAGAGATTTCATCCCGCAAGCCGGTCGTTTCACCACCTGCCTAGCCAAACTCCTCAAGAAGGATCCCCCCCAGTGGAATACCCTCCACACTGAGGCAATCTCCCACCTCAAAAAGGCTGCACAGAATCCTCCTCCCCTGCGCATTCCCTCATCAGGCCACCTCATCCTGCAAACAGATGCCAGCGACCATTTTTGGGGCGCTATCCTCATTGAGGAAACCCAAAACAGTCATCACTACTGTGGCTATGCCAGCGGACAGTTCAAGGAATCCCAGAAACATTACCATGCCATCTATAAAGAGATCCTTGCTGTAAAAAATGGGATTTCAAAGTTTGACTTCCACCTCAGGACCACTAGGTTTACGGTCGAAATGGACAACTCCTCCTTCCCTAAAGTCCTAGAATTCTGTAACAAGCTCCAACCAAACCCCCAGCTCCTTAGACTTAAAGATTGGTTCGCTAGGTATGACTATTCCGTCAAACACATAAAAGGCCATCACAACATTATCCCAGACATGCTTTCACGACCACGACCCGTCAACCTCTTCTCCCGTACATGCCTAATCCCCCTAATCTGCATGGTGTCCTCTCCAGCCTCCTCATCCGCCCCCCCTAGACCCTGGTTTTCCCCCAGAATTCAGAGCTACATTTCCTCCAGGACAGGTCCCTTCCCCCCAACAGATCTCAGCATTTGCCAATACTTACCTTCCTCTTTACCTATCGCAGGTCAACATCCAAGGCTGTCACCACCAGATAACCATCCTCAAGAAACCTTTTTTTGACCCTTTCGTATCCTCCCCTTTCTACTACTATTCTGACCAGATGTTATGGTTCTTATGGTGTTTGTCTGTCCTCCATCACTACGCCATGGTTTTCCCCCTTCAATCTCTATATGGCTTTGTCCAAAGCCCTAGCTCAACCAACCTCCGAACCTTCCTACAATGGTTCAAGCCCCTGCATGCATGGCAGTCCGAACTCACTAAGCTCATGGGCCAGTATCACCTCTGGAAGATGGACCCTGAGCAAGCAGCCAAGGTATGCAGCATCTGGATCTTCAACAGGCCCTACAATTACAGCCCACATACTCAACTCCTGTGGACTTCCAACATCTGTTACGAATGGGATACTTCCTACGACTATGAAGGCCTGTACCGTACCAACATCCAGATTCCTCTGCTCAATTTCCTTTGTGACGTCAACAATGACTACACAGATGTCATCTTTATCCTCCCTGACGTCCCGAGAGACCCCATAAGGAGCCTTCACCCCTTCCCAGATTCTTTCCTCCAAGATTCTCAAGACCCTGCCGACACGTGGCCCTGTTCAATATGTGGAGCCCACAATTCAGATGATGAATATCACTCCACGTGCAACCTCAGCAGCCCATAGCTCTGTCGCCTACTGCATCACTTTCCAGCTGTCCTTTTTCCTGCTTTGTTTTGTCGGCCAGCTTTGTCGACCAACTTTACTTTTGCTTTCCAGCTGTTTTATTTGATCGGCCTGCTTGTCTTCACTCGGCCGCTCTTATCCTTGTAAAATATTTTAGTCTGATCCTGATCTCTTGGTATCAGAAAATGATCAGCCGTGTACAGAGCTCTTTCCTTTCTCTATAAAAAGGAAAGGCCTGCCTCTTTGTAAGATAGAACGAAAAGAAATAAAAGAGGATTATGTTTTCTATTTTGATGGCTTTCTAAACAGTTTCTCTCTCCCAATCTTCGACTAACTCTGTGTCTGAAACTATGGTTCTCCAAGGTCCCAGTATGCTCTATGCTTGCCTCTTATGAGGATCCTGCATATCAGAACAGATCCTGTATACTAGTTTGGTATATCGGCTGGACACCCTGGACACATCCGAACCAGAATGTTGCTGGCTAGGATGAACTCAGGTTTAACAAAGCCCCGTACTGACTAGTTCGGTCTGCTGATCTCCATCCATCTCTGTCAGTATCTGACCGGAAAAGTACCCTGTAAAGGCCGAAGGATGGCCGCCAGTGGGGAAAACCCGGGTTTTGGTCCTTTCTGTGAGATGGTAGTGGAGCTCTACACCCCTTATGGTATCTAATAATATATATATATATATATATTATAATTATTTATTTATAATTTAAGAGTTTAGTTTTGATTAATTCATTTTTTGATAATTTTTTTTTAATTAATTTTTTATGTGTTACTTTTTTTCAATTTAAAAATTATAACACAAAAGTTATATTAGTTAATTATTTAATCAATTTGTTTATAGTTGTAATAATATTAAATAAAATATAAAAATTGGTATTTCAATTTTTGATAGTTTTCGGTTAACCTACCAGACGCGTTTTTTCCGTTTTCATTTTCAAAATACAGCTTTCAGTATATGTTACCAGACGCGTTTTCAAAATTCGAAACTGAAACCAAAAACACTGTTTTCATTTTCATTTTCATTTTTATTTTCATTTTTGAAAAACAGTAACTGAAAAACACTTACAGGCCCGTCCTGTAAACTTTTTTCAGTTGCTGTTTTTCGAAAATAAAAACAGTATTTTTGATTTCATTTTCTTAATCTGAAAACACTTCTGGTAGCAAATACTGAAAGCTGTATTTTGAAAATGAAAATGGAAAAAAATACGTCTGGTAGGTTAACCAGAAACTATTAAAAATTGAAATATCAATTTTAGTATTTTGTTTAATATTATTATAAATATAAACAAATTGATTAAATAATTAACCAATATAATTTTTGTATTGTAATTTTTATATTAAACAAAAGTAACAAATCAAAAATTAATTCAAAAAAACATATTAAAAGTATGAATTAATCAAGACTAAACTCTTAAATTATAAATAAATAACTATAATATATATATATATATATATTATAATAAAAATATAATTGTATATATTATATTAATATAATATGTAATATATCAAATATTTTATATATATATATATATATATTATTTTATTTATTAAAAATTATTATATTTTTTATATATGAAATATTATTATATTTTTTATATTATATTTTTATATACAATAATACATAATATATCACATTGTATCCTATATAAATATATAATATTTGTTATTATATATATAATATTATATAATATATTATTATATATTTATATATATATATATTAAATATATATAGTATTAATAATATATATTATAGAATATTATAATTATAAAATATTATATATTATAATATTATATATACTATATATTATATATTAATTTATATATAGTTTTAATATATAGTATTAATAATATATATTATAGAATATTATAATTATAAAATATTATATATTATTCTATTATATTATTTATTATAATATACATAAAATATATATTATTGTGTGAATACTTTTAGTTCTAGTTGGAAATAAATTATTTTAGAATATATATATAAGAGGGGCATTTTGGTAATTTTAAAATCTTGTTCCGTCTTGTCCTAGTCATATTAAACGCATAACAGTACAATTAATAGTTTAAGATTTTTTTTTAATATAAAAAAAGTGAAAAATAAAATGAAAAACAAAAACGAAAAAACGAAAAACAAGTATTTTGTGTTTTTCAAATCTTTCACTTTTAACACTGGTTTAGTTTTTTATTTTTATTTTTTCAAAAATAAAATGAAAAACGGTTAACGAACGCATTTTCGAAATCGTTTTTTAAAAATAAAAATGAAAACGGACTGAAAAACAGGTGTAAGACGGGGCATAAAAGTTGTTTTCTCTCTGCACTACTTTTCACTCTTTAATTAAAAAAAATTGATTTTGCTGTTTTTTTTTCATCAAAAAGCTACTATTGATGTTGATTTTTGGATCACGTAGGATTGATCACGCGTCTAACAGGTTTTGTAAATTTTTGAAGATGATATGCAGAAAATAAAAAAAATACAATAAAAACATACACACATAAGTTTATATAGAAATATACAAGAAATTCACTATAATAGGATGATTACACACTCAATCTCTCCTTCTTTTTTTGCGTCTCTCTCTTTCTCTTGTATATTTTCTATGTGTTGTTACCTATATTTTACGATAAAATTATGGGTCTATTTATATGTGCATAGAACGTTAATCCTTGTTATACAAATAAGGAAAGGTAATAGTGTTTAATTAGAACTGGTTACTTGTTGAAGTCATCTTTGTCTTCTTTCCTGTTTCGAAGATCTTGCGCATTGAATTAGAATCTTTGTAGGATTTTAGTTTAGTAGTTTGTTTATGACTTATTTCCTGATCAGTGTGTAGTCTTCTAGAAGAGCAGAGTTATTGCTTCATTTGGTCTCATTTCCTGTTTGGTGTTTACCCTTCTGGAAGCCTTGAGTTCATTTGTTAGGTTTTAGTTTGTGTTGGTATGAATTCCATATCAAAATGATGTTTACCTTGTAATGACTTAGTTGTTTAGGTTCATGATGATTCAAGCTTCAAGGAAGAAGAAACAACAAGTCCAAGCAAGTTCTAAGTCTTCAAAGAGAAATGATGCAATTTGGTTCTACAAAGGTATACTAAGACCTTATCTTTCTCTTACAAGGCTTAGGCACATATAGACATATCATACATTTGTGTCTCTGCATCGTTGTGCACCTTTATAGACACACACACACATATCATACATTTATGTCCCTGTATCGTTGTGCACCATTATAGGCACCCACACACACACACATATCATACATTTGTGTCCCTGCATCATTGTACACCATTATAGGCACACACATACAATTCATTCATATGTGTCCCTGCATCGTTGTGCACCATGTATAACACATTCACACACTTTAAGATGAATGCTCATGCATTGGTTTGGAAATAACATGTTTTGGAATATGCATGATTGGAAACTATCTCTATGTAGTTTGCATTCTAGTGTGAATTGTGTTTGTGTGTGTATATGTTTGTATAATATGGATATTGAACTTGGATTTAGTCTTAAATTATTCTTGATTGAGTTCCAGTCATTTCGGTTACTCATACTATTGATTTCAAGTTCAAAGAAAAAAGATACTACACTTTTAACTCATGTTTCATACATTGTCTTCATCTTCTTATATCGAGTTGAATTATTATTTTCTGGGTTGAGTATTTTATATGTCCATGTCTGTGTGAGAGTTACGGTTCGTAATCCGTAAACGGATTCAAATTCCGAGTTTGGAGGCTAGAGAACGGTCGAAGAACGCGAAGGAGGGTCGAAGGAGAAAGAAGATAGGAGAAAGAAGCAAGCATTATCTTCTTTCCCGAGATGGCACGTGGCCATCTCGTGGCAGAAGGCTTGCTGCTCTGAGATGCCCACGTGCCATCTCTGGCAGCAAGCTTGCTTGGCTTCATTTTTCCCCTCTTGATCATTTCGCATGTCCAAGTCTCCCACTCCTTTATAAACTCTTTCCCTCTCACATTTCATTCCAATAAGAAATTCAAATCAAGTGTGCAGAATTTTCTCTCTAAATTTTCTCACCTTCCAAAAACCATAACTTCTTCATTTGAACTTTGATTTGAGTGATTCAAAGTTGAGAGTGTTCATCTATTCATCCTCCATCTTTTCTCTGTAAGGTTTTAGTTAATTTTACTGCTGTTTTTGGTGTCTAATCATACAAAAACGGGACTGCACTTAGATCAACTAATGTATTGATTTTCTCTCTAAGTTTTCTTTTAAAACTTGGTCAATTGCCTTGGGTTTTCTTCTTCTACATATATTTGTATACTTTGAGTGTTTTGATTTGTGTTTTGAACACTTTCAAAGCTAGGTTGAATTTCAATTGAAATCATTCATGTTGAGTTAGGTTTTGATTTTGCCTATGTTATCACATGTTTGGGATTGTATTGTGCTAGCTTTGATTCTAGGACTATTTTGTGATCTTTGATTGATTGATTTTGTGAAAAATAGTTCATCACATGTATTAGGCTCTCTTGGCCAAAATTCTCACATAATACATGTGCTTATGTTCTTTTGAGCTATTCATGTGATTTGTTGAATCTATGATTAGGAATATGCTCCAGAACTTATGCTTAGATCTATTTGACATTGTCATATGATTTTAGCATGTTTTAGGTTTTTGTGATTTAAACTTGATCTTGTGATTTGTTGATCATATCTTGTGATTCAAGTTTAGATATATGCATGAATCTAGTTTGTGATTAATGTTGATCAAATCTTACATAATCTAGATTGACTACTCATGCATGATGAACTAGACTATATGTGATTTGTGCATTCATGCTCATGCCTAGTATTTTCCATAGGATGTTTTGATCATAGCATTCTATGTTGCGTGCTTGTTTGTGTTTTGCATTCATGATCACCTAGATGCCTTGTGAGAAGGAAGTCTTGACAATAGGTGTGAGACCTATGGTGTTGAGCAAGAAGTCTTGGCAAAAGGTGTGAAGCCTCGGATTGTCGAGCAAGGAAGTCTTGGCTAGAGGTGTGAAGCCTTGGATAGTCTGGCAAGAAGTCTTGCCTTGAGTTGGGAGAACTCGGATATGTGAGCAAGAAAGTCTTGACTAGAGTCGGGAAGACTCGGATAGTTGAGCAAGAAGTCTTGCCTTGGGTTGTGAAGATCCGGATAAGGTGAGTAAGGATGTCTTGACAAGAGGTGTGAAGCCTAGGATTGTTGAGCATAGGGTGAAAACTTCTAGAGTAGGATAAGAGGGTAGTTTCTAGGTGAAGAGGTCACTTAAGAGATTGTACTTGTCTTATCTACTAGTGGATTTTGTTTGCCGGTGGCTGCTAGCCCGTGGATGTTTCCTCTTCGGAGGTTTACCACGTTATATCTTGTGTCAACTTTTCTCTATCTCTATCTCTCTAATATTTGTATTGTGGATAGAACTCTTTATGTATGTTGACTTCCTCTTTATAATATAGATTGTGTATGTGTTACAATTACTTGTTTGTATCACACTTTACTTGTGTTTATATATTGATTAATTGTCTTTAATTAATATATATTGTGATACAAGCAATCTATAGGGACAAACTTTTGTTTGTTTCTAAGGGAGTCGAAAAAAATGCCTAACCTATTCACCCCCCCCCCCCCCCCCCCATTCTAGGTTAGCCTTGAGCATTTAACCGTGATTGAATTTTCAATTGGTATCAAAGCAGGACACTAGATTGCACTTAGTGTGAGTCCGTGGTGATACTTTCAAGGTTTTTGTAAGGCGTTTGAAGTCATGGGTTTACAAGATGATGTAATGGAGAAAGGAGCCTTAAATACTAGGCCATCATTACTTCGTGGCACTAACTATGGGTATTGGAAGTTGTGGATGAAAGCCTACATCCGCTCTATTGATGAAAGGGCTTGGATGGTTATGGAAGAAGGTTATAGTCCTCCTACCAAGGTTTTAGATGATGGAACCATGATACTCAAGTCAATGAGTGAATGGACAACAAATGAGTTTGAGGTTGCAAAATGGCACCATCGTGCTATGAATGCCATCTTTGGAGGAGTTGATAGGCATCAATTCTCCTACATCCAAAATCTTGAATCCGCAAAGGAAGCTTGGGATACTCTCCAAGTTACTAATGAAGGATTCTTAGAGGTGAAAAAATCAAGGCTTTAAATGTTGGCATCACAATTTGAAGGTTTAAGTATGTGTGAGGAAGAAAAGTTCAAAGACTTCCAATTCTGGCTTCTTAACATAGCTAACCAATGTCAAGCACTTGGAGTACCTATCTCAAAAGAGCGTTTAAATTGGAAAATCCTTAGGTCTCTTCCTAAGAGATTTAAATCAAAGGTGACGGCTATTGAGGAAAGCAAGGATGTGGATATTATGAACATCGATGAGTTGCTTGGGTCTCTCCAAACTTATGAGATATGCTTGAAGCCAAAGATCAAGAGTAAGGGAATTGCTCTCAATGCTATTGAGGAGGAGAGTGATGATGAAAATGAAGAAATGGCACTCTTGGTTAGAAGGTTCAAGAAGTTTCTAAAGAAAAATGCCAAACCTAAATGCAAGTCTTCAAAGGAAAAAGGAGTCAAGAGAACATCATCTCCAAGGATTGTGAAGAATAGTCAAGTCATGAACAAGAAAGATGTTCAATGCTATAATTGTCAAGGTTTTGGTCACTTTGCTAGTGAGTGCACCAAGAAGCCATCTAAGAAAGACAAGAAAGGCAAAGTGTTGGCGGCTACTTGGAGTGATGATAATTCTAGTGACAATGAGATCTTTAGTAGTGAGTCTTCAAGTGATGAAGAGTTGGTGAGCAACTTTGTAGCTCTAACGGCTTCTCATTCTTCACTAGATGTTGGTAGTACAATATCTTTGAACAAGAACCTTGATGCAAATCATGATGAAAGCTCTAGTTCCATTCCTACTAATCTTGAGTTGTTGAAAAAGATAGAAAACCTTGAAGAAGCTAGAGACAATGCTCAAAGAGAAGTAATTGAGAATGATGATTTGATCAAGAAGCAACTAGATGAGTTTGTGGTTGTTACTCGTAGACTTCTTGGTGAAAAAGGTGATATTATGAAGAAGTTTAAAGAACTTGAAATGATAAACCTTGAGAAGAATAATGTGATATCTTCTTTGAAGAAGAGAGAACACGAATTGATGGAAGAGATAGACACGGCTAAGGAGGCTATCAAGGATTTAGTGAATGATTCGGTTAGTGTGTCTAGTGTTAGGAATCTTGTTAACTCTCATAGTGGTGAAGACGACTTGGTAGTTGAAGAGGAGCTCTTGGAAGCACCACTTCCTACACACTTTGATGAAGTCTTGATTGATAAGAAACCACACAAGAAGAGAATATCAAAAGCCAAGAAGAAGTTGGCGAACAAGGTATCTTTGCAAACTCTTAGTGAAGCTAGTTCAACTCAAAAAGGTACAATCTCATCTTTTATTCCAATTTGCCATTATTACAACACAATAGGTCACATCAAACCTAGGTGTTATATATATATTTAAAAATACAAATTAGGAAATGAATCTAGGGATAAGGAGATTAAACTTCAACTTGAACATGCTAAGGCCTTGAAAGTTGAGAAACATGATAATTTTGCTAAGCATGAGAAAAAGTTGTGGAGTAGAAAGAATTCTAATCTTGTTCAACTTGACAAAGCTTATGTTGAAAATGTTAAGGAAGAGTGTGTTAATGATATTCTTATTAATCAAGTCATTGAAGGACTTTACTCTAGATTTAACATTGTTGTCAAGGATGATATTGGAAATGTTTGTGTAGGTACACCCAAGAACAAGTGGTTCAAGGGTAAGTGCTCTTATCACTAATATAAGCAGAACATGTGAGATAGCTTTGAGGCTATATATCAATTGTGTTAAGAATTCTTGCTTGCTAGCTTTGAATAATCCATGTATTGATATGAACTTGGTTATCTCATATCATGATTGTTATGATGGTCAAAATTTGTTGATTAACTTTGAAAAAGTTCTTTTGTTATATGTGTTGATTGAGTTGAGATATTATGCTTTTTATACTCTTGTTGTGAAACATCGTCAACTTGATGTCATGAGGACATTCAAGGCAAGAGTGCTCATAAAAAGGGTGGAAGTATGATATTTGGTGAATATAATGTGCAAAAAGGTATCTCTATACTCTAATGCATATTCTCTTAGATATTCATCTTTTGACTCAATTTTTGACTTACATCTCATAGCATGTCATATTAGAGAATTTTGTATAGTATACATATGATTCTCATTGACATTTGCTATTTTAGGATCTAATAGTGATATTGTTCACATTGATCTTAACTTTGATGATTGTTTGTGTTTGGTATATTGAGTGGCATTACTTTTGAAAATATGAGCTTCATATTCTTAGAAAGCTACTCATTAGAGAAGTAATGATCTTGAATAAGTCTCTACTTTTTGCTCTTAGATCACGTGCTTATGAGCCATAAAATCTTGGTTTTCTAAAAATTGCACATTGCTTCTCTTATATGTTTTGCTAGTAGGTTGAGTTTACTAATATGTAAACATTGGATACATCTTGAAGTTTTTGTGCTTAAGTACATTTAAAATGACTTATGGTTAGTATCCATTTTGCTTCTGCAATTACATAGAACTCAACGAGCACCTTCATGAAAAGAGCTACACATTTTAGTTGTGAAAGCTACCCAATATTGGAAAGAGCTACACTATTGTGATGAGTGAAAGCCGTCATTAAGTAAATTTTTGTTTATGTTAAAAAAAATGGAAAAATCAAAGAAGTGTTGAAATGAAATCAATAAAAAAAAAAATCTTTGATTCAAAGCCTAAAAAGAAAAGGAGGAAGGCTTAAAAAGGAGTTTAGTTGAAAATCAAATGAGCTCGGGTTAAAAAACAGAAATGGGATGACGAGCCACATGCACACACACGCTTATATGTTAAAAATCTATTCTCTTAAAAGCAAAAAATTTCGGATGATAATCGGTTTGACTTTTTATGGAAAAAGCTTAAGATGAATAGTTGTTGGAAATTGTTTGCATGTTGATTATCAAACTACTTCTTGATATATATTTGTAGCATAACTCTCACACACATACTTTGTTTATGAGTATGATGATATCTTTGCAATTGTTGAAGAATTATGAGAGAACTTGAAAAATCTTTATGTATCTCTCTTAGCATATGAAGCTTATTTTGTTGATATTTCTTCAAATTGCTTGAATGTGTGATTGTGTGAACTTCCTTGTGAACCTTATGTTATCATGAATCTTAGTCATGGCATTTATCAAGGGGGAGCTTTGTATGCTAGACATTGTTCTCTTTTATGATATGTTCACATGCTTCATTTTGTTACATGTTGGCATATTTTGACTTAATGATACTTGTAAGATATTACTCACTATCTTTGTCTTGCATGATGATTCATTCTTAAGTCATATGTCATTGTTTTATATATTTGTGACTAATAAGCTTGTTTTGTCTTTCACTCACTTTTGTATGTTTATAGCATCTTATTTCACAAGAATAAATGGGAAGAACTAAAGTTACCGGAAGTGGAAATCAATTGAATCCCATTGTGAAAGCCAAGTCAACTTCAAAGAGATCCAAAGCTTCAAGGACAAAGGATTTAGGGATTTTTGCAACTACGAAGATATTTCAAGAGAGAGGCATTGACTTAGGTAAATATAAATATTCTTATGTTCTTAAATGCATTAAGGGTAGAAATTGGGAATCTTGGGTGAGCATGCTAGGAATAGTGAATGACACTATTGTTAGAGAATTTTATCATGAATATAGAGAGAGTGCCACCTTATTGGATGCTTTGATGGATGTTAGGGGTGTTGTGTTTAGAGTTAACCCAGTAAACATTAACAAGTTTCTTGGGCTATCTAGTGATATTGATTCAAACTTTCTAGATGTTGATATCATTGAGAATCTTAATATCATGGGTAGAACTCTATGTGACAATGCTTCTTTTGAGTGGAAAGGTAGATCATATATTAGTCAACATGAGTTAACTAAGGCAAGTGCATTTTGGCATCTTTTCATTTGCATAAATATTATTGGATCTTCGAATTCAACCGAGTTGAATAAAGACAATATCAAAATAGTATATGCCTTAGTGACTAATCAACCTATAAACCTTGGGGATTTGCTTATGTTCTATTTGGATAATGCGGCTTTCTCAACTAAAGGAGATAAGAAGCTTACATTACCGGAGTTTATAATTTCTTTGTGTTTAGCTCATGGTGTTCAAAGTAGTGGAGATGATATGTTGGTACAACCCTTGGAAAAGTATAGTGATAAACGTGTGTCATACATGTCATATAAGGATAAGGGTAAGACATGTGATACTTTTGGACTTTTTAGTTCATAAGTTGATTGTCAAGAGACTGGCATAAACATTCTTCCGAATTGGGCTTTGCATTTGAAGAAGAAGGTTAATGAGCTTAGTGCTATAGTTGAAAAACAAGATGCTAGAATAAAAGAGTTGGAGGAGTGTATTGCATCAAGTTCAAGACCACCTCTCAAGCATTATGTTAGGTCAACTACACGCACATCTTTCTTTGGTGGATCTAGTAGCTAGTATTTGAGTCTCATGGTATGTTTCTTACCTTTTGGCATCATTTCATTTCAAAAATGGGGAGAAAGAGTTATTATGAATTGCTAGTTACTTAGTTTCCTTTTTATGTTGTTTTTGTGAACTTTTGGACTTTCAATGGCTTGTAATAATTAGTCTTAAGATTTGGTTAAGAATTCTTGTATTTGGCATGTATTGAGGGGGAGATATATGTATTTGTGGACTTAATTGTATATTCTTATCCATATTATATGTTGCCATTTGTTATTTTTCTCTTGTATATGTATTGTGCTTTGAGATGATTTGTAGGTTGCTTCAAGAGAAGATCAAGATGAAGTTCAAGAGTTGGTGAAGATTAGTTATAGGAATCTTACTCATTGTAATGTGAGGGAGTGATTTTGAGACCTATCTTCATTTTTATATTTGTAGTAAATATATAGGTGTTTTGACATGGAATTTTCCAAAGGGGGAGATTGTTAGGTTTTAGTTTGTGTTGACATGAATTCCATATCAAAATGATGTTTACCTTGTAATGACTTAGTTGTTTAGGTTCATGATGATTCAAGGTAAAAGGAAGAAGAAACAACAAGTCAAAGCAAGTTCTAAGTCTTCAAAGAGAAATGATGCAATTTGGTTCCACAAAGGTATACTAAAACCTTATCTTTCTCTTACAAGGCTTAGGCACACACACACATGTCATACATTTGTGTCCCTGCATCGTTGTGCACCTTTATAGGCACACACACACACACATATCATACATTTGTGTCCCTACATCGTTGTGCACCATTATAGGCACACACACACACATATCATACAATTGTGTCCCTGCATCATTGTACACCATTATAGGCACACACATACAATTCATTCATATGTGTCCCTGCATCGTTGTGCACCATGTATAAAACATTCATACAATTTAAGATGAATGCTCATGAATTGGTTTGGAAATAACATGTTTTAGAATATGCATGATTGGAAACTATCTCTATGTAGTTTGCATTCTAGTGTGAATTGTGTTTGTGTGTGTATATGTTTGTATAATATGGATATTGAACTTGGATTTAGTCTTAAATTATTCTTGATTGAGTTCCGGTCATTTCGGTTACTCATACTATTGATTTCAAGTTCAAAGTCAAAAGATACTACACTTTCAACTCATGTTTCATATATTGTCTTCATCTTCTTATATCGAATTGAATTATTATTTTCTAGGTTGAGTATCTTATATGTCCATGCCCGTGTAAGAGTTACGGTTTGTAATCCGCAAACGGATTCAAATTCCAAGTTTAGAGGTCGGAGAACGGTGGAAGAACGAGAAGGAGGGTCGAAGGAGAAAGAAGCAAGCATTGCCCCGAGATGGCCACGCGCCATCTCGAGAAGCAAGCTTGCTTGGCTTCATTTTGCCTCTCTTGGTCATTTCACATGTCCAAGTCTCCCACTCCTTTATAAACTCTTTCCCTCTCACATTTCATTCCAAGAAGAAATTCAAATCAAGTGTGCAGAATTTTCTCTCTAAATTTTCTCATCTTCCAAACACCATAACTTCTTCATTTGAACTCCGATTTGAGTGATTCAAAGTTGAGAGTGTTAATATATTCATCCTCCATCTATTTTTGAAGGTTTGAGTTTATTTTGTTGTTGTTTTTGGTGTCTAATCATAAAAAAATTGGATTTCACCTAGATCAACTAAGGTATTGATTTTCTCTATAAGTTTTCTTTTAAAACTTGGTCAATTGCCTTGGGTTTTCTTCTTCTACATATATTTGTATATTGTGAGTGTTTTGATTTGTGTTTTGAACACTTTCAAAGCCAGGTTGAATTTCAATTGAAATCATTCATGTTGAGTTAGGTTTTGATTTTGCCTATGTTATCACATGTTTGGGATTGTATTGTGCTAGCTTTGATTCTAGGACTATTTTGTGATCTTTGATTGATTGATTTTGTGACAAATAGTTCATCACATGTATTAGGCTCTCTTGGCCGAAATTCTCACATAATGCATGCGCTTATGTTCTTTTGAGCTATTCATGTGATTTGTTGAATCTATGATTAGGAATATGCTCCAGAACTTATGCTTAGATCTATTTGACATTGTCATATGATTTTAGCATGTTTTAGGTTTTTGTGATTTAAACTTGATCTTGTGATTTGTTGATCATATCTTGTGATTCAAGTTTAGATATATGCATGAATCTAGTTTGTGATTAATGTTGATCAAATCTTACATAATCTAGATTGACTACTCATGCATGATGAACTAGACTATATGTGATTTGTTCATTCATGCTCATGTCTTGTATTTTCCATAGGATGTTTTGATGATAGCATTCTATGTTGCATGCTTATTTGTGTTTTGCATTCATGATCACTTAGATGCCTTGTGAGAAGGAAGTCTTGACAATAGGTGTGAGACCTATGGTGTTGAGCAAGAAGCCTTAGCAAGAGGTGTGAAGCCTCGGATTGTCGAGCAAGGAAGTCTTGGCTAGAGGTGTGAAGCCTTAGATAGTCGAGTAAGAAGTCTTGCCTTGAGTTGGGAAAACTCGGATAGGTGAGCAAGGAAGTCTTGACTAGAGTTGGGAAGACTCGGATAGTTGAGCAAGATGTCTTGCCTTGGGTTGTGAAGATCCGGATAAGGTGAGCAAGGAAGTCTTGACAAGAAGTGTGAAGCCTCGGATTGTTGAGCATAGGGAGACAACTTCTAGAGTAGGATAGAAGGGTAGTTTCTAGGTGAAGAGGTCACTTGAGAGATTGTACTTGCTATATCTACTAGTAGATTTTATTTGCCGGTGGCTGCTAGCCCGTTGATGTTTCCTCTTCGGAGGTTTACCACGTTATATCTTGTGTCTACTTTTCTCTATCCCTATCTCTCTAATATTTGTATTGTGGATAGAACTCTTTATGTATGTTGACTTCCTCTTTATAATATAGATTGTGTATATGTTACAATTACTTGTTTGTATCACACTTTACTTGTGTTTATATATTGATTAATTGTCTTTAATTAATATATATATTGTGATACAAGCAATCGAGAGGGACAAACTTTTGTTTGTTTCTTAGGGAGTCGAAAAAGGTGCCTAACCTATTCACCCCCCCCCCCCCCATCTAGGTTGGCCTTGAGCATTTAACCGTGATTGTATTTTCATCTTTCTGATAACTCTCATTTCTAGACTCGGTGTAGCCTCCTAAACCTGTCAATTGCACTCGTTCCTAAGTAAAAATCGAGTATTTAATGGTTTGATAAGCTTGTGCAGGTTCCTTTAGCAATCCCAAGGTAATAGTGAGAAACTAAGAAAAGTTGGGGCCAAAATGCAAGAAGTAAAGATTCAAAAGGTCAAGTGTGGCGCTAGTGAAGCGCTACTCGACCAGCGCCACGCTCACCAGTGCACAATATCAGTGGTGTTGTGCTGGTGAGGTGCCACTCGACCAGCGCAACACTCACCTGCGCACAATATCAGTGGTGTTGCGCTGGTGAGGTGCCACTAGACCAGTGCCACTCTCACTAGCGTAACATATCAGTAGGTGTGGCACTGGTGAAGCGCCATTCGACCAGCGTATCACCACCATAACTGTCCAACTCAACAGAACTTCTAGGGTTTCGTTCCTCATTCCTAAACATATAAATATCCCTTCTTGGGCTATTCTTGGTACCACTTGCACGACCCTAAGCTTTAACTCCTCCCATTACAATCCAAAACCCCCAAGACACCACCTTTCACCCAAATCCCTTACCTTTCACTCAAATCCTTCACCAAATCACTTCATCAAACCTCTAATCCATCATCCAAACCTCAAAACCACTCTACCAAACACCAAATATTCAACTTACCCACCATTCCTATCATAAAAACCCAATCGGTTAGCAAAAAGGTAGCATCAAGAGAAGTAGCAAGTCAAGCACATTTAACCAACCAAGAGAGAGGACACATACACTTAATTTATTCTTAACCTTTCTCTCTTTCGTTTAGTACTTGTATTTGATTATGCCTTGTATGATAATCACATCTTTTGTAGCCATTTCTTACATTATGAACTAAACTCATCTTGGCTAAGGCCAAGATGAAGCCTTTGCCATGATTTACTAATAAAGATCACCACTTTATTCATATTACTTATGTTTATGTATATGTATTTAATGTTTTAATTAACATTGAGTGTCTAGCTAGCATTTGATGTGTATTTTGTTGTTGTGTGATGTACCGAGAGGAGAAGAACACAACATGCTCGATGAAATGCATGATACAGGTCTAATAAGGTAAAATACTCAAGGCTAGTCTCTAAGACTCACTTAGTGAACCACTAAGCTTAATGAACTTGTGTGTATTCCGGATGACTATCGAAAGATAGGTTATTGGTGTTGTTAGGTCCTAAGGGAGATTGTTAGGTCCTAGATTTGTGTTGGCTTGATTCCATAACAAAACTTCATTTCTTTGTATTGCTTAGTTGCTTAAATGGTTCGTGATGACAAGAGCTTCAAGGAAGAAAAGCAACTTCTCATGATGCAAAGTTCATCTTCAAGAGGATTGGTACTATTCTTGGATGCTAAGGTATCGAGATCCCTTGCAAGGCGTAGGCGCACACACACACAATTCATTCATATGCGTCCCTGCTTAGTTGTGCATCTTTATTTGCTCATACACACACACACAATTCATACATTTGTATCCCTGCATCATAGAGCATCATTTGGTATAACACTTTCACACACTTGAAGTTGAATGCTCATGCATTAGTTTGAAAGTAACATGTTTTGGAAAATGCATGATTGAAGACTATCTCTATGTAGTTTGCATTCTTCTGTGAAATGTGTTTGTTTTTTTATATGTTTGTATAACATGGATCTTGAACTTGATTTTAGTCTTATATTGTTCATGATTGAGTTCCGGTCATTTCGGTTACTCATTCTATCTATTTCAAGTTCTAAGTCAAAAGATACTACACTTTCAACTCATGTTGCATACATTGTATTTGTCTTCATATATTGAGTCGAATTCTTATTTTTTGGGTTAAGTATCTTATATTTTCATGTCCGTGAGGGAGTCTCAGTTCGTAATCTTCAAACGGATTCAAATTCAGAGTTCGGAGGCCAAAGAACGGTTGAAGAACGCGAGGAGAGCGCAAGGGGTGAGGTTCGATAGCTTAAGCCATCATCATGAACCAACCCGAGATGGCGCGTGGCCATCTCGGCCCCAAGAGTGTTCTGCCCTGAGATTCCCACACGCCATATTAGGGAGACACTAAGGAAGGATGGTGTTTTGGTTATTTGGTCTTTTCACTCTTTAAAACCTCTCATTCCCTCTCATTGAAGAACAATTGCAGAATTTTTCTCTCAACATTTTGATTTTTGTTTTTGTGATAACTTCTTCATTTCTACTCCGAATCACTTGATTCAAAAACCGATTTCGAGTGTATTGAAGAGTTATACAAACCTCAAGCATTTCCAGAACCAAAGGATGTCTACATTTTTGGTTGTGATCTGATCTTCAGTTCGTGATTGCATCCTTGTTGGTAAAATCATCTTCTTCTTAGTTTTCTTCTTAGATCTTCTTATTGATTGATGTTATTTGAATAAAAAGCATGACTAGGATGATTTTGATATCATTTTGTGGTTTTTTGATTTGATTTTCAAGTTTAGCTAGATTTGTGATAAATTGAATGATTTGTGCTAAACTTGAAAACATGAGATTGTTTCTAGAAATCTTTTGTTCTTATGCTTGATTGACTATTTCTAGATTTAATTTCCTTTTCTAAGAATTAGATCTACATCAATTGGTATATTCATTTCATTGATTTGGTTCTTAGTTGATAACATGATTAAGTTGTCTAGATGCATTTGTGATTGATCTTTGAAAGCATAATCTAGTCATCTAGTTGCATGTCTATGGAATTTGTTGATCATCATTTTCTATGTTGAGTGCTTGTTTGGGATTTGCATTCATGATCACTTAGATGTCATGTTAAGAGGTAGAAAGTCTAATGTCTTAGAGTGATTCTTTGATTTGAGCATTTGTAAGTCTTAGCTAGAGTCGGGAGAACTTGGATAGCTAAGCAAGTGGAAGTCTCGACAAGAGGTGTGAAACCTCAGATTGTTGAGCAAGGAAGTCTTGGCAAGAGGTGTGAAGCCTCGGATTTTCAAGCAAGGAAGTCTTGGCTAGAGGTGTGAAGCCTTGGATAGTCAAGCAAGAAGTCTTGCCTAGGGTTGGGAGGATCCGGATAGGTGAGCAAGAAATCTTCCTAAAGACAGGGGGTCTTGGATAGGAAGTCGGCTTAGTAGATCTCTAGGTTCAAGATAGAGTAAGAGTGAAAGCTTGTAGAGCATGTGTGATTGCTTGAGTGTGTAACTCTATTTTAAATAGTGGATTTGCTTTTGCAGGTGGTTGTGGAATCAACCCGTGGATGTTTCCTCTTTGGAGGTTTTACCACGTAAATATCGTGTGTCTTTGTTTGCAATTTTCATTAAGCATTTAGAATTGCATTGTTTTAAAAAGAAGATAAAAATTGGAGCATATACCTATTCACCCCCCCCCCCCCCCTCTAGGTATATTTCACTACAAAGATAAAGGGAATTTCAATTGGTATCAAAGCCGGTGTCTAGACGCACTTAGATAGATCTTCTTTGTAGTGTTTGTTATCTTCATTTTGTTTCATCATGATTAAAGAAATGTATTCTTTTGTAGCTTTGTTTGTTGAAGGTGAGTCTATTGACTTAGATGATCAAAAGATCAAAGATCTTATTCAAGAAAATGAAAGGATCTCTAAGATCAATAAGTCTCTCACTAAGAAGCTAGAAAATCATGATTGTAGCTCAAAATGTGTTATTGATCCAAATGACAAAATTCTTAATCTTGAGAAAAACTTGATTGAAAGCAATGATATATTTAGTATTTTGAAGCATGAAATTGAGCAAAGAGATGAATCTTTTGATCGTGCTAAGCGAATTGAAAATGTGCTTAGAGCAAAATTAATTGAGCAAGAGAATCAAGAGAAAGTGCTTAATGAAAAACTTAATGAGGCTACAGAGATGATTAATAAGATGTTATCTAGCTCTAACAAAGTGAAAGCTCTCATTAAGGTTCGAAAGCCTTTAAGTGACAAAAGAGGTTTAGGATATGTTAATGAAAAATCAACTCATTCATCTAACAAATCTACTTTTGTCAAAGCTTGTAGCAATTTAAGTGTAGGTACACTCTCTAACGGTAAAGCCATGAATGCTACCGGATGTGCCTCAACATCAACAATGAAAGTCAAAGAAAAGACTCAACAATGCCAAAGACAAGCTACATCATCATCAAATGCAAAAGGCAAGACATCTAGTGTAGCGCGCCAAAGATATAAAAATGTGAGAAGGCAAAATGAGTTCAATGCTCAAGCAAATGGTAAACTTCTCAAATTCATACCTATTTGTCATTATTGCAACATGGTAGGACACATAAGACCTAGATGTTATGAATACATTCTTAAATGTAGAATTGCCAATGATTTGCATGATATGTCTTTGAATGGTCCTAGGCAATCATCCATGTATGGATCTAGAATTAGACCTAAGAAAACCTTGGAAAAGCATGTTGAGAATAAATGTGTTGATGATTTGTTTGTTAAATCTTGTGTTGTGCCTCGTTCTACTATGCATAAGAAAGTTGATAATGCTTTGTTTGATTTGTTTGAAAATGTGACTAATGGAGTCAATGTGCCTAAAAACAAGTCAAAGAATGTTAATAAAAGTAGGAATGAGAAACTTGTCAAAAAAGTTTGGGTCAAGAAAAACACAACACAATGTTTGGTTGCACAATATGCTTTAAGAGCTAATTCATCCCATTGTTGGTATCTAGATAGCGGTTGCTCTAGGAATATGACCGGTAACAAGGAATTCTTTGAGAATCTTGTTATGAATGATGGTGGATGGGTTACATTTGGTGATGGCACCAAAAAGCAAGTTCTAGGCAAGGGAACAATTTGTATTCCCGGATTGTCTAAACTTCGTGACACCTTGTATGTAGATGGTATACAAGCTAATTTAATAACCATCACTCACTTGTGTGAAATTTTTAAAGAAGTTAGCTTTAACAAGGATGTGTGCACGATAATTGATAAAAAGGGCAAAATTGTTTTGAAAGTCAAAACGTCTTCGGACAATTGCTATTGTTTAGAGGTTGATCCACTAACATGTAATATGGCACATGAGTGCAACAAGCTTGAATTATGGCATGAAAGATTGGACCACATGAATTATAAAGATTTAAAGAAGCTTGAGAAATATGACATTGTTAGAGGTCTTCCTAGTCTTGGTAAAAAGCTTGATGGTGTTTGTAAACCTTGTCAATTAGGTAAAAAAACAAAAGTGTCTCATAAAAATAACACTAATTTTACTACCAAGAAGCCCTTAGAACTTGTGCATATGGACCTAATGGGACCAATTCAAACCGAAAGCATAAATGGCAAGAAATACATTTTTGTATGTATTGATGATTTTTCTCGGTTTGCTTGGGTATATTTTCTTAGGGACAAGACCGAAACTTTTGGTTACTTTAAGAAATTTTGTAATCAAGTTCAAAATGAAAAAGGTCTTGAAATTAAGAAAATATGTCACATTAGGAGTGATCATGGGAGTGAATTTGAAAATGCTAGATTTAGTGAGTTTTGTGATGATTATGGGATTTTACATGAGTTCCCGGCTCCTAGAACTCCTCAACAAAATGGTATTGTTGAGAGGAAGAATCGTGTCTTGCAAGAGATGGCTAGGGTCATGCTTAATAGCAAGAAATTCCCTAGAAATCTTTGGGTCGAAGCGGTCAATACCGCATGCTATGTCACTAATAGAGTTTTTAGAAGGCCCGGCACAAAACAAACCTCCTATGAACTTTGGAAGGGAAAGAAGCCCAATGTGAGTTACTTCCACACTTTTGGGAGTAAGTGTTTTATTTTGAATGATAGAGATCACTTAGGAAAGTTTGATGCTAAAAGTGATATTGGTCTCTTTATTGGGTATGCTAATAATAGTCGTGCATATACAGTGTTCAACTTGAAAACTAGGACTATTATAGAATCTATTAATGTGAAAATAGATGATCTTAGCATACTTGATTTGTGTGATAATCATGGTGTTAATAAACCTAAAGAACATTTGCTGAATGACACCAAAGCACCTATTGATGTGACTAGTTGTGATGAAAGTGAATCTAGTCATAATGATGATAATGGTAGTGTTGCTAGAGAAGAAAGTCAAGAGTTAGAAAATGGTTTGAATGATGACCAACAAGATGTTGAAAATTATAATTTTAGACTTAGGAACATGCATTACCAACAAGACATCATAGGTGATTTAAATGAAGGGGTTAGAACTAGAAGGCAACTAGCTAACCAAATTTCATATGCTTGTTACACTTCTCAAATTGAGCCCAAGAATATTAATGAAGCAATTATTGATGAATATTGGGTTAATGCCATGCAAGAAGAACTAAATCAATTTGAGAGGAATGAAGTGTGGTCATAAGTTCCTAGACCAAAAGATATCAATGTGATTGGTACAAAATGGGTGTTTAGGAATAAGACCGATGAATGTGGCAAGATTGTGAGAAATAAAGCAAGACTAGTGGCTCAATGATACACTCAAGTTGAGGGTGAAGACTTTGATGAGACTTTTGTACCCGTTGCACGTCTTGAGTCCATTAGACTTTTGTTGTCCATTGCATGTCTTAAGAAATTCAAATTGTTTCAAATGGATGTCAAAAGTGCTTTTCTCAATGGATACCTTCAAGAAGAAGTGTATGTTGAACAACCTAAGGGTTTTGTAGACCCACACTCTCCTAATCATGTGTTTAAGTTGAAAAAGGCTCTTTATGGCCTTAAGCAAGCTCCTAGAGCTTGGTATGATAGGTTGACTCAATATCTTATTGACAACCAATATAGGAGAGGTGGTATTGATAAAACATTATTTGTCAAGCATTATAACAATGACATTTTTGTTGCACAAATATATGTTGATGATATAGTGTTTGGGTCTACATGTAAAACCAAGGTTGATGATTTTGTGAATGTGATTTCAAGAGAATTTGAAATGAGTATTAGGCATGCAAGTTAAACAATCTAGCAATGGTATCATGTTGTCACAATCTAAGTATGCTAGAAATCTTGTTAAGAAATTTGGCCTTGAAAGTGGAAAAGAATTTGAAACACCTATGAGTACAACATTAAAACTTGACAAAGATGAAAATGGAAAAAATGTTGATCAAAGTCTCTATAGGAGCATGATAGGTAGCCTTTTCTACCTAACGGCAAGTAGGCCGGATATTTGTTTTAGTGTAGGTTTGTGTGCTAGGTTTCAAGCTAATCCAAAAGAATCTCACTTGAAAGTCGTTAAAAGAATCATTAGGTATATAAAAGGAACACATAATCTTGGTTTATTCTATTCCTTTGATACTAATGATATTCTTGTTGGCTATTGTGATGCGGATTGGGCAGGAAACATTGATGATCGTAAAAGCACATCGGGTGGTTGCTTTTACTTGGGGAATAATTTGATTGCTTGGCTAAGCAAGAAACAAAATTTCGTCTCTCTTTCATCATCCGAAGCCGAGTACATTGCGGCCGGAAGTGCTTGCACACAACTTCTATAGATGAAACAAATTCTTAAGGATTATGAGATAAATCAAGGTAAAATGACTCTCTATTGTGATAATATGAGTGCCATTAACATCTCTAAAAATCCGGTCCAACACTCACGCACAAAGCATATAGACATTAGGCATCATTTCATTAGAGAACTTGTTGAACATTCAATAGTAACTCTTGAATATATGCCTACTAAGAATCAACTTGCGGACTTGGTCACAAAGCCCTTGGACAAAGAGAGATTTGTATCTCTTAGAAGATCCATTGGCATGATTTGTGTCGATTAATGCTTGTGTGTGGTTATGAATAGCTTGATAAGCAAAACTATATTGTATATCTATTTCTTTGAGAGCTACTCATGTGAGAAGTAATGATCTTGATAAAATAGCTTTTATTGCTTCTAGATCATGCACTTAAGTTTTTGTAAATCTTGTTATTAAAAAAAAGTGCACAAATGCTTCTCTTATATGTTTAAGTTTGAGTAATTGAGTTTGAAAGTATGTAGATTTTGGATGCATTTTGAAGTTCATTGTCTAATACATGATAGATGACCTATGGTTAGTATCCATTTTGCTTCGGCATCTACATAGAACTCAACGAGCACCTTCATGAAAAGGGCTACACACCTTGGTTGTGAAGCGGCCCAATGTAGGAAAGGGCTACACCATTGTGATGAGTGAAAACCGTCATGAAGAGTATATGTTTATGTTAGAAAAATCAAAGAAGTGTTGAAAAAGAATCAATTTAAAAAAAATTCTTTGATACAAAGCCTAAAAAGAAATGGAGGAAGGCTTAAAATGGAGTATAGTTTAAAATTGTGATTGCTCGGATTGAAAAACATAAATGGAATGACGAACCACATGCACACACACACTCATATGTTGAAATCTATTCTCTTTAAAGCAAAAAATCCGGATGATAATCGGTTTGACCTTGATTGGAAAAGCTTTAGATGGATAGGTGTTGAAATAGTTTTCATGTTGATATCACAATAACTCCTTTTATATATGCTTGAAACATTTTTCACACACACACATTTTTGCTTAATGTGCTTGATTCATTAGCAATTAGGGATTATTTTTGAGAGAATAATGAAAATCTATGATTCTCTTGTTTAATGTTGAAAAATAATGATTTACTATCTTTTATTGCTTGAAATGTGTGATTGTGTGAGTCCCTTGTGAACAAGTTACCTTGCTTATTAATATGTGGAGCATATGTTAAGGGGGAGCTTAGTTTGTTAAGCATAGTTCTCTATACAACTTGTTTGCTCACTATCTCATCATTTCATTGTGCATCCCTTATACCCTTGTAGACATTTTCAATTAGCATTTATCTCTCTAGGTTGTGTACTATGTTTTTGTCTATTCCTTGTCAAAAAGGGGGAGAAAGTGTTTCCTCACCATGTTACTTGTTTTTGATGTAAAGGGGAGACAATCCATTAAGGGGGAGAAATTTTGGCTTAAGGGGGAGAAAATTTTTGTGTTTGCATGAGATAAGAAGTGTTAAGGGATCTTTTGTTTGGTATTTGTATATTGTTTGTTTATCTCACCTATCTTCTTTGTAGAAGATTTCTTTTGGTTGTTCTTGTCCCATAGGTGTGTTGAATGTGTGAAGATATTCTTAAAGACTCATGAAGACATTTTAGTATAGGAATATCTCTTTGTAATGTGAGGATGTGAGAATGCAATCAACATTGATTATGAGAGATCATTGTATGGTGAGGTAGACGTTTTGTCATTGAATAGCCAAAAGGGGAGATTGTTAGGTCCTAAGGGAGATTGTTAGGTTCTAGATTTTTGTTGGCTTGATTCCATAACAAAACTTCATTTCTTTGTATTGCTTAGTTGCTTAAGTGGTTCGTGATGACAAGAGCTTCAAGGAAGAAAAGCAACTTCTCATGATGCAAAGTTCATCTTCAAGAGAATTGGTACTATTCTTGGATGCTAAGGGATCGAGATTCTTCTTCCTCTTGCAAGGCATAGGCGCACACACACAATTCATTCATATGTGTCCTTGCTTAGTTGTGCACCTTTATGCACACACACACAATTCATTCATATGTGTCCCTACTTAGTTGTGCATCTTTATTTGTACACATATACACAATTCATACATTTGTGTCCCTACATCATAGCGCATCATTTGGTATAACACTTTCATACACTTGAAGTTGAATGATCATGCATTAGTTTGAAAGTAACATATTTTGGAAAATGCATGATTGGAGACTATCTCTATGTAGTTTGCATTCTTCTGTGAAATGTGTTTGTTTGTTTATATGTTTGTAAAATATGGATATTGAAATTGATTTTAGTCTTATATTGTTCATGATTGAGTTCCGGTCATTTCGGTTACTCATTCTATTGATTTCAAGCTCTAAGTCTAAAGATACTACATTTTCAACTCATGTTGCATATATTGTCTTCATCTTTATATATCGAGTCGAATTCTTATTTTCTGGGTTGAGTATCTTATATTTCCATGTCCGTGAGGGAGTCCCAGTTCGTGATCTTCAAATTGATTTGAATTCAGAGTTTGGAGACCAAAGAACGGTTGAAGAACGCGAGGAGAGCACAAGGGGTGAGGTGAGATGGCTTAAGCCATCATCATGCACCAACCCGAGATGGCGCGTGGCCATCTCGGCCCCAAGAGTGTTCTGCCCCGAGATACCCACGCACCATCTCAGAGAGACACTAAGGAAGGAGGGTGTTTTGGTCATTTGGTCTTTTCACTCTTTAAAACCTCTCATTCCCTCTCATTTCATAATTGTAGAGAAAATTGAAGAACAATTGCAGAATTTTTCTCTTAGCATTTTGATTTTTGTTTTTGTGATAACTTCTTCATTTCTACTCCGAATCACTTGATTCAAAAACCGATTTCGAGTGTCTTGAAGAGTTATACAAACCCCAATCATTTCTAGAACTAAAGGATGTCAACATTATGATTGCATCCTTGTTGGTAAAATCATCTTCTTCTTAGTTTTCTTCTTAGATCTTATTGATTGATGTTATTTGATTAAGAAGCATGACTAGGATGATTTTGATATCATTTTGTGGTTTGTTGATTTGATTTTCAATTTTAGCTAGATTTGTGATATATTGAATGATTTGTGTTAAACTTGATAAACATGAGATTGTTTCTAGAAATCTTTTGTTCTTATGCTTGATTGACTATTTCTAGATTTAATTTCATTTTCTAAGAACTAGATCTAAATCAATTGGTATATTCATTTCATTGATTTGGTTCTTAGTGGATAACATGCTTAAGTTTTCTAGATGCATTTGTGATTGATCTTTGAAAGCATAATCTGGTCATCTAGTTGCATGTCCATAGAATTTGTTGATCATCCTTTTCAAATGTTGAGTGCTTATTTGCGATTTGCATTCATGATCACTTAGATGCCTTGTGAAGAGGTAGAAAGTCTCATATCTTAGAGTGATTCTTTGATTTTAGCATTTGTAAGTCTTAGCTAGAGTCGGGAGGACTTGGATAGCTAAGCAAGTGGAAGTCTCGACAAGAGGTGTGAAACCTCGGATTATTGAGCAAGGATGTCTTGGTAAGAGGTGTGAAGCCTCGGATTGTCAAGCAAGGAAGTCTTTGCTAGAGGTGTGAAGCCTTGGATAGTCAAGCAAAAAGTCTTGCCTAGGATCCGGAGGATCCGGATAGGTGAGCAAGAAATCTTCCTAGAGACAAGGGGTCTTGGATAGGAAGTTGGCTTAGTAGATCACTAGGTTCAAGATAGAGTGAGAGTGCCAGCTTGTAGAGCATGTGTGATTGTTTGAGTGTGTAACTCTCTTTGAAATAATGGATTTGCTTTTGCCGGTGGTTGTGGAATTAACCCGTGGATGTTTCCTCTTTGGAGGTTTTACCACGTAAATATCGTGTGTCTTTGTTTGCAATTTTCATTAAGCATTTATAATTGCATTGTTTTAAAAAGAAGATAAAAATTGGAGCATATACCTATTCACCCCCCCCCCCCCTCTAGGTATATTTCACTACAATGATAAAGGGAATTTCATGTGCATATAAATGTTGTTTCTATTACTCGAGAGAGAGTAGAGACTAATAGAGGGTGTCACGAGTCTACATTCATATTTGCATAATTTATTCATAATGGTGTGTCTATGAATTGGTGAGGATTGGCTAGGTAGATTCAAGGTCTTAACCTAAGTTCTTAATAGTAATACAATCAATTGCTTGTGTGACTTTGCCTTGCTTGCTTGTTAAGTTTCATTAGTTGCACTCTATGAGTAGTTTATATTTAATTAGTGTTAGTAGTCTAATTGAATCATCAAATATTTGCTTGTCTAAATAGTAGTTTAATCAATCAATTGTGGTAATCAATTCATCAATCCTCGTGGAACGAATCTTAATTATCATTGTACTACTCCCACGGCTCTGTACTATTGCGGGTGTTCATTTAGGAATGACCAATTTTTGGCGCCGCTGCCGAGAATTGAGCGGTTTATTAATATCACAACTAGTTGATTCATTAATAATTTAGACCTTTTACTTTGTGTTCATTTTCTTGTGATTATAGGCGGTTGCTCTTGTATGCATCATATTACAAGGAGCAACAATTTACAGGATTTGAGGTTTGATCCGGATATTAAGGGAACGGCCTAGAGAAATAGAAGGATTCTAAGGCTAGCAATGGAAGACGGAGTAGGGGATCAAGATCCCATATTAGCTACAGCCCAAGGGGGGTAAATTGAACAAAATGGAGAAGATGACAAGGCCATGAGAGATTACGTGATGGCAAGGGTAGATTTTAACATATCGCCAATTCAACTCCCAATGATAGCCGCGAACAACTTTGAGATCAAATCCCATGTATTTCAAATGTTGACAATGATGGGACAGTTTGGTGGTTTACCAAGTGAAAACCCCAACGGGCATTTGAGGAATTTTGACCATATTTGCTCAACATTTAAGATCAACGGGGTTACGGACAATGCGATTCGGTTGAGGATCTTCCCTTTCTCATTCAAGGACCGAGCTAAGGCTTGGTATGATTCATTGGTACCAAGATCGATTACTACTTGGGATGAGTTGGCCCAGGCATTCTTAAGCAAGTACTTCCCTCCTGGAAATGCGGCACAATTGATGAATGAAATTCATTAATTCTCTCAATTCGAATCGGAATTCTTGTATGAAGCATGAGAGAGGTACAAGGAGTTGTTGAGGAAATGTCCATGTCATGGGAGGCCGAAATGGTCAATTATAAAGAAATTCTATCACAGTATGAACTTAACCACTCGCCACTTTGTGGATGCTTCGGTGGGTGGTTCTTTGATGAACAAGTCAATGGACGTAGCCTATGATTTATTTGAAGAAGTGTCAGTTGCAAATAGCTATTGGGGGGATGATCGAAAAGTACCAAGGAATGCATTCGACATGGTGGCAGTTGGTCAAATGACCGCAATATAAGCTCAAATAGAGGCTTTATCCAACAAAGTTAGCAAGTTGGCAAGCTCTAGTACAGTCCAAGTAAATATAGTGAATTGTGATTGGTGTTCGGGGCCTGATGCAAGTATAGATTGCTAAGTCGGAAACCCATTCATAAACGGACCCACAAAACAAGTCTCCTTTGTGAACTACAACAAAAATTTTCCTTACCCACAACGATTAAGGAAGCATAAAGATGCCCAACATTTTACCAAATTCTTGAAATTTTCAAGAAGCTTCACATCAATATCTCATTCACCGAATCCTTGGCACAAATGCCCAAGTATACCAAGTTTTTGATGGAGCTTTTGGTAAACAAGAAGAAATTGGAGGATTTTGAAATGATGCCTCTAAATGAAGAGTGTAGTGCAATACTACAAAATAAGTTGCCTCCAAAATTACAAGATCCCGTGAAGTTCACCATTCCATGCAGAATTGGCACATCGGAGTTCTGGAAGGCATTGATCTACTCTGGAGCAAGCATCAATTTGATGCCATTTTCGGTGTTTGAAAAGGTAAATGTTGGAGAGGTGAAACCAACACACATGACACTTCAATTGGCGGATCGATCACTCAAATACCCAAGAGGGGTCTTGGAAGATGTACTAGTGAAAGTAGAGAGTTTGTACTTCCCCGTAGACTTTGTTATCCTTGAGATGGAGGAAGATGTTGAGATTTTATTGCTTTTGGGAAGACCATTCTTAAAAATGGTGGGTGTTTTGATTGTTTTGAAGGATGACAAAATTACTTTGCTAGTTAGGGAAGACAAGGTTGAATTTGACTTGAGGAAAGCCATGAAAATGCCTAGAGAAACCGAGATTTGTTCAAGAATTGAAGTAGTGGAATCCATGATTCAAGAGTATTTGCAAAAGGAGAGTCCTAAGGAGCCTCTAGAGGCTTGCATTGTGCATGGTGCAAGTGAAGACGATGCGGATGCGGACATAGCTGAGTGTGCCTTGCACTTGAGCTCTCTACCCTTGAAGAATTTGAAAAATATGAACCATTTTGAAGAGCTTGGAGTTGGGAAGCCTAAGCTACCCCCATCCATTAAGAAACCGCCTCAACTAGAGTTGAAACAACTACCCTTTCACTTGAGGTATGCCTTTTTAGGGGAATCACCATCACTTACGGTTATCATTTCAGATTCCTTAACAAGACTTGAAGAAGAGAAGTTGCTAAAAGTTTTACGAGATCACAAGAGGGCAATTGGATGGTCTATCTTGGATATAAAAGGTATTAGTTCGACTTTGTGGATGCATAAAATACTAATGGAAGAAGATCACAAGCTATCAGTAGAGCATCAAACGAGGCTAAATCCCAACATGCAAGAAGTAGTTAGAGCGGAGGTCTAGAAACTACTAGATGCGGGTATTATCTATCCAATTATGGATAGTAAATGGGTTAGTCTGGTGCAAGTAGTCCCAAAGAATGGAGGAATGACGGTGGTTCCAAATGAAAACAATGAATTGATCCCTCAAAGAACCGTCACCGGTTGGAGAGTATGTATAGACTATTGGAAGTTGAACAACGCTACTCGGAATGACCATTTCCCACTCTCGTTCATAGATCAAATGTTGAAAAGGTTGGCTGGTCATGACTACTATTGTTTCCTTGATGGGTATTCCAGCTACAACCAAATTCCTATTGCTCCCGAAGACAAGGAGAATATCACTTATACTTGTCCCTATGGCACATTTGCATATAGAAGAATGCCTTTTGGGTTATGCAATGCACCGGCCACTTTCCAATGGTACATGATGGTAATATTCTCAGACATGGTGGAGAGGTTTATAGAAGTGTTCATGGACGACTTCTCGATTTTCGGATCCTCATTTGATAATTGTTTGAAGAATTTGGGACTAGTTTTACAACGGTGTGAAGAAAGCAATTTGGTATTAAATTGGGAGAAATGCCACTTCATGGTTAAATAGGGCATTGTGTTAGGCCATCGGATCTCATCCAAGGGGATTGAAGTAGATAGAGCCAAAATCGAAGTCATGTAGAAGCTACCTCCTCCCACCTCAATCAAGAGCATTAGAAGCTTTCTTGGACATGCCGGGTTCTATGGACGTTTCATCAAGGATTTCTCAAAAATCACAAAGCCCTTTTGCAAGTTGTTAATGAAAGACACCCATTTAATTTTGATGAAGAGTGCCTCAGTGCATTTGAAAGTTGAAGAAGGAACTTACATCCACCTCTATCATGTCGGCCCCCGATTGGGCCCTTCCATTTGAGCTCATGTGTGATACGAGCAATCATGCGGTGAGAGCCGTTTTGGGGAAAAAAAAGGACAAGAAGCTCCATGTAACTTAATATGCAAGCCAAATCCTTAATGATGCTCAAGTGAACTATACCACTACGGAAAAAGAGCTTTTGGCCATTGTATTTGCCTTTAACAAATTCCGGTCTTATCTAGTGGGCTCTAAAGTGATTGTGTAAACCGACCATATGGCAGTCAAATATTTGATGGGAAAGAAAGACTCCAAGCCACGACTTCCAAGGTGGGTGCAGAGGGAATAAGAAATAAAAACCTCAAACCCCATCAATGAGCACTTTTCGGATGAGCATTTACTAGTGGTCCAAGAATTAATAACTCCTTGGTTTACCGATTTTGTGAATTATCTAGCAAGTGAGGTCATGCCGGTAGAGATGACTTTCCACCAAAAGAGGAAGTTCCTTTCCGATGCAAAGTAGCCAAATCATGGATAAGCTAGAGTGGTTGGTGAAGGCGGTTGGGAAAAGCCAGACTGTTCAGACTCGTATAGAAGGAAAGATTGATTCCCTCTCCCATTAGTTTTATGATTTCAGAGTAGACCAGGAGGCCGAGATGGAGGATATCAGAACAGACAATGCCGACATAAGGCAACAGTTGGGCCTCCGGACTTATCAAGGGAGAGAGCGGCGTATAAGACAACAACCACCTCCACCTCCACCTCCACCTCCACCTCCACCTTCCGTTGACCAGGGGTTCTCAGCTATAGATTATATGTCCGGCTACATGTCAGTTGAAGACCTCGAGAGGGGACGGAAGGGCAAGGATCCCATGTTTAAGGATTGACCAAAATGACTTTTTCATACCATCATTTGCTCTTATCGTGTTGCTTTTATTTTATTTTATCACTTTTGTTTTTATCATTTTAGGATGTTTAACTTGATGGATTTTATTTCTTATTGCATTTCAGTTGGAACTTCTTTTATTTATTATATTTTATCTCATTCGTATTTATTTTATGTCTATCATTTAAACTTTGTTTAAACTAGATTTGTGGAGTTGTAGTGTTTTTAGCTTTTAGGTTTTGTTGATGTTTGCTTTTTATGCGGTGTTGCGTTTGGCATCTTTCTCGTTTCTAAGCTTACATTGTTCATTCATTTCATTTGTGCAAACATTGAGGACAATGTTTCGTTTAGGCTTGAGGGTACAGCCATTCGGTAGCTAGCTTTTGCTCTTGTGTGTCTTGCTTGATTGTTTTGTGTGCTTTATCTTTAAATTTTTAATTTTTGCATGCTTGCGTGTTTTTATGTCAAATTTCTACCAATTTTGAGGCAGAATTTTGAGCAACAAGGGTTGCTTGTGGAGATGCTTTTGGTCTAAGCCGTTGTAGGAAATTTTTAGTATGTCATGTATCACTCTAGGGCCATGTTGGCAAAAGTTGTACCACATTGCTTACACACATTCTACTGGACTCATTGTGCATTAGTGAATGAGGTAACGCGCCTGAGATGTCTAGATCATTAGTGGAGACTACCCAAGTGAGCTTCATTGCCTAAATATTATATCCACAAGAGTGAATTTCAATTCTACTCTCTAAAAACTCATCATGTAGATATTAGAAATGAGAAAAAGGACCTCTTCTCATTGCATTGAACATTAAAGAACAAATTTTCAAAAGTTGGCCTCATATGATTAACCTTGTTTTCTTGCTAGACTCGTACCTATAAAGATGACATAGACAATGTGTGTTAGCCACTTAAAATTACCCAAACACGTTCTTAAACCTTGTGTGTGCCTAAATGTCCAAAGAATGTGAACCTACACACTAAACACAATCACCATATCCACCCCATGTTACATCTACACCACACTAAACTCAAACTATTGACTTTCCCTTAGCAATGATCATGTATTGAGGAAATGAAGATGGAAGCCCCAAAGAGTAATGTACCAAAATGTATTCAATTAGCGTGTACTTAGACTCATTGTGTAAATTACACCACTTTATTAAAAAAAATTAAAAAAATTAAACAAAAAAAAACCAATAAAAAGAGTTGCCTAAATGTAAAGCAACCACTAAAGTGTACAAAACTCTTAAAGTCAATAACTTGTGTAGGCACTAAAAAGGGGAATATACAAAGGGTATTAAGGAAAAGGCTCTAGCATGATCATTGTCTTACCAATAAAACTATACCCACCCGACCTCTCCAACACCATCTATCATCAACCTCACATGTGTAGGGAAAAACGGTTTAGAAATGCAACGGAAGCGTGAGAAAAAATGAGATTAGGGTTTGCGTATAAATAAAAAATTTCCCTTTTATGCAACGAGAACCTTAACCCTAGATTAATTGATGTATATAAAAGTATCGTACCTTTTTTGCGTGACGATTGAACAAGTGTCGAATTGATTCCGTAAGATCTTTCAATCCAATCACGAACATGAATCACCTAGGAGTGTGGGCTCCCTTTCTGTAAATTGTATTCCTGAGGATGGAGACAAATCAAATATCTTTTCTTTGTTAGTTACAAATATCCTCGAAGAGAAAAAATCCAAGAACGTCCGGTCACTTGTGAATTATCAATCAATTTGATTGTAACTCGCATAAACCTAGATTTGATGTTGTACACAAAACCCTTTTGATGTAAAGGATATTAGTATACTATCGAATACAATAACGTTCCCCTTTTTTTCTCTACTTGGCCGAATTCACACACTATTGCTTAGAGAAGATTGAATTTTGTCTAGAGTAAAATCCGATTTTTCTCCCTCAAAATTCTATGATAGCCGAATTCTTCACTAAGAAAAATATGGCTTGGCCAAAATTCCTCTCTAATGCCTTAGGGCTGGCCGAATTCATCATCCATATATATATAGGTTCATAAATCCTTTCCTAAGAAGGATTCACTTGGTTGGCAAGAATCATTTCCTCAGGTAGATTTATTTGGAAGTTAGAATCCTTATCTTAGAAGAAAACTAACTACTCCTTTAACTATATATTGTGTTGGCCGAATTTCCCTTGTTTGAAGTAGATTAGGAGTGTTTAATCTTTCCTAAGAAAGATTACTTGATGGACAAGAATCATATCCTTAGGTAGATTAACTTGGTGGTTATGAATCCTTTTCAAATAAGAATTCTACCACTAAGTAGTTTTACTTGGTGACCAAGAATCCTTTTCCAAAAAGAATTCTTTCCTACACCAAGACTCATAATCCTACTCAATAGTGTGTTTGTAACCATATTAAAGACTTTCTAATTTTATTAGATAAATAACTCCTTTTATTTATCTACTTATCAAATATAGTCTTTAAACATTAACTATATTACCAACAATAGTATAGTTTTAGGAGTCCATCTCCTAATAGGAAAAGATTTTGACTTTTAATTAAATAATTAATTAATCAAAAAATTAATTAATTTCTATTTAATTAAATAATAAAAAAATAAAAATAATATATTAAAGCTATTATCCATAGCCATTGCCGCCCATACCTAGTATAAAGGCCATATATTATTTTTCTCATTTTATTAAATCCATTGGACCTTAATAAAAAAGTTCACATGTGAACTAGATCTATTCTTACAAAAAGAAACAAGTTCACATGCCTTATTACAATTCTAGATGGACCCCTATTGGTCCGGTAGAATATATCAAGTGATCCATGCAAGTTCGTGTGAATTGGGGATCTTGGCGGGCTATCTAAATTTAAGCTCCAATAGACACAACCCAATCTTAATCAACAAATGATTCACTTAGGTCCGATCTATTTAATTTTAGTTCATTCCATTAAAGAACTAAAATTGAACTCTTAAATAAAGATAGAATAAGTTGATGTTACTCATTCGTACCCTAGACAACCTTATTGGAGAAAATGTATCCTCGTGAAGAATACCAGTAATTGCCAAGAGCACATAGACCGCCTATAGCTCTCCAAGTCACCATATTTACTTATATGACCACATTTTGAACTTGGATATTTTGACTCGTCCAGAAGCCATGTTTCAATAGACACTATTGAAAACTTAACGTTAAGATTTAATATCCAATACCTCAAAACATCCATATGATGGTATTCTACTCTCATTCAATAAATGGAGCCACGATGTCCATATCTATAAATGAAGTCCTCTATCGATTGACAAATGATTACCACCAAACTATCGAGGATAGACTATGCTATATAATCGTACTCATTGATAGCTCAAATGATAACACTTGCAACCATAAGTCCATCATTTATCTCAGGATTGAGATAGACTCTCCGATTGTCTTCAAATGAAAACTTTTATCCATTGACGGTTCTAGATAACGTATTTCATTTTGATCATATTCAATGCACCCAGTGCACTAGATTCTTTTGCCCAAAGACACCACACTTTGATGATTTTAGACTCATCATAACACATTTGATCCCACTCAAATGCTAGCAAAAGAATCTACAACTTTAACAAGATAAAGGCGCCCAACCTTCTATCTTAAGTTGTGAATATTATTCAAGACTAACTAAAGAATTGTGTCTACCTCATACATATCTAAATGTATGAACAATTCTTCTTTCTCATAGTCTTTTGACCTTATGATTATTTACTTTTGACAATTATAATAATTAAACTATAAATGCTATAAGATTTGTTAAACTAGAAATCACTGTATTCATATGAAAAGATTGTTAATTATAATATTACACTCTTGCTATCGAGCATAATCCTAACGACTTGCACCTAAAAAGAAGTCCTAATTGACCTTTAGGAAGGGTTTGAAAACAAGAGAGTTCTTAACGTTTGATTCCATTCATGAGGCCTATTGGTATAAAACCATGAGCGTCCTTACAAATTTTTCATATGGGTGTAAATTTGAAAATTTTATGTACATAAACTCCAACTCGCATATGTTTGATGAGTGAGCCTAGGTTTAGTGTGGAAAAATGAGAGAAATCTTGAAAGGCTTAGAGTCAAGGTGAAATATTATCTAATGACTCTTGTGTTCGATGTTTTGAAGCTAACTCCGTAAAGAAGTCCGAAATTGTAATCTCTAGTGTTGTAGCACCTTGGTTTACATGTCTTTGCATCCCTCTTTACTACAATATGGGTCGGCCAATGTCGCATCTCATCTTTAGTTGGATCGATAGAAATCGCAATTGAAAATGATGTTCTCCTAGTTTAGTTCGGATTAGGTTAACTTAACATTTTTTTTTGCTTCGGTTTTGCTTGGGGACGAGCATAAGATAGGTTTGGGGGTATTTGATAACTCCCATTTCTACACTCAGTGTAGCCTCCATAACCTGTCAACTGCACTCATTCCTGAGTAAAAACCGAGTATTTAATGGTGTGATAAGCTTGTGCAGGATCCTTTAGCAATCCCAGGGTAATAGTATGAAACTAAAAAAAGTTGGGGTCAAAATGCAAGTGAAGATTCAAAAGGTCAAGTGTGGTGCTGGTGAATTGCTACTCGACCAATGTCACCCTCACCAGTGCACAATATCAGTGGTGTTACGCTGGTGAGGCACCACTCGACTAGCGCCACACTCACCAGCGCACAATATCAGTGGTGTTACGCTGGTGAGGCGCCACCCTTACCAGCACAACATATCAGTAAGTGTGGCGCTGGTGAAGCGCCACTCGACCAGCGCATCACCAACGCAACTATCCAACTCAGCAAAACTTCTAGGGTTTCATGCCTCATTCCTAAACATATAAATACCCCTTCTTGAGCTATTCTTGGTACCTTTTGCACGACCCTGAGCTTCAACTCCTCCCATTACAATCCAAAACCCCTAAGACACCACATTTCACCCGAATCCCTTACCTTTCACTCAAATCCTTCACCAAATCACTTCATCAAACCTCTAATCCATCATCCAAACCTCAAAACCACTCTACCAAACACCAAATATTCAAATTTCCCACCATTTCCAATCATAAAAACCCAACCTTGGAGCATTAAGGGAGCATCAAGAGAAGGAGCAAGTCAAGCACATTCAACCAACCAAGAGAGAGGACACCTACACTTAGTTTATTCGTAACATTTCTCTCTTTCATTTAGTACTTGTATTTGATTATGGCTTGTATGATAATCATATCTTTTGTAGCCATTTCTTACATTATGGACTAAACTCATCTTGGCTAAGGCCAAGATGAAGCCTTTACCATGATTTACTAATAAAGACCACCACTTTATTCATATTGATTATGTTTATGTATATGTAGCTCATGCTTTAATTAACATTGAGTGTCTAGCTAGCATTTGATGTGTATTTGGTTGTTGTGTGATGTACCGAGAAGAGAAGCACACAACATGCTCGATGAAATGCATGATAGAGGTCTAGAAAGGTAGAAATACTCAAGGCTAGTCTCTAAGACTCACTTAGTGAACCGTTAAGCTTAATGAACTTGTGTGTATTCTGGATGACCATCGAGAGATAGGTTATTGGTGCATATAAGTGTTGTTTTTATTACTAGAGAGAAAGTAGAGACTAATAGAGGGTGTCATGAGTCTACATTCATATTTGCATAATTTATTCATAATGGTGTGTCTATGAATTGGTTAGGATTGGCTAGGTGGATTCAAGGTCTTAGCCTAAGTTCTTAATAGTAATACAATCAATTGCTTATGTGTGACTTTGCCTTGCTTGCTTGTTAAGTTTCATTAGTTGCATTCTATGAGTAGTTTATATTTAATTAGTGTTAGTAGTCTAATTGAATCATCAAATATTTGCTTGTATAAATAGTAGTTTAATCAATCAATTGTGGTAATCAATTCATCAATCCTCGTGGAACGAATCTTATTTATCATCGTACTACTCCCACAGCTCCGTACTATTACGGGTGCTCATTTAGGAGCGATCACTTTCCTGAATAGGATTCTTTGATACTGGAGAGGAAATAAGGATATTTCCTTATTGGAGTGTGATTCTAGATTCCTTGTTTTAGTTTTCGTATTTGAGTCGTAGTTGCATTTAATGTCTTTCACGTGTTGTTTAATTGACCAATTATCTACTCCCGACCAGACCTCTTTTGTCCTGATCTAATTGTCCCGACCAAGTTATCTCTACCTGATCGGCTAGTTTCCCTGACCATGTTGGGTAATCTTGACTAGGCCTCGAGATCATCTATTAATTGTCTTGGGTTGATCTTTCCTAACTCTTGTGACGTTGCATAACTAATCATGCTAATCCGTCATGCTACCAAAAAATCCTTATAACAATTCCCCCTCAAATCTGTTAGATGTGCTCTTGACGGCTCAACGAAGGGGATTTGAATAGTTTTAATTTTTTGACTCTTCTAATCTTATCACTTTAACCCGATCAAGTATCGTATTAAAATGATCGCTTCTTTTTTTTTTTTTCTAAACTGATCAAGTGTCTTATTAAACTAGTCAGTTTGGACTTATTGATTTTTTACTCCCTTGTAGCTGGACCAGTCGGTGTCCGGGCTCTATGCTCAGGATAATTTTCGACTGTTTTTTTTTAGTTGGACTAGTCGGTGTCCCGGCTTTTTGCTCAGGATAAATCCCGACTGTCTTGATTCAGTCAGTGTCCTAGCCTTTTACTCAGGATAATTTTCGACCGTCTTGATTCTTTGGTCGGTGTCCTAGCTTTTCGCTCAGGATAGTTCCCAACCGTCTTGAGTCTTCAGCCAAGAGGTGTTCTGGGATCCTTGCCTCATTTTCACTATTTTTCCCATGTAAATAAGTCACTAAGGACGTTCTCGATTTTGTCTGTTTACAAAGGTTTGGCCGAATCGTTAGTGAAATACTAACACAGTCGGACGTATTTCACCAAGTTTGCCCCCGATAGCGTACCCGAGTGTTTTTTCCCTATAAAACCGATATCTCGGGGTGGTCGAATTGCTGACAGTGCTTTATATGCACCCAGTTAGTTCGACAGGTGTGCCGGATCTCTAACAACCGACTTCTCAGTTTCTTAGGCACCATCACCCACCATGGTAGGTGTTGACGCTGCAAGTTTATCTTTGATAGCAAAGATGATTATTAAAAATTTGAACATCATTCTTGGCTTCTTTATTTATTGATCTGAAAATCAACATCAAAGTATCAATAAGTAATTAAATAAAAGCTAAAAATCTAAAACGAACTGAAAATATCTTAAACAAAAACTAAAAGCAACTAAGTTATCTCTCTCAAGAGAAGGTTTTTTTTTAAGACTAAGTTCTGTCATCCATGAGCTTGTGTAGGGTTCTCAAAAGATAATGTTAATTGTCTCTTCGCCACTGTCTTGGCTCGGGCTTCTCATCTTCTTTTGATTTTCCATTGGCTGATCGCCCAGTGAGGGTCCTTCTGTTGATCGTCACTTCTTTTAAGAATTAAATATTTGAGGTGACCCTCCCTGATGAGTGTCTTGATGTGGTCTCTTAGTCGGTAGCACTTTGATATGTCGTGACCAATTTTCTTACGGAACCTGCAGTATTTTGTCGTGTCTCTTCGGGCATAGGTTCACTGTCTAAGAGGATATTTGACTAGCTTTTGGTCTTCTACGATCGTCATGATTTCCTCTTGTTTCTTGGTGAGGGGAATGTATTTGGTGTACTGACCGTGGAACTTTCTGTCGTTCCGACTATTTCTACGATTGCTCATGCCACTCTCATGATGATCACCCTTCTGGTTCTTTATATAGCCATCACTTGTTTTGACGTTCTCCCCAGGGCGACCCCTATGTACATAACTACGCCCCTGAGCTAGCTCTTCTTCTTTAGCCATTGCATAACTGTCTGCCACATCCATCAGGTCGGCATACGTATCTGGGTACTTCCTCCTCAAATTGAAGAAAAGCCGACCCTTCTATAGGTTATTGGTGAAGGCGGCCACCACAGCCTCATCATTGGGGTTATGAATCCCTGACACTTCTTGAGAGAACATTTTCAGGTAATCTTTTAGTGACTCGCTCTTTACCTGTTTGAGGGTAGCGAGGTGAGCTATTGATTTCCTCCTTTATATATTTCCTAAGAATTGTCATGAAAAAGCTTGGGTAAATTCTCAAAAATTCTTGATTGTTCCCTAAGGGAGTCTTCCAAACCACCTAGACCATAAGTCCTCGAGCGTTTGCGAGAATGTCAAACACGACAATGGGTCATTATAAGTGTATTGCGTTATTACACTTCAGAAAGGTCTCATGTGCTCTTTTGGATCCGTGTTTTCTTTAAATTGCTTGACCTGAGGCATTCTGAATCTTTCGAGGAATTGAGTTTGGAGAATGTTGTTCATGAAGGGGCTTTTAGAATCATCGTCCAGTAAATCTTTAAGCCCTGGCGACGTTCTAATGCTTCCACCTTATGGGTTAATTTTTGTATCAGGATATCTCGCTTATCTTCTGTCTCGTTATCCATTCTCGATCGCTGATGGTCGGTGTGCCCATGTTGGAATATTAGCGGGTATATGCCCATTCGACATGTTCTATGAGGTGGTTGGTCATTGTCATCTGGCGAAATAGATAGATCACACTTATGAACACCTCTGCCGATTTCATTTGACTCAAGGTTCTCTTGATATCAATCTTTCCAACCTTGCTCGCTAATTCCTTCATCTCCCCTTTAGGGGCGTTCCCCTTTTCCATGGTGATCCGTTTTTTCTCTACTAGTCTTACGGGGCGCATGGGGTCACGTCCATTATTTCAAAACATACATTAGAGCCTCTGGCCACCATAGGTATGGATAATTGATATGGCGATATTAGATTTGCAGTTGTTGTTATATTGATTCCTTGCCTAACGGCGTCTTCAATGATTCTATGTAGGGACTCTTAGACCTGCTAGAATGCATCTGGCGAAATTATTGGGGGAGCGTTTGTAAAGGTTATTGCAGCTTGACCAGTTGAAGTTGGAGTCACTGAGGGCAAGCTTCCTCCAATAGTGTTGGCATTTATCGGGTTAGGATCGTTACCAGCACGTAAGGTATCAACATCATTTGGAGACTGGCTTCCATCTCTGCCGTTTGCCAAATTGCTGCTTCATGAGCTTCTTCTTTTTTAGAACTCTGTTTACGAATTTGCTCACTTGCATTTAATTTGATGATGACAAAACAGATAATCCACCCCTAGCACTATTTTTTTGGGCTTGTTAGAGTATCTTGGTGTTTCTTCTATTTATGTTGGTTCCTCGAAGTTGAGTTCTACCCCTTCCTTCTAGCGGCAGTTGTTGACGGTGATTTTTGGATCAAGTAGGATTGATTACGCGTCTAAAAGGTTTTTGTAAATTATTGAAGATGCTATGGATAAAATAGAAAAAAGAAGAAAAAACATACACATATAAGTTTACGTGGTCAAACCCCAAGGTGAAGAAATATCCACGGTTGCTAGTGACGGCGAGAAGAAATTCACTATAATAGGATTATTACACACTCAGTCTCCCTTTCTTTTTTGGCGTCTCTCTCCTTCTCTTGTATATTTTCTATGTGTTGTTATCTATATTTTACAATAAGATTATTGATCTATTTATATGTGCATAGAACCCTAATCCTTGTTATACAAATAAGGAAAGGTAATAATGTTTAATTAGAACTAGTTACTTGTTGAAGTCATCTTTACCTTCTTTCTTGTTTCGGAGATCTTGTGTATTGAATTAGAATCTTTGTAGGATTCTAGTTGAGTAGTCTGTTTAGGACTTATTTTCTGATCGGTGTGCAGTCTTCTAGAAGAGCAGAGTTATTGCTTGATTAGGTCTCATTTCCTTTTTGGTGTTTACCCTTCTAGAAGCCTCGAGTTCTTTCCTGAATATGATTCTTTGATACTGGAGAGGAAATAAGGATATTTCCTTATTGGAGTGTGATTCTAGATTCCTTGTTTTAGTCTTCGTATTTGAGTCGTAGTTGCCTTTAATATCTTTCACGCGTTGTTTAACTGACCAATTATCTACTCCTGACCAGATCTCTTTTATCTCGATCGGATAGTCCCGACCAAGTTGTCTTTACCCGATCAGCTAGTTTCCCCGACCAGGTTATTTACGTCTGATCGGTTAGCTTTCTCGACTATCTAGGATAATCTTGACTAGGCCTTGAGATCATTTATTAATTATCTTGGGTTGATCTTTCCTGACTCTTTTTGACGTGACATATTTAATCATACTGATCTGTCATCCTACTAAAAAAATCCCTATAACAGCTACTAGACAAATTTCCAATATTTTCTTAACTCAATAAACAAACAAAAAACGCTTCTCAAAAGCGTCACTGAACATACCCTAAGTTTGTGATCTTTTTCGTTTTGTTTTTCATATATCTATTTGAAAAGAAAAAAAAAACTTATTGCTCTTATTTTTTCCTTCTTTTCCAAACTGTCTTCGACTTCATCTTCTTCATCTTTTCTTCTCTTAATCTCATATTCTTCATCTCCTCTTCTCTTTGTCATCTCTTCTTCGTCATCTCTTCATCTTCTCCTTCTTCTTCTTTTCTTCTCTTCATCTTCTCCGATCTACATCTCTTCATCTTCTTTTCCTCTTAATTTCATCGATCTGCTTCTTTAAAAGCATATCGGCTCCTATATTTTTAAAATTATTTTTTTTCCTTTTTTTTGTTTAAGACACAACAAAGAAGTTTATTACGATTCTTACGATCAGTGACGGACTCAGAAATTTTAATCAAGTGAGGCCTTTGAATAACATAATAATTAGATAAATAAAAAATGAGTTTTTTTTTAACAAAAATGAGTGTTTTTATATAAAGAAACATTGATGGTATAATGAAGTTTATATAAAATAAAACAAATAGAACAATTATTCAAGATAAACTAAATAATCTTACATTCAAAAATAAATAAAAACAAGAAACAAAATATTAAAAAATAATAATAACAAGAAAAACAACATAGATATTGAAATATTAGAATATTTATTTTTAAAATAATAAATTATAATAAAAAAATATTTTGTATTTATAATGAATTCAATTTAAATTCATACAAAAATAATTGATTAATAAATATTAATATACATATTTTTTTAAATTTTTAATTTTTCTACTTTTTGGATAAATTATTGATTTATAGATTCTAAATTAATTAAATTTATATAATAAAATAAATACTAAGAATAAATAAAATAAATCATAATATATATATATATAAACTATTTTAAAATAATAAATTAAATTTTAGATTCTAAGATTTATTGATTGGATGTGTTAGATATGTCAAACTAAAACTATTAGAAATAATAAAAATTTAAAATAATAACAGATGATTTAATATAAAATAAAATTGAAAAAGAGAAAGTCAATTGTTTTGTTTCGATAAAAGATGAAAATTTGATAAAGGAATTTAAAAAAGATGGTAAAATAAAAAAGACATAAAAAAAAACATTATATGATAAAATTGTATGAAAAAGTTATCTATATTGTTAATGGTGTAAGTTGAACCATTCACAAACAAGGGGAAAAGAGACATAAAACCAGCTATGGTTAGGTCTGGCAATTTGGGTCACGACATGAACCCAACGAATTTAGGTTGGGTGCGTTGGGTGGAGCTAAATGAGTTCGGGTTGGTAAACGGGTTGGGTTGGGTTTCATAAATCAGTTGACGGGTTGACGGGTTGACGGGTTAACACGATTAGATTGAGAAAAATATGTAAGTTAAAATTAATTGGGGGAATACTTGCAACAACAATTATAGTTCAATGATAACTAACTAATTTTTATAATGTTTTAACTTTCATCTTGCAATTGCCAATAGTTTACGGAATACGAAGTTTGAAGACCTCAACAGTTGAACTATCGATCTTTATTTATCGTTTTTATTAGTTTTAATTGTTTGTTTGTTTTTTTATATATATTCTATCATTTAAGGATTGTATAAACTTTATAATCTTTTTGTGACTCGTCTAAATTGAGATGTGGTTTATTTGGTTACTATGTTGGTTTTTTAAGGATATTTTATTTTAGATTTATATTATATTTTTAATAATTATTAATATAGAAGAAAAAAATCAAACATATTATAAACATGTTAAACGGGTCGGGTTGAGTTATACATTTATTAAATGAGTTGGGTCGAATCAGATTTGAGAAGTTAAACTCGTTTAATAAATGGGTTGACCAGACACGACCCATTTTATAAATGGGTAGTGTAGGGTTTTGTCCAACCCGACCCACGAACCCATTTTGCCAGGTCTAGCTATGGTAAAGGTAATAAACTAATAATCTATAATGAGAGTTAATTAATATATATTTATATAATATAAATAAAACAAAATTTCCGTTTTAAATAATTTGAGGTACGACAATGTCCCCACCTGATCCTAAGATGGGTCCACCCCTACTTATGATCTTATTTAAAAAAAAAGTATTATATCACAAAGAATTTATTAATAAAAAAACATATTAACATAAAAATCTTGGAGCATCGATTATTTTAAATTTATATTTAGGGGTGAGCATGGTTCGGTTCGGTTCGGTTTTGACCAAAACCATATTGAACCGATATATATTCGGTTTTTAAAAATGTGAATCGGTTTGAACCGTTTGAACTTGAAAACCGAATTGAACCTGAAAACTAAATTGAACCGAACACATTTATCTCGGTTTGGTTTGGTTCGGTTCGGTTCGGTTCAATTCGGTTTTGGGCCTAATGAGCTTCAAATGTTTTTTAATATGTTTTTTTTTATTTGTTAGGTTTTTAAGTTGCATTTTTGTCATATAGCCTTACACTTTTTTAAGAAAGCATAATATGTAAAAATTAATTTAAACAAAGTACAATCCAATTTTGAATCCGAATTTAGAATTTCAATTATATTCGGTTTACATACTCAATCAAAATATAAAATTATGGTAACTTCTATAAATAGAAGTAAAAAAATGTAGTATATATATGTAGTCCAAAAATAAAACATCATCAACAAACAATCCATAATAAAATTGAACCTTACAAAATAATTAATTAAGACAATTCGGTTTATTCGGTTCGGTTCGGTTTTGTATGTCCAAAACCGAAACCGAACCAAATTCAATTCGGTTTTTAAATTTCAAATCGGTTTAAACCGAATAGAAACTATGAACCGAACCAAATACTCTTTTTCGGTTCAGTTCGGTTCGGTTCAATTCGGTTTCGGTTTTTATGTCCACCCATATTTATAATCACAATAATTCATCAAAGAGATTTTATCCGGTTATTATGAGTTATTAGATAATTATTTGGGATGAATTGTTGACCTATCTTTTATTCAAATTAAAAAATTATAATATAAAAAATAATAGAAAAATTATATAACTTTTGATATTTTTTGATTAACCTGCTAGATACATTTTTTTCGTTTTTATTTTAAATAGTATTTCTTTTTTCTTTTTTTTTTCGAAAAACGGTAAGCGAAAAACATTTTTTACTTTACAGGATAGTAAAATGTTGGATTAAAGTTAAATTTTGTAGAAAAACTTGAGCATCCAATGCAACATCAGGATCTGACGGTGGTGCAACGGATCATTCACCTAATGACACGTATTACTGATTTAAAAAAAAAAAATTGTTGGTTGAAATGTTTCTCCCTCTCTATTGTTTCCTTCATCACAGGACATCAAGCTCCATGGTTCCTTCTCTCTTAATCTCTATTGATCTACATTCCACGTGCTAATTTCTCTCTCTCGATTAGGGGTGGGCACTAAGTTCGAAACCGAACCAAACTTAACCGAACTGAACCAAAAAAAGGGTGTTCGGTTCGGTTCGTAGATCCAATTAGGTTCAAACCGGTTTAAATAATTAAAAATCGAAAAAAAAATCGATTTAAACCGGTTCGGTTGTCCAAAAACCACATATAAATATAAGTTAAAAAAAATCCTAAATGCTCTTAATATCTTATTCTTCAGTCGACTTCTCTCTCTGCTTCTCACTTCTCACTTCTCAAAATCTCACCTCTCATTCTCAGACTCTAACTCAACTCCTTTGATTGGCATCTCCGTCGCTCATCTCCAGCTCTCCGCTGCTCATCAGTTGTCACCACTCTGCTCATCTGCTCATCTGCTCACCTCCGTAACTCATCTCCGTTGCTCGTCAAGCCGTCTCTGATCTACTCATCTGCTCATCTTTGTCACTCATCTTCGCTGCTTGTCAACCGTCTTCGATCTGATCATCTCCGTTGGCATCTCAACTCCGTTCCTCAAAGAAGGTTTGTCACTCACTCAGTCACTTGAGTCCTCGACAGTCGACCCAGTCTCTTCTTTTTGTTCTAATTTTCTTCTTCTTTTTTTCCTGATTTTGTTTTTTGTCTTTTTTATTATTATTTCACATCAGATACCACCAATCTGGTCTCTGCTCGTCTGATCTGGTTTCTTTCATCTCCAGCCAAAGCTTCAACACGACCCAGATGGCCTTCAGCTCTTCTTTATCTCGTACGATTGCTTCTGTGGTTAGTTGTTATCTTCTTCAGATTTTTGTCTTTCTTTATTTGATTATTTATTGTCTTCAGCTCGTATGATTTCTTCTTTGGGCGTGTGGTGCTGCTTGTTTGAAAGATTTGAGTGTTAAATTTTGAAAGGTTTGAGTGCTAAATTTGAAAGGCAAAAAACGCTAAGCTATACACCATGAATTGGTTTCTTTTGGTCACTTTTAAGTTTTTAACAGTCAATTATGGTTCATGAATCAATTTAATTTATATGTAAAGTCAAAGTGCATCTTTTCAGAATGAAATAGATGAAATAATTGTGTCTGGAGGTTATACAAATTTCTCATTTCATATTGTAGTGTATACCCGTGGAGTTTGGAGAATTAAGGGCATAATTCAGGTATAGTGGGCTCTTTGTTATTGGTTTGATTTGCTTCTTCTATTTCTTGGTAGAATTACTTCTTAAGTTCTACTCAGTAACTTTTAACTACAGTTTTGGCATTTGAGCATGAATTAGTTCCCGGTGCGTTTCTATGTTTCAATATTTAGTAATGCGTCGTTTAAGTAATTCCATTGAGTCATATTCGTTTTAGAGGTTGGTGTGTGACATTTGTCTGATCGCTTTAAGTTATTTATGAATCAATTTGTTGCGCTGTTACATCCTCGTTCCCTCTGAATGTTTGGACAAATGTTTACTGGTAGCGAGGATGATGTTTCTTGCCTCTTCGCTAACAGCTAATCATTTCATGCATAGTATTGAGGCCTTCAATGAATTGTTTCTTGCGGCATTCTCTTTATTGGTTTGAGCTTGTTACTCTTTTAATGAAATTCCCTAGAGTCTGTGGTTTCCTTTTTTGTAAGTTAGTCCAATTATTGATCGCTTAGTGCCCTGGTGTATTGTGTTATATCCTCTGATTTTGACAAGTTGACAGCTACATTTTCCTGTAGTATAGTTTTGTATTGTTTTATTGTTTTTTTTATGCTTCAATTTTTTGAAGATAAATAATCTATATTCTGATTTAATTAACAGCGTCCGTGTGTAGAAACGAATTACATTGACTGATTAAATGGCATGCACCAATGCAAGTGTCCTAGCATCTTCCATCATGTCAGTGTCTTTGCATTTTATTCTTTGACAGTATTGAGCAGGAAGTTAAGTTGGTTATCTAAAACTTTCTAGTTAGGTTTATAATTTAAATTAGAGATGATGTGAATGTTTAGAATAAAGTTTTGTGGAGAATAGTGTGTATATGGAGGTTGTGGTTACAATGGAATGTTTATTCTTTTAGTTTGGCTGTGGTTCTATTGGTTTTATATTTTACTTACTTATTTTAGTTTTTCTTTTTATGTGAAATGGTTTGTAGATGGAAATGGATCTTAATGTTGATTCAATGGAAGGGAGTAACGACTAAGGGTCATGAGACCTTAGAGAATTCTAGCTCTATTGGATTTGGTTTGTAATTTTTATTTGGAACTTGAAATTGGATTGTAATATTTATTTGGAGCTTGGATTTGTGATTTAGAGTTTTTATTTGGATTGTAATATTTATTTTGGAGTTTTCAGGTTTATTCAATTTGTGATTTTTTTTAATGAATTATAAATTAAATGTTATTAGTTAATAGTTATGCTTGATTTGGGCTTGGGCTTGGGCAGTTGGGCTATTACAATTTATGAGACTTTGGTCCAAAATTAGAATTCAATAGGATAACAACAAAATATATTAAAAAAGATTCATTAAGCCTATCAAATCAAAAAGGCTCATTAGGTCCAAAACCGAAATGAACTGAACCGAACCGAACCGAACCGAACCGATTTAAATCAGTTCGGTTACCATTTCTTATTCGGTTTAAACCGGTTCAATTTTAGATGAACCGAAATATTTTCGGTTCAGTTCGGTTTTATCTGAAACCGAACCGAACCGCGCCCACCCCTACTCTCGATCACTCTGATTCTGTTGTTTTCTTTCTCTTGTTTTATTGCACTTTTTCAACTTCCATTCTGGATTCTTTGCTTTTGCAAAGTTGCAGATCTGCAACTGCAATTTTGTTTCTCATCACTTTTTTCCTGCGTTCAAATAGTTTTTGGATCTATTTGATAGCTTTAATTGTCTTGTTCGAACTATTTTGTCAATAAATTATTTTAAAATTTTATAGATCTGTATAAATAAACCTCAAATACGAATCTCATAAAATCTATAAATTATACAACCATCTTTTTAGAAATGGCTATAAAATCTGGAATATAACCCATATCATTCAATATGCAAATCCAAGAATATAAAGTACATATATTATAACTCAAAAAAAAAAAAAGAAAAAAAAAAGTGCAGCTAACTAAATTTTTAAGTTTCGAAAATCTTTTAAATCTATATTGATTCCACCAGCCAACACAAATTAGAAATTGTTGAGACGATATTGTGATATGGGTGATATTTGAAGAAGAAAGAGCTTGATATATGGGTGGAAGACGAAGTGAGAAAAAAAAAATTAACGAGTGACATGTCAATCAACGAGCGGAACCGATGCACCACCATCAGATTATAGTATGGTGCTACTGTGATGGATGGCAAGGTGTCATCATGCAAGAGATTAAGGTGGCATGACTGCATGAGGTACCTTGATATGGCTTCTTGCTTGGACACATGGAGACTAGGTGTTATCCACGGGAGGAGCTCTCAATTCATTTCAACACCACCAAAGTCAAACTGGTGCTGAAGTGGGTGTTTTGTATTCATTAATCAAAGACACGGTTTTTTGGGGACTTTCTAAAGCTCTTATGATATCATTAGTTTCCTCACAAAAAACAGGAAGAGGAAGACAGTAGTTTTACAACTTACTTACCGGTACAGGCTGCTTCCCAAAGCTCTATGCCCGTGGCCTACGATGCAAAAAATGTCTACAGAATATTTCCTTTTCCACCACCCACTAGCAATAAATTGGTCACACCATGGATTCACAATTTTTCTTAAAAAAAAAAAAAAATCAAAATCAAATTTGAAAATAAAATTATTTTCACGCCCATCTTTGATTGTCTGGGAACCTTCAGCGTCTTCACTCGATGGATTCAAAGAACCAAACCACTTTGCTGCAGCGACTTCAAAATATCGAGAAGGTAATTTTAATTTTAATCTCAATTTTTATTTTGATTATTTTAAAGAAAAATCAATTTTTGTGTTAAAATATCATTGAAAAAAATTTGAACAACCTGTTCTTTGATTTGTTGCAATCTCATCCGCATTCATCATCACACAAAGATGAAACTCGATTGCCACACTTGACGACGGCCAAAGCCCTAGTTTAGTACTTTTACTTTGGTTCAGATAAACATATAGAGAAAAGACTCGGTTTAGAACATGAGAGCTTATGATAATTCAATTTTTACTATTTAAATGTTTTTTTCTAAATAAACTCTATTCTAAAAATTTGTTGTTGTCTAAAAAATAATAAAAAATAATACTAAAAGTTGTCTTGCTTTGTAATTTTAATTCAGTTTAATATTGTCATTAATAAAATTAATTTATTAATATGGGTATAAACAGAAAATTTATGAAATGAAATTTAGTGAGAAGCTCTCATAGAATATATCCTAATGATGTTTTTAAAATATGATCAAATACCAATAAATCCTTTGGAAAAAAACTATGAAATGTAGTAGTTTCAAGTTTGCATCATTGCATTCTCAATCCATTTGTAAAAAACTCTTCGGCACTCCCATAGGAAAAAGTAAAACAGAGAAGCAGAGTTTTGGAGACTGGAATACTGGATTTACATGATAATGGTATAGCAAGATTTGTGGCCTTTTCTTGTTAGCCTTTTGAACCCAACTAATCTACTTTCTTGGTTATGGATTTTTATGGCCCATCGAATTAAGATTAGACATTCCACAAAGTTGCCCATTCACCTAAATTCGAACAGATCATCTTAAAAACCTATGTTCAAATGGACAAATTATGATTTTAAACTCAAAACGACGTAGTTCTGAATTTAAACGTAAACATATAAAACAAACAATTGAATGGCTGAATATTCTAAGTCAAAACCAAAGTTAGAGATAATATTTCATTTTTTTATGTACACATTTACAGAGCAATGCTCAAGGGATTTTAATTCAAAAATATACAGTAATGATTTAAGCTAAATGTACAAATATTATGTCAAGTATAAAGTCAAGGCTCATGACAGTATAAACAAAAGTCAATCAATCAAGCATATAACATGGATCAAGGGATTATGGTCAACTCACGGAGAGGAGTGATCAAGGGATTATGGTCAACTCATGGAAAGGAGTGATTTGGCAATTTTGAATCTTTCTAATACACCCCTACAAGCTAATGGGTCATTATTGGACCATTAATTTGGCTGTCAACGTCTGAAAGCGAGCACTTGATAATCCTTTTGTGATTATATCAGTAATCTGATCTTTTGTACGAATATTTAATATTAAGTTCGTTTCGGACAACCTTCTCTCAAACATAACGATAATCAACCTTTATATGCTTCATTCTTACATGAAATACTGGATTTGATATAAGGGAAATATAACTAATGTTATCGCACCAAATTTGAGGAGTGAAAAGATAAATGTGAAGATCTTGGAAGAGAGATTACAACCATGATATTTCAGCTGCAATGTGGGTAAGTTGACGATCGGATTCTATGATTGATCTAGAGATCGTTGACTGCTTCTTATCGATCCATGAAATTGAATTATGTTCAAGATACACACAATAACCACCGGTAGAGTATCGATCAATTGGACTTCCAGCATAATCTGCATCACAATAAGCTTCAAGATGTAAGGAACTTGGTTGAAAAAATAAACCATGATCAAACGTACCTTTAACATAACTTAAAATATGCTTGACATCAGTCCAATATGTGGTAGTATGTCGGTGCATAAACTAGCACACTTGGTTGACTGAGAACTAAAAATCTGGTCTAGTTAATGTTAGGTATTGTAAAGCTCTAACAACACTTCTATATTCAGTAGGATCTGGAAGTGGATCACCATCATTAATGTACATCTTCTTACTGTTAAGTGTTGGCGAAGGATATGGTTTGGTATCTTCCATTTTTGCACGACAAATGAGATCAAAATCATATTTGGTTTATGTTAAGTGTAAGCCAGATGCAGTGAAATCAACCTCTAAACCAATAAAATAGTGTAATTTACCAAGATCTTTCATTGCAAATAGTTTCCCCAAGTTTGTGATAAGTTCTTTGAGAAATGATTCATTGTTTCCTATAATAAGAATGTCATCCACATAAATAAGTAATATGAAGGAAATGTCGGCTTTGTGATATGTGAAAAGAGAATAACCAGGTTTCGATTCAAGAAACCCAAGATCTTCAAGATAATCAGAAAACCTTTTGAACCATGCTCGGGGTGTCTGTTTTAAACCATAAAGTGATTTATGGAGATGACACACACGATTAGGAAAGGAAGGATCCTTAAAGCCTTTTGGTTGGGGCATGTAGACTTCTTCATTTATAAAACCATGAATGAACACATTTTGAACATCTAATTGTCGAAAAGGCCATTTTTTATGAGTAACAAGAGCTAGAACAACCTGGATAATAGTGTGATAGACTACAAGAATGAAAGTTTCAGTATAGTGTTGATGAAACTCATTAGCTACAAGTCGAGCATTGTAGCGTTTAATAGAGTCATCTGAATTTTTCTTAACTTTGAAAACCCATTTATTTGGAAGTACATTCATATATGGTGTGCATTCAATCAAAGACCATGTACCATATTTTTGCAAAGCATTAAATCCTGAACACATAGTTATACGCCATTCAGCTTGTTCGATAGCATGAGTAAAACATGAGGTTCAACCTGTTCATCAATAAATTTTGCAGTCAAAGCATATTTTTTGTTCGGAACATGAGTACCTACCTTACTTCTTGTAGTCATAAGATGAGTGACTATGGAAGATGAATCATGTGGGGGTAATTCTATAACTTGGTCAATTTATTTGGCGGAAGTTAATGGTGGAGTTTGCGACTCAATAGGTCTGTCAATTTGTATTATAGGTGGGTTAAGGGTGTGGTGTGATTTTGTACCTTGGTCGGTTTGTGTGGTGGAATTGGATGGTGGAGTTTGTGACTCAATAGGTGTCATTGAGCTGATTTGAGGTAGTCACAGATGTTGGTATAGTTGTTATTGAGGTTAGAGTCACTTAAGGTGGCGTTTGGTTACCATGGTGGAATGAGAATTGGAATGGTAATAAGAATGAGAATTGGGATGGAAAGGAATGGAAAACTGATTTCTTTGTATGGTTGGAACTTTAGAATCAATAACTGAATCAGTAATATTTTGTTTGGTTAACAACTGAATGGAATGGAATCAACTGTATTTTGACCAAAATACCCCTAATTACAAAACATTTATAATAACATTATATATTATGGATAATAATAAAAAAAAATATGAAAGTATATATATATATATATATATATATATATATATATATATTATAATATATAATATATATTATTACAATATATGTTATATATTTCTATATTATATATAATAATATATATAATTAGAAAATATAATGTTCATTTTGGATAATAATAATAAAATATAAAAGTATATATATATATTAATATATATTATTATATATTATATATTATATTATATATTATATATTAGAAATATTGATATTATTAATATTAATATTATTAAATATATAAATATTATATATAATTATATAATGTGTGTATATATATATAATAATAATAATATATATAATTAGAAAATATAATGTTCATTTTGGATAATAATAATAAAATATAAAAGTATAAATTATATAATAATATATATTATAAATATTGTATATTATTAAAATTAATATTATTATATATAAAAATATCATATATTATTATATAATGTATATATATATATATATATATATATATATACACACACACATTATGTATATAATAATATATAATATATAATATAAATAATTAGAAAATATAATATATATATTTTGGATAATAATAATAAAATATAAAAGTATAAATTATATATTATATAATAGTATGATATTTATAATATATATATTATTTTTGGAAATGAGGGTATGTTTGGAATTGCGTTGTGGGACAGAGGGTTATTTTTGGAAAGAAAATGTGTTAATGGAATGGAATGGGCATTCCATTGGTTTTTGGATGGAATGCTCATTCCACCAAAATGGTGGAATCCCCATTCTAATGGAATGCTCATTCCATTGGAATTTAACAAACCAAACAAATGGAATGAATTTCTTTCAATTCCATTCCACCCAACCAAACACCACCTTAGAGTCTTAGGGATGGTGATATTGAATTAAATGATAGGAACAATGGAGAATCCATATTTTCAGACAAATTTTTAACCGGATGATAAGTTTTAAATGGAAATGAAAATTCATCAAAAATAACATGACGTGACAAATACACTCTTCCATTTTAAAGATTTAAACATTTATACCTTTGATGATGGAGAGAATATCCCAAAAAAACACATTGTTTAGAACGAAATTGGAGTTTATTTTTATTACAGGGTCGTAGACATGGAAAGCAAGTATAACCAAAAGTGTGAATAATTATATAATTTGGAACCAGAAGAAAAAGTTTTTGATATGGAGAAATATTTTCTAAAACTTTGGTTGGAAGATGATTAATTTGATAAATAGCGGTATTAAACGCGTCAACCCCATACTGAAGAGACATGTCTATAAGGGCTAAATGAGTTAGACCGGTATCAACAATATGCTGATGTTTTCTTTTGACCGCGCCGTTTCGTTTAAGTGTATGGGGATAAGATAAACTCTGAAAAAATATCATGTTTAGCGAAAAAAAACTTTGAAAAAAGTTACTAGTATATTCGTCAACACCATCAGTTTGAAGATATTTGATTTTATGTCAGAGAAGATTTTCAACATGTGTTTTAAATTTAACAAAATAATCAAATGCTTCATGCTTAAATCGCATTGAAAAATCAATGAGTATTTCGAATAATCACCAACAAATAAAATATAATATTTTGAGCCCTTGATTGAATAATACAGAGATATCCATATATCTGAATATATTAATTCCAATGGATAAGAAGACACAAAATTGGATGCTTGAAATGGTAGTCGGTTACTTTTACCCATCGGACATGACTCACATATAAACTTATTAGAAAATTTTCCTTGAAGAGATAAATGATGTTTAGAGCCCGTTTTATAAACTTTTTTTAGTTGATGTTTTTTGAAAATAAAAATAAAAATAAAAATAGTGTTTTTGGTTTCGGTTTCGAATTCTGAAAATGTTTTTGGTAGTATATATTGAAAGTTGTATTTTGAAAACGAAAGCGTAAAAAACACGTCTAGTAGGTTAACCAAAAACTATTAAAAATTGAAATATCAATTTTGGTATATTGTTTAATATTATTACAACTATAAACAAATTGATTATATAATTAATCAATATATTTTTTGTATTGTAATTTTGAAATTAAACAAAAGTATCAGATCAAAAATTAATTCAAAAAAAACATTTCAAAAAAACATATCAAAAAATGAATTAATCAAAACTAAACTCTTAAATTATAAATAAATAATTATATATATATCAGTATTATATTAATATATATATATATATATATATTATTTTATATATTATAATATTTACATAATTAGCATATTAATATTCTATGATATATACAATATTATGATTATATATATATATATATATTATTGCATTAATATTTTTAGTTCTAGTTGGAATTAAATGATTCTGATATATATATATATATAAGAGGGACACTTTGGTTATTTGAAAATCTTGTCTCGTTTTGTCCTAACCATATCAAATACATAACAGTATAATTAATAGTATAAAAAAATGATTTTTTTTATATATAAAAAAAGTAAAAAACAAAAAACAAGTATTTTATGTTTTTCAAATCTTTCACTTTTAATATTGTTTTTTTTTTTCGTTTTTCGAAAGTAAAATGAAAACCAGTTAACAAACGCGTTTTCAAAATCGTTTTTGAAAGATAAAAACGAAAACGGACTGAAAACAATTGCAGGACATAGCTTAAGAGACAATATTTTTTAAAACTGGAAATACAGGATGTCCTAACCGACGATGATGCCAAACCGAATGAGCAACACAAATTCCAACAAATGCAAATGACTGATTTCTTTTACTGGAAATATTACTCACTTTTGCCTTCGAAAAGCATCTTCTCGATCTTTATATCCTTTACAAAAAAACTGTTAGTGTGAAAAACAAAATAACATTAATTATCACGTGAAAATTGGTTAACAGATAATAGTTTTACAGATGAAGAGAGGCAATGTAAAATAATATTCAATGTAAAAATGGAAGAATTTTGAAGGTTAGATTTACCAATGCGAGATGTTGGCAAACCTAAACCATTGCCAACAACAGCTTGATCATTCCCCCATACTCAATTTGTAAAGATAAGTTTGCAAGGGCAGATGTGATATTGCTGGAGGCACCACTATCTATAAACCACATCTGATCACCTTTATTCATGGTTGGGGAGGCCACCATAGATCCAAGTTTTTGGGTGGGTACTCCTCCTTCAAATGAATGGTTCATTCGGTGATAATAATTAATTGCTATATGGCTGAGACGACCACATATCTGACATTTTGGTCTCCCTTCAAATTGTGAGTTGAGGATTATGAGGAACACGAGAAGGTCATCGATCTTATTGATTTTGAGAAACACGATGATCACTTCGACCTCGTACGGAGTTTAATTTTGACTTTGGAGCATAAAATGCAATAACAGTGGGTTCAAACATCCTCATTTCAGTGCTCAAAAGAAGACCAATAAGATCACCCAACGAAATCGGAGTGTCGGGAGCTTATGCTGAATCAACAGTAACTTCATATGCAGGACCAACATTATTCATAATCACAGTAATAAGATCATCATCATCAGCTTATCAATGAAATCAGAAATAGAGAGGTCTCCTCTCTTTGCGTTGGGAAGTTGGTTCTTTAGTTGTAGTACACGTGTTCAAGAATGAGAAACATACCTCTTTTCAAGTGATTTTTAGACATCACGGGAAGTGGATAATAAAGCCACCATAGAGAGAACACTTGGTGTCAACAGGCATTGATTTAACTCAGAATCATTTGATCTTTTTGTTGCCATTTTGTGTACACCAGATCGATCTTGGTGGTGGCTTTCCCATCTTAACCCAGTTTGAACTGCGCAAGACAAGGCTTTGTTCCATCGACAAAACCAATCAGATCATGACTTATAAGATCGGGAAAGAATTGAGCCAACCAAAGAACATAATTGGTTCGATCAAGTTTGATCGAAATTACGTGAGAGAGATTGGGTACCATGAAACCAATCGGCGATTTTCCAAATTCCATATGAAAATAAAATGACAAAGGAATGAGCTAAAGTAGCTGGAAAAGAAAAACAATGAAAGTAACTAAAGGAGTTGTTATACTATGCCTTTGATACCATAAAACAAACAATTGAATGGCTGAATAATCTAACTCAAAGCTTAAGTTAGAGATAATATTTCATTCCTTTATATAAACATTTACATGGCAATGATCAAGGGATTTTAATCCAAACATATACAGTGATGATTTAAGCTAATTGTACAAATATTATGTCAAAGTATAAAGCCAAGGATCATGACAGTATAAACAAAAGTCAATCAAGCAAGCATGTTGGCATGGGTCAAGGGATTATGGTCAACTCATGGAGAGGAATGATTTGGCAATTCTGACTCTTGTCTAATAACATAAATTGCTATTGGGGTTGGTGGGTAGTGGTGTAAAAATGGACTGGTCCGACCCATTAGGGACGGTCTGGCCAGTTCATTTTTAGAAACAGGCCTGGTTGGGCCTGGCACGCGACGGTGTCGCGGGCCAGCCCGGCCCGGCCTGTTTCCAGAGAAGCAGGCCCGGCACGGCACGCCTGCCTGCCTCAGGCGGGCCGTGCCTGCGTGCCGTGCCAGACCTAACAGGCCTGGTCCGGCGGGTTAATTTTTTGGTCCAATTTTTTTTTCAAATTACTTTTTTTTAGATTTAGGGTATAGGGTTTAGGATTTATAGTTTATGGTTAAGGGTTTAGAATTTAAAATGAATGAAGAGAACGAACAATTATTAGGATTTGAAATGAATAAAGAGAACGAACAATTTTTTAATTATTTATTTATTTTTCACTTATGGAATTCAGTAATACATATCTACATGATTGCCTCATTAAAAACCTTACCAAGAAAAATCCAGTGGGATAAAAACTTGGTAAGGGAAAAAGAGTGCAACCGTTTTACAACTTACAAGTAAATAATAAATACATATGTAAAAGTATAACCTAGTTCTGGCCCTGGCCTCTACCTGAAGGGTCATCAATATATAGATTGTCGAAATTTAGATTAAGTTCTTTATCTACAGTTAGATTTTGTAACCTTTTTTTAGCATGCTCCCAATCCCGAAGGCATGTTAATACCTCCACAATCTCTAGAGACAAACAGCTTCTTCTTGGTTCAATTATGCGTCCACTGGTGCTGAAAGCTTGTTCTGAAAACACAGTTGACACTGGAATAACCAGTACGTCACGTGCTAAGTGTGACAGAACTGGATACCTGTACCTATAGGTCTTCCACCATAACAACAAATCAAACTCTTCCTTGTCTTCAACAGCATCGAACTGTGCTTTAAAGTACCTAATAAGTTCGGTACAAGAAGATGGGCTAGATCTTTGCCCTGAAGAAGTACTTGCTGATTTGTCTTTTTTTCTTCGTTTCAAAAGGCTTCAACTTGTTTGCTTCGGCTCTGTCTCCGGTCGTGTTGATTGGGGGATGTCAATGTTGCCAAACCTGGTCTCATAAATATGAAAAATCTCGAACAACTTGGTTCGAATGTCAGTAATTTGTTCTGAATAATCTATTGACAAATTAATACCAATAAACTCAAGCAAAACTTCTAAACCAGATAATTTAACCCTGGGATCTATTATAGCACTTAAGGCATAAAGTAGGAGAATGTTAGCCCAATATTTTTTCAACTTTGTCTCCATGACAACAACTGCAGCGCCTAGATGTTCATCTTCTCTATAACTGTTTAACAGTTCAGACATTTCCACTATCTGATGGATTGCCTGGGAAGATGTGGGGTAATATACCCCGGAAAGAGTTACAGTGGCATTGTAAAAAATCTTTAAAAATTGAACAAAAATCTTTGCCACATACCAATCGTCTGTGGAAAGTAATTTTGGACTAAGTTGTCCTGTTTCGGTCAATTTCATGTTATAAAAACATGTAATGGTTGTATCATATTCCAAACAATTTTGCAACATTAAATAAGTAGAGTTCCACCTTACCGGCATATCAGTTTGGAATTGTCGGGGTTTGAGACCGTTTAATTTACAATGTCTCTTGAATTCACTGAATCTAGGATTAGAACTGCAAATCCAAGAAATGGCATCTCTGATGCGATCTATTTGGTCGCTTACCTGCTTTAAACCAGCCTGTACAACTAAATTTATAATATGGCATGCACACCGTTGATGGAAGAAATAACCTCCATCTTGTGGGATATTTCTTGCAACAAACAATGCAATAGAGCTAGTATTTGCAGATGCATTATCAAATGTGATTAAAAGAATGTGATGCGTGATTTTATAAGTTTCTAAAACTTCCATTATGACATTAAAAATGTTTTCTGCGGTATGTGCAAAATCCATAGGACGAAAACCAAAAATTCTTTTTGTTATCCTTCAATCAGAATCTAAATAGTGTCCCGTGACACATAAATAGTCCTGTTTGGAACATGCATTCCAAATATCAGAAGTTAATGCAACAGAGACACTTAAATGTTGTATTTCAGCAACTAAGTCATCCCTTTCGGTTTCAAACAATCGTATCAAATCATTTCTAGTAGTGGTTCTAGAAACAGGTTTATATTGGGGGTTATATGCAGATGTGATTAATTCTTTATAAAATGGACTCTCACCAATACTAATCGGTTGATCAGTTTGTGCAATGTATCGTGCCAAGCACTTTCTAGCGTGCATGGCGTCGAACTGCCACGACGTAACGGACCCGTCTGGGTGCCATTGAAGCTGTGTCTGGGTTGTAGTATCTACCTGTCCATGTGCAGGCATACATTTGTGCATATGCCGTCTCAAATGTCCGGTTCCCCCCGTACTTGTAGCATAATTTTTATGGCAAAACTTACATTTAGCTCTGAGGCCAGACGCCCCGTTTAGGAGTGTCATTTGGACTATGTTGAAACATTGCCACACATCTGATGTTAATTTTCTGGGACGTGATGTTGGTGTAACGCCGGAACCAGAAGGTCCCGCTTGAGTATGGGTCGGTTCTGAAATATCAAATTCATCGTTGAGCATATTCAAACCGTCCGGAAAATAAGGCTGCTGGTTAGGATCCATTATCTGAATAAAAATATGAGCACTATAGTAGTTATTAGTCAAATTAAAAATCAATATTTACTAACAGTAATCTTAATTTACTAACAATAATTACTATAACTAATACGACACTACAATAATTTATTTACTTAAAAAAAAATTAAATAAACAAAAAAAAATCATAATCTACTAACATAAAATTTTTAATTCACTAGTTCACTACTACAAATAAAATTGATAAATTTACTAACATAATATACTAACATAAAATTGATGATTTGAACCACTACTCTTAAATTTACTATCATAATCTACAAATGAAAAATTTTAATTTATGAAAAAAACAATATCAAACGTAATTACTACACTTAACATTCATCATTTACTTATTACAAAAAGTAATTTCAGTAATACAAATTAACTTTCTAAATTTATTAATAACAAATATTAAAATTACTACTAAACTTACAAATCTTAATAAACTAAACAAATAATATTAACATTAAAGCCCAAAAATTGATAAACTAACTAACTAAATAGATAATGTTTTCATTAAGTAACTCAAATCTAAACATAAACATAAACATATAAATTTACTATGAGAATATGTTAGACCAAAAGTAATAACAAAATTGTACCTTTAAAATTTGGTGTGTTGGTGGAAAACGTAGAGAATTTTGTAGAGAGAGTAATAACCAAAATGAATGAAAAAGTTTAGAGAATTGGAGAATATATTAGAGATTGAGATTTGAGAGAATGAGAGATTGAAAGAATGATAGAGAGAGTTAATGGAAAATGAAATGGATGGAAAATGAAATGGATGGAAAATGAAATGGATAGAAGTATTTATAGAAAAATTTGATTTGTGGGTCAAAATGTAATTTAAAATATTGTAGGGGGGTTTTGGTAATTTTTATTTCCTCCAAAGGCTAGAAATCAATTCCAGCCGTTGGCTGACGTCACTGATGACGTCAGCCAACGACTGGAATTGATTTCCAGTCGTTGGAGGTTTTTTGAAAAAAAAAAAAAAAAAAAATTGGCCCGAACGGACCGGCTGATCGGTCCGCCGGGCTGGTCCGATGGGCCTGGCAAGCCGGATTGGCGTGCCAAGCGGGCCGGCCTGCAGGGCCTCCTCCCAACGGCCCGGCACGTGGTCTGGCCCTCTTCCTTCACTGGCCGTTCCCAGAACGGCCCGTGAACTTCCTGGGCCGGCCGGACCGGCCTGTCACCGGCTGGCCCATTTTTACACCACTATTGGTGGGTTCATCGGCCGGTTCAAAATCTGAACCCGAATAAGTTAGTGGGTTTACAGATCGGGTTTGAATTTCCTAAAAACTCATGGGTCAAAAGGCTGAACTCGTAAAATTATTTGGGTTCAGATCAGAAAATATTTTGCAAGTTCGGGTTCAGGTTTAGCAAAACTCAACCCGTTGATATACCTACCAGGCCACACCCACATATGACATAAATGATCCTGCCACTCTCCTTCAACCATTCCATGCATATAAATCACCCATCATTGCTCCTTGCTTTTGAAAAAACAGAGATTAATTGCAGAGTTGTATTGATGGAGAAGCAAGTTAAAATTCTTTGAACAGACCACGGTGGTGTGTTCCTATCTAATGTATAGTGGCGTAGGTAGAATTTTTTATTTGGATGGACTAGACTAGATAGTTAATACATAAAAGCTTTTATTAGTATAAAATTATGTAAATCTAACTGAAAGAAGTGTTACAAGTCTTAATTTGCAATTTTGCATTCCATACAAAATACAACAAAGTAAAAACGTTAAGACTTTGATGTAGTTTGAAATTAAATTTACCATTGCGATGTTATTATACATATATATTTTGAGTTAGCATTTGAACAAAAAAATTAATTGATAGAAATTATGGAGTGGATCAGTGGCTGAATGAATAACATAAAGTTGTTAAGGCCTCATAAGGCATTCATTGTCCCCGGGATCAAATGCATATAAGTGGTGATAACAATATCCCTAAAAAATGTATCTACACCCCTTTCGTAATCACACCCATCAAATTTAAAAAAAAAATCAACTACTTTTAAATAAGCCCCACTTAATATTAAAAATACTCTTTCTTTATTTATATTGTATTGTATTTACATAAGTACACACCACATATCACTATTATTATGCTATTTATTCAACTTTAATATTATTTCAAAAAAAAAAATTTGTTACCTTTAATTCTCTTACCATTCTTTCTCTTCCTTACTTTTCTATTAGTTTTTTTCAAAATCAAACTCCATTTGTCGTTAAAAATTCATTTTAAGATTATTTTTTTCCTTCAAAATCAAACTCCATTTTATTGGAGAACCACTTTCTGTTTGAGAGAGTTGTAGAAATGTAAGATTTGTGTCATGTCCCAGTTGATGTGGAAGTAGATAGATGTTAAATGATATTTCAAAAAAAAAATATAGGTATTCAATGAAATTGAATAACATCTAATATTTTTTTTTTAGTAATGCTACTTTGTCCAAATGATGTGGTAACACTGTAATACATTCATTTAAATCATACAACTCTGATACAATTTAAATGAATGGATTACAGTGATGCCACATCATATGGATACTAAATTTGGGTAAAGTAGAATTATTGATTTTTTTAACAAGAAAGAATATATAATATTGATAAATAAATAAATAAATAAAAATCTAAAATGTATTTGAAAGAAAGGAAACACACACACACACACACACAGATATATATATATATATATATATATATATATATATATATATATAGTTAATATAGTTAATTTAAAACTGTCTATATACATAATGATTTTTCTCTTCTAATAAAAATTAATTTAGAATTTTACTTTTTCACAACCAAAATTGTATCATGATTTTGATTCATTTTTCATACTTAATAATATTTTGTATTTTCTTAAAAGAGATTGTAAATATATTTAAAAGAGAATTTAGGATTTATTAAAATGGAAAGGTTTTTTATGATACATATTAATATCAAGCCATTAATACGAAAAAGATTAAAATAGGAAACTAGTTAATAATTATTTGTGGGTATACTAACAAACAATTAGTCTTCTTAATAATTGTTAAAGGAGAATTTACTCGATGTGAGAAATTCCGATTAACACCCTCGAGACCACTACCACGTAGGTGGTGGCGGAGGTTGGTACCTTAGGTACCTAACCTGATTGAATGAAGATGGATGTGTAGATATAAGTGCAATGAAGATAGGAATGTAATAGCTTTATTATAAACTATGAATATCGTACAAAAATACTCTTAAACACTCTTAATCTCTCTGGGATACAGTAGGGTGGCAACCTCGTGCCTGATCACAGAATTTAGGCCGAAAACTTTCTTCGTTTTATTTGCACTATGTCGCTCTATTCACTGTCGATTTTTCCACTCCTTCCATTGTTCATGTTGGGTGTACTTATACACAGTCCAAGTAGTTTAAACTAGTGAATCTCCCGCAATGATTCTCTGAATCCGTCCCATCATTATCGGGCAAGATCTTTTATTTGAAAGTTATTGATTTCGAATTAATAACGGATTCGAGAATATCTTTGGTGGAGATAATTTTGTTTCCTTTTTTAACTCAATCTTTTGCCTTACATGTACGTAGAGTTTTAATATTCGCAGATATGATCGTGTGTGTATTCACGGCATGATTCTTCATAGAGGTCGTCGAGTTAGCTGTTCGTTGTTTCATAGAGCGAGGTAAGCATTTGCCTTAGTAATGGTCCTAGAAGCTTGGCTTGGCCTTTCTTGGTCCCTTAGAGCTTGAGACGGCCTTGTGGGCACTCATTAGGGGTAGCATGGATTAGGCGAGCTTCCTTTTTCTCTTCCAGATAGGTTCGAATCTTCCTTCAGAGAGACGAAGCGGTACTGTAGTGCAAGATGGGCACTTAATGGGTCTCTCTCTGTGCTTAGGGAGGATGGTTGGCTTCTGAAGAGGCTGCAAGGTAGTTTCGATCTCGGGGAGCCTTAATTTGGTGGAAGGAACTCGATTTGTTTGTGTCGGGCTTCACCTTAAATGCTTCCTTAGCTCGACGACCTTTCCTTACTTTCACGGGGTGGTTCCGAAGCCAGACCCCAGGAACCGGGGTTCCGGGATAGGTGACCTCGGGTTTGGATTCGGGCTGGGAGAGTAAAAAATTTCTCTTTGGTCCCTAGTTAAATTTGGCTATTAACAGTAATTTTACTCAAAGATATTATTGGATTTTTAAAAACATTCTAATTTAGGATGTACATACGGTTTTTATGGGGTACAAATATCGTCACTCAATACATTTGCACCCTTTTAGAGAGAAAAAAAATGTTTGTTTTGATAATGGTTACAATTATGGCATTTAAATGATCTCAATATGGGATAGTTCTACACAAATACGTGATATTTAAAGTAAGGTACTGTATATAAGATTAAATGATGTAAAATACTAAAAATATAATCAGAATTTGATTCATTCAATAGAGCATCACTAGTTTCATTGAGGCTTAAAAGTCTACTTATTAAATGGGTAGAAAAGGTCATAGCCGAGTCGAGTGGAGATTTCTTGATCGAATGATGCATAAACTTGGTTTTTCGAGTAAGTGGCTTGAGAGGATGATGAATTATGTGTCTTCGGCATCCTTCTCATTCTTGATTAATGGCGAGGTTTGTAGCAAGCTGAAACAGCCGAGAGGGCTGAGCCAGGGGAATCCATTATCCCTATACTTATTCTTACTGTGTGTGGAAGGCCTTTCTTGTGTGTTAAACTTGGTTGTGTCTAATGGTGACTTGAACGGATTCAGATATACAAGGAATGGTCTGAAGATATCCCACCTCTTCTTCACCGATGATAGTCTAATTTTCTCTAAAGCTATCGACAGAGATTATGCTACTATTCGAATGATGTTTGATGCCTATGCTTTGGCGTTGAACCAAGTTATTAATTTTGATAAGCCTGCTGTATTTGTTAGTCGTTTGATTTTTCGGGGTAAAGGTCTTCGCCTTGCTGGTATCATGAGAATTCAGTTGGTTAAGTGCCACGAGCGCTACTTGGGTCTCCCTGGTCTGAACTGTAGGAATAAACGTCAGCTTTTTAGTGATATTAAGGATCGAGTCTGGGCAAAAATTAAAGATTGAAGAAGCAAAATCCTTTCAATTGGTGGTAAGGAAATTCTCCTCAAGGCGATTATTCAGGCTATCCCGACCAATACTATGGGTTTATTCAGGCTTCTGAAAGGTCTTATCAGGGAGTTACACAATCTTTGTAACGGTTTCTGGTGGGGAGGTTCGGAAAAGGGTTTGAAGATGAACCGGTGTACTTGGAGTAAAATGTATGTTAACAAGATGATAGGTGATTTGGGATTTGGGATTGAGGGGTACAACATTTGCGGTCTGTCACATACCCTCTTGGTAAGAACTATGAATTACAAAATGGACTTTATAGTTCGTTGCCTAATTTTTTTGGATTCTAAATGTACTTATCTTTGATGCAGATATTTGCTTTCGCAGTGATCCCCCAGCTGGGTGTCGATTTCAGTGCCCGAATGGCTACGAAGCTTTCTCCTTGTATGTTGAAGTGGAAGTTGACAAAACAACCTAGAGGGAAGAAGCTGGCTAAGAATATCAGTGTTAGGGTATGTATTTAATTTGTTAATCATTATATTAGTTACTATGTTTACAATGACATTTCTCTAACTAAGTTTTCAGATGTTTGCGATGAAGGAAATCGTGCCTACAGCAGTTGATGAGGGAGCATCGTACATCGCAGGCCTAAGCGAGGGGGGGAGCCTGTATGTAGAGGAGGATAGGGTTCACCTTTCGTCTTTCCTTGATCAAACTACTGACGGTGGGAGACATGAAGATGGTTCGGAGGAGGAGGGTGGGGGAGGGAGGCGCAATGATACAGAGACTTCTGACCTATCGGGCCCGATTTTCAGTGCCATGGACATTGACGGATCTGAGCCGTCTCTTCGGCAAGTGAGGCATAGAAGGGTTTGGTTTACCACCACCAGACCTGATGCATCTAGAGGGGATTCCCGTGCAGCCGTTGGACAAGATGTGGAGGTAAGTTGAGATGATAGTTTTGTTTTTATTAACGCGACCTGTTGAGTTTTTTAGTACTAACAATGTTGACATGAATTCACGCCCCATGGGAACATCATTTCAACGAATTACATGAAACCCTCCGGAAGAGTGAGGATGATCGACAGCGGCAGCATCGGGAGTTGCTAGTTATGATCCGGAGAAGTGCAGAGGATCGACAAGAGCAACACCGGGAGTTGGTCGCATTGATGGGGAGGCTTTCCAGCATCAGGACGCATACGCACCGGGATGGTCCACTTGGTCCTGATCCTGATCTTGACTTTACTCCCGGAGACAGGACATGTGGATATTCCAGGAGGATAGACAGCACAGGTGCTCGTCGGGAGGATCCACATACTGGAGAGGAAGTTCTGGAGAGTGAGCCTGACCAGCGTACAGGAGATACAGGGCCTGTTACACGTACAGCAACAGGTTTATTGGTCGAGCAACAGGTTTATTGGTCGAGCTACAGCCGGCCTCTCTTATCTAGCACCAGACTCCCTCTCCACCTCCCCCATCGGTCGAGCAGCAGTCTCCCCCTCCACTGCCCCCATCAGTCAAGCAGCAGGCTCCCCCTCCACCTCCCCCTCCACCGCCCACATCGATCAATAGACAGTCACCCCCTCCACCCCTGTCATCCATCGAGCCTCAAGGGGGACAGACCTCATCATCGCACCATACCCTAGCGGGTGAAGTTTGACTGGATAGGTGCGTATTGAAGCGTGGTTGGCAGTTGCTCAGCCCATACACAGATCCCTGTCGATCGAAGAAGTTGAGGATAATACTTCAAGCTTCTGACCACGTTTTTGATCCCTTCGGACTGGTGGATGGTGACCAGTTGAAGGCTTACTGAGCCTTCAAGATGAACATAAACGAGGAAACGTAAGTAATTATTTTTTGTAATAAGTTGGCATGGTTTATTGTGTTCATTTAAATATTTGTGTTGCTAATGGGAAATTAATGCAGACATGATGTGGACGTGCTAATGTCAGTTGATGTTGTATGGTTCCATCGGATGCAGACCAACTTCATGGACTTGGAGAACGAGGTATCACGAACCCGACATTTTCTATATAATGTTTGTTTTAGGTTTGATACACTCCTAACACTTTATTACGTGTATATACTCCCAGCATATGGACGGGTACCTCCATATTCTTCGGTAGCGTCAGCGAGCATTCCCGACTGCGTACAACCAGATGATCAACATCTTGGATACACAATTTTTTATAAGTATGCCACAAAAATCATGATTATGTATGCTTTTACATTCGTTTGTAAGACAATACTAATTTTTTATGGATGAAATGTTTGTACAGTCTTATCTGGAGGTCCAGTACAGGAGAATGATGCCTCGTGATGCTCGTAGGGACATTACCATGAAGTAGTGGAATGTGCTGTGGTCCTGGTGGACCAGTGAGGACCTTACGACGGTGCACGGTGGTGAACCGATTGGATGTCGTCTGTGGCACGAGGTTGACATGGTAAGTGGTAATTGGTTTGCAATTACAAATATAAATGTCTTTATACATCCTAACACCTTCTTTTTACATTTACAGGTTATGATACCGTGCAACATTGGGCGCCAACATTGGCTATTGGTGACTGTCGACCTCACATTCGGGAAGATGTTCATAGTCGACCCCTGGAGACAGGAGGTCTCAGTGAATATCCGGAAGCAAGAGGTAGCCCCCTTGCGCTGGTTTTTGCCCTTGATGTTGCATCAGGCCGATTTTCATATTACGCGATTGCCTGACCGTGAGACGTTCCCCAAGAAGAATAGGCCTTCTCAGTCAGCGTGGTGTTCGCAACCTGTGTCCCCCAGTAGAAGAAATCGTAAGACATATTGTTTTCATTTACTTTGAGATTGAGTTATTAAATTATTATTGTTTTATTAACGCATGTTAATGTGTCCAACTGTAGGGGTAATTGTGGTCCCCACACATTGAGATTGATCCAGTACATTCTGACAGACAGGAAGGATTTCGATTGGTAGGAAGATGATATGGAGATCATTCGGGAGAAGATGGCAGTGAGATATTTTCAAACTCCCAGCCCCGTTTAATTTTATGTAGTAATTCTTCTGTACATGTACCATTTTAAAAAAAAATACATTGAAATAAAATTTTACTTTAAATTTGGTTTCTTTTTCAACTATCATAAATCGCAAGTTTAACAGTAATTGGAAATCCTATTTAATTATAATTGAAATTCAGTTATTGAACAAGTCATACGAGTACTAGATTTCACAATGTTATCATCATAACGCCTAAAATCATTCCACAGTGGAGTCTCTTGTAGGGCACGTCTGTCTGTTGTGGTCAATTGTATGACAGATGCTACACTTGCGTCGGTATTCCTCAGGAATAACTCTACTCGGACCTTCATTAATCAAAGCTTGGTTAGAACATCTCCTGTAATTATATCCTGGTTGCCCACATCTTCTACAGTTTTGTGTAGTTGTCCTCTCTGAAGAAGATATATGTCGACCCGCCCTCGGACGTCCTGCTTGTCTCCTGAAGATTGGATTCAAAACCACCCTCTCAGCGATGTCAGATGGCACAACCCAAGTGGAAGGATGTCCAACCGGCATAATAGGGATCGAATACGAGTCAATAAGTGTCTGTCTCTTGTAGAAATCTGCACACAGGGAGGTGAAATCCATGTTTCGGTCTCTGTAAAAATAATGAAAACAATGTGATTTGCGTTGCAGTAATATTAACCGTATACTATAACGTATGATGTACCTTGTGGTAGCGAGCGCGTGAGAACATGGAAGCTGGTCCATTTGGAATTTGTTGCATATGCAGGTCTTTCGGGCTAGGTCAACGGTCCACTGTTTTCCAGACCGCTTCACAGAGAATATGTTCCAGTCAACTGAATTTCTGGTCATAAAATTGTACTTCTCCAAGCGTTTTAGGATCACAAGATGTGCTACGTCGGTCAACTGATGACACATGGACTGTGCAGTGATATGACAATCATGATACCAAAGTTGTAGCATATTCCTAATGAACTCTGCCAGAGTCAACATAGGCAGTTGTCGTGCAAATTTCAGGCATGAGTTTATGCATTCTGCAGCATTTGTTGTCATCACCATGTACCTTCTGTTGGGGCAGTGTACACGGGACCACTTGTGTGGACCGACATCAATTACATAATTATATGCATTCAGGTGCAAATTTCGTAACTCTTTCATGTGCCGATTATATTCAAACTCGGTATACGTTCAGGCTGCTTTGTCCATTATTGTGGCAACATCCTTTCTGTGATATCGCTTTTTAATATTTTCAGAAAAGTGCCAGCAACATATGGTATGGGTGGCATAAGGAAACACTTTAGAAATCTCCGCTTCAATGCTTGCATGACGATCAGAAATGAAAACCAAATCATCTATATGGCCAAGGGCACCTTTCAAGCAATCCAAAAACCACTCTCATGATAGGTTGTTCTCTGTGTCACCGTAGCCAAAAGCAATGGGATAAATCTGTTCATTCCCATCTTGTGCAGTTGAAACAAACATTGCACCCCTGAATCTTCCCTTTAAATGGGTACCATCAATGGCAATAACTGGATGCGGACACCTCTGGAATCCTCTAAGTAAGGCACCTAACGACATGAAAAAGTAGAGGAATTTACCATCTTCGTCGCACTGTAAGTCAGTGATTATTCCAAGATTTTTTTCTTCCAACACGTAATCGAATGATGGCAGTAATTGGAAGGTTTCCTCATGTGTTCCATAGGTGAGTGACAACGCATAATCGAGAGCTTGATATGCCTTACTGTACATGATTTGAATGTGATACATTGTTTTCATTTCGGCGATTATGTTCTTAGGACGCATTAGTCGACCATCCTGTTGTTGCAATCTAGGTGCAACCACTTCTCCAATTATTACTGCACTAGCTTGTCGATGGCGGTGGTGAATCTCCTCTAATGGACAAGTGTGTTCGTTGACAAAACTTCTTACTTGGAAGTATGTCACTTCATCTCTCCTCACCGTTCTTAACTTCCACGTACAGTTGTCCATCAAACAAACCAGATGTAATGTTGTCTTGTTCGACCTTTTCACCTTCCGCTCGAAGTTGTGCCGCAATTCAAAATGCCCAACCAATCTCTAATCCTTTTTACTAGGAAAAAATTACCCTTTATATATCATGCTTGTTGGTTCGTCTTCTACCAAGTTCCTGCTTCCACCCATAACAAAAGAGTACGATTCTGCTCTTGGAATTACTCACGTTATGGCATTGTCAGAATCAGCTTCAGTTACATTAGGCCGGACCTCAGAGGTCCCAGCTATTTCTACTGCACTAGAACTACATCTGTGTACACTTCTTGCACGTCTTTCTGTTTGGACAGGTTCTTCATCTTCCTCATTGTTCGCTATATTATTTACCGGATGCAAATTTGCTTCATTATCCACTTCATGAATTGGCCCAAAATTCGGTTCATTGTTCTGCTCATTATTCATGTCATTGTACATCTCATTGTATTGGTGGTTGTACTGCTCAGCGTTCATTTCAATTTGACAACCAAAGAACTCGTCCAATTGAGGTCCAGGTATATAACCATGGTCGGCTACTTCCGGTGGGACACCACACATGTTTTGTTGCTCTTCGTTTCCACTTCTTTCTATGAACAATTGGTTGCTTTCGCCTGACGATCGAAATTGTTAGGTGTTTCCACGACCAGGGGTATCTTCAGCTATCACATTTGTTGTTGCCCTCTCAATTAGACTAACACATACTTGAGGGATCACCCTATCTTCCCTCAGCATAAACAAAACATCATCGTCGTTTCTTATAAATGTGCGACATGTTGTCCCGGGAACGATTGATATAGATTGTAGATCGGCAATGTATTTGTTGACATCGTACTTCACAACGGTTTGCACGATCGACACCAGCTCTTCGTAAGTCATATTCTTTGACACATACATTCCTTGGTTATCGGAACCAAAAAACCTCTGACTTTTATAAGGTAATTGCTCTCATCGACCGTTGTAAGATATGACTATTCTCACCCGATCCATCGTCTTGTGAAAATCATCATCACAAACCATTATTAACAAATTAAAAAATTAAATTAAATTTACAATTATTAAGAATTTAAAAAAAATATATTAAGTGCAAGGGATCGACAACATTATCAAAGGGGTCGAGCTTTTTGGAAACGGATCGAGAACTTATTATAAAGGATCGAGCTTTTTCCAAATGGATCGAGAACTTTCAACGGATCGAGAACTTTTTCAAGGGGATCGAGAACTTTTTCAATGGATCGAGAACTTTTTCAAGGGATCACTTTTTTCAAATGGATCGAGAACATTTTCTAGGGATTGAGAACTTTTTCAAGGGATCGAGAACTTTTTCCAAATGGATCGAGAACATTTTCAAGGGATCGATAACTTTTTCCAAATGAATCGAGAACTTTTTCAAGGGATCGAGAACATTTTCAAGGGATCGAGAACTTTTTCCAAATGGATCGAGAACTTTTTCAAGGGATCGAGAATATTCTTCAAATTATCGAGCATTTTTTCGACCTAATCGAGCATTTTTTTCCACATAATCGAGTTTTTTTCAAAATATATAAAACCTCGGTCCAATAACAAATATGCTCGATTCTTCTTTACATATTCTCGGTCACACATGAAAAATACTCGGATCTATTAAATGTTCATACATGTTCTTATAGCACATAAATGCATGCAAAATATTGGAAATGCATGAAAACAGAAAAGATAATACACGAGATCATAAATATTAGTTATCTTCTTGTGCAAATTCTGAAACGAGACAACTTTCTTTTTTGGAGAAAGATAGATACAAGTTTTCAGATAACATTTTTGGGGAGATACAAAGGATTTCAAAAAGTTGCCTTTTACAAATAAAAGTTTAGGGGCAATTTCGGTAGTTCACCATAATAAGTGTCTTTTAAACTTAAGTTTTTAAACTGGTGACATCATCTTAAAAGACAATAAAAAAGATGACATATCTCACAATTTCCAGTATAATAGTTATATATCAAGCACTCTCCCTTGCTACCGAATTATCATTTATCCATTTTCATTGATTTATTGCTTGTAAAGAGAGAATTGTAATTCAAGTGACGACCTGAGCAACACAGCAATTTAAAAAAAAATTGAGTAACCGATATGGGTTGATTTGTTGCTTGGTTGCTGTAATGGATTTAATCTGTAATGGATTTAATAGAAGGTGCAACAGCAGCAACTCAATACACAGTTGGCGACCGCTTTGGTTGGGCCGTTCCGCCAACAACTCTGCCAATTTCTAAGATGATTGGGTCAAAAACAAAACATTTCAGATTAGAGATTCCGTGAGTAAGAGATATTAACTCTCTTTGTAATTTAGTGTAAATAAATTCATTTACAGGCTTTATAAAACTTAATATTATTGTTTTAAAAAGGAAAAAAAAAAAACTAAACAGAGGAGAGGATTCATTTGTTGAAGGCTTTTTAAGATTACATAATACTTCACATGCATGATTCTAGTTTTTGATTAATGGGGTATCTGATTTTTCTTTTCTTTTCTTAGTATTCATACTGCCACAGAAGTAACAAAGCAAAATTATGATAAATGCACAAAATCAGGAGCAGTGCTAGCAACTCCTGGAGTAAAGGTTCAGTTAAATGAAAATGGCACCCATTACTACCTCTGCAGCATCGGCACACACTGAACTAGGCCGGAAGGTCAAATTTCTGGTCGGAGAGGGGATATCATCCCACACCTGTTCTGCTTCATCTCTTGTCACCGGAGCCTTATCTCTGCTTCTCTCCACCTTAGTTTTTCAGTTTCTTGCACTATTGTGCCCGAACTAATGTATGATGTTTCCACGCTCTTCATCTTTATAAATTAATTTGGTGATTGTTGCATTACAATAAATAAAGCTCCACTTCTGTATATTCGAAATCTGGTCTGGTTTTATATTTATTGAGCAAATGAAGGATCTTCTTACACTCTTTGCTGGAACGTCTCATTAGTCTTGTAACATTTAACATTAATCAGTCCTTATAAATTTCAATGCTTGCCGAAAGATTTTTGAAAGCCAACACTGCTAAAGCTCATTTACTAAACATCAATGAAATGAAAGGAAATCACGGAATATGGGAAAAGGAATCACGATTCCTTATGTGGAACGGGAAATCAAAATATCATATTCTCACTCTAGCCTGAACTTAATTCGAAATCTGTGTAAGGAACCCCCACAATCTGATTCTCAACTGATTTAATAAACAATAATCACAAATTAGTAATTAAGTTCCCTCTCATTATGATTCTTGATCAGTTAACACACCCCTAGTCAAAAAAATAAAGTTAACAGAGGGTTGACACTGGATTAGATTGGGAATTATCTGCCAGTCGAATGGCAATTGTTTTGAACAGAATTCTAACCCTAAAATAGACAACCACTTCCTGTTCAAGATTCCCTACCCAATAAACTGAAGAAAATGCTGGTAAGGAAGGAAGCCAACATCAGTCCAGATCATATTACAGAATATTTCCCTTATTTTTTTAACCCACAAAGTTGTTCTTACAATGTACCAAAACAAAACCCCAGTGGTTTTTGGGCTAAAAACAGATGAATGAAAGAGAAGCATGAAATATGAATAGCTTATAGTTTGAATTTTGAAATCTAAGGGACTAACCAAACTAAGGTAACATAAACTGGAGACTATATTGACAACTGGATCTCCTAAGATTGTATAAAAAGAGGAAAAAGAAAAGGAGAGACGAATTCTTAAAATTCAGAGAATTATTTCAACCAGATCAAACTTAGTTTCCAGTACAGGCTGCTTCCCAAAAGCTCTTTGGAACTATCTGGTCTCCAAAAGCAGTGGCCTACCAAAGCCTTACTCTAACTCATAGAAAAAATGTGCAAAGAATATTTCCTTATCTACCACCCACTAGCAAAAAATTGGCCTAAAAAGGAACAAGGACATTGGGCAGGACCCAGTCCTACATTAAGCGATCACATCTCAATGCCAAAGTTTAACGAGAATTAACAGATGGCGCTCAAAAACATTGTTAAAATCAGCATCTAAGTTTCTTATGCACAATAGACCCGCTCCCGTTACTTCTACTCATCCCCATTGGGTATTGAGGAAAGAAATTCCTGCATAATGGAGGAACCATACATTTGTAGACTAGCTCCAATGCATTTTCAATGAAGTCAGTACATGTTTTAGTTTCTATTACACTCCATTAATTGATAGTTCTAAATTTCTTATATCACCTGTACAAAATGCATAATTTATTCACTTCATCCTGCTGAGCTTTTATTTAAATGGGAGAGCTATATATCTTTTGATTTCATATAATGAAACTGAACATGTTGTATAGGTGATAAATGGTTCTGACAATATAAGCTCGCAATAGGTTTTGATGTCTCAATCATGTGCACTAACTATCTCATCAACTATTAAAGTGTGATCGAAACTCAGATTTCATTTACACTTCACCTTCCTGTGCATCCCAAATTGCAACTCATCATATAAATTTTTACATCTAAAGAAATATGAGAAATAGTTGCAAGAAGGATTCACCAATAGATTTGGGGCATCTAAAAATTCAAGCATATAAGCTACAACTTGAAAATGATGTCTACAAACCTGGACCCTTAATTCCACCGATGCGCTGGTTGGATGGAAGACCTGGTTGCCAGCAACGCTGTACATCCTCCAATTTGTCACCAAATGGAACGTTAGGCTTTCTAGTACTCTCCTCTAAACTGTAACATTCACCCTCCGAAAACCAATTTCTTGAACAGGAAACAGAGGGATCATTAACTGTCTTCCCCGGAAAAAAACAGAACTCCTTATTTATTAGTGAAGGACTACTAAACTTGTTCACCTCCTGATAACTGCTTGAGCCAACACCATCAGTTTCGCAAGCCAAACTTCTATCTATGATCATACAGGGATCTGAAAATTGACCTAAACGCAGCGACAAATCACATTCAGCAACAGGTGGCATCTTGTAGGTGTCCCCGAAATCTGGTTGTGAAACTGTCTTAGAAGCTGCCATATCAGAGGTTGGACAAGAGAGAAGGTTCGGTAAGACACCCATTTCAGCATACTCTGGGATTGATGTACCAACAGGTTTGCCAACATATATAGGAGCAGAGTTCATATTTTCTGGAATCTGTGAACCTTGAGTTTGATAATGAGTTCCATAACACAACGGATAAACCGAACCCAACTTCAGTGGCAGGTTAGTGTCCATTGGCACCATCTTGTTATGGACAGGAAGGACATTCACATTGTCATACAAAGGGTAACTTTGATGAGCAGCTAGGTTATCATTTTTAGTAGTGTGGCAGTTCGACTCAGATGCCTGAAGGGTATTGGCTTTCGAACTGGATCTCTCGAAATTTAACTGATTCCCAGAGTTAAGAGGCAATAACTTGGGGCATTGCTCATCATTATTTTTATCCACAATTCTAGGAGCCATGGAAGCAGATTCTTGTGGTCTGAGGTTGAGGTAAGTCCTCGGGTTACTGTGGCGTTGGCTTCGCGAAGCTCTCACTGGAATGCACCCCAGATTAAGGGCAGCTAAGAAACATAAAAATTGGGAACAAATGGAAATAAATTACAACTTAAGTTCACTTTGTTTTGAACTACTTGCAAAACTACAAATTAAATTAAGTTTGAGCTAATAATATACATCCACACCAGACCAAAGCAAGTGCATGATTTGAGAGTTTGGATCCAAACTAGGCAAAAAAAAAAAATGGTTACCTTCAACACATGGGGGCAAAAGCTCTCCGGTTTCAGTGCTCTCATCTCTCCGTATAATCGTGTTAATGGCATCATTTACACGGTCCCATAATGTATCAAGATTCATGTACTCGGTCTAAGCAATAAATAGAAAGAAAAAAAAATGAATACCTAAAAAGGACAAAAAAAAAGAAGATCAAAGTAAGGAAAATCAAAAAGAAGAAAAACCTCGGAATTGGCTTTGGAGTAGATAATTTCCTCGGTTTTCAAGACAACAATAGGCAGCTTCTCTTGCCACTCTCTGTTCTTTTTAGTTTGAGCGGCGTGAGTCTCATGAACGACCCTAATCAGAGAAAGAGATGGTGTAGAATCAGAAAAATGTACAAGTGGGTGGGTAAAATTGAAAAATAACAAAAAGAAACAAGACCCAGAACCTGAAAATCTGTTGAATGATAGAACCTCTCATGGGCTGGTGTCTTTCGCTGTGCCATGCTCTTCTCACACACTCATATGGTCTTGGTCCTGGTCTTGGCATCTTCAAATCTTCAATTCAAATGGGACTGAGAAAAGAAGATTGTATTAATTAATTTTTTTCAAGCGACGAAGAGAAGATGGGACTCCACATGGGTGAGAGATACGAAGATAGATAGATAGATAAGTCACTTCTTTTTCAGTCTCAATCCCCAGTTAAGCAATTTTGTTGGCTGGGGAGGAGAATATAGAGACGAGAGTAGTACTACACTATAGAGAGAGAGAGCCCATACCATACCAGCTCTCTCTGTCTTCCTCAATAATTTAAGAGAGTTTACCATTTTTTTTTATTTCTTTTTTGAACAGTCACTTCTTCTCTTTTCTTGAAAAAATAAATAAAAATAAATAAAGAAGAGGTTGGGTCTATTCTATTTCATTGGAGTGTGTGGGTGGGTGGGTATCTAGAAGTGCCTGGATTAAAGTTTCCAGTGTCCAGTGCTGCCCATGCCCCTCCCTCAGCAATTTTCACATCAATTTCCCAGCATGCCCACCTTAAATTGACATCTTAACACCCCTTCTTTTAATACCCATTCCTCTCTGCTCTTTGTAATCCAGTAACTTTTCATTTTACTGTATGTATTATTATAGTTTGTTTATATGATAAAATTATTGTAATATGTATTTATATGCCTATAATATGCAACCATAAAAGAAAAACTCTACCTTGTTTGTTAACTTTTTCTGTTTAGTCATCACAATTATTTCAGGATTTGCATATAGAAGACTCATCGCAAATTAAAATGGTACGAGTGTTGGGAGCATACAAGTTCTAAATTTATCAAATAATACATTGTTATTGGATGATTTATCTAAGAAATTAAACCATGTGCAATTGAGTTAGAAATAGTAAGGATATTTGTATGATTGAAATTTCAGTGATAAATCATGGAGGAAAAAGAGCTTGAAACACTCTTCTAATTTGGTTTATGATGATTTTTTTTTTTAAATTAATATAAATTTAAAATTTAAAAGAGAAGGGTATGATTTGAACTCACAGACTTAATATAAAGGTGTGAAGAGTTAATCATCTATCAACATTTTATTTTAAAACAGTATGTGTGTGCTTTCTAAACCCATTTTTGTTCCACATAAGCACATATTATTTGATTTATAATGGCATTAACTTAGTTAATAGATGAATGAACTTGGGGTTTGAACAAATGGCTTTCAAGTCGTTAGCTCGAATCCTACCGATGACAAAAACTTCAAAAAAATAAAATACATATCTAAATAGGTGGATAGATATATAATGGTGGTGTTTGGTTGGGTGGAATGGAATAGAAAGAAATTCATTCCATTTGTTTGGTTTGTTAAATTGCAATGGAATGAGTATTCAATTGAGATAGGCATTCCATCCAAAAACCAATAGAATGCCCATTCCATTTCATTAACACATTTTTGCTTCTAAAAATAACCCTTTATACCCCAACTCTATTCCAAAAATACCCTCGTTTCTAAAAATAATATATATATATATATATATATATACATTATATTATATAATATACTATAATATAATATATATATTATTAGGTTATAATTATCCAAAACATATATACTTTTATATTTCATTATATAATAAATTATTATTATTATATATAATATTGATAATATATAATGGTATTATAAATGTTTTGTAATTAGGGGTATTTTGGTCAAAATACAATTGATTCCATTTCATTCAGTTGTTAACCAAATAAAATATTACTGATTCAGATATTGATTTTAAAGTCTCAACCAAACAAATAAATCACATTTCCATTCCTTTCCATTCCAATTCTCATTCCACCTTGGTAACCAAACGCCACCAATATTTTTAAATAATAAAAAGGAATAGTGGGGTCCATCAATTAAGGGGGTGTATTGAAATAGAATTCTCAATGATATTTAAAGACTTTATAAATTTAAATGTATTCAATTCGGACATTTAAAGACTCTTAAAGAGTCTATATTAATCCAGTGGTATTCAATTCGGATTTCTGTAGAGTTTTAAAGAGACATTCTAAATCCTATTGTATTGAACTGAGACATTAAAAATGTCTATAAAAATCAATGTGTATTCAATTGGGATTAGATTTTAAAAGATTTTCTTAAGTCATTGATTTTGGTGGACTTGATGGTGAGAAGTATGAATATCAAAAGCCATAATAAGTCTATCATTTTTTTTCCAAGGATTTTGACGGACTTTAGTTTTCGAAATATACAAAACCCAATTGGAACCCCACTATTTTGACAAATGGTCAGACTTCGTAAATTTATTTGGTTGGGTTATTCTATCTAGAAAATCATAGAAAATGATAAAAAATATATATATTTAGATAGAATGTTATGTCTAATTTTATTCTGCAAATTTTTATGCTTTACAAATGAGTATAAAAATTGTTATAAATTTTGGAGTGAACAAATGTTGGACAGATTCAAGAAATAAGGAAAAAATGAATATTTTCATATACAAATGATCATGAATTAAATTGATAATTTTGTTGTAGCATGTCCTATATGTCTAGATTATTTATGTCAAATTTCGTAAGACTTGAAGTTGTAGAGAATTAATTAAAAAAACGTGGATAAAATAGTGGTCAATTGTGATAAGGTTTGGGTTAGGGTTATGCTTTTTTTTTAATATTTTATTCAATTAGTTGATTATTGTTTATTTATCTGATTAGTTGAATATGTAAATATTTTATTATTGTTTGTTTATAGTCATTCATCGTTTGTATTATTTATGGTTCTTTGTACTGTAGTGTGAATAAAAAATTTGATTCTTTTTAGGTTAATATATCTGTTTATAGATTGAGATATTTGCTTCATTTTAATTCAAATTTTTATTTCATATTTTTTATTTCATATTTCAGCCTTTATTTTAATTCATATTTTTTATTTCATATTTTAATTTGTTTTAAGTAGTTCAGTGATAATATCTATTATATGGTTGGCTAATTTTCTTTCTTACTTATTGTAAATTGTATTTGAATGTCTCAATCAAGCATGTATGGAGAGAATGAACTTGGAGGAAGATAAAATTGAGGGAGAGGAAATTGAAAGGGAAGGAATGGAGGTAAATAATTGACGAAGAAGAAACTGATGGGGAATGTATGGATGTTAATGAATTTGAGGAAGATAGCGAAATGGATCCTGAACCAATTAATGAAGTTGATGTTGAACCAATTTTCCAAATGCAAGAATAAGAGCCAACTGAGGCTAATGAATAGAGAAATGCTATTGCTTTGAATATGTTGATGGATGCAGGACATAATGATAATAATGAGAATCAATGAAGATGAGTTATGAATGTTCAATATTTTCCTTTTCATTTTGCTTTCAAGATTATTATAAACTATGTCACTTTCTGTCATTTGTGATTCACTTTAATAATTGAATGAAAATTATTGTCGTTAGTTTTTTTTAGTGTACGACGTTTATCAATAACCATATATGAAGTTTTATGTATTCATATGTTATTTTTTTTTAAAATTTATCATTGAAGTTGAGATCTTTATGAAAATTGAACTTTGAAATGGAGTTTTTCTTCGACTGACTGATTGGGCCATATACTGGTACAATTCATCCATTTATAATAGAAATCTAAGATAACAAATTTATCAAAGTCTGAGATAGATTTCTAAACGAATACATGAAAGTCTGGAATAAATATCTAAACAAATCAATAAAAGTCTATAGAAATCCATAAAAATCTATCATTTAAAAAATATCTTTAAATGTATTCAAGAATCTTAATTGAATCCCCAATCCGGTAGTCAAGTTTGAAACATTTCTATCAACAAGATAACAACATTTGGTGTGCACTTTTGTACAGCTGCTGTATAATCCTATTTGTTTGGCTTTTTTTTTAACATACATACTAGGGTTTATCATACAGAAGAACAAATTACTAAACTAATCTGAGGTTTGACTTTATTTCACTCATAAATGATTTATTATAACCTTTTAGACTTGGGTGGTTCATAGTTGTATGGACACACCCCATCGTGATTATTTGTACCATACTTTTTTAATCACTTGGTATTTTTTATTTTTTTTTTCCTTTATCAAAATCATTTAAAGAGATACAATTTAAGAAAAAAAATATATTCTACGATACAAAACTTTTAAAACTACACATTCCTTTTTCAAAAAAAGAATAAAACAATAATATGTTATCTAAAATAAAAAAATCTTAACTTTTAAACTATAAAATTTGTTTTTTATATACGTATAAAATATTATAATTTTTTTTTAAGAAAGCTATCAAAATTTTAAAAAGTAAAACATAGATAGATCATGAAGGGAATACAAATAGCATTACTTTTTAGACTTTTAAAATTACAGTCTAAAAATAATAAAAAGACTCAAATGTCCCTAGTTAAAAATCATAAATAAATAAAATCATTTTTTTCTTTTATTTTCAAATTTTTAATTTTTTTATAGTAAATCACAACCATCCATATTTGAAATAAATGATGATGACCCACTTTTTGTTTAATATTTTAATTTCTTTTAATAAATCATCATCATCCAACTTTGAGAGTGATGGTGAATTATATGGAAGATAGATGCAGTAAAAACAAAAAAGTTAGTAGAGGAAAGAATTTGTATCATCTGTTGATCTGATTTTTTATTTATCTCACATAATCTCATAATATATAAACATAGTAATGAATGAATGGTTAAGATGTGATTGGTTTTTACAACTATTTTATCGATAATCAATCGTATATTTTACGAAGATTAAAAAAACAAAATTAATAGAGTATCTAAATCCGTAGAGATTGCACGAGAAGGGGGCATAACACGTAAGTCATAGCACACTTCCCCTGACCCTGACAATGCATGGCTTGGCTAGTTGGCATCTCCCCACTCACAAATGTCCGGTCCAATCTTGAGAGTGCCTTTGCATATGCAACTACTCACCCTTTTATGTACACTGTAGTCTCTGCTTCTCCCGCATTTCAATTTTCTAACTTTCTAATTTCTACGTTTTCATTAAAAAAATAAATAAAAATTGGTTTTCCCTTGATATATAGAACAAATGCATATATCGCCGGTTTCAAAATTCTAATATTTGCTATTATACAAAATTATATATACTTAAAGGTGCAATTATAACTTATAAGAGTGATCTATTTTATTTTACCTTTAGTTTTATTTTCTTTTTGTAAACTTTTAATTTTTATGATAACTGGGGATTAAAATCTAATGACTATCACCCGTAAATAGGGATGACAATTTGACCCGCACCCGCGGGCACCAGCCTGAACCCGATCCTGTAGGATCGGGTGTGGATGGTGAAGTTACGACCCACGGATCCGTAAACCAGTTTAATGAAAAATCCGATAGGTTAACGAGCGAGTGCAGGTTGAAAAAACGAACTCGCGGATTGAACCCGCATAAATAAAATACTTGTATATAAACATATATAGGCATTTGAATTATTTTTAGTTGTTTTATTTTTATGGTTATTATTGTTTTGTAATGTATCAAGTAGGAAATTAAAAATAGAAATTTAATTCAATTAAATATCAAATAGACGATTACAAGTGGAAATTTACAAATGACAAATCGTGGATTCGTGGGTTGCAGGTTTCCCACGGGTGGAACGGGTGAAGCATCCACCCGTGAACCCGTATTGTTTCGCGGGTTCATAGGTGAGAGTATGGATGCAGCCATAACCCGCGGGTTCAAACCCGCCCACGAACCCGCTTATCTACACGGGTTCAAGGGCGAGTATGGTGAGAAAAATTTTCGTATGTGAGGGTTTGGATTTTACAAAACCCACCCGAACCCGACCTGCTGCCATCCCTACCCGTAAACCCGTAACTATATATGAGCTATAGACAAATTTTTGCATACAGGGGCTAGAAATAAAATTATTTGCCAAATTCATATCTGAACCGAAATCATTCGGTTGCTCTAATATTAATCTTTAAATTTAACTAGCCACTAGCCACGATTTTGGCCTTGAAAATCCAAGTGCCCATCAATTTTCATGCATCAATAAATACATCATCTAACCAAATCCATATACTGTATGGTAATCTTTCTGGTAATTCAATGTCTTAGGAGTCTAGAATTACCCACCCAGCCGCAGCTATCTCCAAGGTTTCAAAAACCCAGAATCAGAATACATGCCATAGCCAACCACATTTTTTTCTTCATATACCCCTACGAGTCAACCTTTCTTTCAGACCCGTTAAATTAGGTATAATTGGGGTGTTTCAACTGACTCGAAAGATTTACTAGAAACCTAAGAATTCTCGGTGGGTGTGGTATTTTTTTCCGATGGCCCAACTATCTCTTCTAAGGCTTCCATATCGATAGTCATTTCATCATCAATGTCAGCCTCCTCTACCTCTGCCATTACTTCATCCCCATCTACCATAGGTAGAGGTTCAGCTCCATTTTCTACTGAATTTGCGAGCAATTGGGCTTCTTCACTTGCTTTGTCTGATTCGACTGTCATTTGTGTCATTTGTGTCATTTGTGGATAAGGATCAGTACAGGGAGTCAATGTAGATGTCACCAACAAATTCTGCAAAAAGGATCAAGTTAGTTACTACTGTAAGCAACTAAGCATTTCTAGTTTCTACACGACCCATATTTCGCATGGACTTGTATGTTCTTTCCATGACAAATGACAATCTATTTTTTAATATTAAACACGTAACTTTAAATTACTGTGAAAAAAATGGTGGTAGATATCCATCTTTTGCATTCAACTTGATGTAACAGCTTACATGGTACATCCTTGTCAGTTGTCACATCATAATATTACCATGTTATTACACTTTTTAATGTGAGAGATAGTGCATTGAATGATTTATCAATTTGGAGCTTAAAGTTTTTCTTTCTTATTTTTTATTTTTAATCCAACACATTAAAAAGTGTAATTAAGTGGTAATGTTATGATGTGGCAGCTGATAAAGATGTACCATGTAAGCTGCCACATCAAGTTGGATACAAAAGTTGGATACAAAGGTTGGATGTCTACCATTATCCAGGTGAAAATGTTACAAAGTGAAGACAAGCAATATGACCAGATTCCGAGCTCTTCCACTCATATGAATATGGTTTTATGATCAACCTTTGTATTCATATATATATATAGAAGGAAAATGATTTTGTTGTTCAGCTCATTTTATTATGACTAAAAACACATAACCTAAAGAACAGAAGATCCAAACAGCAATGACATTTTTAGAACATAGTATAAGAAATCAGCAACACTAAATTATATTCATTCGCAGAGGGCAAAAATAAAGAATTGAATTCAGTATCTAAATTACAAACGAAAGGGCTTGTGAAATTCCCAGTCCACAAATGGGAATATTCAGAAGCTTAATAAATGTGATTCCAATTTTTTTGCTCAAAAATATTTTGAAAAATTCATTACTTTACACAAAAGTACATTTTCCAGGGGTTAAAAGAAGATCGACTCAAGGAACAAGCACAAAAAAACTGATATCATTAAAATAAGGCACCATAAAAGCATATTAACAGCTAAAACCATTTTTCTAGTCAGCCTATGGAACTGGCAGGAAAATACTAAGTCATCAAATGGTGGCACGATGAAAGCATATTAACTGCTAAAGCTAATTTTTTTAACAAATGATTCCAATATAGATACCAAAAAGAACTAGCATCTCATGTCTCTCAATAGACCATCAAATTATCAAATGCAATGATTAATATAATCCAATTTATTTAAGAAAAAAATAGGAAAAGACAAAAGACTAACTGAAATTTTTATCAATCAGTATACCTTTTCAAGTGCTAGAGCAAGCTTTGAAGGATTCGGATAGATGCTTCGTGCAGCCAATAGGATCTGTTCAATATAAAACTAAATTCAGAAAATATAATAGCAAAGATACATTTACAACTTCTAAAGATAAACAATTACATGAACAATAAACAGAAATACAATTAAAGTTTGATTTGCTAATTTCAAATGCAAATGCCTTTAGTAACAAATTCCTACGTATCCTTTCAACTTTTTGTAACCAGCCTCAAAATGACTGATATCATCTAAAGTGAAATGTTTTTTAAACCATCTTTTTCATATCACAAATTAAAAAGTTTGACAAATATGCAGGTTTAAATGAAGTATAAACCCATATAAGCTGCATTTAAAACAGGGTCCAAAGCTCGTGAGAAGTTACAAGCTAAACTGGACTTATTAATGATTTAATGTAGCTATTTTAAACAAAGTCCATAACAAAAACATCCCTTACATAATTAAACCCTTGAGATGTTGTGAAAATACAAATAACTACCAAACATTTTCCCACTGAACGTTCAGTTTCATTTTCAGTCATAGATTAAATAGTGCCTAAAAACACCAACATAGTTGCTCTCTACACCAAATGCTTTTAATACCAAAATATCCTAAAGCAAAATTATTTATAAGAATGATATAATTTTCACAAGAAAAGTATACCTACACCACCTCATCAAAAATCCTAATTCTCTATTAGAATTCATCTACACTTTCTTTCATGAAAATTCAGTCTCCATCTTAGGTTAAACTGTGGTATGTGCAAGAGCTTTCTAGATAACTATTTCTTTATTATTTTAAGCAAATCATGTTGAAGTTTTAACTATTTGTTTCATCATCTCTTGCAAATTTATATTTTCTCTCTAAAACTACTGAAGCATAAAATTTAGACCAAATTCTTATATTCAAAACCACCTTAAAAATAATATTTTTAAAACTGACAAATTAAGAACTTGCTTTATTTTGTCAAACTTTGGATGGTTGAGACAAAAATATTCCTCCATTAAACAATCTTACACATCTCTCTCTTCTCTTTGCATGAACACACTTTCTGCTCAAGAATCTTGCTAAAAAAAAAAAAAATTCACCTAAATTACATTCAGATCTGCTGCCGAGGGACAAAACCCAACAAGATCTTACATATTTCTGTATGTGATAAGCTTTACCAAGTGTAAAGTTCAGAATTTTACCAAAATAATATTTGAATTGTGTTAGTAAATACATTCAGATCTACTGCCGAGGGACAAAACCCAACAAGATCTTACATATTTTTGTACGTGATATGCTTTACCAAGTGTAAAGTTGTGAATTTTACCAAAATAATATTTGAATTGTGTAAGTAAAATATCAAACTAAATGCGAGAAAGTGAAAACCTGTGTTTGCAAGTACACGATTTCTGAAACAATATGACACTTGCAGAAATCGAGTCAAATGTGAACCGTGTCAAATTGCATTCTTTTGGTGGAGGAAAGACAACTAAGGTTAACTGTGACTATTCACACCCTAGGTTGGTTAAAAAAACTTAAAACCTTAGTAGTGGCTAAAAAACGCTAAATGGAAGCTATTTATAGATTATCGCCTAAATATTAATTGATAATGAGTTCTACTTTTACAAAGAAAACCTAACAGGCTTCACACACCAATTTCTATATGAAAATAAGAAGAGGAAAATTAAAAGAGTTGAATTTTAAAAATTATGATAGTTGTATTGAATCTATTGATAGAGGTTAACAAAAATTATGCTATCATATTAGGCTGGTTATTATAATTTTACATCTTATAGTAGTGAATGTAACTTTGATTTGCTTAGCAAAGAATTTGTTTCATTTCAACACAATTAAAATTATTATAGAGGTATATTCAGTATAAAGGTCATATATATAGTATATACAACCTGTCAATACATTGGCGATGCATGCCTAGAAACAAGTTAGGAGACCAATGTAAAGTTGCTTAAATTTACGTCAAGTGTGTTTCTCAATATGTCAAGGCAATGGTCATTGTCATTTACTCAAGCTGTTATTATCAAATAGCAACACTAGAATAACATGCACATTGCACTCACACACACAACATAAAGTAAAGCAGTAACCTCGCAGAGCCTCTGAAGGGTAAACGGAGGACCTTCGACAAAACAAAGAAGTGCTGTAAAGAAGAACAAAACATGCCATGAATACTTCGTTCAAATAGAATAACTTATACTTCACAAAAATCATAAGAGCCCATTAACTATAAAAAATGAAAAACCTTGGGTTAATCATTTATGTCACCAAAACATGGCTCATCAACAACTATAATTCACAGAAGGCATTATGTGGAAAAAAAAAATCGCTCATCATCTGTATTGGCCACTCTCACTCACTCATATTCATATCTACTTTTTTCATCTTCTCTTATTTGCCATAAGCACAAAGAAAAGTCACAGAAACGAAGTCAGTTAGTAGTATGTTAGTCATGCCCAATCCTATTCCTACCAACATTTCACCTCAGTGCGGAGCTCAAAACTTAATTACCTTATTGTCACTCATATCTTCCCATCCATAATTTTCCCAGATTGCCACATTAACTGATTCAAGGGTGACCAAGTAAAGTAGTTTACATGATCAGGAAAATACCTTCATCCAACCGTTTCAACAATTCTGGATAAGCTTCTCCTAAAGAAGCATTTTGCTGCTCTGTAGGCATATTTGCCTCAGGATATTCTGAAAGTACCTTCATGATAAATTAGAGAGGAAGAATCTGTAAACCAAAATATTGCAGCTGCCATTCTTCACTTCCAGCACAAAAGAAAAAAAAAAAAAGTTGTAGAAGGACAATTGTCAAGTAACTAGACATCTAAAAACTGGCATACCTCCCCCATACCTGCTTCAGCTGGAACAAAATCATGCTCTTCAATTTGTCCCAATCGTGCCTGTGGTACAATACAAAGTATCACATAAAAGATAACTATTATAATCACAGTGGCATAAAATTAATAGAGAAAAGCAACTTCAGAAATATATGATGCACAAAGCAATGGAAGAGAATTAACAAATATCTTATGCTCATAGTTATGCAGGAAAGTAAATGGTAAATAATCTGTTTCTACAGCTCAGACCTATATATATATATATAAAGAATTAATGAAGAAATGTTATAAACAAAAAGAAAACTAAGGAGCGATTTTTCAATCCTATATATGTGTGCATCTTCCTTTTACAGACGAGTTATTTATGGGTTTAGAAAGGTCTCCCATATCTCTCTTTATGCTAATTAAAATTTTCCAAGCACCCAATGAAGAGATTTCTTACAAGTTATTACATTTCAATCATGAATTTCCCACTTGTATGGTTTCATCATTCAAGCCTTAAAGTGGTGACTTATCTACAAGCTCACTTTTAGATGTTCACCACTTTAACTCATGAATGACACGAGCATATAAGTGGGAAGATTCATAATTGAAATGTAACACGTGATAAGAAGCCTAAGAAGTACCATCGGAAGCATTTCTAACTCAATAAATGGATTGTGTTTGTAAAAGAAAGATGCACTTCTGAATAAGAACAAAAAACCATTGTCCCTTCTCTAGCATCTGACTCTCTCTTCTTTCAATTGCTTCAATTTTCTTTTTCATTTATAACATGTCCTCTCACATTCTGCAAGAAGAGGGGAGCAGCCAATTTAACTTTAGCTGCCTGAAACATTTTGCACCATAAGTTTCACGCCAACAGGCATTAAAGAAATAGGTGGTCAGATGATTCTAGGTTGCTTTCACACATGATACACAAGTAAGGAGACAGCCATCCAAGATCTCTTCTTTTGGAGGAAATCATTGGTATTAACTCTACCCCACGCAATGGACCAGAACAAGAATCTAATTTTGTTAGGAGCTTCGGCTTTTTAAATAATATTATGGAGTTCAAAATCGGGAGAGACTAGATTATCAATCAAGGTGAAGGATATGAATTTCACATAGTACATCCCATTCTTTTTTATCAACCATATTCTTCTATCTTCCTCTCTTTCTTAAAGAATCACCAATTCCATACAGAATCAATCAAATCAGCATACTCCCCGGCTTCTCTATCATTTAAATTTCTAGATAACATGAGGTTCCATTAGTTGTAAGTATGGAACCCACACTATCCATATTGGGTATGATATTGTTCGCTTTGGGCCTAGGCCAGCACGGATTTGCTCTTGAGTATCTACCCAAAAGGCCTCATACCAATGGAGATTGTTCCCATACTTATATGCCCATGATCATCCCCATATCTAGCCAATGTGGGACTTTGGTCGCACACCCAACACCATCCTACATTATGCTTACTATCGAGAGGGAAATTGTGTGCCACTGGCAGCCTGAATAAAGTGCAGGAACAGCTCAAAATAAAGGCACTTCCTTTCCAAATATCCTCCCAAACCAGACTTTCCAATCTGCAGTTTGACATGGGATTAAAACATACGAGAAACCTGAATAATAAGGTCCAAGGGTAACAGCCTGGTCCTCCTAAAATGTCTTAGGATCCCATTCATTCGTGTATTCCACATTTGCAAACAATGATTCTTCGACAAAAATGTCTGGTTCTTCAGGGAATCACCCTAACCATTTTCCTAAAAGTACAAGGTTTCCTATCACAAGCCTCCCTTTTGAAGGAACTTTAGTAATCACATCTCATTTAACCAAGTGATCTTTTGCTTCCTGCCTCTACTCCTTCCCATAACACATTACTCATCAATTGTCCTAATCTTTTGGCCACACAAACCAAGATACAAAAAGAGGGATATGAAGTTGGAAGGCTTGACAGAATAGATAGAATAAGCATTAGCCTGCCTCCCTTCAAAAGACATACTGTCCAACTAGCCAACCTCTTCTCAACCTTCTCTACAACAGGGTTCTAAACATCCATCGTCCTAGGAATGGAATCACACCCGAAGAACGGCTAAGGTATTCCAAAGGCTACCCAAACCTTTTTCAATCACAACAAAACTCAGATCCTTATTCTCCTTTTTTTCTTTTCTTTTCTTTTTTGTAAGAAACGCAACTTTTATTAAAAGCTAGAAAGAGGTCAAAAAGTGGACAAGCAGTCCACAAACGACAACACCCAATCTGAAAAGCACCGATACCATTTACATACCTCATTTTCATCCAAACTTGCCATCACAAATCATAAGTGGGCAGACACTCAGATCTGTCTCACATTAGGTAATGACAATGATGACAACGGTCACACAAGTGATGTTAACAACAGCAGCAGCAGCATCACAATATCACATTGAGTGTCAGGACCAGGTTGTAGCATCATGCTGGTCACACCTTCGTCAAAATAGAATCTAATCATGAGAATTTAAAATCAACTTTAAATCTTAATGTATCAATAATTGTTCCCTTGTTTTTTCTTGAATCAGATGCTTATAAGATTAGACTCTCTTTCTATAGTTAATGTGATCTTGGTGACTCACGTAATGTAAATTCTTTTCATTGTCAAAAAAATCTCGGTAACATAACACTAAATTGTTATAGCATATATATTTAGCAGCCGATCATACATTAAGAGAGAAAAATACCCTATGCAAATGTCACATTACATGTTCATGGACATTAGGCTATGCATATACATACCAAATTACCACCATGTCAAGTTTCAGTCCAATCAAAAGAACATAAAAAAGATTACTAGGGAGATGCTGCTCCTAGTAATCATGGAAATAAATGCAAACTGTTGCAGTCTACCCATTTCAAGCATCATATATATATATGACTGTTTGTATAATAGTCTTTTGGCTGAGATGATGTATTGTGTTTGCTTCTGCATCATATTTCATGTGATGCAGCAAACAAAAAAAACCGTGCATCAAGCACTCACATCACCATACAGAAGCAAATTAGGGGAAAATAAATATTATGATTAAAGCGTACCAAAATTTCCCAGTGGTCGCAATTACTTCCAATATGCTTCTAATTTCTTCTACATTAAATTCATGTTTCGGTTCTGAACCTCTGTAATCAAAGGGAAATACTATTTTAGTATAATTTTAAAAATGGTAAAAGAAGCATAAGTGCATAACCAAATTATATACAGTACATAACTAATAAGCACCTGAATTCCCAGACCAATGAATGAAAGAGGTAACATGCAATTATCACTATGATTATCACCATTTAAAATTATTAAAAAAAGAAAAGAAAAGAAAAAGATAATATATAGAAGATCAAAGAATCACTTGAAATGGTTCTACCAAATGTACAAAAACTACGCACATTCACCACAATAAACTCCTACTCGGAAACTACAGAGCATATAACCTCTAGGTCATAACTGAGACAACTATAAGGCAAATTATGCAGTGATGCCTCAGCTCCAACACTTGAAACTTCCTTGCCTACAATCTCCCTCTTTGAAATCGGCCAACCTAAGTGCTCTTATAAGAAACACCGAGACATTTTAATGTTTTAAAGCATCCCACCAAGTATGCTAAACCATTAAGCCAGTAAAGTCATGTGAAAGATTGATTATTTGTAGAGCTCACTGGCTCCGAAACTTATGCAAGCCTTGTAATCACTGTTTTACAATTTATAATGGAGAATTATCATTGTTTCACAATTGAATACTTTTTTTTTTTCTACATAGAAATTGGGTTGCTTTCTCTCTTTGGACATTATGAACTTTACATGAGATATTGCATGTTTCTCCAAAACAATTTCAATTTTCATGCATTAGCACGCACATCCAGAACTCAATGAACCCATCAACTCCCAAAACCTAAGGTTCACGACTCACTAGATTCTTTTTTCAATAGCTCAACATGTATCTGTCCATTCATCTTCAGTTACCCATTAAGTCATACACAATCCAGGAAAGTAAAAACTTCAGTGACTGGATTCCCATTTCTAACAAACATAAAAAGCCTCAAATTGTATTACAAGAAGTAGAATCACGACAAAACTTGAAAATGGAAGTATGGAACTCCATATCCAAAATAATAAAAAATTGTATTGCCTTAACAAACGCAAATAGAGTTGATATGACGTGAAGCCAAAATATATAATTCCAGCAGAACAGGATTAGTGTTTACTCATGATTAGAAACTTCAGAATCAGGAACCATATTATCTTGGTCATGGTCCACTGGGTGCTCTGAATTTTCATTCACTGCCGCCTCCATTACAACCTCCTTGCTAGAGCCTGACATATACAAACCAAAATATATAAACACAAAATTAACCAACTAAAATAACATCAAATAAGTAACTAAAAGTAAAACAAACATTTCAAGCGCACCATAACCAACCAGAATATTATCATAAGAAGGAAATTAACAGAAGTCATCAAAAACCCTAAATTACTTGTCTGACAAACAGGCAAATAGTATGCTTGCTTAAACCGCTATTGACGCTATTGAAATATGAAAAGAGACAAATATAAAGACGAACCTCGCACAGTTTCTTTTTTGAAAACGAAAACTGAAACTTGGCCAAGCAGGTCTAATCTGAGCTCTGAAGACTGAAGCCCGATCTATTAATGGTAAAATATCCGGTCAGTGGTCGGGTCGGATCAGTTCTGGTTCATTTGTAAAACAATCAACCCGAACTTTTTTTTTTTTTTTTTTTGACATCGGGGCATTGGGACATTGGGTCATTGATGGTGCGTTTGGTACGCGGGACGGGACAAGACGGGACAACTTTTTGTTGTCCCACGTTTGGTGCCCCATTAACATGGGACGGGATAGAACAACATGGGACAAAAACCATGAAAACTTGTTCCACCTCACACCCTAGGCCAGACTTGTCCCATGCATGGGACAAGTCTGAAAAAGACATTTTTACCCTCAAAGCTTTTTAAATTTACAAAACTATCAACTATAAAAAAAAAACTTACCCTGATCGGTCGTTTGTCTCTCTCTCAAACCCTCATCATCACCCGCTCGTCTCTCTCTCAAACCCACCGGCTGTAGATCCATCTTCGTCAGTGTCACACGAACTCGCCGTCGTCGGGGTCACGCGAACTAGTAGTCGTAGAGGTCACGCATCCTCTCTTCACACAAAAACAGCCGTCGGCCGCTTTTGTCTCTCTCAGACTCACCGGCTGCAGATCCATCTTCGTCGGAGTCAAGCGAACTCGCCATTGTCGGGGTCACGCGAACTCGCCGTCGTCGGGGTCACGCATCCTCTGTTCACACAAGAACAGTCGTCGACGCCTCTCATTTCTCACCTCACAACTCGATTCACTTCTTCTCCAGTTTAGGCACCGCCGCTGCTGCCGTCTGACCGAAATCTGTTTCTCTCACCTCTCATTATCTTGAGTGGGTTACTCGGTAATATTCTTTTCCATTTCATTATTATTTTCAGTTAATAATCTGAATTTTGTTTGTGAAATCCATGATTAGTTTAGCCAAATCCATAATTTCCAGGCGGTGTAGTTCTTTTCACTTCAATTCATTTCTAATAATCAGATTTTCGGTGTTGAGTTTGTTGGGACTGGTCTGGTGTCGTTTTTGGTTGTCCTGTTCTGATATGTTTTGGTAGCTTTGGGTGTTTTTTGTTTCTGTCTAAGGTGTGGATTGATTCGGTCTAGATTGATTCATGTTTTGAGGTATGGATTGTTCTGATATGTTTTTTGTTTCTGTCTGAGGTGTGGATTGTTCTAATATGTTTTTGGTGGCTTTGGGTGTTTTTTGTTTCTGTCTGACTACTTGCTTCATCTGTAATGAAAACAAGAGTCCTTATTGTGGCAAATTTTGATATGTAGCGATAACAAGCCAGTAGCCATTTAGATGCTTTATTGAGATAACAAGCTAGAGTGATCATATGCTTTATTGAATTAATTTACAACATATACTCTAATGTTTCTTCTACAAGACAGTTTACATAAATGCTTTGTTGACATACATGCTGATTAATCAATAAGTAGTTGGCTCACTATTTAATCCCATCTGCAGTGGTTGTGTTAAGCTTTCACAGTTTTTTAGGGTTCTACGACTCAAGCCTTGTACTCTTTCTGAGGAGGTGTGTCTCATGCAATTCTTGCTCCCTTTTCTGTGACTACAATTTTTACAAGGCTAATTGTATCTCATGCTTTTAGAACTCTGGATGGTAGATGTCCAAAGTAGTTTTGTACATAAGAATGTGATTTGAAAACTGATTAGAAGAATTTTATGCATATTCTTCTTTTAGTTAATCACTATTTTAGACTAAGTGTGGGAAGTTGTATTGTGCTTAGATATTATGTACTTTATTATGTAATTAGCGACTATTTTATTTGTTTAAAATTATGACACTCCTTGTATTGTTGAATTAGCTTTATTTGTTTGAATATTAGAGAATGCGTGTATATATATATATATTCTTCTTTTAGTTAATCACTATTTTAAACCAAGTATGAGAAGTTGTATTGTGCTTAGATATTAGGTATTTTATTATGTAATTAGCTACTATTTTATTTGTTTAAAATTATGACACTCCTTGTATTGTTGAATTAGCTTTACTTGTTTGAATATGAGAGAATGGGTATATATATATTATTCTTTTAGTTAATCACTATTTTAGACTAAGTGTGGGAAGTTGTATTGTTCTTCGATATTAGGTGCTTTATTATGTAATTAGCTACTATTTTATTTGTTTAAAATTATGACACTCCTTGTATTTTTGAATTAGCTTTAACAAGATATATGGATTAATTTGACTGAATATATGTTTGTTTTTTTTTATTTGTGAAATATGAAGGTATGGATGAACGTGAGAATCACTTGATTTTACTCATTAAAGCGTGGAGGCTTTACGTACATATGATGATGTGTTTTGCTGCATTACATGTTTATTTGTTTGAATATGAGATAATGCGATCTGAAAGGAGAAATTTAGGTCAAAGGACATTTTGTATGCTTCAAATTAGGTCAACAGAAATACAACGTATTACACGTGTAAATGATACTAACCGCATATGGGAGTTGCGAATGGATAGAAATGCCTTTGCAATGTTGTGTGAGTTGCTAAAAACTCGTGATGGGTTGTTAGATGATGGTAATGTCACCGTAGAGGAGCAAGTTGCAACTTTTGTAAACATATTAGCACACCACACCAAAAATAGAAGTGTTCAAGTTAGATTTTATAGGTCCGGTGAAACAATTAGTCGGTATGTCCACCGAGTTTTGTATGCTTTGTTGCGTTTGGAAAACGTGTTATTTGTCAAACCAACTCCCGTCCCAGATGATTGTACGGACTCAAGGTGGAGATGGTTTAAGGTAACCATTGTAACATTATCATTATATACATGACATAATAATTATATCATCCAACAAAAACATGAGTTCTCTTTTGCTTTTAGGGTTGCCTATGAGCATTAGATGGAACATACATAGAAGTGTCTGTACCTGAATCAGATAAACCAAGGTATCGAACAAGAAAGGGACATATTGCAACCAATGTATTAAGTGTATGCACTCGTGAATTGAAGTTAATATATGTCTTATCTGGTTGGGAGGAATCAGCTACTGATTCTAGAGTTCTTCGGAAAGCAATTACTAGACATAATGGATTGAAGATCCCATTTGGTAAGATAATAATTATTATAGATACTATTTAAAATTACAACAATTTACTCAACTTATTTACTCCAGTGACAACTAATATGTGTAGTTATTATAGATAGTTATTATAGATAATAATTATTTAGCCGATGCGGGGTATACCAACGGTCAAGGTTTTCTTGCACCATACAGAGGTATTAGGTATCATTTACAGGAATGGGAAGACTTTGATCGTACACCTAGGAATCACGAGGAATATTTTAATATGAAGCACTCACAAGCTAGGAACATTATTGAGAGGTGTTTTGGTCTCTTGAAGAAACGTTGGACTATACTACGCAGTCCTTCGTTCTACCCAATTAGATTTCAAGGGCGAATGATCATAGCTTGTGCTTTGCTGCATAATTTTATTAGGATGTATATGGATGTTGATCCTGAGGAATACACACCAATCACACTTGATGAGCTGCCTATTGGGGAAGACATACCAGACGAGTTAGAATCTATTGATGTCGTTGAAGCAAGCGATGAATGGAGTCAATGGAGAGATGATCTAGCAGAAGATATGTTTGATACTTGGATGTCTAGGAGAACTTGAGAGATTTATGTTTTTTTTTTCATTATTGTTGTACTTGAGAGATTTATGTTATTTTTTTCAATATTGTTGTACTTGAGATATTTATGTTTTTTTTTTCTAGTATTGTTAAACTTGAAGATTTAGATCTTTTTTTTTTGTTATTTTTGAACATTTCTATTGTCTATTGAATTTGTGTTGTTGTTGTTGTTGTTATTCTTTTTGTTGATCTATGCATTTGTTTTTGTTTATGGTATAAAGTTTATTAAATGACAGGAAAATTCAATATGTCTGATAGACGTAATTGGACACCTGAAGAAGAAGATGTAATGATAACCATCCTTGAAGGGATTATTGCTGATGGTGGTAAATGTGATACTGGTAGCTTTAGGCCTGGTACATATGAGCTTATCGCTTCAAAGATGTGTGAAAAAATTGAAAATATTACCATCACAGGAAAACATGTGCAAAACAAAATGAAACGACTAAAAGATAAATATTCAGCGGCTTATGATATGCTCAACACGAGTGGGTTTGGTTGGAATGACACTCACAAATGTGTTACTGTTAGTCCTGAAATCTTAGAGGAATATTTGAAGGTTAGTGATTATATTAATTCTCTTTATATATGTAATCGATTAATAGTTTTATTGTTATAACATATATATAATAGTTTCAATGTCCTAATATATATTTGTTTGTTTTGATAGAAACATCCCAATAAGAATTATACGGCTAATAGGCCATTCCCACACTATGAACGACTGGTAACAGTGTTTGGGAAGGATCGAGCAATAGGGAATATGGCTAAATCCGTAGCAAAGGCTTTGGATAACATGGGACTGGAAACGGCTAATAGACCATTCCCACACTATGAACGACTGGTAACAGTGTTTGGGAAAGATCGAGCAATAGGGAATATGGTTGAATCCGCAGCAGATGCTTTGGATAACATAGGACTGGAAACTGAAGAGTCGGACACAGCTGGTTTCACTCAGCCTTCCACAACTCCCTCAAATGTTGCCTCTGCTTCCTTTGACCCAAATACAGGAGAAACATCAAAGCGGAAGAGAAAAAGGAATGTCAGTTCAACAACAGAAGAAATCACCAAGGTCTTTGAAAAAAGCATGGAAAGAGCATCTGCAGATATTGCTAAGTTGACTGAGGCAATTACGGGAGGGGATGCAATGACCCGTTTAGGTGTTGAGCTAGAGGGTGTGGGTCTTGATCGTATGCAAGTGATACAGGTTGCTATGTATTTTGGAAATAAGCCAAACCAGTTGCGCATTTGGAATGGCTTGAATGACTCTTACAAGCCGGATTTCGTGAAGGCAATTCTAGAGGAGTGAACATGTTTGATATTGTAAACATATTTAAAACTTATATTTTGTTGGAATTGTGAACATATTTGAAACATGTTTGAAACTTATATTTTGTTGGAATTGTGAACATATTTGAAACTTATATTTTGTTGGAATTGTGAACATATTTGAAACTTATATTTTGTTATTAGGTTCGTGAACAAATATATTACATTAACTTTTTTGTTGGATCATGTTATTAAGTATTATCCGTAATTTACTATTATGTGAAAAGAAAAGATGTTTGGTTGAATAATTAAAACTTATAAAATATATTTTTCTTTTCTATTATTCACAATTACGAGCATGTGAAATTGAATAATAATTTTATTTAAAAAAATTGAGGAAATAATATTATTAATTGATATTATTATTAAAAAAATGAGGGAATGGCCATAATAATATTATTATTATTTGAAAAAAAAAATCACATGTCTTCCAAAAAATTATTAATTAAACTATTTTTTAATTACAATATTATTATTTTTATGAAATATGATATATAAAAATATATTTTTAATAAAATAAAATAAATATTGACTTGTCTTGTCCCAAATATGATATATAAAAATATTTATCACTATTATGTGGTAACAAACATTGGATAGGACAAGAAGGGCACTCTGGTCATTTGAACCTCTTGTCCCATGTCCGCGCCAAACGCACGCTGAGTGAGCATTTGGTACGAGGACGGGACGGGATAAGGCAGGATTGGAAAGGACGGTTGTTCCATATTACATTTGAAACATTTAAGATAGAATTGGTAACTTTACTGTTATGTGTTTGATGTAGCTAGAACGAGACAGGGCAAAAGGTTCAAATAATCAGAATACCCCTGTTGTTTTATCCATTGTTTGTTACCATATAATAATAACATTGTAATTGAAAATATTCTTGATTAATAATTTTGACAATTTCCCCTTATTTTTGTACAAGAAAATCCAGTTTGTAATAGATTGATCAGTGTGAATACAAAGTGTATTGCCAATATAATTCTTTTTATATTATACCCTTCCAGTGTCAGGTTTTGATAATTCTTAAGCATTGATCATGTATAGTTTCATTTATACTGAAACTAAATGATTAAACACGCATATTCAGATAAAACCTCAAACAACAAGATGATTTTTTCAAGCAATAACGACAGTGTGATCTGATAAAATTACAAATTGTTCACCTTCCAGCAACTAAAACCAATTAGTGTCAGAGCAAAATTATTAAAATTGATATAATAGACATGATTTCCTGCACCTCTTGTCTGTGAATTGCAATAGCGGGCATGATTTCCCAACTGCTGCAAATTTCAATTACGACAACAATAAGTGAAAAAGTTGAGATTATAGTGATTCTGGATTTCTGGGTCTGGGGATTGGTTGGAGAATTTGTGATCTTTTCAGGAAAGATTTTCTTCGTATTTTACTAATCTAATTTCACAAATAAACTAAACTATTTCAGAAAAAAAAAAATGGTGAAAGATCTGTGTTCAATCCGATAAAAAAAATTGGTGAAAAAAATCAGTTAACTTCCTTTTTCCAACACCCAATCCAGTATCTAACACCAAACCATTACAATCATCAAACAACTGAAACCCAATTGAAAACCCCTTAATCGAGAATCCTAAATTGAAAACCCAAAGTCGAAATCAACAACAGTCACCACTTACAAAATCGAAAGAGATCGAACAGAGAGAGAGAGAGAGAGTGAGAGAGAAGAGAGAGATGCTGAGAGTGATATCTTTGCTCCTCGCCGGTGTCCAAGCAACGGTTGAAAGGGAGAGAGACCGAGTATTGCTTGAGAGAAGGGGGGAGAGAGAGAGAGAATGAGGAAGGGAAATGGCTTTTGGGTTTTGTTTTATATTTGTTATTTTTGAAAGAATTAAGGGTAAAAAGGTCTTTTCTATACTTATCCTATGCATGAGACAAGTCTGACCTAAGGTCTTGGGTGAGACAGTTTTTTATTATTTTTATCCCACGTTGTCCCGTCCCATCTCGCGTACCAAACCCTGATGGTGCATTTGATACGAGGATGGGATAGGACATGACAATTGTTCTGTATTGTGTTTGGAATGCATGAGACAGAACTATTAATTGTAATGTTATACATTTGGTATGGCTAGGACATGACGAGACAAGAGGTTCAAATGACCAAAGTGCCTATATTATATATATATATATATATATATATATAAATGGGTCAAGCTAAATCAACTTAGGGCCATAACTTTTGTAATAATCATTGTTAGTTGTACTGAAAAAATAATCAGTTGTAAAGTTAATCAGTATATGTTTGGTTAATTATACTTTAAAAACTACTGTATAACTCAAAAGCAGTATATGTATGTTTGGTAATTATATTTCAAAAGTGCTGAAATTAGTTACAATGACTAGAATATATATGATTTTAAAACCTTGTTTTATTTTTTCATTAATTATATATATTAAATCAATATATAAGTATAATATTTAAATTGGTAAAAAAATCCATAAGAATAATAAAAATATTTTAAAAAGATTTTATAAATCAACTCAATATTTAATTAGAATCTTTAGTTTTAAGATGAAACCGAGTATATAAACGATTTTTATTTGATTTCATAAAAATAATAATGATATTTTAAAAGATTTATTAAATGTTGAAATAGATTATTACATAATCACTGTTATTGGTAAAATCTGAAAGAGCGATAAGTCAACATGATTACCCGACAATGCGGAGTTATGAGACGCTACGTCACCAAAAGTCAACTAGGCTGAACCAACCTAAGTTGAGCAAGGGTGGCCTTACAACACCCGATCAAGGCTACTTAGACGATCGGGTGGAGATAACTAGGGTGGCTGGATTGATGGAGTGAAGATAACCCAGTCAAAATTATAGAGATGGTCGGGGTAAAAGCCATCGGTCGGGATCGAATCACTAGTCGGGGAGAATGAGGTCTGGTTGGGTTTAGAAGAGGGTCGGTTGAGCGACATGTGGCCAACATTGAATTTAATGCAATCACGATTCTCATATGCAAAAGATGAGTCTTACTCGAATAAAGTGTCTCGAAGAACACTATGATAAGGAAACAAACTTCCTTATAGATATCAGAGTCAAGATTAGGCAAGAGATCCCACGCATTCAGAATATAATCAATACGGAACAGGAAAGAAGAATAAAACGACTCCAAAAAGTTAAGTCATTCATTAAACCTTGACAACTTTCCTTACTTGTACACTAAGAATTAGGGTTCTATACAGATATAAATAGATCTTAATAACACCATTTAAAGGGTGTATGAAAGAAAGAGAAAAAATACAAGAGTGTAAAGAAAGATTGTGTGTGTAAACAAAACATTCATAGTGAAGATTCTTTCCTCGCCGTCTTCGACAGTCGTGGTTTTTTCCCTTCTTGGGTTTTCCACGTAAAACTTTATGTTTACATGCTTGATTTCTTTTCTTGTTTTATAGTTCGATTGTTGATTTGTATCAAACTGTTATATGCATGAATAATTTTACGTAATCCAGATATTGATGGCAATTTTTGGATCAACCACACATCAAATAGATAATATGAATAAAAATTAAACTAAAAATCAAAATAAATAAAAAGCAAGAAGCGATGCAAGATTTTACGCAGTAAAACCCTAAGGCGGAGAAACATCCACGGTTGTCGGTAACGACAAGAGAAAAAATATCCACTAAATTATCAAAAGAATACACACTCAATATCGTCTACTCTCCCTTATGCTTAATTAGCGTTCATCCCTTTTATGGGTGTTGCTAGGGTCTATTTATATATGCCTAGAACCCTAGTTCTTGGTGTACAAGTCAGGAAAGTTCCTATAAGTAGACAAAACTCTAACTTATTGGAGTCCTGTTATCCTTCTTCCTTGTTTTTCATTGATTGTCTTTTGATTGCATTAGATATCTTGCACAACATGGACTTTTTGATATCTACAAGGAAATTTACTTCCTCATCAAGGTATACTTCTAAACACCTTATTTAAGTAGGATTCATTCTCTACATATTTTAGGCCGTGACTTCGCTAAATCTGAATGTTGTCCACATGTCGCTCAACCGACCATTTGTTGAACCTGACCAGACTCTCTTTTCTCCGATCGATGATCCTACCCGATCACGACCTTTACCCCGACCATCTTGACAACCCCGACCGAGTCTTCTAGCCTGATCGTTTGTGTCGTCTTGGTCGAGGGGTTTGACGAGTACTCTTTGGTCAGCTTGTGTTTATTTGATCAGGTTATCTTTTGGTGACGTGGCATCTTCGACCAAATTTTACCAATAACAATACCTCCTTAAACATATGAGATCAAGTGTTTCGTTCCAAATGGGTTCACTCAGTGAAGTGTGTTTAATGTGTCTTTTTTCTTGTCTTTGTAGCCCATTAATGCATATTTATTGTTTTATAGCTAAGTGTCGGTGTCAATCACGCCTATTTCGGATGATGTAATCATTTAGCCACTTTTTTTAAATTTCGAACGGCACGTGATTTTTGATTTGCGTGCACCTACTTCTACTCTTATTTGGTGATGTGTGAATACTCTGATGACGTCACCCACTTCTATATATAACTCAAAACTCTTAATTTCACTCTCACATCTTTACAAATCCTTTTCACAGAGAAAACCCTAATCTTCTTTTCTTTTTCAAGCTTTTACTCTCATTTGTTTCCTTTCATTCTTTACGAGCCGCTTGTGTTCTCTTCGCGTTCATTTTTACTCCAAGTATGGATCTGACTATCCGCTTTCAGTATTTTGAACTTCTTATGCATGCTATTGAGGTTGGTGATAATGAGAATATTTCTAGGCTTGAATCCAGACTTTGGGGTCACTTTCACGTTTATACTCCTTCATTTAAACCTGTTGCTTTAAATGTAGATTATTTTATGGTTCGTCTTGAATTTGTCCCTTCATCTGTTAATTATTCTGGTTCTGGTTCTGTTGATGTTGGTCTAGAAATGTCAAAGACAAACTATCATTACCCAAAGAAACCGTCCGTCTAGCTAACGACTTGAAGATAGTTTCACAGACGTTAAAGATGAAGGAGGTCCCGAGGGAACGACAAGCTTGCATGCTAAGATTTACAGCTGATCACCCTTGCACCTTCGATTTTGAGATTAACACGGTGACCGACGATAAGCTTAAGAAGTTTAAGGATCGGTTCGACCTTTTGCGTTCGATACGATTGTCTTGCAGTAACAATCGTGCTGTATGGAATCCTTCCTCTATTGCAGTTGCGGTTTAGGGGACTATGTTGTCCTCTGGGGTCACTCTCCCTATTTAACCCTTCATTGCCCTATTCTTGGCGGATGCAGGGATTGAACCCGCTCAGCTATCCCCCAAATTCGTACCGGGTGTTGATAAGCTTGTGGTACTTATGGAAGAAGCTCGGGGCCAAGTACCCCATGACCCCTAGGAGACACATAATTTTTGTACCTTGGGGCGATCAGATACTGGAGGCACTTTTTATTTTCAGTCAACCTCCCTGAGCAACTAGATTCCCTATGGCTATAATGAAAAGCCTACCCCTCATATGCATAAAGATCACAAGGGTTTTATCTGGGGGTTCCCCTCATCGAACAAGTACCAGAAAAATAATTGGTTTTTCGTCAGCGGTGACTGGGGTTAGACCGTGGTTGTTGATGCCACCCATCGGTTAGCTCGGAGCAGTGTCTTGTTAAAACCTTATTCATCGGTCACATAACGAAAGTAGGTTTTAATTTTTATATACATATCGTAAACGATCTGAGATCAGTGAACTTGAGATCGTAATTCTTTTTTGGAACTTATACATATGAAATTATTACAATAATAAAATATATGTATATACAGGAAATTGTAATCAATTAAAAGAAGAAGAAGAAAATCTTACCAATGTTTAGAGGTTCCTTCACTTCTTGTAATGCTCCTGGTCTGTACCACTCAATCTTCCTCGCTATATTCTGGGACTGTTAATTACGTGTGGGCACGTCACGGTCTCAAGAACATGAATGGAGGATGTTGAGAAAAAACTTGAAGATACTCTTTCTTCTTGATATCGGTGCACAACACTTGCACAATTCTCTCTTTAATTGATGTTGATTCACACATACACTATTGCACTTGAAAACAACAAAGCAAGCCTTGATACATCTCACACGCCCACTTGTTCTTTAGCCAATTGAGATAACCGATGCAAGTCACTTTTTTTTTTCTTTTATTGATATCTCTGTATTAGCACGTACACCAATTTGCATCATATGCAAAAAAAAAAAAGTTAAGTGCGTTATTTATTTATTTATATATATATATATATATTCAAATATATATATTTCCACTTATAATAACACATGATATCTTTTTATTTTTAAAATATTGATACCTTGTTTTGATCGGTTTTCAAAGAATATATATCAGATATATATTTCCTCTTTTGAAAAACCTTATGTAATCTTTTTATTTAAAACAAAATCTTTATTTTATTTTTATTAAAAGATACCCTCTATTTTGAATTTAAACTATTTAAATTCAAAAATTAAATATTTAATTTAATTTAATAAAATAATCATATTATCTTATTTTATTCAAAATCAAATATAAAAAAGTCCTCCATTTAGTGATTAATAACATAATTAAATAAGATCATTATTTAATTTAAATAATCACCATTATTCATTAATTAAATAATCTCATAATTCAATTAATTTTCCGAATAAATACGTGTCACTTTCATAACATAATTAATTGGACAATCCAATTAATTAACCGTGACCCTTGTTACGTAAATCGATCGGGATAGCAATGGGACCTAATGGACCTATAGTATTTTGAGCTCCAATAATCTTTGGAATCATTAATTAAACTCTTTAATTAATATTCCTTGAGTATTAACTCCAGTGTTATTCCACTGAAAACTCAAAGCTGTACTCTCTCAACTGCATACGCTTTTACACAGACCGATACAACTCGGTGTCCATCGATATAGCTATTACATATGGTGTGATCCTCCACAGTTGTTCATAATTAGAACTGGGTCATAAAGTCCATTATACCCCTCTAATTACATATATTCTTTAAGTATCGTTGATTCTCTAATGGACCATAAGTCATATTTCCTCACGGAATTATGAGAGCATTCATACTGTCCAAGCCCCGAATCAACCCTTAAACTTCTTACAATAAGGAGTGGATTCCATTATTGTGTACAAACCTTCCCAGCCACAAGCCAAACCGCAATCCCAACATACAAAGTATATTGATCAGGAAATGCATTTGACCTCACCCATGGTATATCTAAGACCAAGATCTAACCTGAAGGAGTCAATAAAACACTCATGATTAAGATCACCCACATATAGCCATCATTAGTTGATATATATGAATCTCATCAGTAAACAGATCTTGGTAAGAGATTCATATAGATCATGACACAGTTCTATATGATCATATCGTACAAGGTGCCTCCATTCCCATATCTCATATGAATGATTCAGGATAGAATCACCATACATTACGGAATAGACTGTAACTATAGATTAATCACAAATAAAGTACCCAGCTTTATTTGCTATCTATGGACTCTTTAGATTGCACGTCTCTTACTGTATTCATTTGTATATGACACTCATATACACAGTTCGAGATTACTTTCGGCAATCCAGGATGTTAATACGCACAAGTTATAAAATAAACAACACAATAAGAATGAATTGAACTTGTTCTTTTATTTATTTCATAAATCTATTTACATTACATTTTTAAGGCATAAACTCCAACAATCTCCCACTTGCACTATAGCATGTGAGGCATGTCTTGTAACCCTAGACCATCTAGGTTACCCGAAAACACTTTAGTCGGTAATGTCTTTGTAAATGGATCAGCATGATTGTCTTGTGAGTCTATCTTGGTGACGATCTCATCTCCTCTCTGCACTATCTCTTTAATGAGATGATACTTTCTCTCTATATGCTTCCCTCTATTGTGGCTTCTTGCTTATTTGGAATTAGCCACAACACCACTATTATCACAATAAAGTATGATGGGCTTATCCACATCTGGAAAAGTTCTAGATCACTCAAGAACTTGCAGAGCCAAACAACATCTTTAGCAACTTCACAAGCGATTACATATTGGATTTCCATGGTGGAGTCATCAATGCAAGATTGCTTAATACTTTTCCACACAATGGCTTCACCACCCAGGGTGAATACTGATCCAGACGTGGATTTGCTAGAATCCCTGTTTGACTGAAAATCAGAATTTATGTATCCTAATAGGATCAAATCCAGCCGGGAATACACTAGCATATAGTTTATCGCTCTCTGAAGATACGTGAGAATAGTCTTGACTGCAACCCAATGATCCAATCCTGGGTTGGACTGGTATCTGCTGACTACTCCCACTGCATAACAGATGTCTGGTATCGTGCATAACATAGCATACATGAGACTACCTACTGCCGATTCATAGGGTACACGTTTCATATCCCCAACTTCTTGAGGTGTTTTAAGACATTGTTCCTTAGACAAGTGAACTTCATGCCTGGAAGGTAAATTACCTTTCTTTGAGTTCTGCATCGAAAATCGTACAAGAATCTTATCGATATATGATGCTTGAGACAATGTTATAAGTTTTTTCTTACGATCCTTTATAAGTTGGATCCCTAGAGCATAACCCACATCTCCCAAATCTTTCATTTGGAATTGGCTAGCCAGCCAGCTAGCCCTTTACATCAGACAACACTCCCATATCATTCCCAATGATAGGATAACATCTACGTATAGAACCAAGAAAACTACTTTCTTGTCAATGATCCATCTGGTTTTATCATATAGATGCTCTCATCAAGATTGCAATTCAAGAATGCAGTTTTGACGTCCATATACCAAATTTCATAATAAAAATAGGCAACAATAGATAAAAGAATCCTAATAGACTTAAACATGACTTCTGGTGAGAAAGTCTCTTCGTAATCGACCCTCTCTTTTTGGGTATAACCGTTGGCCACTAGCCTTGCCTTGAAAGTCCCTACCTTCCTGTCTACTCTTATTTTTCTCTTGTAGATCCACTTACACCCTATGGGTTTTACCCCATCCGGTAAGTCTACAAGATCCCTGACCGAGTTAGAGCAAATGGACTCCATCTTGAGATTCATGACTTTAAGCAAATCCTATTTATCAGGATCTTCCATTGCATTCTTAAATGTCAATGGATCATCCACACTATCAGCTGAAGCAACACTTTGTCCCTTACCTAATCCTAAATAGCGTTCAGGTTGTCTCACAACCCTCTCACTACGTCTAGATGGTAGTGTATGCTGATCAAGAACCATTTGACTCTCAGATGTTTGTGGATCAACAACTCTTGTTGATGAAGCACTAGTCTCACCATGCTCCAACTCATTCAATACAATCTTAGAACGAGGTTTATGGTCACTAATATAATTGTCCTCAAGAAACGTTGCATTTGTCGATATAAATACTTTGTTATCTTTGGGACTATGTAAGTGTCCACCTCTGGTCTCCTTAGAGTATCATAAAAATAGGCAGACCACAGACTTGGAGTCTAGCTTTCCACTTCTGTTCTTCTGCACGTGTGCAGGACACCCCCATATGCAGAAATATCGCAAACTAACTTTACGACCATTCCATAACTTTAGGGTAGTCTTAGGAACAGATTTGGATGTCACTACATTCAAAATGTATGTTGCTATTTGTAATGCATATCTCTATAAGGAATTTGGTAATGATGAGAAACTAATCATAGATCTCACCATTTCCATTAGGGTTCAATTTCTCATTTCCGCTACACCATTTTACTGAGGTGTACCAGGAGATGTGAGTTGGGAAACTATCCCTTGCTCGACCATGAAGTCTTCAAACTCTTGGTCAAGGTACCCACCTCTACTATCCGATCGTAGTGACTTGATAGTCCTACCTAATTGATTTTCAACTTCAGCTCAAAATTCTTTGAACTTTTCAAATGTTTCCGACTTCCGTTGTATTATGTAGACGTATCCGTATCTTAAGTACTCATCTATAAAGGTGACATTATACTCATAATCACCTCTAGCTTTAACATTCATTGGTTCGCAGATGTCTGTATGTATAAGCTCTAACGGTTCTTTAGCTATAAGCCATTTTCCAGTCAAAGGTCTCTTAGTCGTATTACCTTCCAGACAAGATTCGCAGACAGGTAAGGTGCCAACCTTTAACTCACTTAAAGGTCCACTTTTTACTAGTCTGTCTATCTGGTCAAGGTTGATATGACCAAGCCTTAGATGCTAGAGATACATGTGAATATCTGGAGCAATCTTATGTCGTTTAGTTTTTGGTTTTTTAACCTTAAACATTTCAGCGTTGAGTAGTGTAGTATGTATTAACGGTCTTAACATATACAAATTGTTTTCATTAATTTATGAACTAATATTCAGACCATTCTTTCCAATAATAACACACTTATTATTAAAAGAAATAGAATACGATTGTTCTAACAATTTAGAAACGGAAGTCAAATTCTATGTAAATAAAAGAATATAAAAAACATTATTCAATAATAAAAAAACTAATATTATTACAAAACTGCAATCTTATTACTCCCACTACTCTGGTCAACACGATATCCCTCGACCCCAGACGCATTGAGAAGGCTCACTCCTCTAGCTGTGTCCAAGAATCAGTCCATTGCAAAGAAGAACAAACATGATTAGTGGCCCTCGAATCAATTATCTAGGGTGAAGAATCATCTTCTATTAAACAAGATTCAAGAACAAGTAAATCATATTTACCTTTCGTTTTTTTTTTCTTCTTGGCTTTCTCCTCCAGATATTGAGGATAGTTCATCTTCCAGTGCCCGACCTTATCGTAATGGAAACGTTTTCCCTTACCTTGGTTGATAGAGGCACCATTCTTTTTACTTTGGGCTTTCTTGGGTTTGGGCTTACCCTTTGCCTTCCCAACAGACTTCTTCCTCATTTTCTTATTTGAGGAGGAAGATGGTTCGGCAACATTTGCCTCACCGGTCTTACCCTTGCTGTTCTTAGTTAAGGACTCAAATGTAGCACGCTCATTGAGCAACTGTGTAAGTCTGAACTTTAACTTGTTCACCCAGTAGTTGCTCTTAAACTGATCGAAACTCTTCGAAAAAGTCGTCAGTATGATGCTCACTTGTTTGGGTTCGTCATTTGCCCTGCCGTTGACTTCTGCCATGTTGAAGTAGAACATCATACTCAGGACATGTTCTTGAATTGACTTACCTTTCTTCATGAGAGCGAGCGAGCGGAACGAACAGCTTCGTGTCGCTTTTGCTCGAAGGGCTGCCCAAACATAACTTGTAATGACTCCATGATTTTAAATGCTGATGTCATTACTTTGTGCTTTGTGACAAGCACGTCTGTCATAGAAGCCAACAAATATGTTTAGGTCTTCTCATCCGATGAGACCAATCGTTGGTATGCCTCACGAACAGTTCATGCTGCGTTGACAGTAGGCACTAGAGGACATTCCTCCGTAAGCACAAATTTGAGGTCTTTGATGACTAATATTGCATTAATGTTCAGTTTCCACTTAGCGTAGTTATCACCAGTTAATTTGTCATTTGCAAGAATTTGAAGTAATGCAGAAGACATTATTGCTGAAATAATTAAAACATTCATTCAGTCATTTATTTAAAACAAGTGTGAGTGCTTTGGTATAAATTTAAATATGATACATGAACCTGTTTAACGAACTAGAAATACCCTAAAACTAGTTACTATACCACGACAATCCAACATACCACAAAGAAGTGATTCCTTAGGGTCAGTAAGTCTTTGCATGTTGGACCGAGTCATTCTCAATCAAATGATATTCTAGAATAACTCTATTCAATATCATTAAACCATCGTTTATTCAGTCAGGTTTTTAATTAGCAAACTTAATCAAAACCTTCGTGAGTGTAACCCACCATTTCATATCTCACGGGCTTAACTCAAGAATTGCTGCCTTAGGGTCGGTCAATCCCGAAATACCCTCAGAAATCCTATCCGTTAGGAAGTCAACTTTGGTATTGATCTTTGTGGAAACCCTTCTTAGGGGAAGACGAAAGGAAAGCCGTCACGAGGTCCCACTCGGATCTCACGGCGTTGAACTAATGATGGAAACTGCGAGATATATATGTCATATATCCTTCTCCCACTCACTATTTTAAAAACTAGGGTTTTCTATTATCTGTTAATGCCCATAGACTCTATATGATCAAACGATTAACTTTAATCAAGTTATCTGTGCATTAACTAATTCATTATTAAAAAAAATTTCAAATTAACTAATAAATTATTAATTATTTTTAACAATTACAAATCTAATATATTAGTGAATAATCTAAGCCTTAATAAACTATTTACTAAGGTCAGATTATTATGATAGTGTTTACCAAGTTTTAATTATTAAAACTCTAACATTTTATTTGGTTAATTTATTATAAGGTAATTAATCAAATTAATCATAATTATAATAAATGACCCTATTAATTTAACTTATTAAACACTTTAATAACTAGATTAATATTTAATAAGAATTACTAAGTTTTTTAACCATTAAAAAACTAATCTCATTTTCATAGCCAATTATGTATATTGTCCATTTTAATCACATTAATGACATATCAAATATATTTGTGTAAGCACATCTTATCTAAATGATATAAGTATGCATGACAATGCTTTTATCATCACATAATATAAAGTATACACGAATTGACCGAGTACTGTGGATTTTTTAATATAAAAAAATGGAATCCAAAATTACAAAAATACCCTCAAGGCATTCATTGGTCTTTTTGTAATTTTCGAGTTTTCCAATCTCTTCAGGTCACTCTGATTAATCTCATGAATCAATCCTCGCGATTTTTCCAGGTCTTCAGTATAGGTTACAGTTCTTTTTACAATACAATAACAGTAATAATAATAATAATAATAATAATAATAATAAATATTATGCAACCCATAATCCCTAAATCCACAGTACCATATAATTAATGATCAATCATGTTTTTATAAATTAGATTTTTTTTTGTATACATACAAAAACATCATACAATCAATTTAAACAGTGCCTACACAATCATACATACAGGAGCATTGAAACAATTTCTTGCTTTGAAAAACAAATTGGCTCTGATACAATTTGTTAGAATCCCGTTCACCAGTCACACAGCGGAAGTAGGTTTTAATTTTTTTTATACAGATCGTAAACGATCTGGGACTAGTGAACTTGAGATCGTAATTCTTTTTCGGAACTTATACATATAAAATTATTACAATAATAAAATATAGATATATACAGGAAATTGTAATCAATATAAAGAAGAAGATGAAAATCTTACCAACGTTTAGAGGTTCCTTCACTTCTTGTAAATATCCTGGTCTGTACCACTCGATCTTCTTCGCTATATCTCGGGACTGGTAATTACATGTGGACACGTCACGATCTCAGAAAAATGAATGAAGGATAGAGAAAAAACTTAAAGAAACTCTTTCTTTTTGATATCGGTGCACAACACTTGCACAGTTCTCTCTTTAATTGATGTTGATTCACGCACACACTATTGCACTTGAACACAACAAAGCAAGCCTTTATGTGTCTCACGCACTCACTTGTTCTTTAGCCAATTGAGATAACCGATGCAAGTCACTTTTTTTTCTTTTATTGATATCTCTGTATTAGCATGTACACTAATTTGCATCATATGCAAAAAAAAAAAGTTAGGTGCGTTATATATTTATTTATGTAAAGAATATATATATATATATATATATATATATATATATATATATATTCACTTTTAATAACACATGATACCATTTTATTTTTAAAATATTGATACCTTGTTTTGATCGGTTTTAAAAGAATATATATCATATATATATTTCCTCTTTTGAAAAACCTCATGATATCTTTTCATTTAAAACAAAATCTTTATTTATTTTTATTAAGAAATACCATCTATTTTGAATTTAAACTATTTAAATTCAAAAATTAAATATTTAATTTAATAAAATAAAATAATCTTATTATCTTATTTTATTCAAAAACAAATATCAACAAACATCCTCAATTTATTGATTAATAAAATAATAAAATAATTTCATTATTTAGTTTATTTAATCACCATTATTCATTAATTAAATAATCTTATTATTCAATTAATTTTCCGAATAAATACGTGTCACTTTCGTAACACAATTAATTGACAATCCAATTAATTAACCGTGACCCTTGTTACCTAAATCGATTGGGCTAGCAAGGGGACCTAATGGACCCACAGTATTTTGAGCAAATCTTCGGAATCATTAATTAAATTCTTTAATTAATATTCCTTGATTATTAACTCTGGTGTTATTCCGCTAAAAACCCGAAGATGCACTCTCTCAACTGCAGATGCTTTTACACAGACCGATACAACTCGGTGTCCATCGATATAACTATTACATATGGTGTGATCCTCCACAGTAGTTCATAATTAGAGCTGGGTCATAATATCCGTTATACCCCTCTAATTACATATATTCTTTAAGTACCGTTGATTCTCTAATGGACAATAAATCCTAATTTCTCATGGAATTAGGAGAGCGCTCATACTGTCCAAGCCCCAAATCAACCCTTAAGGGAACTACTATCTACTTCTCACAAGAAGGAGTGGATTTCATTATTGTGTACAAACCTTCTCAGCCACAAGCCAAACTGTTATCCCAACATACAGATTATATTTACCAGGAAATGCCTCTGACCTTACCCATGGTATATCAAAGACCACGATCTAATCATAAGGAGTCGATAAGACACTCAGGATTAAGATCACCCATATATAACCATCATTAGTTGATATATATGAATCTCATCAGTAAACGGATCTTAGTTAGAGATTCATATAGATCATGACCCAGTCCTATATGATCACATCGTATCAGGTACCTCTTCCCATATCTCATATAAATGATTCAGGATAGAATCACCGTACATTATGGAATGGACCACAACTATAGATTTACCACAAATAAAGTACACAGCTTTATTTGCTATCTATGAACTCTTTAGATTGCACATCTCTTACTGTATCCATCCGTATATGACACTTATATACATAGTTCGAGACTACATCCGGCAATCTAGGATGTTAATATGCACAAGTTATAAAATAAACAATACAATAAAAATGAATTGAAGTTTTTCTTCTATTTATTTCATAAATCCAATTACAAATTACAAATTACATATTTAGGGCATAAACCCTAACATGTCCCGAGACATGTTTGTTGCCCCGAGCTATGGAACAAAATCGTGTCTGTGATGACCAGAGAGCAGGCTAATATTGTTGTGAAGACGGGTCTAACTTCTTGAGAGGTCAGGTATCGCTACAATTTGTACTCAGAGATAGAGTTAGTCGATCTGGGACTTATTCTCGAGATTTTTTCCCGACACAAACACTGTTGGCTCTCGTTTTTATATTCCTTAATGCCTGTGTTATATATATATATATATATATTTGTTCTTACCGTTTTTCTTTGCGTTCGCCTTTCCATTGTTCAAAGTGGACATCATTGCTAGCAAGCAAGTTGAAAAGGCTAAGAACCTTGATCGGGTGAGTAGGAAAGCTGTTGCTGATCAAGTGGCCCATGGAATTGCCCCTCTTCGAACATGATTTAGTGGAGCATGTATATGCGTCTAATCATGACTCGTTGGCGGTTCCTGCTGGACTGGCTGAGACAAGCGGTCGCAATGTCGTTCCACCTAGAGGTGGTCGGAGAGGATCATCTAGAGATTGATCTGCCCGTATGCAATCTGCTCCTGATGATTCTGATCCATAAAAATCTAGCAGAGAGAGATCGAGCCGAGATAGACCCAATGATGATAGGCCAAGAAAAGATGAATTGAGCAAGGGCCGGTCTCGTAAGGTGGAATATGGTGAGAAGGCCACTGGTAACAAAGTGGCTAAGACTGTGGAGGGATCTTCTACCCCCAATACCATTCGTAAAAGAGCGGATGCTCCGCATGATGCTGACTCGTTACTGCTCCAGCCAGGGGTTGGCCCTATCATTCTAGATGATGATGAAGAAGAGGATGATTAGGAGACCTTAACCGACCTGATCTTACGGGAGCAATGGTAAAAAAGAAAGGGCGGTAGGGTTTCTATAACATCTTCTTTTCTCCCATCCGGTTTGGCAAGACTGTTGACCCGGTTGTGCTTCCTACTAATCTCGAGCCTTATCTGTTTCAAACTAACTGTCCTTCATCAGATCTGCCCACACATCGTCTAATGAAGGCCCCTATGTAATTATCTGTTAAACGTCGGATAGTTTTTACTGACGATGGTGGGCTCAACTCGGAGGAGTAATTTTTAAATGATGATTTGCTGGATGTCAATGATGAGCAATCACTCCTTCCAGTGTTCAAATCAGGATTGAGGCTGCAGTTGAATTGGCTGAAGATGTAAGGGTGAGCCAACTTAGGAATGTCCCCTCCATCGCACCTCCTAGGCCTCTTCCTCATGATGGTTTAAGTGAAGGTCAAGCCCATGAAGGATAAGATTTAGAAGCCTCTGTAACTGTTCCTCAAGCTAGAGAGGGTACTGTAATTTTATGGGTGCAACCTGTCATAGACCCAATCCTTCCAGCGGTACCCCTGACCACTTCCGCTGGTCATGATTTACCTACTTCGTCGGCTCTCCCGACTGTTCCTATTTTCGGATCCTCCCTTCATCCTTATTTAGGTAGCTCTCGCGCCGACCCCATCTCTATGCTCCGTTCAATGTCATCCAGTGATGGGTACATTGCTGATGGGTACTGAAGGGAAGCTAAAGCTACCAGTGCCTCCGAGCACATAGATATGATCTTTAACAGTGGAGTTTTTGTAAGTGCTTTCTACATTGCTCTTTGCCTATGTTTTTGCCAACTTTGCTAATTCTTACTTTTTTTTTCAGGAAGTGAAAGAGCTAACTCGAGCCTTGGCTGATTAGAAGAAGTAGGACACTAAGATATCTCGGCTAAGAAAGGCTCTTGTTGAGAAGGATAACACTCTGAAGTCTTTTTCTGTCAGCTCCTCTAAAGTTAAGCAGTATGAGGAGAAGCTGAAGGCTTATGCTCCGACTGAGGTTGCCCTAAGGAAAACCATAGCCAATGTTTAGGGCAGAGTTTCTGCCACCGAGATAACTCTCAAAGAACTCACCACGAGGAATGTTGAGTTAGAGAAGAAGGTCACCAAGGTAGAGTTATGAAATGCTGAACTTGAGTTGAGAGCCATCCTGACTGAAACAGTAGTAAAGAAATCTGAAGATGAGACACGAATTCCCCAAAACACCCATACCTCTACTTAGCAAATTGAGGCGCAACAGGCATATGAGGAAGCTTGAATTCACTATGAAAACCTGGTAAAGGACCTTGAGCAACAACAGGTCAGCATGAAGGTGATTTCCTAGGAAGCCAGGTCAGCCCTCGAAGTCCAAAATATGGACCGCTATAGAAGATCCCCAATCTTTGATGCTGTCATGCTGAGAGAATTCGAGAGAGGGTTGGCCATCGCTCGAGTATTCTTTGGTTATAAGAAGAGGTCATCGAAGGAGGCTCGTCGGATATGGGATAGAATAATTAAGAAGCATAAGAACGAGTCCCTGGAAGCCATAAGCAATCAAAAGATCAGATGAATGGCGTATTGTAGATCTATTGGAAAAGATCCCTATCCTATGCACTTAGAGCTTCCTTCAAAGTCTTCTTTAGTGGTTTTCCACTCTGATGAAGAGAGTGGTGCCCTGACCAAGGGTGTTAATGTTGATCCCTTACTAGGTACAGACTATTCTCCATTCATAGCCAACAACCCAGAAGACCACATCACTTGGCCAGACTTTGGAGACCTGAACCAAGATCATAGGGGTGGTGACCTTCCTCCTAATGGATCTTGACCCGGAGGTCATTTTGGTGCCCCAAATGCTTAACTCTCGTTCTTCGCTTCATGTCACCATTATCAATGTAACCATTGTTTTGTAATCTCTCCATTTTTAATGTAAATGATACCATTTTTGTATATGAATATATATATATATATATATATATATATATATATATATATATATATATACTTACTCATCTTAAGCAAATGACTTAGCATGAATTGTTTATTTCATCGTATAATCGAGATGATCAATGATCCAGACCAAAACGAATAACTACCTAAAAACCGGGTAGTTTATAAATGGTTATAACCACTTGTTAACTCGAACTATGCATGCCAGCCATGCCAAGTTAATTATCTTGGTTACAACCATACCCTTTCATGTAACGCGAATCACCCTGTAATTTAATCCCATCATTATGTTGAGCCGAGTGATCCCTCACTGACTAAGTGCATTTACATTGGTCATCACCTTGGGTTAGCTCGAACAGTGTGTACTACCTTACACTGTTCTAACTGACTCTACTGAAACTATACTAGTGCAATTGGTTATGACTAGTTCTTAGTCTGGTATATATATATATATATATATATATATATATATACATATTTAGTCATAGAAAAGGTTTTGGATGCATCACTACAAACCCGATTTCTCTAGCTTGGCCAAGACTGTTTGTTAGCTCAAACTGTATTAAGTCTATCGTCCCTACTTCGGTCAAATAACTTTGTATGGCAGGGTTTGTCACAACCCCTTATTGGGGCAGTGTCGAGGAGCATACTCATGTTAGCCGATCTGTTACTCGAACCCCCGATCAGTTCACAGCTCCATTTTTTATGTCAAGAAGCTCTCCCATTTGTATGGTATCTAGTTTATAGACTTTTGTCTTTCATCTGTCAACTAAGTCCTTTAGATGTCTCCCAATGGTCTATTGATTAAGATTCGTTGCAGTGGGGCATTTGAAACGTCTACTGACTTTACAGGCGCTTAACATTTTATTTGTGCCTGTTTTTGAGTAGAATTAGTTATCTCTCACTCAACTCTTTGTGCTTCCCATCAAGTGCTTACGACCTGAAGGGTACCCTAACAATGCTTCATTGCACCTAATTAGTTTTGGTGAGTGTATACTGTCTTTGCAACATGTGCTTTCAGTCCCCTCACTTGGCCTCTCGAGCGCTCCCAACGGCACTAAGCAATTTCTAGGTGCCCCAAGATTGTTTTTATGTACAAAAGCAAATTTAGAACACTATTATTGACCTTTGAAATTGCTCAATCACTGGGGTTTTTTAAAATACTAAAAGAAACATCAAACAATCAACTAATCAAAGCGAATTCATCTTTAAACTAAAAAGAAATGTTAAAAATAAGGAACTCTTATGTGTAGAATATCTTCATGTATTGGGCATTGCATGGCCTATGTGGCTCACTTTCTTCTAGTCGGGTTAAGTGATACGCCCCATGGCCAGCCAACCCGACCACTCGATATAGCCCTTTCTATCTGTCTGCCAATGTCCCAGCAATACTTGGTGTCACTCCTGACAAATCTTGGCTATTTTGGGGGCTTTCTGTATAATTTTTTTTATCCTCTATCACATTCAAGATCTCCTCTTACCTCATGGCCAACAATTTATAATTGGTGTATTGCCACTTGTAGTGCTTGCCACATTTTCCATTGTCTTTATGTCCATCCTTCCTCTTTCCCCCGTTGCCTTTTGGGTCCCCTTTGCTACCATTCTTCGAACTCTCATCCCTATGTTTTTGACTACTCTCGGTGCGACCCCCATGTATAAATTCTTTACTATAGGCTATATGTTCTTCCTCTGCCATGGTGTATCCTCCTGTATAGTCTATTATGCTCGCATATGTGGTCGGTCCCTTTTGCCTCAAACTCAAGGTTAGATGGTTGTGTTGTAGGCTGTTGACAAATGTTGATACAAATACATCATCATTAGGATCATATACTTCAGACACTTATTGTGAGAATCTAGTTAGGTAATCGTTCAGCTTTTCATCCTACCTTTGCTTTAAGGTTGACAAAGCTGATATAGTCGTCCTTCGCTGGATATTTCTTATAAACTGTCTGGTGAAAGCTTGTATCAGCTCCTCAGAGTTTCTGATGGAGCCTATTGTTAGTCTTCCAAACCACTTGGATCTTTGATCCCTTAAGGTCTGCGGGAACATTCTGCACATGAATGCATCATCGTACTCGTACTGCGCCATTGTACTCTAATAACTCCTTACATGTTTATGCCGGTCAGTACTGGCCTTGAACGTTTCCACATGCGGCATCCTGAACTTTTTTGAAAACGGGCATGCCTTATAGATTCAGCAAACGGACTTCTGGAATTTCTAATCAACAGATTTCCCAAGTTCTTCCTTTGCTCAACAGCCTCTATTCTTTTGAGGAGGACTTCTCGCTCCCCTTCCAGCTCTCCATGCTCGTCAAACTTATGACGGATAGTAAGTCCATACGGGTACTTTAGAAGTTGCCCACTGATCTGGGCACCGAAAGGATCACGCCTGGCCTCAGGGGCTAGATCCCTACGGTTTTCTGGTGGCAGTTTCATGGTCACTTGAATTTGAACGAGACCTTTTCCTTCGACCATCGTACCTATCTACTTGCTCGTGGTGATCTTTCATTCCATCATATCTCTCCACGTCTTCCAATGAACTGGATTCCCTATGTCCCCTAGCTTTCCAGTCTTCTTGGCGGTCGCTTCTGTTGTGAGAACATTCATTTTTTTAATGGCGCTCCACCCTATCTCTCCCAGATTTCTGAGGTGCTCCTGGGGTGGTTGCCACTATTTTAGAGTGTACCTTGGGATCCCAGGTTACAACCAACGTAGAAAGTTGGTATGGTGAACTCAAGTTTGCAGTGGATGTTATGTTGATTTCCTGTCTAACGGCGTCGTCAATGACTTATTGTAGGGATTCCTGGATTTACCGGAACACGTTTGGGGAAATACCCGCGGTTACACTTGTAGATCTAATGGCATCATGTTTTGTTTATGGTAGGGTCCTTGAGGATGGACCTTCTCCAATAACATTGTCATCAACAGGATTGAGGACATTTGCAATACGCGGAAATAAACTCCTGTCTTTGCTAGTGGCCATGATATCGTTTTTCTCAAACTATTGCCGGAATTAACTGTCCAAATTTGATGCTAATGGAGGTTCACCCCTCATTCTAGTGCCAGTTGTTGACAACAATTTTTGGATCAACCACACGCCAAACATATATTATGAATAAAAATTAAACTACAAAATAATAAATATAAAGCAAGAAGCGACGAAAGATTTTATGTGATAAAACCCTAAGGCTGGGAAACATCCACGGTTGCTGGTAACGGTAAGAGAAAAAATATCCACTAAATTATCAAAAGAATGCACACTCAATCTCGCCTGCTCTACCTTGTGCTTAATTAGCATTCATCCCCGTTATGGTTGTTGTTAGGGTCTATTTATACGTGCATAGAACCCTAGTTCTTGGTATACAAGTAAGAAAAGTTCTTGTAATTAAACAAAACTTTAACTTATTGGAGTCATGTTATCCTTTTTCCTTGTTTTGAGTTGATTGTCTTTTGATTGCGTTAAATCTCTTGTCTAGCATGGACTTTGATATCTACAAGGGAATTTACTTCCTCATAAAAGTATATTTCACACCTTATTTAAGTGGGATTCATTCTTTACGTGCTTTGGGCTTTGACTTCGCTAAATCTGAACGTTGTCTACGTGTCGCTCAAACGACCATCTATTGAACCCGACCAGACTCACTTTTCTCCGATCGATGATCCTACTTGATAAGGACCTTTGCCCCGACCATCTTGACAACCCCATGATCGAGTCTTCTAGCCCGATCGTTTGTGTCATTTTGGTCAGGGGGTATGACGAGTGGTCTTTGGTCAACTTGGGTTTATTTGACCAGGTTATATTTTGGTGATGTGGCATCTTTGACCAAATTTTACCAATATCACCAAAAATCATCATCAACAATTGGTGCTGGAAGGAAGCAGTGAAGCTAGACCATTGATTTCCAAAACCCTAGTAAGACGATGGCCAACAATGGTGATGAGAGTAGTGCCAAAAACAATCAATGCCTACCGGTGAACATAATAATTCTTCTTGGGCTGACATGGCGAGATTTCGTGATAGGCTAGTTTATCGAGGTTTTTAAAATTTGAACGGGCACCATTTAGAATTCGTGTGGTAAGTAGGCATCTTTTCAGTTGGCGTCACTCTAAACGACACGTCCTATGAGTTTGTGACACACGTCCCTTGTGGGTTTTATATAACCTAGAACCCTTAATTTTTCTCTTTACTTTGGCAAAGGAAGAGTCTAATGAGATCTTTAAAGAACTTGTTATTCCGAAAGCCCAAAAGTACTTTGTTTGCCTTTTTAGCATTTCCAGTGAGTCTCCGGTCATTTTCTCAATTGTAGTAGTTGATTTCTAGTAATTTTCCTTAGAGGCTTTCATTTTGTTTTCTCATTTATTTTGTTTAAAATGCATTTGTTAATTTTTTGGAATGTTTGTTCTTTAGCCTTTTAATGTGTTTGGATTTTCCTCATTTTTCCTACATTTGATCCAAAATTCCTTAAGTTTTGTTTAGAAAACTTGTTTGTGATTTTGGGATAGGAAATAGAGCCTTCAAATTTCTATAAAATTTTGATCCGTTGGTTTGTAGATTTTGAGTCAACTGTTGTACGTATGTGTTCTGTTAGGTTTTTCATTAGCTCGGTTGATTGTTTGAATAGTCGATGGAGTTTCAAGTAGTGATAGTGACTGGGAATATTTGGATGATAGTTTTAGCATGTTACGATTGTCTCACCTTTTATAAGGTAACTCGATCTCTTCTCGCTAAAGTTGGGTTTTTCCATTTCTTTTTGACAGTGTTTAAAGCTATCTCTAGTCGAAGCTACGACTCTTTGAACCTATCATTGGAGAAGATGGTCGATGACTATCGAGATGACTCTAGCGAGATTGGCTAAGAGAAATCTGATGCGTCATCTGAGTCGAGTCATCATAATGAGGTGTTAGTGGCCAGGCCCTAAACAGATATGAGTGTTGTGAAGTGGGTATTGATCGACCCTGAACCATGATCGCAGATCATCTCATGACACTTGATGAGCTGAACATGGAGCCACCATTGAGCTATGGGAATGAAGAAGGGCGGTTTCTAACTGAGAATCCTGTATCGAGGTTATAATTCTAAGATGTTAAAAACTTAGAGTATCAACTTGGGATCCTAGAGTCGGTGAAATTAAGGGGCAACAACCCCATTCGTGTGAGCTGATTGGTCGATCTAAGGATGGATGTGCTTCCACTACTTGCCATTCAAGATAGGCCTAAGGTTTCCAATCCCGTCGCTAGCTCGACAACTACTCAACTTCTTTGAGATCGCTCCAAGCCAATTGATGCCCAGTGGTTGAAGGATCTTGATGGCTGTCGAATTTTTGATTGAGAAGAGAGACTTGGAATTCACATTTGGAAATTTCTTGAATACCTACCAACTGAAAGAGCATGACACAGATAGCGAGAGGTATATACTTATAGCTCGACACCATCGATGTCATTTGATTTTTGAGTTGACGACTAGGGATCCTAACTGGAAACCTAGGGTCGATGGAGTTAGGTCGACTTGGAATAATGCTGGTAGGAGTACGATCAAATAATATATATATTTTTAAACTTAAATGTTGAGCTCACCACTTTCTTTATTTGCTTCAGTGGGTCTAGACGATAAGACAAAGTTGATCCAATATGTGGATGACGTGACAAAGACACAAAGAATCCTTTCGATTGATCCCAAAGAATAAAGTTGGAAGGTACTTTTGCAAGAGGAAAGTCTAAGGAAGAGTTCCAAGTGGAAGCATACTACGTGTAAGCAGCCAGGTAATCACTATCCTCGCTTTGAAGATTTAACAACGTATACTTGGATAAGGCACGAGTTTCAGATTTTGTGTGGTACCCAATTTCTCGAGCCTATTATTGACGTCAAGCGAGCTTTCACCGCAACAACTATGTCGAGCATGAGGCCACTCCTTTCTTTTGAAGATGACTTGAAGAGGCTGATGGAAATGATTGAGAAAAAGAAAGGAAAAAAGGTTACAAACGTACTAGATTCTGCACCTGTCAACCGATCCATGGCAGTCGACATGACTTAGCCTATAGCCCTTATCATGGAGAAAACAAGGAAATGAGCCCGACAAGACGACCCTCGACCAAAGACGTCGTTGTAAAAATCCCAACGGATTTCTCTGTATACTCTAATCCTGGCCAGATGATGAAAGAGGTTGACCAACTCCTTTTCCCTGAAGACGAAGCTCGCTTTTCTCAGATAGGGGTTTCTCGAGTCCCTACCCAAGAAGGTCTCTATTCTCATCTCTTTGAACAATAAGCTGAAAAAGGAGGTTGAGAAGACCAAGTCTGATTCGGAGAGGCTTGCCAAGGAATCGTCCGAGAAACTGGTAGAGCTGAAGAAGAAATTGCTCGACTGAGAGCAGCTCTCGTGGCAAGTGAGAAAAAGTTATCTGATACTGATCACATGCTCATGGATACTTTAGAGAAACTCAATAAGGCCACTGATGATATTGTTATCCAAACTTAAGGCGAGCTCATGAATAATTACATTCTCGTGGTGACCGGAGAAGGACATCGAGGTTTGGAAGCAATTGAAAAAATTGAAGGCGCCTAAGTACTATAACGAGCAAGTTGTTGGCGATGGTGTGGCGGGCCAGTCAACGAAGGATTCTGGTGGAGAGGAAGGTCACGACTAAGAGAGTTAAATTTGCCTTTACCATACCTCTTTTATATCTTTTTTTTCTTGCTTTTTTTTATAGAAAGGTGTAGACAATTAATTTGCCACATTTTCAATGGTCTGTAAATATTCTTTTGTATTGAATGTTCAATGATCTTTTCTGATATCTTTATCATATTGTCGATTCATAGGACTTACATTTTAAAACAAACTGCAGATTAGACATTGTTCGTAACTCAACTTCATGCGAACAAATATCGAATGATTTTATCAAATAAACCGTCGAACATACATTGATTGTAACTAAACTTGGAGCATTTTCTTTATTTGAGCAAATATCGAAGAATATACAAATTGAGTGGAAGATAAGAATAAACTGTCGAACATACATTGATCGTAGCACGACTTGGAGCATTTTCTTTTTATGAGCAAATATCGAACAATATACAAATTGAATCGAAGATAAGATACTGATCTCTTTCATTCCCCTTGGCACAAGTATGCTTGATTTATTGAGTAGAGTTGTACGTTATTCTTCGAACAACTTAAGCCAAGAACTCGAGTGTGTCGCAACTTAAGCCACAGACTCGACTTGCATCTTTGAATGCGAGATTGCTTTGTTGTTCGCCTTGCACGATAAAGTAAATTTCCCAACATAGCATGGTGTCTACAACGCCCTTAGCCTATTTGTAATTGACAACCTTTGCTAGTGAATATTTATTTATTTTTTGGAGCTCATATGGCACTAGACTGCCCTTTGTTGATCATCATTGTTCTCAATAAAATGGTTAATATGTATTTAAATGTGACGAATCGAGTATTTAATATTGAATTATAGGTGGTACCTTTTCAGGTGAACTGCATTCCAACTATTATTGATCTCTCGACCATCATGTGCTCGGATTTTGTAAGCTCCACGTCCAACCACCTTCATTATTTGGTAAAGCCTTTCCCAGTTTGAGCCAAACTTGCTAGAGCCTGGTTCCTTGGTATTTTTAAACACTCTGTGGTGTAAGCTTTAGAGTCGTGCAACGAAAGAAAATTTCAAAACTTTTTTTTTAAAATATTTTAAGTGACTTAATAACCATAAATGATATATAAGAATAAATAATATGTAAGATTCGAAATCATACTACAGGCTAACTCCTTTGTTCTTTCACTTCTTGATACAGGTTTTAGATTTGTACCACTGAATCTTCTTCGCTATCTCTCAGATTCCGTTAACTGTGTGTGGGCATGTCATGGACTTCAGGAAGTTGTATGGAGGTTGTAGAAAACACACAAAAGCAACCCTTTCTTTTTATTGAAAGAAGGCAATCCTTGAATAATAAAGAACAAAAATTTAAAACCTTTTTTTTGTTCTTCTATGGCTGCACCCTTTTCTTTTCTATTTTGTTTTCTACGTTTGTTATCCGTTGTCTCTCACAAAAACTCTCTTTATGACATTAATCATCAGAGAGTTTTATATACATACAACATTTTATAAGATATTATTATTTTAAATATCTAAAATTTAAATTTAAATCTCAATTATCTTGTTTTTAAAATCAAATAATAAAAACAAAACATTTTGATAACTTATATCATGATAGGGTTACAAGTGATCTAGATTAAATATTATTTTAAATCCTATTTAATTTAATGTTGTCATTGAGACTTAAACCCATGACCTACTAAAGATTAAATAATCAATATTATTTTATATCTTTGCTTTGGTCTTAATTCGAACCCTTGACCACCATAACATAATTAATACAATTAAATAATCACATTATTTAATATAATTAATTATTAATCCATTAATTAAATAATCACATTATTTAATTTATTATCTGAATAAAATCCTTATTACTTTCGTAACATAATTAATTGGACCATCCAACTAATTAACCGTGACCCTTGTTACCATCAACGTTCCGGGCTAGCAAAGGGACATAATATACCCACAGTATTGAGCTCCAATAATCCTTATAAAAAAATTGTTAAACTCTTTAATTAATTTAATTAATATTTCATGATTATTAACCTCAGAGTTACTCTACCATAAACCCGATGATGCACTCTTATAACTGTAGATGCTTTTACACAAACCAAAAAATCAGTGTCCATCGATATAGCTATTACATATGGTTTATGGTATGATCCTCCACAAGTAGTTCATAATTAGAGCTGGGTCATAAAGTTCATTATACCCCTATAATATATCTTTTCCATTAAGTACCATTACTTCTCTAATGAACAATAAATCCTAACCTTCTTTACGGGAGAAGGAGGGTACTCATATTGTTCAAGCCTCGAATCAACCTTTAAGGAAACTACTATCTACTTCTCGTAAAAAGTAGTGGATTCCACTATTGTGTATAGACCTTCCCAGGCACAAGCAAAACCGTGATTCCAACATACGAAGTTATTAACTAGGAATGCAACTCTGATCTCACCCACGGTATATCAAAAACCATGATCTAACCTGAAGGAGTCGATAAGACACTCAGAATTAAGATCACCCATATATAGCCATCATTTGTTGATATATATATAAATCTTCCCATGTAACGGATATTGGTGAGAGATTCATATAGATCATGGCCCAGTCCTATATGATCACATCAAGGTGCCTCCATTCTCATATCACTATATAAGTAGTCTAGGATAATATCACTGTACATTACAGAATGGACTGCAGCTGTAGATTAACCATAAATAAAGTACCCAACTTTATTTGCTCTCTACGAACTCTTTAGATTGCACATCTCAATCTAAATTCCTCTGTATATGACACTAATATACTCAGTTTGAGATTACATCCTGCAATCTTGGATGTTAATCACATATGATATAAAAGTATGAGACATATAATTAGAATGAAAAGACTACTTTTATTTATAATTTATCATCATTTACATATTACAAGCTTTAGGGCAAAAATCTCAACAATCTCCCACTTGCACTAAAGCAGGTGAGACATATCTCGTAATCCTAAACCCTCTAAGTGACCTTCAAACACTTTAGCCGTTAAGGTCTTTGTAAATGGATCAACATGATTATCCTGCGACGTTATCTTGGTCACGATGACATCTTCTCTCTGCTCTATCTCCCTGATGAGATGATCCTTTCTCTCTATATGCTTCCTTTTTTTTATGGCTGTTTGGTTCTTTGAAATTAGCTACATCACCGCTATTATCACAATAAGTGTGATGGGCTTATCCAAATCTGGAACAACTTTCGGATCGCTCAAGAACATACAGAGCCATACAACCTTCTTAGTTGCTTCACAAGCGGCTACAAATTTGGCTTCCATAGTGGAATCGACAATACATGATTGCTTGACACTCCTCCATACTATGGCTCCAACACCAAGGGTGAACACTGACTCAGACATAGATTTCCTAGAAACCTTGTTTGATTGATAGTCAAAATCTGTATATCCTAACGGGATCATATCCTATCTTAAATATACTAGCATATAGTTTATCGTTCTCCGAAGATACTTGAGAATAGTCTTTATTGCAACCCAATGATCTAATCCTGGGTTAGACTAAAACCTGCTGGCTAATCCTACTACGAAACAGATGTCTGGTCTCGTGTATAGTATAACATACATGAGACTACCTACTGTTGATGCATAGGGAATTTGTCTTATATAATCAACTTTTTAGGGTGCCTTAGGACACCGTTCCTTAGACAGGTGAACTTCAAGCCTAGAAGGTAAATAACTTTTCTTGATGTTCTATATCAAGAATCGTACAAGAAAATTGTCAATATACAATTTTTGAGACAATACCAAGAGTTTCTTCTTACGATCCCTTTTTAGTTGGATCCCTAGAACATAACTCACCTTTCCTAAATCATTTATTTGGAATTGGCTTACCAACCAGTCTTTTACTTCTGATAACACCCTTACCTCATCCCCAATGAGTAGGATATCATCTACGTATAGGACTAAGAAAACTATATTCTTCTCAATGATCCCCTTGTAAACATAAGGCTTATCGATATTTTACTTGAAGCCATAGGTTTTGATAGCATTATCAAACCTGATGTTCCAAGATCTAGATGCTTGCTTTAGTCCATAAATGTACCTTTACAGCTTCCAAACCTTTTGCTCTTGATAATGGGACACGAATCCCTCTGGTTGCATCATATAGATGCTTTCATCAAGATTCACATTCAAAAATGCAGTAGTCTATTTGCCAAAATTCATAATCGAAATAGGCAACAATGGATTAGAGAATCCGAATGGACTTAAGCATAGCTACTGGCAAGAAGGTCTATTCATAATCGACCCCCTTCTTTTGGGTATAACTCTTAGCCATTAACCTTGCTTTGAAGGTTTCTACCTTCCCGTCTACTATTCTCTTTCTCTTGTTGATCCACTTACAACCTATGTGTTTTATCCCATCTAGTAAGTATACTAGTGTTAGGATTATGCTCGATAGCAAGAGTGTAATATTGTAATTATCAATCGTTTCATATGAATAAAGTGATTTCTAGTTTAACAAATCTTATAGCATTTATAGTTTAATTATTATAATTGTCAAAAGTAAATAATCATAAGGTCAAAAGACTATGAGAAAAGAAGAATTGTTCATACATCTAGATATGTATGAGGTAGACACAATTCTTTAGTTAGTCTTGAATAATATTCACAACTTAAGATAGAAGGTTGGGCGCATTTATCTTGTCAAAGTTGTAGATTCTTTTGCTAGCATTTGAGTGAGATCAAATGTGTTATGATGAGTCTAAAATCATCAAAGTGTGGTGTCTATGGGCAAAAGAATCTAGTGCACTGGGTGCATTGAATAGGATCAAAATGAAATACTTTATCTAGAACCGTCAATGGATAAAATTTTTCATTTGAAGACAATCAGAGAGTCTATCTTAATCCTGAGATAAATGATGGACTTATGGTTGCAAGTGTTATCATTTAAGCTATCAATGCGTACGATTATATAGCATAGTCTATCCTTGATAGTTTGGTGGTATTCATTTGTTAATCGATAGAGGACTTCATTTATAGATATGGACATTGTGGCTCCATTTATTGAATGAGAGTAGAATACCATCATATGGATGTTTTGAGGTATTGGATATTAAATCTTAAAGTTAAGTTTTCAATAGTGTTTATTGAAATATGGCTTCTGGACAAGTCAAAATATCCAAGTTCAAAATGTGGTCATATGAGTAAATATGGTAACTTGGAGAGCTATAGACGATCTATGAGCTCTTGGCGATTACTGGTGTTCTTCACAATGATACATTTTCTCCAATAAAGTTGTATAGGGTATGAATGAGTAACATCAACTTATTCTATCTTTATTTAAGAGTTCAATTTTAGTTTTTTAGTGGAATGAACTAAAATTAAATAGATCGGATCTAAGTGAATCATTTGTTGATTGTGATTGGGTTGTGTCTATTGGAGTTTAAATTTAGATAGCCCGCCAAGATCTCCAATCCACACGAACTTGCATGGATCACTTGATATATTCTACCGGACCAATTTAGGGGTCCATCTAGAATTGTATTAAGGCATGTGAACTTATTTCTTTTTGTAAGAATAGGTCTAGTTCATATGTGGATTTTTTTATTAAGGTCCAATGGATTTAATAAAATAAGAAAAATACTATATGACCCTTATATATGGTATGAGTGGCAAGGCTATTGAGAATAGCTTAAATATATTATTTTATTTTATTATTTAATTAAATGGAAATTAATTAATTTGTTGATTAATTAATTATTTAATTAAAAGTCCAAATCTTTTTCTTAGTAGGAGATGGTCTCCTAAAACTATACTATTGTTGGTAGTATAGTTAATGTTAAAGACTATATTTGATAAGTAGATAAATAAAAGGAATTATTTATCTAATCAAATTAGGAAGTCTTTAATATGGTTACAGATACATTATTAAGTTGGATTAGGAGTCTTGGTTGAGGATATAATTCCTTTTTGAAAAGGATTCTTAACCACTAAGTAAATCTACCTAAGGAAAGGATTCTTAACTACCAAGTAAATTCTTCTTAAGAAAGGATTTGTGATCCTAATATATATCATATAAAATTCGGCCAGCCCATATATATATACAAAAGGATAGAATTCCTTTAAGATAAGGATTCTTAACTACCAAATAAATCCACATAAGGAAAGGATTCTTGCCAACCAAGTAAATCCTTCTTAGGAAAGGATTTATGATCCTATATATATATATGTGTGTGATTTTTGGCCAAACCTAAGATTCTATGATGAAAATTTCGGCCATGCTAGGTAATTTTCAAGAGAGAATTTGGCATAGCAAGAGAGAATTTTGAGGGAGAAAAATTTAGTTTTTGCTCTAGACAAAACTTGATCAACTCATAGATAATGGGTGTGGAATTCGGCCAAGGAGAAAAGAGAAAAGAGAAAAGAGAACATTTTTGTTTTCGATAGTACACTAGTATCCTTTACATCAAAAGGGTTTTGTGTACAATATCGAATCAAGGTTCATGCGAGTTTCAATCAAATTGATTGATAATTCACAAGTGATCGGAAGTTCTTGGATTTTTCTCTTGGAGGATATTTGTAACTAACAAGAAAAGATTTTGTTTGTCTCCATCCTCAGGTATACAATTTAAAGAAAGGGAGCCCACACTCCTGGGTGATTCACGTTCATGATTGGATTGGAAGATCTTGCGGAATCAATTCAGCACTTGTTCAATCGTCACGAGAAAAAGGTACGATACTTTTATATATATCAATTAATTTAGGGTTAAGGTTGTCGTTGCATAAAGAGATTTTTTTTATATACGCAAACCCTAATTTTATTTTTTATCACGCTTCGGTTGCGTTTTGAACCGTTTTTTCCCTACAATTGGTATCAGAGCCTGGTTGTACCCTTGCTTAATTGATGTATGTACGTGAATCTTTTTCTTTTTATTGTATATATGCATGATTTAGAAAGAGATGACACTCTAGGTATTCACATATATATATATATATTTACATTGGAATGTATATATATATATATATATATATATATATATATATATATATATATATATATATATGTTTTATATGTGGTTTGTTATTGCTCAATTTTTGTCCTAGAATTTCAATGAAATGTTGTTTTGGGATTGTAACAAGAAGGGTGGTCTATTATCGCTATAATTTCCTTTGCTAAGTTTTTTTTTTTTGTAATAAAAAAAAACTGCAGTATTTTGTTATGTAAATTCTTCTGTAATACATTCAAGTTATGAAGACTCGAAGGTTTGAAGAATTAGGAGTAATCGGAACAAGTTTGGGATCGTACGAGCCGTAACAACAAACATGTGTGCAAAGAGCGCGCAACCACGTTTGTTGTGGCATAGGCTGCGCACGGCAGCCCCTGTGGTAGCCATGGGCTGCGCATGGCAGCCCTTTATGGGTTCATAGCATGCGCACGCCCATGGGTAAAGGCGAAGGGTGCGCACGCCTATGGGAGGTAACCGAGGGAGTCCGAACGACGAAGGTCGCATGAAGACTTGTTCGCCAAGAAAGGTGTTCTTGTATTCCAAGATATATGTAATTTACTTGTTTTTCTAGGATGGACCAAAATTGTAGCTATTTAAATTTTTTTATAAATATTACAATGTTTGTCATTGTTTGATAACATGTCATATAGAATAGGAGTGCCACTCATATATCTCTTTTGGTATGAACATGCATTGAATGGTTTAAGTATCTAAATTGACATCTAGATAACTTGGTAAATCATTCTTTGGAATTCGATCACACACTTTAAACAATTGAGTGGGAGAAGGTGTTTTGGAACACCTACGGCCTCCAAGTTTAGTTGAGCTTTATGTTTCGTGAATAACCTCCCAAGAGGTATTCATGAATGGGATTTAGCAAGATACTTCCTTACAAGGATAGACTAGACAATTAGCCCAAACGATATCTACTCCCAAAAGAGGGATATTCGTAACTTGGTAACTTGGAAAACGGTTTATTCTATTTGCATGAAAATATCTCTCACTTGTTAGACACGGAATCAACAGAACTTAATCATAAAAGAGTAAAATTATCAAAAGACGAAACCTACCTATGGCATTTGCGTTTAGGTCATATCAACCATAATAGGATTAAAAGATTGGTATGTGACAGACCTCTAAGTGACTTAAAGGTTGATGATCTACCAACTTGTGAATCTTGTTTGGAAGGTAAAATGACCATAAGGTTGTTTACGACCAAAGGCGTGTAAGAGCCATTGAATGTTTAGGATTGATACACACTGATGTGTGTGGACCTATGAGTATTCAAGCTAGAGATGGATATGAGTACTTCATCACTTTCACGGATGATCACTCAAGATTTGGCTATGTGTATCTCATGAGACATAAGTCAGATGCTTTTGATATGTTCAAAGCATTTAAAGCTGAAGTAGAAAATCAGCTTGAGAAACGCATAAAAATCTTGAGGTCCGATCGTGGTGGAGAATATCTATCTGGTGAGTTTCAGCAATATCTTATTGATAATGGAATAATTTCTCAGTTTTCTGCACTAGGCACACCTCAACAAAATGGGGTGGCAGAAAGGAGAAATATAACTTATTTGGATATGGTTAGGTCTATGTTGAGTTATTCAATACTCCCTAGTTCTTTTTGGGGATATGCTTTACAAACTGCCATGTATATTCTAAACGATGTACCATCTAAGTCGGTTCCTAAAACACCGCATGAGTTGTGGACCAGGCGAAAGCCTAGTTTACAACACTTAAGGATATTTGGATATCCTGTGCACGTGTTAAAAGAAAAGATAGATAAGATGGAGTCCCGTTTAAAAACATGCATATTTGTAGGGTATCCAAAAGGAACAAAATGATATTATTTTTATAGTCCTTCAGATCTTAAAGTATTTGTTTTGACAAATGCCAAATTTCTAAAAAGGACTATATGAATAATTTTGTGCCTAAAAGTAGAATTGTCCTAAATGAGCTTTTAGGAGATACAATTCCAAGAGAGGTTTCGCAACCAAGCCCAATTGTAAGTTCCGTACCAACACAAGATCAACAATCTACCATACCTCATCGTAATAGGAGGGTTATTAGACAACTCGAGAGATACATCGGTCTAGGAGAATCTGTAGAGAATCTTCCGGACGACGATGATCCCTATACGTACAAGAAAGCAATGGAAGATGTTGATTGTCGCCATTGGGAAAAGGCAATGCAATCCGAAACTGAATCTATGTTAAAAAATAAAGTCTGGTCTCTTGTAGACTTGCCTGAAGGGATAAAACCCATCGGGTGCAAGTGGGTATACAAGAGGAAAAGAGGAATGGATGGAAATGCGGAAACCTTTAAGGCTAGATTGGTAGCTAAAGGTTATACACAGAAGGAAGGTATCGATTATGAAGAAACCTTCTCTCTTGTGGCCATGCTTAAATCCATTAGGATACTCTTATCCATTGCGGCATCTCTAGACCTAGAGATTTGGAAAATGGACGTCAAGACAGCTTTTCTTAATGAAAGTCTTGACGAAAGCATCTATATGATGCAATCAGAAGGATTCATTGAAAAGGGCCAAGAGGAAAGGGTATGCAAGTTGCAAAGATCCATATATGGATTGAAGCAAGCATCCAGATCCTGGAACATAAGGTTTGATCAAGCCGTTAAAGGTTTTGGATTTATTCAAAACCTTGATGAACCTTGTGTATACAAAAGGATTAAAGGCGACAAATTGGTTTTCCTAGTTCTTTATATTGATAATATACTACTCATCGAAAACGATGTAGGTGTATTGACATCAATAAAAGAATGGTTAGCAAAACAATTTGATATGAAGGACTTGGGAGAAGTAAGTTATATTCTTGGAATCCAAGTCATAAGAGATAGAAAGAATAGAACGATTGCATTATCCCAAGCTTCATACATAGATAAAATCTTGTCTAGGTTTTCCATGCAAGATTCTAAGAAAGGTATGTTACCTTTCAGGCATGGAATCAAACTTTCTGAGGAATAAGTTCCTAGGAATGAGCTTGAAGAGCAATTCATGAGTAGGGTTTCATATGCATCGGCAGTTGGAAGTCTCATGTATGCAATGCTCTGCACTAGACCAGATATTTGTTTTGCTGTAGGCATAGTTAGCAGGTTTCAATCGAAGCTTGGTCCTGATCATTGGACGGCAGTCAAGCATATTTTCAAGTATCTTAGGAGAACGAGAGATTATATGCTTGTATACTTTGGAGGGAATTTAATTCCCGTTGGGTATACAGATTCTGATTCTCAGTCAGATTCTGACTCCAGAAGATCGACATCAGGATCTGTGTTTACCATTGGAGGAGGGGCAGTCATATAGAGGAGTATCAAGTAATCTTGTATTGCTGATTTCAACATGGAAGCTGAGTATGTTGCCGCATGCGAGGCTGCTAAAGAGGCTGCCTGGCTCCGCCAATTCTTGATTGACTTGGAAGTGGTTCTTGATGCGAATAAGCAGATCACTATCTATTGTGACAATAGTGGAGCATTGGCTAATTCGAGAGAACCAAGAAGTCATAAGAGAGGGAAACACATTGAAAGAAAGTATCACATTCTAAGGGAAATTATGCATAGGGGTGACGTGACGATTACCAAGATTGCGTCAGCAGAAAATCTAGCAGATTCCTTTACAAAGGATCTTCCTCAAAAGAGTTTTGATGAGCATCTAGAGAACATGGGGATGAGAGATATGACACATTTGCTATAAAGCAAGTGGGAGATTGTTAGGATTATGCTCGATAGCAAGAGTGTAATATTGTAATTATCAATCGTTTCATATGAATAAAGTGATTTCTAGTTTAACAAATCTTATAGCATTTATAGTTTAATTATTATAATTGTCAAAAGTAAATAATCATAAGGTCAAAAGACTATGAGAAAAGAAGAATTGTTCATACATCTAGATATGTATGAGGTAGACACAATTCTTTAGTTAGTCTTGAATAATATTCACAACTTAAGATAGAAGGTTGGGCGCATTTATCTTGTCAAAGTTGTAGATTCTTTTGCTAGCATTTGAGTGAGATCAAATGTGTTATGATGAGTCTAAAATCATCAAAGTGTGGTGTCTATGGGCAAAAGAATCTAGTGCACTGGGTGCATTGAATAGGATCAAAATGAAATACTTTATCTAGAACCGTCAATGGATAAAATTTTTCATTTGAAGACAATCGGAGAGTCTATCTTAATCCTGAGATAAATGATGGACTTATGGTTGCAAGTGTTATCATTTGAGCTATCAATGAGTACGATTATATAGCATAGTCTATCCTCGATAGTTAGGTGGTATTCATTTTTTAATCGATAGAGGACTTCATTTATAGATATAGACATCGTGGCTCCATTTATCGAATGAGAGTAGAATACTGTCATATGGATGTTTTGAGGTATTGAATATTAAATCTTAAAGTTAAGTTTTCAATAGTGTTTATTGAAACATGGCTTTGGGACAAGTCAAAAGATACGATACTTATATATATATCAATTAATCTAGGGTTAAGGTTCTCGTTGCATAAAGGGAATTTTTTTATATACGCAAACCCTAATTTTGTTTTTTAATCACGCTTCCATTGCGTTTTGAACCGTTTTTTCCCTACAACTAGTTTCCAGACTGAGTTGGAGTATATGGACTTCATCTCGAGATTCATGGCTTTAAATCATTTCTTCCATTTCATGTTTAAATGACAATGGATCATCCATACTATTATCAGAGACGACAACATGTGCCTCTTGAATACCTAAATAACGATCAGGGGGTCGTTCAACCCTTCCACTACGCTTAGGTGGTAGTGTAGTCTGACTAGGAACCATCTGACTCTCAGAAGTAGATGGAACAACAACTCTTGTTGATTGAGCACTGGTCGTACCAAGCTCTAACTCATTTAACATAATCTTACTTCGAGGTTTATGATCACTCATATAGTTATCCTCAAGAAATGTTTCGTTTGTCGATACAAGTACTTTGTTCTCCTTTGGACTATAGAAGTATCCACCTCTAGTCTCCTTGGAATAACCTACAAACTAGTAGACCATAAACTTAGGGTCCAACTTTCCAGTTATATTCTTCAGTACATGTACTAGACACCCCTATATGTGAAAATGTCACAAACTTACTTTACGACCATTCCACAACTGTAGGGGAGTCTTAGAACATATTTGGATGGGACTACATTCAAAATGTACGCTGCCATTTGTAGTGCATATCTCTAGAAATAATTTGGTAATTATGAGAAACTAATCATTGATCTCACCATTTCCATCATAGTTCTATTTCTCCTCTCCACCACACTATTCTGTTGTGGTGTTTCAAGAGTTGTGAGTTGGGTTACGATCCCATATTCAACCAAGTAGTCTTCAACTTCTTGGTCAAGGTACTTACCTCTACGATCCAATTGTAGAGCCTTGATAGTCTTGCCTAATTGGTTCTCAACTTCAGCTTGAAATTCTTTGAGCTTTCAAAAAGTTTACAACTTCTGTTGCATTAGGTAGACATATCCGTATCTTGAGTAGTCATCTATAAATGTGACATAATACTCATAACCACCACTTGTTTTAACATTCATTAGTCCATAGACATCTGAATGTATAAGCTCTAATGGTTTTATAGCTCTAAACTTTTTTCTTGTAAAAGGTCTCTTGGTCATTTTATCTTCTAAATAGGATTCATAAACAGGTAAGGTGTCAACCTTTAACTGGCTTAAAAGTCCGCTGTTAACTATTCTGTCTATCCTATCAAGGTTAATATGGCCAAGTCTTAGATGTCATAGATACGTTTCATTATCAGGCAAAATTTTCTATCGTTTTGTTTTAGGTTTCTCTACTCTAAACAATTCAACATTGAGCAGTGATGTATGGATTAACGGTCTTAAAACATGCAAGTTATTTTCATTTAAACCTGAACAAATGTTTAATCCATTTCTAGAAATAATAACTAATTTATGATTAAAAGAAATATAATAAAATTGTTCCAACAACTTGGATGCATAAATTAAATTTTTGGTAAATCTAGGAATAAAATAAACATTGTTCAAAACAATAAAACAGCTATTAAATTGGGGTATAACTACTGTCACTGCTCTTGTTGAGATGACATTCTCAGACCCAACGTGTATTGAGAAGGCCCCCTCCTCTAGCTCTGTCCAAGAAACAGTCCACTGCAAAGAAGAAAAAATATGGTTAGTGGCCCCTTAATCTACTATCCAAGGTGTAAATCATCTTCTACTAAACATGATTCAATGACAAGTAAATCATATTTACTTTTCTTCTTTTTCTTCTTGGTGACCTTCTTAAGGTATTGTCAGCAGTTCCTTTTCCAGTGATCGATCCTATCACAATGGAAAAGTTTCCCTTTTACTTAGTTGGTTGAGGTGCTCTTTTTGTTACTTTGGGCTGGTTTCTTCTTAGGCTTTGCTTTAGCCTTGACAGTAGACCTCTTCTTCTTCTTTGACCCAGAAGAGGATAGTTCAGCAACATTTGCCTTACTAATCTTATCTTTGTAGTCCTTAGTCATGGACTCAAAGATAGTGAGCTCATTCAGCAATCGAGTCAGACCGAACTTCAACTTGTTCATCCTATAGTTGCTTTTAAGTTGATCGAAACTCTTTGGAAGAGTCGTCAGTATAATACTCACTTGACCTGCCTCATTAATGGCCCCGCCGTTGACCTTAACTGTATGAAAGTAGGACATCATGCCCAGGACATGTTTCTGAACCGATGAACCCTCCTTCATCCATGCATGCATCATGTAACGAACAGTTTTGTGCCACTTTTGCTCTGATGGTTGCCCTTACATAGCGTGTAATGACACCATGATTTCGAATGCTGTAGTCATTGCCTCGTGTTTGGTGACAAGCACATTTTTCATACTGGCTAACATATATATATTATGGTATTCTCATCAGTTGAGTCCAATTTCTGGTATGCCTCACGAATATTTTGTGTGGCATTGGAAGCAGGCTATAGAGGACATTCCTCCGTAAGCACGGATTTTAGATCTTTTGTAACCAAAATTTCGTTAATGTTATTTTTCCACTTGGTATAATTTTCTTCGGTTAATTTGTCATTTGCGATGATTTGTAAAAGTGGAGACAACATTGTTGAAGTTGTAAATAATTGATTTCATTCATCTCATACATCCATCATATGTAAATGTTCGGAATAAAATTAAACATAATGCATGAAAGTGTTTAATGAACAAGAAATAAACCCTAAAATTGTTGCTATTCCACGACAATCCAATGTACCACAAGCAAGTGCCGCCTTAGGGTCGGTCAAGTACTTGCATGTTGGACTGAGACATTCTTAGTCAAATGATATATAATAACAACTCTTATTCATCTATCATTCAACCATCATTTATTTCATTCAGGTTTATAGTTAACAAATTTAATTATAACCTTGTGATTGTAACCCACCATTTCAAATCTCTTAAGCTTAAGTTGAGAATTACCACCTTAGGGTCAGTCAATCCCAAAATACACTCTGAAATCATATCCGTCAAGAAGTCAACCTTGATATTGACTCTCATGGAGACCCTCCCTAGGGAGAACGAAAACAAAGCCATCTCGAGACCCCACTTGAATCTCACGGTGTTACACTAATGATGGAAAATGCGGGATATAATGTCATATATCTCTCTCCCACTTACTATTTTAGAATTAGGGTTTTCAATTATAAATGCACCTAGATTCTACTAATAATTAACGGTTAATGTAACTCTAAATATCTAGGGCATTCTAGTAAATTTGTAGAATCTCATTCTTTAAACTAATTTAAAAACTATATGATTTTTTAACAATTAACAAATCTACTTTATTAATCTAATTCTATTAATCTAATTCTATTATATGTAAACCAATTTACTAAGACTAGAATTATTTAATGTGATTTATCAAGTTTTAACTATAAAAAATAATCACATTATTAGGTCCAGTTATAATTAGAGCCTTAGTCAAATTAATCCTAATAATTATAAAAGGACCTAACTAATTTAACTAATTAAACAGTTTCATTAATAGATTAATTATTAATGGGAATTACCAAGTTTTTACTCTAAAAACTAATCTCATTATTAATATTTACCAATTTTTAATCATATTAAAAAAATAAAACACATAATGTGAATGACTATTATGCATCTATGACATTTAATAAAATGCATGTGTAGGTACTACTAATCTATATGGTATGTGTATGCATGACAATTCTATCTAACTTAAAAACAATAATCTAATTATAAAAATTATCCAAGGCATTCATTGATCTTCTTGTAATTTCATAATCTTCAATTCTTTCCGGTTCTTTTGTATATTCCGGGCCCAAAATCAAGTCCAAATTGATTTATTTTTATTGGATCCATCACATGGATTAAGTCCCTAAAGCCTAAGTGTTACTCTAACACTTTTCTGAGGCTCGGGATTCCAAATTGGCCCAAACACGCTCGCATACACACACATGACTATTGCCAAAACACACGACAATTGAATGTTGTAGCAGTGGTGTTGTGCACTCTTGCGCATAGGCATGGGCGATAGCTGCATAAGGCATAATAATTTTATGTTGATTGTTGCGCAACATTTGAGCATCACAATTGTTGTGTTGAATTGTGCATTGTGCAAACTTGTTGTGCGTGTGTTGTGCATCCCTTGTAACAATTGCACGTTGCATTACGTGCAACACTTGCACACAATAATATGTGTGCCTAGTGCCTTGTGCACAGGCACTGCCTTTTGTGTGTCCAACACTTGTCCGATTTTTTCGTCTTCTCGAACGATCTTTTCAAACAATATTACAAAATATGATTTACATAGAACGATTATTGGAGAAGATTTTTTTTTAAAAAAAAATTATTACAATCCGGAATTAATATTACATGAGAAAAAAATATTACATATAATATCCATAACCCTGAAACCTACCATACCATACAATTAACTATCAATCATGCTTTAAAAAAAATTAAAACATCATACATTCAATAGATTGTGCTACACATATATACATGCAATTAATCAAGAACAAAGAACGATTTATTCAAATATATCGTACTAGGGCTTTGATACCAATGACTGAGCGATTTTTTTGTCGTTATAAATTGCACGTCAAACAAAATTTATAAACCTCAACTATGCACCTTTAATGTATGAAACAAGTATATGTGGCAAGCTAGGGGTATCATCCACAGAGATCGACACAAGCTATGATTAAGTTGAAACTCTAGAGATTAACAAAGCAATAAAACTAAAATGCACTAAGAGTAAAATGATATGGTTGTTGATAGGGGTGGACGTTGATTGGATCGGTTCACTTTTGGAGTGAACAAATAAAAAACCGATACTATTCGGTTTTTGAAAAAATGATCCGATTAGACCCGACATACAACTGTCAACCAATTAAAAATCATTTGATTTGAACTGGTTCGGTTTGATTCAGTTTTTTCGATTTTGGGCCAATTGGGCCCAATTATTGGGCTTTAATTTTAACATATTTTTTGGGCTTTAATTATTGAAATTGTGATTAATTAAATCTTTTTGTTTAATCAAATTTGGTTAAAATTTGTGTGTATTATTCATTCTCAAAATGGGTTGCATTGGATTCTTTGTTCATGCTTTGCTCTGACATAAGTGTCACACTGTCACCTACTCACTCCAACTTTATCAATTATGTCACAATTTGAAACGGTGTAAAACAAACCTATGCCCACCACTCACCACCATCATCATCTTCATCTTTATCTTTATCTTCACATATCAACAATTAAAAAAAAAAAAAGCATTGACACTTCTGCTGAATCCCCTTTGTCTTCATCTTTCTCCACAGACCCAAAACAAATTACAAATAATCAATGCTTCTTTGCCCACTAGATCTAACTCATCTTACTGATTTTTATGGGTAATATACAAATATTTCATTCGTCAAATAAAACAAATTCCAGTAAGAAATAAAACAAGAAGAGCAAACAAAAGTAGTGAAAAAAGAATCATTTAGGTTTTTTTACCAGTCCAATTCGGTGTAGCAATTAGATCGGTGGAGGGAGAGGAGACATCCGTTGTTGAGAGAAGATGCGGACGATAGAGACGGCGGATGGCGGAGAACATTGATCCAAGAAGCCGAGAAATGACGGGTCACCACTCATCCTTCAGACGAGAGAGTTGCCAGACACCGGACGAGAGAAACGGCGGAGGAGAGGGGGGCCAGACGAGAGAGACTGCGAGGTTGAGAAAGTGAGGACTGAGGTCTGAGAGTGAGTTAGGGACTGAGAGGCAGAGTCACATAGAGAATAGGAAAAAATTAGGGATTTTGCTTTATATAGCCGGTTTTTACTTTATATACCCGGTTCCAACCATCAAACCAAACCGGATTTTAAAGAAAACAGAAAAAAAACCAATAAATTCGGTTCGGTTCGGTTTAATGGATGTTTGCCCATCCCTAGTTGTTGAGATGGGATAAGCTAAATGCAAACTAAATAGAAATGACTAAAATGCAACTAAGAGATGATAGGTGTGTGAGTCTATGTTAGGTGTGGGCTAGGGAGTTGATGGAGTCCATAGGCAAATAATGGGCTATGATGAACTCAACAATTTATGAACATTAAACTAATGTAACCAACCTAGATGTATAGTGTTGGTTATATATCTCTCATGGATTTCTAATCTAGATGTATAAAATTGGCAACCCACAATTGATTGTTCATGAATGTACATCTATCAAATTAGGGGTAAATCCTTTTATAAAATCACCAATCTAGATGTATAGAATTGATGCGTAATCTTTCACAGGCAATCAACCTAGATGTATAGAATTGACTACCCGTTAAGATTATATATGAATTAAGATTATTAAACCCAGGTTTCACTTGAGGATGTGCTATAGCTTAACCCTTTCATTCAATTGAGCTAGAGGAGATTAACTAGATGTATACCCAATCATCACTCAAATAGTTTCTCAAATAACTTTGTAAAGAGAGGAATATACAATCATAAGCAAATCATATTTGAAATCAAATTAAACTATTGAATGAAACGAAATTGATAGATTGATTGCAAAATAAAGAGTTCATTACAACTAATCACAAATGAATCACATCAACCTCCTAGTGGGGTGATTAGCTGCTGATGACAATCAAAAGAAAACAACAAGTATACGAGGAATAGAAAAGATCCATAAGTGACCTTCTTCTTCTTCAAGCTTCAGTCTCCTCTCCAATGTCCTCCTTGAGTAGCAATTGATGAAAATGAATGGTGGGTTTGGATGGATTTTGGGAGAAATGTAATTCCTAGATATATAGAGAGAAAAGGTGTGTAGAATATGTATGTGGGCGTGTCTTTGATATCATTAATGACTCCTTAAATAAGATTCCAAAAATAGGTATATTGTGATGATGTGGACAGACAGATCACGTAAAATGCGTGGGTATATACCTATGCAGTCCCTTAGAGCCAAATTCTTCATCTTTGGTGGGTGGGGAAATGCACTGGTATAGCGCTGGTGCTACACGTGCAATGACCTGATGCTAGATGATTCATCTCCGGTGAACGAACAAATGTGCTGGTGGCACCTGCACAACCTTCTTTCTCCAGACTCTTCTTCAAGTGCGTGGGTAGTGCATGGGTAAGTACCTGCGCATATACCGGTGTACAAAAGCTTCCTTGCTTCCTTGAATTGGCCATTTTCTACGTATTTCCATGCTTTTCCATTTTTTCTTCCAATTCGTACATAATTGCCTGCAAACATACAAATCCAGCCATAAGACAACTAAAATGCACGAAAACAAGACAAAGGAATTGGATTCGAGGGCCAAAATGTTTATCAATTTTGGCTCGATTAAATACCTTCAAACCAAACCATTGCTCATCCTCGAGCAAACTCTAAAACAAAACAGGCAAGACATGGGCAAAAAAATGACTAAATCTAGAAATGTCCTAGATCCAAAGCATTTGCCGAAACACCGCTAATTGAGAGATAGATAAGAAAGAGTGAACGTGAGGAATAAGTTAATGCAAAATAATCTAAATAACTTCAAGGCACCATTGGCGAAACTCGTACAACACTAATCCCACACTTAAAGCATCCTCGCCTTGGAAACCACTCACTTTCACTCGAGCATAATTCGCTTCGATTCTAGGTCCTCACATGAATCTCTCTTCTTTTTCCTCTCAGAACCTAGGTTCACACTCATGCAATATTTATACAAATGAAGTCATGTAATGGAATCAAATTTATTGCATACATTTAATGTAAAATGAAAGTTTTTTATAGTGAATGAGTCTCATGAAAAAATCAAGTGCCATGAATGTGGAAAGATCATGCTTCGACTAATATTCTCAATTTAGATTTCCACTAGGTCTTTCCCTTTGGTTGTAATGGGGCCATAAGGTTAAATGTCGTGAACAAAAAAAATAGGATAATTTTTGAGTTCAAAGATCACCAATCATGTTTAAACATACTCACACATCCCATACAAAGCTCTATTGCACATTAATTACTCCTTAGCAACTAGGAAGTTCTTTACTTGCACATTTGTGCTTTACAAATGCACTATTCTTTGTGAGTACTTATCATTAATTTCACACGGTTCTTTTTATTATTATTATATATATTATTACCTTTTTCTTCTCTTTTGCTAATTTTATATTTTCTTTGCTTTTCTTTGCACAATCCCATATATCATTTTACACTTTGGCTCTTAAGTACAAATTTGGGTCCTTTTACATTTTTGAGCCATTTTATGCACAATTACATTGTTGCCTGCAAACATGCTTCCTACATTAGAGCTCATGCCTTTCAACCACACACAACACACACACACACACACACCTCACATGATTGGCAATTTTAAGAGTTCGTTTGTGTTTGGCTTATGGCTATATGGTTTAATGTGGTTCCAGGTTAAAGGCAGGTGTTTGGCCATAAAATTGGCTCTGGAGCACACATACGAGACATAGGAATGTGTTTGGATTTTTAAGTTAATGCAAATACATTGCCTAAAATCACTTTAAAGATTCCATCTATCAATGGAATAAAAGTTTCAGTCAAGCAATCCACAAATGTGATGCATGTTCTATGACACATGATGATTGTTGATGTGATGAGACTTATGCATGGTGTTTGAGATTTGAAATACATTTCCCTCAAGTATACACGCTTTTGGTTTGTGTTTGTGAACTCATAAGGGTATCTCCACTGTTAGAACAAGGCTCTTGAGCACTGAGTCCCCTCAACTTAGACACTAGAAGATGGGACTAAACCATGAAGTGCAAGTGAGACCTCTAAAGTGACAAAGAGCTATGAACAAGCTCACTAAGCATACAAATTCACCATAAACACTATACTTAATGTATCTCACCAAGCTAATTAACTCAAAATTTTTGGCAAAACGGTAAATTTTGAAAAATTTGATACGAAAAATGACTCAAGATGTAAAAAAGCAAGAAGATGACTTATAAAGGCGTCTACACCCCCAAACCAAAACTCAACATTGTCCCCAATGTTGGAAACAAGAGAGCCAGGCCTAACGGCGTGCAACGAACAAAAAACAAAACAAACAACCTAGTACTAATCATACACAGCAATGCCCAACATAACAAAAAGACTCAAAATGGCTCATCGTCAAAAAGGCAATTCGATACACTATATTTAAAGCATATGCACGCAACTTGTACAACTAACCATAACAAGTATAACCATGTCACAAAATTGAACGGAATGGGGGACAACTCCCAAACCGATTAACACTATATGCTTATCCATGTACCAGTGTATATAATTATCTACCCCTAATCCAAATGGGTCACTATATTGCAATGAAATCACATGTGCTCTCATTCATATATCTTAGAGAGTCGTTGGCTCATCATGTCATTCAAAACTGATAAAATCAATTACATCAACATTTACCCAAAATTGAATTCAATATGCACAAATAAAATTCATCACATCCATTTACGAAAGTTATTCACAATTATGTGCACCACACCAAAATTGAAAGCATTCACAAAGATATACAATGAAATTTTACAGTGGCAAAGTGGTAGGAACTCCCTTTGAAGATAGGGCATTTCGCTCTTTTTTTAGCACTCTTGGCTTGCTCGTTCTCCTCGACTTGCAAGTTGTTGTTGGGTTTTCCCAAGAGATAAAAAAACCCTCGTTTGAGCACTTCACTACCAAATGCCAACATCACCAAAACAAATGAGATAGACAATTTGTTCAAAAATATGTCTCTAGATACTAAGCAAGATAATATCTACAAGAATCTTAAAATAATATCCAAATGAAATGATGTGAAAATAAAAGCATCCTAGAAACTAATAAAACTAGAACAATTAAATGAAGCAGAAATGTAGTGCTAAAACATATGGACCTCCATGGGTTACCTCCCATAAGCGCCTTATTTATCGTCTTGGCAAGACATTATTGAATGTTTTACTCATCTCTCAGGCATAGGGATCCAACTCCCTCTAATGCATCCTCAACAACCCCGTATGGTTTCATTTCCATTCACCTTGAATTTCCTATCATCTTTTAGACTCTGGATTTCCACAACTCCATTCGGTAGAACGTCAACTACTCTATGTGGCCTTGACCATCTTGATCTCAATTTTCCCGAAAAGAGTCTCAAGCAGGAGACATGAAGTAATACAAGAATTCCCGGGTGAAACTCTTTCCTAATCAAGTTCCTGTCATGGATAATCTTGGTCCTCTCTTTATAGATTATTGCATTCTCATAGGCTTGCAACCTGAACTCCTCCTAATCATTTAACTGTAGACACCTCTCTTCTGTTGCCTTATCATATTCCTAATTCAACTTCTTGATAACCCACCAAGCACCGTATTCTATTTCCACTAGAAGATGGCATGCTTTTCCAAATATTAATCTATAAGGACTCATTCCAATAGAAGTTTTGTATGTTGTCCTATACCCCTATAAAGCATCATTCAAATTTTCTGCCCAATCTTTTCTCAAGGATTTAACTGTCTTTTCCAAAATCTGCTTTATATACCGGTTGCTGGCCTCAACTTGTCCTGAAGTTTGTGGATGGTATGGTGTAGCTACCTTATGATGGAATCTACATTTCTTTATCAGGTTGCCAAAAATTCTATTACAGAAGTGTCTACCTCCGTCACTAATTATGACATGTGGAGTCCCAAATTGAGCCAAGATATTGTCTTTTATGAACTTTACCACCATATGACTGTCATTTGTTCTTGTTGCAACTACCTCTACCCATTTAGATAAATATTCAACCCCTACCAAGATATAGTTGTTCCCTTTCGATGGAGGAAAAGGCCCCGTAAAATCAAGCCCTTATGTATCAAACATCTCCATCATAAGAATCCCTGTCTAGGGTATCTCATTCATCTTCCCAATATTTCCTGTGCGCTGGCATCTATCACATATTGTACAAAACTGATAAGCATCCTTAAGGAGTGACTCCCAAAAGAACCCTGATTGAAGCACCTTTAATGCAGTCTTTCTTCCACTGTAATGTACTCCATAATAATTTGTGGTAAAATCTCATGATATCCCTTTGCTCTCACTCTGGTATACACCTTCGAGACCATACTTAAACAAATATGACTCGTCCCAAAAGAGCTGTCTTGCTTTTGCTATGAACTGTTCCCTTCCTTTTGAGTCTAATTCTGGTGGGAACACCTGTGGGTCAAGTAATTAGCCAAATCTGCATACCATGGCTCCTTATCCTGTACTTCTTCTCTCAAGGGTATCTCATCTGTTCCTGTTGGACCTCTTGAACGTGTCTAATAATATTTTAGCACCCTTTTTTATCCTTAATCTCCAAATCAAACACTTGTCGTAGAAGAACCCATATGATCAACCTCGATTTTGAATCCTTCTTTTGCTATGAACTGTTCCCTTCCTTTTGAGTCTAATTCTGGTGGGAACACCTGTGGGTCAAGTAATTAGCCAAATCTGCATACCATGGCTCCTTATCCTGTACTTCTTCTCTCAAGGGTATCTCATCTGTTCCTGTTGGACCTCTTGAACGTGTCTAATAATATTTTAGCACCCTTTTTTATCCTTAATCTCCAAATCAAACACTTGTCGTAGAAGAACCCATATGATCAACCTCGATTTTGAATCCTTCTTTTGCAACAAGTATCAGAGAGCTGCATGGTCTGAGTACATTATCACCTTTTCACCGACCAGATACTGCCTAAACTTTTCCGATACAAAGATAACCGCTAACAGCTCCTTTTCTGTTGTTGAATAGTTTGGTTGGGTGTCATTCAAGGTCTGTGATAAGTAATATATCACATGAGGGACCTTGTTAACCCTGTGCCTAAAAAATGCCCCTACTGCATAATCTGAAGCATTGCACATCAGTTCAAATGGTAAATTCCATTTAGGTGGTGTCATCACTAGTGTTGTGGTCAAGGCTGACTTCAGTAAATCGAACACCGCCAAACACTTATCGTCAAAAACAAATTTCTTGTCTTTTTGGAGGAGCTCACACAATGGCCTGGCTATCTTTGAGAAATCTTTGATAAATCTCCTGTAGAAACATGCATGACCCAAGAAGGACCTGATGTCCTTAATTGATCGAGGTGGAGGCAGGCTCTTGATCACTTCCACTTTTGCCTTGTCTATCTCAATCCCTCTACTAGATATGACATGTCCCATAACTATTCCTTGATGAACCATGAAACAAAATTTTTTCCAATTCAAAACCAAGTTATTCTCCTTACACCTTCTCAGAACTCAAGATAAGTATTTTAAGCACAGACTGAAAAAATCACCAAAAACTGAAAAGTCTTCCATAAACACCTCTATGAAATCCCCTACCATGCCTGAAAAGATGGAATCCATGCATCTCTAAAACGTCCTTGGAGCATTACATAACCCGAAAGGCATCCTCTTGTAAGCGAAGGTACCAAATTGACATGTGAAGGTTGTCTTCTCTTGGCGCTATCACTTTCTGGTTGTACCCTGAATACCCATCCAGAAAGCAATAAAATTGTGTTCTGCCAGCCGTTCTAACATCTGATTGATGAATGGTAGTGGAAAATGATCTTTCTTTGTTGCCGAGTTCAATTTTTTGTAGTCTATACTCATACGCCATCTTTTCTGAAGCCTTTGAGCCACTAACTCTTTTTTCTTATTCTCTACCACTGTAATCCCCAACTTCTTCGGCACTACATGAATTATACTGACCCATCGGCTATCTAACACCAAGTATTTGATCCCCACATTCAATAGCTTTATTATCTTCTTCTTGACAACCTCTTACATAATGGGATTAAGCCTCCTATGTGCTTCCCTAGATGGCTTAATGTCATCATCCAACAAAATTCTGTGCATACAGATAGTGGGGTTAATCCCTTTTATCTGCTCTATGGTCTAGCTTGTAGCCTCATTGTGCTCTCTCAAAACCTCTAGTACTTTGCTTTCCTGAAATTGATCCAAACTTGCAGAAATGATCACTAGGTCTCTTCTATCCTCATCAAGATAAATATACTTCAACTCAGATTGAAGTGGTTTTAGTTCCAACTCTGAGGTCTTCTCTCCTTGTGTACCTATTTCTTTTTCTTTAGAATCTTCCAAATTAGTTCCCAATTCTTCTTTGTCCTGCTTTGAACCCTCTTCATTGTCTTCTAGGCTCATGTATTCTTTACTGTCTAATCCTTTTAACTTTTCTTCAATAGCTCTTCTAACTCATTTTCTAATGCATTCACTTTGTGGCAATCATTTGATCCCAACAGATAGGTCTAAGGATGGCAATTTGACCCGCACCAGCGGGCATCCGCCCGAATCAGACCTTGTAGGGTCGGATGTGGATGGTGAATTTATGACCCGTGGACCCCCGAACCCGTTTAATGAAAAACCCAGTGGGTTCGTGGGTGGGTACGGGTTGGAAAAATGAACCCGTGGGTTGGACCTGCGAACCCGTATAAATAAAATACTTGTATATAAACATACATAGACATTTGAATTATTTTTTGTCATTTTATTTTTATAGCTATTATTGTTTTGTAATGTATCAAGTAGGGAATTAGAAATGAAAATTTAATTAAATTAAGTATTCAATAGGTGATTATGTGTGGAAATTTACAAATGACAAATCGCGGGTTCACGGGTTGCGGGTTTGTGGGTATCCCGTGGATGAAGCATCCACCCATGAACAAACATTGTTTCGTAGGTTCACGGGTGAGGGTATATGTGCAGCCATAACCTGCGGGTTCAAACCAGCCTGAGAACCTGCTTACCTACACAGGTTCGAGGGCGGGCGTGGGTGAAGAAAATTTTCACTGGTGAGGGTTTGGCTTTTATAAAACCCACCCGAACCCGACCTACAACCATCCCTAGATAAGTCATATAATCAAAGATGTTAAATTCCACTTTTTCTTCTAGAACCTTTATAGTGAGCTTCCCTTAATGAATGTCTATCACAACCCGCGTTGTAGCCATAAATGGTCTAATAGAAGCTTTACATCCTTATCATTTCTACCTTCCTCTATGTCAATCACTATAAAACCGGTTGGGGTTATCAATTTCTCCACTTGAATCAAAACATCCTTCACTATTCCCTTCAGACTCCTCGAAGATGAATCGGCTAAGACTAGTAACATGGTGGTAGGCTTGAGGTCTGTGATACCTAACTTTTGATAAATGGAGAATGGCGTGAGGTGAATACTTGCTCCCGAATCTAGCATAGCCCTCTCACAGTTAGCTTCTCCTATGATGATGTCAATGATCAAACTCCCATAGTCCTTCATCTTCTGTGGCAAAGTCTTCTGAATTACTGCACTAACATTCTCATTCTATCTTTCCTGCTGCCTTGGCTTAAACCTCTCTTTGTCCTTGCTTATTTCCTTAAAGAACTTCCCATATGCAAGCATATTCTGAATAACTTCCAATAGAGGTAAATTCATATTCACCTTGGAGAGTATGTCACAGATATCTTTGAAGGATTTCTCTATTTTGGAATTCTTCATTCTCCTAGAAATGGTATAGGTGGAATGTAGGGGTTATGTGCTTTGTGAATTATCTTCTTCCTCCCCTTTGTTCATACTATTTTCTTCTTATAGAGTGCTTTCTTGATTTCCATTACCTAGTACCCGTCCAGTTCTAAGGATTGACCTTGCTTATTCAGGTTGACTGGGGAATTGGCTTTTCTCCCTTTCTCTCAAAAGTTACGCTAACTGTCCTAAATGCCTCTCTATATTCTGAATAGAACTGTCCAAGCCCATCATTCTTCTACCATTCTCCATAATATATCTCCATAAGTTCCCGTTGATTCTAGTCTCCTTGTCTTGAATTTCTTTTGTTGCTTGTTGTGTCAATTGCATGAAAATTTTCATTTTCTCCTTAAGAGGATCCTTAATTTGTTGATAAAAAATACTACTCTCTTGGTATTGGAGGCACTCCTCATATGATGGTTGTGAGGTGTGCCTATCTTGGTTGATACTCTGCCACGGTGCTCTAAGCTCTTCACCTAACCATTTGGTAGATTCTGTAAAACTATTCACCATGTCTTCAAGAGAAAATCCCTAATCTCTCAATTGTTTCATTGAAATTCGGTCTTATTTCCCCATTCTTGATCATATGCGTAGTCATACTGACCATAATTCTGACTTGAATCTTACCAAAAATAATCCATGACCCATGAAACAATTTGAAACAAGAATACCAAGAGAAGTAAAAAGAAATCAAAGAGACTAAAGTTCTACTAAAACAAATACACACAATTCTATCAAACAATCCATCACAAAGAAATTGAAAACTAAATGTAATACTACTATCTAAACAATCTAGTCATAGCAATGTACGCCAATCCCCGGTAACGGTGCCATTTTGATGGAGCAATTTTTTTATCGTTATAAATCGTACATCAAACAAAATTTATAAACCTCAACTCTGCACCTGTAATGTATGAAACAAGTATATATGGCAAGCTTGGGGTATCGTTCACAAATATCGACACAAGCTATTATTAAATTGAAACTCTAGAGATTAACAAAGCAATTAAACTAAAATGCACTAAGAGTAAAATGATATGGTTGTTGAGATGAGATAAACTAAATGCAAACTAAATAGAAATGACTAAAATGCAACTAAGAGATGACAGGTGTGTGACTTTATGTTATGTGGACTAGGGAGTTTATGGAGTCCATAGGCAAATAATGGGTTATGATGAACTCAACCATTTATGAACATTAGACTAATGTAACCAACCAAGATGTATAGTACTGGTTGTATATCTCTTATGGATTTCTAATCTAGATGTATAGAATTGGTTACCCATAATTGATTGTTCATGATTGTACATCTATCAAATTAGGGGTGAATCTTTTTGTAAAATCATCAATCTAGTAAGGCGTTGTCTATTTTTTCATCGAGTAAATCAAGCCTAAGCTTCAATAGTGAACTGTTTTGATCCTCGTTTAGATGCTCGACTTACGAAGAGATCACATGTTGCTGAATTGGGATAACCGCCTCTGATCCGTATGCAAGAGAGAAGGAGGTGGCTTTGGTAGATGTTTAAGCGGTTGTCCTATACGACCATAGTACCTCTGGTAACTTTTTATCCTATAAGCCCTTAGCTAACTCGAGGTATTTCTTTAATGTTCCCATTATGGTTTTATTGTTCGATTTGGCTTGGCCATTTGACCGAGGATAATGTGGGGTTGAGAAGTGAATCGTTATTCCCTAGTCATTACAGAAGTCTTAGAAGTCGAAGAAGATGAACTGGGATCCGTTATCTGTCACGATCTCTTTACGTACTCTAAACTTACAAATTATGGTTTATCAAAGAAAACCTTTTACCTTGGTGTATTTATTGCTTTTGTACGACTCTATCTCGACCCATTTGGTGAAGCAGTTCATCATCATGAGCACGTAGACCTTGCCACCCTTCTTTGAAGTTGGTAATTTTCTGATTATGTCCATTACCCATTTCATGAAAGGCCACATGAATAGTATCGATCTGAGCTTCTCGGGGTGTTAATGAGGCACATGTGCATGTCGTTAACATCTATCACATCATTTGACATGCTCGAGTGAATTTGACCTCATTGTCAGTAAGTAATAGCCTGCTTTAATTGCTCGGTTAGCCAGACTTCACGAACCTGAATGATTTCCACAGATACCCGTATGAAGTTGTTCGAGTAGGGATCAATCCTTTGATGGTCTTACACATAAGAGGTAGGGACCTAAAAAAGATTGTTTTTATAGCTTATCTACGATAATGCTAAGCTTGGTTCTTTAGCTCAAACTCTTCTTTCTTCATTCTTATCTGAAAAGAGTATGTCGAGCTCGAGGTATTCGACTATTGAGGTCACCCAACTAGGTTCATTGTCAACATTTGATACCTCCATTGTCGACCTATCCTTCCAGACTGTCGGCCATTATAGGTATACGATCGGAATCAACTTGCTAGATGTCATTTGGATCGTTGAGCTGAGATTAGCCGAGGAATATACTTGACTATTTTTTGCTCGAGGAATTTACTCTATTTTGAACTCATCAAAATTTGATATTATCTCTTGAGCGAGTCTGAGGTAGTTTATCATTTTAAGGTCCCTTTCTTCATATGTCCCTTGTACCTGTTGCACAAACAATTGAGAATCGTAACTGACCTTTATTCTTTTTGTGGCTAAACTCCTGGCTAAGGACATTCCTGTAATGAGTGCTTTGTATTTGGCTTTGTTGTTCGTCGCTTTAAAGCCTTAGCTAACAGCTTGTTCAATCACTATTCCTTATGGTGATTTCAGTATGATTCCAAGCTCGTTTCCTCTGGCATTGCTCTTTCCATCAACCGATAGACCCAATATTCCTGAGGCTGGATCACCAATCATAAATGTTGCTTCTTTCTCGACTTGTTCAAACAAGTTAGGGTAGAAATCATTTATGATATCTGTTCTCAGTTGATAGGTGATGTCGTGTTTTCTGAGTTTGACTGCCCACTTGGTGAGGCTACCAGAGAGTTCAGGATTATGGAGAATGTCATTCAATGGATAAGTCATGAGAATGACTATCAGATGTCACTGGAAATATGGTCGAAGCTTCCTCATCGTGATAATAAGTGTTAGCACTAGCTTTTCCAGTTGAGTGTAACAGGTTTCTATATCGAGCAAGGACCTGCTCATATAATAGACATGCAATTGCCTCGAGTATTCTTCCCTGACCAAGATCGAACTTACTGTTGTGGCCAATACTACTAAATACACGTACAATGGTTCCCTGTCGACCGGTTTTGATAGTAAAGGTGAGGATGTTAGGTAGTCTTTTAGCTCTTCAAAGGCCTTCTCATATTCTTCAGTCCACTCAAACTCTTTGTTTTTCTTCAAAGTCTCAAAAAAACCATGGCACCACTCTGATGATCGAGACATGAATGGTCCGAGTGCAGCGATACGACCAGTCAATTTTTAAACGACTTTGACGCACTTTGGGGACTCGATTGGATATGTTGAGGGTTTGCTTTGATCACTCTGTTGGTGACCAGATACTCTAAAACTTTACCTGAGGAGACACCTAATGCACACTTAGTAGAATTAAGTTTCATTTCGTACCTGTCGAGTACTTCGAACGACTGGTTAAGGTGCTCCAGATGTTGCTCCGCTACGAATGACTTAACCAACATGTCATCAATGTAGACTTCCATTATATCCCCAAGCATCTCCGTGAACATTTTGTTCACCAAATGTTGATAAGTTGCTTCTGCATTTTTAAGTCCAAAGGGCATTACCTTATAACAAAAAAATACCTCGCTCCGTTATGAATGCTCTCTTCTCCTGATCATCCGAATGCATCAAGATCGGGTTATAGCCTGAAAAGGCATCCATGAAACTCAATAGCTTATGTCAAGGTGTTGCATCGACCAGCATGTCGATATGTGGGAGAAGGAAAGAGTCCTTTAGGCAAGCTTTGTTCAAGTTGGTGAAATCGAGTCAGACTCTTCGCTTGCCATTTTTCGTTTTAACCATTGTGACATTGGCCGGCCAGTTATGATAGTTGACTTATCATACAAATCCGATATCGATCAATTTATGTTCTTTCTCATTCATTACCCTGTTTCGTTCTAGTGCAAACTTCCTCCTTTTCTGCTTCACTGGTCGATGGTTTGGGTCGACTTGTAATCCATGTACCATCACTTCGAGGTCGATTCCTACCTTATTAGCATGGGTCTAATCAAACGAGTTATAGTACGACTTCAGAAAATCGACCAGCTTCTCTCTGATTGCTGGTTCGAGCCTTGATCCTATTTGGACCTTGTGCTCTGGGATATTAGGATGCATCTGGACTTCATCGACCTCCTCTACCCACGGTTTATCGGGGTCTATTTTATTCCCTGGTTCCTGTAATTGCTATAAGTCTTGATTCTTTTCTTTTAAGTAAGTCTAGTAACACTCCCTGTAAGTTTTTTACTCCCCTTTGATTTTACGAACACCCTATCTAGTTAGGAATCATATCATTTGATAAAGGGTCGACAGAACCGCGCGAAGCTCATGAATCAATGGTCGACCAACGATCACATTGTATACCGAGGGGCAATCGAACAGAAGAAACTTGGTTTGCATGTTTACTTATTCATCATATACTGGAAGGTCGACCTCTCCCACTGTATTCTTTGTTTTTCCACTGAATTCTACTAATATAGTCAAACGATGAGTGATACTCTATTCGTCGATCTACATTTCTCTCAATGCACTAAAAAAAGGTATGTTAGTTGAACTACCATTGTCGAACAAGCAACGCTTGATCAGACATTTAGAGATATATAGAGAGAAAACTAATGCATCATGGTGGGGTGAAAAAAAACTTGAACTATCAATAGTATTGAACGAAATCACCTGGTCAATATTGGGTCGTTCCGATTGAAAGGTCTCACCTTTGGGTTAGATACCTGTCGAGTGTGCCTCTTTACAACGTAGTGTGAGATTCCACTTACCTCAGAATCATCTGAAACAAAGTTGGCGGTTCGCTCAGGACGTGGTGGCCTTGGTGGTGAACTTTGTTCTTTGGCTTTCATTCGTTCGTCTCGCTGTACCAGAGTCTCATTTCCCTTGTCTGTTAGGAACTCTTTCCATCGCCTTTACTTAAGCAAATCAGTGACTTCAAGTTTTAGTGCAATACATTCATTTGTTCGATGCCCGTGATCCCTATGGAATTCACACCACTTGTTTTAATCTCGATGCTCTGGTGGGGAGGTCATTTTGAGTGGCCAGCTCACCTTGCTACCCAAACCTCTTAAGACGTCCACCACTTCAGTCGGCTCTATGCTTAGAGTATACTCTGGGATCTATATTCTTTGCCTGCCATCGACCCCCGATTGTGGTCGATCATATGGTCTTTTCCTGTCGTTTGATACCACTCATTCGCTATTGTTTCGTCGATCGTTTCTTCTATCAACCTATTGGTCGTGCCTGTATTCTTTTGGTTGTGAAACTGGTCGATAGTTCACCTTATCCTCCTCCAACTTTACTTGTGCCCATGCTTTTGACAACACGTCTACCATTGTACGACATGGGTACTTCATTAGCTCCTTGTATAAGACCGAGTCATATTGTAGCCCTTTCCTAAAAGTAGAAATAGTTATGGCAGGATTATAGTTAGGAATCGATACCTTTTCTTTGTTGAATCGACCAATGAAATCTCTTAGTCTTTCCCTTCTCCTTTGAGTTGGGTGTAGAGGTCGTGTGACTATTTTTTAACTTCCTGTCGCTGGCCTTTAACTGGGCAAAAGATGAGTTCGATTCATTGGGCAGATTTGTATACAATTAGAGTGTTTGCCCCGTCTGTCTCGAACCGAAACCTTTACACATTCATGCCCCCCTTTAATCTCTAGGGATCGCTGTTGTAGACATGTGTCATTTATACTGCGCGATATGATCATCCAAGACTATCATCCCATCATACTGTTTCATGTTTAGGAAGCTGAATTTCCTTAGCATCTCCATGACTGTGATCTCATGTACAAACGGTAAGTCATCGAACCTGTTTGCTGCACTGCACTTGATGGGAGCAGGTACTTTTGGGATCCTTTGGATCATGGCTTCCATTTTTGTGAACATGTGAACAAAATCAGGGTCTTAAAAGAGATTAGGTTTTACCGTATCTGTATTCATGTGGGGTTGGTGGTTCGAGTCTCTCTGCATTCCAAAAAGGGTTGAAGGATTCACTTGGGTAACGTTCACATCTACTGCCAATATCGTCTCGTGAGATTGATGAGTGGTGGATCGAATCATGTTCTCATGGATAGATTCTTCTACCGCCTCAGACTCGTCTCTTGAGCTCCATTTGGCTCAGTCATTTGATCGTCGATCGGATTTTGTTTCGATATCAATACTACCGTAATCTAGTTAAGCTTAGCTTGCAGTTCTTGGTTCTTCACTGGAACCTCTTCATTTTCTTTTTCGAGACTCTACAACTGGGTCACGTTCTTTATCATTTGCACCTTCAAGAGAGCTAGTTGTGTCTCGATATATCCTGAGTCAGTCATCGTTGATTCGATCCTTCTTGTGTAGCTTCAAGAGATTGCCAAGGCCCCACGATGGGCGTTAAACTTTAATCGATCGGATCTACAATTAATCTGATTCGTCGAGGTGGGCATTGACGAAGAGAATAAGAGAATGTAGGTCAAGCCACAAAGGAGGTTGTTCCCTTTAGGGGGACTCTCCGATGCTCAAGTCAGTAATTGTTTGATAGAATAACTTGAATAATATGGTATAAGAGAACAAACCAGATTGCTTGATGTGTATGATTGAGCTAATCATCGATATAGTTTGGTCAACTTATGGAATCGACCGTGTTGGTAATTGTTGCTCGATATGGGTATGGTCGATATCGAGCTCTGTTGAGCTTGATCGATCGTAGCCCTTATTGGATCTATGGTTTGACTCAGAGATTGCCAATGGTCGATCCAATCGAAGGCTTGTAAGCTTTGAGGTCCACCTGACTGGGGGTGAGGACCGGCAATAAAGGCGGAGGTGTTGGAGGTAATAAAGGTTGTTTGAATATTTAGATGAAGAGAATGAAAAGGAGAGAGTTTTCACGAGAGCTTTCTTGTCAAAAGAATCAAGACCTTTTTCTCTTGTAAAGGGTCTCATATATATCGTGAGAGCCAAGAGACTCTCAACGTCTGTATTTTTATGTGAGGGCGAGAATCACAGAGTATTTAATTGATCGTTTTGACTCATTTTGAATCTGCTAATTTAATACAATAAACTTCATGGAAAGTCAAATCATAATGGTTTGATTTGACTTGATTTGACCATGTACGTTGACATGCTCTGATGGCTTTGTGGACCCATTTTTAGACTTTCGGGCTCTTATCCTAATGGGTTTCCTGAAAGAATTGTAATGGTTTGTTTATGGGCACGTATATTGGGCCTATGGTCAAATTTTTTACCACTACAATTTACTTGTTTATTTATTTTGATTCATAATTTGATTGTCTATTCATATTTTCTTGTTCGACGCGTGATTTATTAAACCTAATCCAAAAATCACCATCAACAAAGGGAAACACAGAATATTTGCATATACACTGTTGTTGAAAATTTTGCGTATCCGTTCAGAGGTCTTTGTAGTTCTTGCTTGCCTCTAATATCCATCCCCAATGTACCATTCGCCAGTAGACATGGAACGCAGCATAGCAAGGGGATCAGAAGATGACTCACCTGAACTTCAAGGGGGAGCTAGCCTAGATGGCACTCTGATCGGAGGAGGCAGAAGGATTATTTATTTATGACCATATGAAAGGATGGTCTGGGGTCTGGCTTACAACGACTTGTACCTCAACGGTCTGGCCGACCTCTCCCACTTGAAGGCCCGTCGAAGGGTTGGCATTGTCATGAATCCCAAGAGCCTGAACTTCACCATCATCACCATCACGATAAGGCCCTAGGAGCACGTCAAGCGAAGCGGGAGTAGATTGATCCCGAGTGACACTCCCAACCACGTTTTTCCTGGCATCACTAGTCAAGTTAACAACTTCAATATTTGGCAAAACCTCGGACGACATACTTATCCGTATTGACATCTTGTCAACATGCCCATTAACAAATTCAAGTACTTTGTCTTCAGTGACAGGCTCATTGTGATCGGTCTCATCACCGTCAGAGTCAGAGTCAATGAAGACTATCTGAAATTTAACAAAAAATTACAACGGGGCTTTGCCAACTCGCTATGTGGGTAGGTCAATTAGACCTTAACTTGGAGAGCGATCGGCTTAGGCTTGAGATGGTTTGGGTTGAGAAGGGAGTGTTATCTGTTGAAGATTGCTCCCCCTTTTCCCCCTTATGAGTCTCATCAAGAACATGGTTAGTTATCTTGATCTGATCAAAAGAAAGGGAAGTTGATGTTACAGATATATGATCGCCTCACTTTTTCGATCTCTGCTCCCTTAAGATTAGATCAGTTAGAGTCTCTTGATCATCATCTTCTTCATCAAGATCGATGAGCTTAACTCCTGCATAAGGAACCTCTGGTTCTGCCCTAGGTTATGCCTATTTCTGTTTACGGAAAGCCTCAGGGGCAGAGGACCCTCTGTAATTTTGGCAACCTTCATACTAGTTGTTTCCCTGGTTGACCTCTCCAGGGTGGGCCTTTCCCGAGCAGATCTTTCTTTAGAAGATCCTCTCCTATTGTCCTTTAGAGGGGGGGAGGGGCATCAGGCTTACTCCCTTAAGCTTGCCTAATAGGACTTGTTGATGAGTTAGGTTCAAGCTTGTGGATGTTCTCCAACAAGTCATGCTTAAGGGGTGCAATTCCCTTAGCCATCTGATCGGCATCCTCCTTTCTACTAAGCCTGTCCAGGTTCTCAGCCTTTTCTGATTGATCGTCAGCTATGATATCCACTTCATACACTGAAAGAAACAAAAGTTTGAGAAAAACCGTAAGAGCATGTATGGATGATATAAACTAAACAACAAAGGAGTCAGAACTTACATCGTTTGCGTCTACTAGAAATGGTCGAGAAGAGCCCAATATCGATCAAGTCGTTCTCCACAAACGATGAACGATGGTCTCTGACCTCCCAAGAAGCCTGAGCCGCCGTGACCACAAAACTGGTTTGGCCCTGAGTCAATTCAGCTGGCATTTTATTCCACAACTCGGGGTTACAGAAATGCCTAGGGACACTATTTCTGGTCAAATTCTGAAGGAGGTCGGCTATAACCTTTTCACCCTAGTCACCTTTGATAAGGAACCAACTATTGTTCCAGTACTTGTTGGATGATAGGAAGCCCCATATGAAGTCCATATGATTCTTACAGGAAGTAAGGGTGGGTTTTTCATCAGATTTCCAAGGGATCCAGTGGTTGGGCGGGTTGGATTTAAGGTGGAAAGTACCCCCAGTATCCGAGCAAACAAGGGTGTAGAAGTTACGAATCTCTTGGGGGTCGGGGGATGCTTGGCCTTAATCTTGTTCCATAATTGTCATAGGCTAATTAACACCCGGTAGGAATTTGGGGTCAGTTGTGTAGGAGCGATCCTCAACTCAGACGAAAATCTAGCAATAAATGGTTGAATTGGCAAAGTGATTCTAGAGAGGATAGCATGACACCATAAATAGCTATGACACTCGGGGGCGAGTTCCACACAGCTTGTTGACCACTAGGAATCTGTTCCACTTATCGGGGAATGTCAAACCTATCCATATATTTTTTTGAGTTCCTGCTCGCCTACAATGTTTACCTCGCAGTCAAAAGCACATGGTTGTTCCGCAGTGAACCTCAACTTGTGTGCTCAATGCCTCTTGGGAACATTAGCCAGCTTTAACTTCTGGAACAGATCCTTAAATCTACTATAAATGAGGGAGAGTTCCTGGTGGACACCCTACTCCCATGACTGGTACATGTTGTCTTCGAAATATCTAGGCATGCACCAACGGAAGAAGAGGTAGGAGGGTTAGAATGTGGAGGTAAAAACTCAGGTCGAGCGATAGAATAATCTACGTTGAGGGCTATGGGCAAAGATGGATGAGTAAATTCATGAGGGCAACCCCATAGTATGGACTCAAGTTTAGCAATATTTTTTTATCACCCATTTCAATAACAAGCTTAAGCAATTCAGAAGAACGATGACAAATAGCAGGATCCATACCTGAGAAGTAATCGCAAACGGAACATGGTTAGAAGTCTAAAATGGGAGGATTGACAGTGAGAAGCTTAGAGAAATAGTCTGAAAATTAGGGTTTATGGCAATGGAAAAATGTAAAGAAAGAGTGTGAAATAGGAAAAACGAAGGGCTTTTAAATATATAGAGAAGAGTGACACCATCTCTTAACTAAAAATGTGCGCATGAGAGTGGAAGTTGGTGCACAGATCTAGATGTTCGTGTACCATTCAAAATTTAAAAGACAACCAACGATTGTGTCATTCACGTCACGTTATTCGGGAAAATCAAACGTTTGTAGTTAAAGTTAAATGCTTAGCTGTTAAATATTAATGAGCATTGTTGACGTCGATTTCTGGATTGTATCAAAAAAGCCAACAAGGATTGGATTTCGGCTATTATTTCAAAGAGAAAGAGATTCAGAGAGAGTAATGAAGACACAAGTTTTACGTGGTAAAACTCTGATGACCTGAGAAACGTCCACGGGTGGTTGAAGGATCAACCAAGCCAAAATCCACTATGAAAATATGATGTTTACAAGCTCTCGATCTCTCTTTTTTCTCTCTGTATTTGCTATGATTGATGTATGCTATATTGTCTATATCTTTTCTGGACGAGATTATGGGTCTATTTATATGTTTATAGAACCCTAATCTGCTTTGTACAAGTAATACAAGATCTTTGTATTTAATTGTGATTCGGTTACTTGCTTGAGGTTGATTTGTCTTCTTTCCTGTTTCGGGGTCTCTTATGGAAATCGAGTGAGATTCTAGTAGTGCAGTTTTATTTGGACTTATTTCCTTATAAGATTGTAGTCTTTGTAGCGAAATCAAGTTGCTTCCTGAGTTCGTTCTAGGTTGCTTTTCCTGATAGAGGGTCATCCGTATATTGTATGTATTACCTGATTGGCCTCGGGACTAGGCCATTGATTTCGTCCAGAGTGATCTGCCTTAACTTCTTTCTTAGTTTCTGATTTCTCATCTTTTTTTAAGATTACATCCCGCAAGTGCCCATCTCGAATAAGAGTCTCTATGTAATCTCTGAGCTGGAAACACTTTGAAGTCTCGTGCCCGGTTTCCTTATGAAATATGTAATACTTGGTTGCATCTCTCCGGGCGAACTGAGATTGTCACCGCGGTTCTTGCACCATATTCTTTTCTTCCAAGATGGCTAAAATTTCTTCTTGTTTTTTCCGCAGAAGGGTGTAATTGGTATATCTGCCTCGGTATTTCTCTGTGGACCGTTTGGCATTGAGCCCATTACCTCCATCCTTGTTTTTCTCCTTGTCGTTCCCTTTTAGCTTTCCCTTTTTATTCTGCCCTTTGGTTTCAACATCCTTCTGTTCGGGCTTTCCTCCGTGCATATAACTCCCCCTGTAGCTAATTCTTCTTCTTCTGCCAGTGCGTATCCTCCTGCCATATCCATCATGTCAGTATATCTAGTCGGCCGTGCTCTTCTCAAATCAAAGGATAGCCATCCATTCTGCAAATTATTGATAAATGCAGCGATTATGGCTTCATCGTTTGCACTAACAATCTCTGATACCCCTTGGCCGAATCTCCCTAGATATTTCTTCAGTGACTCGTCTTTCCCTTGTTTTATTTGAGCAAGATGAGCCACTGACTTTTTCCTGTGAATGTTACTCAGGAATTGCCTTGAGAAGCTCCTGCTTAATTCACTGAAACTCTTGATGCTTGCTGAAGGTTACCTTTCGAACCACCTCTGTCTCCCAGAGTTTGTGGGAAATTGAGACATAATAAGGGATCGCTGTGGGCATACTGGTCCATGGCGCTTTTATAGCGTCTCGTGTGCTCTTTCGGGTCCATGTCTTTCTTAAACTGCTCCACGTGCGGTATCCTGAACCTTTCTGGGAAAGGGGTCCGCAAGATTTCCTTGGTAAATGGGCTGTCTGAGTTGTCGTCAGATAAATAGTTATAGCCATAACGTCTGACCAATGCATCCATCTGACACCTATTGTTCTCTACTTCTTGAGTTAGGCTCTGGATCATGACATCTCTGTCCCCCACCGAGCTTCCTTGACGGTTGAACCGTTAGGTAACTGTTATTATTTCTGGCTCTTCACTTTGATACCAAGTTTCTCGCATGACTCCGTAATGACGTTTGCGATGAGGCCGATCGCTATCATCTGATGACGACCTATCCCTGTGCCGGTCATATTTACGGTGTCTAGTGCGGACTGTTTGATTGTGGTCCATCCTATGGTGATGCTGTTCCTCTTCAAGAGTTTCCTGTCCAGCCGGGTTGATTGGGGAAGAGTTCCTTCTGGTTTCTGGCATAGTTATTCCTGGCCCAACTACCACCGAACAGAGCCTTACGGGTGGAGGATTGGGAGGATGTGCTCCTACAGCCAGTAGATCAATCCTTTCCCTCCCTACGTCTGTCACCAATTGCTGTAAGGCCTCTTGGAAACGCAGCGTAAGATCTTTGTTGGTTGGAGGAACTTGCTGGATCCCTACTTGATGTGCAGGCTGGTTTTTTGTGTTTGCTGTAAGATCTTGTGACGTGTTGCCAACATGGAAATTGCCTGGTGATTTTTGGCCATTCCCTGAACTGCTTCTACTTCTACTTCCTGCCATCGCTTTTAACAAGTTCGAAGGTTCAAGCCCCTTCTTCTAGCGCCAATTGTCTAAGTCAACTACCACGAAGTCGAGTAGGATAGTCCTTTAGCAAGGTGTTGTTCCAATCTTCACAGGCAGTTTTACCGTCCCGAGTGACCTGACTTCTATCCCTTCAAACCCCCTTAATGGAGTATGGAAAGGCTGTAAATCTTTTCGTTCTAGCCTTAGCTGGTCATAGACAGCCACATTGAGGATGTCTGCTGAACTCCCATTATCTATTAAAATTCTCCGGACTTCCCGATGGCCAATCCGGGAACTTATAACCAAGGATTCATTAGGACGAACATCGACGCCATGGGAATCTGCCTCTGTAAAGACTATCGGGTCCCATCTTTCCTTCACCCTTTTCTGGTCTGGCTCAACCGAGTTTACGTCAAAGTTATTCCTTGCTTCTATTGCTTCTCTGATTTCCTGAGTTCCTTTTTAGGTGTCCATCTGGCAATTTTCTCCTTCCTGTCGATGACATGTATGCTTGGTAAAATTCACATACGATAATACCCCCTTAAAATATTTTTGCCGAGTAAATTTCATTTCGGGCAAAAGTATTTTAATCATCTTAATTTTTACTCGTAAGAATAGCCGTCTTGTCATAATGACGTGTCTTAATGGTGACCCTATAATTTCGATTCGCTTCATCAGGCGAGATCTTAAATGATGGCGACGTTTTAAAGTTCTGACGCTACTTCCTGTTTTGACAAGTGTCCCTCGTCTCTTCGTTTTTTCAATATCATTTATGAGAAATGATTTTTGCGTCTCCCCAAACGCCGCCTACGTCATCAAGTTTCGTCATAAGTTTTTTCCCGTCTTGAAATCCTAGGGTTTCGTACCGTCAAAAACCTTTTTAAATTCTTCGCTGAGAGACATCGTTGGTTTATTCTCAACAATTTTTCAGCAGAAATTTCTTTAAACCCAGATTTCTCTCTCCAGAGGTTCGCGATTCTCCGTTTGAAGATCTTGCATCAATCTCAATTCAAGGTTAGTTTTAATGGGGCCATCTTCCCGCCATCGTCTCTTTAAAATCGCTTTTGATGCTTTAGAACGTGGGGATTTCCAGTTAGTTTCTTGCATTAAACGATTACTGGGGAATATCCCAATAGATGAGCCTTCATTTTTAGAGGTTGATGTTTCTGGGCTTCACCATGATGTCACTTTCAGCCCTGTATCGATTTCTCCATCTAGTTCTGATTCTGATATTTCTGATCACAGGGTATCTTTTCGAAGGATGGGTAAACATCAAAGCAAAAGTAAGGTATACAAGCAAGGCTCGAGCAGCGTTCAGATCAGGGAACAAACTGTTAACGAGGGTGATGCTCATGAGGTGTACAGGGCGTCTCATCTTTCGTTTTCTGAAACTCGCCCGAGTGGCTTTGATACTAAGCCGAATGTGGTCTGGCCAGCTGAAATAGAAAAATATCGCTCCTGATTCGACTTGCCCGACTCGCCCGACTCGCCCGACTCGGCCATTTTGGTTCCTACGGGGGATAGAGCCATATGGAATCCTTATGAGGGTATGGTCGTGATTTATGGATCCATGCTTTGCTGCGGCGTCACACTTCCCTTTCAACCATTTATTGCCTGGTTTTTGGCTGAAGCAGGGATAACCCCAGCTCAATTGGCCCCGAATAGTTATAAAGTCTTGATGTGCATGTGGCATATGTTCAGTAGAATGAACCTTTCACCGCCTTCCCCAAATGAAATTAGGCATTTCTTTACGCTGAGGTAGGTTAGCAAGACGGGGATATATTTTCTTGCATCTACTCCATCAGACGGTTGGGTCCCCAAAGAAGCAAAGGTGAATCGGGAGGTTGACGCTTCTGATGACCCAAAAAAGAAAGGTTTTGTATGAGGATTCCCTATATCCAACAAGTTCTGGAAAAACAGTTGGTTTTTAACTGGAGGGGATCTCGGGCTCAACGTTACTGTTAGATCTAAGGATTCCCGAAAGGTGTTGAATGTTCCTTGTTTCTTCTGTTCCCCCGAAGTGTGGACCAAGAAAATAATCGATTATAGTGATTCTGAGCTGAAGAGGCTGACTCGGGCAGCTGTTCGTACTCTGGAAAAGAGGAGCAAGAGCTACCTTTTTAAAGAGGAGGATTTGATAAAGCTCGGCTTCTTCAGATAGATTTTGGGCCATCGCTGTGGATGTAAGTAACTCGGTGCCCTTTCTATTGTATTTTTCTGCTTTTCATCTTCTGACATCTTTTTTTTTTAGTGTTCGATACGGAAGTCGTCAGCGATCTTCAGAATCGCCAGGTGAAGTTGATTCTGCAGGCGAGTAGAAAAGAAGCTTTCCTTCAGGGCGATGAGGGTATTGCTCCACCCGAGCCTGATGAGGAAACAGACACTGCTGATGAGCAGATCCCCGAGTACGTTCATCAAGGCGCTCAACCTTCTACTCAGGATTTTGCTGGTCTAAGTGGCCAAAGTGAGCCAACTGACACCCAACTACCTGATAATAGGGAGAGGCAATGTGAAGGCCCTGGGTGAAGAGCCTGCTGGATGGTTTGTAGCCTGGGACGGTGGTAACGTCTTGGCGGATCAAGTGTCTGCAGGTGTCGAATTCTTTGAGTCTTTCGGGACGATCCACAAGAAGATCCTGCTGCTGACCTTAACTTCCACCTTTCTCGGGGTGAGAAGCGAAAGGCAATTAGTTCACCGTCTCTTCCTTTCAAAGTTCCTCGGGTAGTCTCATTTATCGACTCCAGTGATGAAGATGTTACGGATGAGATTGCCCCGAATGTTGGTGCTGGAGCATCAATAGATATGGCCGCTTCAGGACCGAGTAGGGCTTCTTCTACCCCCGAGGTTGGAGATATGAGGGCTGAACCTTCGGGGGTTCCTTCTCTATATTTTGAACCGAACAGGGCTTCTCTTGCCCCTGAGTTTGGAAATCTGAGAGCTGAACCCTCTGGGATATACTAAGGGAGATGTCCTCCAGTCTGGCTTTTATCGGGGAAGACCGTTGGAGCGGCTTTCTGGATGGTTGCCAGATCGAACGTCTTCAAAATGTTTTCAACAGTGCATCTTATGTAAGTTAAATCCGACTCCTATATTGTTTTGCTTTTGTTAGATTTCTGAATATATCTCTTTGCATATGGTGGCCGAATTCGCTGAGTTAGTTCAGACGCAACAATATCAAGCTGATCCAATAAGGAGTCTGGAGGCTCAGTTGAAGACGAGTGAAGAAGGTCGTGCTCAAGCTGAAGAAGTTTATCACCAGGAGATCGATTCTGTACAGATATTCACCGACCATTGTCTGCCGAAGCAGGTTGAAGCCGAGGAGAAGGCATCTTTAGCAGAGGAGAAGGTTGCATCACTTCAACATCTCCTATCTTCTGCTGAAGAATCCGTGCTTAAGTTCGAGCAGGAGGCGGAGCAGTCAAGGTCGGCATATGACCAAAAAATAAAAGATCTGGAGCGCCAAGTGTTGACAGTTGAATCCCTATCCCGAGAGGCCAGGTTGGAACTTGAAGTATAAGGGGTGGATCGTTTTAAGAGATCCCTTGCTTACGATGCCATACTTCTTTGGGAGTTTCAACGCGGGTTAGTTTCGGCTGGCGAGTTTTTTAAAGTTAAGAATATGGCGATCAAGAAAGCTCGAGCTAATTGGGAGCTGTCAATCAAACATCATGTGGACCGGTCCTTGGAGTCTCTTCAGATTTAGATGAAGGAATGGAGAGCCTACTGTCATAGTCAAGGCAAAGTGCCCCATCCCATGCATTTAGAGATTCAGTCCGAGCATTCTCTCTCGACCTTTTATGCAAGTCAAGAGTCGGTTGAGGGTGTAGTCCCAGATGTCGGGCCAGTCTCGGGTGAAGATTACAGCCAGTGGAGGGATGATATTGTCGACAATATCGCTTGGCCGTCTAATGAGAGCCTGCTTCGTGAGTACGAGATGGTGCCAGATCCGAGTATTGGCAAAGGCTCGAAATCCTCGCAACCTTAATTTTGTAGAACTGTAGAAAATTCTGATTTATTTTTTACTTGTAACGAACCACTCTTTGATTTGCAACCATTCTTTTAGGAGCAATAAAATCTTATTTTATTTTGAATTGAATGGTCTTGATCTGTTTATTGCTGATTGATGCCGAGTGCTGTATTAAACTGGCTAATGTTCGGGTAACTTAACCGAGTATCTTATTAAACCGGTTATTACCCGAATGACTTCAATTGCCAAGTGTCTTATTAACTGGCTTTTTCGAGGTTCGGGTAACTTAACCGAGTGTCTTATTAAACCGGTTGTTACCCGAATGACTTCAATTACCAAGTATCTTATTAAACTGGCTTCTTCGATGTTCGGGTAACTTAACCGAGTGTCTTATTAAACCGGTTGTTACCCGAATGACTTCAATTACCAAGTATCTTATTAAACTGGCTCCTTCGATGTTTGGGTAACTTAACCGAGTATCTTATTAAACCGGTTGTTACCCGAATGACTTCAATTGCCAAGTATCTTATTAAACTGGCTTCTTCGAGGTTAGAGTAACTTAACTGAGTATCTTATTAAACTGGTTATTACCTGAATGACTTCAATTGCCAAGTATCTTATTAAACTGGCTTCTTCGATGTTCGGGTAACTTAACCGAGTATCTTATTAAACTGATTGTTACCCGAATGACTTAAATTGCCAAGTATCTTATTAAACTGGCTCCTTCGATGTTCGGGTAACTTAACTGAGTATCTTATTAAACCGGTTGTAACCCGAATGACTTTAATTGCCAAGTATCTTATTAAACTGGCTTCTTCGAGGTTCGGGTAACTTAACCGAGTATCTTATCAAACCGGTTGTTACCCGAATGACTTCAATTGCCAAGTATCTTATTAAACTAGCTTATTCGATGTTCGGGCAACTTAACCGAGTATCTTATTAAACCGGTCTTTACCCAAATGACTTCAATTGCCAAGTATCTTATTAAACTGGCTCTTTATTATTAACCGAGTCATCTTGAGATAGGCAAGTTTACACTTGTATTTCATACCCGATTGCTACCCGAACATTACATCAAGGCTCACCATGATCATACGTTCGAGTCCTTACGCAATACCAAGGACGTCTCCCCAGTTTTTATGCACAAGGGTTTGCCGAATCGTTGAGCTCTTTTTTTTAAAAAAAATTGCTTCAACACAGCTACGTATTTCACCGGAATTTCTCCCGATAGCGTCCCGAGCATATTTCCAGAGTGGTGCATCGGGTTTGCCTTTTTGCGAAGGTCATTTTGACCCTGCTCGGCTGGCATGCTCCTACGAGCTTCTCCACCCATTCGAGATTTGATGGTCCCGAGAATTCTATTTGCATGTTCTTATCATGCTCTGCTTCCATATGTTCTTATTGTCATATGCCTTCTTTTGAAAATCCCGAGCTAGATGCTATCCTTTCGTAAATTTCGAGTAGTTTTATTTATTACTACAAAAAATCAACAAAGATTTAAATTACAGTTTAATATTTATCCTGACTAATATTGTCCTGACTAGAAAAAAGAATAAAATATTTAATATTTAATATAAATATATATATTTTAAGGATAGAAAATCTTCAGATATTGGGCATTGCATGGTCGGGGTAAAACCCCTCCATTGGGTCGAGCAATCCAATAAGCTCCATGGCCGACTATTTCTAAGATCTTGTATTCTTTAAGCGGATTGGTGAGGTCTTGCTTGATTTTTTCTCCCAGTTAGCCCCGATCTTGACCACCTTATCTAGTTCTTTTAATCACGTCAACTGGTTCTGCTTTGGATTCATTTAAGTCCTCCTTGGATCCAACTTGAATGATAAGGATTCTTTACACTGATTTGGCTGCATTATGGTGCACACCTGCTCAGCATCATTCTTGCCTTCGTATACTGACAGATTTGCTCTTCTGGCCATCTCTTGGGATCCCTTGACTATCCCGACCCCCTGGTCTGTCAGGAACTTGATCATTAATGCATAAATGGCGATTACAGCCCTTGTTTTATTCAGGAATGGCCGACCCAATAATGCATTATACGGTCAATTGTCTAAGTCAACTACCACGAAGTCGAGCAGGATAGTCCTCTGGCAAGGTCCTCTGGCAGGATAGTATGGAAAGGCTGTAAATCTTTTCGTTCTAGCCTTAGCTGGTCATAGACGACCACATTAAGGATGTCTGCTGAACTCCCATTATCTATTAAAATTCTCCGGACTCCCCGATGGCCAATCTGGGCACTTATAACCAAGGCATCATTAGGCCGAACATCGACGCCATGGGAATCTACCTCTTTAAAGACTATCAGGTCCAATCCTTCCTTCACCCTTTTGGGGTTTGGCTCAACCGAGTTTACGTCAAAGTTATTCGTTGCTTCTATTACTTCTATTGCTTCTCTGAGTTCCTGAGTCCCTATTTGGGTGTCTACCTGGCAATTTTCTCCTTCCTGTCGATGACATGTATGCTTGGTAAAATTCACATACGATAAGCATTAATAAGCTACAAGACAAAATCCGAAGACAAATTAATCAAACATCACCGAGTGGGTTCTTTTCGGGCTGAACGAGATATTTGGTTCGAATGTTTAAGGGGGTATTATTATTGGTGAAATCTGAAAGAGTGATTAGTCGGCATGATCACCTGATTTTGTTGGAGTCAAAAATGCCACATCATCAAAGGTCAACTAGATGTAACCAACATAAGTTAACCAAAGATGGCCTCACAACATCCGGTCGAGGTTACCTAAACGATCAGTTAGAGATAACCCAATTAAACTAATTAGATTGGCCGGGTAGGATATGCCTAATCAGGATTATTGAGATGGTTGGGTCAAAACCTCTAGTCGGGATCAAATCACTGGTCGGAGAGAATGAGGTCTAGTCGGGTCTAGTAGGTGGTCAATTCAGTGACATGTGGATGACGTTGAATTCAATGCAGTTACGACTTAAATACGCAGAAAATGAATCTTATTCAAATAAGGTGTCTTGAAGAACACTCTGATAAGGAAATAAATTTCCATATGATCTTAGAATCCAGATTTGTTAAGAGATCTAATACATTCAGAATGTAATCAATACGCAACAAGAAAGAAGAATAGAACGACTTCGACAAGTTAGAGTTTCATTTAACCTTGACAACTTTCCTTACTTGTACGCCAAGAATTAAGGTTCTATGCATGTATAAATATACCCTAACAACACCCATGAAGGGGTTAACGTAAAAAAGTATACAAGAGCGTAAGTGAGATCGAGTGTGTAACAAATCAATCATAGTGAAGTCCTTTTCTCCCCGCCTCCGGCAACTGTGGTTTTTTCCCTCATTGGGGTTTTCCACGTAAAACTCTATGTCTTGCATGCTTGATTCATTTTCTCGCTTTATAATTTAATTGTTGATTCGTGTTAACTTGTTAGACGTGTGATTAATTTTACGTAATCTAAAAATCACCTTCAACAAGTACCACTGATTCTCTAGTCACTAATAAATCTTAACTTTCTTCACGAAAGAAGGAGAGCACTCATACTATTCAAGCCCTGAATCAACCTTTAAGGGAACTACCATCTACTTCTTACAAGAAGGAGTGGATTCCATTATTGTGCATAGACTTTTCCAGCCACAAATCAAACCGCGATTCCAACATATGAAGTTATTGAACGAGAATGCAACTCCGATCTTACCCATGGTATATAAAAAACCACGATCTAACCTGAAAGAGTCGATAAGAAACTTAGAATTAAGATCACCCATATATAGCCATCATTAATATATATATATATATATATATATATATATATATATATATATATATATGAATCTCATCATGTAACGGATCTTAGTGCAAGATTCATATAAATCGTGGCCTAGTCCTACATGATCACATCATATAAGGTGCAGTCAGTCTCTTATCACCATATGAATAGTCTAGGTAAGACTATAGTACATTAAGGAATGGGCTGCAACTATAGATTAACCATAAGTAAAGTACCCAACTCTACTTGCTATCTACAAACTCTTTAGAGTGTTCATCTCAAACTTAATACCTCTGTATATGACACTCATATACTCAGTTAGAGATTACATCCGGTAATCTTGGATGTTAAGTACACATGATATAAATGTATAAGATAGGTATATAGAATGAATAAACTACTTCTTTTATTAATGCTTCATTCACATTTACAAATTACAAGCTTTAACAGTTTGAATAGCTTATTTTGGGCCTGTTTTGTCATCCAAGCCTCTTACTTTACCATATGCTCAGAATTACTTTCATCGATTATGACTTCGATAGTTGGTTCCTCTTTCTGGTTTTTCCCATCTTCTGGAGATATCTCCTTTTGGTCCAGGTCAAACTGGGTCGGTGTCTCCGCTTTGGTTTCCTCCTCGTTCATCTTTAGACAATCTTCTTCTTTAGAGAAGTCTATCTGTATTACGTCCGACTCAATTTTCTATATACTACTAGGTTTTCTTTTCTTGCCCACTCTTGGGAGCTCTTCGTGACATCGACTCCTTTCTCAATTAGGAATTTTACGGTCAGAGCATAGGTTGCAGTGATAGCCTTTGATTTGTTCAGGAAAGGTCTTTCCAATAGGGTGTTGTACAGCCAGTTCTTAGTGTCTACGACCACTAAACCAAGAAGCACCGTTTTTTGGTAAGGGTAACTCCCGATCTCCACAGGCAGTTTGATTGTCCCTAACGATATCACTTTGTTCCTCCAAATCCCCTGAGTGGAATCATCAATGGTTGTAAATCTTTTCTTTGTAGCCTCTCAATTGATCAAATACTTTAACATTTAAGATGTCCACTGAGCACCTATTGTCAATCAATACTCTTCTTACTTCCCCGTGACCGATACAAACATACACTATAATTGCACCATTTGGTCTGACTTCAAGTACGTGTGCATGTTGGTTGTAAAACAGCAAACAAAAATAATAAAAACCTTGCAAGTGCACAAATTGTAAATGATACACAACGGAAAAGCAAGGGTCGTTCCCATAGAGAATAAATTGTTGGGGTTTATGTCCTAAACATGTAACTTGTAAATTGATTTATGAAGTACATAAAAAGAAATGTTCAATTCATTATTGTTATGTTATTTATTTTATAAACTTGTACACATATTAACATCCTGGGTTGCAAGATGTAATCTCGAACTGTGTATATGAGTGTCATATATGACGGATACAGTAAGAGACCTGCAATCTAAAGAGTCCAGAGATAGCAAATAAAGCTGGGTACTTTATTTGTGGTTAATCTATAGCTGCCATCCATTCCGTAATGTACAGTGTTCTATCCTGAATCATTCATATGAGATATGGGAATGAAGGCACCTTGTATGATGTGATCATATAGGACTGGACCATGATCTATATGAATCCCACACCAAGATCCGTTTACTGAAGAGATTCATATATATCAACTTATGATGGCTATATGTGGGTAATCTTAATCCTGAGTGTCTTATCGACTCCTTCAGGTTAGATCGTGGTCTTTGATATACCATGGGTGAGGTCAAATGCATTTCCTAATCAATATACTATATGTGTTGGGATTGCGGTTTGGCTTGTGGCTGGGAAGGTTTGTACATAATAGTGGAATCCACTCATTTTTTTGAGAAGTAGATGGTAGTTCCCTTAAGGGTTGATTCGGGGCTTGGATAATATGAGCGCTCTCCTAATTCCATGAGGAAATATGATTTATTGTCCATTAGAGAAGCAATGATACTAAAAGGATATATGTAATTAGAAGGGTATATCAGACATTATGACCCAGCTCTAATTATGAACTACTGTGGAGGATCACACCATATGTAATAGCTATATCGATGGACACCGAATTGTATCGGTCTGTGTAAAAGCATCTGCAATTGAGAGAGTGCAGTAACACCGAAGTTAATAATCAAAGAATATTAATTAAAGAGTTTAATTAATGATTTCTAGGCTTATTGGAGCTCCAAATACTGTGGGTCCATTATGCCCCATTGCTAGCCCGATCAATTTAGGTAACAAGGGTCACAGTTAATTAATTGGATTGTCCAATTAATTGTGTTACGAAAGTGACACGTGTCAGGAGTTGATTGAGTACTTAGATTATTCAATTGATTAAAATGATAATTATGACAATTAAATAATAAGATTATTTAATAGTGTAATTAGTCATGAATAGAGGGTTTCACATTGTTATTTATTTTTGAATGATGAGATAATATGATTATCTCATTTATTAAATAAAATTACATATATTTGAATTTGAATTGTTTAAATTTATATATATATATATATAATATCTTATTTGATAAATAAAATATAGATTTTTATTATTTTAAATAAAGATATGATCAATTTTTAAAATTTAAATATTATATATATATGATATATATTATTTGGAATAAAAAAATGAAATCAAAGTTTGTTTTTTAAAAGAAGGATTTCGTTTTTTTTTTAAATTGATAAAAGCTGATCAAAAAATCAATATATATATATATATATATAAACGCACAAAAGGTTTTAAAAATGAATGAACCTTACCTGATTGCATAAGGTATGCGTGAGAATATTTTTAAAAAGGTTCACCGTGTGCGTTTTAACAAAGAGAGAAAAGTGTGCAAGTGTGTGCATAAAATAACATAAAAAAAGAGAGATTTTTTTTTGGTGCAAGTGATGTATACCAATATCAAGAAGAAAAAGTTTCTTCAAATATTTTTTTCTCTACATCCTCTATTCTAAGTTCTTGAGACCGTGACGTGCACACATACAGTTATCATTCCCGGGAATAGCTAGGAAGATCAGTGGCACAGACCGGGAGCACATCGAAAAATGAATGAGCTTCCAAACTTTGGTAAGCTTCTTAATCTTCCTCTTATTATTGATTACAATTTCATGTATTTACATATATATCTTATTAGTGTAATAATTTTTATATGTATTTGTTCCGAAAATAATTACGATCCCAAGTTCATTGGTCCCAGATACAGATTACGATTTGTATAAAAATTTTAAAGCTGCGTTACTTGTGAACGGGGCTCCAACATAAATTACTTACTAACGTAATGAGATTATATATATGACACTCTAGCACTCTAATCTAACTAAAAATAAGAAGAAGAAAAAAACTCCAAACGCACACACACATGAATGGGGTTTTTGATTTGATTATTAAATTAAAGAAAATTATGTAACATGAAATAAAACGCAGTAGAAATTTAATGAGGAAAAATATATAGAAAACATTAGTTAGGACCTTCTATCCACCACTAAAAAATCATTCAATCAATATACAAATAATGAAGTTTAAGATCTCAAACATGATAAAGATATTCACGACAAGGTGTTAGCATCCCACTCGAGTCGTATAGATTCTCTCTTAGTTAGTATATAAGTTGCATGGCGTTATGTGTATTCCAAATTATTACCTGGCATGGGCATCTACTAGATTTAATAATAGGAATCCATTAAGAACAAAGAGATTATGATAACACATGAACCCTAAAACATGGTATCTATCATAGGTAATTCATGAATCAATTTCCCTTAATTGGGCATTATTTTTATTAATTGTTGCAACCAAGGATAGATTTGTATGATGTCCTACTTGTATCCTTATAACAAAGATTCTATAACAAAATATTTATGCTCTAAGGTGATCAATCAAAGAAACATAATAATAGAATAACAACTTTTATGGAGAAATTGAAATCATCATGTTGAGAAAATAATACTTCATTAAAAAGACTTGACTATTGATTTGAATTCATGTTTAGGGCTTCAAGAGAGCCCTAACTAATAAGAAGATTAGCTAGATATAAAAACTAGAAAATAAAATAAAAACATCTATTATAAAGAAAGGTAGAAGAAGAGAATGTTGATGGAGTCTTCAATCTTCAAATCTCAACCTTTAATCTCTTGTAGAAAACTCTCAGTATTTATAGGTGACTTCTCCTTATAAATTCTCAATTTGCTTTATTGTAGGAAACACACCAAGTAGGAAAGAAGAATGAAATAAGGATGAGAATCCGTTCCTAACTTGGATTTCATCTTTTGATGATTAATTCCTAATTTGAGTTTAGGATGCTTCCCAAACATGTCTTGATCTTCTGAAGTCACTAGGATTTTATTTGGGAAGTTTTGGGACAATTCTAGAACAACTTAGAGTGGAGATTTGTCCAAATATGTAAGCACCATGGTATGGGTTGCTCCATAGGTCGCTCGCGGTCCAAATCGCACAACACTTTTGATGTTTACAGCTGCCTAGGTCGCTACGCAGGCGAGGGGCACAAATCGCGGTCTAGCCCCGATAGACTTCTCCAGCTCTGACCTTTAGTTACTAAAACGGCCATAACTTGCTCTAAAAAATTTGGATTGACATTCCATAAAGTTTGTAGAAAACTAGACTTCTGGGACTTCCTAAAAATATATAGATATCAACCTGGTTCGATCTGAGGAGGGATATATGGTCTTCATAAGTTGAATGTGTTGTAGAGGCATTTCTCCAAACTTCACTAAAAATCACCTTTTTATCTTCAAACTCACTTCAAGAGCTATCTTCTACACAATTTCAACTAACACGTTAAAACGTTCAATTATACTCAAGAAAATAACATAAAACACAGGAATTAAGGGTCTTAAATATCAATATTTTTCGACCTAGCAAATACCCACAAACCTAGCTTTTGCTAGTCCTCAAGCAAAACTAAAACAAAAGCAAAAACTAAAAGCAAACTAATCTAAACTTGGCCATTTTCATAGGGAAACACGATAGCATTGAGCATATGCTACAAGCGTTTAAACCTCTAGGTGTCCCTGGTAGGAGGAGTTATAGTCTCTTGGGGGTTTACAGCAATGCTATCCACAAACATATATTTATTTGAAAAATCAAATAATCAAGGTGCAACTCAAATATACCATTCAAAGCCAATGCATGCTAAAGCCACTGAATAAAGAATAAAATTATGCCACAAATTTAAATGAATTGCTTCGTTTTAATGAAAAACCTATACACAAGACATTCTAGCTTCAAAAACACATAGTCACATGCCGTAGATATAATCTCGGCTCTAACTCTTACAAGATGTCGCTCATATTTTCACACATAATCTAGGTAAATACACTCATCAAGCATATGCGAATGGAGTTTATGCAAAAGAAATTTCAAGTTATAATCATATATGAATATATAATTGAAAAATGCTTAATTTAATGCAAAAGATCTCATGAACGGAATCAGACATTAAGAACAAGATAGATCACGTGTTTACCATTACTCTTGAGCTAGCATTCCCAAAAGATCAATTAGGTCTTTTCTTTGGTTGTAATGGGGCCATTGGGTGAAGGGTTAATAAAAAAAACAAAAAAAGAAATTCAAAGAGCTTAAGATCATGCCAAGAGATATATCATGATATGTCAATGCGTGGACTTCTCTCATTTGAATCTTCTTTGTAATTGCATTCAAGCTTCTTCTTCGATTTCTTCAAATTCTTTTTCAAGTACATATTCATTTTGAATCCATCTTTTTTTTCCATCATTCTATTTTCTTCTTTTCATTGCCTTGCTCTTCTTCAATTTTTGCCTTTTTTTTTCTTTTACTTCCTTTTTTTATGGGAAGAGCATTTTTGATTCCTATCTATACCCTAGTACATGCATTCCATAGAACTTACCTATGGTTCTCTTCTTCTTTTCTTCATCTTCATCTTGAACTTGAACCTCATTTTCTTCTTGAACTTCTTCCTTTTGACATGATCCTAAGCTATAGGGTATGACCAAATTATATTGGGTATAAGGGATAGGGAATATGTGGGTGATGAAAGAAAAATGCTCATAAGTGTTTGGCTTCAAAAGGGATAATGGAGCACACACTTGGGTGGGAAATTTATGGCCTTTTTTATAGGTTAAACACACATTGCCTATGTCCTTCTAATGGTTCAACCAAAACAAGAGCAACGTCCACATGTGATATCTTTTATATGGTGAATATTCTTTAATATCCAATGCATAACCTATTGAATTCAATTCTAATAATAAGAACCTAATAAGTGTTTAGAAGTAGAAACAACAAAACCCTCATATAGTGTCATTTATGTATGCTTTTTGGCTTACTGAACTCACAAGGGTAGTCTCCATTATTATTCATTGCAATCCAACTAAGCATCCTATCCACCAATACACTACTCTAAGTGGCAATAAGTTAGTTTAAGCTCAGTGAATAAAGCATACATTACAGCTCTTAAAACACACAAAAGAAGCATCTAAAAAATGGAGAGCAAAAATTTCAAAAACTGATGACTTTTGAAATCAGTCTATATCTATTAATTGATGCATATCTCTCAAAATAATCAAAATAATTTTCCCAAATTTTAACACAAGTATATAGACATACAAAAAAAAATACTTTTTATTCAGAAAACATTTCAAAAATCGATTTGAAAAAGTGTGAAAATAAGCGATGAAAACTGCTCACTCGCGGATTCGCAAAACAAAGCCTCTCTGTTGACCTTTGGTCAAAGTATTGATAATAACTTTAAAACTACCAAACAGAAAATTTCGTTCCTTATACCGTTGGATTATTATTGAAAAAATGAAGAACCACAAAAGGTATAGTCTTAACAAAAAAGTTTGCCCAAAAATAACTCCAGCAGAACATGAAAGCTCAAAAGCTGAAAAACACACAAAAACAAAACAAAAAATAAACCACACCCCCAAACCCAATCTAAACATTGTCCTTAATGTATGAACAAGAAATATAATGAAAGAAATAGGGAAAGAGGTGGAGTAACACAAAGAAAAACAAAAACAAAAATAAAAAGGAAAATGAATGAAAATCCTGGATGGGTTGCCTCCTACCTAGTGCTTGGTTTAACGTCGCGACTCGATGCATTTAGCTCAGCTTCATCAATTAGGATCACGAACCTTGTTCATATCATGTGACTCATAGAAATCCTCAATCTATATCCACTAATCATAAATGGATTCTCGTTCTTCTCATTACAAATCTCTACACCATCACAAGGGAGAATATTAGTAACAACAAAAGAACCATGCCATTCAGAACTAGGCTTATCGGGAAAAAAATGAAATTTTAAATTATGAAGCGACACATTTTGTCCCACAGTGAAGGTCTTCTTCTCCTTCTTTTTATTTGCATCCACCTCATTCTTATCTCAAAATGGGGAAGTTTCCTCAATCATGTGCATGAGCTCAATAACCCTTGGAGTGACGTTGTCTTCGGAGGAAAAATGGACCATGGAGGGATAAGGAGGTTTCTTGGCAATTATTGTTTCTTCCAATGGTTTTTCTCTTCGAATCTCCTCATCATCTATTGAATCCATAGAAAAATATGCACCTTTTTCGTTAGGAAATTTAAAAGGATCTAAAACATTAAATTTTACCATTTCCTCATTCATGGAAATAGTATTGATGCTAAAAATTCAACAGCTGGTTCAAACATCTTCATATCCTTCTTCTTTTATTATCGAACCCTTGGTGAAATTTTCACTTTTGGTTGAGGAATTTTTTTCTTGTTTTGTATCATTGTTCAATTCCACTCCTTCCTTCACATCTTTGCCCAATTCTTTGCCACTTCGAAGTGTGACAGCTTTGCATGACTCCATGTTGTCTCATGGATTTGTAACTACTTGGCTCAAGGAAATTGCTATTTGTCCCACTTGAGTCTCAATATTTTTCATAGATGTGGATAATTGAGTAATTGATTGTCTTCTTTCCTACACAAAAGAGTGGGTGCTTAGAGCCAAAGATTCAATTAGTTCTTTGAGAGACTTACCTTGTCGAGGTGGTTGTTGAGGTACACTCGGGTAAGGTGCTTAATGATTTTACCTCTATCCTTTATTCTAAGTGTGGGAGAATGAGTCATTCTTTTATTATTGCAAGTAGTTCACTTGAGCCATCTCCTTCCCATTGCCACCGAGACTTAGGCATGATTTCGTAAATGTCCAGGATTTGTGCACACTGTGCACACTTGAGCTCTTGGAATCAATTTTTTCACCAAATTAGTCAAATCAGCAATTTGTGGCCTATAATCATTCGTACCTACCTCATATGCACCGACTTTATTTGGAGTAGCTCTTTGGTAATTTAATTGTTGAGAGTTCTTAGAAAGAGTCTCAAACATCTTTCTTGCTTTCAAAGCACTTTTGTTCATCAAACCACCTCCACTTGTTACATCCACCATAATTCTCTCAGAGTCAAGTAAGCCTTCATAAAAGGACTTCATGACCAGCCATTCTTTTATCCCATGATATGAACAAGAATTTAGGAGTCTCAGAAATTGTCCCTACAATTCGTGGAATGACTCATTGTCAAGTTGCTGTACTCCCATGATTTCCTTCCGATTTTTATTCGTTGAGCTGGAAATGTTTTTTGAAAGAAATTTTCCAGCTAGATCTACCCATGTTGTGATGGATCCATTTGGCAATGAGTAGAGCCACTCCTTGGCTTTTTCTTTAAGTGAGAATGGAAATAGTGTAAGTCGAATCTCTTCATCGATCACACCTCCATTCAAAATTGTTGCACAAACCAAGAAGAAATCATTCATATGAATATTAGGATCTTCTCCTGGTTTCCTATAAAATTATGGCAAAAGATGAATTGTACCACTCCTGATCTCGAAATTGACATTGTTGTTGCATGGAAGAGTGATGCACGAGGGCTGGTCCAACGCTCTAGGGATCGTGAAATCTTTAAGGGGCATTATGAGATTGTTTAGTGCCACTTAGACTAGAGTCAGATCTTACAGGCATTGATGAGCCATATCAAACCTATTTTTTTTTAAAGAAAAACAATTAAAGACCAAAAATAAAATAAAACACAATAGAAAATAAACTCAAAAAAAGTAAGCAATTTAATTCCCCGACAGCGGTGCTAAAAAACTTGTTGGTTGCAAAATAGCAAACAAAAATAATAAAAGCCTTGCAAGTGCACAAATTGTAAACGATAACACAACGGAAAAGTAAGGGTAGTTCACATAGAGAATTAATTACTTATTAACATAATGAGTTTATATATATGACAATCTAGGACTCGAATATAATTAAAAGTAAGAAAACAAAGACTCTAAATGCTCACACACGAATGGGGTTTTTGATTTGATTATTAAACTAAATAAAATTAAGTAACAAGAAATAAAACGCAGTAAAATTTATTGAGAAAAAATATGTGGAAAACACTAGTTAGGACCTTCTATCCACCACTAAACAATCATCCAATCCATAGACAAATAGTGAAGTTAAAGATGTCAAACATGATGAAGATATTCGCGACAAGGTGTTGGCATCCCACTCGAGTCGTATAGATGCTCTCTTAGTTAGTATGTAAGTGGCATGGCATCTACATAAATACATGTATTTCAAATCATAACCTAGCATGTGCATCTACTAGATTTAATAATAGGAATCCAATAAGAACAAAGAGAATATGAATATCACATGAACCCCTAAAATATGGTATCTATCATAGGTAATTCATGAATCAATTTCCCATAGTTGGGTCTTATTCTTATTAATTGTTGCAACCAAGGATAGATTCGTATGGTGTCCGACTTGTATCCCTGTAACATAGATTCTATAATAAAAAAATCACGCTCTAAGATGATCAATCAAAGAAACATAATAATAGAATACCAATTTTTAAGGAGAAATTGAAATCATGTTGAGAAAATAATACTTTGTTAAACAAGACTTGACTATGGGATTGATTTCATGTTTAGGGCTTCAAGAGAGCCCTAACTAACAAGAAGATTAGCTAGACATAAAAAATAGAAAATAAAATAGAAACATCTAATATAAAGAAAGATGGAAGAAGGGAATGTTGATGGAGTCTTCAATTTTCAATCTTCAATTCTCCACCCATAATCTCTTGTAGAAAACTCTTGGTATTTATAGGTGACTTCTTCTTGTAGATTCTTAATTTTTTTTGCTATAGGAAACACACCAAGTAGGAAAGAAGAATGAAATAAGAAATGAGAATCCGTTCCTAACTTGGATTTCTTCTTTTGATGATTAATTCCTAGTTTGAGTTTAGGAAGCTTCCCAAACATGTCTTGATATTCTAAAGTCATTAGGATTTGATTTGGAAAGTTTTAGGACAATTCTAGACCAATTTGGAGTGGAAATCCATCAAAATACGTAAGCATCATGGTCTGGGTAGCTACATAGGTTGCATGATATCCAAATTGCGTAACACTTTTGATATTTACTAAAAGTTCCCTAAAAACGTGTGTGTCTATACCTAAAGGGGGGGGGGGGGGGGATGAATAGGTTTTAATTAAGTCAATTACCAATTTTTCTTGATTAGTCAATATTCAAAATTCACCCAATAAAATAAACATACAACATCAAGTGTAATGTGCGGAACACACAAGATGTATACGTGGAAACCCTCCAAATGGGAAAAATCACGGGTTGTTAAGTGCGCCATACTCGATCGTAGAAATCCACTATATGAGTAAAAAGTTACACCCTCAAGTGATACTCGGACTCTCACTCTCGACAACCTTAGGCTATGGCCACTACCACTCACCACTCTTGGTTCAATCCCTAGTGATATCCCCTAATCCACTACTCTTGGCGTGAGCACCTCCTACTCTACCCCTCAGGCCTTTTACAGTGGATACCCGACCAATTTCTTGCCAACCTACCCTTGGTTGCAAGGCTTCTCTTGCTTGTGCAACTTCACACAGAAGCCACAAGACTTTGACTCAATGAAGAGTATATGGTTTAAGTGTATATATGACACCATGCTCAAATGCAATTATGTGTAAGACCAAACACAAAATGCTTAACTAGATGTAGATAATGAAATTAAACATCCTAGTTATCAAACAATGCCTACATGCCCATACCAAGGACTCAATTAGATGTGTAGATAAAATCTAACAACCTAATTGTCAATAAAAGTCCAACCAACACAAGTTGTCACAACAAATAATCAAGGGCAATTTTGCAATCAAGAAATGCAATTAATGAGGCATACACATAAATGTTCATAAATTAGACTAAAGGCATAAAGTCAACCTAATCATCAATTATGTATACATGAACATTCATGGATTAGCTATTTAGGCTTAAATGACCTAATAATGCAAGCTATCACAATACAAACCCAAACATGTCATAATTTCAATAAATATGCAATTTATATGAAGAAATGCTAATTTAAGCAATAAATGTCATGTCTTGGTAAGCTAGAACAATAATGAACAACAATGGTGGTTCTACTTACCAATCAATGAAAACTCATGCTTGGAATGATACTTGAATGCAAGATGAAGATGAGTTTGGGGTTTGGAGAGTCAAATATCAAAGCTTGAAGCTTTCTCTCTCTAATGGAGGTTCTCTCTCTCTAAATATGGGTTCTTTGAGCTCTAAGAAGGCAAGGAAGAAGAAGAGAACATATCTAAAGAAGCCCTACTCAAAACGACATCGTTTTGGACTTGGGAGACAAAGTCCCGCTGTGCGTGCCGCGGCCTAGGCAAGTGTCCAGACCGTGGTCTGCACAGCAAGGTACGGCTAGACATTACCGCTGCTTAGGTCGCTGGCTAGGCATGGCACCAAAAGCGATCTAGGCCGCGGAACACGCCAGACAGCACAACAGCTCTAGCTTTGAGCGACCCAAAACATGACCAAACTACATCCAAACCTTTTGTATAATATACCGTTGGAAAGGTATGGAAGTCTAATTTATACTCCAATTTACAAAACATGATTTGGATGTCTGTAGAAAAAGTTATTGTCATTTTAATGACCAAAGGTCAAAAACGGACAACAACAGAGATGCCCTGTTTTTATGGTCATTTTGGAGATTTCAAAACCAATCCAAACGGTCATGAAATATTACGAATAATATACCGTTGGAAAGGTATGGGTGTATAGTTTGTACATAAATTTTCAAAACTCATTTTGAATCATTTTATAAAAAGATATGATCACAAGACCATACAAAGGTCAGTTTTGAAAAACATTAGGCTCCGTTCTGTAAGCGTTTTTCAGTTGTTGTTTTTTGAAAATAAAAATGAAAATGAAAACAGTATTTTTGGTTTTATTTTCGATTTCTGAAAACGTGTCTGGTAGCAAATACTGAAAGCTGTATTTTGAAAATGAAAACGGAAAAAACGCGTCTGGTAGGTTAACTGAAAACTATCAAAAATTGAAATATCAATTTTAGCATTTTGTTTAATATTATTACAACTATAAAAAAATTGATTAAATAATTAACCAATATAATTTTTGTATTGTAATTTTTAAATTGAACAAAAGTAACACATAAAAAATTAATTCAAAAAAACATATCAAAAAAATGAATTAATCAAAACTAAACTCTTAAATTATAAATAAATAATTATAATATATATATATATATATATATATATATATTATATAATAAAAATATAATTGTATATATTATATTAATATATATACATATTATAATAATATATTAAATATTATTACAAATATTATAATTTATATAAACTATATTATAGTATTATATATTAATATTATATGATATATAATATATATTAATATATATTATATTTTAATTTACTAATTATGTAAATAATATAATATATAATATTTTATATAATATTTATATATAGTAATAATATATATATAAACTGTATTATAATATTATATTATATATTATATATTAATATTCTATAATATTTTATATTATAATATACATAAAATATATTATATATATTATAATATAATAATTATAATATATATATATATATATATATATATATATATATAAGAGGAGAACTTTGGTAATTTAAAAATCTTGTTCCGTCATGTCCTAGTTATATCAAACGCATTATAGTACAATTAATAGTTTAAGATTTTTTTTAATATAAAAAAAAAGTAAAACAGAATGAAAAACAAAAATGAAAAACGAAAAACGAAAAACAAAAAACAAGTTTTTTGTGTTTTTCAAATCTTTCACTTTTAACACTGGTTTTGTTTTTCATTTTTTTTCATTTTTTGAAAATAAAATGAAAAACGGTTAATGAACGCGTTTTTGAAAAATAAAAACGAAAACGGACTGAAAAATAGCTGCAGGAAGGGGCCTTAAAATCATTGAAATACACTCTTTTGAAACTAGACATCTTACTCCATATAATCAAATCCAGAGAAGAATGAGACCTTCTCATATGGTCACTCCAAGCGCTAAAACAAGCACACCATCGTGCGAGCGCGAACACAATACAATACCACACTTAAATCTATAAATGAAGTGCAAGTGTGATTGTGAAGAGATGCACACATATAAACAATATTAACACAAATGCAAGATCAATAAAGCATGCATGAGGTGTGTGTGTGCACCTAAACTCTTCAAGAGGCAAAGTCAAGTGAATATACCTTTTGCTCTTGAAGTAATGGAGATGCTTGGAAGCTTGCCAATGATGACCTAAGCTACCCATTATACCATCATCCCCAATGTGGTGTAGTTTGTTATGAAATAAGCCAATCATAAAATCAAGATCCTTACATTTACCACTGCCTAGGTTGCTACGCAGGCGAGGTGCACAAATCGCTGTCTATCTCGCGGGAGACTTCTTCAGCTCTGACCTTCGATTACTAGAACAATCATAACTTCCTCTAGAAAAGTCGGATTGATAATCTGAAAAGTTTGCCAGAAATGAGACTTTCGTGGCTTTCCAAAAACATATAGCCCTTAACCTGGTTCGATCTAAGGAGGAAGATATGGTCTTCACAAGTCGGATGTGTTGTAGAGGCATTTCTCCAAACTTCTCTAAAAATCACCTTTTTGTCTTCAAACTTACTTCTAAAGCTATCTTCTACAAAATCCTAACAAACATGTTAAAAAGTTCAATTATACTCAAGAACATAACATAAAACATAGGAATTAGGGGTCTCAAATATCGATATTTATTGACCTAACAGTGCATCTGCTTCAAAAAACACGATCGAGTCCTAGACTTGCTTGAGTTTCTTCTAGTCGGAGCCAACCGAGTTTACATCCATGTTTCTCTAGGCATCTACTGCCTCATGGACTTCTAACATTCTCTCCCGAATGCTCTTTCCTATGCATGGCCCACCAAAGATGGTGTTAATCACTCCCTATCTGAGTTCCCTCTTGGGTTGTCTTTTCTATTTTGCTCATTTTTTTAGGGGTCTGTCTATCGGTCAAATTCATCTTTCAAGACCACATCTTTCAAGTACCCTTCTATGATCAACTTCTCGATTTAGTCTCTCAGTTGGTAGTATTTAGGGGTCTCGTGGCTATTCTCTCAGTAGAATCGACAGTACTTAGAAGTGCATCTCCTCACAAAATTAGATTGTTTTAGGGGCATTTTGTATAAACTCTTGTTCTCTATATAAGTTAGGACTTTTTCCTATTTTTGGGCCAATAGGGTGTAGTTGGTGTATTGCCTCTTGAAGAACCTATTGCCTTTCTAATCATCTTCTTTGCGACCCTCCTTGTTCTTTACCAGATTGTTCTTTTGGTCCCACTTACAGTTACCTTTTGAACTGCCATCTTTGGGTTTTTGGCTGCTTTCCGGATAGCCACCATGTATGAGTTCTCCTCTAGGCTATCTACTCCTCCTCAACCATTACATATTGTTAACGGGAAATTTTCTTAAGATGAGAAATTCCAATCAATACCCTCAAGACCACTACAACGGAGGTGGTGGCCGAGGTCAGTGCCTTAGATATCTGACCTCTTAAGATAGAAATGAATATTCGATGGCTAATGTGATGGCAAATGAGATTTTTATTATTGATCACTAGTGGTATACAAAAATCTCTCAAATACCCTCACAATCTCTCTAGGACATAGGAGGGTGGAAACCTCGTGCCTGTCGAATATTAGATACAATGGTGGCCGTGTTTTGATCATAGAATTTAGGCCCTCTTCCCTCTCGTTATCTCTCTTTATCTCTATTGTATTTATACATGGTCCAAGCCATTTGAACCGGTGTATCTCCCGCCATGATTCTCTGAATATGGTCCCTCCTTATTGAGCGGGACCCTCTATTTAAAAGTCGTTGACTTCGAATAAATAACAAACTCAAGAATATCGCTGACGAGGATAAGTTTGTTTCCTTTTTGGAATCAAACTCTTGTCTTACACGTATGCAGAGTTTAATATTCGTTATAATGTGGATATGATCTTGTGTGTATTCATGGAATGATTCTTCATAGAGGTCGTCGAGTTAGGTGTTTGTTGCTTCGTAAAGTGAGGTAGACCCATGCTTTAGTTCTGGTCTCAGAAGCTTGGGACGGCCTTGTGGGCACTTATTGGGGGTAGTGTGGATTATGCGAGATTCTTCTTTCATGTCCAGGTAGGTGACAGACGTCCCTTAATGAATTGGAAAATTAGCTATAGCATGAATCTGATCCACTTAGAGGCTCTCTCTTCGAATCTGACGGGGACAGCGGGCTTCTTAAGAGGTTGGTGGGCTTCTGGCTTAGGCTACGAGTTAAATCTGACCCCAGGAAGCCCTGATCTGGAAGGAACTCACTCTTGTTTGTGTCGGGCTTCACTTTGAATGCCTCCTGAGCTTGGTGACCTTTCCTTACTTTCGTGGGGTGGTTTTGGAGGTGGGTCCCTGAAACCGGGGTTTCAGGATATGTGATCTCGAGAAGCTTGGAAATCCATGCATCAGGCTTTTCCCGAATCCCAGTGTTTACGTGAGGGTTTGACCTGGTCGTGCCGAGCTACATTTCTGGTAGCTTTGAATCACGATGACCCTTCCCCACTTCTGCGGGGTAGCTTTATGATTTTCCTGAGGTCCCATAAATGGCGAATTCAGGCATTGATTCGAGCTAGGAGATTAAATTTTTTTCTTTGGTCCCCTAGCCAAATTTTACTATTAACAGAAGTCCCCTCTGACTTGAACACCTGCGGTAGAGTTGTGGTTGGAGTCGGATTCCATATTTTATAATTGGGAAATTTTCCGTTACCAAATCCGGGTGGAAATCTTCACATTTAATGCGCGAGTGATGTGGCATGGGCGGACTGATACATTCCCCGAAATAATCTGGCTACATTACGGCCGCTCCACGATTCGAGGCGATCTTACCGAAGATTTTGTTGACATCAACGACTCTTTCACCTCTATTTAATCCCGGCTTACTCATCCCTTTGGTCACACCTTACTTTTAAATTTTCAAAACTCCCTCTCTTTAGCAAATTCAGTTTTCCCTTTTTTCTTAGCCTCCAAACCCTATTATACCATGTCGAAGATCAGTCATGACTCCGTCGACTCCCTCGTTGACGGTACAGAGGTTTCCAAGCTTGTCCAATGAAAGCGGGCTCGACGAGACCTAAATAGGGGCGATTCACCTCCGACCCCATAACGTCGTCGATCGAACATGAACGTGGCAATCGAGACTAAGTTTTCTAATCGACCAAATAACCCATTGAGCTTGGTTGATGAGGATTCTGGTGAGGAAAATAGGGATGACGTTGCTGGAAAGGACCAAGCCACGGTTTTCAGTTCGGCCCTGGAGAGGCTTCTTCCCTATGACTTCAGAGTCATTTCTGAATCCACCGTTGACCCGCAGTCGCTCAGTCGCATGAGGTCAAAATATGGCATTCCTGACAGCATCTCCTTCACAGTCTCTTACCAAAATTACGATATCTTTAATTCACCCAAAGGTATACTCCCCATCCATATCGCGGCCTTCGAGAACGTTGTCCCCCTTCATCCTACCCTTTGGTGGGCTCCCATCGCCCTACAACTAGCTCATCTCCAGTTGACACCCGGTTTCTGGAGGTATCTGATCGGCTTCCTCGTGTTGTGGAGGGAATAATGCGAGTTAAGCAAGGTCACCCGTGAGTCAATAGCCGAGGAGCTAGCATACCTCTTTCAGATTGGCAGCTTGTCTGGGGTCCCTTGAGGTCAGTTCTATGTCAAGGCAAAGAAAAACTCAATTTTATCATCCCTGGTGCCTCGAGAAAAGATCCTGCTTGGAAGGAGGAGTCGATCCTAGCGGGCAAGGATTGGGGGAGATCGACCTTCATAGGAGGGCATGAGTTCGCGGTTTCAACCACTTTCAATGATAAGCCCTCATGGGGCTGAGATTCCTTGCCTACCGAGTCTGAGGTTGTGTTGAAAGCCATCCTTGCCAGGGACTATTTGTCCCTGAAGTTCCCAACTGCTGACCCTTTTGATTCTCGTCGAGTAAACCGCTATCTGTGAATATCCGACACTACTTCTCGTAAGTACTTTGAGCTATTATGCTTTGTATCGTCGAATGGTTCAGTTCTGATGGCTTTACCCCCCCTCTTTAACTATTTTTATTGTTGCTCCAGCTTCCCGTAAGCCCAACAAGCTTGCACTCCACTCTCTTCTGCCAAGTCAAATTGAGAAAATCCTCTGGTTTCTCCAGATAAGGAGGGGTTACCCGCTCCAGTTAGGGTTTTGTCTGCTTTTGATCCATCCTCTTCCCAGCAAATGTCCAAGTTATCTCTCCTGCATCTCGGACTACCAAGGTATAGGGTAAAGGGGCCTCCGTTTCTCAAGCCGTTAACGCAGTAGCATCAGCTTCCGCTCTAGGTACCCATGTTCTTGCTTCTGCTCCTGTCGGATACTTTTGCCTCTCTTTCTATATTCCCAACCCCTAGGGATCCAAAGGACCCCAAGGTTGCTGTTGAAGTGGTTTCCCCAGTGTGCTCGCCAAATCAATCAGGCTTTACCTTTCAATACGAGGTTATCAGGCAATTTGTTGCTTCTTGGCCCTGGGGTAGCCTTTCTATGATGTCTTTAATGCCCATAGACATTATGATTATCAAGGGTTTTGCCCTCTTGGCTGAGGTAGTCATCGCTTTTTTTTTTCTCATGCAATAGTTTGGTTCGTCATTTCCTAATTTTAATTCTTTAGCATACTTTCAAATTTCAAGTAGCAATGGGCCATCAAGTGGCTTCTCTCCATGACCGGGCAACCAGGGCTGAAGCTGAAGCTGAAGCTGAAGCTGAAGCTGAGCGGGCTATGAATTGTGGCGCGAGATCAAGTCTTGGTTCAAGAGATGACCTCTAGCTAGAGGGGAATGGAAGCAGAACTGGCCGAGCTTCGGTGTGACCATGAGAGGTTGAAGCGGTCTTTCGATCAAAAAACCCTCATGTCTCAATGTCTAGCCAGTCAGCGGGATAACTGGAAGGAAGAAGGGAATACGCTGGAAATTGAAAACCAAGGTCTGCAAGCCTAAGTTTGCAGGCTTTAGTGTGAGGTGGACTCCTCCTTCAGTGAGGGATAATTCTACACCTCCTACCAGGTTGCTGAAGTTCTACCCTCCATCTTTAACCTATCGGTTATTGCCAACTGGGATAGAGATGAGATACTGGCCAAGGTCGTAGAAATGTCTCGTCCCTTGGGTGATGAATTGGGTCCCTCTAATATGGCTGAAGTCGGGAGGTAACCAGCTGTGTCAGACCTTCATCCCCCTCCTCTAGTCTTCCCAACGTCAGGTCCTAGAGAATTCTCAAGGGGGGTTCAACCCACAAAGACTGAAGGAGGCCATACAAAAGCCTGAGACCCCTATGAAGTGTCTTCAAGGGAAGAGCCAGCAGTAGGAGAGAGAATGTAGAAGTCAATGGCCAATCTTCTCGACGCAACCATTCCACCCGAGGTCATGGTGGTGGTTAACGAGGTTTTGGAGGAGGACCCAGCTGAACCACAGGTAATCGGGAATCCTCCGGTGGAAGGAGTGGTAGAGATGGTCTTCCAAAATGAGCAGCCATTGGAATTAGGAGCAAGGGGAGAGGTTCATCAAGAAAGGGGAGAAAGGAATCCAGAAGAAGCAGGATCCTGATACGGTTTACTCACATATTGCCTTGACAGCCCGAAAATAGGGATGTCCATCAAAACTTTACTCATGTTTGATCGCCATCATCATTATCCTTTATTTTATTATTTTTTTTATAGCCCGGAACCGGGGGTTGGGCTCCCTGTTTGATTACTGTAGTCTGACCAGGGGATAGACTCCCATTCCATTAATGAAAACTAACTTTAGATCTCGTTCATACTTTTTTTTTTCAATGAATTTTGATTTGATTGGCATCTACTTGCTTCATTTCTAACCTTGACCTAGGTGCAGCCTTTCAAACAACTTGACTTAACTCAACTTGGGAAAAACAACCAGATATAGAGAAACTTCTTAAGTGTGAAAGTAGACAGCTAGCTTGAGCTTTCAACTCTCAACAGAAACTTGTAGCTTGGTGACTTTAGTAAATAGTCCCCTTGTGTGATTGCAGGCTAGTCTGCATCTATCACAATAAGCAATCACATATACACGGAGATTTAGCAACTAGTAATAACTGGGACATTGGAGTTTGAGCAAAAGATCTTTCCATTCTCGAGTCCTTCTAAGGGGTTATAGCCCGATCGAGACATCAAGGGGGGCTATCTAGCCATCTCCTAGTCTTGAGATCAGAATGACAATCGTGCTCTTACTTGAGTCCTTCTTGGGGGCGGTACCCCGACCAAGGCATCAAGAAGACTATCTAGCTATTTTCTGGTCTTGTGATATGGACGACAACTATGCTTTTATACTCAGATCTTTCTTGGGGGTTGTAGCCTGACCAATGTATTAGGAGGGCTATCTAGCTATATCCTGGTCTCGAGATCTGGTTGGCAATTATGCTCTTACACTCAGACCCTTCTTGGGGGTGGTAGCCTGACCAAGGCATCAGGAGGGATATCTAGCTATTTTCTGGTCTCGAGATCTGGATGACAATTATGCTCTTACACTCAGACCCTTCTTGGCGGGGGGTAGTGCCCGGCCAAGGCATCAGGGATAGCGAGGGGGCTTCCCCGGCAAATCCCTGGTCTTGGGATGATAATGTCGAATTTTCCCATGTAGACCCAAACCACTGTAGAACATAGTTGAGGATGGAGAAAACAGACTTTATTGATAAAAAAAGAATGGCATACATTATTGCGGGGAATTGAAAACTAGGTGAAGGTAGCCTGCTCACAAATCCCTGTTTAGGGGTAGAATTTTCTCAGGTAATCTGCATTCCAAGTATGATCGATGAGTCATCCATTCATATCCTCAAGCTTGTACGCCCCGTTGCGGACAACCACCTTTACTAAATAAGGTCCTTCCCATTTGGGTCCCAGAACCCTGTCTGACCTCTTCCTGGTATTCAATTTCACTTTCCTGAGAACTAGGTCCCCTTCCTTAAAGTTTCATGCTTTGTCCCTCCTGTTAAAGTATCTAGCAATCTTACTCTGGTAAATTGCTACCTTCTTAACTACCCGATCTTGTTTTTCTTCGAAGAGATCCAAGCTAGCTTAGAGCTTATCCTCATTGCTTCCCTGTTCAAAATGTTGAACTATGAAGGAGGTCAGTTTGTGCTCAATGGGAAGAACTGCTTCAACCTCAAAGGCAAAAGAATAAGGCATTTCTTTGGTGGCCGTTCTCTTCATAGTGCGATAAGCTCAATGGACCTCGAGAAGCTCCTCGACCCATCTACCCTTTTTCTGTTGTAGCTTCTTTTTAAACATCTTCTTAATAGTTTTATTGCTGGATTCCACCAGTCCGTTAGTCTGAGGGTGGGCTAGTGAAGCAAATCTAAGGTCGATTCCTAAGTCCTTGCAAAAGTACTTAAATCGGCCATTATCAAACTACTTACTGAGGTCAACTACAATGACAATAGGGGTCCCAAACCTGTAAATTACATTATTTTTGATGAATCTTGTTATATTTTCTTCCAATATCTGGGAGAGCGGTCCGGCTTCGACCCATCTTGTGAAATACTCAATCGTCACGATAGCATGCTTGGCTTGACCTGGAGCAGTAGGAAGCTGTCCGATCAAGTCGACTCCCTATATAGCAAAGGGGTATGGTGAGCTAAGGGATGACAGCCGCTCTGGTGGGAGGTGACTAAAGTTTGCGGTCTTCTGGCATGATTCGTAGGATCGTACTAAGTTCTTTGCATCTTGATGGACAATTGGCCAGTAATATCCCATGCGGAGTACCTGATATGCCAGAGCTTCCTTACCAATGTGGTTCCCACATTCCCAGAGTGAACCTCTTTTAATGCCTATTTGGCATCATCAAGATGTAAACATCGAAGCAGAGGAAGGGATTTGCCCCTCCTGTATAGGTACCCATCTACCAAGCAATACCGGACTGAGAGCCTTTTGATTTTCCTAGCCTGGTCGGGCTCCTCGGGGAGCTTTTTTTCTTGGAGATAATCCACTATTGGGTCCATCCAGCATGGTTACCGATCTAGGGTATAAGTCTCCTTACCTGCTACTATGCTGGGTAGGGGGATCACTTGGAGAGGGACTTCTTGTGGTAAGGTCTGGCCACCATTCACAGCTATCTTGGCTAGGACGTTAGCTCGACGATTCTGTTGTCGAGGTTCCTGCTCAATCTTAAATCCTATAAATTTACTCTTAAGCTATTGAACTAGCTTTTAGTAAGCAATCATATTATCCCCTTTTGCCTGATAATCCCCAAAGACTTGGTTGACTATGAGCAATGAATCACTTCTGACCTGCAGATAATCGACCCCGAGCTCCGTGGCCGCCCTTATCCCAGCTAAGAGGGCTTTATACTCTGCCTCATTGTTAGTGGCTTTAAATTCAAATCTGAAATAGTGGCAATACTCAGTCCCCTCTGGTTCAATTAAAACTATGTCCGCTCCTCCACTGGCTTGGCCAGACGCTCCATATGTTTAGAGGATCCATGACTTGTAACCTTCTGGCCAGCTGTCGAATTCTAGAATCATCTCATGAGCTATATTTGTCATTGCGGAGGTCGCTTAGCCTGGGGGGTACTGAGAGCTCTGGTACAAAGTTCGCCAAAGCCTGGGCTTTAATTGCGGTCCTAGGCTTATACCTTATATCAAACTGGGTGAGCTCTATGGCCTATAAAACCAACCTTCTAGATTCATCCAGCCTTTTGTAAGAATTGATGAAGGGGTTGGTCCGTCACTACTACTATTGAGTGAGCTTGAAAGTAGGGACGGAGCTTCATTGCCAAGGTCACCAAGGCATAAACGAGCTTCTCTAGAAGGGTGTAATTTCTTTCTGGTTTGGTTAGAGCATGACTCACGTAGTAGATAGGCCAATGGACCCTATCTCCACATTTCTTGACCAAGGCCCCACTTACTGCAGTCTCTGAAACGGCCAAGTAGACTTACAACTCTTCTCCAAGACTTGGCTTGAGCAGTAGAGGAGGGCTTGACAGATATTTCTTCAAGGCTTGAAAAGCTTGTTCATTCTCCTGGTCTCATTTCATGTTTCTTCCCTACTTAATGGCTTTGAAGAATGAGAGAGATTTATCGGTAGACCAAGAAATGAACCTGTTGAGCGCTGCTACCTGCCCGGTCAAGACTGGAACCTATTTAAGTGTCATGGGGGACTCTAGATCCAGGATAGCCTTAATCTTTTTCGGGTTAGCCTCTATGCCTCTCTTATGAACCACGAAGCCTAGAAACTTCTCCGTAGTTACCCCAAATGTGCATTTGGAGGGGTTCAATCTCATATGGTTCTCCTCTAAGATCACGAAAGTTTTACGATGGTCATCCAAATGGCTTTCAGGGGTTGATGACTTGGTGATCATTTCTTTGATGTACATCTCCATTGATCTTCCAATTTCGGTCTTGAACAGCCGATTGACCAATAGTTGATATATAGCCCCCGCGTTCTTAAGCTATAACGGCATCACCTTGTAGCAATACAGACCCCGTCCGGTGATGAAACCGGTCTTTTTCCGGTAGGCGGGGTGTATCATAATCTGGTTGTATCCTGAAAACACGTCCATGAAACTCATGTGCTTGTTTCTAAAGGTGGAGTCAACAAACTGATCAATTTTTGGTAGATGGAAACTGCCTTTCGGACATGCTCTATTGAGGTCGATATAACTGATGCACATACGCCACTTCATATTAGCCTTTATGACCATGACCACGTCGGCGATCCATTCGGGGTAACGTGGTTCTCTGATGAAGCTCGCTTGGGTCAATTTGTTCACTTCTTCCTGAACCGTAACATTTCTTTCGGCGTTAAAGTGACACTATTTTTTTAAGGGCTTGAAGGTCGGATCCACTGCCAATCGGTGAGCAACCAAAGATAATGGGATCCCGGGCATCTCGTCCTGACTCCAAGCAAAAATGTCATTGAATTCTTTGAAGAGCCAGATCAAACCCTCCTTCACTCCCGGTTCAAGGGTGGCTCTAACTTTGACGACCTTCGAGGGATCGCCCATCCGAATGGGAATCTCTTCCAGCTCATCTGCTGGATGACCGTGTAGGGAAAAAACGGTTCAAAGCGCAACAGAAGCGTGAGAAAATTAGAAAATTAGGGTTTGCGTATAAATATTTTTTTCCATTTTATGCAACGAGAACCTTAACCCTAGATTAATTGACGTATATAAACGCATTCTACCTTTTTCTCATGACCATTGAACAAGTGCCGAATTGATTCCGTAAGATCTTCCAATCCAATCACGAACGTGAATCACCTATGAGTGTGGACTCCCTTTCTTTAAATTGTATACCTGAGGATGGAGACAAAACAAAATCTTTTCTTTGTTAGTTACAAATATCCTCTAAGAGGAAATATCCAAGAACGTCCGGTCACTTGTGAAATATCAATCAACTTGATTGAAACTCGCTTGAACCTTGATTCAATGTTGTACACAAAACCCTTATGATGTAAAGGATACTACTGTACTATTGAAAACAAAAACGTTCCCCTTTTTCTCTTCTTGTCCGAATTCACACACTATTGTTTAGAGATGATCGAATTTTGTCTAGAGTAAAATCAGATTTTTCTGCCTCAAAATTCCTATGATGGCCAAATTCTTCTCTTAAAATAATATGGCTGGCTGAAATTATCCTCTCAATTGCCTTAGCGCTGGCCGAATTTCTTATACACATATATATAGGATCATAAATCCTCTCCTAAGAAGGATTTACTTGGTTGGAAAGAATCTTTTCCTTAAGTGATTTATTGGGTAGTTAAGAATCCTTTTCTAAAAGGAAATCTATCCTTTCCTATATACACATGGGCTGGCCGAATATCTCTTTGATATAGATTATGAGAGTTTATTCTTTCCTAAGAATGATTTACTTGATGGACAATAATCCTATCCTTAGGTAGATTTACTTGGTGGTTAAGAATCCTTTTCAAAGAAGAATTCTACCATTAAGTAGTTTTACTTGGGGACCAAGAATCCTTTTCCAAAAAGAATCCTTTCCTACACCAAGACTCCTAATCCAACTCTATAGTGTATTTGTAACCATATTAAAGACTTCCTAATTTGATTAGATAAACAATTTCTTTTATTTATCTACTTATCAAATATAGTCTTTAACATTAACTATACTACCAACAATAGTATATAGTTTTAGGAGACCATCTCCTACTAGGAAAAAGATTTTGACTTTTAATTAAATAATTAATTAATCAACAAATTAATTAATTTCCATTTAATTAAATAATAAAATAAAAATAATATATTTAAGCTTTTCTTAATAGCCTTGCCTGCCGCCCATACCATATATATGGGCCATATATTATTTTTCTTATTTTATTAAATTCATTGGACCTTAAAATAAAGTCCAAATGTGAACTAGACCTATTCTTACAAAAAGAAACAAGTTCTCATGCCTTAATTCAATTCTAGATGGAACCCTAAATTGGTCCGGTAGAATATATCAAGTGATCCATGCAAGTTCGTGTAGATTGGGGATCTTTACGGGCTATCTAAATTTAAGCTCAATAGACACAACCCAATCAAAATCAACAAATGATTCACTTAGGCTCGATCTATTTAATTTTAGTTCATTCCACTAAAGAACTAAAATTGAACTCTTAAATAAAGATAGAATAAGTTGATGTTACTCACTCATACCCTAGACAACCTTATTGGAGAAAGTGTATCCTCATGAATAATACTAGTAATCGCCAAGAGCTCATAGACCGCCTATAGCTCTCCAAGTTACCATATTTACTCATATGACCACATTTTGAACTTGGATATTTTGACTTGTCCAGAAGCCATGTTTCAATAGACACTATTGAAAACTTAACGTTAAGATTTAATATCCAATACCTCAAAACATCCATATGATGGTATTCTACGCTCATTCAATAAATGGAGCCACGATGTCCATATCTATAAATGAAGTCCTCTATTGATTAACAAATGAATACCACCAAACTATCGAGGATAGACTGTGCTATATTACTCATTGATAGCTCAAATGATAACACTTGCAACCATAAGTCCATCATTTATCTCAGGATTGAGATATACTCTCCGATTGTCTTCAAATGAAAACTTTTATCCATTTACGGTTCTAGATAAAGTATTTCATTTTGATCATATTCAATGCACCCAGTGCACTAGATTCTTTTGCCCAAAGACACCACTTTTTGATGATTTTAGACTCATCATAACACATTTGATCCCACTCAGATGCTAGCAAAAGAATCTACAACTTTGACAAGATGAAGGTGCCCAACCTTTTATCTTAAGTTGTGAATATTATTCTAGACTAACTAAAGAATTGTGTCTATCTCATACATATCTAGATGTATGAACAATTCTTCTTTTCTTATAGTCTTTTGACCTTATGATTATTTACTTTTGACAATTATAATAATTAAACTATAAATGCTATAAGATTTGTTAAACTAGAAATCACTTTATTCATACGAAAGATTGTTAATTACAATATTACACTCTTGCTATCGAGCATAATCCTAACAGACCGCTGACCCATTCTCTTTTCTGTTCCTCTTCGTCTGGCATCACGGGGTCATCCTCTGGGTGATTTGTGGGTTCTATATCTTCCAAGGTCAATACAGGTGTTGCCCTATCCTGGATCATTGTTACCTGTGCAAGTTGTTTTGCTAAAGCTGTTGGGTTGGCAGACACCGCATAACATCTCTTAGCTGCATGCTGGGCACCCTATACCTCCCACACCTTGTCTTTTACTGTTAACTTCTGGACATTGTGTTAAATGGATAAGACCCCCTTTAAAGATGACAAGAAAGGCGTTCCCAATATCGCATTGTAGGCCGATGGGGTATCTACCACCACGAAGTTCGTCATAATATTTTACTAGAGGGGGGATGTTTCTATAATTACCGGGAGGATCTTTGATTCCTCAGGTATGATCAAGTCCCCAGTGAATCTATAAAGTGGGGGTGCAACTATTGTAACACTATTGTGTCAAATTCAGTTTTTTCCAAAGTATCATTCAAGAGGATGTCGATGATACTGCCTATGATAACAAGCGCGTGATGGACCATGCAGTTAGCGTTCTGCACTGTGACCACCATTGGGTCATCGTGAGGCTGCACGGTGTTATAGACATCTGCCTCGGTGAAAATGATCTGAGACAACTATAAAGGGTTTGTCAGGCTCTAGTGGACCTTGAAGATACCTCGCCATTCATCTGCACGAGGGATCTTCCCTGTGTGGTTTTTCCTTGAATTGTTGGAGGTACCAGCCATAGTGGGTCCTCCACTGATGGTATGTATCACCTGGATTTGTTGCATCAGATCCGCCTGTTCCCTCCTTCTCTTCTTAGCGTGCTTACGGATCTTGGCTTGCACTTCCCTTCCAGTCTGAATGCTATCCCTGACCTACTGTAAGAATTCTACCAAACATCCTCCCCTTATCAAACCCTCAATCTGATTTCACAGGTTATAGCACTCTGAAGTGTTGTGTCTCACGTCTTCGTGAAAGTCACAAATTTATAACGGTTTCTCTTATCGACGAGGGCTTTCATGGTTATGGGCTACTGTAGTAACCCCTTGTCCCGAATGGCAAGATAGATTGTTTCACGGGATACATTTAAGGAGGGTGTAATGATCATATCCTCTCTCATCTCGAGCTATTGGGGCTACTGTCCTTGGAGGAGGCAAAGCCCGCGGAGGAGTTTTTTTTACTGGATACTTTTCTGGTATGGATTGAGAAATAGGGAAGCGATACGTCGACCTGTTGGGGGGGTTTGTTCTAGCTTTTCTGAGCTTGCTCTGGTTTGGGAGCTTCATTTTTTTGTAGCTTAACGGCTCTCATATAGTCGTGTTCCATCTTGACCTTGAACTGTTCGTCGACTTTAATTTGCTCTAGAGCCCGATCATATTCTTATTGGTAGGTCTCTGGAGGTTGTTTGGTAAAAGACCGGAAAAGCTTACCTGCCCACAAGTTCCTCTTGAAATTGATGAGGTTTTCTTCTCAGTGAAGAACCCCATCTGGATGACTTCCTTATGGAATTGTTCGACATAAGCCCGGAGGGTTTCTCATCTCTCCTGGATCATGTACTGTAGATGGAATTGGATCCTTCAATCGAGGTTTAACTCCCTGGAATTACAAGCAGAAATCATTTGACAGCTTCGTGAAGAAATCTACACTGCTAGCTGGTAGCTTTCTGAATCAAGTCTTAGCATAATTCGTCAGCGTAGTTGGGAAAATCCAGCACATGGCGGCCCTGGTCGTGTTCTGGACCTCTATCTATTGGATGAAGCTCTCCAAGTGGCTCAAAGGATCCTCTGTCCCAGAGAATCTATCAGTCGGTATTTTGAATTTTGGCGAGAGCTCCGCCTCCAGAATCCTTCTAGTGAAAGGAGCATTCATCTCACTTAGAGGATCTTTCTTGTCTTTCTTGTACTTCTCCTTCTTCATTTGCTGGATCTCTTTCTAAAGCTCTACTAACTGGTCTCTCAGACGCTTGTTCTCGAGTTTCCTTGAATTAACCTTAGATTCCTTACTGTCAGACCTTTCTGATGAGCTGGCAACCTCTACCCGATTCCTTCTACTTATGGGATATTCCTAGGGTTTTGCTGGCATTCTTCCTCTTTAGCCCAGGCTTTCCTCCTTAAAATTGTTGGGTGAAGAAACTCTAGCTGCTCCCAGGGAAGGACATCCACCGCAGATTTAACTTGCCTGGGTTGGTAACGTGGTGGCACTTCAAGAACGGGGGGCATGGGCGCTAACGAGTTGGCTCCGAAAGGGTAGGTTCCAGGGGATCAAAGGTGGGTTGCCAAGTCCCGGGACTGCTTGGTTCTCCTCAATTGCAGAGGTTTGCTTGCAGGATAGTAATACCCTCAACGAGCAGTCGAATGTGGGCATTTTTCACAATGGTCACCGTTTGTTGGTCAAGCGTGGCCTGCCTTACCATAGGGGGATCCAGAGCTCGCACAATGGATGACTGATGTGAGTCCTCGCCATGAAGCCTGTATTTTCTTCCTTTCTTCAGGATATTTCATGTCGACGCAGATGAATGTTGTCCCGATGCGCCGAGCTGTCCTTGGGAGGAGCGAAGCCTCATGATTATTGCAAAACAACAAACTTGTGAATATAAAAATAGTGGTGTGGTTATTTTTTCTCACAGACGACGCTAGAAAGTGTTAATGAAAAATTTACTCAAAATGAGAAATTCCAATCAACACCTTCAAGACCACTACCACGGAGGTGGTGGCCAGGGTCAATGCCTTAGATATCTGACCTCTTAAGATAGAAATGAATATTCGATGGCTAATTTGATGGCAAATGAGATTTTTATTATTGATCACTCGCGGTATACACAAATCTCTCAAATACCCTCACAATCCCTCTAGGACATAGGAGGGTGGCAACCTCGTCCCTATCGAATAGTAGATACAATGTTGGCCATATTTTGATCACAGAATTTAGGCTCTCTTTCCTCTCTTCATCCATCTTTATCTCTATTGTATTTATACATGGTTCAAGCCATTTGAATAGGTGTATCTCCCGCCACGATTCTCTGAATCTGTTCCCTTCTTATCGGGCGGAATCCTCTCTTTAAAAGTTGTTGACTTCGAATAAATAACGGACTCAAGAATATCGCTCAAGAATATCATTGACGAGGATAAGTTATTTTCGTTTTTGGAATTAAAATCTTGTCTTACACGTATGCAGAGTTTAATGTTCGTTATAATGTGGATATGATCTTGTGTGTATTCATGGCATGATTCTTCATGGAGGTCTCCGAGTTAGGTGTTCGTTGCTTCGTAGGGCGAGGTAGACCCATGCTTTAGTTCTGGTCTCAGAAGCTTGGGTCGGCATTGTGGTCACTTACTGTGGTAGTGTGGATTAGGCGAGATTCTTCTTTCATGTCAAGGTAGGTTACAGGCGTCCTTTAGCGAATTGGAACATTAGCTATAGCATGAATCTGATCCACTTAGAGGCTCTCTCTTCTTATCTGACGGGGATAGCAGGCTTCTGGAGAGGTTGGTGGGCTTCTGGCTTAGGCTACGAGTTAAATCTGACCCCGGGAAACTAATCTGGAAGGAACTCAATCTTGTTTGTGTCGGGCTTCACTTTGAGTGCCTCCTGAGCTTGGTGTCCTTTCCTTGCTTTTGCATGGTTGTTCTAGATGCAGGCCCCTGAAACTAGGGTTCCAGGATAATTGATCTCGAGAAGCCTGGAAATCCACGCATCGGGTTTTCCCTAATCCCAGCTTTTGCGTAAGGGTTTGACCCTGTCGTGTTAAGCTTCATTCCTGGTAGCTCTGAATCCTGATGACCCTTCCCCACTTCTGCAGGGTAGCTTTATGATTTTCCCGAGGTCCAGTAAATGGTGAATTCGGGTTTTGATTCGAGCTAGGAGAGTGGAAAATTTCTCTTTGGTCCCCTAGCCAAGTTTTACTATTAACACATATCTACCCATGTCATCTGCCAAGTTTGTGTAAGCGGTTGGCTCCTTCTGTTTCAAGCTGATTGACAACTGGTTGTGCTGCAAGCTATTGTTGAATGCAAACACCACCGTATCATCATTAGGATCTTATACCTTCGATACTTCCGATGAGAATCTAGTCGAGCAGTCTTTAAACTTCTTACCTTTTTTTGCCACAAAGTTTACAGAACGGATATTGATTTTATACATTAAATGTTCCCCATGAACTGTCTGGTAAAGTCTTGTATTCATTCCTTGAAGTACCTGATTGATCCCCTAGTGGGGCCACCAAATCACCAGGACCCCTGGTCTCTTAAAGTCTGAGGGAACATCCCACACATGAGTGCATCATCATAGTCATATTGTGTCATCGCACTCTGTTATCTTCTGACGTGCTCTTAGGGGTCAGTGTTGGCCTTGAATTGTTCCACATGTGGCATCCTGAACTTTTCAGAAAAACGGGCTTGCCTTATGGAATTATCGAATGGATTGCTAGAATTACCAATTAACAGATTCCCCAGCTCTGCCTTTGCTATAGAGCTTCTATCCTCTTTAACAAGACTTCTCGCTCGCCCTCTGGCTGCCCATGCTCATTGAACCTCTAACGAATGGTAAGGCCATAAGGGTCCCCTGAAACTCAACCTATGACTTGGGCATCACGGAGTTTGTATTTAACCATAGGGGTTGTTTCCCTGCATCTTCTGGGTAAAGCTTCCTCATTAGGTGAAAATGATGGGGATCTCTGCCTACGACCGCCATATCTGTCTTCCTGATCGTACATTGTCCCCCCTTCATGATACTTTCTTATGTCGGCCTACAAATTGGACTCCTTACGTTCTCCTGTTTCTCGATTTTCTTGGCATGTGCCCTCTATGATCCTAGTCATCTTAGCAATCATCCCTCTTTCAAGAGTGTTTCCTCATTTCATGATGATTCACCCTATCTCTACCAGATTTCTGTGGTGCGTCTAGGGTCTTTACTACTATCTCAGAATGTATCTTGGGGTCCTGGGCCGCCACCGATGTAGATAGTTGATATGGTGAGGTCAAGCTGGTGGTAGTCATTATGTTGATTCCCTGTCTAGTGGCATCCTTAATGACTCTCCGCAGGGTTTCTTGGACTTGTCGGAATGCATCTGGGGTGATGCCCAGGATGGTGTCTATAGAAATTATCACATCTTGTCTTATGGAAGTCGGAGTTCTGGTGCATAAATCTTCTCAGGCAACATTAGTGCTTGCTAAACTAAGGTTGCTAACACCACGCAGGGTGCTAGGGTCACGTGGAGATTGACTTCCATCTCTACTGTTTGCTATGTTTCTGTTTCATAAGTTTTCGATAGGTGTTAACTTTTCCCCCGCTTTCTAGTGCCAATTGTCGACGGTGATTTTTGGATTAAGTAAAATCAACCATACATCTAATAAGTTAATACGAATCAAAAGTTAAATTATAGCGCAAGAGAATAAATCAAGCATGTAAAAAAAGAGTTTTATATGGTAAACCCAATGAGGGAAAAAAACAACAGTCGCCAGAGGCGGCGAGGAAAGAACTTCACAATGTACTAAACGAATTGTTACACACTTAATCTCGCTAACTCTCTTGTATACTTTTTTATGTTAATCCCCTTATGGGTGTGATCAGGGTCTATTTATATATGCATAAAACCCTAATTCTTAGTGTACAGGGAAAGTTGATGAGATTTGATAAGACTCTAACTTGTTAGAGTCATTTTTCCTGATCCGCATCATTTATTTCTAAGGATGGGTATTTCCCCATGGGGCCCCATCCCCCATGGCCACCATAGGGTTTGGGGGGCCATATTCACCCCCCCCCCCAAATGAATTCAAACATTTTTTGGGGAAGGTGGTGGGGTACCTCCCCCCAAATCCAAAACCCCATTAGGCCCCCAAAATATTATATATATATATATATATATATATATATATATATATTATTTCTAATTATATTTTTATATAAAAATTTTAACAATTAAAAAATTAAAAAATTATAATATTAAAGTATTAAAATTAACATGATTATTGATTCAATTATTTTGTATTGTATTTTTTTATTTTGTGTTTTTATTATTTTTTGGATTGAAAATTTGAAATTCAAAATTGAAAAGGAAATGAAATGAGAGAAACGGGTTTTGGGGGTGGGGGTGGGGGGTAGGGGAACATCCCCCCCCCCAAAAAAATGTTCCCTTCACTGTCCCCCCAAATAGATTTTGAGAGAGGTGGTTAGGGGAGGTTTGAGGAATGTGGGTGGGGGTTAGGGTACCCTTCCCCACCTAATTGGGCCCCCACACCCATCTCTATTTATGTACTGAACGTAGATCTCTTGCCTAATTTAGACTCTGGTATCTATAAGAAATATTGCTTCCTTATCGGAGTGTGCTTTGAGACACCATATTCAAGTAATGCTCATTCTTAGCGTATTTGAGTCGTAATTGTGTTAACATTGTCCACATGTCACTCAACTAACTATCTATCAGACCCAACCAGTGATTCTACTTCAACCCGACCATCTCAATAATCCCGACCGGGTTATCTTTACATGGTAGATCTAATCACTTTAGCTGAGTTATCTCCACGTGATCATTTAGGTGACCCCAACCGGGTGTTTTGAGGCCATTGTTGGTCAACTTAGGTTGGTTCAGTCTAGTTGAGTTTTGGTGACGTGTCATTCTTTCAGATTTTACCAATAACAATACCCTTTTAAACATTCGAGCCGAGTATCTCATTCAGCTCGAAAGGAACTCACTCGGTGATGCTTGTTTAATTTGCTTTTGGTTTTTGTCTCGTAGATAATTAATGTTTATTAATACTTAACAACTAAGTATTTAATTTCAACCATAATCGTTTGATTTGCCCAAATGACGTGACGAGAATGACGAAATCATTGACGGCTTTTTTATTTTTGAATGGCACGTGATCTATGGGGTTCGTTCACCAACCCCCACTCTCACACGTATGCTTTCAGTTACGGGATGACGTCACCCTTCACTATGTATTTTGAAAACTCTTTTTCTTCCCTCTCTTACAATCTTTCTCTGCAATTTTCTTCCTCTAGAGATGCAACCCTAATTTTTCAAATCTTCTTGCTGTTTCAACCCTCGAGCGTCCATCTACCTTTTTCAGACCGTCAATTTCACCAACATCAGTATTCACACTTCATCCATTACAATCTCTCAGGGATGAATCCTATCCTTCGCCATCGTTCCTCTGAATTACTTATGCGTGCTATTGAAATAGGTGATAAGGAAAACATCGCTAGACTTGAGTCCATATTATGGGGTCACCCTCTTGCGTTTACTCCTTAATCTCAACTCGTAACTCTCAACGTGGTTTACTCAATTGCTCATCCCGAGTTTTTACTTGCACATTTTAACCCCCCTACTTCTTTTGTTGGAGCATGCCCAGTTATGTCGAAGGAATACATTACCAGTCATGGAAGCAGGGCTTCGACCAGGAACTCTCCCTCTTCTATAATAGATTTGAAAATCCCCTCGCAAAGGTTAAAGCTAGCTGACATCCCTAAGAGGTGCCAAGCGCACTTGTTGAATTTTTCTATTGAACAACCATATGACATCAATTACAAGGTGAACGAGGTAGCCAATCGAGAAATTGTAAAGTTTGTGGACATATTTGATATTCCCTGATCAATAGAGCTAATCCCTAGTGGTCAACGTGCTGTTTGGAATCCTCCCCAGGGCTTTGTCGCTATCTACGGGGCCATGCTCACTTCTAGAGTAACTCTGTGGCTAAGGCAAGGATTACTTATACATAACTGACTGCCAATTCTTAACGAATCCTGATTAGTTTATGGCATTTATGGAAATTGATTAGGGCCAAGTATCTTCCGACCCCCCCCAGGAGATTCGTAAGTTCTACACTATTAGTCGATCGGATGTTAGAGGCATTTTCCACCTTCAATCAAACTCTCCCAGCCATTGGATCCCCCGGGCGTTCAAGGAGAAACCCACTTCCGCATCTAGCAAAAAACACAGGGGCTTTATATTGGAAGAACAATTGGTTTTTCTTAATGGTGATTGGGGAGAATCAGTCGTGGCTGAACCCCTTTAGAATTTAACCATAAAAAGTGTCTCAATACACTTTTACAACCTGGAGCTATGGAATAAAACACTCGCTAAGCTGACTCAAGGCTAAGCTGATTTGGTAATCGCGGTGGCTTAGACTTTTTAGGAAGCCATGGACCACCGCTCTTTGTATGTTAAGTAAGACTTGATCGACCTAGGGCTTTTCCCTACCATTTCCAACAGACACAAACGTTTTAATTCTTGATCCTATCATCAATTAGCTTATATCAACCATGCTTACTCTTATGACCTTTGTCGAACTTTATCGTTTAATGTTTGTAGACATCATAGTTGGTGATCAAGCTGAGAAGGCTAAGAACCTTAATATGCTTAGCAGGAGAGAAGCCGCTGACCAAATGCCTAAGGAAATCGCACCCTTTAAGCTTGATTTGGTGGAGCAAATCTATGAACCTGATTATAACACCTCAACCAGCCCGATCAGACAAGCTCAATGAGTAAGTATGATACCCCCCGGAGGGATGGTAGGAGAGGTTTTACCAAGGAAATGGCTATCAGGTAAAGGTCTGCCAGGGAAAGGTCCACCAAGGAAATGGCTAGTAAGAAGGAGGCCAAAGCTGTAGAAGGGTCCTCCACTTCTAAGGTTCCCCATAAATAGATGGAGCAACATCCTAAGATGATCTGAATGCTCACCGTGTAAAGCTTACAGACCGTAAAGAGGAGAAGGAGGATGATCAGGAAACATTGACTGATCTGATGTTATGGGAACATCGACCGAAAAATAGGGACAATCATACTTATATGAAATCCATTTCCCTATCCTCCGAATGGACTAGGGTGGTCGAACAGATCCCAACCAAGATTGGTGAGGAGGTTAACCTTCAACATACTGAACTTTTGCCTCAACCTGAGCAATCTTATGGCCAAACCAAACCCTCTATAAGTCAGGCTCCAGCTGATCTTCTTATGCAGCATGCAGGCAAAGCCCCGTGCAGTTTGTGGTTAAACGTCAGATAAGCGTCACTGACTCTGATTATGATGGCTGTGAGACTAACCTGAATGAGCCTATCGACAATGATAAGGTGTCACACCATGTCCATGACTATGTTGATACGACATCGATGCGATTAGGTCGGCCATCCGGGGAAATGACAACTGTTGAAGTTATTCGCTTAACAGTTGATGATGGGACTAACCTGGTAGAGGGTGCCACCAAGGGTCGACCTGCTCATATTGCCATGGATATAACTAAAGAACTCCCTTTCACAAATGAGGTTGGTAAAGTTTAGGCGGTCGGGATGCAGGAAGAAGTAATCCCCTCAACAAGCCATCGACCTGGGAGGTCGATGGAACTCTAGATGCACGCGTTGTTATAGGCATGACCTCTTCAACAGTGTCCCTGGCCATTCCTCCACCTTGGACTGAGAGGACAACACATTTGTCCTCACTGATCAGTGTGTCAACTGGGCCACTTTTTCATTCACGCTCAGGCAATTCTTCAACCGACCCCATGTCTTGCTATGTTCCATGTCTGCTGATAAGAGGTATATTTGGGAAAGATACTGGAAGCATACCAGAACTGCCTGCAGCTATGAGTGAATACATATGATTTTCAACATTGGTGTATATGTAAGTTTTATGTATCTCTCACATTTTATTCAGACTTGTCTATACTTCTACCCTTTTATCAGTATTCATACCGAAATTGTAACTGCCCAACTCGCCCCTAACTCTTATAGGATTTTGATGTGCCTATGGCACCTATGTCAAAAGATCGGTGCAAGGTACCCCTCGACCCTGTAAAAGATCCGTAATTTGCATACTTTGAGTTAGACAAACACATGAGGCGTTTTTCATCTCCAATCCAATTCCCCGAACCTTTGGATTTCTAGCGGGTATGAAAAAAAAACCCTTTCCAACATCCAACAAAGGCCATAAGGGTTTTTATCTGGTGTTTTCCCTTATCAAATAGGAACTAGAAGAATAGTAGGTTTGTTGTTAGAGGTAACTGGGGTGAAATGATAGTGGTCGACCCTCGCCAAGATCTGATCAGGAAAAGTGTCCCAACACACTTCTACAGCCCCGAGATCTAGAACGGGTATTCTATAATGTTAACTAAAAAGCAGGCCAATCATGTGATTCAGGTTGCTCAAAAATCTTAGGAAGTTAGAGATCATAGTGTACTGTTTGTAGAGAAGGACCTAATTAATCTGAATCTATTCCCAGCTATCTTCATTCGACACAGACAATGTAAGCTTTTGTTCCCACTTACTTATCCTATTTCATTCTCATATTTCTCATGTCATTGACAAGATTTGACTTTCAGTGTATGTTGTTGATATCATCGTTGGTGAGCAAACCGAGAAGGTTAAGAAGTCGGATAGACTCAGTAGAAAATAGGTTATTGATCAGTGGGCCAAAATGATCCCTCCTCCTAAGCAAGACTTGGTGGAACACACTTTTGAACCTGATCGTAACACTTCTTCAAATCTGGTAAGACAAGCATAGGGTGGTAGCATGACACCCCCCCCCCCCCCCCCCCCCCCCCCCCCTCTCCCGAGGGATGCCAAGAGGAAATTCACTTAAGAGACGACTACCATAAAGGTGGCCAAGACAGTGGAGGGGACCTCTGCTTTTTAGGTAACTCGCTCGAAGAAAATGATCACTCTTGAAGTTAGGCTGGATCCACACTCTTTGGTGGTCAAAGTGGGTGACGAGGGCGAGGATGATAACGATCAGGAAAAATTGACTAACTTGATCCTAAGAGAGTAGCATTCAAATAAGAGGGCTGATAGTACATCTGTAGAATCCATTTTGCTCTCATCCGAACAGGCCATAGTGGACGATCAGACCTCTCCTAAGATTGACAGGCGGGTTGGCCTTTAACAGGCCGTGCTTCCCCGACCGTCAGACCAACCTACCTAGTCTCATGCCCAAGCCAGCCTTTCTGTAAGTAAGCCTCTGTTTAATCTCCCTTAGTAGAGTACTGGTAAAGCCCTGATGCAGTTCATAGTTAATAATCAGATAGTCTTCACTGACTGAGATTTTGATAGGGATGAGAATGACCTTGTTGAACCTGTTGTCGAAGACAATGTATACGGCTAATTTTTGGATAATGTTGACAATTTATCCTTATGATTAGGTCAACCATCTGGGTTTTTTTCGAATAATGAAGTGACCCCTATGGTAGGTGATGCAGAGACCAACCTAGCTAAGAGCACTCAAGGAGAACGATCTAGCCATATGCCTTTAGAGGCAACTCTAAAAATTTCCCCTACCTGTAAAGGTGATACCCGAATAGTTGGTATGTAAAGAGAAATAGATCCTTCAGTAGGCATTCAACCTTGGGAGGTCAGGGGAGCTTTGGTTCAATTATTGTGGTGAGTCCGACCTCAACAAGCATGTCCCAGACTGGTTTTCATTTTCTAGGGCAGGAATAGGCAAACCTTCCATTTTCACCTAATAGAGTGTCACATGGACCTCTTCCCCCTTCAATCTCAAGCGGTCCATCGGTTGACCCCTTTCTCATGCTACGTTCCATGTCCACCGGTGATAGGCATATCGAAAGAAAGTTAGAATTGCCAGCAGCTCCGAGCGTATTCGGGTAGTCTTCAACAATGGTGTATATGTAAGCTCTTTGCATCCTTCAACTTTAAACTTAGCCTATCTCCATATCTACTCCTTCTATTTTTATAGGCTGTGAAGTAATTGACTCGAGCCCTGATAACTCAGGACAGACAAGCTGCAAAAATATTCCAAATTAGGAAGGAGTTCATCGAGAAAAATGAAGTTCTCAAATTCACTTTGGCCAACGAATCAAAGATCAAGCGGCCTTATTTAGAGAAGCTGAGAAAACAAAAGGTGATCGAAGACGCTTTCAGGTGATCATTAGCCGGTGTTCAGAATAAGGCTTTCGTAACCAATAAAAATGGTAAGGAGCTTTCCATGAAAAATGGCAAGTTGAAGGTGATGGTAGCCAAGGTTGAACTGTGGTGCACCGAGCTCTAGTCAATGGCCAATTTGGCTGAGACAGAAGCCACCAAGTTTGAGAAGAGGCCAAAATCACCAAGGACACTCTCGCTTCTATTGAACAATTTATGCTTCAGTTGCAACAAGAGTCCAATAAGGTTAGGCTTCATTATGAGAGGCTGGTTGAAGATTTAAGACAACAACAGGTCGACATGAAAATGCTTTTACAGGAGGTCAGACTGGCTCTTGAGGTCCAAATTATCGATTGATATAAGATGTCTTCTGCCTTTGAGGCTGTCATGCTATGGGCACTAGAGTGAGGGCTTGTTACCGTTCGAATGTTCTTTGGTGGAAAAGAGCAATCTTCAGGGAAGGCTTGCCGAAAATGGGATAAGACGATCTAAAAATACAAGGTTGAGTCCATGGATGCCATAAGAAACCAAAGAATACGTTAAAGTTGCTATTCTAGATTGATCAGAAAGGATCCTCACATCATGCATCTTGCACTACCCTTCGAATCTTTCTTAGTGACCTTTCATGTAGATGAGAAGGTTAGTGCTTTGAGAAATAGGCTGACACTAGGCCCTCACCCGATGTTGACTATTCCTTTTTCAAGGTCAATGACCTAGATGACATCAGTTGGCCAGATTTTGGGGACCTGACCAAGGGTTACAAAGAAAAGTCTCCTGGTGGTTCTAGGTCTTGTGGTCCCTCGGGCATACCTAAGGCTTGAATCTGTTGCACTTTCTCCTTGTTATTTTAATCCTCGTAAAATTTTTATAAAGGGTTTTTCAAGTAATCTAGCTTTTGTTTGCTTATATTTTGTCTTTATTGTTGTACTAAGCTGAATGACTCACCTAACCACGCTTAATCGGACAACCGGGCACTTAGCATATGGCCTGAGTCATTCATTTGCTTAAACTATGTATATAACAACTCTGAGTGTTAAATTGACTAATTAATCTCGTCATCTTAATTTAATGAACTGTCATTAAGGCATTTCAAGGAATCGACCTTATTGTCAATTAGTCTTCTACTACTTGATCGGTTATTTAGCTGACTGATTAAGCTTGGCCTGCCATCTATCATTTTAGCTGTCTATCTTTGACTCAGTCGGCTATCTCATTAATCGACCACCTCTGGTTATTTGTTTTTGCCAAGTAATTTTCTTTTTTATGGACCATTTGTATGTTATCTCAATTATAGACATTTGTCTTTTATCTGGAAACTAAGTCACTAGGAAGTCTCCCAGTAGTCTGTTGCTCAAGATTCGCTGCAATGGGGGTGTTAAATATCTCACTAACTTAACTTGTTATTGTACGATATTTTATTAGTCAGAATTAAAGTATGAGTGTTTCTATTCCCAGATTAACTTTCTACGCATCCCATCAGGTATATGCAACCTGTGCTCTAACAGTGTTTCTATACACCCAACTAGTTTCAGTAAGTGTGCATTGTCTTTATGAATTATGCTTTTAGCCCCCATCACTAGACCTCCCAAGCACTCATTTGGCATTAGTAATCTTCAGTGCTACTAGGTTGCCTTTGTTAAAAAAAAAGATAAAATTAGAACAACACTTTTCCTTGGTCTTTTGGAACTCTTCCCTCAATGGGACTTTTATTGATAACTTCAATCAAAATACTAACAAGGAGCAACAACTAATGAGAAAGTTACAATCAAAACTTAAGCTAACTCTAATGCCTAACTATATAAATAAATAGGTAAGAAGAAATACAAAACCGAATCCTTCAAGGATAGAAATTCTTCAAATACTGAACATTGGATGGTCAGAGCAACACTTCTCCTTTTGGTCAGGTAAGAAAATATACTTGAGATGTGCTTGATGATCTTGTTCACATCTTCAGTTTGTCCATTCGTCTGAGGATGGGCTGATGTGGCATTGTAGTTCTAGTTATGGTACTTCTGGCACATCTCTCCGAAGTTATCGCTATCGAACTAGGTCCCATTATCAGTAATGATTGTGTCTGGGATCCCAAACTGATAAATGATATTCTTATTTACAAAGCTGGTTGTGTTATCATAGGTTATGTGCACCAGTGCTTCTACCTCTACCCATTTTGTGAAATAGTCTACTGCAACTATAGCATGATTTGCACCTCCTATGATCGTTGCTTGCATTGAGCCGATCAGGTCCACTCCTCATATTATGATTGGTCAAGGTGAGGTCAGGTTCTTCAAGCACTCGGGTGGCTGCTTGATGTCATTCGTAATCCTTTGATAGGTGTCATACGTTTCTGCTACTGGTTGCGTGTCCTGGAATAGGATTGGTCAATTAAAACCTTGTCCCAGAGTGATTTCCGCACACCTCTTTATGTATACTTGCTAGGATCTTGTCACCTTCAGCTGGACCTACGCTCATTTCAACTATTGAATATCGAGTAACTCTATATTTGAATTGTTTTGCTTCAGTTGTATCTATAAGAAGTGCACCATCTTCAACGTATTCTCTAATTGAGGTCATTCAGGTGACCTATCTTTCTTCTACTACTTCAATCATTCACTCTTCCCCTTCTCTGAATCTGGGTTTCTTGAGATACGCCACTGGAATTGCCTTGGACAAAATGCCTATAGTTTTTGATGCCAATCATGATAGGGCGTCGCCTTTCTCATTTTTCTCTCTCAGGATTTGAGTGATTCTATAAGTCTTAAACCTCCCGAGTAAGGCTTTAGCTATCTCTAGATAGACTGCCATGTTATTGTATTTCCCCTAGTACTCATCTAGGACCTGGTTGACCACGACTTGTGAATTACTGAATATTTCTTACTCATCCGCTCCCAACGCCGTGCAAACCCTAAGTTCTGCTAACAATGCCTCAAATTCAGCCATGTTGTTAGTAGCTTTGAAGTCAAACTACAAGGCACATTTTACTTGATCACTTTCTAGTGTGGATACCACTATGTCTGCCCTGTTGTCATATGTGTTTGATGACCCATCGACATGTAATTGCCAATGGAAAGTCTTCATTTCTATGGATCTAAGCATTATGATCACCTCGCTATTAGGTTTACCGAACTCAGTGATGAAGTTTGCCACTGCCTGACCCTTGATTGCGGCCCTAGGTGTGTAGGTAATATCAAACTCGCTCAACTCGACCGCCCATTTTGTCAATTTTCCCAACACTTCCGGCTTATATAGAATTTGTTTGAGTAGACAGTCTGTGTAAACTTTGATCTTGTGCGCCTAAAAGTAACGCCTAGTTTTCTTGTTGTCGTTACTAATGTTAACGCCATATGTTCAGCTGTTGAATACCTTGTCTCTGCGGGTAGCAGAGCCTTGCTGATATAATACAATGGCTTTTGTAATCCGTTATCCAATCTGACCAGTACTGACCTCGTATCCACTGCCATGACTGATAGGTACAAATATAAAACTTCTTCGTCCAATGGTTTTGATAGGATCAGAGCTTTACTAAGGTAGTCCTTGATCTTTTGGAAGGCTTGCTCGCAATTTTTGTTCCATTCCACTATTTTGCCTTTTTTTATGGCCCTTACCTTTTGACTTGATGATGAATTGGTTCAATGAAGCCAAGTAGCCCGCTAGTCTCTAAACGTCTTTTAGAGTAACCAGGGACCTTATATCCTTCAGCACCTTTATCTTCTCAAGGTTCACCTCAATCCTCCTTTGGTGCACTTGGAAACAGAGAAATTTCCCTAACGGTACCCCGAAAACACATTTGTTTGAGTTGAGCTTCATCCCATACTTTTAAAACACCTTGAATGTCTCCCTTAGATCTGTTGCATGCCTCTCAACAGTAATGCTCTTTGGTAGCATGTCGTCTACATTTACCTCTATATTTCTACCAATCTATCTGGTAAACATTTTATTTACTAACCTTTGGTAAGTTGGCATTCTTGAGGGCGGAAGACATTACCCTGTAGCAATAAAGCCCCTGGTCGGTTGTAAAGGCAGTCTTCTCTTCATCTTGCTCAAACATCCTAATTTGGTTGTAACCGAAGTTGGCATCCATGAAACTAAGCAATTTGTGCCCCGTAGTCACCTCAACCAACTGATCTATTTGTAACAATGGGAAGCTATCCTTTGGGCATGCCTTGTTCATATCTGTAAAATCCACACAAATCCTCCACTGTCTGTTCCTTTTCTTTACAAGCACGACATTGGTGACTCATTATGAGTACTACACTTCCCTGATTGACCCAGCTGCCAAAATTTTCTCGCCTCTTTTGGATGACCGACGAGGTAGTGAGAGATTACCCTGGCATCAACCCCAACATGTCATCAGGCATCATGTCTTTGTAATCCCATAACAAATCAACTAGATCATCTTGGATTTTTTTTTCAACCGAGCCCCTAACTTAACTGCTTAATCGGGGATGTCTTCATCGATCACAACCTTACTAGTAGGTTTGACTACCTAGCTTTTCCCATCTTCCAGAGATGTCTCCTTTGGGTCCAGGTCGAACCGGGTTTGATGTCTCCTCTTTGGCCTTCCATTTATCCATCTTTGGACAATCTCTTTCCTCGGACAGGTCTATTTGCATTACATCTGTCTCTGCCCTTTCCCTATATAGTGCCATGTTCGCTTTCCTTGCCCAGTCTTGGGAGCTCTACACGACACCGACTCTTGCCTTTGTTGGGAATTTGACTATCAGAGCATAGGTTACAACGATAACCTTTGTCTTGTTTAGGAAAGGTCTTCCCAACAGGGTGTTATGGGGCCAATTTTAAGTGTCTATGACCATAAAATTTAGGAGTACCATTTTCTGGCAAGGGTAGCACTCGATCTCCAAGGATAGCTCAATTATCCCTAAGTATCACACTTTTGCTCCTCTAAACCCTAGACCAGGATAGTCAGTGGTTGTATATCATTTCTTTATAACCACCTGATCAAATACTCTGACGCTTAGGATATCTACCAAGCTTCTGTTATCAATCAACACTCTTCTTACTTTCATGTGACCAATACGAATTGATACCACGATTGCATCGTTTGGTTTAACTTCGAGTTTGTGTGCATCAACCTCAAAGAGCACGATTGGGTCCCAGCCTTGCTTGAGTTTCTTCTAGTCGAAGTCAACTGAGTTTACCTCCAGGTTTCTCTAGCAATCTATTGCCTCAAGAACTTTAGTCATTCTTTCCCGGCTACTTCTTCCTGTGTATGGTCCTCTGAAGATTGTGTTGATTACTCCCCCATCTGAGTTTCCTATGGGACTGTTTTTCCTATCTTGGTCATTAATGAATTTATGAACTTATCGTAATGTTATGTTAACTGAGGGGTGGAATGTTATTTGTTGATAATCAATGAAAAAAAGAATTTTTAGGGAATATTATTTTTAGAGTAAAACTTGTGCAATGGGTTGGAGATGGAAGAGTGGAAGTTGTTGTATTTTGCTGTAAAGTTGCAACAAAATAATGCCAAAGGTAAAAGATGGCCTTAGTGAACTAAGGTTATGTGGGTTTTAGAATCTTATACTAACTTGGTCACTAAAATACTAATTATCTTATTTTAAATATATAGAAATCTATTTGAAAAAGGATTATTATCTTGTTTCAAATATATAAAGATATATTATATAGAAAAAATAAGGAGAAAAAGTGACACATGTTGAACCATAACATAAAAAAAGAAAAGAAACAAGAAAGGGTGTGGTTAACTAGAGATAACAAGAATAAAAAAAAGGGTTTTTTGCTTCTTGTCTTTGCTACAAGGTTGGCCCAAATTCTCCATACACATAGCAATAGCTATTTTGTGTAGTTTATATTACCTCCGTATAACTTCCTGAAGTCCGTGATGTGCCCACACATAGTTTTCGGCCAGTAGAGAGCGAGGAAGATCCGGTGGTACAAATTGAAAAACAATATCAAGATGAAAAAGAACGAAGGAGTTAACCTGTAGGTATGATTTTGAATCCTACCTTTAATTTATTCCTATATATCGTACACAATTTTAATGTCACTTAAAAATTATTTTAAAAGAGTTTTGAAATCCCTTCAGCTGCGTGACTCTAGGGCTTACAAGAGGGGGGAACATTAACTCCCACCAAAAACTTGTGAAGCAGTTACATGGCAAAGATTAAAGACGTAAGTCAATCACTGTATGAAGCTGACACCCCGCATGGTCTCAACAACTATGGCCTAGCAAACACCAGCATTGTCGGAGGAGATTTACCCTTCAAGACTCCACTTCCACTGGCCAAGCTGTTATAACCTCCACAGACATTCCTCCTGGGATTACCCCAGATGCATATCAACAGGTCTAAGAATCTCTATGGAGAGTCGTCAACGATGCCGTAAGATAGGGAATCAACTTAACAGCAACCGTAAATCTGACCTGACCATATCAACTATCCACACCTATAGTGACCCAGGACCCTAAGGTACGTTCTGAAGTGGTAGTCATGACTCCAAGTGCGTCCTGTAAAACTAGAAGAGACAGGGTGGATCATCAGAGAACGAGTTTACAAAGGAAAAATGATTACCAAGATGACCATGGCCATAAGAGACACCAGGGACGGGACAACCAAGGAACTTTGGAGTACAAGTAACGTGGTTTATTAGGAGATGTAGAAAGATATGATGGAAGAAGGCCAATGTACACCCAGAAAGATCGGTACAACAGTCATAAGTGGAGATCTAGATTTGCCTCAACACGAAGAAGCCCCGCCTAGAAGATATCGTGAGACCACTCCTACAATCAGATATAACGACAGTGAAGCCTAAGTTACAGGATGAGTACCCCTAGACCCTTATAGGCTCACCATTCATTGTTAACAGTTTACAGCATAGGCAACTGTCACTCAGTTTGAGGTAGAGGGGGCCAAGTGGCCTACCACTTACGCATACTTGGTGGATGATGTGGGGATCTACAATGGCAGAGAAAGAGCGGATAGCCTGCGAAGGAGAACTCATTCATGGAAACCGATCGGAAGAAGGCTAAAAACCTAAAGATAATAGTTCAAAAGGAAACAATAAATGGGACAAAAAGAACAATCCAGGGAAACACAAGAAAGTCACAAATATGATGATTAGAAAGGCAAAAAATCTTTCAAGAGACAGTACACTAACTACACCCCTTTGTTCCAAAAGCGAGAAGAAATCCTGACCGTGATAGATTACAAGAATCTATAAAAAAAACTCTCAAAGCAATCTAATTTTATGAAAGGAGACACCGCCAAATACTGTCAGTTTCACCGAGAAAATGGTCATGAGACATTCAAATGCTACTAACTAAGGAATCACATCGAGAAGTTGATTAAAGAGTGGCATTTGAAAGATGCGGTTTTGAAAGGTAATGATGACCTGTAGAAGAACCCCCCAAAGAATGTCCAAGACAAGAAAAAAATCCTAGAGAAAACTCAGATGAGGGATCGATCAACCCAATCTTTGAAGGACCATACACAGGAAGATGTAGCCAAGAAGAAATGACTGGAGTTTGTGAGGAAATAGATGGCCAGAGAAACCTGAAGGTAAACTCGGTTGGCCCCAACCAGAAGAAACTCAAACAAGGCTAGGACCCAATCGTGTTCTCTGAGGCTGAAATACACAGACTTAAATTCAAACCAAATGATGCAATCGTGGCATCGTTAGTCTTGGTCACAAAGAAATTAGAAGAGTGTTGATTGATAATGAAAGCTCGATGGATATCTTAAGCATTAGAGTATTCGATCAGCTAAGGCTACAAACAACGGATCTGTAACCACTAACAATCCCACTTATAGGGTTTGAAAGAGCATAAATGAGATTCTTAGGGACAATTAAGCTGCCTGTGGAGATCAGAAGAGTTGGATATGGCTTCCCTCTGCTAATAGGATACGTTTCTTACTCTTGCTAGGTCCCTCTTTTTCTTCCAGTTCATCCTTGTTTGGTCCCAACGTATCCATATTTGCAGCAGGTTGATACAACTGGATTATCTGGACGGTGTGGATATCTCAACTGGGATGAATGCCTTAGTCCCAAATGTTAAAGAATAGGGGTTTCCTCATGTTAAAGTTCTTTTCATCGTTCAGTAAGCCTAGAACACTTCTTGTAGCCTGTCTGCCCAGTTCACTTTTTTAACATCGAGCATTGCATTTGAGGTGTGCTTGATGATCTTGTTCACAACTTCAGTTTGTCCATTCGTATGAGGATGGGCTGATATGGCATATTAGTTCTTGATATGGTACTTCTAGCACATCTCCTTGAAGTTATCATTATCGAACTGGGTCTCGTTAACTATAACGATTGTGTCCAGGATCCTAAATTGGTAAATGATGTTCTTCTTTACAAAGTTAGATGTGTTAGCCTCGGTTTTATGCACCAGTGCTTCTACCTCTGCCCATTTTGTGAAATAATCCACTGGGTCGATCAGGTCGAGTCCCCACATTGTGAACGACTAAGGTGAGGTCAGGTTCTTCAAGCGCTCGGGTGGATGCTTGATGTTATTCGCGATCCTTTGACAGGTGTCGCACTTTTCTGCTACTAATTACGTATCTTGGAATAGGTTTGGTCAATAGAAAACTTGTTTAAGGGTTTTATGAGCCAAAATTTTACCCCCAATGTGATTTCCGCAGACCCTTTTATGTATACTTGCTAGGATCTTGTCACCTTCAACTGGATCAACAAACCTTTGTACGCCTCTGAAAACCCCCTTCTGTTAAGTTGTCCCCCAACTATCGAATATTGGGCAGCTCTATATCTGATGTGTTTTACTTCAATTGTACCCTTATAGAGTGCACCATCTTTCAGGTCTTCTACAATTTGGGGCATCCAGGTTTCTTATCCTTTTTTGACTATTTCAATCATTAACTCTTTATCGTCTAAGATGCTGGGTTTATTGAGATGGGACACTGGGATTGCCTTGTACCAGATGCCTGTAGTTGTTGATGCTACTCTTGACAGAGCGTCGACTTTCTCATTTTTCTCTCTCGGGATCTCAGTGATTCTGTAGGTCTTAAACCTCACGAGTAAATCCTTAGCTATCTCTAGATAGGAAGTCATGTTATTATCCTTTGCCCGATACTTATCTAAGACTTTGTTGACCACGAACAACTTCACATGGTACTTATCTAATTCCTGGTTGGCCATATTTTCAAAGACTATCGGTTTCACCGAGAAAATTGTCACGTGACCACCAAATGCTACCACCTGAGGGATTTCATCGAGAAGTTGATCAGAGAGTGGCACTTAAAAGATGTGGTCTTGTAAGGTAGTGATGACCAGCAGAAGGGCCTGCCAATTTTTCGAATTAACTAAAATATTGCATTTCATATTTTCTGAATTAACTAAAATATTGTATTTAATATTGCATTTAATAATTTCCAAAATTAAATTTAATTAACTAAAATATTGTATTTAATATTGCATTACATTCCAAGAAAGAAATAACAAACATGAAATTAAAAGTACATATCGTCATTTATTTTTCCGAATTAGTATATTCATCCCACAAATGATCGATTAATGCATTTCAGAGTGCAATGTGAGCGTTCTTATCCTTGATTTGTCTATGTCGAGCTAGGAATTTTTGAAATCGGGTATTTTCATCTATAACCCTCTCAACTTGTGGTGCTGGGGCTTCCATATGATCCTAAATAGCTGCATTGATATCACGTTCATCATCGATTATCATGTTGTGCATAATAATGCATGCAATCATTATATCATGTAATTCATGTTTTTTCCAAAATCGCCCGGTCCTGCCACAATTGCAAACCGTGACTAAAGAACTCCGAATACACGTTCTACTTCTTTTCTACATCCTTTTTGTTTCGCTGCAAATAACTTTTTTTTTCAGACCACGTGGATCGTGAATTATGTGTACAAGCGTAGACCATTTTGGGTATATACCATCAGCTAAATAATAAACCAAGTTATATTCTTTTCCTTGAATGACAAAATTAGCCGGAGGTAGATACCTTCAGTGAGATTGGCAAAAAAATGGGATGCCTCTAACACATTAATGTCATTGTTGGAACCCAGCAAACCAAAAAATGCATGCCATATCCAAAGATCATAATCAGCTACAGCCTTGAGAATAACAGTCGAGGATCCGCTACGACCTGTATATTATCCTGCCCAAGCCGTTGGACAATTTTTTCATTTCCAGTGTATACAATCTAGACTACCCAGTATTCTTAGAAATCCACGATGTTTGCCAATACGGAGTAGTCTGGCAACATCATCAACATTAGAAGATCTTAGATATTGTTCTGTAAATTCCTCCACAACAACACAACAACACGACAAAATCTCTTTCAACTTTCAATTGTTGTAGACTCTTCTATTTTAATATACTCGACGGTAGCATCCGCTGGTAGACCATATGCCAACATCCGAAACACGGCTGTTATTTTTTGAAGAGCAGACAAACCAAGTCAACCCATTGCTTCTTTTCGTTGCATGAAATAGTTGTCACGGGCTTCCACAACATTAACGATATGAAGGAATAAATTTTGACCCATCCGAAATCATCGACAAAACATTTGCTCATTAATCGTGGGTTCTCAAAAAAATAGTCATTGATCAAATTATGACTAGCATTTTCCCGGTCTCGATTAATCACTATATGCCCAGGGATTGAGCCTCCATGGGTGACTCGTTTGGATCGTTGATTGAGATACTGAGTGAGCAGGATGAGGTTCTCCTGGTGTTTAATCGTTGCTTTTTGTTCTACATCAATTGCTTGAAGATCATCCATAAGTTGAACACCATCTTCACTATTATCTTCCAAAGATGAAGATGAAGATGAAGATGAAGTAGAATATGAGAAATGTGAAGGGCCTCCAACATTGAAATTCATTTTGTAGGATAGATAAAATGAATGAGTTTGTGTGGGCTTTTTATAAGGTGGGTGATGTTGTGAAATAAAGTGGGCTTTTAAATAATAGGGTGGGTGATATTGTTGATATTGTGACGGGTGAAATTTAAATAGGTGGGTGAAATTTAATAAAGTGGGTGATATTGGTGATATTGTGATGGATGAAATTTAATAAGGTGGGTGATATTGGGATGGGTGAAATTTAATAAGGTGGGTGATATTGGTGATATTGTGATGTGTGAAATTTAAATAGGTGGGTGAAATTTAATAAGGTGGGTAATATTGGTGATATTGTGATGGATGAAATTTCAAAAGGTGGGTGAAATTTAATAAGGTGGGTGATATTAGTGATATTGTGATGAGCGAAATTTAATAAGGTGGGTGATATTAGTGATATAGTGTTGTATATAAATACCATAGAACACTTGAAGTAAACATATCTCTTGAAATCACTTTGCTCTGAAAATGTCTTCAGATCACCGAAGTTCTGGATACAAAAATGAAGAAGATATACACCTTTGTCATGTATATCTTGATGTTTCCCAAAATCCGATCATAGGTACAAACCAATCCAGAGACCAATTTTGGTCGTTGAAAGTGATTCAAAAACTTAAAAGCAGAGTTTATTACTGAACTTTGTACGAAAAGATCTTTGCAGTGTCGAATGCAAACTATCTTGACTTTAGTAAACAGGTTAAGGGGATGCGTGCAACAAATCGAAAATCTACACCCAAACGGTGCTTCAGATCAAGACATTGTCAGTATTTGTTACTACTACTATTTTTTAAATGTTATATCCCATTCTTCGTTATTTTAATGTGTTAATTGTGTCGTTTTGCAGATGAATCAAGCCAAGCTTTATTAATGTAGGATAAGAAGTGCAATAAAGGATTCAAATTTAATCACGTGTGGTCTATCCTTAAAGATATTCCGAAATTTTCAAACGACACTAGTCCACCACAACTCTCTCAAAGTTGGAGGGTTGATATTTGTTCATCACAATCGGACTCCCCAAGTACAGAGTCCCCTACATCACCCAATCCTGCTTCATCTACATTTTCTTTTCATCTAACTGATGAAGATAGTCTTGTTAGTTCATCTCAAAGGCCGATTGGGGTGAAAAAAGCAAAATTAAAAAGGATAAAAGAGGAATAACATTAAAATGTGCTTGAAAGTATAAAACAAAATAGTGAAGAAATTAAATGGATTTTTAAAAAATCCACCGAGGATAGGAGAAAAAATTTTGAACTCCAAATGATAGCGACTCAAATTGAGGCAAAAAAATGAGCCGTGAAAGAATTACGAGAGGAACAAAAGATTTTCCAAAAAGATTTTGAGTTTCGAACCTGATCCAGCCGTACGTGAGTATTATCAAACTGAACGAACAAGAATTCTAGTAAAAAAGGCTCAACAAGGCTAAGGATCTCAAAATACCTCTCCTTCTTTTACCCAATATTTAAATGATCTTGGAGGATCCATTAATGATCTCCCAGTTTACTAAATTGTTGTTATCATTTTTATTGTATTTGTCATTAATGTTTTAATGTTTTTATTAATATTAATGTTGCTTGAATTGTTTAGTTTTATATTTCCTGCTTCATCTTATTAATGACATTTATTAATTATTGCATTATATAACTTATTTTAGTTTATTATCAATATTAATATAAGGATATAATTGTAATAAATTATATTTAATAAGGAAAAATTGTAATTAACTAACCTTATAAAATGAGGGATCAAATCGCAAAAGAATGAAACATTGTTGTTTAAATTGTAAATTATAAAAATAGGAGGGATTAAAAAAAATAACAATCAAAACCAGCAAAGTAGCGCAATCTGGAGATTGCGCTACTTTTGGCGCAAGGATTTTGACAGAGGCAAACTTGCACAAGGATTGGAGCTGAGTTAAGTGTTTTTTGGCTCCAATTGGGAGCTTATAGCAAAGGTTGGAGATGCTCTTACTTGAACACTTGACCTAGTTAGGAAATAAAATAATCTTATTATTATATCATTTGTCTCAGACATGATTCGAACTTGTAACCTCCAATTATTAATTATCAATTATTAATTTATTAATGAAATAATCTAATTATTTAATTAATTTAATTTTTAATATATTAATTAAATAATCTCATCATTTAATTAATTCCCTGAATAAATTTCTTGTTACTTTCGTAACATAACTAATTGACCATCCCATTAATTAACCCTGGGCGAGCAAGGAGACCTAATGGACCCACAGTCTTGAGCTCCAAAAAAAGTTAGAAAAATTAATTAAACTTTTTAATTAATATTTCATGATTATTAACCTCGGAGTTACTCTACTAAAAACTCGATGCTGTACTCTTGTAACTATAGATGTTTTTGCATAGACCAAAATTCAGTGTCCATCAATATAACTATTACATATGGTATGATCCTCTACAAGTAGTTCATAATTAGTGTTAGGTCGTAAAGTCCGCTATACCCATCTAATTATAACTTTTCCATTAAGTGTCATTGATTCTCTAATGAACAATTGTTCAAGCCCTGAATCGATGTTTAAGGGAAAGAAGAAGTAGATTGCACTATTGTGTATAGACATTCCCAACCATATGACAAACCATGATTCCAATATATAGAGTTATTGATCAAGAATGCTTCTCCGATCCCACCCATGGTAAATCAAAAATCATGAAGGAGTCAATAAGTCACTCAGGATTAAGATCACCAATATATAGCCATCATTTGTCAATATATATGAATCTCCCCATGTAACGGATATTGATTAGAGATTTGTTAGGTTTTTGAAGTTATGTTGGCATTAATTTCATATCAAAACTATGTTTCATTTGCACTGATTAGTTGTCTCAGATTGATGATGATTCAAACTTCGAAGAAGATTTGGTAACTCATCAAGGCAGATCAAGTTTTCAAAGAGAAATATGCTTCATTGTTCTACAAAGGTATATTTAGACCTCATTTCTCTTACAAGACTTAGGCACACACACACATTGTATTCACATGTGTCCCTACATAGTTGTGCTCAATTTGTATAACACTTTCACACACTTGATATTAAATGCTCATGCATTAGACTTAAATTGACAAATTTTGTAAATTGCATGTTCTAGGACTATATCTACTATATCTAGGATATGGTATTCTTATGTGTTCATGTGTTTGTTTGTTATTTTTCATAGACCTTGGACTTGAATTTGGTATCGTATTTTTTCCTATTGAGTTTCGGTCATTTCGGTTACTCATTCATTTAATTTCGAGTTTCGAGTAAGAAGTTATGAAACTTTCCTGTCACTTACCATATCTTGTCTTCGTCTTCATGTACCGAGTCGAATTAAAAATTTGTAGTCTAAGTCAACCATGTGCGTGAGAGATTCCCGATTCGTAATTCTAAAAAAAATCAAATTCAGAGTTCAGAGGTCGGTGAACGGTCGAAGAATGCTAGAGAAGCGCAAGGGGAAAGACCATCAAGCCTCACCTTCCCGAGATAGTCGGCAACCCTTGCTGCCCTCGAGATACCCACACGCCATCTCAGGGTGGAGAGGTTGAGAGATGGCCTTCCTTGGCCAAAATCTCCTTCTCTCCATATCACGTCCCTCTCCTTTAGCTACTCATTCCCTCTCACTTTTCATTCTAAGAAGAGAATTTGAAAATCCTATGTGCAGAAATTTTTCTATAAACTTTCTCACCTTCCAAACACCATAACTTTCTCATTTGAACTCCAATTCAAATTATTCAAGTTGGAGATTGTTCCTCTATCAATTCTCTATCATCTCTAAGAAGGTTTGAGATCAATTATTTAAGTCTTTCTCATGGTTCTCCATCAAAAAAGGGGACTGCAAATTTTCTTGTAAGGTATCAAAAATTTCTTGAGTTTTGATCTTCAAAGTTATTCAATTACCTTGGGTTTTCTTCTTCTATATATGTGTGTATATCATGCATACTTTGATTAGAGTTTTAGACTCTATTGAAGCTAGATTAAACTTGATTAGATTCTCTCATATTGAGTTAGGTTTTTCAAAAATCTATGTTTTCACATGATTGGATATTGTATTGTGATGGCTTTTGATTTAGGACTATTGTGTGTTTCTTACTACTTGATTTTTGATGATAAATAGTCGTAACATGTGCTATGTTCTTTTAATTGAATATATCTTGGATTAACACATTTGGTTGTGCTTTTAGAGCTATTGTGACTTTAATTGAATATTGTGAAGAAAGATATGCTCTAGGTTTTTTGCTAGAACTATGATTGATATTATCTCATGATTCTAGCGTGTTTTTGTGTTTGTTACTAAAACCTTGAATATGTGCTTAGGAAGTCTTGACTCCAAATTCTTACATCTTAAATTGAAATGTTGCAAATGGGTGAAGAGGACAAGTTTGATGACTTCTAATTTAAGCTTTTGTACATAGCCAATCAATGCCAATCACTTGGTGTTCTAATCTCCGGAGAGAGAATTAAATGAAAGATCTTAAGATCTTTGCCTAAACAGTTCAAGGCTAAGATAACAGCTATTGAAGAGAGCAAGGATGTTGATAGCATGAGTGTCGACGAATTGCTTGGTTCTCTTCAATCCTATCAAGCTTGAAACCTAAAGCTAAGAGCAAAGGAATAGCTCTCAAAGTCATCAATGAAGATAGTGAAGATGATGATAAGTAGATGGCATTTTTGGTTAGGAAGTTTAGAAAGTTTATGAGGAGAGGTGCCAAAGCCAAGTGGCAAATCCTCTAAGGAAAAGGAAGTCATGAAATCATCATCTCCATAGAATGAGAAGAGTGGTCAAGCTAAGAGCAGTCACAAGGTTAATGCTTTAAGTGTAAGAAGTTTGGTCATTACACTTTGGAGTGTCCAAGTGAGAAGACTAGTAAGGATAAGAAGGGTAAAGTTATGGCGACCACTTGGAGTTTTGATGACTCTAGTAATTAGGAAAGCTCAAATGATAAGTCCTCATGTAAGGAAGAGTTAGTTAGCAATTTTGTTGCTTTCACGGCCTCTCACACTATGCTAGAGGAAGGTTGTCAAACATCTTTGAGCAAGGAAGTTGATTCAAATCATCAATAGAGCTCTAGTTCTAATCTAACCAATCTTGAGCTATTGGCTAAGATAGAGAGCCTTAAAAAGGAAAGAGATAAAGCTTGGAGTGTGGTTGAAAAGAAGGATAATTTGATCAAGCTACAAGTAGATGAGTTTGTGATGGTTACTCAAAGGCTTTTAGGTGAAAATAATGAAATCTTTAAGAAGCTTAGAGAGGTTGAAAAGATAGCCCTTGAAAAAAGAAAAGATTATTTCTACTTAGAAGAAGAATGAGCAAGAATTCATTGAAGAAATCGACATTATTAAAGAAGCCATTAAGGACTTAGTCAATGAGTGGGTCAATGTGTCAAAGGTTAAGAATCGTGCTAATTCTCAAGAAGGTACAAATGGTCTGGTAGTTAAGGAGAAGCTCATAGAAGCATCACTTCCTACAAGCATTGAAAATGCTTTCATTGACAAGAAACCAGCTAAGAAGAAAAGATCTAAGACCACAAAGAAATTGAAGGACAAGGTATCTCTACAAGCACCTACTATTGTTACATATACTCCGGGAGGTACAATCTCACTTTTTGTTCCCATTTGTCATTATTGCAATACTATAAGCCATATCAGACCCAAGTGATTTAAATACATTGAATATTGCAAGTTAGAGAATGCATCTAGAGATAGTGAGATTGAACTTCAATTTAAGTATGCTAAGGTTTTAGATATTGAAAAGCATGATATAGTTGAAAAGCATGTTAAGAATGTTTGGAAAAAAGAAAGCAAACCTTGTTAAACTTGACAAAGAATGTGTTGTTAATGTTGAAAATAAGAGTATCAATGATATAGTTGTGGATCAAGTTATAAAAGGTCTTTACTCTTGTTTCAATATTATTGTAAGAAAGATGTTGATGATGTTTGTGTAAGTTCACCCAAGACCAAGTGGTTCAAGGGTGAGTGCTCTTACCATTAGTGTACGTTGCACATGTGAGTTAGCTTAAAGATTAGTGTCAAGTGGTGATGAATTTAGCTTGCTAGCTTTGTTTTATTATAACTTGACATGAACTTAGCTCTCTCATAAGATTTGTTATGATAGTCAAAATTTATTGATTAACTTTAGAGAAGTTGCACTATTGAGATCTATATGGTGATGATTATGTTAAGACTTTTAGAGAAAGTCATTTTTGTATGTGTTTGATTTGAAGTGTTTAGTCTTTATTTCTTTGGGATGACACACCAATAACTTGTTGTCATGAGGACAAACAAGCCAAAAGAGCTCATAAAAAGGGCGAAGGCTTTGCACTTGATGAAAAAGCTTGCTAAAGCATTTCTATATTCTAATGCTTGCTCTCTAGTTTTTTATCTTTCGACTCTATGTTTGCATTACATCATGTAGCATGTCACATTAGAGAACTAGTATAGCATTCATATGGTTCTCATTGACATTTGCTCTTTGAAGATCTCGTAGTGATAGTATGCACATTGATCTTAATCATGATATATGCATTATATGTTTGATTGTTGAGTGGCATATTTTGAAAAATATGAGCTTCATATTCTTTGAAAGCTACTCTCTTGAGAAGTAATGATCTTGAGTTAATCTCTTTGTATTGCTTTTAGATCATGTGCTTGTAAACCATAAAACTTGGTTTTAAAAAATGTACTTTGCTTCTCTTGTTTTTTTTGTTGTTGAGTAAGTTGAGTTTGCTAATATGTAAGTTGTGGATACACCTAGAAGTCTTTTGATTAGTACATTTAAGATTACATATGGTTAGTATCCATTTTACTTCAACAACTACATAGAACTCAATGACCACCTTCATGAAAAGGACTACACACTTTGGTTGTGAAGCCGTCCAATGTAGGAAAGGGCTACACCATTGTGATGAGTGAAAGTCATCTTGAAAAGTATATGTTTATGTTAGAAAAATCAAAGAAGTGTTGAAAAGAATCAATAAAAAAAATCTTTGATTCAAAACCTAAATAAAAAAAAGGCTTAAAGAAGTATAGTTGAAAATCAAAAGTGCTCGGGGTTGTCAAATAGAAATGGGATGACCAGCCACATGCACACACACGCTCATATGTTGAATTCTATTCTATTAAAAGCAAAAATTCTGGATGATAATCGATTTGACCTTTTATGGAAAAGCTTTAGATGAATAGATGTGGATATGATTTGCATGTTGATTATCAAATTACTCCTCTATATATATTTGAAGAAAAATTCACACACACACTTTGTTTATAAGTATTTTATATTCTAGCAATTTTAGAAGAATTATGAGAGAGATTGAAAATCTTGGTGTATCTTTCATAGTTTGTGAAGCTTATTTTGTTGAATTTCTTTAAAATTGCTTGAGTGTGTGATTTTGTGAATTTCATGGTGAACAATATGCTATCTTGATCCTAGATAAAGCATTTATCAATGGGGAGCATAGTATGCTAAACATTATTCTCTTTTATGATATGTTCACATGTTTGAAGTTGATATTTGTTGCATATTCTTGGTTGATATGATAAATCTTGTAGATGTTATTTAATGTTTCTTGTTTTGCATGATGATTCTTTATATTACCATATGCCTTTGTATTTTAAAATGACTAACTTGCTTTGATTGTTTCCACTCATGCTTGTTTTATGTGTTTAGTGTTTTTCCACACAAGTTCATGGGAAGAAACTACCGGAAGTGACAATCCCCCTAAACCCATAGACAAATCCAAGTCTACCTCTAAGGTATCCAAATCCTCTAAGTTGAATCCTTTGGCTATTATGGGAACAAAGAAATTGTTTTAAGAAAGAGGTATTGATTTGAGTAAGTGTGGAGGTTCTTATGTCCATCAGATCATAATTAATGGAAATTGAGGTACATGGGTTAAAATGCTTGGAATGGTAAATGATAGTATTGTTAGAGAATTTTACCATAAGTATAAGGATAGTGCAACCAATGTAGATGCCGTGATGGATGTGAGAAATGTTGTCTTTAGAGTTAACTCGGGGAATATCAATAAATTCCTCTAGTTATCCAATGATATTGAGTCGGATTTTCTTGATGTTGATATTGTTGAGAATCTCAATATAATGGGTAAAATTCTTTGTAATGACATTGATTTTGAGTGGGGAAATCATACATTAATTAGTCAAAGTGAATTGACTAAGATAAGTGCCTTTTGGCATCTTTTCACTTGCACTAATCTTGTGGGATCTTCTAACACTACCGAGCTAAACAAATAGAAGATCAAGATTGTGCATGCTTTAGTGACAAATCGACCTATAAACCTTGGAGAAGGTCTTATGACTTATCTTGACAGTGCGTCCTTGCCAACAAGGTTGGATAAGAAGTTGGCACTACCAGGGTTTATCACTCAGTTGTGTTTGGCTCTTGGCGTGAAGGCACAAGAGAAAGATATGCTACTACCTCCCTTAAAGAAGTTTAGTGATAAACGTGTGACTTTTATGTCATACAAAAATAAGGGTAAGACTTGTGATACTTTTGGACATTTTAGTAGATCTCAACATGCAAGCCATGCGATTAGCATAAGAAGTCAAGTGTGAAGATTGAAGAACTCAATGCTAAGGTAGCTCAACAAAATGCTAAGATCAAAGAGTTGGAAGAAAGCATCTCCTCAAGCAAAAGATCTACTCTAAAGCATTATATGAGATCTAACAATTGTTCAAAGCTCCTTGGTGGTACAAAAGGCTACTGGTATGACCATAAGGTATATTTCATTCTCTTTTCCTTTTGGCTTCATATCATGTCAAAAAGGGGGAGAAATATATGTACTAGCTTACTTAGTTTCAATCTTTTTTTTTTCTTATCTTTTAAGGGGAAATATGTATTTAGGGAGAAATTTTATTATTTATTTCGTTTTAGTTTAATTTGGAAACTTGAACTTTTGTGGCATGTAATATTGTTTTGATTTTGGTTAGAATACTTTGGATTGTCATGTATTAAAGGGGAGATACAAGATTCATTTGGGATTTAAATGCTTTCTTCTTGCCAAAATATAAATTGCCATGTGTTCTCTCTTGTATATACATTGTGCTTTAAGTTGATTTTAGGTGACTATAAGAGAATATCAAGAAGAAGTTCAAGACTTGTTGAAGATTAGTCTAAGAATGTGAAACTCATTGTAACTCATTATGACCAATCTTCTTTGTATTTGTTTTAATTTATCTATAGGGGTTTTGACATGGAATTTTCCAAAGGGGGGATTGTTAGGTTTTTGAAGTTGTGTTGGCATTAATTCCATATCAAAACAATGTTTCACTTTTATTGGTTAGTTGTCATATATTGATGATGATTCAAGCTTCAAAGAAGATTTGGCAACTCATCAAACAAGCTCAAGTCTTCAAAGAGAAATGTGTTTCATTGCTCTAAAAAGGTATATTTAAACCTCATTTCTCTTATAAGGCTTAGGTACACACACACACATTGCATTCACATTTGTCTCTGCATCATTGTGCTCAATCTGTATAACACTTTCACACACGTGGTATTGAATGCTCATGCATTAGACTTAAATTGACAAATTTTGTAAATTGCACGTTCTATGACTATATCTAGGATATGACATTCTTGTATGTTTATGTGTTTGTTTGTTTATGTTTCTTGGACCTTGGACTTGAATTTGGTATTATATTGTTCCTTATTAAGTTCCGGTCATTTTGGTTACTCATTCAACTAATTTTGAGTTCTGAGTAAAATGTTACGAAACTTTTTGGTCACTTACCATGCCTTGTCTTCGTCTTCGTGTACCGAGTCGAATTCATAATTTTTGGTCTAAGTTTCATAATCGTCCATGTGCGTGAGAGAGTCTCGGTTTGTAATCCGTAAACGGATTCAAATTCAAAGTTTGGAGGCCGGGGAAAGGTCGAAGAACGTGGGAGGAATGTAAAGGGAACCTTTTCGAGATGGCCGGCAACCCTTGCTGTCCCAGAGATACCCACATGTCATCACGGGGTAGAGAGGTGAAGAGGTGGCCTTCCTTGGCCGAAATCTCCTTCTCTCCACATCACTTCCCTCTCCTTTAGCTACTCATTCCCTCTCACTTTTCATTCTAAGAAGAGAATTTGAAAATCCGATGTGCAGAAATTTTTCTCTAAACTTTCTCACATTCCAAACGCCATAACTTTCTCATTTGAACTCTGATTCAATTGATTCAAGTTGATGATTGTTCCTCTATCAATTCTCTATCATCTCCAAGAAGGTTTGAGATTATTTATTCAAGTTTTTCTGGTGGTTCTCCATAAAAATAGGGGACTGCACATTTTCTTTTAAGGTATTGAAATTTTCTTAAGCTTTGATCTTCAAATTTATTCAATTATCTTGGGTTTTCTTCTTCTATATATGTATGTATATTGTGTATACTTTGATTAGATTTTTAGACTCTACTGAAGGTAGATTGAACTTGATTAGATTCTCTCATGTTGAGTTAGGTTTTTCAAAAATCTATGTTTTCACATGATTAGATATTGTATTGTGTTAGCTTTTGATTTAGGACTATTTTGTGCTTCTCATTTATTGATTTGTGATGATAAATAGTCTTAACATGTGCTAGGTTCTTTTAATTGAATATATCTTAGATTAGCACATTTGATTGTGTTTTTAGAGCTATTGTAACTTTAATTGAATATTGTGAAGAAAGATATGCTCTAGGTTTTTTGCTAGAACTATGATTGATATTTTCTCATGATTCTAGCATGTTTTTGTTTTTGTTACTACAACCTTGAATATATGTTTAGTGTATATGTTTTGGTTCAAGTTTAAGTCACATGAATGATTCTAGGAATTAAATGTGTTTGTGGATTTTCCACATGATTTTAGAATATTATTCATGATTAGTAACTAGACAACATTTGTTATATGATCTTTTATATATATGTCCAGTTCCCATAGGATGTGTTGATCATCATATTCTATGTTGAGTGCTTGTTTCATTTTTGCATTCATTGATCACATTTGGAAGTCCTTGTAAAAGGTATGAAGTCATGGCCAGGACATATGATCCGTATAGCTAAGCAAGGAGTCTTGGTTAGACCATGTGGTCCGGATAATCAAGTAAGGGAGACTTTCTAGAGGCAATGATGCCTTGGACAGAAAGTATACTTTTTATTGGTAGACCCAGGATATTAAGACGATATGGAGTTCAATAGAGAGTGTGTCATTTGTTGATCACTCTTGAGGAATTTTCAACTTCTTAATGGTGTTGGTTAGAGTGGACTCCAATAGAAAGTAAGTCATTTGTTGATTACTTTTAAGGAATTTCCAATCTATCAATAGGGATTGAGTAGACATCGAATCCAATATAAAGTGTGTCATTTGTTGTTCACTTTTGGAGAATGTCTTGTCTACTTTCCAATAATAAAAGAACTCGATAATTGTATTCAACCTATGGATGTTTCCTCCTTGGTGGTTTTACCACGTTAAAAAAATACTTGTGTTAATTCTTCCTATGTCTCTTATATACTTGTATGTGTATGGTGTTATCTTGTTTCACATTGTTCATTTCTAAATATTATTGAAAACAAGATTTTTGTAATATGTGATATTGAAATTCCCTTGATCTTTATAGTGTGAATATACCTAGAGGGTGAATAGGTATATGTTCCAATTTTTATCTTCATATAAAAACAATGCAATTCTAACAATGCTTAATGAAAATTGCAAACAATGACACATTATATTTACGTGGTAAAACCTCCAAAAAGGAAACATCCACGGGTTGATACCACAACCACCAGCAAAAGTAAATCCACTATTTCAAATAGAGTTACACACTCACACATGCTCTACGAGCTCTCACTCTTACTCTATCTTGAACCTAGTGATCTACTAAGCCGACTTTCTATCCAAGACCCCCTGTCTCTAGGAAGATTTCTTGCTCACCTATCCGGATCCTCCCGACCCTAGGCAAGACTTCTTGCTCGACTATCCGATTCCTCCCGACTCTAGTCAAGACTTCCTTGCTCGACAATCCGAGGTTTCACACCTTTTGTCAAGACTTTCTTGCTCAACAATCCAAGGTCTCACACCTCTTGTCGAGCAAGTCCTCCCGACTCTAGCTAAGACTTACAAATGCTCAAATCAAATAATCACTCTAAGATATGAGACTTTCCACCTCTTCACAAGGCATCTAAGTGATCATGAATGCAAAACGCAAACAAGCACTCAACATATAAAATGATGATCAACAAATTCTATGGACATGCAACTAGATGACTAGATTATCCTTTCAAAGATCAATCACAAATGCATCTAGACAACTTAAGCATGTTATCAACTAAGAACATAGATATGAAGATATAGACATCAATTGAAACAAAACCTAGTTCTTAGAAAAATGAAATTAGATCTAGAAACAATCAATCAAGCATAAGAACAAAGGATTTCTAGAAACAATTTCATATTTATCAAGTTTAGCACAAATCATTCAATATATCACAAATCTAGCTAAACTTGAAAATCAAATCAATAAACCACAAAATAATATCAAAATCATCCTAGTCATGCTTCTTAATCAAATAACATCAATCAATAAGAAGATCTAAGAAGAGAACTAAGAAGAAGATGATTTTACCAACAAGGATGCAATCACGAACTGAAGATCAGATCATAACAAAAAATGTAGACATCCTTTGGTTCTGGAAATTCTTGGGGTTTGTATAAATCTTCAAGACACTCGAAATTGGTTTTTGAATAAAGTGATTCGGAGTAGAAATGAAGAAGTTATCACAAAAACAAAAATCAAAATGTTGAGAGAAAAATTCTGCACTTGTTCTTCAATTTCTCAACTTGTTCTTATCTTTTGAAATGAGAGGGAATGAGAGGTTTGAAAGAGTGAAAAGACCAAATGACCAAAACACCCTTCTTCCTTAGTGTCTCCCCGAGATGGCGCGTGGGCATCTCTAGGCAGAACACTCTTGGGGCCGAGATGGCCATGCGCCATCTCGGGTCGGTGCATGATGATGGCTTAAGCCATCGCACCTCACCCCTTGCACTCTCCTCCCGTTCTTCAACCGTTCTTTGGCCTCAGAACTTTGAATTCGAATCCGTTTGAAGATTACAAACTAGGAATCCCTCATGGACATGGACATATAAGATACTCAACCTATAAAATAAGAATTCGACTCGATATATGAAGATGAAGACAATGTATGCAACATGAGTTGAAAGTGTAGTATCTTTTGACTTAGAACTCGAAATCAATAGTATGAGTAACCGAAATGACCGGAACTCAATCAAGAATAATCTAAGACTAAAATCAAGTTCAAGATCCATGTTATACAAAAATATAAACAAACAAACACATTTCACACAAGAATGCAAACTACATAGAGATAGTCTCCAATCATGCATTTTCAAAAACATGTTACTTTCATACCAATGCATGAGCATTCAACTTCAAGTGTGTGAATGTGTTATACCAAATGATACGCTACGATGCAGGGACACAAATATATGAATTGTGTGTGTATGCGCTTATAATGATGCACAACTAAGCAGGGACACATATGAATGAATTGTGTGTGTGCGCATATAATGATGCACAACTAAGCAGGGACACATATGAATGAATTATGTGTGTGTGGACCTAAGCATTGCAAGAGGAAGAAGGATCTCGATACCTTAGCATCCAAGAATAGTACCAATCCTCTTGAAGATGAACTTTGCATCATGAGAAGTTGCTTTTCTTCCTTGAAGCTCTTATCATCACGAACCACTTAAGCAACTAAGCAATACAAAGAAATGAAGTTTTGTTATGGAGTCAAGCCAACACAAATCTAGAACCTAACAGATATACAAGTACTTTATTTGATCAAAGTTGTAAATGTCTTTGTATGTCTATTTAGATATATTTGTATATAATTGTTCATGATTGAAAACTTGCACATATTTAACAATCATGAGAATACAAGTATTGTTTGTCTTTTAGTTTCATTTGTTAATCCTTTTACTTGCAACTTGTAAGCCTGTTTGACAAGACTTTGTTTGATAATACATATTGTTTACCTACATATGCTTTATTGTCTTAAGTATTGTTATTCAAGCTAGTTAAAGGGACAAACATAAGTTTGTTTTTAAGGGATTGGAAAATTGTGTAAAAACTTTTCACCTTCTAGGTTAGCTTAAGGCAATTTAACTGTGTTTGTACAATATCAAGATTCATATAGATCGTGGACCAATCCTATATGATCACATCATATAAGGTGCCATTCTCATATCACCATATGAGTAGTCTAGGATATGACTACCATACATTACGGAATGGACAGCAGGTGTAGATTAACCACAAATAAAGTACCCAACTTTATTGGCTCTCTACGAACTCTTTAGATTGCACGTCTCAAACTAAATTTCTCTGTATATGACATTCATATACTCAATTTAAGATTACATCCGGCAATCTTGGATGCTTAGCACACATGATGTAAATGTATGAGCCATAATAATATAATGAACAAACTACTTCTTTTATTAAAGTTTCATCTTCATTTATAAATTACAAGCTTTAAGGCAAAAATCCCAACAATCTCTCACTTGCACTAAAGCAGGTGAGACATATCTTATAATCCTAGACCCTCTAGGTGACCTTCAAACACTTTAGCCATTTAGGTCTTCGTAAATGGATCAGCATGATTGCCCTATGAAGCTATCTTTGTCACGGCGATATCTCATTTCTACACTATCTCCTTGATGAGATAATATTTCCTCTATATATGCTTCCCTCTTTTGTGGCATCTTACGAAATTAGCCACAACATCACTATTATTACAATAAAGTGTGATAGGCTTATACAGATCTGGAACAACTTTCAGATCACTCAAGAACTTATGGAGCCATACAGTTTTCTTTGTTGTTTCACAAGTGGTTACATATTCAGCTTCCATGGCAGCAGTAATACATAATTGCTTGATACTCCTTCATACTATGGCTCCACCACTAAGGGTGAATACTAGCCCAGACATGGATTTCCTCTAATCCCTGTCTGATTAAATGTCAAAAATCTTTATATCCTAACAGGATCATATCATGTCCTGAATATACTAGGATATAGTTTCTCGTTCTTCGAAGAAACTTGAAAATAATCTTTATCGCAACCCAATGTTCTAATCCTGGGTTGGATTGAAACCTTAGCCACTCCCACTACAAAACAATTGTCCGGTCTCGTGCATAGCATAGCATATATGAGGCTACCTACTATTGATGCATAGGGAACTTGTCTCGTATCCTCAACCTTTTGAGATGTCAAAAGAGACTGTTCCTTAGACAAGTGAACTCCATGCCTGGAATATAAATAACCTTTATTGGAGTTCTACATCAAGAATCGCACAAGAATCTTGTCAATATACGATGCTTGAGACAATGCCAAGAGTTTATTCTTACGATCCCTTATTAATTGGATCCCTAGAACATAACTCGCTTATCCAAAAACTTTCATTTGGAATTGGCTTGCTAGCCAGCCCTTTACTTTCGATAACACCCCTACATCATTCCTAATTAGTAGGATATCATCTACGTATTGGACTAAGAAAACTATGTTATTATCAATGATTCGCTTGTAAACACAAGGTTCATCGATGTTTTACTCGAAGTCATAGGTTTTGATAGCATTATCAAACCCGATGTTCTAATATTTAAATGCTTGCTTGAGTCCATAAATGCACCTTTGTAACTTGCAAACTTTTTACTCTTGATCTAGAGACACGAATCCCTCTGGTTGCATCAAGTAGATGCTTTCATCAAGATAGCCATTCAAAAATGCTGCCTTGATGTCCATTTACCAAATTTTGTAATCAAAATGGGCGGCAATGGATAAGAGACTCCAAATAGACTCCAATAAGGTCTCTTCATAATCAACCATATCCTTTTGGGTATAACCCTTTGCCACAAGCCTTGCTTTGAAGGTCTCTACCTTTCCGTCTACTCCTCTCTTTCTCTTGTATGTCCATTTACAACCTATGGGTTTATCCCATATAGTAAGTCTACAAGTTCCCAGACTAAGTTAGAGTACATGGACTTCATCTCAAGATTCATGGCTTTAAGTCATTCCTCTTTGTCATGATCTTCCATTGCATGTTAAAATGACAATTGATCATTCACACTTTCATCAGAGACCACAGTCAATGCCTCCCTAATACCTAAATAGCAATCAGGTTATCATACTGTAAGTTCCTCAATTTTTTATTGGCTTATTTCGATTGACAAACCATATTTAAGGATTAACATGTAAGGGTAGTTTAGGTCGTCTTTGTTCGTGACAAACTCAAGCGTCTAAGGTATATCACTTCCTTAACTCTTCGAAGAGATTTAGTTGCACACACACACACTTCAAGTATGTTTTGTTCACCTTGCATTTGTGTTCCTTGTTGCTTATATGTGTGTATCATTTACACATTATACGCACACACTTACATGAATTTGTATTTACAAGCATTTATTCCTTGTTACTCATGTGTGCATTCCTTCACAATGATACTTGCACTTCATTTCAAGATTTAAGTGTGGTTTTGTATGGTGTGCTTGTGTTGTGTCCACGCTTGCACGATGTTGTGCTTGTCTTAGCGTGTTGAGTGACCATTTGAGAAGGTCTCATTCTTCTCCTAGTTTGGTTATTTGGAGTAATGTGTCTACTTTCGAAAGAGTGGATTTTAATGATTTAAATATTTTTTTCAAACTGACATTTGTATGGTCTTATGACCATATCATTTTATTCAATGCTTCAAAATAAATTTTGAAAATTTCTGTACAAACTATACACCTATACCTTTCCTACGGTATATTATTCGTAATATTTTATGACCGTTTGGATTGGTTTTGAAATCTCCAAAGTGACCACAAAAACAGGGAAACTCTGTTGTTGTCCGTTTTTGACCTTTGGTAACTCAAATGACCACAACTCTTTTTACAGACATTCAAATCATGTTTTGTAAATTGGAGTAAAAAGTAGACTTCCATACCTTTCTAGTGGTATATTATACGAAAGGTTTGGATATCGTTTGGTCATAGCTTAGGTCGCTCAAATTTTGAGTTGTTGTGCTATCAGGCGTGTACCATGGTCTGGACCACTTTTGGTGCACCTACCTAGCCCATGGTCTCGGGAGCGATCATGTCCAGCAGTGCCATGCTACATAGACCGTGCCCTGGACACCTGCCTGGACCGCGGTATGCACATCGGTCATGACAAGATGTTGTTTTCTAACTTCAAAACAATGCCATTTCACTTTAGCATTATAAATACATCCTTAACTCATCTTCTTCATTCTATGACTCTCAAAAACGAACCCTAGAATGATAGAGAGAATTTATTGAGAGAGAAAGCTTCATTGAAGCTTGATTAACTCTCCAAACCCAAAACCCGTCATCCTTTATGCATTATTGTGCATCATCCAAGCATGGGTCTTCTTGTTTTCTTTGACTAGGTAAACTTTACATGCCATAGACTTCATTGTTTCATTATTATGGCATGTATGCCTAGGCTTTAGTTTTTATTGCAAATTAAATGGAAGTTCTTGTGTTTAATAGCTTTTATAACATGCTAGTGATGTTGGTTGTTGGTCGAGAACATTGATTAGTGATAGCTAGCATTTAGGGCGATTTTACCCTTCTAGTTAAATCTCTATGCTTTGCATTTAGATATTGTTTGGGTCTAATTGATTGTATTTGTTAATTACAATGATTGTTCTTTGCAATGTTTCATGACAACTTTTGTTGATTGGCTTTTGTTTGATAACTAGATTTTAGACTTTCATAGCTATATCTAGTTTGGTCTTCTTGCACTTACATTTAGACATTGATATTCTAGGAATTGCATATATTGACATCTTTAAATTCCTTAAATTCCTAAATAAGCATTTAGTGTAGCCTAGCACTACTTGCATGTTTGAATATTTCATAATATTCACTTAGGTTGTTTTGACTCTTCATTGAGGTTAAGCTTTGTGACTAAGTGTTTATTGCACAAGCTTGTTGATCAAAAATAACTGTTAAGGCTCGTTGGGTAGTAGTGGTAGGTTAGTAACCTTGAAGTGTGACTAGGTGGTCAACTTAGGTTGTAAACATAATTACAACAGTGGATTTGAGGATCAGGAGTGGCTAAGTGATTAGGCCATGGTTTTTCCCTTGCTAAGGGTTTCCACGTAAAAATCGTGTGTCATTTTTTTATTTCCATAATTTTTACTTGTCTTCCATGTTGGTTAATGGGGTGGATTTATTAATATTGATTAATTCAAAAAGTTGGTAATCAATTGTGTTAAAACCTATTCACCCCCCTTCTTTAGGTTTATTAGACACACGCATTGTAGGGTAATTTCACGTACAACTCTCCCCTTACGCTTAGGTGGTAATGTGGCCTGACTAAGAACCATCTGACTCTCAATGTAGGTGGAACAACAACTCTTGTTAATTGAGCACTGGTCATACCAAGCTCTAACTCATTTAACACAATCTTACTTTGAGGTTTATGATCACTCATATAGTTCTCCTCAAGGAACGTTGCATTTATTGATGCAAACACTTTGTTCTCTTCAAGACTATAGAAGTATTCACCTTTAGTCTCTTTGGAATAACCTACAAATAAGCAAATCATATATCTAGGGTCCAGCTAGTTCTATTTTTCAGCACATGTACTGGACACCCCCATATGTAAAAATATCGCAAACTAACTTTATGACCATTCCACAACTCTAGGGGAGTCTAAAGAACAGATTTGGATGGGACTGCATTCATCAGGGTTTGGTAATTATGAAAAACTAATCATAAATATCACCATTTCCATCAGGGTTTTGTCTCTTCTCTCCGTAACACCAATTTGTTGTGGTGTTCCATAAGATGTGAGTTAGGACACATTCTCATGCTCAACCAAGTAGTCTTCAAACTCTTGGTAAGATACACACCTCAACGATTCAATCGTAGAGCCTTGATTGTCTTGCCCAATTGGTTCTCAACTTCAGCTCGAAATTCTTTAAACTTTTCAAAAGTTTTCGACTTCCGTTTCATTAGATAGACATATCTGTATCTAGAGTAGAGATGCACATTTTTTCCCAGGTACCCAATTCCCCGCATCTCCATCCCCATTTGGGATTTTTTTTTTTTTGGAAATAGGGAAATGGCGGGAAAGGGATGAAAATATCCCCAAATTGAAATGGGGATGGGGATGGAGGGCCCATTTCTCCCAAACATATATAAATATAATTATAATATATATTTTAAATACCTTTTTTTATTCTTTAAAACCCTAAGTATATATACACATTTAATCTTTTTACTGCATTAATGGATTTTATTTTGTATTTGTAATGGAATGTTTGTTTTTTTTAAGTTTAATTTGTAGTTTTTAGTTAAATAGCAAAAAGAGGAAACTAGAAAAATGGAAAAACGGAAAAATGGGAAAAAATGGAGAAAAACAGGAAAAAATGGAGAAAAACAGGGAAAATGGGGTTGGGGATGGACATACCTCCCCCTAAAATTCCCCATCCCCATTTTCCCCAAATGGGAAAATGAGAGAGGGGGAGGGGGAGGGGGAGGGGGAAAGGGTATGGGAAGCGGGTATGGGGATAGGGGGACCTATATCCATCCCCATTCCCCAAATGTGCATCTCTAATCTTGAGTGGTCATCTATAAAGGTGACATAATACTCATAGCCACCCTTTGCTTTAACATTCATTGGTCCGAAGACATCTGAATCTATAAGCTCTAGTGGTTCCATAGCTCTAAGCCTTTTTCCAATAAAATATCTCTTGGTCATTTTACCTTCTAAACAGAATTCACAAATAGGTAAGGTGTAGACCTTCAACTGGTTTAAGGATCCAATTTTTACTAGTCTGTCTATCCTGTCAAGGTTGATAGGCCAAGTCTCAGATGCCATCGATATGTTTCATAATTTGGAGAAACCTTTTATCTTTTTATTTGAAGTTTTTCGACTTTAAACAATTCTGCATTGAGCAGTGTTCTATGAATTAACGGTATTAATACATACAAGTTGTTTTTATTTAAACCCAAACATATATTCAATCCATTTCTAGAAACAATAATAGACTTATTATTAAAAGAAACTGAATAAAATTATTCCAAATTCGGATACATAAATCAAATTTCTTGTAAGTTTAGGAATAAAATAAACATTGTTCAAAAATAAAAAACAACTATTAAATTGAAGTCTAACTACTCCCACTGCTCTAGCTGAAATGACATCCCTTAACCCAACGTGCATTGAGAAGGCTCCCTCCTCAAGCTCCGTCCAGAATCACTCCACTACAAAGAAGAACAACATAGTTAGTGACCCTTGAATCTACTATCCAACATGAAGAATCATCTTCCACTAAACATGATTCAATGACAATTAAATCATATTTAACTTTCGTTTTTTTTCTTCTAAGGAACCTCCTTAAGGTACTGTGGCCAGTTCCTTTTCCAGTGACCAACCTTTATCGGTCAAGGTCCTCTTCCTTTTGCTTTGGGCTTTCTTTATCTTGGGTTTAGCCTTAGCCTTGCCAACAGACCTCTTCATCTTCTTGGATCCAAAAGAAGATGGTTCGATAACATTTGTCTCGTCAATCTTACCTTTGTGGTCCTTAGTCATGGAGTCAAAAGTAGTGAGCTCATTTAGCAACTGAGTTAGGCCGTGTTGGGATTATGCTCGATAGCATAGTGTAATAATGTATTTGACAATCTTTTCATATTAATAAAAATGATTTCTAGTTTAACAAATCTTATAGCATTTATAGTTTAATTATTATAATTGTCAAAAGTAAATAATCATAAGGTCAAAAGACTATGAGAAAAGAAGAATTGTTCGTACATCTGGATATGTATGAGGTAGACACAATTCTTTAGTTAGTCTTGAATAATATTCACAACTTAAGATAAAGGTTGGGCACCTTTATCTTGTTAGGGTTCTAGATTCTTTTGCTAGCATTTGAGTGGGATCAAATATGTTATGATAAGTCTAAAATCATCAAAGTGTGGTGTCTTTAGGCAAAATAATATAGTGCACTGGGTGCATTGAATTGGATCACTGTGAAATACATTATCCAGAATTGTCAATGGATAAAAGTTTTCACTTAAAGACAATCGGAGAGTCTATCTCAATCCTGAGATTAATGATGGACTTATGGTTGCAAGTGTTATCATTTGAGCTATTAATAAGCACGATTATATAGCATAGTCTATCCTCGATAGTTTGGTGGTATTCATTTGTTAATCGATAGAGGACTTCATTTAAAGATATGGACATCGTGGCTCCATTTATTAAATAAGAGTAGAATATTATCATATGGATGTTTTGAGATATTGGATATTAATTATTAACGTTAAGTTTTCAATAGTGTCTATTGAAATATGGTTTCTGAACAAGTCAAAATATTCAAGTTCAAAATGTGGTCATATGAGTAAATATGTTAACTTGGAGAGCTATAAGCGGTCTATGAGCTCTTGGCGATTACTGGTATTCTTCATGAAAACACTTTCTCCATTAAGATTGTCTAGGGTATGAATAAGTAATATTAACTTGTTCTATATTTTTGTGGAATGAACTAAAATTAATAGATCGGACCTAAGTGAATCATTTGTTAATTGTGATTAGGTTATGTCTATCGAAGCTTAAATTTAGATAGCCCGTCAAGATTCTCAATCCACACGAACTTGCATGGATCACTTGATATATTCTACTGGACCAATTTATAGGTCCATCTATAATTGTATTAGGGCATGTGGACTTGTTTCTTTTAGTAAGAATGAGTCTAGTTCACATGTGGACTTTTTATTTAAGTTCAATGGATTTAATAAAATAGGAAAAATAATATTTTGCCCATATATATTGGCTTGGGCGGCTAAGGCTATATATAATAGCTTGTTATATCGTTTATTATTTTATTATTTAATTAAATAGAAATTAATTAATTTATTATTTATTTAATTAAAAGTCAAAATATTTTTCCTAGTAGGAGATGGTCTTCTAGATTCATATTATTGTTGGTAATATGATAAGTATCAAATACCATATTTGATAAGTAGATAAATAATAGAAATTTATTTATCTAGTCAAATTAGGAAGTATTTGATTTCTATTAGGAAGTTTTTTTTTTTATTTAGTCACAATTTAATTATATTCAACAATTGGTTATTGAATAAATACACTATTTGAGTTGGATTAGAAGTCTTGGTGTGTAAAAGAAATCCTATTTTTAAGAGGATTGAATCCAAATTTTGATAGGAGTCTTGGTGAAGTAGAAATCCTCTTTCTAGAAGGATTTTCGGCCACCTATATATACTCCTATGTATAATTTCGACCTAGGCCTAATTTTTGATGTAAGAAGTTGTTTTTTTTTTTTATAGTTATAAAAAAAAAACTTCATCCAACTCATAGATATTGTGTATTGAATTCGGCCAAGGAGAAGAGAGAAGAGGAACGTTTTGTTTTCGATAGTGCACTAGTAGCCTTTACATCAAAAGGTTTTGTGTACAACATTGAATCAAGGATCACCGAGTTTCAATCAAATAGATTGATAATTCACAAGTGATCGGACGTTCATGGGTTTTCTCTTGGAGGATTATTGTGAATAACAAAGAAGAATATTTTGTTTGTTTCTATCCTTAGGTATGCAGTTAAAAGAAAGGGAGCCCACACTTCTAGGTGATTCAGGTTCATGATTGGATTGGAAGAACTTGCGGATTCAATTCGGCGCTAGTTCAATTATCACTAAAAAAAAGGTACGATACTTTTAATATACGTCAATTAATCTAGGGTTAAGATTCTTTTTATTAAAGGGAAAAAAAATTAATATATCAAATCCTAATTTTACGCTTCCGTCGCATTTTTGAACCGATTTTTCCCTACAGACTGAACTTCAACTTGTTCATCCCGTAGTTGCTTTTAAACTGATAGAAATTCTTCGGAGTCGTCAGTATGATGCTCACTTGACTTGCCTCATCAATGGCCCCGCCATTGACCTCAGCTGTGTTGAACGTGTTCCCGGACTAATAAACCTTCTTTCATCCTAGCAAGCTTTGCAAAATGAACAGCTTCATACCGCTTTTGCTCGGATGGCTGCCCGATCATAGCCTGCAATAACTCCATGATTTCGAATATTGTAGTCATTGCTTCATGCTTGGTAACAACCACATCTGTCATACTAGCTAATTGATATATCTGGGCATTCTCATCAACTAAGACCCATTTATGGTGTGCCTCACAAACATTTTGTATGGCATTGGTAGCAGGTTTTGGAGGACATTCCTCCGTAAGCACGAATTTCAGGTCTTTAGTTATCAAGATTGCGTTAATATGATTTTTCCACTTGGTATAATTTTCTCCGGTTAATTTATCATTAGCGAGGATTTCTAAAAGTGCAAACAACATTGCTGGAAAAATAATTAAAATAATTCATTCATCTCATACATTTATCACATGTAAATATTTGACATAAAATTAAACTTGATGCATGAACATGTTTAATGAACAAGAAATAAACCCTAAAATTGTTAGTACTAGAGGTGTCCACGGTTCGGTTAAACCGTTCGAAACCAAACAGAAACTCCCCTCTCAAAATCGTAACCGTAACCGAAACCGTCGGTTACAAAACAGGTTAAAAATTGGTTTTGGCGGTTCGGTTACGGTTAGGATTTCTGAAAAACTGTCCAAAAACTGCCTGTTTCGATACAAAAAATATGCAACACCCAATCAATTGCTGACACGTGGTAATGTATATGAAAAAAAAAAACTGACCAAACCGAAACCGAACAGAAAACCAAACCGTTCGGTTTCACAAACCGAAACCGAACCGTAACCGAAAATCGTCGGTACCGAAATCGCCCCATTCCGGTTACGGTTAAGGTTCGGCCTTTCCACAGAACTGAAACCGAACCGTGGATACCATTAGTTAGTACGCCACAACAATCCAATATACCACAAGCAAGTGTCGCCTTAGGGTCGGTCAAGTACTTGCATGCTGGATCGAGACGTTCTCAATCAAATGATAGATCAGAATAACTCTTAATCTTATACAATTTAACCATCATTTATTTCAATCAGGATCTTAATAAACTAATTTTATTAAATCCTTTGTGAATGTAACCCATCATTTCAGATCTCATGAACTTAACTTGAGAATTGCTACTTTAGGGTCAGTTAATCTTAAAATACATTCGAAAATCCTGTCCGTTAGGCATTCAACCTTGATATTGACTCTCATGGAAACCTTCCTTGGGGAGGATGAAAACAAAGTTGTCTCGAGGCCCCAACTGAATCTCACGGTGAACTAACGATGAAGACTGTAGGACATATTGTAATATATCCCTCTCACATTCACTATTTTCTGGTTAGGGTTTTCATTTATTAATGCACCTAGATGATACTAAGAGTTAATGGTTAATGCAACTCTAAGTGTCTAGGGTATTTTATTAAATTAGTAGAATCTCATTTTGTAAATTAATTATAAAACTACTTGATTTTTAACAATTAAAAAAAAAATCTAGTTTATTAATCGAATTCTAATCTATGTAAACATTTTACTTAGACTAGAATTATTAAAAGTGATTTACCAAATTTTAACTTTTAAAACAAAAACACATTGTTCGGTCCAATTATTATCAGGGCTTTAATCATATTAAACCTAATATTTAAAAAAGGACCTAACTTATCTAACTAATTAAACAATTTAATAAATAGACCGGTTATTAATGAGAATTACCAAATTTTTACTCCTAAAACTAATCTCATTATTTAGTAGCCAATTATGTGAATTGTTAATTTTATTAATCGCATTAAAAAAACACATGATATGATTGGCTATTATGCATGTATGACATTTAATAAAAATGTATGTGTAGGCACTACTAATCTATATGGCATGTGTATACATGACAATGTTTTAATTATCACATAATAAAAACATATATGAATTGACCGAGTACGATGAGTTTATCTAATTTTTTTTAAAAAAAATCTACTTAAAAATAATTAATCCAAGGCATTCCTTGGTCTTCTTGTAATTCATCTTTTCTTCAAGTCCATCTATAATATCTTTTGGGATTTTAATCAAATCCAATTTGATTAACCCTTTTTTTTTAAATGATCCATCTCAAGAATAAAAAAACTTAAGGCCAAAATGTTACACTAACATTTATCGGAGACCTAAAGTTTTAAAAAAAACTATCAGCCCATACATACTTCCGAATACGCAACCCTGATGTCGCGAACACTTGGCTTTGAACTTTTGCACGTAGCCGTCATCCGCACGAAATGGCTGTCCCCAGCGTTGCGAGTAAACGCGCAGCTGCCAGCCTTTGCACAAGGAAGTGTGTTGACTTTCAAACATACAAAAACAGCATGTTGCATGCTACGCAACAATGGCTCATGTGTGTGTTTACAACTACACAAATACAACAATTGTATGTTGCATGCTACTTTTGCATGTGTGTGTTGATAGCTGCACAAAAGCATAACAACATAACAATTGAATTGTCATACATTGTGCCTTGACCTGCAACATTGTATTGCATTGCGTCTGTGTGTTGCACAACAATTGCGCACGGGTGTGTGATGGTTTTGCACATATGTTACGTCTATGGGTGTTGTTCTGTACCTTTCGGGTTGACGATTTACAACCATAAAAATAAATTAAAGCATATAAAATAAATGTATACAACCTGGAATTAATATTACATCAGAAACTGTAAGAATTCCTAACAAAAAAGAGAATCAAACATTCGCTCGACATGATGACAAACAGCAAAGCAAAATAAGTAGTCCTTCGAAGCCGCCTCAGCAAGACAGGATAATCAATTATATCACGGGAGGATCGAAAGTCAGTGGAGTGATTTATTCTACAGCAAAGAGGCACACACGACAGATGTCGAATATGGACATTCAACCAAATCGGGAGCATCCCTCTAGTGTCGTCGAGACCGTCACTTTCAAATCTACAGATAAAATAGATTTGTTCTCTCCTTATCATGATGCACTTGTTATTACTTTGCATATCGTGAATTGTCTAACAAAACACATTTTGGTTGATAATGGTAGTTCATGTAACTTTCTATTTCACAATGCTCTTAGAGAAATGCAGATCGATGAGTCCACACTCAGCCGACGAACAACAATTTTGACAGAGTTCAGCGGGGAACAGAAAAGAACCTTAGGCGAAGTCGTACTGCCAGTATATGCCGAGGGGGGTAAATCTCTACATCAATTTCTTGGTGCTCGACTGCCAATCACCGTACAATGGCATCATGGGCAGATCGTGGATACACAAGATGAAAGTAATACCATCGACCTACCATCAAATGATAAAATTCCCAACCAGATGGGGAGTGCGAGAAATAAAAGGAGGATAAAGGGCAACAAGAGAATGCTATCAGATTGCAATGAAGAAAAAGAAAGAGGAGTTATAGCAATTACAGGAATCGAAAGTCGAGTCAAAAAACAACCCGAAAATGGAGGAACTCGACGAGGTGTCGATCAACCTAGAGAAGCCAGAGAAAAAAGTATTTATTGGATCTAGATTGCCAGCCGACGTCAATGAGCATTTGTTTGAATTCTTGAAAGGATGATATAGCAGCTTCACCTGGTCACATTCGGATATGGTCAGTATCGACCCAGACCACCGACTCGTGAAACAAAAGTGAAGGAAATTCACTCCGGAAAGGAACAAAATAATCAATGAAGAGATTCAAAAACTACTCGATATCGGATCAGTCAAAGAGGTAAAGTATCCCGATTGGCTGGCAAACATCGTGGTTGTAGGAAAGAAAATGGAAAATGGCGAGTTTGCATCAATTTATCAGATTTTAACAAGGCCTGTCCTAAAGATTCATTCTCGCTTCCTCATATCGATATGTTGGTCGATGCAACAGCAGGACACGAGTTACTCAGCTTCATGGACACATATTCGGGCTACAACCAAATCCTGATGCATCCCAACGACTAGAAGAAAATAGTATTCGTCACAGAATGAGGCATCTTTTGTTATAAAGTAATGCCATTTGGCTTGAAGAATGCAGAGGCGACCTACCAAAGGTTCGTGAACAAAATGTTTTCTTAAATGCTTGGCATGATAATGTAGGTCTATATCGATGACATGCTGGTCAAATCCTTAGTCACGCAGCAGCACATCGAGCACTTGAAGCAATAGTTCGACGTTCTCGACAAGTATGATATGAAATTAAATCCCTCTAAATGTTCTTTTGGTGTTTCTTCAGGGAATTTTTTAGGTTACTTGGTCACTCATATAGGGGTCGAGGCCAACCCAGATCAAATCCGATAGATCCAAATGATCGAATCGCCCAAATGCATCAAAGACGTGCAAAAGCTCATAGGACAAATATCTGCCTTAAAATGGTTCATCTCGAAGTCATCTGAACACTGTCACCCCTTCTTCAACACCCTAAAAAAGAGCAAAACCTTTGAGTGGGATGACGATTGCGAGAAAGCATTGTAGGACTTGAAGGCATACTTGATTGCACCTCTATTATTGTCGAAACCAAAGGACGACGAAGTATTGCTACTATACCTGGCAGTATCCGATAAAGCCGTAAGTGTCGTACTAATCAGGGAGGAAGGTGGCAAGCAGCATCCAGTATATTATGTAAGTAAATCGCTACTCGATGTGAAAACCAGGTACAGTCGATTGGAAAAGCTTGCGCTAGCCCTCATTATTGCAGCACGTAAACTAAAGCCCTACTTCCAATGCCATTCCATTAAGGTAATAGCTACTTTTCCACTTAAAAATATTCTGTATAAACCTGAACTTTCTGGTCGGCTGACAAAGTGGGTGGTGAAGCTAAGCGAGTTTGACATCAGCTTCCATCATCGAACGGCCAAGAAATCGCAGGTATTACCTGACTTCATCTTAGATTTTACGCCTTGCAAAAGTGTACAGGCTGAATAAGAACTGATAGCTCTAACGGAGGGCCATACGATCGACCAATGGATATTGTCGATCGACGACTCTAGCAACATTGGAGGGTGCAGACTTGGACTGGTACTTACATCCCCGTAAGGTGATAAGCTGGAGCAGTCAATACAATGTGAATTTTTAGTGACGAACAATGAAGCTGAATATAAAACGCTGATCGCCAAACTCGACCTCGCGAACAGCCTGGGAGTCAAGAACATTCTGGTACATAACAACTCGTAACTAGTCATCCGGTAAATGAATGGATTGTACAAGACAAGGAACCAGAGAATGATGGCGTACCTGGTAAAGGCTAAACAACTATAATCTACCTTTAACAAATTTACTATCTAGCAGATACCAAGATCGGAGAATTCATGGGCGGATATATTGGATAACCTCGGATCGACGTCAACCAGCGGTTTGAGGTTAATTCCCATCATATATCTTTCAACACCAATAATTCGAGGAGAGGAAGTAGTGAATCCAATCCACCAAGTTGCCAGTTGGATGGATCCCCTGATAAACTACCTGAAGGCTAACATTTTGCCCGAAGACAAATCAGAAGCAAGAAAGGTCAAAGCAATGGCTGTGAAAGTTTGCATCCTATATAGAAGGCTATACAAGAAATCTTTCGCAGGTCGTTACCTTAGGTGTGTCAACCCTTAAAAAGCACACGACGTTCTCAGGAGCCTACAAGATGAAGAATGTAGAAACCACTCTGGCGCTCGCAGCTTGTCCAACTGAGCGATCATAGCCGGGTATTACTGGCCGACAATGAGGAATGACTCTGAGAAACATGTGAAGACTTGCAACAAATGCCAAAGGTTCGCACCAGTACCACACCTCCTTTTAGGAACTTTAAATCCAAATTCGGCCCCCTGGCCTTTTATGAAATGGGGAATGGACATCGTAGGCAAATTACCGGCGGCACCCCGGAGGAATCGTCTACATGCTTGTATTGACGGATTACTTCTCTAAATGGGTCAAAATTGGTGCTTTCCAACAAGTACGCGATATTGACGTACGTAACTTCGTATGGAAAAACATTGTTTGCAGGTTTGGAGTACCTCGGGAGATTGTAACAGATAATGGATCCCAATTTGTCTCGTTTGAATTCTAAAATTTATGTGACAAGTATAGGATCAAATTGAGTTTCTCGACAACCCAGTACCCTCAAGCCAATGGACATGCGGAATCAATGAACAAAATCATCGTCAAAGCATTAAAAAAATGATTAGAGGCAGAGAAAGAGATGTGGGATGAAAAAATTCTAGAAGTACTCTGGGCATATAGAACGTCCCCACGTCGATCGACAAGCGAAACCTTATGTATGGCTCTGAAGTCATGATTTCAATTGATACGTGACTTTAAACAATTCGAAGCGGGAACCCATACGAGGAACGAAATAATTTGGAACTCGCCATTGAATTGGATCATCTTGATGAACGTCGAGAATCAGCCGCCATTAGAACTCAATCGTACCAGCAACAAGTCACACGACATTATAACAAAAAAGTTAGGACACAGATGTTTAAAATCAACGACTGGGTACTTAGACGAGTCTTCCAAAACACCAGAGAAGATAGGGCAGGAAAATTTGGCTCTACGTGGGAAAATCCTTATCAGATAACCGACATCAAGGGTCCAGGAGCATATAAGCTTCGAGCAATCGACAGTCGGGAAATACATAATAGCTGGAACTCTCTACATCTAAAACAATACCATATTTAATCCAAACTTATCTAATTAATTTATTTGTTCTGATTTTTCCTATCATCGGGAAATTGAGACTAACAAGTCGACCCTAAAGAGCTATGATGAAAACTTAGTGCAACTAAGTGCAAAACTGAGCTCACCAGCAAACAATTAATCTCCATTGCTCATTAAGCTATCGACCTCAACAAGAAATCTTTTGATTTTACAGGAATAAAATGACTTCCAATGTCAACGACATGCGAGACCAAAATCAACTTCCAATATCCTCACTCGACATCATACATTGAAAGTGGGGGAATAACATCGGGGACAATATCGGCAGTGAAACTTGTTGATTCAACTCGCATATATGAATCCCACATCTGTGGTCCTGTCGACTCAAAAACGAACGTACACAAATTACATATATCTATGGTCGTGTCGACCTAAAATTAAAGAAGACAATGTCGGCGGTGAAGAAACTTGTTGATTCAACTAGCATATATGAATCCCACATCTGTGGTCTTATAGACTCAAAAATGCACGTACGCGAATTCCACGTATCTATGGTCATGTCGACCCAAAAATAAAAAACACGTGTACACAAAATCCTTGTAATTATGGTCGTATCGACTCAAAATAATAAAGGAAAAACGCATGTGCGCAGATTAATTGATAAACGCAGTTATTGTTAAACTATACACAAGTTTACAGGCTTGTTCAGATATAGTAAAAACGCGAGCAAGAATATTTCAAACAATAGCCATTTATCAAAGACTAAATATCGTCCGACCAAGTCATCCTAAAAATCAAATATTATGTAAAACAAAAGATCATTCGACCAAATCGTTCCATTTGATTAACGTAAATATTTACATCATTTGACAAAACGAAGAGAGGGAATTCAGCTAAATAGTTGCATGGTCACCATCAGATGAGTCCTTGTCAGCCGAGTCTTTATCAGCAGTCTCATTCACGGCAACAGATCCTTCATTCTTTATACACTCCATTTCTTCGTAGTTGTCGACTTTCGATTGCATTTCACTAGGGTCACATCGGGTATGCTAACTAGATAAATACTGTTTAAAAAGTTCAGCCCTGGCTTTACACATAGCTTCAATAGCAATCGACAGAATCTGCTCCTTCAAATCGGTAATATCCCGCTCTTGGTTTACCATAACTCCTGTGAATTTTATCGACTCCTTTCGATGGCGACCGACCTCCACCTTCAGACTCTTCACTTCATCTTCCAAAACCAAGTTTTTTCCAGTCAACTCCTTCATCGACTTCTCGAGATTAGCATTCTTCGCTTTATTGTTGTTGTTAAGCTTACGGAGCTTTGAGCATCTGTCATTCACGATCTCATATCGGTCACGTAGATGAAGATGGGCTTGCAACGACTGCAAGATAAATGCAAATACGGAATGTCGATAGAATCCCTGCTTTGAACCTCTCCTATATCTTCTTGCCTTTTAAAAACTCCTCATCGATAGTGGATCGAAGGTCGTTCGACCTTTGGAGAAATTTTTTTGAGTGTTCAAAGGATGATGATTGGATTAGAATATGAACGGCTGATTGGTTAGCCGTCGAAGTAGCAATTATCAACTTTTTCTTGGGGCTTAACCCGACACCATCTCCCCCACTAGCGAAATCCTTTTTCCTCTTTATCAACGGACTCGCCTCTAGAGAAGAGAGGTAGATATGTTCTTTAACCTCAGGCAGAACCTTCTTCGACTTCCCTTTGGTTTTCTTCACCTTTTTAGCCCTCTTCTTACTAATACGCTCCCTATACTGCCTCAAGGCGTTGGCTGCATCAGTAATGTTAATTTTTGCACTCGCCACATTTAGCACTGTGAAACGATGTTCAACGTTAGTAAATGGTGGTAAAAATCTCACATCATATTCAAGAATCTCAAGGCTTTTTCTAGCCCAAACCTATGAGACGAAGTCTTTCACACGAGGATACGGTTCCCCCGATCTATTATGCATCGACCATCGCCACACATTACTAGGCCTAGGTTTACCTTCTGTAAGAAGCATTCACAAACTTCTATCTTCCACAGGGATATCTAGGATATTCCTAGTTCTTTCAGGTGCATCAGGGCATGGAAATTTATTTCTTTGCTCGTGATTTCTACATGAGCAAGTAGACTCGTTAAGAAAAAATATTTTTGGATCAATGCATTCAGTTGACACTCACCGTATTGGTTCCAAATACAACGATATGTATAACGGGAACCTCCCTAGGGACCGTCAATTGGAAGACCTCGCGTAAAGAAAAAGGTGTCCTTCCAATGATGATCGTTCATTGTGGTATCTAGAATAAGTTGGTGGTCTTTCGACCTTGAAACCAGCATATAACGACCTCTATCGGAAACGTATTCCTTCAAGTAATAGTTATGCAGGAGACACCCCAGTCCAAATTTTATCCCATACTTTTCCCGTAGAACTGTTAAACCTAAGAGTATTCTCCAGCTATTTGGCATCAACTGGCCAGGAGCAAAGTCGTAGTAGACCAGCATGCGCCGAGCTAAGGACGGGAATGGAAATCTAAAACCTAAATGAAGAACATATTCATAGAAGCACGTCCACCCGGGTACATCCTTGTTCACCAGCTCATGTGCGTTGGGAACACGAAGCTCGACAGAGTCTGGAATCCAATAAATCGCCAGAATATTTGTTAGATCGACACCCTTGACTACACTTGCTGGACTATCGGATAAGATCCTCAGCGGACGACTTGACATAGACAGCTCGACAGTTGAATTTCTTGGAAACTCTACCGATAGGGCAACAACGCGAGTGACACCCTGCTCCAACATACCAGCCCTATTAACATTAACATCGAGAGGATCGACTACACAAATACATCGCTCGACATTCACAGCATCAGAACTTATATCCTTTTTGTCACTTGGGGTCCAAACAAAATGAGGCCTTGAGATTGTACGGTCGCTAGACAAAACACCTCAAAAGAGAGCTAACATGTAAAAATGCAGAAGTCAGATAGATTGACACGCTACCTATGTCTTTCTAGACTCGAACCTAGGGTTCTCTAATAAAATAATCGACTAACTCTACGGTGACCTAAATCGAGCGACCACTAAGAAAGCCAGTTACCTATTCACGTTATAACGACTCAAATAGAAATGAAGCCTATGAATACACTACATAGGAAATTCAACATGGCAAGAACCAGATATCAAACCAAAAGCCAAAAAGCCTTGAAAAACACACGCATTCTCAGGCAAGAAAAATTAGATTGTTCAATCAAAAGAAAAAATAAAAACGTCTTGAAATCTTTTACTAACCTTAAAATTTTTGGAACAAATCAATCGAAACCCAAGCAAATCGATCGGAAGACGAAACAGAATTATGAAGGTCCTCGTTAAAAATCGCCAAGAAAGTGCCCTATTCGTAAAGTGCTTCATTCAAAATCCAAAAGTGAAACAAAAACCCTTTTTTGCAATCGATTTATAAAGCCAGAACTTCAAGTGTTTAGCTCTAGTCGCCATGTGCCAACGCCTTTTCAGTTGCCAACGCCTTTTCAGTTGCTAACCCACTAAGCTAACTGCGGTTTAAAATTTTAAAAGTACTTCGAGAAACATGCCCTAAAAGTACCATGACGTCAGCATCGGGAAGCCAAAGTGTAATTGTCCCATCGATTTAACTTCCCAATAACTACTGTTATCCATCGAACGACAAAACTACTCCTATAAATACCAAAAGTCACTCGGGTTTGACATCTCTCCGCTCAACAACCTTTCAGATTAGGATGCTCCGACATGTTTGACTCACCAATCAATGATACGAACTAGCTCGATTGTAACCACTCTTCAAATCTAGTGATCCCATTTTTAAAGAGTGGGGGACAAACTGTGGTAGCCAAGAAATGGCTTATAGACCCAACATGTGAGGCCTTCATGAATGTTAGGATCCTGACCCATTATATTGATCCAACCCATCACAGATAAGAGTTTAAATGCTAAGTCAATATCGGTTACAAGACAATAGTAACCGCTGATTCAATGAGGATTCAAAGGAGATGAAATCTCTCATTTGATTAACGCCAACCTGGAGTAACTGACAGATGAACGTTAGAGAGGTGAACTTATAAATAAGAGTCCTGAAACAGGAAGACTCTCTAAGAGAAAAACTGGAAAAAATATCAAGCACGTCTTGCGTATCAAAACTCTGTTCATCTAATTTTGCAGCCATCAGAATTGAATTATTCTAGAATCCTAACAAAAAATGCTCAGCCCTAGCACTCTCAAGTATAGGTGGGCAAAAATCCATTAAACTGAACCGAACCGATCAAATCGTTCTTTTTTTATTTTTCTTTAAGATCCGGTTCAGTTCGGTTTAAATTGTAGAAAACTGGATTTTTCTGTTCGGTTTCCTGTTCTGTCTTAAACCGAAAACCGAACCGAAAACCGGGTATATAATGAAAAATCTATTTTTTTTCTACACCTCCTCTCTCTCTCAATGCCTCTCAGTTTCAACCTCTAAATCCTTAATTTTCTCAATCCCTAATTCTCTCAACCTCATCTCTCACTCTCACGTTCACCGTCTCTCTCGTCCACTGTCCGACGTTCTGGTGACGACGACGTTCTAGCTTGCTCGACGACTTGGACTACGTTCTACGACTTGCTCGACTCTTGGATCAACGATCCTAGACTTTCTCAACAACGTTGTCAGCCTGTGAGCGGTAAGTCTATGATTCTCTTCTCTGTCTTTTTTATCTACATTTGTCATTTTTGGTTTTCCATTTCGATATTGGATTACGATTTCTCAGTTTATGTTTCTATTTTTTGTGTTCCTATTATTTTCTTTTACGAATTCTCAGTTTTTTGTATGGGGTTTTTTGTTTTATGGTTGGGATTTCTCGATTTCTCTGGTTTTTTTTCATGCTCAAACCATTTTCAATATCAATGAATCTGTGTGTTGAGGAATGGCCGAATGGAGGTCAGATCTCTATTTTTGCATTTTTTTCTTGTTGTTTGTGTTAAAGAATTGAAGTTTACAAAAATACAAATTGGTACAATTGAATATAAAGAAAAAAAAATCAATCTGCTTAAGCCAATATCGTTTCTCTGAGTACTCCGATTTCGGTATTTCGTTTTCTCTATTTCTGAAATTATCTTCTGTTTGGCTGCCTAGAAACTGCATGAATGATGCAACAATCATAATTTCTTTTTGTTCATTTACTTCTTTTTGTTTTTTAAGGAAGTTTGTTTTCATTGCTGATATTTGAATATGCCTCAAATATGTTGTGAGTTGTGACTGCATTTAAATTTTATAATTTCAATTGATTGTAGTTTTTATGTTTATCTACGAAAATAATTAATGTTGTTACTTTTATGTCTTCCTTTACTATATTATATTAGATTGAACATTGTTTGATTGATCTTTGACTCGCTAGTTGGATCTTGTGATCTATATATCAACATATTTGGGTCAAAGTTAGGTTCACATCACTCCATATACGTGTATGTATTTCTTAAATTGATATGTATATGGGTTATTTCTAGTTGTGGCAACCAACTGATTAAGCGTGTGAGATTCTAATGTGTAGCTAGCTAGCTGCTGTCTACTGCTAGGAGGTAACTCACTCTCTAGAAATTACTTGTTAATTTGCTAGTGTTCTGTGGTTATTGTTACAGAGTGTAGAATTTTAATTATGTTAAAATATGCTCTAATTATTTGTTATTTCTTATGTTTTGACAGAAAATGAATGATGATATTGATAATGTTGTAGCATTGTCATCAATGCCAACATTTAATTCTTAAAAGTACTGAAGAATTGATTCGAGTTTGGATTCAATGGTTGTTTTTATTTGTATTATGGATGTATTTGTATTATGGATTTATTTGTGTTATGGATTTATTGTTTGAATAATTTTTAGTTGTTTTTGTTTGTGTTATAGACTTAATGTTTGTATAATTTGTAGTTGTTTTTATTTGTATTATGGACTTATTGTTTGAATAATTTATAGTTGCTTACATGTTTTTATTTGTATTATAGACTTATGCAGTAATTTAATTATATTCGGTCAAATAGACCCCAACATATGAAAAACTTGTGTTTTTTTTTTCAATTTTTGAGACTATAGCAGATTTTATAAATTAAAACCCAATAATTGGGCCTAATCGGCCCAAAATCGAAAAATTAGAACCGAACCGAACCGGTTCAGTTTAATCGATTTTTGATCGGTTGGAAATTGTATATCGAATCGGATCAGATCAATTTTTTAAAAACCGAAAAGTATCGGTTTTTTATCGATACACTCCAAAAGTGAACCGATCCAATCAACGCCCACCCCTACTCCTAAGGCTAAGAAACTAACCCCACCATATATATATCGTTTTGGTTTTTGTTTCATTTGTCAGGTTTGACGAGGAAATCCAAGGATTAGACAACAAACTATCTGCGTTGGCCGATCCGCGAAGGAGATGACATCCCAATTCCTTTTGATTTGACTAAAGTTGCCTTGGGCCTGACATAACCCGACCCAATCCACAATTAACCGTAGTTCGACCAACTACACACGGTTTCATATAACGTATATTTCAAGTCATCAAGTTGCATGATAAATTATATTTCTACCCCTATATTATTTTATATTTCTTTTCAACTCACCTAATGCATAGAAAATTATATTTTCATCCTCTATCTCATTTTACAATTTAAAATAATTATCAATTCAAATACCTATTTATTTAGGTCCAACCCAAATCTTTACTTCACTTGTCATAATTTTAAGTCTCATAGACACTATCATTTAGGACATCTAGCATTTTAGCAAATAAATTTCATCCGAATTCTTAATAATCGAGGTAAACTGTTTAATAACGATTTGATCAATTTTTCAAGATATTATAGTCATGCATCTTGATATTATATGATTAAGAATAATTATTAAGTTTTTTATTAAAAAAATCATGATATTTAGTATATGTCGACCTTAAGAACGTGATGAAATTTCTTATACAGTAATAAGAGGTTTTACCGTTATAATTTTTCATTAGATGTTAATTGTAAGTAAAATTACAAATATAATCCTTAAAGTTTATAAAATTACTTAGTATACAGGGTTTAGTAAGATTTCAATTATAGTATCCCTTATATTTTCTTTGGAAGTCAAATGATAAATACAATCCTTCTTTCAATTATAGGTTTTACCATGTCATGGGACAAGTTTTTGGGATTTTTGTTCCACATTGTCACGTCTTGTCCCATGCTAAGGACACGCCAAACGTGAGACAAGAACAAAATGTCTCACCTTGTCATGTCTTGTCATGCGTACCAAACGCACCCTAATAGACATGTCTTAGTAACAGTAACACGATAGGGTGTGTATAGTAATTTCTAAAATTAATTTTAATTTAAAATGATAACACAATGGATTTTCAATTATAACCCTCAAAAGTTTTAAAATGATATTGACAAATAGATGTGAGATAAATATAATAAAGATAAATTTGTCTTTTTTTAATTCCCAAAGTACACATTTAACTCAATGGGGTGCTAGCCATTTAACTGGGTGCATGGTAACCCATCAATCGCAACCTGCAAATTAGTTAATATAATCGCTATGACCGTCACCGTCCTAATAACAAAATATCAACAATAACTTTGATCTATCTGATTACAAAGGCACTAAAAGATACATGGTAGCTGTTATGAATCTTTGACCAAATTGCAGACTGAATTAGCACTTTTGAAGTTGTGAAATTGTATTGACTTCCTCTTTTAACTTCCGAAATTGTGTAGAGAAATCTGTAATCGACTAGAATCTTAGATGAGAAAATGATTATATCTTACCTTAATTTCTATATAAAATAAAAATTTGTATCTCTCTACTGGAAGTTTGAATTCAAAGTAATTATGTGGAATTGCTTTTATGTACTCTAGTATGTATAATATTTTGAGAAAATAATTCGAACAAAAAAAAATGGTAAATGATATATTACTTCAAAATCCAGCTGTAGCCAATGAAAAGTCATCTGTATATACGTAAATTCATCTTCTTTTACTACAAACATTTATCGTTAATATAATAAATACACATTCAATTACTTCAGATACCACAAATTGATTTGGCGGCAATCTGGACTTATGCTTCGACTAACGACATCAATATAAGCTCAGGCCACCTTCTCGACAATTAAAGATGCACAAAAACACTATTTTTGATTAAAACACATATATACAAATTTTATTTTAAAAATCAAATAGAAGTCGAAGACTCGCTTATTGAATAAACCTATTGAAATGAGTACGGTGCCCACGATGCCGCCGGTTTTCCTGGGCAGAATCTATGCCAGATTGAAAATTTGACATGAATTCATAATACACTACCAAAACAACATAAACGATCAAAAATAACACTTAAAGTTAGGTTTTGACTCGTATTCTCAAGTGAACCCAATTGAATCAAACAAAACTCAACTGATGTGGAGCTTCCTAGAGACATGTGATAACGTTTGGAAGTTGAAGGTTGTGTTTGAGGGAGGTTTGAAGGCCAAGAAGAACTGAAGAAACGGATTCTGGAAGGAACCACGGTGAGGACCGCGGTGCAGGCAAGCGCATAGACCGCGGTATATGGAGCGGTTAACTCCAGTGAGATCAACGCGGTGTAGACCGCAACGGAGGTAAAGACACCAATCGCGGTATTCTGAGCGGTGGACATCAGTGGTTTTACGCGGTGTAGAGCGCGGGTGGCCAACCGCAACCTAGATCGTAGTAGTAGCAGATATTGTCCAAATCAGGAATGTTGCGCGAAAATAGGAAAAGGTTTTCTTCTAGGAAGTTCTTGTCCTCATTGGAAAAGGAAAAAGAGTTTGTCTTCATAAAGAATAGGAAAGTTATGTACTTGAAGGAAAAAAAATTCTCCTTAATAAGAAGACTTGTCATAAATAAGAAATAGTGTTTATGTAGAACAAGTAATTCTTATACGTTTAGGAGTATGATTTCCTTTTATCTTAAACTCTCTATAACTAATATAAATAGAACCTTGTTTTTAGGTTATTTTGTGTGGAGAAAAAAAAACACCATGTAACATCAGAGAGTGGAGAGATCCGGGTGAGAGACCCATGGAAATATCTGGGAAGAGATCCAAGGTAATATCAGTGGATCAAGTTAGAGATCCATGGATGATATTCAGAGGAGACCTAGGGGATATTAGGGGTTTCTTGGTGAAGATCATGTGAGCGTTGTGAGCGTGGTTTGGGGTTGAAGTGTGAGAGAGAATCCTAGAATATATATGGTTGTAACAATTTATCAATAGTGGAATTTTCTCTATCGTCCTGGCGGCTCGTGGTTTTTTACTCGATTTGAGTTTTCCAAGTATATCTTGTGTTGTGATTTGTTTATTTTCTCTCATCTATTTTTCTGCTATAGATGTTATTGATTGATATAATTTATAGGCGTATATTAGGCATGACGATTCCACGATCATTGGTTTAAAATCCCTAACAATTAGGATCAGAGCCTTGGCCGGCGATGACAGTTTCAAGTCTTTACGAGATGTCATATGAAGGACATGGTAGCCTTGGTCGACGATGACGGTTTCAAGTTTTTATGGGATGTCGTATGGAGGACTTGGTAGCCTATGGTTTGGCGATGACGTTTTTCCAAGTCTTTACGGGAGATTGTATGGAGGACTTGGTGGTATTGAGATGATGATTCATGGTTGCCTAGTATGGTTTAGCAAAAGAGATGCACCTTAAAAGTGGTTTTGAACTCGACAGGGTTTAATGAAAAGAAAAATAGAGATGAAGGATATTTTTTTTCTTTTTTTGGCTTGTGGAGGCAGGTACGAGTCATGGAGATACAATCTGGGTTACACAAGACGCTAATTGAATATTAATCTGGGTTACACAAGACGTTGATTGATTTTTTTTAAAAAAAAACTCCTATATATGTATTAAAAAAAATTGAATGCTCGAAGTCTCTAGTGGTGGTGTGGGGCTTATTCGACAAAGCACTCCTGATTCTAGTAGCAAGTCTTTCACCAGGTATGTGATGCAATGACAAAGGGTGATGTAAGGATATGTTTATCCTTTTGGCAATTTTTCCCACCGGCCATGGAAGAGGATATGTTGCTGCTAGTGGTCCATAATTGTGCACAAGGCATTGGTCAGAAAGTGATGCAAGGTGTATGGTGGACAAGGATGTCGAGGGTTGATAAACTCCCTAGTAATCTGACGTGAGGAGCTGTACCACATTTTCAGCAAGTTATTTTCGACATGGTGCCGGAACAACGAACATAAAAAAAAGGAAGAAAAAAAATCTTAGAATGATTCGTTCCTAAGTGGTTATACATTGTGGTGAGATACGGTGATTCTCGATATTGAAAGTCGTGGTTGTGGACGAAAATCTTGAGAATTCAAGCCAAAAGAGAGAATTTTTAAGGTTTGACTCGTATTCTCAAGTGAACCCAATTGAACTAAATAAGACTCAACTAATGTGGAGCTTTCTAGAGACGTGAGATAACGTTTGAAAGTTGAAAATGGAATTTGAGGGAGGTTAGAAGACAAAGAAGAACTGGAGAAATGGATTCTGGAAGGAACTGCGGCGTGGACCGTGGTACAGACAAGCGCATAGACCGCGTCATAGGGAGCAGATAACTCTAGTTAGATCAACGCGATGTAGACCGTGGCGGAGGCAAAGACACCAACCGTGGTATTTTGAGCGGTGGACATCAGTGTTTTTGCGTAGTGTAGGGCACGGGTGACCAATCGCGACCTAGATCGCAGTAGTAGCAGATTTTGCCCAAATCAGAAATGTTGCGCGAAAATAGGAAAAGGTTTTCTTCTAGGAAGTTCTTGTCCTCATTGGAAAAGGAAAAAGAGTTTGTCTTCATAAAGAATAGGAAAGTTATGTACTTGAAGGAAAAAGATTTCTCCCTAATAAGAAGACTTGTCATAAATAAGAAATAGTGTTTATGTAGAACAAGTAATTCTTATACGTTTAGGAGTATGATTTCCTTTTATCTTAAACTCTCTATAACTAGTATAAATAGAACTTTGTAGTGAAGTTATTTTGTGTTGAGAAAAAAATATCATGTAACATCAGAGAGTGGAGAGATCCGGGTAAGAGACCCATGTGAATATTTAGGGAGGGATCCAAGGGAATATCAAATGCATCAAGTTAGAGATCCGTGAGTGATATTTAGGGGAGACCTATGGTATATTGGTGAGGATCAAGTGGCATTGTGAGCGTGGTTTGGGGTTAAAGTGTGAGAGAGAATCTTGGAATATATATGATTGTAATAATTTATCATTTAGTGGAACTTTCTCTATCATTCTGACGGTCTATGGTTTTTACCTGATTTGGGTTTTCCACGTATATCTTGTGTTGTTTATGATTTATTATCTCTCACCTATGTTTATGATATAGATATTATTAATTGCTATGAGTTATGCATGTATATTAAGCATGACAATTATACGATCGGTTCACAAACACTTAAAACCTTAACATCTCAAACAAACCTTTTATCATTCATACAATCAACGACCAGATAAAAAGACTTAATGACATTTGAAATCAATGAATTTGGAAAGTAAAAGGCTAAAAACAGAAAGTTGAAATCAACTTGTGGGCCCGGTGGTCGCTTAATCACATGGGTGAAAACAAAAGGTTGAAATCTAAACTATTTAAACGAGTTGTTTAGGTCGCTTGCTATTGTGGACCTCCTTATTTTTCTTTTTGTGTTCGTATTTACTTAAACTTTGTTTACTTTTATAGACAAACAAAAGAAAATTAATGAACCATAAAATAAAGGGTTTATCATTAATTAATTAATTAATATTAGTAATTAGTTATTGAGAAAACCTCTTCATCTTATGATTAATCAGTATTAATCGATCAATATTAGTAATTAATTATTGAGAAAACCTGTTCATTTTATAACTAATTAATGATAATAAGTCAGAGAAAATCTATTCATCTTACTTTTTTATTATTATTATTATTATATAATACATTTTTGTAAAGAATTTTAAATAGTTATTAATATACTTAAATATATGTAAGTGTGAATAGAGTAATAGTGTATTATTATTGATGATGATAATATTAATAAGAATTTAAAGTCAAAGCTACATCACGACGACACTCGGTGCCATGAGGTTCAATTTTAATATATTTAGATATAGATTCATAAATATATAAATGAATATGTTATAAGGGTTTTTTAATTGCGTGACAAACCAAGTATGATTAAATATGCCACGTCACAAGGGTTAGGAAAGATTAATTCAATACAATTAATAGATGATCTCAAGACCTAGTTAAGATTATCCAAGATGATCGGGAAAACTAACCGATCGGGCATAAATAACCTGGTCTGAAAAACTAGCTGATCGGATAGAGACAACTTGGTTGGGATCATCCGATCGGAATAAAAGAAGTTTGGTTGGGATTAGACAATTGGTTAGTTGGACAACGTATGTGAGACATTAAAGATAACTACGACTCAAATATGAAGAAGAATTGTCTTACTTAAATAAGGAATCTAGAATCACCCTTCAATAAGGAAATATCCTTATTTCCTCTCCAGTATCAGAGAAATCTATTCAGGAAAGAACTCAAAACTTCTAAAAGGATAAATACCAAATAGGAAATGAGTCCAAATCAAGCAATAACTCTGCTCTTCTAGAAGACTGCACACCGATCAGAAAATAAGTTCTAAACGAATCATTTAACCAGAATCCTACGAAAACTCTAATTCAATACACAAGATCTCCGAAACATGAAAGAAGGCAAAGACGACTTCAACAAGTAACCAGTTCTAATTAAACACTATAACTTTTCCTTATTTGTATAATAATGATTAGGGTTCGATACACATATAAATAGATCTATAATCTCATTGTAAAAGATATACGAGAACAGCCCGTAGAAAAGATACACAAAAATAGAGAGACGCCAAAAAAAAAAAGAGATTGAGTGTGTAATCATTCTATTCATAGTGAATTCTTCTCGCTGTCACGCGCAACCATGGATGTTTCTCCACTTTGGGGTTTTACAACGTAAAATTGTGTGCCCAATCAAATTTTGTTTATTTTAATTCGTAATTCAATTGTCGATTTATACTCACTTGTTAGACGCATGATTGATCCTACGTTATCCAAAAATCACCGCCAATAGAATATAAAAATAAAAATATTATATAGGATTTAATACCAAAGCTTCCTCACAGCAACATTTGGAGTTATGGGGTCAACTTTTATATTGAAAAAAAAAATATTCATATTACTTTGATATTATATATATATATATATGTATATTTATTGATATTCATAAATATAGAAATGAATATAAAAATATAAATATCATATAGAATTTAATATCGAAGCTCTCTCATGGCGACACGTGACGTTATAATGGTCAACTTTTATATATTATTAGTATGCAGCCCGCACGATATGCGAACATTTTAAAATAAAATTTGAAAAATCATATAAATTGGTATGATCCTGATTCAGGATTTTAATTTGTCATATTTTCATATTTTTTATATAAAAAAATAAAATTTCCATGAATGAAAAAAGTAATCACCACTCTTATTTATAAAGGTTCGGAAAAGTATATCAAATCAACTAATTCAAATTCAACGTATCAATATAAGGAACTCGGTGTAACTTAAAACATACAATAAAAACCCACATTCTCTCTCTTTCTTTAATGCTTCAACCGATATTTTGAAGGAAAAAATTGTGGAAAATGATTTCGACTTACTTTTAAATAACAAATAACTGTTTCTAAATGCATGGTGTATTTCTTAATTTTTGCGTAATAAAAGTTGTATGTAAAAAAATATATGAATTTTATTGCTTATCAGTTTTTTTTTTCTTTTAAATCGTTTCAAGTAAAAATATTGTTTATAGATGTGGGGTTTGATTAGAATAATTATTATTGCATTGGATGTCTCTTAAAGTAATTTTGGAAAAGGATATAAATATCTTAGTGAACAAATGTAAAAAATGAGGTACTGTTATATATTCAGATACTGCTTAAGGTTTTTCAACATATGACATTTTGTGATGATGTTCCCTTAGGTTAGTCTAATTTTAGAAAAAAATATATATGAGATACTATTAGGACAATAGAGGGGTGTTGATAGCATCACTCAATTAATTAAAGTATTAATTATATTCCGATAAAAAGACAAAAAAACTAAAAAAAAAAAACCTTTCATATTCAATAATAAATGTTAAATTCATTATTTATGAATATTAATAATAATTAATGAATTAAGAATACTAATTACATTTTGATGAAAAAAACATTTTATATCCAATAATTGTTAAATTTGTAAATGATTGAATTATGATATTATTAATAAATAACTAATTATATTATGATAAAAATAATAATTATAAAACATCAAAGCAATATGAACGAATTTTCTTCGGTAGTTAATGAATCTGATTTTAATTAAATAATTGTCAATTATAATGATGGTTATTGTTTTTAATAATCCGTTAAGGAAACTCTTAGATCTCCAATATCATTAATCGACAAAGACTTTCCATTTCTATCACAATCATTCCAGTTTAGATGACTGTAGACAGTGGTCTGATTGGTCTAAATGGAATGAAGCAATTCAAATAAAATTGACTTCATTAGCCAAACGTAAGGTATTTGGATCAATAATCCAGACGATTGAAGACATCAAACCTATGGGATACAAATGAGTTTTTATACGAAAATATAATTAGAAAGATGAGGCCATGGGATATATGTCACGACTCGTAGCATATGGTTTCTCGCAAAGACCTAGTATCATGAAAAAAATTAAAAGCGTGTGTCTAAATAACCTAGGGATTGAATATGTTTTAATAAAATTAATCGTCATCTTTTAGTTAATCAAGATTAATCACACAAGCCCCTAAGTATTAACACAAACAATCATTGCCATAAGAAGTGCAGAATTTAAAATAATGACACAATGAATTGTTTTACAAGAGAAAATCCCAATAGGGTAAAAAAAAAAAACTAACGGGTTTAATCGCCAATTGAACCCTTGAATCCATTATTTGTAAAAACGATTACAACCTGGGTTGACCACATCACACCTAAACGATTACTAATCCGCTTTTGCTACCCGCATGCCTTTAATGGTGATTTTAGGCTCTTGCTTGTATATTACCCACAGTACATACAAGACTTAACTCTCAAGAGAAGAGATATACAACCTAATTTGAATATTGAGAATATTCTAAATGCATAAATGCTAGGTCAACACATTTAATGCTTATCTAATCATGGATGAATGATTCAAACAATCTTAGATACAATGTTGCTATATGACATACTTATAACTTAGCTATTTCAAAATAAATGCAAGCCTCGATGCAATAGCTATCACAATACAAAACCTAACAATCAACACAAAAAATCAACTTGAAAGTAAAAAGCTAATCTTGATGCAACCAAGTCATAAATGAGATTTCTTGTTAAGCAAGAACACTACAATGAATAAAGATGGTGTTCTACTTACCAAGTTATATGAGTTGATGAAGACTCGTGAAAGAATACATCTTAGATGAAGTTACATGATGTTTGATTCATGAATAAATGATGTGTATTTGGGTTTTGGTCAAGAAAGATTGAATCTTGATGACTTTTCTTGCAAGACACTCTTGAGCTATATATGTGGAATAAAAATGAAATCCGAAGCTCTAAAGAGGCTAAAAAAGGGAAAGCATCTATATATATGTAGCCCTAGGTCAAATGATGTCATTTTGAGCTAAGCCAATAAAATCCAGTCATTACCGCGGCTTAGGAAAGTTGTACAGACCGCGGTAAACACAATAGTGCATTCACTGGACAGCACCGGTATTGGGACTGCTGAATAGGAACATGCATACACCGTGGTACAGGCAACGGAGATCTTCTAGAGAAGACCGCGGTAGGAACCGTAGGAACCATTATGCAAGCATGTGCACCAGCCGTGATACCCTACATGTGAGACCTCTAGAACCAACTGCTGTTGAGATCATGGTTTAGATAGGTGTATAGACAGCGACCTGTACCGCGGTTAAGAGAAAAAATCTATTTTCCAGGCATTTAAAACACACTAGCCTATATGAATGTTGTGTAAGTGTGGAGTGTGATAAATGACATAAATGCACCAAGACAATGACATACAAAAACATGTAATCAAATGAAATTCAATGCATAATAGATAGTAATGCATACAAGTGAACGTGTGTAACTAAATCTCTTCAATTAAGAGTAAAGTTGAGTAAATCACCTTCCTTGAGACACTTGATGTCCAATGGCATTGATGAAGAGTATTCTTCAAATACTAAGCTACCTTTTGCAAGATTGGAACCCAATTGTGATTTTGTCAACGAAATAAGCCAATCAAAGAGTGAGGCAATTACATGTCAATTTTGATGAAACGTATTCACCAGTGATGAATACAATTACGTTTCGTTTTCAGATAAGCTTTGTTGTCTTGGAAAGACTTGAAATACGTTTGATGGACGTGGTGATTGCGTATCTACATGACTCACTTGATTCAGATATTTATGTGAAATTTCATAAAGGATTTAAAATACCAGAAGCATGTAATTCGAGATTCTGTAATTTGTATTTGATAAAATTACAAAGGTCTTTGTATGGATTAAATCAACTTGGTCGGATTTGGTATAACCGTCTCAGTGAATATTCGACAAAAGAAGAGTATATTAATAATCCTAAATGCACATGTGTCTTCATAAAGAAATCAAAATCTAGTTTGCTATCATAGCAGTTTATGTTGATGATATGAATTTAATTGGAATCCTGTAGAGCTCCTGAAAATTACTAAATATTTAAAAAAAGAATTCGAAATGAAAGATCTGGGAAAGACAAAATATTTTTTTCTGCCTAGAGATTCAACATAGATTAAATGGAATACTTATCCATCAATCAGTATATATTGATTTTTTTTTTTAAGATTCCATATGGATAATGTTCATTCATTAAGTACTCCTATGGTTGTTAGAACTCTTAATCCTAAAAAGGATCCATTCCGTCCAATAGAAAATGGTAAAAAGATACTTGGTTCTGAAGTACCATATTTTAATACAATTAGTGCTTTGTCATATCTAGCTCATGTACTATACCGGATATTTCATTCTCTATGAATGTACTTGATATTCGGTTCAACACCTACTTGAAGATAAACATATTTTTTTTGTCACCTTAGTGATACGAAAGATTTAGGATTATTTAGATTTTTCAAGTTTACTTGGTTATGCTGATGCCGGATATCTACCGGATTCCTATAAATTTGGTTCATTAACGGGATATATTTTTACCTATAATGGCACAACAATATCATGATGTTCCACAAAGCAAACTTTAATTGCTACATTCTCTAATCATTTTGAGATCGTCACATTTCATGAAACAAGTCGAAAATATGTTTAACTAAGGTCAGTTATTCATCATATTTAAAAATACTTGTGGATTTTCATAATCTATAGAAATGGCAACACTGATATTTGAAGATAATATGGTTTTTATTGCTCAAATTAGACGGGGATATATCAAAGGAGATATAACCAAACATATTTCTCCTAAATTCTTCTACACTCATAAACTTCAACAGAACCGACAAATTGATGCTAAGTAAATACGGTATACAGATAATCATGCAAATTTGTTTACCAAAGCATTACCTTGATCAACATTTGAGAAACTGATATATGGAATAGGCATGTGTCGGCTCTGTAAATTACAAGATTGATGCTGAAATTTTTGTAAAAGGGGAGCATTCAATCAGGGTGAGCAAAATTTTGAATGGACATCTATACATTGTACTTTTTTTCCTCTTTCCGGATTTTGTCCCACTAGATTTCACTAGAAAGGTTTTAATGAGACAGTTTCAAGAATGTTCGAACACCACAAGATCCAGAAGATCATTCAAATACAAATAATGGACATCCATGGGAAGTATTATAGATAGTAATGGATTTTCCACAACCTAAACACCTCTCCACTCAGATTACATACGTGTATCAACTAAAAACAGAAGAAAAAAAAACTAATTATAACTGTATATGCCGGAATATATAGAACTTGATATAAAAAAATTTAAAATCTAGAGCTGCCAAAAAACAGAACACTACTAGACCAGCCAAAAAACAAAACATTACTATGGTATTTTAACCAAAAAATCTCCCGAACTCATTTAGTGAATTCGAGTTTTAATCTGGGATCCCCACAGAATCTACACGATAGTTGAAAAACAAAAAGCTATGGTATTTAAACCATATATAAATGTAAGTATTCACGAGGGGATTCAAACTCTAGACTTTGTTAGTGCAAACCATAAGTCTAATCATTCGGTTAACCCCTCGTGGGTCTTCGGTTTGAAATTTTCAGGCTATGAATCTGAGTGTCTTAGGATTGATCAAAATCGGCGACTCATTTAGCTATGATCTCTTGTAATTTTGACCTAAATTCGAAACTGAAAGTTGTTTTTCGATTCTGGTTGAATCTAGACAGTAAAAAAACTAATGATAAAATTCAACTCATGCATCTCAAAACTCATTTCAAATCACATCTATCATTGTATAAGTACTACTATATGAAAGCTGGGATGTTAAAAATTGAGGCTCAAGTACATTGGTAAAATGTGTGTCAATTAAAGTATATATGAAAATGTTGAAGTACAAATATTTGACTTACCGATGAATAACCGATATCCATATATACTAAAACAACTCTTAAAATTGAATAATTCATATGAATAGTAATATTTAATAGATTTCTATTTATTTACAAAAATATCATTCTAAAAGATAAGAAAATAAAATTAAAAAATAAAATAAAAAAATAAAGTAAAATGACATTTAACCACTACCATAATACCACCTCTCTCTCTCTCTCTCTCTCTCTCTCTCCTACCCTCCGTCATTCTCTCTGTCTCTTAATTAGGGATGACAATTAAACCCAAACTTGTAGGACCTACCTGAACCCAATCTGCTTGGAGAGGACTTGGTATGTGAAAATAGAACTCCGTGAACGGGTTTGGATTTAAAATCTCAACCCTTCATGGGTTCGGGTTCGGGTTCGAGTATGGAAAAAAACCAAACCCGAATCCACGAACCCATTTGGTTTAATAATTATTTAACAAATAACATTATAATAATTATTTTTATATTTTATTTTTGTCTTACATCACATACAGTTGACCCCCATTATTTGTCTTTTTAGATTTTAAAAAAACCTTTCATTATTATTTTTCTCTTTCTTTTTATCTTTTGTCTTCATTTTCTTTTCTTCTCGATCTTTAACCCACACACTCTCTCTTCAAAATTAAAACTCATATTCTCCATTTATTTTCTCTGTAACTTATTTTATATATTTTTTTCTCTTCAAAATTTAAACTCTTCTTCTTCTTCATATATTCTTCTTCTCATACATTTTAAAGCCTTTTTTTGCTATTACTTTTTTTTTTCATTTTCTCTGAAGTCTGAAAGAAGAAAACTAACGTGGATGGCTATCGGTAACTGGGTTTGACTCGGATCAAATTACGCACATAGGAGTGAGTCGCTTTAGAACAACAAATCCTCAAGAGTTCACGGGTTCGTGAGCAGGTCTGGATGTTGCTAAAATTCACGGGTGAAACCCGAACCCACTAGATTTTATGGGTTCATGGATGGGTTTGGGTTTGGTTTTTTCCAAATCCGCCCGAACCCAACCCATTGTCATTCCTATTCTCAATCTCTCTCTCCATCTTTTTCATTCAAAAAAAATAAAAAAATAAAATGACACTCCACCACTACCACAGTACCAATAATTCAAATTTCAGTAAAACAGAGTCAAAAAATTGCTAGACTTGCTTTTTAAATTTGGTTGATGAACAAAGCTTTCTTTTTAGTGCATAAAAAATAACTATAAAATAAAGATCCAATTTAACTTGACAACAAATTTACGCAGCCAAAAATAAAAAATAAGATTCAACTTATTTTCTTTCGGTTTTTGTGTCTGCTAAGCTTTAAGAGATGTAATACGTCTAATATTAAATATATTTAATGTTTGTTACACTTACCCTTTAATTAAATAAATTCATTTTAATAGACAAAATAAGTGTAATGCATGATAATTTTGTTTCACATTAATATTTAATGCATATACTTTTGTTTGTCATATTAATATTTGATGCACTATGCAATATTGTTTTCGTTTATATATATATAACTGATATTTTTATTTGGTATAGAATTATTATTTTACTTGATTATCATTTTATGTTTGATTAAAATATATATTATATATATAGATAAATAAAATTTTAAATTATGAATAAAATTTATTAAAATTGAAAATAATATATAAAACGATAGGGGTATTATCACTAAAGTCTATACTTTTTAACGAATTGTCACATTTTTAAACGTCTTTGCTATATTAGTCACTTTAGTCTCTTGCTTTTTCAAAATACATCATTTTAGTCTATTTGATCAAAAACTAACGGTCAACTATAACAGAATGAGTAAAAATATTATTTTACCCATATTTTTATTTTTAAAATTTTATCTTTTAGTCCCTTTAGTTTCAATAATAGCTGGTCAACCCTTTAAAAAAATTAAAATGCCTCCATTAGGGGTTGAACCATTGTTAAAAGTCATAAAGACAATCTCTTGGCAGCTGAGCTATATTAACTCATTATTGAAGATTTGCTGCTTTAAATGTATATATATATAATTTGTTAAAACTAATTTAAATCTATTTAAATAATTTAAAATAAACTCATATATAATTTAAAATAAACTCATATTTAATAAATAATATATAAAAACATATTTATGAAAATAAAAAAAGAAAATAAGAAAACAAAAGGAAACTCAGAAAATCCAGAAAATCAAAGTTTGTAATTTTTTTTTCTTTCTTATTTGGATTTTTTTCCTTTTCAAAAAATCTATTATTTCAATTTGATAAAAAAGAAAACCCAGAAAATCAAATCCCATAAATTGAAAAGGGAAAAAATCAACAAAAAAAAAATAATAATGATTTTTTTTTTACGTTTGTTTCCTTTATTTCCTTTTGTTTTGTTATTTTCTTTTTCATTTTCATAAATATTTTTATATATTATTATTATATATGATTTTATTTTAAATGATATAAATATGAGTTTATTATTATTTATTTATTTATTATTGATTTTTTCCCTTTTCAATTTATGGGTATTGATTTTCTGGTTTTTGTTTTTATCAAATTGAAATAATATATTTTAAAAAAAAGAGAAAAAAAATCCAAAAAAAAAAGGAAGAAAAAAATTTACGGGCTTTGATTTTTTGGATTTTATTTTGTTTTGTTATTTTATTTTTTATTTTTATAAATATGTTTTTATATATTATTATTAAATATGAGTTTATTTTCATATATATATGATATATAAATTAGTTTAAACAAATTATATAACTATATATACATTTAAATCAATAAATCTTCAACAATAAACTAATATAAATTAGTTTGGCTAGAGATTGTATTTTTGTATCTTTCAACCATAGTTCAAATCTTGATGGAGGTATTTTTTTTTTAAGGATTGACCAACTATTATTGAAACTAGGACTAAACAATAAAATTTAAAAACTAATAATAAGGGTAAAATAATATTTTTACTCCTGTTATAGTTTTTTTTTTTTAAGGTTACAACTGCTGGGACCTGACGAGATATGATTCTGCTAGCACAGTCCAGACTATTACTCCCACAATAGAGGAGACGGAACCCACACTTGGGATTAATGGCCAAGGAGGGACAAATAATATATATATATATATATATATATATATACATGCTCCACAAGCGTTAAACCGTGGTGGTGGAGACTCCCAAGGGAGAGTCCAACCACATTAGCAAGAGACCTTATGCCTCATTCTGTTATAGTGGATCATTAGTTTTTAGTCAATTGGACTAAAGTGATATATATTAAAAAAACAAGGGGCTAAAGAGACTAATATAGAAAAGATGTTTAAGAATGTGACAATTCGTTAAAAAATAGGGACTTTGGTGATAATACCCAAAACGGTATAACGGTATAACGGTATAATACCGAGTCATTTTACTAGTAAAGTTTTTATTGTACCTAAGACCAAAAAGTAAATGGAAAAACAATAAGCAAGATTATATATATATATATATACAGTGTCGGTCCTCACCTTTAAGAGGCCGGGGTGAAAAACCGAAAAATGGGCCCCTTGTTTATAGTTTTTTCCATATACCTAAAGTGAGTCTTTTACGTAAAATCCTTCGTTTTACCATAAAACAAGTACCGTCATAAAATCTATGGATTTTAATGAATTTTTATCTGAATTTCAATGAAATTTATTTGTACACAAAATTTGGAAACTTTTCAAGAACTACAACTATTTTTTCCCCTATTTTTCGTCCTATTTTTTATGCTTTATTTTCAATAAAATCTGGAAAAAAAAAGTAAAAGAAACTTATATTCAATATCGATTGTGTAAAAATTATAATTAGAGCATATATATATTGAACAGAGATGTAAATGAGCTGAACTTGATAAGAACAACGATATAGAAAGATTAAACTGAAAGCTAGATGGGTGGATCAATGAAAATTGAGAATGATGAAGTGATAACTAATAGGACATTGAAAAAAATGTTAGATCTTCATCTGAAGAAAACATTGGTTTTTTTGTTTTGTTTTTTGTTTTGTTTTTGTTTTAGAAATGTTTAGGTTTTTTAAATAACAAATATTTGGGCCATTATTTTTGTATGAGCTAAAACCTTTTATTTGGACCATTTTTTATTTAAACCCCATTACATAACAACTCAAAACTAAGGATTTAGTGACCCCTTTTAATCATGGGCCCTGGACAGGTGCCCCTGGTGTTATAAAGACAAAAAGAAAGCCATAGCTTGACAAATTGCAACCGAAATAAACAGTAAGAAGCTTCCAACATAGCTCTCTGAGGAGATTGGCAATAAAAATGAGTTCTTTTAAATAGATTACTAAGTTTGTTTTGAAGAGTTTCACTAGCCAATAGCCCCACCTAAAACAAAAATAATGTCAAATTATAAACACGTATTTTTACATAATCAACAAAAATAGCAGCAAATCTCTAGGTTTGATGTGATGATAAAACTAGTTAAGTGTACCTGGATCTTTAAATTGCTAGTGCACAACTGGATCTTTAAATTGCTAGTGCAAACTGGATTTTTAACAGCTTGTGAACCAGTCCATGTTTAAATAATTGCTTGAAAACAATATATATACAAAAACTGCTGCAGCAACTATCAAACCACAGACATAATAATACAATACAGGAACAATCCATCACATAAATGCTTCAAAAAAGGAGAATTGTAGCCTGATCCATCTTCTTTAGGCGTCACTGCACAGAATATACACCCAGATAAACACAATGGACACTCTCCTGTAAACGACAACGATGATGACGACGACGAAACTGGATGTCCACCACCAACCCAAAAAGCCGAGGCTGGTTTACGACAGTTGATCATCATCATACCCAACAAGAAGGACGAAGCCATCACTATTACAGGAATTTTAGATATCAATCACATGAAGGCTTTCGCCTTGGATTTGCTTGTGGGTTTTGCTTCAGGATCCAAAGGGTGCACGGCATTGTTGTTGGTTGTTGAAAAGCTTTCAGCTTTGAAGCCAGACAAAATTTCAAAACAAGGCATTTTCGAACTCAAACTTGAAGTCGAATTCGGGACAAAGTTTTCGACTTTAAAACCACAGAAATTGGAGTTTGTCCTTAATTTGAAGCAACAAAAGTTGCTACGAAGGTTTGGAGTCCGTTTTGAGAAGGAATATAACAACAGATTTTGGTTTAATTTTGATGTGGTTGCCATGAGAAACAGAATCAATAATTTCCTTTTGTCCAGAAATTAGTAGAGTTTATAAAACCATTTTAAAGGAGAATGGCACTCTCGTTCCGGTTCGGTCTGGTTCGTTTACGTTCAGTCTCGTTTTAAACCGGTTGCTCAACAAACAAAAATCAAATTGCATTAATCGTCCCTATGTTTTGGCATTATGGTATAATATTCAACCAAATGACTTTAATTACACAGACCTCCTCTGTCATTACTCATTAGTTGATTAAATTTCAGTAGATATGTCTATCATGTTTGAGGTATTAGCCATTTTGGTCCCTAACGTAAGACATGTGAGGGTATTAATGGTTCTAACTACTAACGTGTCAATTATCAAATGAATACATGTTAAAGACATTTTTTATTAATTTTTTTAACATACCTTCTAAAATATATGATATAACTCATTATATTATGACGCCCCCTCTAGAAGTTGTTGGTGAAATCCGGAAGGATGATGAATCAACATAGCCGTCGGCATTGACGAAAATTAGAGATGACATATCACCAAAAACCAACCAAACTGAACCAACTTGGGTTGGACAAGAATAACTCCGTGATACTTGGTCAGGCTTACCTAGATGGTCGGGTGGAAACAACTCAACTAAGATAATTAGATTGACCAAGTAAAGATGATTCGGTTGGGATAACCTAAATGGTCGGGTCAGGATCAGGTAACTGGTCAAGTGAGAATGAAGTTTGGTCGGGTCTGGTAGATGGTCATCTAAACGACACGTAGATAATTCTGGTAGTTGGTCGACTGAGTGACAAGTGGACAACGTCAAGTTCAATACAATTACAACTCGGATATGCAGAGAGTGAATCTTATTCGAACAAGATGTCTAGAAGCATGCTCTGGAAAGGAAACAAACTTTCTTAAGGGTATTAGAATCCAGATTATGCAAGAAGTCTAATGCGTGAGAGATGCGAAACAGGAAAGAAGACAAAGACAGTCTCAACAAGTAACAAGTCCTAATTAAACAACACTACCTTTCTTTACTTGTACACCAAGAAATAAGGTTCTATGCATGTATAAATAGACCCTAAAAAAACTATTGTTAGAGTTAGTGAAAATCTTTACGCAATGAGAGAACAAGAGTGTGTAATTGTTACCATATAATGGATTTTTTCTTCTCACCGTCACCGACAACCATGGATGTTTCCCCGACTTAGGGTTTTACCACTTAAAACTGTGTTTTTGCATGCTTTATTCTCCCTAATCTTTTCATGACTATATTGATAATCTGCAATAGTTTGTTGGACGAGTGACCGATTTTACGTAATCCCAAAAATCACCTTTAACAATTGGCACTAGAAGGATATGGGTGATATTAATTCTGAGTGTCTTACTGACTCCGTCAGGTTAGATCGTGGTTTTTGATTTACCACTGGTGAGATCAGAGTAGCATTCCGGATCAATATCTTCGTATCTTGGAATCGCGGTTTGGCTTGTAGTTGGGAAGATCTGTACACAATAGTGAAATCTATTCCTTCTTGCTAGAAGTAGAGAAGTAGTCCCCTTAAGGGTTGATTTGGGGCTTGAACAATTAAGAGCGCTCTCTTTCTTCCGTAAAAGAATGAAGGATATAATTGTTTATTAGAGAATCAATGACACCTAATGGAAAAGATATAATTAGGGGGAATAATGGACTTTATGACCCATATCTAATTACGAATTGTTTGTAGAGGATCATACCATATATAATAGCTATATCGATGGACACTGAATTTTGATGTGTGTAAAAATATCTACAGTTACAAGAGTGCATCATCTAGTTTTTAGTGGAGTAAATTTGAGGTTAATAATCATAAAATATTAATTAAAGAGTTTAATTAATTTTCTAACGATTATTGGAGCTTAAGGTTATGGGTCCATTAGGTCCCCTTGCTAGCTCGGAACGTTGATGGTAACAAGGGTCACGATTAATTAATTGGATTGTTCTATTAATTATGTTACAAAAGTTAAAAGAAATTAATGACGATATTATTTTTTAATATATTAATAATTAAATTAATTAAATAATTAGATTATTTATTAATAAACTAATATTTAAGAATTATTAATTATTTTTTAATTAGAGGTTACAGGTTCGAACCATAACTGAGACAAATAATAAAATAATAAGATTGTTTTTTTTCCTAACTAGGTCAAGTGTTCAAGTCTTAATAAATTAGGGTTATGTGGGATTAGAATCCTATACTAACTTGGTCACTAAAATACTAATTATCTTATTTTTAAATATTTAGAGATATATTTGAAAAAGGATTATTATCTTGTTTTAAATATATAAAGATATATTATAAAAAACAGGGAGAAAAAGTAACACACGATGAAACACAACATAAGAAAAGAACAGAAACAAGAAAGGGTACGACCAACAAGAGATAACAAGAAAAAAAAAAGGGTTTTTTTGCTTCTTGTCTTTGATACAAGGTTGGTAGAATTCTCCATACATAAAACAAGAGTTGTTTTGTGTTGTTTTCTATTACCTCCATACAACTTCCTGAAGTCCGTGAAGCGCCCACACGTAGTTGTCAGAACTTGGGAGATAGAGAGGAAGATCTGGTGGTACAAATCAGAAAGCAATATCAAGAAGAAAACGAACAAAGGAGTTAGTCTGTAGATTTGATTTCGAATCCTACCTTTATTTATTCTTATATATCGTAGGCGGTTTTAATTTCGCTTAAAAATTATTTTAAAAAAGTTTTGACATCCTTTCCACTGTGTGACTCTAGAGCTTACAATTGATATCAGAGCTCTAGTACAAGTCTGTAAATTGTTCCTTGTTCTTGATTAATTGCATGTATATATGTGTAGACACAATCTATTGAATGTATGATGTTTAATTTCTTTTTTAAATCATGATTGATTGTTAATTGTAATGTACAGTGGGTTTTGGATATTAAATGTAATAGTCCCTGCTTGAGAAGTTCTACGACTTCAATTTTGAGGGCGACACAATCCTCCGTTCGGTAGCCATGGTCCCCGTGGAATTTACATCGTAACCTTGTGTCCCTGTGTTCCGGAAGGGCACTCATTTTTCGTGGGCATTTAATCGTCCTACCCATTTCTCGCATCACTGCTACGAGGTCGATCGGCTCGATACTGAGGTTATACTCTAGAACGCGGACTTGTGGTCGACTAGATCTTGTTTGATCTCGACCATATGTCTGTCTGTCGCTCAGATTTTCTTACTAACGCAGATTGCTTCTTTTATTGGTTGGATATGGTTATGCTCTTACATCGTTTGATCTTCTGTCCACCGTCTTATTTCTTTTATTGGGGTGGTTGTTGATCTTTCCTATAAAGTTGGCCTCTTCTTCCTTCCATTTGATTTGAGCCCATGCCTTTGCCAAAACGTCTTCCATCGCCCTGTATGGGTATTTAGTAAGTTCTTTATATATATCAGAATCAAACCTGAGGCCTTTCCTAAAGGCGTAGATGGCGGTCGTTTCGTTGTAATGCGGGATCTGCACTTTCTCTCTATTGAAATGACCTACGTAAGTCCTTATGTTTTCATCGTGTCTTTGCGTTATTGTGTATAAGTGGTCTAAATGCTTTTCCAATTTACGGCTGATCACAAATTTCTCCACGAATGTGTCCGTTAGTTGCGTAAAGGAAGCAATCGAATTGTAAGGCAAATTTGTATACCATTGTAAAGTTGGGCCGTTAAGGCTTGACCCAAAAGCCTTGCACATGCACGCTTCCCTTAGGTCACGTGGGATTGCCGCGGTGAAAATCCGTTGCTTATATTGAGCAATATGGTCGTCCGGATTCGTCATCCCTTCATACTGCTTCATATTCGGGAAGTTGAATTTTCTTGGCATTTCGACCAAAGTGATCACGTCGACAAAGGGCGAGTCTGTGAAGCTATTCACCGTTCTTTTCTTTATTGGGGTTAGGACTCCTGGAATCCTTTGAATGAGGGCCTTCATTTCTGTAAACCTACGAGATAGTTCCAAGTTAGTAGATAAAGGTTGGGAAGATTCGGGTTTTACCAAGCCCAATGTCTACTGAATTGTTATCGGTGTCTGTAGTTCGTTATCTGGCTGTATATTCAACGTCGGATCTTGTGGCATTTCATTTCGGACTGGCAGGTTGTTGAGATCAATTTCTGTAAGAGCCATCTGGAGCATCTGTTGGTCGTCTTGGCTTGTGTTTGACTCTATAACCCCTGGAGTTATCAGTGTCGACCGATCAACCACTCGTTCGAGGTTTAGTGCCTGAGTTGGGCTTTTTGGTGTTGTGCCACCGATCAGCGTCCTTAGCTCGACAGTGGTCGCTCGGATCGCAGCATTTTCTGATTCAAACGCTCGTAATTTCTTTGCGTTTGCTATCATTTGGGCAGTCAACGCCGTGATCTGCTTTTCGACGGTTGGCAAGTTTATGTCCCCCGACATGTTGATAAACCGGCATAGGTCGGACTAGTTTATCTTGAAGAGTTACAAAGGGCCCCACGGTGGACGCCTAACTGTAGTTGGTCGAACTACGGTTAATTGTGGATTAAGTCGGGTTATATCAGGCCCAAGGCAACTTTATCAAATCAAAAGGAATTGGGATGTCGTCTCCTTCGTGGATCGGCCAACGTAGATGGTTTATCGTCTAATCCTAGGATTTCCTCGTCAAACCTGCCAAATGAAACAAAAAACAAAACGATATATATATGGATGGTGGGGTTAGTTTCTTAGCTTTATGAGTGCTTGGGCTGAGCAGTTTTTGTTGGGATTCTAGAATCAGATTCAATTCTGATGGCTGAAAAATTAGATGAACAGAGTTTTGATACGCTAGACGTGCTTTCTATTTTTTCTGTTTTTCCTCTTAAAGAGTCTTCCTGTTTCAGGACTCTTATTTATAAGTTCATCTCTCAAACGTTCATATGTCAGTTACTTCAGGTTGGCGTGAATCAAATGAGAGATTTCCTCTCCTTTGAATCCGTATTGAATCAGCAGTTACTATTGTCTTGTAACCGATATTGACTTGGCATTTGAACTCTTATCTGTGATGGGTTGGATCAATATAATGGGTCTGGATCTTAACATTCAAGGAGGCCTCACATGCCGGGTCTATAAGCCATTTCTTGGCTACCACTATTGGAACCCTGTTCACCGGTTACGCAGCGGAACTAGGGTTTTAAAAAATTTTATACAGATCATAATCTGTATCTAGGACCAGTGAACTTTGGGTCGTAATTATTTTTCGGAACTAATACATACAATATGTATGCATAGGAAATTGTAATCAATCAAATCAAAAGAAGAAAATCTTACCAACGTTTGGAGACTCCTTCACTTTTTGATATGCTTCTGTCTGAACCACTCGATCTTCCTCACTATCTTCAGGGATTGGTAACTGCATGTGGGCGTGTCACGATCTTAGGAACTTGAATGGAGGATGTAGAGAAATACTTAAAGAAACTCTTTCTTCTCAATTTGGTATATTGATTTCACGCACACATAAATCGCATCTCATTCAAAACTTATATTCACAGATGTGGTTCCATCCATAAAATCATAATATATATCTAATATATATACATTTTTTATTTCTCACACACTTTTGTTTTGATAATAGATCAAGCACTTGATTAAAAAAAATATGCCTCTCACTAATTTTTTTTTCTTACGTAACCACTTGCGTTTGTTTGTTTTTTTTTTACTTCACATGCACATGCATATTTTCATCATCACTTGATACTGATACTTGTGCGTTAATATATCTATATTTATCTTAATATAATATATATATATATATATTCTTATTTGTATCCTATACAAACACTTATATATGTACACATCAATTTGCATCCAATGCAATCTCTTGTGTTATAATTGATATATATATTTTAATTATCCTTTTCAAATATATCTAATATATTAAAAGTGATAATAAGTATTTTAAATTTAAACTTAAATTCAAATACTTAGATAAATGATTTAGTAAAATAAAATAATCATATTATTTTATCTTCACCTAAATACATATATCAATTAACACCCTCCAATTAATAGTTAATTAATAATTCATATCAATATAATTAAATAATCTAATTATTTAATTAATATAACTATTAAGATTCATTAATTAAATAATCTCATTATTCAATTAATCCCCGAATAAACACGTGTCACTTTCGTAACATAATTAATTGGACATTCCAATCAATTTACTGTGACCCTTGTTACCTAAATCGATAGGGCTAGCAAGGGACCTAATGGACCCACAGTATTTTGAACTCTAATAATCCTCATAATCATTAACTAAACTCTTTAATTAATATTCCTTGATTATTAATTTCGGTGTTATTCCACTAAAAACCCGAAGCTGCACTCTCTCAACTGTAGACGCTTTTACACAGACCGATACAACTCGATGTCCATCGATATAGCTATTACACATGGTGTGATCCTCCACAATAGTTCAAAATTAGAGATGGGTCATAATGTCTAGTATACCCCTCTAATTACATATATCCTTTAAGTACCATTGATTCTCTAATGGACAATAAATCTTATTTCCTCACTGAATTAGAAGAGCGCTCATATTGTCCAAGCCCCGAATCAATCCTTAAAGGAACTACCATCTATTTCTCACAACAAGGAGTGGATTCCACTATTGTGTACAAACCTTCCCAGCCACAAGCCAAATCATAATCCCAACATACGAAGCATATTGATCGGGAACAGCATCCAACCTCACCCATGGTATATCAAAGACCACGATCTAACCTGAAGGAGTCGATAAGACACTCAGAATTAAGATCACCCACATATAGCCATCGTTAGTTGATATATATAAATCTCATCGGTAAACAGATCTTGGTCAAAGATTCATATAGATCATAGCCCAGATTTATACGATCACATCATACAAGGTGCCTTCATTCCCATATCTCATATGAATGATTCAGGATAGAATCATCATACATTACAGAATGAACTGCAGCTATAGATTAACCATAATAAAAGTACCCAGCTTTATTTGCTATCTATGGACTCTTTAGATTGCATGTCTCTTACTGTGTCCATCAGTATATGACACTCATATACATAGTTCGAGATTACATCCGACAATCTTGGGTGTTAAATATATGCACAAGTTATAAAATAAACAACACAACAAGAATGAATTGAACTTTTCCTTTTATTTATTTCATAAATCCATTTACAAATTACATCTTTAAGGTATAAACCCCAACCATCTCTCATTTGCATTAAAGCATGTGAGGCATGTCTCGTAACCCTAGACCATCTATGTGACCCAAAAACACTTTAGGCGGTAAGGTCTTTTTAAATGAATCAACATGATTGTCTTGTGAGGCTATCTTGGTAACAATCACATCTCCTCTCTGCATTATATCTCTAATGAGATGATACTTTCTCTCTATATGCTTCTCTCTCTTGTGGCTTCTTGGTTATTTGGAATTAGCCACAGCACCACTGCTATCATAATAAAGTGTGATGGGCATATCCAAATCCGGAATAACTTCTAGATCAATCAAGAACTTACGTAGCCAAACAGTCTCTTTAGCAGCTTCACAAGTGGCTACATATTCGGCTTCCATAGTGGAGTCAGCAATGCAAGATTGCTTGATTCTTCTCCACATAATGGCTCCACCACCCAGGGTGAATACTAATCCAGACATAGATTTCCTAGAATCCCTGTCTGATTGAAAATCAGATTCCGTGTATCCTAACGGGATCAAATCCTGCCCGGAATACACTAGCATATAGTCTATCGTCCTCAGAAGATACTTGAGAATTGTCTTAACAGCAACCCAATGATCCAATCATAGGTTGGATTGGTATTTGCTGACTACTCCCACTGCATAGCAGATGTCCGGTCTCGTGCATAACATAGCATACATGAGACTACCTACTGATGATGCATAGGGTACACGTCTCATATCCTCAACTTCTTAAAGTGTGTTAGGAAACTGTTCCTTAGACAAGTGAACTTCATGCATGGAAGGTAAATTACCTCTCTTAGAGTTTTGCATCAAAAATCGTACAAGAATCTTATCGATATATGATGCCTGAGACAGTGCTATGAGTTTGTTCTTACGATCCCTTATAAGTTGGATCCCTAGAACATAACTTGCCTCTCCCAAATCTTTCATTTGGAATTGGCTAGCCAGCCAGCCTTTTACATCAGACAACACTCCCACATCATTCCCAATTAGTAGAATATCATCTACGTATATGACCAAGAAAACTACTTTCTTGTCAATGATGCGCTTGTAGACACAAGGCTCATCAACGTTCTGCTCGAAACCATAGGTTTTGATCACATCATCAAACGTAATGTTCCACGATCTAAATGCTTGCTTAAGTCCATATATGGACCTTTGTAGCTTGCAAACCTTTTGCTCTTGATCTGGAGACACGAATCCCTCTGGTTGCATCATATAAATGCTCTCATCAAGATTGTCATTCTCGAATGCAATCTTGACATCTATTTGCCAAATTTCATAATCAAAATAGGCAGCAATGGATAAGAGAATCCTAATAGACTTAAACATAGCTACTGCGAGAAAGTCGGTTCATAATCGACCCCCTCTTTCTAGGTATAACCCTTGGCCACTAGTCTTGCCTTGAAGGTCTCTACCTTTCCGTCTACTCATCTTTTTCTCTTATAGATCCACTTACACCCTATGAGTTTTACCCCATCTGGTAAGTCTACAAGATCCCAGACTGAGTTAGAGTACATGGACTCCATCTCGAGATTCAAGGCTATAAGTCATTCCTCTTTATCAGGATCTTTCATTGCATTCTTAAATATCAATGGATCATCCACACTATCAGCAGAGACAACACCTTGTCCCTCACATATACCTAAATAGCATTCAGGTTGTCTCGCAACCCTCTTCTACGTCTAGGTGGTAGTGTATCCTGATCAGGAACCATCTGACTCTCAGATATTTGTGGATCAACAACTCTTGTTGATGAAGCACTAGTCTCACCAGGCTCCAACTCATTTAATACAATCTTGGAACGAGGTTTATGGTCATTATGTAATTGTCCTTAAGAAACATTGCATTTTTCGATACAAATACTTTGTTGTCTTCAGGACTACAGAAGTGTCCACCTCTGGTCTCCTTGGAGTATCCTACAAATAAGCAGACAGCAGACTTAGAGTCTAGATTTCCAGTTCTATTCTTCAGCACGTGTGCTGGACACCCTCATATGTGAAATGTTGCAAACTAGCTTTACGACCATTCCAAAACTCTAGGGGAGTCTTAGAAATAGATTTGGATGGCACTACATTCAAAATGTATGCCGATATTTGTAACGCATATCCCCAAAAAGAATTTGGAAATGATGAGAAACTAATCATAGATCTCACCATTTCCATCAGGGTTCTATTTCTCCTCTCCGCTACATCATTTTGTTGAGGTGTACCGGGAGTTGTAATTTGGAAAATTATCCCATACTCGACAATGAAGTCTTCAAACTCTTGGTCAGCTCCACAATCCGATCGTAGTGACTTGATAGTCCTACCTAATTGATTCTTAACTTCAGCTCGAAATTCTTTCAACTTTTTAAATGTTTCAGAATTTCGTTGCATCAGGTTGACGTATCCATATCTTGAGTAGTCATCTATAAAGGTGACATAATACTCATAACCACCCCTAGCTTTAACATTCATCAGTCCACAGAAGTCTGTATGTATAAGCTCTAGCGGTTCTTTAGCTCTAAGCCCTTTTCCGGTAAAAGGTCTCTTAGTCATCTTACATTCCAAACAAGATTCGTAGACAGGTAAGGTGCCAACCTTTAACTTACTTAAAGGTCCACTTTTTACTAATCTGTCTATCCGGTCAAGGTTGATATGACCAAGCCTGAGATACCAGATATACGTGTCATTATCTGGAGAAATCTTATGTCGTTTAGTTTTTGGTTTTTTAACTTTAAACATTTCGGTGAATTGAGCAATGTTGTATGTATTAACGGTATTAACATATACAAATTGTTTTCATTAATCCCTGAACAAATATTCAGATCATTCTTTCCAATAATAACAGACTTATTATTAAAATAAACATAATATTTTTGTTCTAACAACTTAGAAACGGAAATCCAATTCCATGTAAATCCAGGAATATAAAATACATTGTCCAACAATATCTAATTATTACAAAAACATAATCTAATTATGCCCACTGCTCGTGCAGACACGACATCTCCTGACCCCACACGTATTAAGAAGGCTTGCTCCTCTAGATGTGTCCAAGAATCAATCTGTAAGTTCCTCAGTTTTTGATTGGCTCATTTCGTTGACAACCATTTTTAGGGATTAATATGTAAGGGTAGTTTAGGCCATCATTGCTCAAGTTCTAGCTCAAGCTCTAGCTCAAGCTTCAAAAGGTAAATCACTTGCTTAACCTTGTTTGAAGAGTTTTAGTGCACACACACACTCTCATGCATGCTTTTGATCATCTTGCATGAATGCTTAATTGTCATAATTATGTGCCTTTTTGCCATAACTCTTGCTTGGGTGTTTGATGTATTGTGTTTGCCCTTAGAAGAGGATTTTCTTCTTGACGGCGGTTGGGACCGTTCTCAGCACAGTGCCTACACCGCTGTCTGTACAGCGGTGTTTACCAGAGGCTACACGTTGTGGCTACCACGGCATGTGCATGTTGCATGCACCGCAGTCTCCCAAGCGGAGTTTCATAGACGTTGCATGCTGTCGAGACCGCAGTCTGTGCACCTGTATGCATAGCGGCCTACAGAGCGACATTGTCCAGGTGATGCACCACTCTCTGTGTCGCGGGAATCAGTTGCTCTTTGTCCAAAACGATGCCATTTCGTGTAGGGCACATTATATATATGTTCTCTTCTCTTCTCTTTGACTTTTGGAGTCCAAGAAGCCATTTTTATTGTTTAAGCTTTTCTTTGAGAGAGAAATTAACTCCAAGAGAGAGAGAGAGAGAGCTCCCAATAACTCATATTAACTCAACCAAACTTCAATCCATAAGCATCTAGCATCTTCTTGCATCTTCCAAGCATGGTTTCTCTTGTTTGTCTTTGACTAGGTAATCTCTACATGCCCTAGAATCTCTTGTTCCATTCTTATGACATGTATGCCTATGTTTAGCAATTATTGTTGATTAAATGCTTGTCATTGAGTTTAATTGCATATATAACATGCTTGGATTGTTAATTGCTGGTTGAAAATTTCATTTTGTGATAGCTAGGATTTGTGACCATTTTGCTCTTCTAGCTAAATATATATGCTTTGCATTTAGATATTGTTTAGGACTCATTGATTGCATTTTATGATTGCATTATAGTCCTTGCCATACTTAATGACAACTTGTGTTGATATGACTTTTGTGATAGCTAGCATTTAGGTCATTGTTGCCTCTAGCTAATTAGGTCATATAGATTGCATTTTGATGATTGCATTTTGATGATTGCATTTAATGACCATGCCATACGTAATGACAACATATATTAAAATGGCTTTGTTTGATAATTAGGATATATTGTTGCATAACTATATCTAGTTAAGTCTTTATGAACATTCATTTAGACATTGATATCTAGGAATTGTACTTAGTGACATTCTTAAATTCCTAGATAAGCATTTAGTGTTGCCTAGTATTACTTGTATGTTTGAATATTTTATCATATTCATTTAGGTTGTTTTGACTCTTCATTGAGGTTAATTCTTGTGACTAAGTGGTTAGTGCACAAGCAAATAGATCAAGAATCACTATTAAGGCCCGTTGAGTGGAGTGAAAGAGTTAGTAGCCGGAGGGTATGACAGGAAGTCAACCTTGGTTGTAAACTTTCATTCAATAGTGGATTTGAGGATTGAGTGTGGCACACATATCAGCCCGTTGTTTTTCCCATTTGGAGGGTTTCCACGTAAATATTGTGTGTTGTTATTGTTTTAAGCATAATTGATTTTATTGAATACTTGTTTATTCAGGGTAATTTATATTAATATTGAATAATCGAAAAATCGGTAATTGATCTGATCAAAACCTATTCAGCCCCTCTAGGTTTATAGACACACGTTTTTAGGGAACTTTCAATTGGTATCAGAGCCGGTGTCTAGATATACTTAGGTAATCCGTGCACTGTGTGTGTCTTACCTTGTGCATTTTGGTTGTTTGCATTTTGTGTGTTGCATTACATTTGCATTTTCGTATCATTTATAACCCAAACACTATGAGTGATTTTGGGGTGATTAGAAAGGGTTTGTCGGATGTGAGACCACATTTGCTCAAGGGAGATAATTATTGTTCATGGAAGAGAAAGATGGAGTCCTTTCTTTTGGCAATAGATGATAGAGTTTGGATGGTGATTGAAGATGGATACACAACCAATCATGACCATGGAAGATGGAAGTAGTGTGCCTAAGCCCAAGTCTCAATGGAGTTCCTACGAGCTTGAAGCATTGAAGTGGAACGATGAGGCAATGAGTGCTCTTCTTAGTGTAATGGATGAGAACCACTACAAACTTATCCAAATCACCAAAAATGCACAAGAAGCTTGGAATATCCTAGAGAAGGCACCTGTGGAAACCGAAGTGATTGGAAGGCCATTGGTCTATGAATCTAGATGGAGTCCTAGATCCATATCACCGAAGAAGCAAAAAGGCATAGCATTGAAGACCTCCAATATTGTGAAGGAGGATGAAGACTCGGATGAAGACTTGGCTTTAATGGTGAAGAGATTTAAGAAATTTGTGAATCTTCACAAGAATGACTCGAAGAAAAAGATTGAGCCAAGACAAGAGAAGCCTACAAGAAAAGGCATTCAATGTTATAAGTGTAGTGGGATTGGTCACATTTCTTCCAAATGTACTAATTTGAAGAAGAATAAAGGAAAGGTGGTGGCCACCTCATCAAGTGATAGTGGAAGTAAAGAAGATTCCTCAAGTGATAAGAAACATGTTCTTGACTACATGGCTTTTGAAGCCTCCTATGTGGAAGTTGTAGAAAAAGGCAACAAGGCCTTAGTTTATGACCTTGAAGAAAGATATGATGAAAAAATAGATAAGAGAGTGATCAATGAAGCTACTTGTGTTGATGATGCCAATATGGCAACAAGTGAAACTAACGGTGACTCAAGCATTGAGAGCTCTTTATCTTACTATACAAATGGAAGTGTAGAGAGCATGGATCTTGAAGGGTTCATTTTGAAGATACAGAAAGAGGTTTTAAGATTAAAGGAAGATAACCTCAAGCTATCAACCAAGATGAATCACTTGAATAAAGAAGTGAAGATAGCTAAGAGAAATGAATCCTTGATGGAAAAATAGCTTGAAGAAGCAAATGAAATTATTGCTAAGATGACTTCAAGTACAAAGAAGATTGACCACATGTTAGGAGTCGGCAAGAAGCCAAGTGACAAGAGAGGTCTAGAGTTTGAAGATGGCAAGGAGACCTCAACTACTAACAAGATGGTATTTGTCAAGAGCATGGACTTCAAAGAGCCCCTTCCTCTACTTCATCCTAGGAAGCAAAATGAACTAGGAGAGTGCTCTAAGAATGTCCAAGTCAAAATGGCACCAAGGAGTCAAGCTCAAGCTCAACCATTGAGAGCACATCAAGCAAATCTTCTTTCTCTTGTAGAATGCCATCAAGCAAGTCTTCCTCAACTAGAATGTCATCAAGCCAAGAGGCATTTAATGCAAGTTCAACCAAGGAAGCAATCTTCTCCAACTCAACAACAAAGGAGAAGAGAACCAATACCACACCAAAGAAAAGCTCAAAGACATGGGAAAACACCTTTGTCCTCACAAAGGAATGGTATGACCACTCATTTTATTCCTTCTTGTCATTTTTGTGGTGTTGATGGTCATATTAGACCAAATTATTTCAAGTACATTAACATGTGTAGAACTAAGAGCATGATTGAAAGAAAAAGAGCTAGAGCCAATATGCATGTGCCTAGGAAATCTAGTGTCAATGATTCTAGGAGTAATATGATGACCTTGACCACTAGGAATGACAATGTGTCACCTAAGTGGATTAGAAAAGATGAACCCACATACCATTGTGTTAAGGGTTCACCTATAGGCTTAACTAGGTCTAATGGACTTGGTAAGTCTATAAGGACTCATATCCCTTCTTGACTTGTTTTGATTGACCCCATATGAAGAACTCTAGCAAATAGAGCAAATTGGCATTGCATTGTGCTCAGGATAATATTTATGCTCCTTTATTAATTACTTGAGATGATTGGTAGTACATATTTTTTTAATAAGTGTGCAACTTTGCTTAACATGCAATCCATGTCTTATTTATGACCAAACATGTATTTTTGGACTAGGAGAATTGATTGGGAAGTACATTTTGAATGACTTAGAATTGATCTCCATGACATGTTGATTATTTCTATGACATGCTTTAAATTGATATGCATGATGAGATTTTTTGAATTCTCTAAAATGAATGCAAAAATTTGTGTGTGAAAGCAATTATGAGACTTCAACCAATAAGGATCTTGTATCCATTTCGAGGATTTTACAATCCCAAAGTCTCTCTCTCTTTACTTGTCAAACAAGGCTACTATCATGTGGCCATTCCACCCGGAAAAATCGAAAAGGGCGCAATAGTCGTTCATGTCTTGTTTTGCTTATAAAGTTTGATATAGTTGTTCTTAAAATGAATTTATTTTATAGTCTATATCTTGCTTGCTCCATGACAAAGGGTGATATTGGTTTGAATTCTCTTGGAAACCCTTGTCATTTTGCTTTGTCAAATACCATGTTTCGATCTTGAATACAACTTGTCTTGTATGCAAAGCATTCATTCACACATTTTTTTTGTATAATAAAACTCCTTGATTCCCTCTTCTTAGTTGAGTTGCATAAATTTGTTTATATGATTGTGCAAATGTCTTATGCCATAAGCTCTCATTGCTAATGTCTTCTTAAGGGGATACTCATTTGTCTATCTCATGACAAAAGGGGGGGGGGTAGTGTGGATTTAGGGGGAGTTGAGAGTTGCATATGAGGGGAGTTGGAGTTTGACTTGTTGAGGGGGAGTTAACCTATTTAAGGGGAGCATTTGCATTTGCATTGTTGATGCATGTTGCTTGTTTCTATTGTATGCAAATTGCTCTTGTTTTTATGTCTTTGATCATCTCACATACACTTGTCTTGGAAAGTGTAGTTATTTTGTTTTGTAAGGATGTTGATTCTATAAGAGATGGATGACTTGAAGATCTAGTTTATTAGGCATCTCTTTGTAATGTAGAAAAACTTTGTTGACCCCTGTTGTTTTTTTGTTTTGTTTATTGGTGAGGATGAATTGTGAGTGGTGGTTTTGTCACGAAATAGCCAAAGGGGGAGATTGTAAGTTCCTCAGTTTTTGATTGGCTCATTTCGTTGACAACCACATTTGGGGATTAATGTGTAAGGGTAGTTTAGGCCATCATTGCTCAAGTCCTAGCTCAAGCTTTAAAAGGTAAAACACTTGCTTAACCTTGTTTGAAGAGTTTTAGTGCACATACACACTCTCATGCATGTTTTTGATCATCTTGCATGAATGCTTAATTGTCATAATTGTGTGTCTTTTTGCCATAACTCTTGTTTGGGTGTTTGATGCATTGTGTTTGCCCTTAGAAGAGGATTTTCTTCTTGACCACGGTTGGAACCGCTCCCAGTGCAGTGCCTACGCTGCGGTCTGCACAGCGGTGTTTACCAGAGGCTACCCGCTGTGGTTACTGCGGCCTGTGCATGTTGCATGCACCGCGGTCTCCCAAGCGGAGTTTCACAGGCGTTGCATGCTGTAGAGATTGTGGTCTGTGCACCTGCATGCACAGCGGCCTACAGAACGATGTTATCCAGGCGATGCACCGCTCTCTGTGCCGCGGTCTAGACACTTGCCTTGGCCGCGGCACGGACAGCAGTCATGACGGGAATCATTTGCCCTTTGTCCAAAACGATACCATTTCGTGTAGGGCACATTATATATATGTTCTCTTCTCTTCTCCTTCGCTTTTGGAGTCCAAGAAGCCATTTTTATTGTTTAAGCTTTTCTTTGAGAGAGAAATTAACTCTAATAGAGAGAGAGAGAGAGAGAGCTCCCAAGAACTCATCTTGACTAAACCAAACTTCAATCCATGAGAAACTAGCATCTTCTTGCATCTTCTAGGCATGGTTTCTATTGTTTGTCTTTGACTAGGTAATCACTACATGCCCTAGAATCTCTTGTTCCATTCTTATGACATGTATGCCTAGATTTAGCAATTATTGTTGATTAAATGCTTGTCATTGAGTTTAATTGCATATATAACATGCTTGGATTGTTGATTGCTGGTTGAGATTTTTATTTTGTGATAGCTAGGTTTTGTGACCATTTTTCCCTTCTAGCTAAATCTCTATGCTTTGCATTTAGATATTGTTTAGGACTCATTGATTTCATTTTATGATTGCATTATAGTCCTTGTCATACTTAATGACAACTTGTTTATATGGCTTTTGTGATAGCTAGCATTTAGGTCATTGTTGCCTCTAGCTAATTAGGTCATATATATTGCATTTTGATGATTGCATTTAATGACCATGCCATACTTAATGACAACATATGTTGAAATGGCTTTGTCTGATAACTAGGATATATTGTTGCATAACTAAATCTAGTTAAGTCTTTATGAACATTCATTTGAACATTGATATCTAGGAATTGTACTTAGTGACATTCTTAAATTCCTAGATAAGCATTTAGTGTTGCCTAGCATTACTTGCATGTCTGAATATTTTATCATATTCACTTAGGTTGTTTTGACTCTTCATTGAGGTTAAGTCTTGTGACGAAGTGGTTAGTGCACAAGTAAATAGATCAAGAATCACTATTAAGGCCCGTTGGGTAGAGTGAAAGGGTTAGTAACTTGAGGGTGTGACAGGAGGTCAACCTAGGTTGTAAACTTTCATTCAATAGTGGATTTGAGGATCGAGTGTGGCGCACATATCAGCCCGTGGTTTTTCCCATTTGGAGGGTTTCCACGTAAATATTGTGTGTTGTTATTGTTTTAAGCATAATTGATTTTATTGAATGCTTGTTTATTCGGGGTAATTTGTGTTAATATTGATTAATCAAAAAATAGGTAATTGATTCGATTAAAACCTATTCAGCCCCTCTAGGTTTATAGACACACACGTTTTTAGGGAACTTTCACAGTCTATTGTAAAGAAGAACAAACATGGTTAGTGGCCCCAGAATCAACTATCCAGGGTGAAGAATCATCTTCCACTAAACACGACTCAAGAACAAGTAAATCATATTTACTTTTCTTGGACTTCTTCTTGCTTTAGGCTTTCTTGGGTTTGGGCTTACCCTTCGTTTTCCCAGTAGACCTCTTTCTCTTCTTATTATTAGAGTAAAAAGATGGTTCGTCAACATTTGCCTCACCGGTCTTACCCTTATTGTCCTTAATTAAAGACTCAAAAGTAGCAAGCTCATTGAGCAACTGTGTAAGACTAAACTTTAACTTGTTCATCCTGTAATTGCTCTTAAACTGATCAAAACTCTTTGGAAGAGTCGTCAGTATGATGCTCACTTGACTGGGTTCGTCAATGGCCACGCCATTGACTTCTGCCGTGTTGAAGTAGGACATCATGCTCAGGACATGTTCCTGAACTGACGTACCTTTCTTCATCCGAGCGAGCATAGCAGAACGAATGGATTCGTGTCGCTTTTGCTCCGAGGGCTGCCCAAATATAGCTTGCAATGACTCCATGATTTCGAATGTTGAAGTCATTGCTTCATGCTTTGTGGCAAGCACGTCTGTCATAAAAGCCAACATATATGTTCGGGCCTTCTCATCAGATGAGACCCATCGCTCGTATGCCTTACGAACAGTTCGTGTGGCATTAGCAACAGACACTGGAGGACATTCCTCCGTAAGCACAAATTTGAGGTCTTTGGTGACCAATATTGCATTAATGTTAAGTTTCCACTTAGTGTAGTTATCACCGGTTAATTTGTCGTTTGTGAGAATTTGAAGTAATGCAGAAGACATTATTGCTTAAATAAATAAAACATTCATTCAGTCATTTATTTAAAACAAGTGTGAGTGCTTTGGCATTAATTTAAACATGATGCATGCAGATGTTTAATGAACTAGAACTACCCTAAAACTAGTTACTATACCACGACAATCCAACATACCACAAAGAAGTACCGCTTTAGGGTCGGTCAAGTCTTTGTATGTTGGACCGAAACATTCTCAATCAAAAGATATTCTAGAATAACTCTTATTCCATATCATTCAACCATCGTTTATTCAGTCAGGTTTTTAATTAACAAAACTTAATCAAAACCTTCTTGAGTGTAACCCACCATTTCAGATCTCACGAGCTTAACTCGAGAATTGTCGTCTTAGGGTCGGTCAATCTCGAAATACCCTCAGAAATCCTATCCGTTAGGAAGTCAACCTTGGTATTGACATTTGTGGAAACTCTCCTTAAGGAGGACGAAAGAAAAGTCGGCATGAGGCCCCATTCGGATCTCACGGTGTTGAACTAATGATGGAGACCGCGGGATATATATGTTATAAATCCCTCTCCCACTCACTATTTTAAAATTACGGTTTTCTATTAACCGTTAATGCACCTGGACTCTACATGAATAAACGACTAACTTTAATCAAGTTATCTAGCACATTAGCTAATTAGAACGAAATTCTAATTAACTAATAAATTATTAATGATTTTTAACAATTAAAAATCTAATCTATTAGTGAACAATCTAAGATTCAGTAAACTATTTACTAAGGTCAGATTATTATGATAGTGTTTACCAAGTTTTAACAATTAAAACTCTAACACTTTATTCGGCTCATTTATTATTAGGTAATTAATCATATTAATCCTAATTACAATAAATGGCCCTATTAATCTAACTTATTAAACTCTTTAATAACTAGATTAATATTAATGAGAATTACCAAGTTTTGTAACCATTAAAAAAAACTTATCACATTTTTATAGCCAATTTATGTATTTACCCATTTTAATCACATTAAAAAAATATATAAATTGTCAGACTATGATGCATGTATGACATATCAAATGAATTTGTGTAGGCATATATAATCTAAATGAAATATGTATGCATGACAATACTTTTATCATCACATAATATAAAGCGTACATGAATTGATCGAGTACTGTGGATTATTTAACATAAAAAAAAATTGGAATCTAAAATTACAAAAATACGCCCAAGGCATTCCTTGGTCTCCTTGTAATTTCTGAGTCTTCCAGTCTCTTCAGGTCACTCTGATTCATCTCATGAATCCTTCTTCGCGATTTTTCCAGGTCTTCAATAAATGTTAAATTTTTTTTACAATACAATAACGGTAAAAAAAAAATATACAAAAAAAAATACAACTCATAAACCCTAAATCCACGGTACCATATAATTAACGATAAATTATGTTTTTATAAATTAAAAAATATATATACATACAAAAACAACATACAGTCAATTTAAATCGTGCCTACACAATCATACATACAGAAGCATCGAAAACAACTTACTGTTCCGCAAATAAAACCAGGCTCTGATACCAATTGTTGGAAACCTGTTCAACGGTTAAGCAGCGGAACTAGGGTTTTAAATTTTTTTATACAGATCATAATCTGTATCTGGGACCAGTGAACTTTGGATCGTAATTATTTTTCGGAACTAATACATACAATATGTATACACAGGAAATTGTAATCAATAAAATCAGAAGAAGAAAAATTTACCAACGTTTGGAGGCTCTTTCACTTTATGAAATGCTCCTGTCTGAACAATTCGATCATCCTCACTATCTCCTGGGATTGGTAACTCTGTGTGGGCGCGTTACGATCCCAGGAACTTGAATGGAGGATGTATAGAAATACTTGAAGAAACTCTTTCTTCTCAATTTGGTATATTGATTTCACACACACATAAATTGCATCTCATGCTAAACTTATATTCACAGATGTGGTTCCATCCTTAAAATCATAATATATATCTAATATATATTTTTTATTTCTCACACACTTTTGTTTTGATAACAGATCAAGCACTTGATTAAAAAAAAAATTCCTCTCACTATTTTTTTTTCTTACGCAACCACTTGCGTTTGTTTGTTTTTTTTTACTTCACATGCACATGCATATTTTCATCATCACTTGATACTGATATGTAAATAATATTCGATATAAACAAAACGAATTCGGATTACCATTCACCATCGAAAATTCGAATTCTAGCGGAAGCAGGGATCGAACACCAGGAACTGAATCACCGGTCGGAGGACGATCACATCATCGGAAAGTCCCCTTTGATCACAATGCATGTTACCCACACTTTGATTATAGATGGGTGAAAATTCTACAGATTTTCTCCACATCTGTTACTTGTATATTCTCTGTATTTTATTCTCTGATGAACACATGCACATATGTATTATTGCATGCAATACTCTCTTACACACACACATCCCTTTGCATTGCACAGCACACACATGCCTTTGCATTTCCCATGCACATATAATGCTTAGACACAACCACACACACATTCACGTTGTGATGTGTGTCTTGTTATGTGTCTCTTAAATCAGTCTCCAACACTGATGTATATATAGCATAAAACTGCTCATTAGGTTTATGTTTGGTCTTTGCATATATGTCATAGGCATGGGCTTGAGCTTGGGTTTGTATTACATGGATTTTGGGCTCTCCATGTATTATTTGTGTTCTTGGCCCACTTGGGTGTATAATGGGTCTTCAACCCATACCCAAATATACTAACATCTCTCACTCGCACAAGTGGGGCCAACACAGTTAAGTTACCACAAGCCCATCATAGGTGCAACCTTATTAATCAACATCTGCCACTCCCCAAATGGCGTAAGATGTGATACACACAGAGGAGCCTTTAAAACATTTAAACACAAGTATTATCATCATTATCAAAAGTGTTCATATGGGTAAATGAATCGTGTGACCTATGAACAATCAATATATATATATATATATATATATATATATATTAGGGAGCTAACAATCTCAAATGAAAATTCTCTATTTACAAGAGATAATTTTGTTCATTATTGTATCCTAGATTTAATTTATCATTTTTTATCAGTCTAAAGCATACTTGATCCCTCAAAAGCTATGCTTGACTTTATCACATTTCACGCATTCACAATTGTAACAAATGCAATTGGTCGACCGGTGAATACATAAATCAGATAAAAAAATTCACTAAATCTTCCCATTTCATCTCTATCTCTCCGTCTCCAGAACAACTACTACTCTAGACATGCCCCATAGGTTGAATTATCATAGCCATAGAAATAACACGCTAAAGGTGCTAACATTATTCTGTCACTTCAAGATAAAGTGAATGGTCATAAGGACATTGTTTGAAGTTAACGTAAAACTTCAATGGAACTTACACAATAAGGAAGCAGGGATTCATTTTCTCATTTTCCACATCGGTCACAAATAGCACACGTGGTATGAAACACGTGTTACAGTGAATTTCATTCTAAATAAGAATGCATATGTCTTTATATTATTCACTGTACAGATCTTAGTCTAGCCACAACTCTAGTGACTAACTTGAGTTCTTAAAAGCTCGCCTCTCTCTGGCGCCACATTAAGATCTCACATCTGGCTTGAATCAAGTATCAATGATAGTGGGGTCTATCATGATCGGATCTAAAATATATTAGTATATTTAATGTGAACCTCATCTTGACAAAATCAAGGTGACATATTCATATATACTAGCTCCGCAAGAATATATCCTACATATTCTCTAATATATATGTGTCTCATCTCAGCTTGCTATCTCGGCAACTGAGGCAACCACACGTGTAAGAATGTTGGTCTCAACCTGACGACATATTTCTATTACATTATGTGTGTAATTATGCTAGCAATAAGGGTAAATTTCCTTACTATTAAAGTTATATCATAATCCTCTAAATCTAGGATTATATTGATATACATTTATCAATCTTATAGCATAATTTCTATTAGGCCTTGTACATATCACAATGTACACTTATTAGTTAGTCATACTTTCAATGTATGTCAATATCCTCTTGACAACATCTCAATGCTGCAATCAAGGATTATATTGGTGTCCACTCACCAATCTTACGACGTAACTAATGATAGACTTTGTACATATAACAATGTACATGAGACTCTGTATGGTACTAACATGAGGAACTTGTAATTAATAACTTGATCTTATGGAGTTTCAATGTACACATTGAGGATAAGAGTTTGTAATTTCACAATAGCAGTATCTATAAGCCTATAATTGCTCATTTCAAATCAACTATTACTCCTAATATATATATATAAGCCACATTGCTTATATAAAATCTCAAAGAAATTTGAGAATAATCATTTTATTACGGTTTTACAAACTCTTCATTATTTCTAGCCAATACATATAGTCCACATATATAGATAATATAAGAATTATCCTTAACCTTTTTAGTGTACTTACCATGGCTATCTTTAGTCATCAATAATCTGTAAGACATTACAGCTTGATGAAATAAAAGATACAACTTTCTAGAGGATTGTTTCAAACCATACATTAATCAAGCAAACACACTTATGCGCTCTTGATCTTTTGAAACAAAAAATTTACAGGCAACTCCATGTAAATCTCTTCCTCTAGTTCTCTATCGAGAAGTACAATCATTACATCCATCTGATTTAATTTCAGGTTCAAATATGTGACTAGTGCTAGAATAAGGCGTATAGAAGACAACTTTACTTCTAAAGAATAAGTTTCTTCATTTGTGATTAATCGTGCCTTATACGTCTCATTAGTACTTTCCGCCTTACATATGATATATATGGAATCCATACGTTCTTAACGGTCTAATGACCAGGCGGTAAGTGAATCAAGTCCCGGACATGATCACTTTTCTATACTTCATCTCCTCTTCCATTGCTTTCATTCATATATTCACTTAGTAGATATAAGTGATAGCTCAATTCTAAAATCTTTGGCTCATCACTGTCAAGTGAAGTAATCATAAAAAATTCCCTTTCAATCTCCGAAAGATGAAATGGGATAATTTGGTAATTATGTCCACGAGTTGGTAAATTATTACAGTGGCTGATTTAACAGTTGTTTCACTCCCACTAAGGATGAAAGATCCATGAGGATTTCTACTCCTACTAGGGTGTAGAGTTCCACTTTCACTCTCACTAAGGATGAAAAATCCATTTAGAATTCCACTCCCACTAGGGATGGAGGATCAAGTTAAATTTTAATTTACCGTTACTCGTATATTAACACAGATCATCTAATCCTAAAATTAGATATCTATATTAAATTCACTTCTACTAAGAAATTCATTCTCTAATAATGACATTTTGTGATTCAAATTCAGTCACACTTCTACCTAATTATACACTATCGTTTATTTAATCCTTTGGAATGCACAGAGTATCAAAATAAAGATACAACTTCTCTTCTTGCATCCAATTTCTCATTTCTATCAGATGGATTATAAACATAATCTGCATACCCCTAGGGCTGTAGATTAGTCAGACTGGGCTACCTACCTGTCCAGAATGCATATGGTGTAGAAGTGTTTGATTAAATGGAACATGATTAAGAAAGTAGGTAGCAATTATCATATCTTCTAGTAAGATACTAAATAATTCACATGCACCATCACAGACTTAATAATTTCCAACAGTATTTAATTCCTTATTTCCGCTACACAATTTGTTGCGAAATCCTGGGATTAAATAAATATCTTTTTATATCTTTCTTACTAAACAATTCCTTGAACTGTTTAGAAAGATATTTACATACTCGGTTTATTCTTTAAAACTCAAAAAAAATTATCATCTAATATGATCTTCAACCAAACAATCTGAATGCAATCCAATGCTTTTGATTTATGAGAGATCAAATAGATACGACCGAGACATCTAAAGATATTAATGAATGTAACTAGATATGAAATTTCAACCTAGACTTTACACTCATTCAATCACAAATGTAATTATGAATTAGTTGCAATGGAATTCCCGATCTAGTTCCTTATTAAATGGTTTTCTGGTTGTTTTTCTTGTTAGATAATTTGCATGACCTTTAAGATGAATAAGTTTAATTAGTCCTCTCTGACTAATATACTCATTCTATCTAGTCCAACATGACTTAATCTAGCATGCCAAAATATCAGCACCATTACCATTGTAATGATTGAAAAACAAACAAAATTATAACCGTCTCTACTGGCATATAATTCCATAAAACCATTAAACTATCAAGTACCATATGAATATAATTTGCTAAAATAATATTCATATAACCATCATGATCATTAATGATAACCCGAATCAATGAGAATAACCACAGACATTAAAACCCAGTTAGATCTCAAGTGTATATTAGAACATCATGGAGTTTAAATTTTAGGCTACCATGCAAACCCAGTTTGTTGGTACTAAACTCCAAAAAAAATGTTCTAACACATACATATTGTCTCTAATAATCTAACTATACTCAAAGTGTGCTTTACAATTTCTTGTTGGATGGTATGTCTTTACTTATCCACCGTCCACAATGGAAGAGATTCAAAAGAAAATACCTAACTAGAAACTTAAGCATAACTTAACAAATTCTTAAGTTTGGGTTTTACTCTTTTCGACTCAACGTATTTATGAGTGAAAAATATCCAACTTGTCACAACGTCAACAAGCTATTTTAGTTTTGTCCTTCCTCAATTTATTATCCCTAAACTTCTTGCATATTTCGATCTAGGATTAAGTGGTTATGACTATATTCTCTTCTCCTTTTGGAAATAACTATTTCCACTAATATGCCTAAAACTTAAAAGTTTTGTACAAGTTGGAATCTTTCATATAAAATTGGCTAGAAGCCTAAGCCGTCTCTAAGCTCTCATCTTCTACTACCATAATGACGCAATCAAAATGTGTCATATTAATTTTATATATTCCAACTATTAGAAGAGATCAAATCATTTATCATGTTTTATATCCCTATTAGAGGCTGCCATTAATTTTGACGCTTCTTATAGGTACTTAAAACTTGATACCGTACATATTAAAATTTTAGTACTGAAAATACTATTAAAATTTTCCCTTCAAGCCAAACTTTGAAAGGTAAACCACTTTACTTAAATCATATTGTACTTGTAAAATATACATGTGAAATTACTATTTAACTTACTCCGCAACATGATGCGAGTAATTTAACTTATGGCTTGATAAGCCTTCACATCTTGTATGTCAAGCAATAAGTACTATGCTGAAGTTCAATCATGATTCATGTTATAGTCTCAAGAGTTTCATACTCTTAAAATACACTAAATCTTTTCGTATCTATTCCCTATATTACAAGACTTAGTTTATCGCAATCAAATTGGCCACAATATTATAGATATATAATCTATATTTTATGCTAATCTATGTAGAGACATACAATCTACTATGCAAGCATATTAATTTTCAAAAATATACACATTTAATTTTGCTGCAAACGCTGACCGAACAAATGATGAAACAATTTAAGGAACAGAATCGAAAAAGTCATCAAAGCGTCTAATTACCATCCGTTTCCAAAAATTTAATCATCATTAATTTAGTACTTTGCGCAAAATTCTAATTCTAATATTGTACTCAACAATTTAGAATTTCCAAAAACAAGTGATCATATAAATAACAGAAGAATACAATGCACAAGTCTCAACAAAATATTTTATTGGTCAAACCGTTTTTTACTACAAAGTAAATAAACAAAAATTATTTACCATAAAACGGTTTATTAAAACCACAGTATTTTCTCAAAATACGTGACTTTGCATGCTGTTCATTCTATACATTTCATATTTATATCGATCACCACTGAGAAAGACTCTCTAAGTCTTCACAACTCATTTAATTGTCATTTTCTCAAAATATTTGATCATCTTTCGCGTGTGCAATAACTCATGTGCCTAGCATTATGAATATTCATTGAGGATGTAGTAGATCGCCTCACATTCCCAATAATGTAACGCTTCTCTACGATTTCTAGTTCACACGCTATATGATCAAAATACATCGTGGTACCTTACTCTAGCTTTTCCAACCTTATAGATATATTAACTCTTCAGGAAATTTCATTAAAAGACTATCTACTGCATCTCTCCACATAAAATCACGAGTCATTGACTGCGGCTATATGTCATTAATAAGATTCATGAAATCTTCTCCATTAAGACATATGAGATAATGCAGATTTATTCTAAAAATTTTCTAACTCATATATAAAATTTTGTCTTTTAATAACCTTATACATTTTCAATGTATATTCTAATCAAACTTCTTTTTCCAGATTGTATAATTAATTAGACAGGAAATTTTAAACTAAGGCCTATCAATATTCATAGCTCCCACTGAAGCTAAATTTCGGTGGCCAAATTTTTTGCAGGAAAATTCCATGACCGTTAGAAAACAGTGCTAAAAGTCATACTGGAAAAATCCACGGTGGCCGAAAATGCCACCGGAAACCATCTTTGACATCCGTATCGGAAACTGTTCACGGAAACCGCACCGGAGACTCTCATCAGAAACCGTGCCAGAAACCTTAACCAGAAACCGTCACCGAAAATCATGCTAGAAACTGTCGATGGAATCCATAACAAAAAATTGTCACTTGAATTCGTGCTTGAATCCGTCTTATTAAAAATCCCATTTGGAATTTATAGGGCATTAATTCAGCTCCCATTGAAGTGAAACACATTGATGGAATTAATAAATAAATAAATAAAAATTTTGAATTTTTTATTTTATTTTTCTTTTAAAAAAAAAATTATCGTCGGAAAACCGTCATCAGTCGCTGGAAAACCACTTATGATTACCAAAAAACCGCCTTTGGTCGTCGGAAAACCATTTATTGGTTGCCGAAAAATATCATCAGAAAATCACTGGCCGTCGGAAACAACGCCGGGAAACGTGCCGATAACTATTCCAGACGTCTGAAACAGTCACCGAAAACTGTTCGGTGGTCGGAAACCATCAACTGTTTCCTTTGTCAACATCGACGACACGTGTCGGGTTGTCATCAGGACACGTGGTGAAATGAAACCCACTTGACATGTGGCATTTTCTGGGATATCCACGTGTCCACATATTAACCACTCAAACCTTTTGTGCCCAATGCCCAATCGCGCCGACGAAGAGTGTGATGCACGCGCCGTCTTCCATGAATTTCCCGATCACGGGATCACCACCATCCGACTCCAAATGTAATTTTAATTCCATTTATGCCCTTAATTACGACGTGTGGGTTAGGGGTGAAATACACTCTCCGATCATAGGAGAGTGGAACATGTTCTTCATGTTCTTCACCTACATTCAAGAACAAACATTTTTCCAAAATTTAATCTACTGCATGAAATTTTGAAATCGTTTTTATCCCTCGTTTCTTAACCAAATTATGCAAATGACCTATCGTTGGAAAGCTATCGAAAAACTCTATCTAATGGTACCATGATCGCAGAGAAATAAAAAAAATGACAATAAAATTGGAACCCCATAACAGTCACGGGTTTCGTTTTTAATTCTTCAAAATTCTCTTAATTTTGAAGTTAAATCATGGCAAGAATCTCCAGAACATATAATCACATATATATATATGTATACAATCCTGCCATCTAAAACGAAATATAACAAGTGTGTGGTGTTATGCCATTATTGAATTGTGAAGCAATCAAAACGTGAAAGACAATTACTAAGCATGGTATTTCTACCAGAATACAATCCAAATCATGCTCTGATACCAATGTAAGTAATATTTGATATAAACAAAATGAATTCGGATTACCGTTCACCATCGAAAATCCGAATTCCAGCGGAAGCAGGGATCGAACACCTGGAACTGAATCACCGGTCGGAGGACGATCACATCATCGGAAAGTCCCCTCTGATCACAATGCATGTTACCCACACTTTGATTATAGATGGGAGAAAATTCTACAGATTTTCTCCACATTTGTTACTTGTATATTCTCTGTAATTTGTTCTCTGATGAACACATGCACATATGTATTATTGCATTCAATACTCTCTTGCACAAACACATCTCTTTACATTGCACAGCACACACACATGCCTTTGCATTTCCCATACACATATAATGCTTAGACACTGCCACACACACATTCACGTTGTTATGTGTGTCTTGTTATGTGTCTCTTAAATCAGTCTCTAACACTGATGTATATATAGCATAAAACTGCTCATTGGGCTTATGTTTGGGCTTTGCATATATGGCATAGGCATAGGCTTGAGCTTGGGTTTGTATTACATGGATTTTGGGCTCTCCATGTATTATTTGTGTTCTTTGCCCATTTGGGTGTATAATGGGTCTCCAACCCATACCCAAATATACTAACATGATACTTGTGCATTAATATATCTATATTCATCTTAATATATAAAACATATAAATATATATATATATGTCCTTATTTGTATCCTATAAAAACACTTATATATGTACACACACCAATTTACATCCAATGCAATCTATTGTGTTATAATTGATATATATCTTTTAATTATCATTTTCAAATATATCTAATATATTAAAAGTGATAATAAATATTTTAAATTTAAACTTAAATTCAAATACTTAGATAAATGATTTAGTAAAATAAAATAATCATATTATTTTATCTTTACCTAAATACATATATCAATTAACACCCTCCAATTAATAGTTAATTAATAATTTATAATTATCAATATAATTAAATAATCTAATTATTTAATTAATTTTACTATTAACATTCATTAATTAAATAATCGCATTATTCAATTAATTCCCGAATAAACAAGTGTCACTTTCGTAACACAATTAATTGGACAATCCAATTAATTTACTGTGACCCTTGTTACCTAATTCGATCGGGCTAGCAAGGGAACCTAATGGACCCACAGTATTTTGAGCTCAAATAATCCTCAGAATCATTAACTAAACTCTTGAATTAATATTCGTTGATTATTAACTTCGGTGTTATTCCACTAAAAACCCAAAGGTACACTCTTTCAATTACAGACGCTTTTACACAGACCGATACAACTCAGTGTCCATCGATATAGCTATTACACATGGTGTGATCCTCCACAATAGTTCATAATTAAAGTTTGGTCATAATGTCCGTTATACCCCTCTAATTACATATATCATTTAAGTACCATTGATTCTCTAATGGACAATAAATCATATTTCCTCACGGAATTAGGAGAGCGCTCATATTGTCCAAGCCCCGAATCAACCCTTAAGGGAACTACCAGCTACTTCTCATAAAAAGGAGTGGATTCCACTATTGTGTACAAACCTTTCCAGCCACAAGCCAAACCACAATCCCAACATACAGAGCATATTGATTGGGAACAGCATCTGACCTCACCCATGGTATATCAAAGACCACGATCTAACCTGAAGGAGTCGATAAGACACTCAGGATTAAGATCATCCACATATAACCATCGTTAGTTGATATATATTAATCTCATCGGCAAACGGATCTTTGTGGGAGATTCATATAGATCATGGCCCAGTCCTATATGATCACATCATACAATGTGCCTCCATTCCCATATCTCATATGAATGATTCAGGATAGAATCATCGTACATTACGGAATGGACCGCAGCTATAGATTAACCACAAATAAAGTATCCAACTTTATTTGTTATCTATGGACTCTTTAGATTGCATGTCTCTTGCTGTATCCATTTGTATATGACACTCATACACATAATTCGATATTACATCCGACGATCTTGGGTGTTAAATATATGCACAAGTTATAAAATAAACAACACAATAAGAATGAATTGAACTTTTCCTTTTATTTATTTCATAAATCCATTTACAAATTACATCGTTAAGGCATAAACCCCAACAACCACACCGTGCATGTCTAAAAAAATATTATTAGAATCCAAGCGGTAGATTAATCTGATAAGAAAGAAGAATAAAAAATAAATTAGAAACCAGAAGTTTATCAAACAAAACCCTTTCCTAGAACTTTCTAAAAATCTCTGTAGATAGCTCTCACAGGTCTCAACGCATTCAACGCAAGTTCTCTTTTACTCACCAACACTTGCTTTCACTATTTTCACTTTCATCATCGACAAAGCTAGGGTTTACTTTTTGCTTGCTTACTTGAAGCGAAGACTTGAATTTTCACAAGTTGGTTGATATTTAAAAAAAAAAAATGTTTAGTAGAATATTTTAGTTTGATTATTCTTATTATCTTTGTTTTGATTAAGTATGTGATTGCTTTGATTATAGTTGTAAAATCTAAGTAAAATAACCAGTGTTCCGGTACTTATAATAAATTTAAGAGTTTTTATTAATATTAAAAAAGAAAATATAATATGATTCAAATCCATAATGTTATTGATGTTATGCAAGTGGCTCCACACCTAAGTAGATATGGGTTTAATAGGTTATGGCAAAATGTCGGTCCCATTAGAAGCGATATTGTTATCCCTTAAAAACTGTATGTACACACCACTTTCGTCAGTACATCCATAAAATATTTTTAAAATCTATGTTTTGTAAATAAACCCCATTTAATACCAAAAATATCATTTCTTTAATTTTATTACATTATACTTTTGTTAGCACACCCCACTATTTTGTTATCTAATCAAAGTTATTTTAAAAAATATATTTTATATATTTTTATTCAATAAATAATTTTTCTTTACAAAAAATCTAACTCCTACAAAAACATTTGACGTCACTAACAAAATTTCTAGTCATCGTATTAAAACTTAATTCTTTAATTTTTTTTAAACTCAAAATTCTCTAATTCTACGGAATTGAAAAACTACCAACTCTCAACACACAACAGTGTATCTCAATTCTTTTATTCATAAGAAAGTTTATTGTTTTTTCAGAATAGAAAGTTTATTGCTGGTATTGATTTTTATCTCACTCAATTATAGCAGTAAATTATTGGTCAACTTAATCAATTTGTATTCAAATTGAAATTAATATTTAAAATAGAAGTTAGGGTTTGAGAAAATAGAAAGGTTTTTATTATCATATCAAACAATTAATAAGAAACTTCCCTTTTATTTTTTTCAAATGATTGATTTAAAACCAATTAATAATTATTGGTGTGTACTTACAAGCTAGTTAGTTCTTTAAGTAATTTTACTTAAGGGTAATATTGTATTTTAAAAAATATACTAAATTAGAATGTATATACAGTTTTTTAGGGGAGCAAATATCGTCACTCCGGTCTCATGTAGGCCATAACCAATTTCCCCATGTAGGCAAATAACCGGTTTGTGTTTCTCATGATACCATCAGATTATCACATCATTTTCTCTCATTTTTATACATTATTTGTCATTTTTTCCAAAATTATTACTAGTGGAAATTGTAAATTTAACTATATAAAATTGTTGAATTTTGTTTGTAACCACATAAAAAAAATTCATATTTGTAAGCATTTGAAAGTTGCAAGGTCTAAAATGCCCTCGTAAAGAAGAGAGAGATTCCAATGAAACTGAGAAGAAAAAATTGCGGCCGAAGAGGAAAAGCGACACGATTTCGAATAAAAATTGACACAATTTGATGCAGTGTCGGTCTTGAGGTTTTGGAAGCCCTAGAGCGAATAATTAAAATGGGACCCTTTGTTCAATATCACATCTAAATCTTATAAAATCTAGTACTCGATAATTTATATATATATACATATTGATAAAATTTACAAAACCTTAATCAAAGTAATTTTCATCATTTTTATATTGCGATACATAGAAAAAACAAAAAAAAAAAAAAATAGTTACGAACAAATAGATATGCATGACAATTTTCGTTGAAAGAAATAGTGTATGTAAATAAGGAGAGACGAACTTGCTTAGAAAATGAAAGGGGAAGAGACCTCCTCCTTATTTTATTTAATTTTAATTTTGTTAGAATCTAAACAAATAAATAAACGAAAGGGTATATCTGTTAATGTTTAGAGTGTGTCTATAAAATATAATTTTTTTAAAACTCTTAATGAGGTGTACATACAAAGAGATGTGCACGTATAAATTTCCAGGAATACAAATAGAGCTACTCTTTACTTTTAATAATTTGTAGGGTTGTACGTTTTCGGTTTGGTTTGGGTTGAAGTTCAATGTCAAACCAAACCAATATGGATCGGTTTGGCTATATTTCAACCCAAACCAAACCAATTTGATTTTTCAAACCGATTCAAACCAAACCAAAAAAGATCGGGTTGGTTTGGATTGGTTTATCTGTTTAGATTTGAACTCATAAATCTTTTATTTTTTGGTATTATATTATAAAAAATTAATAAAAATAATCATAACATGAAATATTTATATATATATATATATATAAGGAAGTACACAAAAGTTAAATGAGTAATTACTAATTAAAGATATGTTTAATCATCTATGCTTTTAAAACCCTAATATATCACTCAATCAGATGAATTGTATCAAAACAAATAAATAAAATATAAAAATTTAAAGTAATTGGTAAAAGTTATAAAACATGGACTGCATAGAAAACGTAGGTGAATTTTATATTTTAGTTTTACTTTCTAAAATATGTGGTTTGGTTTGGGTCGGTGAATTATTTCACTCAACCAAAACCGAACCATCTTTAATCGGTTTTTCCAAAAGACAAACCAATCCACCCACCCATTTTTTATATTTGTAATCGAACCAACCCAAACTTTATGAGTTGGGTTGGTCGGTTTGGTTCGGTTTGACGGTTTTTTACACACCCTAATAATTTGGATGAAAATCTATATTGAGCTAAATCTTTATATAATAAATTGATTTCCATTTTTTTGTTCTTTTTCACTGTCCAAATTAATATACTTATATGGACCATATTTTGTGTATCAAGTGTGAGCATCACTATTATTTTCTGGACCCTTATTTATAAAAGTCAAAGGTTTGTTTGATATGATTGGATGCGAATCGGCTTAATTTGTGTCTCAATCCCACGTTTGGTTGCATGATAGGATGTTAAATTAATCTTGCAAAAAAGAAAAAAAATTATGCCAATCTGACGTGATAAAATAATCCCAACTAAAATGAAGGAAATGAATCCCATCTTCTGTCTCACTTTCTCACTCTTTTCAGCTTGAGATCTGCTCCACCAGTATGGAGATCCAGCTCCTCCACGCTCGACGGCGAGTGTTGATGCACTGATGCGACCAATGAAGGTCGTCGCTGAACCACCGGTCGCCAAGATGGATTTTATTTATTTACATTATTTTTTACTTTGTTTAAAATCTGATGAGGTGAATTATTTGTTTTGACCATTACTGGTTTGGTAATGATGATGATGCAGGGATCTGGATTTGGTTTTTTTTTTTTTTTTAGTTGCAATAAATTCAAAATAGGCACAAAAGGCACAAGAAAACAAACAACAGGGAAGACAGGTCCAAGCAAGGACCACGAACAAAGGAACAAGCAAAACCACACCAAGCAAGACAGCTAAAGCATCAAGAAGACACCAAAAGACAAGCCACCTATATGAATAATAACAGTACAAAGACCAGACAACAACCAAGAACACATAAGGAGAAAAACAGAACCTCCCACACACAGCCACCTGGAAACAGAGCAGAGCAAAAGGCAGAATTTGTGTTTGGTGTTCAATTTGTGTTTTGTTCGGGTTTGATGAATATCGATTCATGTGTTGTATTTTGTGTTTATTGAATCTGTGTTTTGGTTTGTATTGAATCTGGGTTTGTTGAATTTTTTTTTTTTAATTTCCGACTCTCTTTTGTTTGCATTTGTTGAGCTTGTTAATATTTTTAATTTTATTGACATAGTAATCACATGATTACTCTATTTTATATCCTATTAAAATAATCTTATTTCATTAAAATAATTTTATCATATCTCACCCATTAAACGGGAACGAAAATGTAAGCAATGAACAGAAAAAAAAAATATGCTGAATGTTGGGCTTAACGTATATCACGTTCGGCCGACATGAAATAGACCTCTTTGTTTTCGTTTTTTTTATTTTTAAGAAAAGAGTTTGCCACATTGTAGAAATGTAATTGGGTCAAATGGTCGTAACTTATACGGTGCTGGCAAGGGTTGTCGGAGTGGCCACTTTAAGGGTACGTATAGTAGAAATTAGTGGTGTAAATATGGGTCGGTCCGCTCGGCCTACCTTCGTCAGAGTGGCCACTTTAAGGGTATGTATAGTATGTATTAGTGGTGTAAATATGGGCCGGCCAGCTCGGCCTGCCACAGCACGGCCCGTCTGGGGGGCGTGTCGTGTGCCAGGCACGGCCCACAATGATGGACCGTGCCGGGCCTCAAATCGAGGCACGCCTTGCCGGCCCGGCCCGGCCCGGCCCGGCTGGCTGGCGTGTCATGCCCAACCGTTGGCACCGCAGGCCGGCAAAGTGGGCCCAGTTATATATGAAAAAAAACTTTAAAAAAATATTTTATTTATAAAAAAAATGTTTTAGAGATAAATGATATTAAAGAGTATTGAATCATGGTTCATAACCCTTATTTAGATAAGTAAGTTTTCATTTATCTTTCCTTCCTTTTTATATTGATTAGATCTCTCTTCAATACTCTTATTTATCCGACGTGGGATATGAGATTAAATACAACTATGATTATAAACAATTACTATAACCAAGATTAGAGAAGAATACTATGTGAATGATATTTAATGATTATATATATATATATATATATATATATATATATATATATATATATATGATTTTTGTTCATAGATGGAAAATATAAAAATTATTGTATAATAATATAATATCAACAGATGGTTTATTTGATTTTTTATAACAAAACCATTATTTAATTTGAATAGACCTCCCAACTCTCTTTATGTTTTCCATATTTAGATAAAAAAAAATGGACTCAAGAGAATATCATTATGTTATATACTTGTATCAATGAATGGAAATAGAAATTCAATCCTAAATCCCACATCCCACATCCCACATCGGATAAATAAGATAAATAAATAGATATATAACCTATGTATAAATAAGGAAAAAGTAAAAGAAAACATACTTACTTGGACAAGGGTTATGGGTCATATCTCAATACTCTATGATGTTCATACTTTATGATATTATTAATAAATTAAAAAAAAATTAAAAAAAAAAAAGTGGGCCGGCCTGTTTGGCCCGCCTAACCGGCACGACTTGCCATGGTCGTGCCAGGCCCGGCCTGTTTTGGAAAACATGCCCGGCAGGCCATGCCCAAACAGGTCAGGCAGACCCAAACTTTCACCACTAGTAGGAATGATAGAAAAATTTAAATGGATAAAAATGATGAGGAAAAGAAATGAAAATAATTTTCTCTTGAACCGTTTGGTAAACAGGATGAAAAGAAGATTGGATGGAAAATCTTTTTATCTATTTTACTATTTTACCCTTATATTATAGTTTGTATATTATATATTTTTTATTTAATAAATAAATATAATTTAAATAATATTGTATTCAAGTTTTTTTTTTTTACAAAATGATTTCAAACTTAATAACCTATTATTTATATAGATTAATACTTGATGTTTTACAAATTTATTTTAAAAAATAAAATTTTAAGTAAATTAAAAAGGGGTAAATTTATAATTTTAGTTAACCTAAAAACCAATACCATTTTCCTCTCGTTTTTTCTCTCATTTTTGGGTAGATCAAAATTCGTGGGCCCCACCCACCCATTTTCCTTCCATTTTTCTCTCCATACCAAACACACTTCACTTTTTCTTCTCCTTTTTTCTCCACCCTTTTCTTTCCTCTCTCTTTTTCTTCCTACCAAACATACCCTAAAGCTCAAACCTTTTTTATTTAACACGCTCAAAATCAAACATTGTGTAGTCAAGTAGTGAGATTTTCAAATAATCAAAAATAATCTCGTACCGGCTATTTATAGCCAGTTAAACACCTTGTTATAACAACAAAACAAAAGATAAAAATATTATCTTTATTTGTGAATTTTCGTTGGATATTGATGCGTCATCAAATTAACAAAAGGATCAAAGGAAATACGCCACGTCGGCAAAGCCCGACCAAAGATTCACTGCTCGAGTCAAAATAACTCACCGAACAAGAGACACAAAGTGAACCTCAAGAAGAGGATCCAGGCAGAAGAAAGTCTTGCCAGGGGTTCTGGTCAGCCAAGTAATCCATCTAGTGAAAGTCACTCACCCGAGTCGGGACTCACCACATCATTAATGTCGAGTGATCCGAAGAAGAAAATGTCACATGGAATCAAGGGTCAACAATCACACCTCAATCAGGAATCAATCATGAAGAGTTAAAACCCAAATCAAGCACGATTGTCAGTTGCAATTAATTAGGGATGAACACCAAATCAGGAAGTAATTGAGACAAACACATACTCTAAATGGGAAGGATCACATGAAGATTCTACAAGTAAACTACGTGCACACCAATGCTAGGTCAAATAAAATAAATGTATAAATAGTGTTCATTTTCCACTGTAAAAGACAGACATAACCGAAAAGAAAAGAACAGTAGTCTGAGAGAGATGAAAAAGGCTCTGTAAACACCATTTTCATAGTGAAATATTTTAGCTCAAACCGGCACCCATGGTTTTTTTCCCTCTAGTGAGGGTTTTCCACGTAAAACCTTTCTTGTCTTCTCATTTTTTTTAGCACTTCTCAGTACACCAGAATTACAAACAACTCTCCCAAGTTTATTATAATTCAAGTTGATGAAAAAAGACCATCAACTGTTGGTGCTAGAAGGAGGGGGGTTAGATAAACTCAACTCTGGAAAAAGCTTGTGAACAGATTATAAAAAAAAAATATGGCATGGACCCCAAGTCCTTCATGGCTCATAAGGGTAGAGGTAAAAATGACGGGGTCCTAACCATAGATGAAAACAAAGCTTGTGCTAAAGTCTGAACTGAATTCGAGCTCGACCCTAGAGAGGATCTCGTAAAAGTAGCGGATGAACCAACCATAGCAGTGGTACTCTATAAGAGCTAACCCACTCAGACTGTCAAACTGGGGGCACGACTAGCTAGTTAGACAAAAGAAAACTTGGTCAGGCTATTAAGGGAATATAAGGACGTGTTCGTATGGAAACATGAAGATATGCCTGGAATCGATAAGCAGATAGTTACGCACGGTTTGGCAGTTAATGTAAAATGCAAACCAGTGGTATAAAAGGGTCAGAAGTTCAACCCGAAAAGAAGAGCCATGGTAAAAGAGGAAATCGAGAAGCTGTTTTTCGCCGGGTCGAACAGAGAAGTGAAGTATCTAGAATGGGTGGCCAACGTTGTACTAGTGAAAAAAAAGAACGGCCAGTGGAGAATGTGTGTAGATTTCACTTACCTTACAAAGCCTTCCAGAAGGACAATTTCCCGCTCCCAAGAATTGATCAACCAGTAGACGTCATCGCCAGACATGAGCTCATCAACTTCATGGATGCGTACTCAGGATTCAACCAGATCAGGATGCACGAACCAGATGAAGAAAATACATCATTCACAACTGATCAAGGACTTTACAGTTACACCGTCATGCCATTCGGCTTGAAAAATACAGGTGTGACATACAAGAGAATGGTAAACAAGATCTTTTCTTGCCAAATAGGTAGGAACATAGAGGTATACGTTGATGACATACTGACCAAGAGCATCACCGTCGAAAGACTCCTATTTGATTTGCAAGAAACATTTAACGTGATAGGGAAATATAAGATAAAGCTCAACCCAAACAAATGCGTGTTCAAGGTACCCTAAAGAATATTCCTCGGGTTCTACGTGCATCAATAATGAATCAAAGTAAATCCAGATAAAATCAAGGTGCTTGCTGACATTAAATCTCCAAAAACACTTAAGGATATTCCAAATACTAACCAGATTCTTAGCGTCGCTGAACAAATTCATTTGCAAATCAACAAATAAATGTATCCCCGTTCTGTCGGGCAATTAAAAAGGGTCATGGTCGAGTGGAACGAAGAGTGCGAAAAGGTGTTCCAACAGATCAAAGATTACCTCAGGAAGGCACCGATCTTGTCAAAACCGAAGCTTAGGGAAACACTTATTTATAACTGTCAATAACACTTAAAGCAACAAGTTCCGTACTGGTCAAACTGGAGGAAGGTGTCCAGAAGCTGGCCTATTAAACAAGCAAGGCGTTACTTCCTACCGAAACCAGACATTCATAGGTAGAAAAGATGAGCCTAGCATTGATAACAACGGTAAACAAGTTGAGGCCTATTGGGGTCTATGCCCTAAGCATGTAATTTGTAACTGGATTTATGAAGTAAATAAAAAAAGGTTCAATTCATTCTTGTTATGTTATTTATTTTATAAACTTATGTACATATTAACATCCTGGATTGCCGGATGTAATCTCGAACTGTGTATATGAGTGTCATATACGGATGGATACAGTAACAGACGTGCAATCTAAAGAGTCCATAGATAGCAAATAAAGCTGGGTACTTTATTTGTGGTTAATTTATAGCTGCGATCCATTCCGTAATGTACAGTGATTCTATCCTGAATCATTCATATGAGATATGGGAATTGAGGTACCTTGTATGATGTGATCATATAAGACTGGGCCATGATCTATATGAATCTCACACCAAGATCCGTTTACCAATGAGATTCATATATATCAACTAATGGTGACTATATATGGGTGATCTTAATCCTGAGTGTCTTATCGACTCCTTCAGGTTAGATAGTGGTCTTTGATATACCATGGGTGAGGTCAGATGTATTTCCTGATTGTAAAGTCCTCATTTGTTGATTGGCTTATTTCATGAACAAACCACATTTATGGGGTTTATGTAAGGGTAGCTTAGGCTCTCAAGACCTCAAGAGGAGAAGCACCAAAGGTAAAATTCTTTTGCTTACTTGCTTTGAAGAGATAGTTGCACACACTCACATATTCATGCATAACTCTTATTCATATATGTTAAGTGTTTGTACTTGTGTGCATTTTGATTTAAATGACTCTTGTTGATTTATTTGCATCTTGTAATTAAAGTTTTATGTCATGCTATGCATTAGAATAGGATGCACTTTCATCACTCTTGAACTTGTTGATTTTATGTGTTTGAGTGTTGAAAGAATAGGCTTTGCGCTGGTGGTGCGGTACTCGACCAGCGCACCTCACCAGCGTAACTTTCCAGTGGATCATCGCATGTGTTGCCCCACTAAGTTGCGCAATTGCACCCGCGCATAGTTGAAAAAATGGGCAGTGCACTAGTGGTGCGCTACTCGACTAGCGCAGCCTCACCAACGTAACATTCCAGTGGATTGTCGCATGTGTTGCGTCACTGAGCTGCACCACTCGACCAGCGGCTATTGAAAAATTAGGTTGTACGTTGGTGGTGCGCTACTCAACCAGCGCACATAGAGGAAGCTGAAACGTTTTTTCCAAAATGACCTCACTTTGTTTGGATCTCATATATATATAACTCTTTGCTTTAAGGTCGTGTAAGAGTTCGAAATATCATATATTTTCCTTAGAACACATTTCAAAGGATAAACTCTTCCAAGAACTCATCTTTAAACAATCAAAGAATTCTTATGTGCATAAAAACTTCATCTTGGATCATCTAAGTTCATTTAGATTGCATCAATGGATAGGTTTGCTTCATCACATCTTGTTTGGTAAGTTCTTCACTATCTTCTTACAAGTTAAGTGGTTTGCTTGCTAATCCATCTCTTTAATTATTCGTATGCTCTTAGAACATTTTCTAGATACAAATTAGAGATTGTTGTGATGACATGATTGAGTGTTGTATTGTAATAGCTTCATAGGATTGTTTGATCTATGTTTAGTTAAGCTTCTTGAACATGTCATTTAGCTCTTGATATCTAGGATTGCATTAATTGCCATCTCATTATCCTAGATAAGCATATAAGGTTCCCTAGCCTTGTTTGTTCTTTGAATATCATCATATATTCATATAGGACTCTTTATCTCTTCATTGAGAAGTAAGACTTGTGTTGCTTCCGGGAGTAGGTAGCTTAAATCGCAAGCAAGATGGACCAGGTTCACTTATACCAGGTTCACTTATACCAGGATGGTGGATCAAACCGGGATTAGGTTGTAATTCCTTTGCCATTAGTGGATTCGAGGTTCTAGTATGGCACAATCATCAGCCCGTGGTTTTTCCCATTTGGAGGGTTTCCACGTATATCTCAAGTGTCTTTACTATTTCCGCATTTATTACACTTGTGGTATTTCTGTAACTAGATAGGGGCATTTTCGTCAACTTGACCTTTAACGAAAATTGGGTAAAATTTATTTAAAATCCTTTCACCCCCCCCCCCCCCCTCTAGATGAATATTAAACACCATAATATTTGTTTCATTTGGTATCAAAGCAGGTTCATAGACATACATAGGTGATCCTTGTTCATTTTGGTGTATGTATTGATCATTCATACATTTGGATTCATATCATTCATTCATTAAACACAATGAGTGGAAACGGTGGCAACGAGGGAGCTTCCAGCACTAGACCTTCACTTCTCACCGGACTGAATTATGCCTCTTGGAAAGGCAAGATGGAGTCGTTTATTTGTCAAATTCATGACAGGGCATGAATGGCGGTTGAAAATGGCTACACTCCACCCATGATGACTTCTACAGATGGAAGAGATGATGTACTCAAGCCAAAGGCACAGTGGAACGCACAAGAGTTAAAGGCATCGAAGTGGAATAGGAAGGCAATGCATGTCATCCTATGTGCAATGGATGAGAACCAGTACAAGTTGGTTCAAAATACTAGGATAGCTAAGGAGGCATGGGATATCCTAGAAGTTGCACATGAGGGAACCGATGTAGTTAAGGAGTCGAAGCTTCAAGTTCTCCAAACACAATTTGAATTGCTCAAGATGGATGAGAACGAGTGCTTCAATGACTTTGAAGTGAGGTTGATGGGCATTGTGAACCAAAGTCATCAACTTGGTGATCCTTATTCGGATAGGAAGATCAAGCAGAAGATTATGAGATCTTTACCAGATAGATTTTAGTCTAAGGTGACGGCTTTAGAAGAGAATAGTGGTTACAAGGATATAAAGCCAAGTGAAGTGATTGGGAGGCTTCTAGCTTATGAATCTAGGAAATGTCCTAACCCCACACCACTGAAAAAGCAAAAGGATATTACTTTGAAAGCCTTCAAAGTTGAGAAGGAGGAGAGTGATGACTCGGATGAAGAAATGACCTTGCTAATGAGGAAGTTAAAGAAATTCTACAAGTCCGAGAGGAAAGGCTTTGGATCCAAGGGTCAAGACTTGAAGAAAAAGGCTCCCTTCAAAAAGTTTGAGCCTAAGCAAGAAAAAACCGAGAAGAAAGGAGTCCAATGCTATGAATGCGGTGGGATAGGTCACTTTACCCCAAAATGTGCAAATCACAAGGTCAAGAAAAAGGGAAAAGTGATGGCTGCCACATGGAGTGAAAGTGATAACTCTAATGAAGGAGATGAGTCTTCGGATGATGAAGAACTCATGGCTAACTTCATAGCATTTACATCCTCTCTTAGGAGCAAAGATGCTATTGAATAAGAGAATGATGTCATGAGGAAAACTACTCAAGTGATGATGGATCTTTATCACAATCCACAAGTGGAAGTGTGGATAGGATGGATCTCAAGGACTACATGGCTAAGTTTGAGAGTTCAAGGTTAAAGAACAAGAATGAAATCAAGAGATTAAAAGAAGAAAACCTAGACCTCTCAACTCAAGTTGACCAACTAAATGAAGAGTTGGTGAAATCTAAGAGGAGTGAAGAAGAGTTGAAGAAAGAGCTTGAAGATGCTAGAGAGCTGTTGGCCAAGAAAAACTCTAGCACCAAAAAACTTGACCATATGCTAGATGTTAGAAAGAGGCCAAGTGACAAGAAGGGGCTTGGGTTTGAAGATGACGAGGTGTCTTCCACTCCAAGTAAGACCATTTTTGTAAGAAGCATGAACTTCAATGGGTCCTCTTCTTATCAATCACCTAGGAAGAAACTTGACCTAGGAGAGTGTTCAAGTAGTGTTCAAGTGAATGTGGCATCAAGAAGCCTACCTCAAGCCCATCATACAAGGGCTCCTCAACTTAACTTCCCTCAACCGAAAGCTCATAAAATGAAGATACCTATCATGCAAGCTTAACCAAGGAAGCAATCAAGTCTTGCTCAACAATAAAGAAGGAAAGCTCCTCAACAACAATCAAGACAACCACAAAGACATGGGAATGCTCCAATGCATCCTCAAGGTTATGGTATGATTCCTAACTTCATTTCTACATGTTATTTTTATGGTATTGATGGTCACATTAGACCAAATTGCTTTAGATATATTAAATTGTGTAGAATTGAAAGCATGATAGAGAAGAAAAAGGCTAAAGCCGTGATGCATGTCACTAGGAAAAATGGAACACTTTTGCATGATCCTAAGACATTTAGAGCCCATGTACCATTGACCACTAGGAAAGAAAATGTTTCACCTAGGTGGATTAGAAGAGATGAACACTTTTACCATGTTGCACAAATTGCCTTGAAAGCTCATTCTTTTGATTTTTGGTATTTGGATAGTGGGTGCTCTAGGCACATGACTGGAAATAAGAGTTTCTTTGAGACTCTTATGATGAAGGAGGGAGGAAATGTCACATTTGGTGATGAATCCAAAAAGAAGGTTAAAGGAAAGGGAACCATTTCCATTCCCGGATTACCCTTATTATCCAATGTTTTGTATATTGATGGTCTAAAAGCTAATTTGATAAGCATTTCACATCTTAGTGATGAAGGACTTTCCGTCTTGTTTAGGAAAAATGATTGTTCTATCCTATTGCCAAATGGACAAACCTTGTTAAAAGGTATGAGATCTAGAGAAAATTGTTATTGTCTTGAGGCTAGAGGTGTCTCTTGCAATGTGTCCAAGGATGAACAAATTGAGTTGTGGCACAAAAGACTTGGTCACATGAACTATAGGGATTTACATATCTTAGATAAGTTCAATGTTGTGCGAGGTCTTCCCAAGCTTGGGAAAAAGGTAAATGGTGTTTATGGACCTTGCCAACAAGGGAAGCAAACCAAAAGTATGCACAAAAAGGGCAAGTATTTATCCACCAAGGAACCTCTAGAGCTTCTCCACATGGATCTTATGGGTCCTATGCAAACCCAGAGTTTAGGTGGAAAAATGTACATTTTTGTATGTGTAGATGACTTCTCTAGGTACACGTGGACTTACTTTCTAAGAGAAAAATCTGAAACCTTTGACAAGTTTAAAATACTTTGTTCCAAAATTCAAAATGAAATGAACTCCAAGATTAAAAGCATTAAAAGGATTAGGAGTGACCATGGGAAAGAATTTGAGAATGCTCATTTTGAAACTATTGCAATAGTCTAGGCATCTCTCATGAATTTTCGGCTCCTAGGACACCTCAACAAAATAGGGTTATTTAAGAAATGGCCCGTGTGATGTTGCTTAGCAACAAAGTCCATAGGAATCTTTGGGTTGAAGCCATCAATACGGCGTGCTACATAGGAAATAGAGTCTTTCTAAGGCCCCATACTAGGCAAACCTCCTATGAGTTATGGAAAGGTATAAAGCCAAATGTTAGCTATTTCCATATCTTTGGAAGCAAATGCTACATTTTGAATGACCGTGATCAACTTGGCAAATTTGATGCTAAGAGTGATGAGGGTATCTTCATTGGCTATGCCTTGAATAGTAGAGCCTATAGAGTTTTCAATCTAAAAACTAGGACCGTAATGGAATCATCTAATGTTGTCATTGATGATACTAGGCTCAAGTCTAATGACCATGAGGATGAGGTAGATCTAGTTGATGACTCCCATTTGGATAATGTTGTTGATATTTCTAATGTTGAAACGACTAACCTTGATGATAACATAACACAACCTATTTATAGGATTTCTCTCTTGAACTCAAAAGAACCTGCTCCATGGGTTAGGAAACTTCATGACAAAGATGACATCATTGGAGAGGTTAGTGAGGTTGTTAGGACTAGGCATCAAATGGCTAATCTAATTAGCTACACTTGCTACACCTGCTACACCTCTCAAATAGAACCCAAGAAGGTTAATGAAGCCTTAAATGATGAATTTTGGGTTCTTTCCATTCAAGAAGAGCTTAATCAATTTGAAAGGAATGAGGTTTTGACTCTAGTTCCTAGGCCCAAGAACACCAATGTGATAGGCACCAAGTGGGTATATAGGAACAAATCCGATAAGGATGGCAACATTGTGCGAAACAAGGCTAGGCTTGTAGCACAAGGGTACTCTCAAATTGAGGGTATTGACTTTGAGGAGACATTTGCTCCCGTTGCTAGGATTGAGTCCATTAGGCTTCTTTTATCAATTTCTTGTTTGCACAAGTTCAAATTATCTCAAATGGATGTTAAGAGTGTTTTCCTCAATGGTTTCTTGCAAGAGGAAGTGTTTGTTGAGCAACCCAAAGGGTTTGTGGATCCTCACCACCCTTATCATGTTTATCACCTCAGCAAGGCTTTATATGGGTTGAAACAAGCACCAAGGGCTTGATATGAGCGTCTCACCCAATTTCTTATAGACAATGGCTACACTAGGGGTAGAATTGACAAGACTCTATTCATCAAGAAAGACAAAGATGAGCTCTTTATAGCTCAAATCTATGTTGATGATATAGTTTTTGGCTCCACAAATAACACCAAAGTCCAACAATTTGTTGATGTCATGTCTCATGAATTTGAGATGAGTCTTGTTGGTGAGCTAAGTTACTTTCTAGGTTTACAAATTAAACAAATAGATGATGGGATTTTCATATCCCAAGCTAAGTATGCCAAAAACCTAGTGAAGAAATTTGGTCTTGAAAGTGCCAAACATTGTGATACACCCATGAGTACCACTTTTAAGCTAAGAAAGGATGCTAGTGGTAAAAGTGTAGACCAAACTTTATATCGTGACATGATTGGTAGCTTGCTCTATTTGATCGCAAGTAGACCCGATATCTCTTTTAGTGTGGGTGTGTGTGCTAGGTACCAATCGGATCCTAAGGACTCACATCTCTCTTCCGTTAAGAGAATCATTCGTTATGTAAATGAGACATCTAACTATGGAATTTGGTACTCTTTTTACACTAATGCTAGTCTTGTAGGCTTTAGTGATGCAGATTGGGCAGAAATTGTGATGATAGGAAAAGTACATCGGGCAGTTACTTTTTCCTTGGGAACAACCTTGTCTCTTGGTTTTGCAAGAAGCAAAATTCGATTTCCTTGTCCACGGCTGAGGCCGAATACATAACTGTTGGGAGCGGATGCACACAACTCCTTTAGGTGAAGCAAATGCTAGTCGACTATGGATTCAAACAAGGTACACTTACTCTCTTTTGTGATAACATGAGTGCAATTAATATTTCCAAGAATCCGATTCAGCATTCTAGAACTAAGCATATTGACATCCGTCATCATTTCATTAGAGAACTAGTTGAGAACAAATGCATAGTACTTGAGCATGTAGGTACTAATGATCAACTATCGGATCTATTTACTAAACCCTTAAATGCTACTCGATTCAAGACTCTTAGTAGATCTATTGGGATTTGTTTAATGGAGTGATGAGTTGTGGTTTTTGACCCCATAAGGGGAACTCAAGCAAAAAGAGCTATTGTATACTTGTTGCATGCAATTTTTCTTTGAAAATATTTATACTCCTTTATTGATTGCTTGAGTAACTTGGTTGCACTTATACTATAGTATATTGTATTTTCTTCAATAAGTGTGAACTTTGCTTTGATTACAATCCATGTCATATTTATGTTCAAACATGCATTTTTGGACTAGGAGATCTACATAGGAAGTACATATTGAATGACCTATAATTATCTCCATGACATGATGATTCTTTAATGACATGCTAATGAAAAAATGATAAAGCATGAATTGTTGATTGCAATTGTTGAATGCAAAATATTGTGTGAAAAAAGGTAGTAAGACTAAAATGTTGCATCATTGTCTCTCTTTCTTTATTAGTTGAACATGGCTACTATCATACGGGTATCCTCTCGAAAAAATCAAATAGGGTGCAAAGTTGCTCATGCCATGTTTAGCTTATAAAGTTGGATATAGTGCCATTAAAATTTGATTTCTATAAAAACTCTATATCCTTGCTTCTCTCATGACAAATGGTGAAATTGGTTTGAATTATATTGGAAACCTTTGTCATTTGCTTTGCCAAATACCATTGTTTTTTGACTTGAATGCAACATGTCTTGTATGCAAAGCATTTTTGATTCACACATTTTCTTTAAATAAATCTCCTTGTTTCTCTCATATTAATTGAGTTGCATAAATGTGGCTTATATACAATCTTGTATGCTCATTTCTTTATTTGCCTTGAGTGACCCGGTTGGGGACTTCTCCTTTGCCAATATCATGACAAAAAGGGAGAGTAGCATTGACCTTGCATTGTGGTGTTAGCATTGACCTAGCATTGTGGTGTTAGGGGAGTAGCATGCTGGTAGCATGTGTTGGCTTTAGATTACATTTAGGGGGAGTAACCCTTTGAAGGGGAGCATTATATGATGTGGTGCATTACTCATATTCTTATATGCAAATATTTTTTGTTTTCTATCCACTTGATTATCTCACATGCACTTGGTTTGGAAAGTGTACTTGTTGTTTGCTTCGTGTGTAGGGTTGATGATTCTACAAGAGATTGAAAATTTGAAGTTTTTTTTATGTATATCTCTTTGTAATGTAGAATATCTTCCCGGTGTTTTATTTTATTTTGTGAGGATCAATGTGAGTGGTGGTTTTGTCACGAAATAGCCAAAGGGGGAGATTGTAAAGTCCTCATTTATTGATTGGCTTATTTCGTGAACAAACCACATTTATGGGGTTTATGTAAGGGTAGCTTAGGCTCTCAAGACCTCAAGAGGAAAAGCACCAAAGGTAAAATTCTTATGCTTACTTGCTTTGAAGAGATTGTTGCACACACTCATATATTCATGGATAACTCTTATTCATATATGTTGAGTGTTTGTACTTGTGTGCATTTTGATTTAAATGACTCTTGTTGATTTATTTGCATATTGTAATTAAACTTTTATGTCATGCTAATCATTAGAATATGATGCACTTTCATCACTCTTGAACTTGCTGATTTTGTGTGTTTGAATGTTGAAATAATAGGTTTTACGCTGGTAGTGCGCTACTCGACCAATGCACCTCACCAGTGCAACTTTCCAATGGATAATCGCATGTGTTGCGCCACTTAGTTGCCCAATTGCACCCACGCATAGTTGAAAAAGTGGGCAGTGCGCTGGTGGTGCGCTACTCGACTAGCACAGCCTCACCAGCGCAACATTCTAGTGGATCGTCGCATGTGTTGCGCCACTTGACCAGCGCCTATTGAAAAATTAGGTTGTGCGCTAGTGGTGCGCTACTTGACCAGCGCACATAGAGGAAGCTGGAACGTTTTTTTCCAAAACGACCTCACTTTGTTTGGAACTCATATATATATAACTCTTTGCTTTAAGATCGTGTAAGAGTTCAGAATATCATATATTTTCCTTAGAACACATTTCAAAGGAAAAACTCTTCCAAGAACTCATCTTTAAACACTCAAAGCATTCCTATGTGCATAAAAACTTCATCTTGCATCATCTAAGTTCATTTAGAGTGCATCAATGGATAGGTTTGCTTCATCACATCTTGTTTGGTAAGTTCTTCACTATCTTCTTACAAGTCAAGTGTTAAGCTTGCTAAGCCATCTCTTTAATTATTTGTATGCTCTTAGAACATTTTCTGGATACAAATTAGAGATTGTTGTGATGACATGATTGAGTGTTGTATTGTGATAGCTTCATAGGATTGTTTGATCTATGATTTGCTAAGCTTCTTGAACATGTCATTTAGCTCTTGATATATAGGATTGCATTAATTGTCATCTCATTATTCTGGTTAAGCATATAGCGTTCCCTAGCCATGTTTGTTCTTTGAATATCATCATATATTCATATAGAACTCTTTATCTCTTCATTGAGAAGTAAAACTTGTGTTGCTTCCAAGAGTAGGTAGCTTAAAAAGCAAGCAAGATGGACTAGGTTCACTTATACCGGGATTAGGTAGTGGTGGTGGATTAAACCGGGATTAGGTTGTAATTCCTTTGCCATTAGTGGATTCGAGGTTCTAGTGTGGCGCACTCATCAGCCCGTGGTTTTTCCCATTTGGAGGGTTTCCACGTATATCTCAAGTGTCTGCACTATTTTCGCATTTATTACACTTGTGGTATTTCTGTAACTAGATAGGGGCATTTTCGTCAACTTGACCTTTAACGAAAATTGGGTAAAATTTATTTAAAATCCTTTCACCCCCCCCCCCCCCCCCCCCCACCCCCCCTCTAGATTAATATTACACACCATAATATTTGTTTCACTGATCAATATACTCTGTATGTTGGGATTGCGGTTTGGCTTGTGGCTGGGAAGGTTTGTACAAAATAGTGGAATCCACTCCTTCTTGTGAGAAATAGATGGTTGTTCCCTTAAGGGTTGATTCGGGACTTGGACAATATGAGTGCTCTCCTAATTCCGTGAGGAAATAGGATTTATTATCCATTAGAGAATCAATGGTACTTAAAGGATATATGTAATTCGAAGGGTCTAACGGACATTATGACCCAACTCTAATTATGAACTACTGTGGAGGATCACACCATATGTAATAGTTATATCGATGGACACCAAGTTGTATCAGTTTGTGTAAAAACGTCTGCAGTTGAGAGAGTGCAGCTTCGGGTTTTTAGTGGAATAACACCGGAGTTAATAATAAAGAAATATTAATTAAAGAGTTTAATTAATGATTTTGAGGATTATTGGAGCTCAAAATACTGTGAGTCAATTAGGTCCCCTTGCTAGCCCGATCGATTTAGGTAACAAGGGTCACGGTTAATTAATTAGATTGTTCAATTAATTGTGTTACGAAAATGACACGTATTTATTCAGGAATTAATTGAATAATGAGATTATTTAATTAATGGATAATGGTGATTAAATAACTTAAATAATGAGATTATTTAATTATATTATTAATCACTAAATGGTGGGTGTATGTTGATATTTATTTTTTAATAAAATAAGATAATGTGATTATTTTATTTTATTAAATTAAATATTTTATTTTTGAATTTAAATAGTTTGAATTCAAAACTAAAATCAAATAAAAGATATGTGATATTTTTTTATTTGAAAGTTTTTTAAAAATCAAATTAGATTTGATTAGATATTTTTTAAAAATATATTATATATGTGATATATATTACTTTAAAAAAAAAGTGTCGTGCGTTTTCACGCACAGCTCTTATATATATATATACATTGACAAAAAAAAAAAGTGGTGGTTTTTGTTTTGGTTTTGCATAAGAGACAAAAAAATTGTAAAGTGTTGTATGTAAGTAATTGCACCAAGAAAAAAAATATATGTAACTATTATTTTTTTTAACTACTAGTATTGTTTTAGGTAGTTTTTTTCTTAAGAAGAAATAGTTTCTCCATTCGTTTTTCTCTACACCCTCCATCCTAAGTTCTTGAGAACCGTGACGAGCTCACACGTAGTTACCAGTCTCAGGAATAGCTAGGAAGATCAGTGGTACAGACCAGGAGCAAATCGAAAAGTGAAGGAGCCTCCAAACGTTGGTATGGTTCTATTTTTTTCTTTTTTATTATTGATTACAATTTCCTGTATTTACATATATATTTTATTAGTGTAATAATTTGTATATGTATTTGTTCAGAAAATAATTACGATCAAAAGTTCACTGGTCCCTGATATAGATTACGATCTGTATAAAAAAAATTAAACCAATTTTCGATGTGTGACCGATGAACGGGGTTCCAACAAGGCCCTACTCTCAGGCTCATAAAATCGAAGTTTATATAATATTTCCACTAAAACAAATTCTGTAAAAACCAGAAGAGTCGGGAAGACTAACAAAATCAGAAATAGAACTAAGCGAATTCGACATCATCTACACTCCTGAAGCATCAATAAAGGGTTAGGCCATAGTAGACTTCGTGGACGAGTTCACTAAACTAAATATTGAGGTAGCAAGGATGATGGAAGAAAGGGACAAAAAACCTTTTCAATGGCAACTGCATGTAGATGGCTCATCAAACACATATGGTAGCGGGGCAGGGCTAGTGGTCTCCAACCTAGAAGGCGACCTGGTCAAATATGCCCTAAGTTTCGACTTCAAAGCAACAAACAACCAGGTCATATATGAATCCCTACTAGCAGGGAGGAGGGTATGTACGGCCTTAGGCGTTGATGAAGTAGAAATTTTTAACGACTCTTAAATGGTGGTCAACCAAGTCGTGGATGAATATCAAGCTAGAGACGAGAACATGATAGCTTACTTGGGCATAGAAAAAAAAGCTTCTGGGTCGATTCAAAGCTTTTAGAGTCACTCAAATACCTTGAGAAAAAAATGAAAAAACAGACACACTGTCCAAATTAGCTTCAGCAACAAACAGAATATGGCTAAAAATTGTCCCGGTCACATATTTGTCTCAACCAAACATCAATGAAAAAGAAGGATTACTCATAGGGGTAATCGACAATGGAACAAGCAATTGGATAACCCCCATCAAAGACTACATCGAAAAGAATGTCCTCCCTGAAGACACTAAAGAAGCTAGACGAGTCAAGTATAAGTCAATCTAGTAAACAATAATTGGAGGGGAGCTCTATAGGAAGGGATTTTCAAAGATGCTACAAATATGTGTCGGTCCCATAGAAGCAAACAAAATCTTGAATAGCATTCACATTGGAGTATATGGAAACCACACTAAGGTAAGAGCTTCGCACACAAGACCCTTCGATAAGGTTTTTACTGGCCAACATTGTTTATCGACGCACAGATGGTCATCAAAAGTTATGAGACTTTCAAATGATAGCTAACGATTATCGGCAACCTCCGGAGCGGCTTATGAACCTCATGTCTCCATGGCCATTTTCCATGTCGAGACTCGACTTGATTGGGCCAATGCCGACTGGATCTAAGGACACACCAAAATACGCAATTGTAGCAATGGATTATTTCACCAAACAGGTAGAGGATGAATCACTAGTGCATATAACCGAAGCTAAAACAACAAATTTCATCAAAAAGAATATTTTGTTTAGATTCAGAATCCTGGTCGTTATCATCACTGATTACAGGACCCAGTTTCACAATCAAAACTTTAGGAAACTATGTTAAACCTATAAGATCAGGAATTACTATGCCACTCCATCTCATCTGCAGACCAATGGACAGACCGATGCCATGAACAAAATAATAAAACATAACCCAAAAGCAAAATTAACGGCCAAGAAATGAAACTGGACCGACATACTTATGAAGTCTTACAGGCATGCCGAACAACCGAGAAGACGTCCACTAAGGAAACGTCCTACTCGTTGGCCTTCGGTATCGAAGCGGTCATCCCTACAGAAATTGATTTCTCATCCCCAAAGGTCCGACTGCACCAACCAGAACACAATGTGAATATGTTGAGGTTAAATCTGGAAGAACGAATAGACCGAGCCCTCATAAGAAACGCAGCCTACCAAAAGAGAGCGTTTAGGTACTATAATTCACACGTCCGATTAAGAAGATTTTAGCTTAAGGATTTAGTGTTAAAAGGAGTAGCCCAATGAACCAGGGATTGGGCAGCTGGTGCCTTGGCCGATAAATTGGAAGATCTTTACCAGGTAACCGAGAAAGTTAGAAATGGAACATACTATCTCGCCAAACCTGAAGGTGGAAAGCTACCACGACCATACGACTCACATTACCTAAAGACCTACTACCTTTAGGGGGAACTTAAATTGTTTATTCAAACAGCTCAGTTATATCTAAATTCAGTTGGGAGTTTACACGTATTTTTCTAACCAGTTATTGTTTTAGCATTGTTAATATATAGCTCAATCAATAAAAAATCCCGAAAGGATTCAGAATTATTAAGCCAAGAATGGTGTTCAAAATAAAACTTAATCTTTGTTAGCAAAGGAACCTCGCAACGCTGACAGTTGCTATGGTAGGTGAAGATTCCCAAGAGGTTGAAAAGAAAAATCTTAGGACCTAGTAAACCTGCCGAACTAACGGGTTGCAAATAAAGCAATTTAAGGAATCTAGTCATCCTAAAGATGTCGGTTACGTGGAAAAGCACTCGGACACGTCATCACGAAAACCTGGTGAGATGCATTTGGATGTGTCAGTACTGCACTAACAATTCAACCAAACCCTTATAATAGAAAAAATCGGTAGACATCCTTAGTGACTTGTTTACATGGAAAAACAAGGTAAAATGGGACAAAGATCCTAGAACACTACTTGGCCGAAGATCGAAGATGGTTGGAAATTATCTTGAACAAATTGCCAAGACACCAACCGAGAACGTCATCAAAAATACCAGAAAGCACAACAATATTTTTCATTAAAGTATCATATTTACAAGCATCGGAAGTTTGTATACACATTAGAAAAACCCAAAATGGGTCAACAAAACAGAAGCTATGGGAGAATGGCTGGTCATCCTCGGATTAAACCTGAGCATCCAGGAGATCAAGTTGGTCGAGCGTATCTGTTAGGTTTTCGGTTTTAGTTGGCATTAATTTTATATTAAAGAAATATTTCATATGTATTGATTAGTTGTCTTAGACTGATGATGATTCGAGCTTCATAGAAGATATGGCAACCTATCAAGCAAGTTCAAGTCTTCAACGAGAAATGTGTCTCATTGTTCAATAAAGGTATATTTAAGACCTCATTTCTCTTACAAGGCTTAGGCACACACACACACATACATTGCATCCACATGTGTCCTTGCATCATTTTGCACATTTTGTATAACACATTCACACACTTGATAGTGAATGCTCACACATTGGTGCTAAATTGACTAGTTTTGTAGATTACATGTGTGTGCACTATGTTCAAGTAATAGTATTCTTCTGTTTTATGTGTTTGTATGTTTATGTAACATAAACCTTACACTTGAATTTTTTAGTATATCCTTCTCTATTGAGTTCTGATCATTTTGGCTACTCATACATTTAATTTTGAGTTTTGAGTCAAGAGTTATGAAACTTTCTAGTCATTTTGCATACATTGTCTTCATCTTCATGTATCGAGTCGAATTCATAATTTATGGTCAAAGTTTCATAGACATCCATGTGCATGAGAGAGTCTCATTTTGTAATCCGTAAATGGATTCGAATTTAGAGTTTGGAGGCCAGAGAACGGTCGAAGAAAGTAGAGGTGCGCGAATGAGGGAGCTAGTGACCAAAAGGCCACCATGCCACTCTTTTCTGAGATGGCACGTGGCTATCTCAAGGAGGAAGCCTCCCTGCCCTTGAGATAGCCATGCACTATCTCGGGAAGGGAGGAGGCATGGGGGAAAATGGTTTTTTCTCCTCTCCTTTTCTCTCTCTTTTAAATACCTCTCCCCTCTCTCATTTTATTATAAGAAGAGAGTTTGAAAACATTGTGCAGAAAATTTTATTTCAATTTTTCTCACGTTCCAAACACTATATCTTTTTCATTTAAACTCTGATTCAAGTGATTCCATTTGAAGAGTGTTTGTCCTTCAATCCTCTATCATTTCCAAGAAGGTTTGAGAAGTTTTGATCACTTTTTTTGGTTGCTATATACACAAAAACGGGACTGCATATTATTTCTTAAGGTATTGAATTTCATCTTGTGTTTTGTTCTTAAATATGTTCAATCACCTTGGGCTTTCTTCTACAATACATGTATGTATATTTTATGAAGTTTAATGAGAGTTTTAAATTCTTTTGAAGCTAGATTGAATTTGATTGAAATCTTACATGTTGAGTTAGGTTTTGATTTTTGCCTATGCTTTCACATGCTTGGGATTGTATTGTGCTAGCTTTCTATCTAGGACTATTTTGTGAACTTTGATTGATTGATTTTGATAACAATAGTCTCTACATGTGTTAAGTTCATTTAATTGAATATATTTTGGAATAACACATTTGATTTAAGTCTTAGAGCTATTTTGACTTTAATTGAATATTGTGAATGAAATATGCTCTAGATTTTTTTGCTAGAAACTCATTTGCCTTTTTCATATGATTCTAGCAAGTTTTTGTGTATGTTACTAAAACCTTGAATGTGTGCTAAGTATAAATGCTTTGATTCAAATTTTAGTTTCATGAATGATTCTAGATATTGAATGTGTTTGTAGTATTTTTCACATGTTCTAGAATTATCATTCATGCTTAGTAACTAGACAACATTTGTTTATGATCTTTCATGCATATATCTAGTTCCCATAGGATATGTTTGACCATCATATTCTATGTTAAGTGCTTGTTTATGTATTCATTGATCATATTTATGAAGTCCTTGTAAAATGCATGAAGTCTTGGCTAGGACATGTGGTTCGAATAGCTAAGCAAGAAGTCTTGGTTAGGACATGAGGTCCGGATAATCAACTAATGAGAGACTTTCTAGAGGCATGGATGCTTTGAATAGAAAGTAGACTTTTTATTGGTAAACATGGGATATTAAGATGCAATGGAGTTCAATAGAGAGTGAGTCATTTGTTGACCATTCTTGAGGAATTTCCAACTTCTTAATGGTGTTGGTAATAGTGGACTACAATAGAAAGTGAGTCATTTGTTGATCACTTTTGAGGAATTTCCATCTACCAGTAGAGATTGGGTAGATGTAGAGTCGAATAGAGAGTGTGTCATTTGTTGGTCACTTTTGAGGAATTTCTTATCTACTTTCCAATAGTAAAAGCACCTGATGGTTGTATTCAACCTGTGGATGTTTCCTCCTTGGAGGTTTTACCAAGTTAAAAATAATACTTGTGTCAATTCTTCCTATCTCTCTTATATACTTGTATATGTATGTTATAATCTTGTTTCACATTATTCGTTTTTAGATATTCTTGTAAACATGATTGTTCTAATATGTGATATACAAGCACTTTATATGATCAAAATTGTATATATCCTTGCATCTATATTTGAATATATTTTTATATAATCATCTTTGTTTGAATATATTGAATGATCTTGAAAAAACAAATATGGTTTGTTTTATTTACTTTTGTTAACCTTTTCATAAGCCACATGCAAGCCTGTTTAGCAATACTTGAGTTGATTATACATATTGTATTCTTACATATGCTTTATTATCTTTAGTATTGTTATTCAAGCTAGTTAGAGGGGAAAACGTAAGTTTGTTTTCAAGGGATTGAAAAAAGTGTAAAAAACATATTCACCTCATCCCCCCTTCTAGGTTAGCTTAATGCAATTTAACCGCTTTTGTGCAATTTCATTTGGTGTCAAAGTGGGTCACTAGACTGCACTTAGTGAGATCCCAGGGGTACATTCATAGTGTTTTGCTTACTATGGATTACAATCTTGAGTCTTATATTGTTTGTGTTGATTGTCCACTTTTTGTTGATAAAACAAAAAGGGTATGGGATATTCTTCAAGCTATTCGTGAATGTGGTTCTCTATTTTCTTCTTGGTATTTTTCTACTAACAATTTTATTGATAAGCTTAAAGAGAATAATAGTAACAAAAGCAAAGATTGGGATGAACTAGATTCCTTGGAAGATATTTTTTATGTGGGTAACTACCTATGTGACACGTCTTGACATCAAAAAATAAATTGAAGAAGAAAAATAGGATTTCCCGATGGGTAATCAATCTAAACACAATCACTTGTCTTTGCAACTCTTTGAAGAGAATTGCATGTCAAAGGCCACCAATTTCAACTTGATAGAAAGAGATTAAGCTTTAAAGGAAGTTGAAGTAAAGAGTGAAGTGATCAAATATCAAGAAAAGAAGATGGTTGAAGATACTCTTGTGTTAGAAAATTTAATGATTGATTTTGCTAATGATTTGCTTTTCTTGAAGGAAACAATCAAAGGCATGGAAGATGAATTGGCAATCATGAAGGCCAAAGAGCTTGGTAAACTTCATGGAGTTTCAAGCGACATAACCTTCGTAGATGAGCAAGTAGAGTTTCCTACAACTAAAGGCAAGTCACTAAGGAACAAGAGGATTTCAAAGGTCAAGTCTTCCAAGGTCAAAAGCAAAATCAATAAAAGTAAGGAGTCTTCACCATGGGTACACTCTCACCTAAATGGCAACTTTTATTAATTTATTCTGGTTTGTCATTATTGTAATATGATTGGTCATATTGGGCCTAAGTGTTATGAATACATTAGGCAATGCAAACTTGGAATTGTGCATCATGAAAATGTAGATAAAAAGTTGGCTAACCATTCTCCTCAGATGTAGTTAAATCTAGAGTCATAAATAAGATCTCTAAGTTTATTCCGGTTTGTCATTTTTGCAATGTTGTAAGGCATATTAAAACTAGATGCCATATGTTTATTGGACAATGCAAACTAGGGAATGAGATGCATGCTAGTGAGATGAGAAAATATTCTATGAATGTTTCTAAGCATGATAACACTTCAAATGTTGTAAATGATAGTGATAATCATGCAAAGAAGAATGTCAAGAAGATTTAGGTGAAAAAGAGTGTTTCACATCATATGAATAGTCTAGATGATATCTTTGTTCATGGCAATAATGATGTGTTTAACATGACTAATATCTTTATAAAGAAGATAGTTGTTGACTTACCTTCTAGACATAATATTGCAGTGAGAAATGATCACGATGGGTTATGTGTTTGTTCACCCAAGACCAAATGGGTCAAGGGTGAGTTCTCCTACCATTAGTGTAAGTTGCACATGGGAGTTAGCTTTAAGATTAATGTCAAGTTGTGAAGAATTTAGCTTACTAGCTTTGTTTTGTTATAACTTGACATGAACTTAGCTATCTCACAAGATTTGTTATGATAGTCGAAATTTGTTAATTAACTTTAGAGAAGCTGCATAAATGAAATCTATACGGTGTTGTTTATCTTAAGACTTTTAGAGAAAGTCATTTTTATATGTGTTTTCTCTTGGGATGACACACCAATAACTTGTTGTCATGGAGACAAACAAGTCAAGAGAGCTCATAAAAAGAGCGAAGACTTTACATTTGATGAAAAAAACTTGCTAAGGTATTTCTATATCTTAATGCTTTCTTTATTTTTTCTTTTCCTTTCATCTTTCGACTCTATATTTTCATTACATCATGTAGGATGTCATTTTAAAGAACTAGTATAGCATTCTTATAGTTCTCATTGACATTTGATCTTCTAAGATCTCTTAGTGATGATGTTCACATTGATCTTAATCATGATATATGTATTACGTGTTTGATTGTTGAGTGGTACATTTTGTAAAATATGAGCTTCATATTCTTTGAAAGCTACTCTTTTGAAAAGTAATGATCTTGAGTAAATCTCTTTATATTACTCATTGATCATGTGCTTGTAAGCCATAAAATTGGTTTTCAAAAATACATATTGCTTCTCTTATATGTTTTGTTGAGTAAGTTGATTTTGCTAATATGTAAGTTGAGGATACACCTTGAAGTCTTAGGACTAGTACATTTAAGATGACCTATGGTTAATATTCATTTTGCTTTGACAACTACATAAAACTCAATGAGCACCTGCATGAAAAGGGCTACACTTTTTGGTTGTGAAACTGCCCAATGTAGGAAATGGCTACACCATTGTGATGAGTGAAAGTCATCATGTTTATGTTTAAAAAAAATCAAAGAAGTGTTGAAAATGATCAATAAAAATAAAAAAAATCTTTGATTTAAAGCCTATAAAGAAAAGGAAGAATGCTTAAAGGAGTTTAGTTAAAAATCAAAAAGTGCTCGGGTTGAAAAATAGAAATGGGATGATGAACCACATGCACACACCTGCTCAAATGTTGAGTTCTATTCTCTTAAAAGCAAAAATTCCAGATGAAATCGTTTTGACCTTTTATGGAAAAGCTTACGATGAATAGATGTTGATGTGATTTGCATGTTGATTATCAAATTACTCCTCTACATATATTTGAAGCAAAATTCATACACACACTTTGTTTATAAGTATTTGATATTCTAGCAATTTTAGAAGAATTATGAGAGAGATTGAAAGTCTTCATGTTCATGTATCTCTCATAGTTTATGGAGCTTATTTGCTTATTTTGTTGGATTTCTTTAAAATTGCTTGAGTGTGTGATTGTGTGAATTTCATTGTGAACATTATGCTATCTTTATCCTTGATGGTGCATTTATCGGGGGGGATAGTATGCTAAACTTTGTTCTCTGTTATGATATGTTCACATGTTTCATTTTGTTATTTGTTGGCATATTATTGATATAATGAATCTTATAAATGCTATTCAAATATTTCTTGATTTGCATGATGATTCATTTTATTATCATATTTTTTATGACTAACTTGCTTTGGTTGTTTCCACTCATGTTTGTTTTATGTGTTTAGTATTTCTCTACACAAATTCATGGGATGAACTAAGGCTACTAGAGGTGACAATTCATCTAAACCCATAGATAAGTCCAAGTCTTCCTCTAAGGGATCCAAATCCACTAGGTAGGATTTATGGGAACCAAGAAGTTGTTTCAAGAAAGAGGTATTGACTTGAGTAAGTGTGAAGGTTTTATATCCATCAAAGCTTAATTGATAAAAATTGGGGCTCATGGGTAAGCATGCTTGGTATGGTAAATGATAATATTGTTAGGGAATTCTATCATGAGTATAAGGAAAGTGCTATCTATTTAGATGTCGTGGTGGATATTAGGGGTGTTTTTTTTACAGTCAATTCGGAGAATATTAATAAATTTCTCGAATTGCCCAATAATATTGAGTCGGGTTTTCTTGATGTGGACATAGTAGAAAATCTCAATATTATAGGTCAAACTCTTTGTGATGACACTACCTTTGAGTGGAGGAATTCATTAGTCAAAGTGAATTAACTAAGGTAAGTGCCTTTTGGAATCTTTTTACATGTACTAATCTTGTAGGATCTTCAAACACTACCGATCTAAACAAAGAAAAAATCAAGATTGTACATGCCTTAGTGACAAATTGACCCATAAACCTTGAAGAGATTCTCATGTCATATCTAGATAGTGCGGTTTTAACAACAAGATTGGACAAAAAGTTAGCACTACCCAGGCTTATCACTCAATTATGCATTGCTCATGGTGTGAAGACATAAGAGGAAGATGTGCGATTACCTCCCTTAGAAAAGTTTAGTGATAAACGTGTGACATTTATGTCATATAAGAACAAGGGAAGGTTTGTGATACATTTAGATTCTTTAGTGGATCTCAAGATGCAAGTCATATGATTAGCACAAGTTATCTTCCGGATTAGGCCACTCAATTGAAGAAAGAGTTTGATGAGTCAAAATTAAAGATTGAAAAACTCAAGGCAAGGGTACCTCAACAAGATGCTCATAGTTCTTTGATGAAACAAGTGGCTAGTGGTATGACCATCAGATACATTTCTTCTCTTATCCTTTTGGCTTCATTTCATGTCAAAAGGGGGGAGAAATTAGATGTGCTTGAAGAAATTAGATGTGCTAGCTTACTTAGTTTCTTTCTATGTTATATATGTATTTGGGGAGATTTATGTGTTTAGTCTCTCATTTAGTTTGTTTCATTTTAGTTTTATGTGGAAACTTGAACTTTTATGGCATGTAATATTGTGTTGATTTTGGTTAGAATATTTTGAGACAGCATGTATTAAGGGGGAGATACATGATTTATTAGGGATTTAAATGTTGAATTCTTGCCAAATTATATGTAGCCATATGTATTTTTCTTTTGGATATGCATTGTGTTTTAAGTTGATTTTAGGTAGCTACAAGAGAAGATCAAAAAAAGTTCAAGACTTTTTGAAGATTAGTCCAGGAGTTTGTAAGTCGTTGTAAATCATTGTAACTCATAGTGACCTATCTTCTTGTTTTTAGCGTATGTAAAGGGGTTTTGACATGGAATTTGCCAAAAATGAGAGATTGTTAGGTTTTTGGTTTGTGTTGACATTAATTTTATATCAAAACAATGTTTCACTTGTATTGATTAGATGTCTTAGATTGATAATGATTCAAGCTTCATAGAAGATATGACAACCTATCAAGCAAGTTCAAATCTTCAAAGAGAAATGCGCTTCAATGTTTTACAAAGGTATATTTAAGACCTCAATTCTCTTACAAGGCATAGGCAAACACACAAATTGCATCCACATATGTCCCTGCATCATTGTGCTCATTTTGTATAACACATTCACACACTTGATATTGAATGCTCATGCATTGGTGCTATATTGACTAGTTTTATAGATTGCATGTTTGTGGATTATGTTCAAGTAAAAGGATTCTTATGTGTTATGTGTTTGTCTTTTTATGTAACATGGAACTTGGACTTGAATTTGGTATTATAGTGTTCCTTATAGAGTTCTAGTCATTTCAGTTACTCATACATTTGATTTTGAGTTTCGAGTCAAGAGTTACGAAACTTTCTGATCATTTTACATGCATTGTCTTCGTCTTCGTGTATCGAGTCGAATTCATAATTTCTAGTCAAAGTTTCATAGATGTCCATATGCATGAGAGAGTCCCAGTTTGTAATCTGTAAATGGATTCGAACTTGGAGTTCGAAGGCCAGAGAACGGTAAAAGAAAGCGGAGGTGCACGAATGAGGGAGCTAGTGGCCAAAAGGTCACCATGCCACTCCTTCCCGAGATGACACGTGGCCATCTTGGGGAGGAAGCCTCTCTTCCCTAGAGATGGCCACTTGCCATCTCGGGAAGGGAGGAGGCATAGGGGTAAAATAGTTTTTTCTCCTCTCCATTTCCCTCTCTTTTTAAGAGCTCTTCCCTTTGTCATTTTATTCTAAGAAGAGAGTAGATAGTTTGAAAACTTTACGTAGAAAATTTTCTTTCAATTTTTCTCATCTTCCAAACACTATATCTTTTTCATTTGAACTCTGATTCAAGTGATTCCAATTGGAGAGTGTTTGTCCTTCAATCCTCTATCATTTCCAGGAAGTTTTGATCACGTTGTTTGGTGGCTCTACACATAAAAACGGGATTTCACATTATTTCTTAAGGAACTGAATTTCATCTTGTGTTTTGTTCTTAAATATGTTCAATCACCTTGGGCTTATTGTATAAAGTTTAACTAGAGTTTTAAACTCTTTTGAAACTAGATTGAATTTGATTGAAATCTTACATGTTGAGTTAGGCTTTGATTTTTGCCTATGTTTGTTTGGGATTGTATTGTGCTAGCTTTCTATCTAGGACTATTTTGTGAACTTTGATTGATTGATTTTGATAACAATAGTCTCTACATGTGTTAAGTTCATTTAATTGAATATATTTTGGAATAACACATTTGATTTAAGTCTTAGAGCTATTTTGACTTTAATTGAATATTGTGAATGAAATATGCTCTAGATTTTTTTGCTAGAAACTTATTTGCCTTTTTCATATGATTCTAGCAAGTTTTTGTGTATGTTACTAAAACCTTGAATGTGTGCTAAGTATAAATGCTTTGATTCAAATTTTAGTTTCATGAATGATTCTAGATATTGAATGTGTTTGTAGTATTTTTCACATGTTCTAGAATTATCATTCATGCTTAGTAACTAGACAACATTTGTTTATGATCTTTCATGCATATATCTAGTTCCCATAGGATATGTTTGACCATCATATTCTATGTTAAGTGCTTGTTTATGTATTCATTGATCATATTTATGAAGTCCTTGTAAAATGCATGAAGTCTTAGCTAGGACATGTGGTTCGAATAGCTAAGCAAGAAGTCTTGGTTAGGACATGAGGTCTGGATAATCAACTAATGAGAGACTTTCTAGAGGCATGGATGCTTTGAATAGAAAGTAGACTTTTTATTGGTAAACATGGGATATTAAGATGCAATGGAGTCCAATAGAGAGTGAGTCATTTGTTGACCATTCTTGAGGAATTTCCAACTTCTTAATGGTGTTGGTAATAGTGGACTACAATAGAAAGTGAGTCATTTGTTGATCACTTTTGAGGAATTTCCATCTACCAATAGATATTGAGTAGATGTAGAGTCGAATAGAGAGTGTGTCATTTGTTGGTCACTTTTGAGGAATTTCTTAGCTACTTTCCAATAGTAAAAGCACCTGATGGTTGTATTCAACCTGTGGATGTTTCCTCCTTAGAGGTTTTACCAAGTTAAAAATAATACTTGTGTCAATTCTTCCTATCTCTCTTATATACTTGTATCTGTATTTTATAATCTTGTTTCACATTATTCGTTTTTAGATATTCTTGTAAACATGATTGTTCTAATATGTGATATACAAGCACTTTATATGATCAAAATTGTATATATCCTTGCATGAATATTTGAATATATTTGTATATAATCATCTTTGTTTGAATATATTGAATGATCTTGAAAAAACAAATATGGTTTGTTTTGGTTATTTTTCTTAATCTTTTCATTAGCAACATGCAAGCTTGTTTAACAATACTTGTGTTGATAATACATATTGTTTTCTTACATATGTTTTATTATTTTTAGTATTGTTATTCAAGTTAGCTAGAGGGACAAATGTAAGTTTGTCTTCAAGGGATTGAAAAAGGCGTAAAAAACCTATTCCCCCCTGTAGGTTAGCTTATGTCAATCTAACCACGTTTGTGCAATTTCAGTACCTGTGACATTGTCCTCATATTCCAAGAGCAAATCATCAAATGTCGGCCAAGTGATATCATTGGGCTTCTCAATAATATACTATCTATTATTTCGACTAGACACGAGTCCGGCATCAAGATCCTCACCCAGGAAGCCCTCCTTGTTCCTGGTGTAAAAAGCAAAGAATTTGGACTCATATGGAAACTCCATGTGTATAGGAAGCGACTCATTGCCCATAGACCGACAGTAAGCTCGTCATTGCTTCATTTGGCCTTTCACCGGCGTGAGCGCATCCTTTTTCTACCTCTTAATTGACACATCCCACCTGCGTAGCAACTTGGCAGTATCTCAGTTTCTCTCCCCAAGGAAATGACGAGCAGTAACAAAACGATGCAGCTCTCGTAGCATCATGGTATCATAAGCTGGATATCTAAGACTTATAACTCTAGCTCAACCGTGGCCTCCATAGAAAGAAACTCCATCGAGACCCTTTGATGGCTCAAGTCCTCATCCATCCAGTAAAAATTACTCCTGGCTTCTTAGATTTCTTCTCAGCCTCTAACATCCCATCATGAGCAGTAGCCATGGTCTTCTTTAAAAAGTTGGACTCCTTCACAGCTTGAATAGCCTTACGATTGGCCTTGTGTTGGGTAGCCTGGGCTTTCTCTAATTCCAAGCGAACCAAGGAAAGTTCCTCATCTTTTTGGACAAGTATGACTTCTAAACGAGTAATCTCACTTTGAAGCTAGTTCTTCAAACCATATGTGCCAACTAACTCAGACATCGCCTAAAAAGGAAAATCTGAACTAGTACCCAAAAGGCCAACTCAAAGCAAAGAAAAGGGGAGAACAAACTTACAAATCGTTGTTGTTAAAAATATGTCGTAACCTGTCAAAAAATGACGACACTTCTCTAGATCCCAATTGCTCCTCTAATGAAGGTGTGGCCACTCACTATCGCCATCGTCACCTCAAGATGAGAAATCCATAGGCAACGGTTGTAATCGACACCGGACCAAAAAAAGGATCCACACCACTTAGAGAAAGCATGACATATCTTTTACACGGCAGAGCCGTCTATGCGACCCCTTGGAAAGTAGCTTCCGATAAAATTGTTGTACCTTGCATTTTCTTGTTCTTAGGCATAAGAGCAACCATTGGGACAGGGGTAAAACAAACTCCAACACCTTCATCAATACGGTCGTCTACCGGTTCATTCATAATCACATCAGCTTTTGCTCCTCAATCAACTGAATCAGCCTCTTCGTCTGAAGAAGAATCGATGAATGTCAATACTAGGGGAACCTTACGAGCCGACTTGGACGGGTGGCCAATGTCTTTCCCTTTATCCATCTCTTGGGTAGCCATGTTTTCCATAACATCTTCTAAGGGGTTGACCTCTGCCTCCCGAACTTTGAGTTTAATCCCCCACTAAACATTACCTGAATCAGAGGCCTCACCCACAGTAACTAGATCCAAGGCTTCACCTTCTTTGACCTTTCTTGGCCTAACGACAGAAGCACTCATCCTATCCATTTTCTTGGTTGAATGGTGAATAGTCGAGGCTCCCCCACCAGAAGCCAAAACTTCAAGATCGGCTGGGTCAGGAATTTCATGTGTCTGGCTTGTAAACATGAGTTACTAATTGCTCTATATGTGGTCGAGCATCCTCCGACAAGCCTTACGAGCTTAGAGATAGCAAACGACGTTCAAATAAAAAACTGTCATAAAAGACCTGAGTTAGAACAAGATTCCATTCAAGCTAATAAAAAAATATAGTAAAGTACTCACAACATTTGTGCTTGAAGGAAATAGCAGTGAAGAGTCCGACGGTGATCATCTCCACCTCGACGAATAGGTGAGGCTGACCCCTTTTTTCCAGCCTTGAGCTGGCAGCTTCACCCAAGTGATCGATATCCTCAATACCCTATATAGGAGGCATTTTAGACCAGGTGTTTAGGAAAAAAAAAATATCTAAGCACAACGATTCTGGCGAGTCTCATCTCGGCATCCGTGTACATAAATTGACCCCTTTCACCGACAATGAAGAATCAGTTATTCTTCCATCATTTGTTTGAAGAAAGGAACCTTTAAATGAATCCCTCTTTATCCTTATCGGTTGAGGTCTCGACCGGATCGATGGTGGAGGCACCGGTAGAAATCCACTGAGCTGACTTAGCCGAGTTAAGGTAGTATATGCCCTCATCGTCGGACGACCTAAGAATGTAAATGTGGCAGATCTGCTTAGGGATCGAGGGTGGCACCCATTTCAGCCCATAGTCTCTACAAACAGAGGAGGATTCTGTAGAAGTTGGGAACAAGCTGAGCAAAAAAGCTGAGCAAGTAAGATTTGAGCATCAGTAAGAAATCTGGTGATGAAAAGCTACAAGAGAAAAGCGATGCCATAAGTCAGCATTGACCTGTAAATAGCAACCGCTACAGTAGGGGATTCTAGATTGACCTCATCCTAAATGGGAATGAGTTGGATGTATTTAGGGATGTCAAACCTTCCCTGTACAGTTCGACTCGCAGTCGAAAGCACTCATCTGTTCGACTGAGAATTTTATTAAGTCTTGTCTTCAACCTCATTCATTAGAACAATTTGAGAAGGAATGTTGGTCTCCCTTGGCAACACAACATCTTTAGCAGTTGAAGATTTGCTACATTACCCAATCTAGTTTAACTTAGCCATATATAGGAAAGTGCACAAAAAAGAAGAATCAAGGTTAGTATCTGTAAATTTGAGTCACATATGAGAAAAGGAATGGTCAATACTGAGGAAAACATGTTACCCTCATCAGCCACCAGTTTACCCACTAAATAATCTACGAAAGACAAATGTAATTTGAGGAGTTCAAGAACTCACTAAATGTTTCAAATAAAGTGATAAGGAACGCAAAAAAGACAATGTTGAATAAGCACTGAGAAAACACGAGGCTTGAATGAACTCAGAAAATATACGTATCAGTCAAGGTTCTTTTAAAACAGAATGAATAAAGCTTGAGCACATGTGAGAAAATAGAGAGGTTTTAGGATTTATAATTAGTAGGGAAAACCCTAAAGAATGTTGTTACCCATGTGCGGAAAACTTGAAAAGATATGGGTGATGTAATCATGACTATCGGGTGTACCAACCCTTATCACGTTCTTTGAAAAAAGGATGCATTTTTAATTTCTATTTTTAAATTACAATTTTTTTCACATCATTCAAAAACTTAGACTGTTTGTTTAGCAGTACCGAGTGGCATTAGTTCTGACTTGATCGGTTATTTTATAACCTGAACGTTTCGCTGGTCTTGGGCAATTATCTTTGCTTAACTGTTCCTTAAATCCGACTGGATCTAGATCTACCCAGTTCATTGTCTTTTGTCAAGTAGTGTTCTTTCTGTGGACCATTTTCATGGTATCTAATTTATAGACACTTGTCTTTTATCTGTCAACTAAGTCACTGGAACGTCTCCAGTAGTTTGTTGCTAAAGATTCGCTGCAATGAGGGTTGTTTATATCATACTAACTTCAATGAAAAATGCTTAAAGTTTTATTGGAAACTATTTCAAGTATAAATATGTTATTCCCCCATTCAATTTTTAGCTCATCATATCAGGCACATGTGGCCTGAAGGCGCTCTAACAATGTTTCTATACACCAAGTTAGTTTATATGAGTGTACATTGTCTTTGCGATATATGTTTTTAGTCCCCTTACTGGGCCCACCGTACCTTTCTGGCATTAAGAGATCTCAGGTGTTCTAGGATCGTTTTTGTAAACGAAAGCAAAATTAAGAACACTTTTACTTAAATTTATGGAATTGCTCCTTTAAGTGGACTTTTATTGAATGATAAAAAGAAATAACAATCAATTAGATAACTGTAAGCATATTAGAAAACGAATCGACTCTAATCAAATAAAAACATGAAATAAACTATCTATGGGTAGAAGATCTTCAAATATTGTGCATCGCATAGTCGGGGAAGCTCTCCCATTTCTGGTCTGAGCGGTATGCCTCATGGCTGGCTAACCCGACCGCCTGATATGGTTCTTTCCACTTGTCTGCCAATGATCATGATGCTTTAACTTTTATGTTGAGAACTAAATCCCCCGAGCTAGAATCTTCATATCCGGACATGTGAGTTGTAGTACCCGGTTGCCCTTTATTGGTAGGCAGCGTTTCTTACTCTCGACAAGTCCCTCTTTTCTTCCAACTCATCTAGGTTTGTTCTAGCATATACATATTTGTGTCGGGATGGGAAAACTGTACCTTCAAGGAATTGTGGATCACTTCGACCAGGATCACTGTTTTTGTCCAGAATGTTAGTGAATAAAGAGTTTCTCTTGTTGATGTTCTTTCAGTTGTTCGATTGGCACACGGTACCTCTTGTAGCTTATCTGCCCAATTTCATTTCTTAGCATCAAGCTTAGCTTTCAGGGTGATTATCTTGTTCACTACTTTTGTTTGGCCATTAATTTTGGGATGGGCTGGTATGGCATGGCATAATAGTTCTTGATATGGAAATCTTAGCACATCCCCCTGAAGTTATCACTATCGAATTGTGTCCCGTTGTTAATGACAATTGTATCCGGGATTCCAAATCGGTAGATGATGTTCTTTCTTACAAAGTTGGATGTGTTTGCTTCTGTTATGTGCACTAATGCTTCTACCTCCAACCACTTTGTGAAGTAATCTACCGTCACAATGGTATGCTTTGCACCTCCCTTAGTTACCGTTGGCATTGGGTCAATCAGATCCAGCCCCCATATAGAAATGGCTAAGGCGAGGATAAACTTCTCAACTGCTCGAGTGGCCGTTTAATGTCATTGGCTATCCTCTGGCAAATGCCACACTGGTTGCGACTGCCTGTGCATCCTAGAATAAGGTTGGATAAAATAAACCTTGCATAAGGGTTTTGTGTGCCAAACTTTTACCCCCAGTGTGGTTCTCGCACACCCATCTGTGGATGATATCTGTCCTCCTTCCATTGGACAGACACATCTCTGTAAAGCCTTAGAAAATTCTCTCATGTAAAGTTCTCCCTTGACCATTGAGTACCTGGTAGCTCTATAACTGAGGTGATTTACTTCGGTCATATCTATTGGGAGCGTTCAGTCTTCTAGGTACTTTCTGATTAGGGTCATCCAAATGACTTGCCTAACTTCAATTACTTCCACCCCCAGTGCATCATCTTCTTCTTTGATGATGGGTCTCTTAAGGTGGGCCACTGGGATTGTTTTTGACCATATGCTTATGGTTGTTGATGCTAACTTTGACAAATCATCAGCCTTCTCATTCTTCTCTCTCAAAATCTGAGTGATTCTATAAGCCTTGAATCTCCCGAGTAGAATTTTGGCTATCTCCAAGTAGGCAGTCATATTGTTGTCATTTGCCTGGTACTCGTCCAAAATTTGGTTAACCATCACCTGTGAGTCACTGAACATTTCTAGCTCGTCCGACTCTAATGTCGTATAGACCCTGAGCTCTGCTAAGAGTGCCTCATACTCGGCCATGTTGTTTGTAGCTTTAAAGTCAAACCATAGAGCACACTCTATCTGGTCTCCTTCTAGAGTGGTACTACTATACCTGTTCTGCTACCATGCATGTTTATTGACCCATTGACATGCAAATTCTAGCCAAACTCATTCCTTTCTTTGTCTCTAAGCATCATGAATACTTCGCTGCTTAGCTCAGCGAACTCTGTGATCAGGTCAACCACTGTTTGGCTCTTTATTGCAGCCCTTGACAGGTATGCGATAATGAATTCGCTCAGCTAAACTGCTAATTTGGTTTGTTGGGCTTATGCTCAATAACAAGAGTGTAATAATGTATTTGACAATCTTTTCATATTAATAAAGTGATTTATAGTTTAACAAATCTTATAGCATTTAAAGTTTAATTATTATAATTGTCAAAAGTAAATAATCTTAAGGTCAAAAGACTATGAGAAAAGAAGAATTGTTCGTACATCTGGATATGTATGAGATAGACACAATTCTTTAGTTAGTCTTGAACAATATTCACAATTTAAGATAAAGGTTTGGCGCCTTTACCTTGTTAAAGTTGTAGATTCTTTTGTTAGCATTTGAGTGGGTTCAAATGTGTTATGATGAGTTGAAAATCATCAAAGTGTGGTGTCTTTAGGCAAAAGAATCTAGTGCACTAGGTGCATTGAATAGGATCACAGTGAAATACTTTATTTAGAACCGTCAATGGATAAAAAATTTCACTTGAAGACAATCGGAGAGTCTATCTCAATCCTGAGATAAATGATAGACTTATGGTTGCAAGTGATATCACTTGAGCTATCAGTGAGTACGATTATATAGCATAGTCTATCCTCGATAATTTAGTGGTATTCATTTGTTAATCGATAAAGAACTTCATTTATAGATACGGACATTGTGGCTCCATTTATTAAATGTGAGTAGAATATCATTATATGGATGTTTTGAGGTATTGGATATTAAATCTTAATGTTAATTTTTCAATATTGTCTATTGAAATATGGCTTCGGGACAAGTCAAAATATCCAAGTTCAAAATGTGGTCATATGAGTAAATATGGTAACTAGGAAAGCTATAGGCGGTCTATGAGCTCTTGGTGATTACTAGTATTCTTCACAAGGATACATTATCTCCATTAAGATTGTCTAAGACATTAACTTATTCTATCTTTATTTAAGAGTTCAATTTTAGTTCTTTAGTGGAATAAACTAAAATTAATAGATCGGATCTAAGTGAATCATTTGTTGATTGTGATTAGGTTGTGTCTATTGGAGCTTAAATGTAGATAGTCCGCCAAGATCCCCAATTCACAAGAACTTGCATGGATCTTTTGATATATTCTACCGGACCAATTTTTGGGTCCATCTAGAATCGTTTTGGATTTCGAAATCCAAAAGCTTTGAAGAGGTGCGGTCATGTGTGATTAAGACACGCGAGAACTCTTAAAGATACCTGGATTGGGCGGCCAAGGATGTGGGATTCCTTGGGCGGCCTTTATGGGGTGCGATTAACATTCCATTATTACATTAAGAATATAATTTGAACATTTTAATAAAATATGTTGTTTAAATTATATTAATGTATTAATTTAAGGTATGTGGATCTGTTTTTTTAGTAAGAATGAGTCTAGTTCACATGTGGACTTTTTATTAAAGTCCAATGGATTTAATAAAATGGAAAAAACAATATTTGGTTCATGTATAGACTTGGGCGGCAAAGGCTTATAAAATAACCTAATATATTGGTTTTATTTTATTATTTAATTAAATGAAAACTAATTAATTATTTAATTAAAAGATAAAATCTTTTTCCTAGTAGGAGAACGTATCCTAGTGTCATACTATTGTTGGTAGTATGATAAGTATCAAATACTTTATTTGATAAATAGATAAATAAATTCTAGTCAAATTAGGAAGTATTTGATATCTATCAAAATTCTAATTGACTATTGGTCAAATTAGGAAGTTTTTGATAAAGTCACAATTTAATTTACATTCAATAATTGGTCATTAGATAAATACACAATTGAGTTGGAATAGGAGTCTTGGTGTGGAAATGAATTCTTCTTCGAGTGAGGATTCTTGGCCACCAAGCAAATCTACCTAGAGAGAGGATTCTTGGCCACCAAGTAAATTCTCCTTATGAGAGGATTTGGACACCTATATATATATGGCTATGTAGAATTTGGCCAAGCCATAATAAATCCAAGAGATTCGGCCAAGAGAGGTTTTGGAACCTTAGAATTTTGAGTGAAGAAAATTTGGTTCTTGCTCTAGATAAATTCGTCAAACTCTAAGAAAGGTGCATGTAGAATTCGCCAAAGCATAGAGAAAAGAGGGAACGTTTTTGTTTTCGATAGTGCACTAGTATCCTTTACATCAAAAGGGTTTTGTGTATAAAAATCTAATCGGGTTCACGCGAGTTTCAATCAAATAGATTAATAATTCACAAGTGACCAAATGTTCTTGGGTTTTCTCTAGGAGGATTATTGTAACTAAAAAAAGAAAAAGATTTTATTTGTTTCCATCCTCATGTATACAATTCAAAGAAAGGGAGCACACACTCTTAGGTGATTCACGTTCATGATTGGATTGGAAGATCTTACGGATTCAATTTGGCGCAACTTCAATCGTCACGATAAAAAAGTACAATACTTTTATTATATGTTAATTAATCAATGGTTAAGGTTCTTTCTTTTAAAAATTAAAAGAAATTTTTTTAAATATACCAAACCCCTTTTCCGCTTCCGCCGCATGATTTTTCCTACATGGTTAGCCTTTCAGACACTTCTGGCTTGGATAACATCTGCTTAAGCGGGCAGTCTGTATAAAATTCAATTTTATAGGCCAAAAAGTAGGGCCTCAATTTCCTTGTTGTGGTTAATATTGCTAACGTCAACTGTTCGGCTGCTGAGTATCTTGTTTCTGATGTCAGCAAAGCCTTATTGGTGTAATACACTAGTTTCTGCACCCCCTCATCCATCTTGACCAGTACCAATCATATTGCTACAGATGTGACTGATAAGTATAAGTATAACACCTCTCCATCTAGGGGCTTAGACAGGATCGACGTTTTAACTAGGTATTCCTTGATCTTTTAAAAGGCCTGCTCACATTCATCATTCCACTCCACTCATTTTCCCCGTTTTATTGCCTTAAAATGGGTAAGCATTTATCTGTTGACTTGCTAATGAACTGGCTCAAGGATGCCATACAGCCCGTTAGCCTTTGAATTTTCTTTAGGGTACATGGGGACCTCATCTCTTCCAGCGATTTTATCTTCTCTGAAGTTACCTCGATTCCTCTATGATGGACTTAAAAATCTAGGAACCTGCTCGAGGCCACCCCAAACACGCACTTCTTTGGATTGAACTTCATTTCAAAGCTTCTTAGTACCCCAAATGTCTCTCTGAGATCCGTTGTGTGCCTTCCAACCGTCATGCTCTTTGTCAACATATTGTTAACATACACCTCCATATTTTTATTGATCTAACGTGCAAACATCTTATTTACCAATCTTTGGTAAGTTGCCCAGGCATTTTTAAGACCAAAAGGCATAACTTTGTAACAGTATATCCCTTCATTGATTGTGAAGAAGGTCTTTTCTCAGCAGTTCATGGCTTGCTGTCGCATCGACTAAATGGTCAATTCGAGGTAAGAAAAAGCTATCTTTTGGTCATGCTTTGTTAAGATCAATAAATCCACACACATTATCCATTGTCGGTTTTTTTTTAAGAGTACAACGTTGGCGACCCGCTCGGGGTACCGCACTTCCCTTATTGATCATGCTGCCAACAGTTTTTCTACTTCTTCCTTGATTGTCTGGATCCTTTCAGATTGTACCATCTTCTTTTTAGGATAACTGGTGTCCGGTCAGGATTAACCGCTAGGTAGTGGAAGACTACCTTAGCATCAATTCATGGCATCTCTTCATGCTTCCATGCAAACACATCTTTGTATTCTCTTAACATATCAACCATCTCATTTTGGACTTGCTCTGTCAGTCGGGCTCCTAGTTTTATTACCTGCTCAAGGTTGCTGTCGTCAATCACAACCTCCATGGTCGGCTCATCTTCTTGATTTTTCCCATCTTCTAGAGGTGTCTCTCTTGGGTCCATGTCAAACAGAGTTGGTGTTTCTGCTCTAACTTCCCTTTCATCCATTTTGGGCTACTCTCATCTTTTAGGATATCTATTTACATTACTCTTGACTCCGCTTTCTCTATGTACACAGCCAGGTTTTCCTTTCTTGCCCACTCTTAAGAGCTTTTCATGACTCACACTACGAATTCTGTTGAGAACTTTACAGTCATGGCATATGTTATGGTCACGGTCTTTGACTTGTTTAAGAATGGCCTTCCTAACAAAGCGTTATAGGTCAGTTCTCCACATGCATGACCTCAAAGTCAAGGAGTATTGTCTTTAGCCAAGGGTAACTCCCGATCTCCATGGGGAGTTTCACTGTTCCCGGTGACCTCACTTCCGTTCCTCTAAAGCCTCTAAGTGGGATCATAAGTGGGACCATAAGTGGTTATAGATCCTTTTTTTGCAATACCAATTGGTCAAATACTTTTATGCTTAGTCTGTTTGATGAGATACCATTATCGATCAATACTCGATTTACTTTCCTATGGCCCACACGGATCGATACCACAATTGTATCATTCGGTCTGACTTAAAACCTGTATGCGTCTAACTCGGAAAACACTATAGGATCCCAGCCTTGTTTACATTTTTTCTAGACGGGACCTAGTGAGTTTACCTTTAGACTCCTTCGACCATCGATTGCCTCTCTAACTTCAGTCATTCTGTCCCGACTACTTTTCCCTGTGTGTGGTCCACCGAATATGGTATTAATTGCTCCATTATCTGAACCTCTTCTGTGGCTATCCTTTCTTTCATTGTCGCTTTTTAAGGGATCCTTTTAATTGTCACCCCCATTCTTCAGGACCATATCTTTAAAGTGCCCATCTCTGATCAACTTTTCAATATAATCTCTTAATTGGTATCATTTGAAGGTCTCATGGTCGTTTTCTAATTGAAACCGGTAGTACTTGGTGGTGTCCCTTCTCTCCAAGTTGTACTACTTCGGGGGTCTCTTATACAGGTTCTTGTCCTCTATCACATTCAATATCTCCTCTTGTCTTTTGGCTAATAGGGTGTTATTGGTGTATTGCATTTTAAAAGGTTTTCCACCCTTCTGTTCATCATCGTTATGACCATCCTTATTCTTTCCCGGATTATTCTTTTGATCCCACTTACTGTTACCTTTCGAACTGCCCTCCTTAAATTTATGGCTGTTGTACAATCTGCAACCGTGTATGAGCTCTCCTCCATTGGCTATTGTTCCTCTTCTACCATTGCATATCCTCACATATCACCCATCGTGTTTGCATAGGTGGTCGGCTCTTTCTGTCTTTGGCTAAGCGACAACCGGCTATGTTACAAGTTGTTGATGAATGCAGATACCGTCGCATCATCGTTGGGATCTTGCACCTCCGACACCTCTTGCAAGAACCTGGTCAAGTAGTCTTTCAACATCTCAACTTTCCTTTGCTTCATAGTTGAGAAGACAGATATTGATTTCCTTCGTTGGATATTTCCTATGAACTACCTAGTGAATGCTTGTATTAACTCCTCAAAATTCCTAATCGATCATCCGATAAGGTCACCAAACCACCTGGACCCCTAGTCCCCCCGTGTTAGAGGGAACATGATGCACATGAGTGCATCATCATAGTTATAATGCCCAATTGCGCTCTAATACCTTCTAATGTGCTCTTGTGGGTTGATATTAGCCTTAAACTGCTCCACATACAAAATATTGAATTTTTCATATAAGCGGCCTTGCCTTATGGATTCAACAAATGGGCTACCGGAATTACCAATCAACAGGTTTCCTCGACCATGCCTTTGTTCCAAAGCTTTTATTCTCCTCAACAAGACTTCTCGTTTGCCATCTGGCTCTCCATATTCATCAAATCTCTGACGGATGGTAAGGTCATAGGGATCCTTGGAAACTCACCCTGTGACCGGGCATCATGTAGATTGTATTTAGCAACGGGGGTTGTTTACCTACGTCTTTTGGGTGGTGTATCCTCGTATATCGAAGCCGATAGGGATCTGTGCCTATAGCAGCTATATATGTCCTCCCGATGATACCTTGTTCCCCCTTTATGAAACTTCCCTGCATCAGCCGGCAAACTGGGCTCCCTTTGTTCCCATGCCTCTTAATTTTCTCAACTTCCAAGTTCTCTATGATCATTGCCATCGTGGTGGTCGTCCCTCCTTCTAGATTGTTCCTTCCTTTCACAATGATCCGCTTTATCTTTTCCTGATTTCTACGGAGCACCTGGAGTCGTGGCCACTATTTCGGCACGTATCTTGGGATCTTGAGCCACCACCAGAGTGGACAGCTGATATGGCGAGGTTAAACTGGTGGTGGCTATTATGTTGATTCCATGTCTTGCAGCATCTTCGATGACTCTCCATAGGGATTCTTGTATTTGTTAGAATGCATTTGGGGAAACTTTGGGAACAGCATCAGTTGACGTTATTAAGTCTTCTCTAATAGAAGTTGGGGTCCTGAAAGGTAAACCTCTTCCACTGGTATTTACCAAACTGAGGTTAGTGACACCACACGGGGTGCCAGTATCAAGCGGGGATTGACTTCCATCTCTACTGTTTGTCATATTATTGTTTTCACAAGTCTTATCAGGAGTTTATTATTCGTAGTGCCCCCTCCTTCTAGCACCAATCGTTGACGGTGATTTCTGGATTAGGATTAATTAATCATGCATCGAACAAGTGAATATGAATAGACAATCAAACTATGAATCGAAACAAATAATCAGCAAACAAGACACAAGGTTTTATGTGGTAAAACCCCAAGGTGGGAAAACGTCCACGGTAGCCGGTAACGACGAGAGGAATTCACTATATCATAACTGTTACACACATGATCTCTCTTGCACTCTTGTAAACTATTCTTACGTTAACCCTTTCATGGGTATTATTAGGGTCTATTTATACATGCATTGAACCCTAATTCATGTTATACAAGTAAGGAAAGTTCTAGTATTTTAATAAAACTCTATCTTATTGGAGTCGTTTTATTCTTCTTTCCTGTTCCGCATCGATTATATTTTGGTTGTATTAGGTCTCTTACCTAATCTGGACCCTGATATCTTATAGGAAGTTTATTTCCCTATCAAAGTGTGTCTTTAGATGTCTTGTTCATTGCAGACTCCTTTACTGCGTGTTTGAGTCGTAATAGCATTGAATTCAATATTGTCCACGTGTCACTTGACTAACCATCTACCAGACCTAACCGGACTTCATTTTCCCCGAACAATGGTTTGACCCCGACCACAGGTTCTGACCCGATCATCTAGATAATCTGGACCGAATCATTTTTACTTGGTCGATCTAATTATCTTAACTAGATTATCTTAACTAGATTATCTTTACCCGATCGTTCAGGTAATCCCGACCGGATGTTATGAAGTCATCTTTTGTCAACTTTGGTGGGTTTAGTCTTGTTGACTTTTGGTGACGTAGTTCTCCCGACTCTATCTATTGCTGACATGTCATGTTTCCAAATTATACCAATAACAATATTTAAGTATTTATTTATCAAATTAACATTTAATTATTTAAAACTTTATTTATTATTTAATTTTTTGGATAATAATTATTATTATTTAATTAGTGGGAGAGAGAAATGAAATTTAATTTAAATGCATTTAATATATATTGTAATTTTTTAAAAATATATATATTTTTTAAAGTACAATTTTTTTCACATTATTAAATTTCAGATTTACCCTTGTTCCATACTGATTTCTAGAAGATTTCGTCAAATTTTTCATAATGCTCTTCTTGACCAAATGGAAGTCAATGAAAATCTAATGAAATTGGATAGTAGGGACTGAAATAAGTATTGTCAGAGAATTAATGGACTAAAGTTAATAATTTTAAAAACTAGTGAACTAAACACAGATTAACGCTAACTAGAGAAACTAAAATCATATTAACCCTTAAATAATTAATAAATTCTTGCAAAATGATTATTTATATTTATTCTTTAATTATAAGTTTCATCCTTATAAAATATTAATTTTGTTACAAGTTGAGAGGTTTTTTACTATTTAATTTTAAAAATCGTTGCCATGTCCTCCAATTCTTTAATTTTAAAAAGAGTTTTATTGAGAACTAACTCATTTTGAAGTGTCAAGTTACAACATAAGTCGTTTTTATTTCGTGCAAAAGTAACTCATCTGGGATAGTATTACCCTTATCAATTTTAAGGTGCGATGTTTACAAATCTATAATTCCAAATAGTGTTGCGAGCTTTCAAATAGAGTTGTGAATTTCCAAACGCCTATCAGAATTTTGGAAACAAAACAGAATAATTGAGAAACCAACAATACATTTCAACATGATTCCAAACTAGTTGAGAAATCCAAACCCCGTTGAGAAACCAGTGCTGTCAACGTTTTCGAAAAAAAGGAGCTATAAATTGTACCGATTCAAAGCAACAATGGTAAATTAATCACAATAACATCAAATTCAAATAAGACTCATACTATATTATGTACATATAAACTATTTTCAAAAGTAAAATTAAACAAAAGTAATACACATATTTGATGGTACAAAGTAAAAAAGATATAAAAAAACTCGTTTTAAAGCTTTAATAGGAAAAAAAAACCCTTGTTGATGAAGAATGAAAGCTTTCAAGAAGATTCAACTTAGGTTTGAGTTGCTTAATGGACTTTGAAATATTTACTATTAATTTCAAACAGAGAAGTAGAGATAAGAGAATACAGTGGGAAGAAAAGGAAAAAAAAAAAGAGAAAGGAGAGAGGTAGATAGATATTGTGGAAATAAAAGACAGAATAAAGAGAAAGAACTAGAGAAAGTAGTGAAGTATAAAATAAGTAATGTTATAAGAGTACTTCCACTTGTAACTTAATGACACTTACGGGTCGTTTGTTTTTTTAACTTAAAACTTAATGGGTCTAAATTGAACTCAGTTATTTTGTTTGTTTTTTTTAAGTGGTCAAACAATTTAAAAATATAAAAAACAACTTAAAATAAAAAGTAAGAAATCCTGACTTTTAACTTAATTTTAAATCACTGGATTACATTTAATATATTCACTTCTAAGTCTATCCTTCCAAAAAAGATTTATTTCTAAATTTATTCTAATTTGACATGGTGTAGAATTCATATATATATATAACATATTTCTTATTTTAAACGGGTTTTAGAAAGGAAAAAAAAAATCTAATCACTTTTTTATACTAAAATTTTCATGGGATTGAACAATTGAATTTCTTTAGCTCCTACAAAATCTTGGTAAGAACTCTGTATATTTTTTTTTATCTAACTATTCATCTTGTACTTAATAAATTTATCTACTGTATTGATTCGATTTTGTGGTTTGAAGATGCTATAGAATATATATATATATAATTCAAGAATCTATTTTAAAAAAATCAATAATTTTTTTTACTTCCGGTGCATATTAAACTTGTTATATATATATATATATATATATATATATAATTCAAGAACCGATTTAAAAAAAAAATCAATAACTTTTTTTTTTTTGCATCCGGTGCATATTGAACTTGAACTCTTTTTTTAAATAATAAATTAAACTTGAACTTTGTTTGCAGAACGTGTAAAATTATATTCTTTGACAAATTTTTTGTTTTGTTAAATTGATTTTTGTTTACAAAAGAACATAAAAAAATCTTATAAAAAATGGTGCATGTTAAATTGTTTATTTTAATTAGTATGGGTATAAATGTAAATTAGTTATTTTCAGACAATTTTATTTTAGAAAAACAAACATGTTGACAATACATTCAGATGTGAGAAAAAAAATAAACATGTCATTCAGATTCAGATTCAGATTCAGATTTCTGTCCCCATTCAGTCTTTAGAAAATTTCAGAACTATTCTGTTTTCAGATAAAAAAACAAACGACCCCTTAATGTGTTTCATACTTTCATTAAGTTGTTTTTTTATTATTATTAAAGTAATAAAATCACTTAAATAACACTTAAAATTACTTTTTTAATAAAAGTGAAAATTTTCCACTTTTTAATTAACTCTAAAAACAACTTAATTTTATAGCAATTTTATATTCCTAAAACTATCATCACCAACCAAATATATTTCAGGTTTTCTTTTTCTTAATACCTTAACAATATTAATATATTTTTTTCTTCACCTTTAAAAAATTGCAATATAAAACCTAGTTGCTTGAGAACTCAAACAACTCCATTTGAATCAAGATTTCTAGTTTTATTATGTTAAGGACTTTTTTCTTCGTAATTTGCTTAGTTTTATTAATTTTATTTTAGAGTTTGACATTTCTTTTACTTTTAGAATTTGGAATAAAACTAATCATTAAAATTATCAAAGTTCTACACAGTAAAACTGCATTGAGGGCCTCAAACAATAAATAATTTAAATAATTTTTTAAAAGATTACTTATTTTTTAACTATTTAAACTACTTATTATATAATATCTTTTAATATATTAAAATATAAATATATAACAAATAATAATTTAAATTACTTGTTATTGTTCTATTTTAATATATTAAAATGTAAATATATAATAAATAACATTTGAAAGGGTATAGATGTAAAAATATTTATTTTTAGATATTAGTAACTTAAAAAAAACAACGTATCACTTATATTCAATTTCCAGTGGAAAAAAAAAACATATTTTTCAGTTTTCAGTCACTATTCTGTATTCAGTATAATTCGGCACTGTTTAATCTGCAAATAAAAAATCAAACGCAATCTTACTTTTGCAAGAATTTTAAAAGAGTAATACTATACAACCCAAATGATGTGGCAAGCGAGTAGCCATCACCATACACAACATGAGATGAAGTGGTTAATGAAAAAATAACGAGTGACGATATTTGTACCCCTTAATACACCCAAAATTAGTATGTTTTTAAGAATCCAATAATACCCTTGAGTAAAATTACTAAGATGACTAAAGACTCCATTTGGAATAGCTTATTTAAGTATATCTTTAAGGAATAGATATTTTAAAGTATATCTTCTACAAGTAAAGTTTTTAATGGGAAGATGTTGGTCGTTTGGTTGTCAACTAGAAAAAACTTTTTTAAATGGTAGGATTACCAAAATAATCAAAAACTGTTTTAAATGATAGAGTTATATTAGACATTTTAGTGTTATTATAAAAGCTCAAAAAATCTACTTGCAAAAGCCTAAAATTTAAGCTTCTCCAAGTAGATGTAAAACATTTTTTTAAAATCAATCCAAAAGCCCTACTGAGTGACAACCAAACGACACCAAAAAAATTGAAAAGAATTTTTTTAACCGGTAGACAAGCTCTTCCAAACAGACACTAATTGTTTGTTAGTACACCCACCGATAATTATTAATTAGTTTCATAATTTAATCTTCTGTAATTCTTTTTTCCTATTAATGGTTTGATATTAACATATATCATAAAAACTCTTTCCATTTTATTAAACCTAGATTGTCTTTTGAATATATTTTCAATCTCTTTTAAGGAAATACAAATTGATTTTTAAGTATGGAAAATGAATCAAAATCATGACACAAATTTGGTTGTGAAAAAGTAAATTAATTTTTATTAGAAGAACAAAATCATTATGTATATAAACAGACTTTTAAATTAACTATATTATCTATATTTTTTTATTTCTTTAATACACAGTTTAGCCTTTTTTATTTATCTATCAATATTATATGTTATTTTTTGTTAAAAAAAATAAAATAGATGTTCTGTAATTTCATCGAACACCTACATTTTTTTAAAAATATCATTTAATATCTACCTACTTCCACATCAATTGGGACATAACACAAATCTTACATCCTTACAACTCTCTCAAACATAAAGTGGTTCTCAAATAAATAAATAAAATCTTAAAATGGAATTTTAACAAAAAATGGAGTTTGATTTTGAAAAAACCAAGAAGAGAAAAAAAGTAGGAAAGAGGAAGAATAGTAAGAGAATTAAAAGCAACAAAAAATTAAAATAATAATAAAATTGATTAAATAACATAATTATAGTTATAAGCGGTGTGTACTTACAAAAATACAATATATTATAATTAAAAAAAATGTATTTTTGGCATTAAGTGGGGTTTATTTATAAATTAGAGATTTAAAAAAAAAATTGAAGAGTGTGATTACGAAAGGAGTGTAGATACGGTTTTTGAGTGATGTCATTATTGCCACACAAAAATCATTTGGAACATCATTTAGGTTGAAATTAGGGCTAAATTTTTGGATTTTCTAGCATTAGTGATTTTAAAAATGGGTTATGTTGTAACTCGGCCCTTAAAAATGGGTTAATTCTCAATAAATCCTTTTAAGTGTGTGTTTGATATGACTTTTGTAAATGCCAAAAGCTTTTTTTTTAATGCTTGAAGCTGATTTGATTTATTTATTTTTTTTGGCAAAAATCAAAACAGTTTTTTAATATATAAGTTGTTTCAATTACCCTTTATAAAAACTATTTTATATCTACTATGAGAAGCCCAAAATTATGGCTTTTCTCGGAATCTTTTTTTTAAACTTTTTTTTAACTTATGAATTGTTCCAACTACCCCTTATAAAATTTAGATATTCTACGATATTACTCTTTCATTATAAATATATTGTCAACACTTTTTTGTAATTTATACAACCAAAAGCTATTTAAAAAAAAATACATTGTCAACACCATTTTTGTAATTTATATAATCAAAAGCTTTTTTTATTTTTTTGTTGAAAACTCTATTCAATAAAAGTTTCATAATAAAGATATGCTGAAGAAGCTCTACTTGAAAAACCATATCAAACATAACCTAATTAAAGCACCGGAGAGAAGTATAAATAACGTTTCTACCATAATTTCTAGGGGGGTTACAATTTGGTCCTTATATTTTAAGGAATCATTGCATTTTTACACCAGTTATGTGTATTAGGGTCTTTAGTTCTCATCGTTTTTGAAATACATCAAAAAGGTCCCTCCGTCAGTCAATGGTTAGTCAAAGTTAACTGGTCTAGGGGTAAAATGGTACTTTTAGTAATGTTTTAATAATTAGTGACATGTGGTATTTATTTACAATTTATTAAGTCTATAAATTAAATTAATTTATAGAAAATATTAAAAAGAAAAGTGAAAAGTGAAAATCTAATAATTGGTCAAAACTAATCAACCAAAACCTTAGATCTTTGTTGTTGACCTTCTCACTTAGCCGACACAACACCGAACCCCTCACTTAACCTACACCAATTTCCTATGATTGTATCGACACAACATGTTCACCACACGCTCATCGATTTCTCCAGTCGTAAAGAATTAGCAACAGACCCATCAAGTGAAGAAGACCCAACCGAAAACGGATTCATCGCGCAGAAGACAATCATATATAAAAAAAAGTCTAAGGTAATTTGATTTTCTTTTTCAGTGTGGGGTTATGTGGTTCTGTAAGTGGTTTATTGTGTGTTTTGTTAGGTTTTATAGGTTTTTTCTGTGGCGCTAAGATTTGTGTATGCTAAGCCAATGGTGGGGTCAAAATTGTATCGAATCTATGAACTTTATTAGGTATTTTTTTTACTTGCACTTTGTTACGTTAATTTCACGGTTTTAACAGTTTTCATTGTTTGTGTATAAACTGGTAGGGTTAGTTTTTGTTGGGATTCTGCTTGTGAATTGATTATGTCTAAAATGGTAAGGTCAGTTGTTGGGATTATACTTGTGGTTTGCTTGTGTGTAAAGTGGTAGGGTCAGTTTTTGTTTTTGTAACAGTGAGAGTGTTGTGCATACTGTAATATTCTTTTTTTTTTCCTGACAATCAGACTATAATATTATATATGTTGGGTGATGAGTCCGTAATAAATTTGTATATTGGTTAGTCCACTTTATAATTTTATTAATGCATAAACTATAATTTACTTTTTAATAAAAATTGATTTATTAATTTTCTTTCCTGGGTCAATTAATGTCGGTATCAGTATTTGTTTATTGGTGAGTAATGTATAACATTTAATATTTTGTTTGTTTGTTGTTGTGTAATAGATAAGTATGAAATATCTGTAACTATGCTTTACTCCTTTTCTTTTCTTTTTTTGTATTAGGAAAGTCCTGCCCTTTAAAGTCTATGAGAAAAGGAAACGAATTGTGTCATATGGGTATCTTGGAACCTGGAGAGTGCAGTGTTATCTCAATCATCAATGATGCAAAGAAGGAGTTTTTAGGAGAGAGTATTCAGACATGGGAGAAGTGAGAGTTATGTATTGTGTTTCCTTGGAATGGACTAGAACATACACTCCTGTCTAATGAGGAGTTGATGCTTGTGTTTAAGGAGTTTGATAGAAGCAACAACCCTATCAATTATTTCCACATCAATACAGTACCTTTAGCTGTGGAGTTCCCTGAGGAAAATGACATCGAGATACTAGAATACACTCCAAACACAAACCCCCAAGAAACAATTATCCAAGCAAACACAAACCTCCAAACCAAAGACACAACACCAAAGAACCCAACTATAGAGAAAGATGCAATACCTGAGGTGGATGATGACTCTGATGAGGTAGACAGTTCTGATGTAGAATCCGATTATGAGTACCAGCCTTCAGAACCAGTTAGTGACTCTGACATCAGCCTTGTAGAGAGTTTGGTTGAGGGGAATGTTATGGGTGGCATTCCTGGCCGTTGTGATCCCGATGGTGACAAATTTTGTTGGGATAACTCATCTGATGAAGAAGATGGTTCAACAAATATGACTCTTTATTGTATCCGTAATAAATGGACTTCTAATCCAGATGGCTTCATTTCATTAAGAGCTGGGCAGATTTTTAGCAATTCAAAAGAAGTCAAAAATGTGATAAGAAGATTTGCAATACAAGAGGGCAGATAGTGGAATATTTCCTATAGCTTATGCAGTGTGTGAGACTGAATGTAAGGATAGTTGGGAATGTTTTTTGAAGTTGCTACGTGAGGCACTTAATCAGGATGACAACGAGATGGTTTGTTTTATGAGTGATAGGCAGAAAGGTATTTTGGCTGCACTGAAGTCGGAATGGCCTACGACAAAGAATAGGTATTGTTTTAGGTATATTTTTGCTAACTATAATGCTAATTCAAATCTCTTGATATAGGAAAGAAAGTAGGGCGTGCAACTAGGGTGGGTCATGTGGCTGGTTTTAATGATATCATGAAAGAAATACGCAAAGTTTCTAAGAAAGCTTATATTTGGTTGATGAAAAGCAAACCAAAAAAATGAGGAAGACATAACTTTGAGGAGGAAATCAGATTGGACCATGTAACCAATAACATGTTCGAATGTTTTAATAGGTGGATTAAAGAGGATAGGGATAAGCCAATACTCACCTTGTTTGAGACTATTAGAAGGAAGGTAATGGTGAGACCATTCATATACACGGGATAGGCTAAATGAAACTGAAAAAAAAAAGAAGCCAGAAAGTTGAAAGTCATACATGGCGGAGGAGAGTTTCACTAGACAGTGGACAGTTTCTATGAAACATGGCTCGTTAACAATGAAGAAAAGGCATGTGACTGTGGTGAATGGCAAATTAGTGGCTACTCATGCAGGCATGCAATGGCTGTTATGACTTATAATATACACCATGCTCATGATTTTGTACATTGGTATTACTCAAAGGAAGCTTTCCAACACACTTACAGTGGGACTATAAACCCAATTACAGATGCTTCTCGTTGGCCTGCATAGGATGGTGCTCCACTTAAGCTACCACTTAGACGCACTCTTGCTAGTAGGCTGAAGAAGAGAACCTAATGAATTGCCTGCATGTGGTAGGACATTTTCCAGTAAGTGCAAGAAATGTGGGATTATAGGTCACAACAGAAGGACATTGGCGATGGTGGAACCCAATCAAAGAAAAAGGTGAGACTAAATATTGTTTAATTATGCATTACAATGATTAAATTTGAAACTAAAGTTTTTTTTTGAATCTGAGACTAAATTAATTAATTTGATTGTATGCAGCAAAAAAGAAAACAAAAGAATACCACGACACCCGAAACTGTAACTTTAAGTGGAGTGAATCAGGTACAATACTAAGTTCATTTTTTTTCAGTATTTTAACATTCAATACATTACAAATTCTCTCCCATTTATGCAAGGTCAAACAAACATACCTACTGATGTGAGTGTTCTAGTCCCTGATATGTGCTCACAGTCAGGTTCCACTTCTCTTCTAGTCTTCTTTGAAGGATTACTTAGAAGTGGATTTTTGTGATTCCCATGGATTTGTTGTTTGCATTTTATTAACATTTCAAGACAATTACTTTAAGTCTGTAGTGTTTATCACATGGGAAAGATGGTAGTAGATTATGTTGCCATTTTTTTGCTCAAAACATTTCACTTTGGTATGTTTGAATTACAGTATTTCTCCACTATGTTTTATTCATGTTTGATGGTAATGGATTCTTGAGAAAAATGTGAATGAAGGCAGATATTACGATGTCATTTAATGGATGCAAGGAATGCATTACAATTTGATACTTTTGAATTCCTAGGTGTTCACCACTCGAAAATTTTGTATAAATCACAATAGAATCTATTTTTAAATTTGATCCAACAACAATTTGCACTTGTACAACTTGATGAAGCCATACGTCAAATTAGAAAAAAAAAATGAAATATGGAGAATATGGCAGATGCGATACAAGAAAAAAAAATTGGGTATTATAAAAAGGGATATTATTGATTTAGTCTCTAAGGGGGTATGGGGTAATGTTTGTGTGAGTACGAGAATCTGATAACATTCTCCTATTTGTTGTTAGGTTTGTGGTTTTTGATTCCTAGGAATGCGATTAACATGGGAATCACATTACCCTTCACCTCAACAGGTGGGTTTTACATTACTCTCCATCCGATTCTTATTATGGGATCCATATGTAATTATTTTTATTTTTTCTTACATTTTCTCACTCCCCGTCCAACTTTCTTCGATCACATTCAACAAACAAAAACCAAAAATTAATTCCACTAACCCAAATCAATTTTGATAATCAAAATCAAATGCTATTAATCCAAACTTTCCCTTCAATCAAATCACATCATTTTTTTATAAAAAAAAGACCCAAACATTCTACCCGGAAACACACCACATTTTCAACAATGGAAGATTCCATCATCAAATCGGCTTAGGCAACGATTCCACCATCAAATCCTCCTCCACTACCGCGAACTCCTAGTCTGCTTCCCACAACGTCCTCTGTATCGTCGCGACGTCAGTGCAGTAGAGAGTTTGTCGGCACTCTCTGAGAGAAGGAGAGAAACACCCATGCTGGTGAGCTTGCCAGCATTCTCTGAGAGTAGGAGAGAAACCATATCAATTTTGCTCAGATCTAGTATTTGAAGAAATCTAGGTTTCAAGATAAATCATATTAGTATTTATTATTATTTTTAAAGTTAATCTCTATTCTTCATGCCATCGTGGAGATCCAGCATCCATTCATCAAAATTAATATAAAAAAATTATGTTTTAGTTTTTTTTGTTTTCTCTTTTCTTTTTGAAACATTTTTTAATTTATCTTATTTATATATTTTTTTAATCAACTTTAAAATTAGTTTTGGTATTTTTTTAAATTTTTAAATAAAAATATTCTCATTTACAACCAAACATAGTTATCTAACATTTCCAGAAATTTAACACGATATTCCCATACATAACCAAACATAAATATACAAGTTTTTCAGAAATCATATTACCGTGTTTAATTTCTTCATGAATCAAATTATTTTGATTACTATATACCAAACGGCTCCTTATTCATTTTCACATGATTGGTCCCTGCTTTTCTTTAATCCACTCAATTTCGTCATTTGATGATTAAACCATTCAATTTCGTCCTTTTATGAGTAACTGTTAATCAAATTTAATATTTCTAAAGACATTTTCGTCGTTAAACAGTTCACTTGTCACGTGTCAAAAAAAAAACAACTCAAAAACTATTTACAAAAGTGAAAAAAAAAATCAAATAATATAATTAAAAATTTTAATTTGCTTACAATAAATAATTTTTTTAAAAGAAAGATTGATCTCCACCCATCACCACGATGCACGTTGGAGATCAAATCAATTTAAAAACAAATGAAATTAAAAAAAAAATCATATCATAAATCATAAATCAATTCATATCGTTAAAACCAAGATGAATCGATCATCAACATAACACAACACAAAACGTAGATTCATCTCCACCAAATCAACACAAAACCAAAATCCTTGCAGCATTACCACTCTTTCACACTCAGAAAATCACTTCACCACCCTATCATCAAAACCAGAAAATCAGAACAAATCATCACCATCAATTCAGGAAATCGAAACCTTGAATTCCCCATCTGGATCATCATCAACCTCCTACAACCATGTCTTTTATAAATGGCCTACCTTGTGTGATTGTTAACAAGGAACATGAGAAGCACGATGGTCTGACCTGTGCAACATTCAAGGCTGTTTTACCAATTGGCACTAAAGTAAACCAGCTTCCCTACCTTCACCTGTATCACCCTTCTTGTATCTTGCCATGGTTGAATGCGCGAAATTCATGCCCCCTGTGTCGGTAACAAATCAACAAAAAAAACATAAAGGGTATTGAAAATGAAAGGATTAAAAAGAGAAACCTAAGAGTAATGATGAAGAAGAAGCAATTTGGTGATGTGGGTAGAGTAAATTGGGTACTGAGAATGAGAGGAGATGCTGATTGTGTGATATTTGGGAAGAGATCTTTGTGATTGTTTTTGTAATGAGAAAGTGAGAAATTTGTGGGATATAAGAGAAATTTGGGGAGAATCTTGGATCGATTTTAAGAGAATTTTATGATGCCTAAGATGGATTTTCTCGTGATCTAGAAAGTTTCATATCTCTTCCTAAGTTTTCCTTCTTTTTTATTATACATAATTGAAAAAAAAAGTGACGTCTAAGATGGATTTTCTCTAAATCCGGAAAGATCTCTTCAAGTTTTTAATTTTTTTATTTTTAAATATCTGATATTGAGATCTTTTTTGTAATTTTTGATCTTCATTTTATTTTTTAAATTTAGTGACACATGTTAACATTTGATTGGATTACAAGTCAAGTAAACTTACAAAATATTACAAAGTTAGAAGATAAAATTGTAATATCAACCCTTTTAATTTAAGTGAAGGGTAAGAGAGTCAATTTATATTTTTCGTGACCGTTGATTATCAAAAATCTGATAAGAGGAACCAAACTAATGGATTTTTAAAAACACATGTACCAATCCAGTAAGAAATGAATAAATAAATAAAAAATAAATAATTTAAAAAAATATATGACTTAAATCAGTAATATCCCTCTTGAAATGTTTTGAGATAAATACTATGGAAGAAAAGATAAAAAATTCGGGGTACTAGAAAATTGCTTTTTAAGAAAAATGGAGCGGTTGAACACTTTATCATGGAAGAAAGGAAAGAAGAGGAATTTTTTTTTTGGTAAATTTGAATTTTTAAAATTTTTGGATTTTTTTTTTTTTATTAAATAATTAAAAGGATAAATTTAGAAAAGTAAAATACTTAAAAGGTTTTTTCATTTGTAATCTTGATGAGCATTATGGTTTATTTGCCATACTCTTTTCTGGCAACGTGGTCATAAGGACAGTACACCTTATAAGAAGGGACAGCACTGTTTTAACTTATATGTTAACTTGGACTTTCAAATTTTTGATCAAAGGGTCTTTTTTGATGTCCGAAGACCCTAATGCCTAATACACATAAGTGGGGTAAAAAAGCAATGATTTCTTAAAATATAAGGACGAAATGTAATTCCCCCTGATTTCTATCAAAGAGAAGTAACTTGTATGTCATTATTTCTAAGCACGAGAAAAAAACATAAAAGCTCATCCTAATTAATAAATTAAAACAAAAAACAAAAAACAAAAAACAGAAGAGGATAAGACCCCGTCCTGTAAGCGTTTTTCAGTTGCTGTTTTTTAAATAAAAATGAAAATGAAAACAGTATTTTTGGTTTCATTTTCGATTTCTGAAAGCGCGTCTGGTAGCAAATACTGAAAGCTGTATTTTGAAAATGAAAACGGAAAAAACGCGTCTGGTAGGTTAACCGAAAACTATCAAAAATTGAAATATCAATTTTAGTATTTTGTTTAATATTATTACAACTATAAACAAATTGATTAAATAATTAACCAATATAATTTTTGTATTGTAGTTTTTAAATTGAACAAAAGTAACACATCAAAAATTAATTCAAAAACCATATCAAAAAAATGAATTAATCAAAACTAAATTCTTAAATTATAAATAAATAATTATAATATATATATAAAAATATAATTGTATATAATATTCTATAAAATATTATATTATATTATAAATATTCTATAAAATATATATTAATATATATTATATATTAATTTACTAATTATGTAAATAATATAAATATTCTATAATATTTTATATTATATATATTATAATAATTATAATATATATATATATATATAAGAGGGGAACTTTGGTAATTTAAAAATCTTGTTCCGTCTTGTCTTAGTTATATCAAACGCATAACAGTATAATTAATAGTTTAAGATTTTTTTTTAATATAAAAAAAAAACAAAATGAAAAAAAAAACGAAAAACGAAAAACGAAAAACAAGTTTTTTGTGTTTTTCAAATCTTTAACTTTTAATATTGGTTTTGTTTTTCATTTTTCTTTATTTTTCGAAAATAAAATGAAAAACGGGTAATGAACGCGTTTTCGAAATCGTTTTTTAAAAATAAAAACGAAAACGAACCGAAAAATATCCGCAGGACGGGGCCTAAATAGTGCTCGTAATCGGCATACCGAACCTTGTTTAATCCTCTAAAACATTTAAGAAACAATCCTTGATTCCTTGAACCTTGATCAAAGTCCCACATATCACAACCAGACCCAGTCCCAGTTTTATTATACGAAGAATATGGTGTCCTGAAAAACATTGAATACATGTCCTCTTCTTGGGGTGCTGGTGGCAGTGATTGGAGAGAGTCAAAATTCAACAATATTGTGTTAGAAGCTTGAATAGGATCAAAGTGGAGAGAGCTAACAGAAGCAGACGACAATGTCAAACCCAAGAGGAGCACCGACTGACACCTGGGACTGCAACTACATGCTTCCAGGTCCGCCCAGTCGCAACAACTTTGGATCCGCAGATTTAAGTCCATCGGGACTTTTGGCCTTCTCTTCCGGCTCTTCGATCTCCATTCTCCAGTCTCCTTCTCTCCAACTCATTTCCACGATCCCTCTTCCTCCGCCCTCCACCACCGCCAACTCTCTCTCCCCCTTCCTCACCTCCGTCCGCTGGACTCCTTCCACTCTCCGCCGTGACTTACTCTCCACTGAGCCCTCCACCTCCCACCTCCTCCTCGCCGCCGGCGACCGCCACGGTCGCATCGCTCTCCTTGACTTCCGTCTCCGCTCCGTCGTCCTCTGGATTGACCCTGACCCTAATCCAAAGCTCGGCATCCAGGACCTTTGTTGGATCTTATCCAGACCCGATTCCTACGTCCTAGCCGCGATCAATGGCGCCTCCACTCTCTCCATCTACAACACCACCACCTCCGCCGCCTGTATTTGGAAATACGACGCTTCACCTGAATATCTCTCCTCCATCCGCCGCGATCCTTTCAATTCCCGCCATTTCTGCGTGATCGGTTTGAAAGGATTCTTACTATCTGTTACAGTGTTGGGAGAGAAGGAAGACGAAATCGTGATTAAAGAGTTGCAGATTCGAACGGATTGTACTGAATTGCTGAAGCTGGAAAAGGATTTGAGTGCCGGCTCTTCCTCCTCGCCTGCTTCGGCCTTGTTTACGCTTTACATGGTCAAATTTGCGTTTTCGCCCCAGTGGAAGCACATTATATTCGTGACCTTTCCCAGGGAGCTTGTTGTATTTGATTTAAAGTATGAAACGACACTTTTTACTGCTTCGTTACCACGAGGCTGTGCCAAATTTCTAGATGTGTTGCCGGATCCAGATAATGAATTGCTCTATTGTGCTCATATTGATGGGAGGCTCAGCATTTGGCGGCGTAAAGAGTATGATCTCATATCTCAGTTGAATTCTTCTTCCATTTTTTTTTTTTTATTCTTGAATTTATAGGGTAGGTATGTATGTAATTAGTTGTGCTATTATAATGTACCTTTGTTTGTAAGTAGTTACTTCAACAAGTTAAGAAAGACAACAGAACACTTCTAAGTGGAATTGAGTTATATGGTTTAAAATGGACTGAACTGAAATTGCCAAATTTTGAGAACCAGAGCGATCTCTATTCCCTTATACCAATTTGGTCCTGTGAGTGGGTGAAAAACTGTCAATTTAAATGAAGAAGGTAGAAATAGAGCTAGAGGAATTTCTGTGTTTGGATGCTATAACTCCTCTTGAAGGACTGACTTATTGGATAGATTCAAGATAGGCATACAAAGTGTTACACTATGTAAGAGCTTCCAATTCCTTGAGGGACAGAATTTAGTTCTTCCAGAAAGCGAAGTAGTTTTGCGTATGGAGGTTATAGAGTGGTGGTTTGCTTGGTCATGCTTAAAGTTTCGGTATGATCATTTTAGTTGAAATATGTATATGGTCCTATCTAGAAGAAAAATGCAGGCTTTTCCTAAGTTATTTATAAATGCGTACCCAGTAATTGTAATTTTGCATGCAACTGTGCTTGTGGTTTATAAAAGGCGTGGGATTTCTGTTGAAAAGTGTTCTAGGTTTCTATAGCTTTTTCAGGACTTTTACATGGGTACTTTAGGTTTAGGAAGTAAAACCTCACTTTTCCTGTAACATTGGTGTGTTTAGGCTACTACATTAAATTTTGCTTTGGTACCTATTCTGGTTTGGAGTTTATAGAACAAACACTTATGTGAACCCTGTCTGTACTGTTTATGTTCATGTTTTCTCCCTTATATGTTTCTTTCTTCATTTCTTTCAAAATCGAGATTTTGATATTCATTCTTTTAGTTACACAACAACTGGAAGTTTTGTAGTATTGTCAAGTTTCTTAATTCCTCACTTCCTCTTCTCAATTTATATTTGTGTGCTTGCATGTGTTTTTTTTTCCTTTCTCAGATGTAAGTGGTAAAGATGATTGAATTGTGATTTTTTTTTTCTGGTCTCAATGTGATGTACTTATTTGAATATCATCAGAGGAGAACAGGTGCACATAATGTGTACAATAGAAGAGTTGATGCCCTCAATTGGCACATCTGTCCCTTCTCCTTCAATTCTTTCTGTTCTCGTTTCCCAATTAGAGTCCACCCTTCAAAATGTTGGCAAGCTTTATTCGCATGCACCTCATACTCCTTCAGCGAATGTGGATTATGACAATCCTTTTGATTTTTCTGATGATACTCTGCTTCTTTCAAAGACACATTTAATCTCCATTTCCGACGATGGAAAAATATGGAACTGGCTCTTGACTGCTGAAGGGGCTGGAGATATTCAGAAGAAAGTTACAATCTCAGCCATGGATGCTAATGCATCTGAAGTTCCATTTCCAGGGACCAATTCTAACACCATGGCTTCTAGTGGTGGACTTGCCCCGGAAGCTAGTAAGCAACTAGAACATTTGAATGACAGGGTAAACCGCCCTTCAAATTCGACCTCCAGTCAGTCAGATATGTCAGTTAAGGTTTGTGAATAAAAACTACCTCTGATGATTATAATGTGTTGTTTTATACCTTCAATAATTATTCATATACTGTTGTTTATGAAGTTCAACCATTGAATTGATCAATAACAGTATTCATAAGTAAACTTGTGATGATATTTTGGTCAATAAGTATCCTGCTTACCTCTAATTTTAGCATCACAAATTCCTGTTGGAAAGGTTGAACCATAGACTTGTCCTGTGCTAGCACCCTGCTCAGGTCATAATGATGGCACTTGATCTCATTATGTCTGAAATTTGTTTTGCTTGGGCTTCAGAGAGAAAGGGTAATTGAAAAAACTGATGATCAAATTCACATAATATCTGAGAACAGGTCCTATATGGAACTTATTTGAAACTGGGTACATGTATGGGGAATTTTAGAAGTGGCATCTGATTAAGTTTCACTTATTAATGGATGTTCAATGAAACATTCACTTATTAATAGAAGTGGCATATATTTTTTTTTGTTTCCTATTAAAAAAAAAATGAAACATTGTTGCTGTAATATAATTTGGCCTAATCCTCTGAGTTTCTTTTCTTCTTTGTCAAGGGTGCATTATAGCCTAAAAGTGAAACTTTATTCTGTCTTCTTGTTTCCTGTTCAATAACTACTAATGGGGAATAGCATTCTTCTTTCCACACCATGCATTCATATCGGCCAAACCATTCATGCAGGTCAGCCTAACTGGAATGCTTCAACTTCTTTCCTCAGCTGTGACTATGCTGGCTGTACCATCCCCTTCTCTAACAGCTACTTTGGCCCGTAAGTTCATCTTTCTACAGTTTTATTGTATTTGTTGGTTTCCCATCTTTATAACGTGTTTAAGAACTATCATCATTATGGTATGATTTGTAACACACTAACACTTAATAGTTGATTAATGAGATAATATTATGCGAAGGTGGGGGTAACTATCCTGCTGTAGCTGTTCCACTTGTTGCTTTGGGAACCCAAAGTGGGACAATAGATGTTGTAGATGTTTCCGCCAATGCTGTTGCTGCAAGTTTTTCTGTTCATAATGATACTGTCAGGGGATTACGATGGCTTGGAAATTCTAGACTGGTTTCATTTTCTTATAGTCAGGTATGTGACATTCAGTTTTGAAATCTTTAATATGTATCTGTGTCATCTATTTATTTCATTTTATATACTTTCTTCCATCTCTCTTCCCCCCTCCCCCACACAAAAAAAAAAAAAAAGTGACTTTGTTTATTTTTCTTTCTTGAATAAGTGGTGCCTTATTTGTTTATTTATTTTTAACATTACTATGTTTATTATCATAATGTAGGATGACCTGTAACCAGATCTTTGTTGACTCAGGTGAATGAGAAAACTGGAGGTTACATTAATAGGCTGGTTGTTACCTGTCTTAGAAGTGGGCTTAACAGAGCCTTTCGAGTTTTACAGAAGCCTGAACGTGCACCTATAAGAGCATTAAGGGCGTCTTCCTCTGGAAGGTTTTCTTCAAACCTAGTTTCTCATTGTAATTATTTTGTGCATCATACTTGGTGGCATACTTGCATAGTTACTTAAAATGATATTCTTTTACTTGTTTAGTTCCAGTGTAGCTTAGTTAAAACATTGATATGAATGGGATCTACTTCTTTTTATAACTTTACTTTCTACCCTTTTGTGCCCTAGCATGCTCTCTTATTTCATTGTTCATGACTACCATTAGCCACTTGTGGTCACTCTTTCCCTTCTGATTTAAATATTTTCCAGGTATCTTCTTATTCTGTTTCGTGATTCCCCTGTAGAGGTTTGGGCAATGACAAAAAGCCCCATTATGGTAAGTTGGATATGCCTTCTCTTTTTCTTATTTCCAGTCAACCCCTCCCTTGGGGTTTCTAAACTTATTTGCATAGTATCTGCTTACTAATTTTTCCTCTATCCATAAATTTATCCTCTTTCTAAAAAATACGGGCCTTTTGTTTTCCCGATGATTTTAATTGGGGAAGTTGTTGCACTACATGTGTATGTTGCTTTTTCTTTTTCACATATCATATAAGTTCATACATTTTTACTTTATTAGTCTTACGTTTGCTTCTTTATTACTAATTCCAATGTGCAACATTTACAGAAATGTTTTCTAACCATACCAATCAATGTGGCATTTGCACACCAATTTTGGTTTAGTTTAACTTTTAAGTTTGATAGATAATTGTTATGCTTTATACCTCTATGTAGCTTAGATCATTAGCTCTTCCATTCACGGTATTGGAATGGACTCTTCCAACAGTTCCACGGCCAGTTCAAAATGGTCCATCTAGGCAATCTCCATTATCCTCTAAAGATGGTACAATCTCTTCAGATGGAGTGTCTTCCCCAACAGTAGCATCTTCGTCAGATTCTAGTGAGCTTCTTTACTTCTTATGTTATGTATCATTTAGGCCAGTAGTGGCTGGTGTAAGATAATTACTTCTGATGTTATATATTTATTTATTTATTTTGAAATCTACTTCTGATGTTCTTGTATACTTTGAATTGTTTGAACATAAAAGTAGTTTTTATCTGCAGAAGCGGTGAGCTCAGATGGATCTCAAGATGATACTTCTGAAAGTTTTGCATTTGCACTATCAAATGGCGCACTTGGAGTTTTTGAGGTTTATGGGCGTAGGATTAGAGACTTCAGGTATTATTATTCTTCCAAGCGAATTGGTTACTTATGGTATTTAAAAAAAACTGAATACTATTAAATTATATTATAGTCATGTAGATATTTTTTTAGTCATTGGTAATACATTTCGTTTTTTGCTTGTCTCTAGACCAAAATGGCCATCTTCTTCTTTCGTTTCATCTGATGGATTGATAACAGCCATGGCTTATCGTACGCCTCATGTTGTACGTATATTATATCCTTCCAAATTATTTTATCTGATTGGTAGTCTGAATAAGAATTGTCTTGATCAGCAGTGGTTTCAATTTCTCAGGTTATGGGTGACAGGTCAGGAAGCATACGGTGGTGGGATGTAACAACTGGACAGTCTTCCTCATTCAATACTCATAGAGACGGAATCCGAAGAATCAAGTTCTCACCTGTTGTTGCTGGGGACCGTAGTCGAGGGCGTATTGCTGTACTATTTTATGACAATACATTTTCTGTATATGACCTTGTAAGCATGAGATTTCTCTTCTCATTTTTTATATTGGCCTATTTTCCTCATGAAAACAGGGAGAAAAATGAACTGTTATTTGTTTTGACTTATAAACAATTCTTGTTTTCTATATTGAGATTTTATTATTACATCAAGTTTTGGTAGTGTATTGGGAGCATTCATGTTCGATTGTGTTACTAGAATTATGAAAAAAATTCACCGTGTGAATGCCAAGTTTCTACTTGATAATATTCATATACTATGTTTTTGGTCTGCATCACTTTCTAAATATTTTTCCCTTTTGATCTTAATTTGTGTAAGTTTGTTTTTTGCAGGATTCACAGGATCCTAATGCCAATTCTCTTTTACAACCTCAATTTCCTGGAACTCTTGTATTGGAACTCGATTGGTTGCCTTTGCGAACTGATAAAAGTGACCCATTGGTATTGTGCATAGCTGGAGCTGACAGTAGCTTCCGCCTTATTGAGGTTAAGATGTAAGTTCCCACCATTTGGCTTTGAGTTTTTCTTAACTCTTTTCTATTGTGTTTATAGGGCAAAGGATATTAGGATTTAGGAGGCCGTATTCTATATTACGTTTTTTCCACCAACTACTTATGAAAAGTGTAGTATTCTATATTATGTTTTTTCCACCAACTACTTATGAAAAGTGGAAACATTGAAAACATCAAGATGCTTCCATCGTTTTCCACTTGAGCACTTGCAAATAACTTGATAGGCAGGACCTACTATAATAAAGTTATATTTATTTATAGCAATAATTTAAGTGATAAGTGAGACTACTATAATAAATTTATATTCATTTATTGCAATATTCAAATATCAATGTTTTCATAATACATTTTAAGATTTTTTAATGAATTTTTTTATATTTACAATGTATATAAATAAATAAATATATATATATATATATATATATACACTCATTATCTTTTTTTCTAATTTTTTGTAATTGTTACTTACCTCATTTTCATACAATATATATTTTTCATCACATACCTCTTTTATTTTATTATAATATTATTGCTTAATTTTTCTTAGAAAACAGTTTTCAATGATTTCTATCGGATGCGTTTTCTGATTCTAAAACTACAAAAATCAATTCCTTATTTTCAAATGAAAACATTACTGAACAAGCACATTGCTTTCAATTGGTTAGACACTTTCCATGTTTTTCTAGTTTTTTTTTTTTTTTCCATTGTACTCCTGATAAGTGATCTTTTCTATAATGCAGAAATGACAAAAAAGTTGGCTACATTCCCCAGCCGCATGCTATTAAAGAGAGATTCCGTCCGATGCCTTTATGCTCACCCATATTACTTCCTACACCACATGCACTAGTAACAATTACTCTGCCTCTTATGTTACTCAATATACTTAAATAATATTTTACTTATTCCTATGCTGATTGATTGTCTAATATCATGTCATCTTCCTTTTTTATTTTATATATATCAATGTCAGATAACATCAAAGGAAGTGGTTACCCTTTGAAGGTTGATAGTAAAAGAATCAATAACTGTATAGTTACTGGAGATATATGTGCATATCTTAGCTGGAAAGATGTAAAACTTTTAAAGAAAATTTGTGACGGAAATTCAAATTTAAAGAAAATGAGAGCGAAGAAGGCCTTTTGAGAAAGTTTTTGGCTCATATTATAGAAATATATCTTGTTTGTTTATGGTTTTGAGATAGTGGACAAGCCGAAATTGTTTCGAAAAAATAAGTGATCTTGAAATCTAATGCCAACACTGCTTCTTCTTAAGTAAAACTAGTGCTGAATATCATAAAGGATGCACTAGCTCAACTGTTATTTCTTTGTACAGGCATTGCGGATGGTCTTGCAATTGGGTGTGAAGCCCTCTTGGTTTAATACTTGTAGTACAACTATAGAGAAGAGACCACATTTAATTCCCGGAACTCCTTCATCTGTTAAGGATCTTCGCAGTCACATGATTGATTTACCTTCTATTGGTGATTCAGTAGTGCCGGAGTTGCTTCTTAAAGTGTTAGAACCTTATCGGAAAGAAGGTGGCTTTCCTTATCCATTGATCTGTTTTTAGTTTCTAAGTGGTTTGGATTTGCGACCTCTTTTTTTGTTACTTATATCAATGTTTTATTGCTCAAGGCTGCTTAGTTGATGATGAGACGGCCAGATTATATGCTACCATAGTCAGTAAAGGTTGTGCTGCAAGGTTTTCCTTTGCAGCAGCAATCTTTGGTGAAACCTCAGAAGCACTTTTTTGGTTGCAGTTGCCACGTGCTCTTAACCATTCGATGGATAAGTTAGTAAAGAAGTCTCCACAAAAAAACCCCACCAGTTTGGAGCTTGATGACACGGCTATACTAAGTAGGATTACATCAAGGGGAAAATCATTGCCAGGAACTGAGAATAGAGACTCATTGGTAAGTTATTTAGTACATCTACCATTTACAAATTTCTTGGCAGAAGTTTCAGGGTAGCTGCTACTTGTTATATTTCTTTTTCCTCATATTTCAGAGCATCTATCTATGTCATTGTTTCATATATTTGTCTCATCTTCTCTATTTTAAATTGAGCTTTTCGGTTAGCAGAGCCCAGGTCAGCTTAGATTAATGGCGTTCGGGCAAGAAGAGTTATGGGAAAGTGCTACTAAACGTATTACCTGGCATGAGAAATTGGAGGGAGAGGAGGCTATACAGAACCGTGTGCATGAGTGAGTTCTCCTAGTTATTCTCGTAGGGGTTTGTTTTTTCCACTTAAAACTTAATGAGTCTGAATGGAACTCATTAAGTTGTTTTTTTTTTTTAAGTGGTCAAACAATTTAAAAATATCAAAAGACAACTTAAAAAATAAAGTAAGAAATCATGACGTTCAACTTAATTCTAAATTAGTGAATTATAATTAAAATATTATTTTCCAAGTCCATCCTCCCAAAGAAGTTATATTTCCAAATTTATCCTAATATGATATGGTGTAGAGATCTTTCTTTTAACATGTTTCTTATTTTAAACGGCTTTTAGAAAGGGAAAAAAAAAACATAATCATTTCTTATAGAGATCGGTGCATATAATTCGGGAACCTATTTCAAAAAAAAAATCAATAAGCTTTATTTTTATCTGGCTTCCGGTGCATATGATCTAAGAAAAAAATGGTTTACTCAATTATATACATTGGAAACATGGACAAGATGTAAAATAACTTTTAACTTTTTTTAAAACAATAAATTGAACATTTTTTTTTGCAGAATGTGCAAAATAATATATTTTGATAAATTTTTTGTTTCATTAAATTAAAATTTGTTTACAGAAGAACATACGTGTTAAATTACTTCTTTAAATTAGTATGGGTATAAATATAAAATTACTTATTTTCAGACAATTTTATTTTTAAAAAACAAACATGTTAACAATACATTCAGATGTGAGAAAAAAAAAAAACATGTCATTTAGGTTCAGATTTCAGTACCTATGGTCTTCAGAAAAATTCAGGACTGTTCAGTCTTCAGACAATAAAAACAAACGACCCCTTAGTTTGTTCTTGTTTATAATGACACTTGAATATCCAAAATATATGGCTACTTTAATTTTTATTGCCATGAGCAACAAGTAATCTCCGGTGGAGAAAACAATTAGCTTTCAAGATCAATTATATAACTCCACAATCCATGATAAACAAGTGATTTAGGACATGAAAAAGAAACAAAATAGAAGAGGGGATAAGTAATAATTATAACATAATCAACTTGAAAAAAGAAAAGGAAGAAAGAAACCCCTCTCAAATAAGTATTCATAGATTGAAAGCCTAAATCTTATCTAATCTTTTACTGCATCAATGAGGCATTGAGGGACAACCCTAAGTTGTGCAATTCCTAACCATGTAAACACAAATTTCTACCCATGGCTTAAAAAGGAGAATCCTTGGCTATACCAATCTCGTAACTAAGTTCAAGCATTGAACTTGAATGGGCCTCCTTGCAGTGCCTACAAGCTTCCACAATCTTGCGAGAAACAAGTGATTTAGGACATGAAAAAGAAACAAAATAGAAGAGGGGATAAGTAATAATTATAAACATAATCAACTTGAAAAAAGAAAAGGAAGAAAGAAACCCCTCTCAAATAAGTATTCATAGATTGAAAGCCTAAATCTTATCTAATCTTTTACTGCATCAATGAAGCATTGAGGGACAACCCTAAGTTGTGCAATTCTAACCATGTAAACACAAATTTCTACCCATGGCTTAAAAAGGAGAATCCTTGGCTATACCAATCTTGTAACTAAGTTCAAGCATGGAACTTGAATGGGCCTCCTTGCAGTGCCTACAAGCTTCCACAATCTTGCGAGAAACAAGTGATTTAGGACATGAAAAAGAAACAAAATAGAAGAGGGGATAAGTAATAATTATATACATAATCAACTTGAAAAAAGAAAAGGAAGAAAGAAACCCCTCTCAAATAAGTATTCATAGATTGAAAGCCTAAATCTTATCTAATCTTTTACTGCATCAATGAAGCATTGAGGGACAACCCTAAGTTATGCAATACCTAACCATGTAAACACAAATTTCTACCCATGGCTTAAAAAGGAGAATCCTTGGCTATACGAATCTCGTAACTAAGTTCAAGCATGGAACTTGAATGGGCCTCCTTGCAGTGCCTACAAGCTTTAACAATCTTGCGAGAATTAGACTGCTAACTGACCTTGAACATTGAAATCAGATAAGTTCTGTCTTTATCCTTCGAGGATGATTCACTTGAAACTTGATATAAAGAAAACCAGTTATTAAAGCTTTATGATTGTAGTTAGGCACTCAATTTGTTAGATTCCATGGTATGCAATAACATTGTTAAACTTTTCTTACGTAAGTTAGTTATTCACCTAAAGGGGGGTAAGTCATGGTGAACCTAGCTGTCAGGGATCTGCACATTTAATAGGTTCTGATAATTGTGCTCAATACTTCAATGCAGGCTTGTCTCAGTTGGAAACTTAGAAGCTGCAGTTAGTTTACTGCTTTCCACTTCTCCGGATAGCTCTTACTTCTATGCAAATGCCCTACGTGCAGTTGCTCTTTCTTCTGCTGTGTCAAGGTCTCTTCTTGAACTTGCAGTTAAGGTGAGTGTTAAATTGGAAATGTTTTTGTTTTAACTTAAAAACTCAACTTGTAATTCGAATACATTGCTTTTTCCCGCATTTGTATTTTGTTTGCTTCACTACTGCTGCAAAATCATCTAGGTTGTCGCGGCCAACATGGTCAGGACAGATAGGTCACTGTCTGGCACTCATCTACTTTGTGCTGTTGGAAGGTATCAAGAGGCTTGTTCTCAGGTTTGTATCTTGGACATACTTACAATTTCCATCTCTCTGGAGTTATTTATCAATATATATTGTATATTTTAAATGCATGTTAATTTGTATGGTTTTTGTGTCTATTGTTCTTTTTCCCCATTCTCTTCCTTGTAGGCTATTGGTGAACTCAGAAACCTTTTAGAAGATTTCTCTAATAGTCTTTATTTTGGCTTGGCTTGGCTATATTCATCAATTATACGTGTGTATAAATTGATAGGATTTGAGTTGGAGTTAAAGATATAGATAAATATCGGCCAATAAGTAATTGCATTTATACATACCAAAAACAAAAACGTATTAGTTGGCAGTGAAACTCATCAATGGCTGAGATTGTGAGAAAAATTATGGGAAGAATCAACTGTTATAAACAAAAGATTGTATGTCGTTGGATCATCTTTTGTGAAAAAACTATTAATGCTACAGAACATGTCTCACCTCGGCTCTCTCCTTCAATCTTTTTAAGTTGAGTTTTGTTGCTGAATCCTACCAGCCTAAACCCTAAACTAATAACTAACTCCAACATGAAACGGCCGGCCAATTCTTTGTTTATAGAATTCAAACTCAAGGTACGTGAGCTTGTACAAGTTTGTTATCAATCAAATTTTCTTTGAAAAATTCAGTTCTCTACACAGAAATTTGAAGTCCAACCGCAATAATCAAGATGTATTATATGTCTTGAAATTTAACACATTCAACCAGCTTAGAGTAAAAAGACGGAATTTCTATAATTCTATTATTTTTCCTTTTCATTTTACAAAAGAAAGAGGCATGAAAAGAAAATGAAATTGTGAAATTAATGTTTAAGAGAGAGATAGTATGTGGCTATGTGTATGAATTAATAAGAATTAATATAGTTCACTCAAACTACTTCAATTGAAAAGTAAAGAATCTGTGTAAGAAATAGTGTAAACTAATGAGGTTGCCAATTATATATTGGGTAAATCGTATTTTAGTCCCCGTAGTTTACCTTAATCTGCGTTTAGTCTACGATTTTTTGGAATTGCATTTTTTAGTCCTTCTGTGACAAAATCCGTCAAAAGACAGATTCTGTCATGTCAAATGCGTTAAATGATATCAATGCCCTTTATACTGTTGGAAAGACCATTTTGCCCTTAATAATAATAAAAATAAAAAAGACCGGTCAGGAAGAAGGGTAATTCTGGAAGTTCTTAATTAAAAAAATTAAAAATAAAATTGAAAAGTTGTGATTGGGAGTTTGGGACACGTCGCTCACTAAATTCAATTTCAATTCTAACCAAAATCATCCATCATCATCAACTGAACCAGATCGGTAAATCATCAACATAAACCCAGAACCCACACCACCACTACTGAGTACAGACCCCATCATCATCAAACCTAAAACCAAGACCACCATAAAACCAAACCAAAATCCACCAACATCATCAAACAAACACATCAGTACATCATCTCTCTCACTCTCTTTCACTCAAGCACATGAAGACTAGAGATGGGTGGTTGACCACCGGAGAAGAGCGATTGCAAAGACGAGGCAGCGACCACCGGAGACAAGGTCGTCGGCGCGGCTGAAGAGTGGCGGTAGTGGATGAAGAGCGCGGCTGAAGATCTGCAAACCTAGGTTTATTTGATTTCAATTTTTTAGATCTTCAAATTCATATTTGGGTTTGATTGAGAGTTGAATGAATGGGATTCAATTTCATAGCTAACGATCTGCAAATCTAGGGATTTTGGGTTTGTATTTGGGAAAAAAAATAATAATTTTCTTAAAAGAAAAACGAACGGTGGTTGTATGGAGAAGAAGACAGTTGAAGAAGGTTCTGATTTCGTGTTTGGGGATGTATTGATGTGGTTCTAGGTCTATGTTTGGGGAAGATGAAGGATTGAAGATGATGATGGTGAGATGGTGATGATCGATGACGGTGATGATCGATCATGATGGGGATGATCGATGATGGAGAGACGGTGATGACGGTGGTGATGAACGATGATGATGGTGATGATCTATTATGGTTTTAATTTATTTATTTTTTCTACATTTTTTATATTTAAAAAAAAAAAGATTCGGTGGATCACCACCTTCCATCTCATGAGATGGACGGTCTGGATCTCACCAAATCCATTTTTTAAATTTAATTAATTTATTAATAATAATAATAATTTTTAATTTGTTTTTTATATTTTTAGTTTTAAATTTATTTATTTATTTGCTTTTGCTTTCAATTTTTCTTTTTTTTTCAGATTTTAGAAATTTATTTAGTTTTTATTTTTAATTTCTATTTTTAAATTTAAATAAAAATTAAAAAAGAAATACCTTATTTAAAATTATTTTCTTTTTCAATTTTTATCCATTCCTGAAATGACAATTTTGCCCTTCAAAAACTAAAGTTTCTAGATGCTGGATGTGATTTTATCTATTTACTCTCATTGACTTAACGGATTTCAGTAAAACCCTAATGGAATTGGACGGTAGGGACTACAATCTAGATTGTCAGAATAAGTATGGACTAAAAATTACATTTCTAAAAAACCGTGGATTAAACGCAGATTAAGATAAACTACAGGGACTAAATACTATTCACCCTTATATATTTATAGTTCTCTGATAAGAGATCTCTTACATTAACATCCATGAGGACCATAATGAAATTCAGTGAATTTTGTTGTGATTTCTTTTGTCGATGATAAGAGCAACGAAATATACTTGTAAAAGAAGTTTGTAAATATTTTGGGCAAAAAATTAGTTTTCTGATTTTTCGTATGTTTCATCCATTCTTTGAATGTCATTTTTTAAATGCTTCATATTGAAAAAATCAGAAAAGAAAAAAGTGTAGTCCTCATAAAAATTATATATATATATATGTATATATTTCACAGTATGTTTCATTGCTTATCCATGAATAACTTGTCATCAAAATTTATTGAAATTTTTTAATTTCATCAAGGTCCTCACATATATTAATATAAGGGATCTCTCACAAGAGTATGATAGATATATATATATATATATTAGTGATTCTCTAGATAAAGACCCCTTATATTAAAATCAGTGATGACCTTGATAAAATCCAATGAATTATATATATATATTAGTGATTCTCTAGTTAAAGACCCCTTATATTAAAATCAGTGACGACCTTGATAAAATCCAATGAATTTTAATGTACTTTTTTTATGGATGATAAGAATAATATAATATACTAATGATAAAACTTGAAAATGAATTTAGCACTACTATTTTTTTTCAATTTTTCCTATGTTTCACCCCTTGTTTTAAGGTTTCGTATTATAAAAAAAGGGGAAAACAATAATTGTAATGTTGGAAACATTTTAAACTTTTTTCACAAATATATTTCATTGTTCTTAACGCTCACACTACAAATAAAATCAATTCAAATTTCATTGAAATTGATTGGATTTTATTTTGGTTCTCACGAATGTTAATATAAGGGACCTCTCACCAGAGAACCATTGTATATATTATTTTTCTTATCATCCATGCAAAAAGTCTCATGAAAGTGTGGATGATTTCGACATAAGACGGTTTGCACTATAGAATATATATATTTAGTCCTAATCTAATGCAGGATCCTTGATGACTAGACCGTCCTTGTTAGTGACTTGAACATCCATATTAGTGTCTTGATAAGTTTTGTAATGATCAAGACTCGTCTAGACTTGAAAATGAACAATCCAAACTTGATAAACACAATCTAGACTTCCCACACATAAGTTGTATCAGGGATCTCGCACTTGAAATTTTTTACATATATATATATATAATAGTAGTTCTTTCATGCGGGATCCTTGATATAAGTTAATTTGAAAGAAGTCCATAAAGGTCTTGACGATTCTTGATCATGTCACAAAACTTGTCAAGAGTAACACGGATGAGCAAGACTTCTTACACATAACTTTTATCAACAATCCCGTAGTTGAGAATAACACTTGTATATATTAGAGCAATAGCAGCTTAATTCTTAAATGCCTTTGTTGGAGTCTTAATTGCCTTTGTTAAAGTATTGATAGTCTTGATCAAATTTATAAGATTTTGAGACTGTCAAGACTCTAACAAAGACGATCAAGACGGTATTGATTTTTGTTAAAACCAGTGCACATTGAGAAAAAAAGGACTACATATATTCATCATTTTTCCCCAAGTGTCTTTCATTCTTCTTGTCATTCATACCAAATCTCATTAAAATTTATTAAATTCCATCGGATTTCATTTTTGTGTAAATTATATAGTCATTAGCTCCTCAGTTTATCCTGATTTTGAAAAAAATCAAGTTTGATTTGATTTGCTTTTGTTAGAAACTTAGTCTTGATAGTCTATATGTATAGGTTTTATCCTGTCAGGCCTTCCTGATTTGTTAAAAGCAGTTTCGTTTTGATCGCAATTGTTAGAATCTTCTAACAAAGGTGGTTAAGACGGAATTGATATTTTATTTACAAAAAGGAACAGGGGAAATATTTATGGCCTTGGCTTAGAATGCAAAAACTAAGAGAATGATACATTAGGCATTAAAAGGTGGGCAAATACTTGGCATAACTTTTGTTGGATTGATAGTTATTTGAACTCCTATGCAGCTCCAAGATGCTGGATGCTGGACTGATGCTGCGACTTTAGCTGCCACGCATTTAAAGGGATCTGATTATGCAAGGTTTCTGATTTTTTTATCATTGAAAAATTTTGACATTTCTTTTTTTTTATTATTATTATTTTACAGAATTTTCTATATACTTTTATCAATCAAGTTTCTTTCCATATAACTCTCTTTTATTAGCTTGCAGACTGCTTATTCACCTTCTGTGTTAATAAAAGTTTTTTATTCATGTTTCCTTAAGAAAAAATCAAGTTTCTTCCCATGCTGTTTGTTTATGTAGTAGCTTAACATATGCATCAATTCAATATCACACCTTCCTCCACCATGTTCGTCAAGTCAACAAAGCCTCAATCCATCTAACAGTTTAGTCATTCAGCCTTGTATGCAGCCATATTCTACATAATCCCCATCAGTCAATGTCTTCTATTTGCCTCTTCCCATACAACTTTTATTCTTCTAGTTCTTCTTTACTTGCATAACTGACAACTGCTTCTCAACATTCGATATTTTATTTTTTCATGGTACATTAGTATTTGATTTGATTTGATTTATCATTTAAACATAAAGATATTAAAAGAGAATAGTCTATTGTTCCTTTCAAGCTCATATACAAATGTTCAGCCTTGAAACAATTTGCACGGTAGATAACAAAAAGAAGTTTTATTCTTAATGCTGCTGTGGTGTTGCACAATTTGTCAACGTTTGAGAATTCAATATTACATGCGCTGCAAACTGCCGTGTTAGTTTGTTGATGGGTAGAAGTTATTTCACCATGTCATATTTCTGAATTTTTGCAGGGTATTGCAAAGGTGGGCTACTCACGTCCTTCACGTTGAACACAACATCTGGAGGTACAATCATTTTTCCTTCCATACCTCCTTCCTGTTAATTTTTGATTCTGTCATATTCTGAAGTTCAATAGTGTCCCAATGCAGGGCTCTTATATTGTTAGTCGCAGCTGGTGCATTGCAAGAGGCATTGGCAGCACTTCGTGAGACTCAACAACCTGACACAGCTGCCATGTTTGTTCGTGCTTGCCGTGAAATCTACGCAGAAACTTTCACAAAAATGGAAAATCCAGATGATGAATCAGAGTCAATAGGCAAAAGTATGCCAGTTAACTTACCTGGGTTGAACCCGGAGAATGAAGATGTTATTGCAGTTGTTGAATATTTTGGACAATACCAAAAAAAATTGGTTCATCTGTGCATGGACTCTCAGCCATTTTCTGACTGATTTATTGGACTGGGTCTAATATCAAGAAATTCCGGTCATGTTTGTGTCTGAGTGAAGGTGGTGCTTCCACTGGAGTGATCAGCTAAAGGCTGGTTGAAGAACTCCCCACTGGGTTTGGAATGATACCCATATGCCTTATACATTAGCAAAACATGCTCCTATTGAGTTGGCAATATGATCTTGATCACAACTTGAGAACTGGGGAATGTGCCTGGTTATTAACAGTTGAATCTGCTTGATCCAGCGACAGTGTAGCAGCATGGTTTCTTGGCGAAGTTGTATGTTGTAAAGAAGATAATTGAAAGATGGAAGTTTTTGTAGCTTATGTACAAATTGTTGGACGCCTCATCATTTTTCAGAGATACGTTTGTAGGAGTGGGCAGCGATGTTATTATTCTTATTGTTCTCTCCAGAAAATTCATTGTTTTGACTTGAGACAAAAAAAGAAACGTATAGTGAATATGTACTTCATAGTGTTTTTTTAAAAGGGAATATACACTCCATAGTTAGCCACCCACTGGTAGCATTTTTTGTAAAGAATCTCCTTCGCTAATTGTGTTATTATATTATTACTATTATTTTGTTACGATCACAAATTCTGAAAATACGGTTCTCTTACAAAGTTGAGAATTTAGGATAAATTGGAAATAATATGATTGGTTGATTCGAGAGAATGACTCTCCAACTGGTTGTTTCAAGGTAACCAATCTCCTAAGGAAATCAACAAAGTTCAATTACATAAAAATTCTGTCTGTTGGTCTATTTTCATTCATTTAAATGCAATTCTAAACTGACTAATCACTACATAAAAGGAACCATTATCCATCATCTCCTACTTGATTGCTGGGTTGCATCATTTAATTACATTAACCAATTTTGATTAAGATTATAGTATGCAAAGTAATGAACGCAGTTGCGCTTTATTGTTGCCATTGAAGCAAAGCAGGCAGCAGCTAAAGAAAAGTAACAGTTGAACATTTAAAATTGTCTCCAGGAATCACTGCACAGCTGCCCCCATCTCTCCATTTCTTTGACCAGTTCTGTCATTCTGGTTGGTACAAGTTATGCATCGTCAGATAGCTACTAGTTAAAATTTGCTTGGTTTCGGTAGGGGGGATGGAAATGCAAGTGCCAACAAATTGTTTTGAGTAAACTGCAAAATAGAATTCAAAGAAGGGTATTAAGGTGTAGGAAGTTATACCAAAATGGATTGTTTCCGGCCGGCCACATGTGGTTTGTGAACAATTGGCGTTGCTCCAAGCTCAAGACGTTCGCTATACATACCTTCATGGCATGGAAAGCCAGGGTGTTCTCCAATATGCAAACCAGGCGAACATATCAAAGTGAGGGGGAGATACATTACAATATGAATTGTGACAAATAAACTTCAACAATCTCTTTCCATCTCAAAAAGCTTTGAAAGTGCATTAACAACATTTAAGACAGTAACTGCAACAACGAATGAATGAAGTTAATGTATATGCCATATGGCTTCATAGCTTTGGATCTTTCCATACAATCAAGCAGAAAAGATGAAAAAAATTGGGAGATTGTGGCTTCGATGTTCTGGAGCAATGCATGCAAAGGATATTTATTTATCAGCACATGTACGTGAAATCATCCACAACTAATAATGAGTTACAGCCACAAAACTGAGGTTCTGGAAATGTTCATGAGAAAACAAGGCCTTGATGGTTATATACATGTAGCATCATTGATTGCTACCCTGACATTCCAGGTTGTTGTAAATCCTCCTGATGGCGTATGGCGTATGGCAAGACGGCTCAGGCGACCCTGAATCATCAGAACCTTGGCATACATCAAGGATTTCTATTTTCTCTAATTATTACCCAATTTCTTATACAAGGTTCTGGACTTTTAACATCAAAGGTTTTTCTGGCATCCCTTTTCATCATACTGTTGCCGATAAGCAGCTTACCAATCAAGCATAGATTTTTTATGTGGATTTTAATGGTGATCATGTGGATTGCAAAATCAGAAATCACATTCGACATATATATTCTCTCGGAATTGGACACTATTTAATGTCGGTTGTGTTGTAAAAGTCACTAGGCGCTAGTTGGGCGGTGGGCGCCTAGGCAATTCCTCGATGGAGGCTGGAGGCCGGAGAAGAAGAAAAGAAGAAAGTAGTTTAGGGGTTTTAAACCAACCCTAAAAAAAACCTTAACCTTCTTTCTTTTTCTTCTCCAACCTCCAACCCTAGGCGGTCAACGCCGCCTGGACACCTAGGCTGGCTGATTTGGCCATAATCGAGACGGCCAGTGACCGCCTAGGCCGATTTTTTACAACACTGAATGCCGGAGGTATTCCACTGTTGGTATAGGTTGGGTTGGTGAGAATTCTTATTCTTGTGCATGCAATACGTGTTATAGTTACGATGGTAAATATGTTAAAAACTTTCTCTAGTGTGGATTTGTAGTTTTATATGGAACTTGCTTTATGTTTTAGTTGTTCCAGCTGTTTTATGTTTTAGTTGTTATTAATATATTTATCAAGTTATTAAAGAATTCAAGGGAGGAAAGTTCTTCATTTAATCCGAGATAACCTCTCATTGATTTTGCAATTAAAATTTGCCTTTGCCCAACACCATGCTGATGAAGGCGAAAAGTTAGGGAGATTTCTGTCTTAATATGCAAGGCATCAGAACCTGCTTCCACCTATCTTTTATTTAGCAGTTGGAACAAAGCTGACCGGACAATAGCTACCTAGCAGTCTAGCAGCATAATTACTCATGCACCTTCTCATTGCCACATAAGCATATGAAAACTAAAAGAAAATTAAAATTGAGAATCAGTGAGCTTGAATGGCTTAAAATTCTCAAATTTTCATCATTGTCCTTCAGTTTTCTTAGCAGAAAGCAATTAGAGATGGACTCATTGACAAGACATACCTTCAAAATTCTCCGCATTCAATGAAAGAATCTCCTACGACATCGAGCAGATCCAAGCTCCTCATACTCGGCCTTGGTGACACACATCGCTTCAAAATCAGGACTAGATGCCAAAAGTGATCCCCCTCGCCACACACCTAAAATGGGACTGGACATGCAACAAAATGTTTTTATCAATTGGAAATGGTAGCTTTCTAAAGAAAACTTAATAGTACTTTTCAGAAAGAAGCATCTACTCTTCTTGAGTGGTTATCTTCACTTGATAGTCATCAGGGACAAGAGGCCTAAGCTCCATTTGTCTGCAATTTGATACATAAACATTGCTTGATGGCACTTCAACATAAATTCTAAGTATACAAGCTGAAAGAATAGAACTTACAGTCTCTCAGTAAATCGAGGAAATAATGTGCTTCCACCAGTTAATATAATGCTGTCGAAAACCAACATAAAGAAGGCATCAGTATATTAAAAAAATAAAAATAAAAATTACTCCATGACTTAACAAAACCACCTTTCATAAAGTACAGAATGAAGATAAGGATGGCAAGAATTAACAGCTCGAACGATGCACTCAGCTAGTCCAGCCTCATTCATTCCTGCAAAGACAGGCTCAGATCAGACCTTTGTGATCAATGACAAAAGACTCTTTACTTGTCCTATGTCAATACACAACATTCATATAACTTCAATGTTTTTAACGATATTCTCTAACCTAACCCATACTTTTAACATATCGCCAAAAATAAGAAAAGAACATCTGCAAAGGTAAAGATTACACATACCCAAATCTGCAGGTTGAAAGATCATTTCTGGGACAAGGAAGCGTTCATTTGTCAAGTCGAACTCCTGTACAGATAACAAATTGTTGTAAATCAGCAAAGTTAGGAAACGGGCAGGAGACTGAATTCCAAAAAAAATGGGATTACTACATTTTTGGTCAAATCGATTCTCTTTCTGTCCTTACGCTCCTCTGTATCGTCTATCTGAACCATGCCCTTCTGTGTCTCTGATGGTTGAGGTGGAGATCCATCATCCAAAGTGAGATACCTCTGAGATGCATCCGGGTCTTTAACAAAGCCCTTGGTGTATGTGACACCATCAGGAAGGACGTATGTGCACCACAATTGATTGTCCTTTCCACGTTTCCTGTAAAAATACTTGCAAATAAAATATCAAAAATCCCTTTGGATATCACCATACAAACACACACAAAAAGCAGAGTGTCACCCAGTCAATACACCAAACTTAATTTGCTTAACAGATATATTCTTGTTTCCCATTAGTCAAAAGATTCTATATTGTTCAAACAAAAAATGCAAGTAAATCATTAACCAGAGCAGCCGAAGAAAAAGGGAACCTGGCAATATGAAGATCACGGGAGACATCAAGCGAAACAAAACACAACTTCTCCTTAACATCATCGATAATAAAAGTCTCATCCATGACATTGATAGCACGATACGAGATTAGCTCTTTCAAGTAATTGGTCAAGGCCTTGCCACCCAAGTCGATCCTCTTCGCGGCATAATTCACCGTGAAGTTCTGGAACACTGGCGCTGCGTGGGTGAAACTGAATCCACAGTCAACCACCAAGCTACATTGGGTCTTCGACACCAGCCCATCCGGCCTCCGGCTGGCCTCGTAAAGGTGCACCAAAGACGGCGAGTCTGCCACGAACAGCGACTTGAAGTTGAAGTCCTCGAAGACAAGCTCGTCGGTGGCGCGTTGAATGGAAGGGAGGGTAAAGAGTGGTTCGGTGAGTAAGAGAGAGGAGGAGGAGGGAGCGACGTGGAGGAGAGAGGAGAAAACGTGGGCCCAGATGTCGCGCTGGAGGTCGGTGTTGATAAGGTAACCGCGGTCGATGGGGCGACGGAGGGCGGCGGAGGTAAGGTCTTCGGAGTTGGAGGGAGATGGGTGTAGGAATTTTTTGGACGAAAGAGGACGGTAAAGGCAGTTGGGTATGGTAACCACCGGGTCACGATCGCCGCCGTGACCAGCTTTTATAAGGCCTCCGCCGTTGTCAAGAACGACGACGTTTGACATGTCCAGCGACCACGGATGAGCTCTGAGCTCTACCCTCTACTTGCTGCCTTGCTGCTGTGAGATTCAAATTCGTCAGTTTGGCCAACAATAAATAAAAATGGAAGGGTTTTAGAGGCAGCGAAAATATGTTTTTTTGTTTTTTTTTTTAAAAAAACAAAACATTTTAATCATTTTAAAAACATACGAAAACTTCGTTGCACCGCTGTCACAGCTTAGAGTTCGTTCACTCTACAGTCTACACACTTTAAAGTTGAAATATGAGAAGTACAGTGCTCTCAAACAAGAATGATTTCTTTAATGCTTTTACAAATGAATGAGCTAGCTCTCAGTATCTGTTTGATTCAACAGCTCTTCAACATATTTTTTAAGTTTCTGAGTAACGATAATAAATTATAAAAATAAAGTTAAAATAATTGTATTATCTTATTATCTAATTATAACTGATGAAAAAACAAAACTCCAAATGTATAGTAACATAGCAAGGGTAGGTTGACCACTTGACCTTAATAAATGCTCTAGTCTATCGAACTAGGAGTCTAGGACTATTAATGCTTCTACATATGATGGAAGGGTTTTTGAACAGGACTAGCATAGTAGCATACTCTATTACTCTTTTTCCGTTGAGCTAGGTTGAACTTTGTAGATTAATTTTAGTATTTTATTTTTGGGTTTTTAGTAAAACTGTCCTATTTTAAGGACCGAATTGTAAATTTACCATAAAGTCCAAATAAATTGCAAAACTGCCCATTCCTACCCTTTTGGCATGTATTCATTCTATTTGACCTAAACTCCCAAATCATCTGCCCACCCAAATCCTTTGTCCACCCACCGTCTTCGACGTCCTTTCCGATCCAACCGTAACTTCTTTGTCGATACGTTGGCATCGTAGTCGATACCCAACCACCAATTCTTCGTCGACGTCACAGTGATTGCGATTCGTCGTCGTCGGTTGTCGATGACGGCGATGACTGTGTTCTCTCTTCCTCATCTGGAATTTTTTCCTTTCGATCTGAATCTGCCGCCTCCGATGACGATGGACGGTGCCATGACGACGATGATTGCTTCTTCTTTTTTCTTTATTTACTTTATTGAGATGTTTTTTATGTGTTCCTTTTCTTCAAGCATCAGACTTTCTCTTGAAAATTATATCTATGACGATGATGATGAACAAAAAGGAAGAAAAAAAAAAGAACCAAAAAAGAAAAGAAAGAAAACTGGGTATGAGAAATTTTATGATAAAAGTCTCTACTTTGTTAGGTTATGTGTAGATTAGTTTATGGGTTATGGGTATGAGTTTCCATGCACATATGAATTGAAGTAATTTGCAGTTTTATTCCTGTTTTTAATGTTTTTAATGTCTATTGTTGGATGGTTGTGGTGGATCAAGATAGTATTTTGATATTATGACATTCACCATTGAAATGTATGTGAGTTATGGTAGTGAAGTAGGAGACAGAAGAAAGTAATTGTCTGGTGAGAAGGCACGCTTGTTTAGAACCATTTATTGCATATGTGATGTGGATTCTTTTACAATCTGTCTTTGATCCGGTTGGTTTCATTTTTATTTTATTTTTTATTTTGTACTGATTCTTATTAGAATGGTATTTTTATGATATAGTGCATAAGTTATAACTTTATGCTGCCTTTTCATGTGATGTAGGAACATAAGGAAATAGAACCAGAAAAAGAGATTGGAAAACACAGCAATTCAATTCTTTATTCAATTCATGAAGTCTAACCTATAAAAGGCTCTAAATGGACCTTTTATAAAGATCAGATACATGGTATAAATACAAAGAGTTAAAATAAAAAACAAACACCTAAAGATAATAACCTGAATCAATTATCTCTAAAGGAGATAATATCTAAAGATAAATAATAAAAGATAATATCCATAAAATCTCTAATCATCTTTTCGGAATTTACGTCTAACGTAAGTTCTTAAATCTCTAACCACTTTCCCATCATTCTCCCCCGGTTGAAAAGAACTCGTCTCCGACGAGTGGTGCTGTAAATAATCTTCCAATAGGGACGGGGCAAGACCACGAACTTCGGACTCCGAAATCCAAGTGTCCTCAGTCGAAAAACGTCCGTGCCAACGAACCAAAAATTGTCGACAACCACCCTGAGTAGAGGCAATAAGGCGATCATCCAAAATCTGTTCAATCTGATCGACATAAGTGGCTGCTACAGACGGAATGCAAGGCAATGGGCTACCAGAAGGACCTGCAGAGATATCAGAGATGATAACAGGGGGCTCGAACGTACCACTGTAAGGATATAAGTCTGATATGTTAAACACTGGACTAATTGTTAAATCAGCAGGCAAATCAAGCAAATAAGCATTAGAACCGAGCTATTTGAGAACGTGAAAAGGGTCAGTGGCACGAGCATGCAATATTTTTAACAAAATGTGGGGGAAAACGGACAGGGCATATGCGAACCATGACAAAGCCACCCTCCCTAAACTCTAACGGTCTACGGTGCACATCAGTAGCCAATTTATAGTTATCATTACTTAATGCAATTTGGCGACGTACTTCAGTATGTAAGTCATGCATATGAGTGGCAAAATCAGTAGCAAATTTAGACATACGTGACTCAAGCGATAATGGTGCTAAGTCAATAGGTTGACGAGGTGAAAGGCCATGAACAATCATAAATAGGCTTTTTCCGGTGGTTCGGTGGATAGAGTTATTGTAAGCAAATTCAGCCATAGGAAGAAAAAGGTCCCAATTACCAAGTTTATCACTCACCACACATCTAAGAAGGTTGCCTAAACTACGATTAACGACCTTAGTTTGACCATCAGTTTGGGGATGAAAGGCAGATGAGAACTTAAGGTAGTACCAAATAATTCCTATAAAGTCTTCAAAAATAACTCATGAAACGTACATCACGATCAGACACTCATACAAACCATCGGGGGATTTGAAAGCAGTTTTCCACTCATCCCCAGGGCGAATCCTGATTTGGTGATACCCACTACGTAGGTCTATTTTAGAAAACCATTGAGCACCAACTAACTCATCTAACATGTCCTCAAGTCTAGGAATAGGAAACCTATACTTGACTGTGATTTTATTAATGGCTCGACTATCAACACACATTCACCAAGATCCGTCCTTCTTTGGAGTAAGTAGGATAGGAACAGCGCAAGAGCTAAGACTATGACGGGATCAAAATGGTCATCAGAAAATCTTTTATGGAAATCTCTACGGTCATCATAGGGGTTCATATAGTGGTCAAAATTCCGACAAGGAAGAAGATTAGGTGGACGCCTAACGTCATGATCCTCAACAGGGGGACCTCTAAAGGCATGCATAGGTTGTCTATATTTATCAGGTTCATCATCAGACTCGGGTCGAAAGGGTTGTGCATTCCTATGTAAAGGGAGGACCCTAGAGGATGAAGCCCTAAGGCCTATATTGGATGAACTCGGATGTATATGACTTGGGACTTGTGTACATTGACTGATGGTAGACCCAGTAACATGTTCTTCCATAGATTGTTTACCTCTATCCCTAGGAGAGTGGTGAGTGTTAAAATCAGTTATTCGGGCCTCGATACGGGTAAAGGTATTACGCATTTCAGTTGTAAGGTCAAGTATTTGTTTCCCAATGTCATTTTGGACTGTCGTGATTTTGTCATTAAGATCTTGGTTAGATTTTTCAAAGTCTTGTTTGGTAACCATTATGTGTACGAGTAAAGTGAAAACAAGTAATAATTAAAATAAAGTAGCTGTATGTGCACAATAAACCACATATGACTCTAAATGGTTTGTTTATAGGATAGTGTACGCAATTGTGAACAATACACCAGGTAGGTTCCCAGGAAAGGGTGAAGGGTCACAATGGACACACTTGAAAACCAGCCTCCTTAGACAGAACTTTCCTAGACATGTACGTCCACAACCAAATACTCAAATCCAATAAACGGTTGACTAATACTATGGTTTTTTTTTTGAATGAATCCGCTTGTGATTTATGAAAGAAAAGAAAACTAGAATAAAAGCAAAATAACAAAAAGAAAAAAATATTAAAATAAAAATGAATAAAAAGAAAAATAATTAAATAAATAAAATTTAATAAAAAGGTTAAATCTAAGCAAATAAGTAAGAAAAGCCTGCAAATTTAACAAAAAACCAATTAATAGCGAAATCAGAATAGTCAACCTTTCCTCCGAAGTAAGCTAACCGTTGATGAACTGAAATGTGTTGATGTGAAAAATTACTGAAAAGTCCCTCCAGATTGTATAATTACGAAAGACCCCATGAAGTATGTGTATTTGCAAAAAACTCCAGTAAGTTTCGTGATTAGCACAGAAGCCCAGGCAAATCTCCACCAGACCCTCCAACTGTTAGAAATTGTTGTGAAGGACCTGGTCGACAAACCAACCACCCGAACACCCGTAGACTGGAAACTGAACCTTTGGGTCGAAGAAGAGGACGTCGGCGAATCGGCTGGGCTCGGCGGTGAGAGGCCACGCTCTAGTGATCGGCGGTGGCCAGTTGTTTGTGACGTAGATCTACGATAATCGAGGCAGATCTGGACGTCGGCGATGAAGGAAAAAGTGACGGCCGACGTTGTCTGTCTCTGATGGTACCGTCGGTGGAAGCCATGCACGGTCACCGGCGGTGGCGCGTGAGGGTGGCGCGTGGGGGCGTGTACAGCCGGAAATGGAGGATTCTGGCGTGTGTATGTTGTCTGGCTAGGTGTGTATGAAGTTTTGTGGACTGATTTGTGTGGAAAAAAAGAAAGAAAAATTGATGGAAATAAGTGGGAGCGAAAAAAAAACGGCTCTGATACCAATTGATGTAGGATCAGAAGGAAATAGAACCAGAAAAGAGGATTGGAAAACACAGCAATTCAATTCTTTATTCAATTCATCAAGTCTAACCTACAAAAGGCTCTAAAGGGACCTTTTATAAAGAACAAATACAAGATATAAATACAAAGAGTTAAAATAAAAAACAAACACCTAAAGATAATAACCCGAATCAATTATTTCTAAAGGAGATAATATCTAAAGATAAATAATAAAATATAATATCTAGAAAATAACAAAAGATAATATCCATAAAATCCCTAATTATCTTTCCGGAATTTACGTCTAACGTAAGTTCTTAAATCTTTAACCAGGGTTTGGAGAAAAAACTAGAAGTGAAATCTCAATTTTCAACACAAAAACCTAAAAGTGATGATGCAGCAAGACAGTGATGAGATTCAAAGGTTAAAGAAGTATTCCAGAATTTAGAATTCAAAAGAAGTACTTTGTGTAAAAGATGAACATTTTTATTTTCTTTTAACACTGACAGATTTACTTACTGCACATTTAATTGTGTTGATTGCATTAGGTATTTCAGATGCATTAGTTTATGTATATGGTTTGGAAGAACATTAAAATATTTTCGTCATTTGTTTGATTCCCATGAGTCAGCTGCTTTAAGACAAAACATGAGCATTTTTAACTTGTGTTGAGGCTTTTGCTGACTGATGATGCAGATTCTCATGTCTGTCTCTGTGTGATGTGAGGAAACTGAATGAATGACTCCTATGAATTACTTGATGAGAATTTCATATTTGGATGGTGTTGAATTTCGTAGAAACTTTACATGATAATATGGCGGTAGAGTCGGGACTTAGGAAGACTACCATTGTTTCATGTTTGGAAACAATACATTATTTCATTATAAGGGACTTAGGAAGACTACCATTGTTTCATGTTTGGAAACAATCCATTATTTCATTATAAACAAATGCACGCTTTTCATCTTCAATCCTAAATAATTCAATAAATATCATTTATCATTAAATTATATATTATTTCAAATAACAAAAATGAAAACACCAAATGTATCCACAATTATAAAAGATTTCGGAGCCTTAAGAAAATCATCGGGTCGGGGTGACCCCAATATCGGGACAGCATGATCCAATGATTTTTTTCGTCGGGTCAAGGCGACCTGATATCGGGTCAGGTTGACCCGATGATTTATACATAGTTAAAAAGTTTGGAAAAAAATATCGGTGACCTTAACCAGATGGTTTTTTTCATCGGGTTGGGGTGACCCGATATCAGGTCAGGCTGACCCGATGACTTTTACATAATTTAAATGTTAGGAATAAAAGCATTGGGTCAGCTTGACCCGATATTGGGTCACCCCAGCCCGATGAAAAAAAGTACCCGGTCAACCTAAATCGATATTGGGTAACCCCAAATCTGATGGTTTTTTTCTCCACCAAATTCTATCTTCTTCATTTTGTCCCACTCACCTACCCCGTTTCTTCTCCGCCGACCAACATCAAATAGTTCTTCTCCGACGAAATCTAGCCGAAGACTTCACACACTCCAGGCCTCAATTGGGAATTATTTTTAACTGTTAATTATCCACCACCACTCTCAGCTCCTTTCAGTTCATCTCATAAATTCGACCCACAAATTCAGCTCATTGGAAACAAGAAAATCTTAACAATGGAAAAATACGTTCCACCCAAAGAAAAACCCACCTGTAATGGGTGTCGAATGTATTTTCCTACCATAAAATTCATTATCACAATTTCATCATTCAAATCTTGAACCCAATAGCAATTTGCTTTAAGTGTGATTTCTTTTCCAATGAAGATGAACAAAAACAAAAAAAACCAGATCCAGTAGACTATCAAAGGAAAATAAAATGATCTGGGATTACATGCATATGTTTCGTTGGTGCTAGGAAATTTTTATATAACTTGTGACTTGACTCGGTTGAACGAAATGGAGAGAACTAGAGGTTGGAAAGAAATGAAGTTTCAGGGCAAATTTGGAATGAATGGTATCGAGGAGAAAACAATGTCTATTTGATATTGAAGAGAGAGGAAAAACTAAAATTAATCTAAACCATCCACAGATTTAATATACACGTGTCATCAGATCCTCAACCGAGGATCCTAGTTAAGGCAGCAAAATTCCTCGATCCGCCCCAAACCCGTGGGGCTCCGACCCATTTGGAGCGTGTTTAGAACAAAAACAAACGGGTAACAGAGCGAGTTTAGGGCAAATTTCTTGATCCGGTCGAATTATCAGGTCGGGTACGAAGCGGTTCCTTTTACCCCGACCCGTCCCGTGTATATATATTAAAAAATGTTGTATGCATTTTGTATTTTTGTTTAAATCATTTTAGGATTTATATTTTATCCTTTAGTATGAATTTAATGTTTATTAAACATAATCATTGTGTTATATTAAATTTAAATTTACGTAAACAAAACGTGTCAAACGAGGCATGTTTGGGGAACCTTTGCCCCGTTTGGATCGGATTTGGGATAGACTTTTTTAACCCGGTCGGGTTACGGGTCGGGTTTGGGACGAACATTAAAAAGTGGGTTTCAGGTTTGGGGCAGCCCCGACCCGCCCCATTGCCACCCCTAATCATAGTCCTTTTGAATAAGGATTTGGACACACCAAATACATGAATCGACAATCTCCTAAATATCTCTCTCTACAAACACCAAAAGCTCATTTAGCTATATGGTGTAAAGAAATGGTCTTTTGAATTCGGAAAGACTCCGAGAGTTCAAAACTGATTTTTAAATATTTTTACAGTCCATATATGCCTTCATCATATGACTAAATAGGACATTGAAGAATCTTCTAGAAAATATAAAAATCCTGACTCAATAGAATGAGAATCCTACTAAATTCTTATAATCTAAACTAACTGAGACCAGTTGATAAACATGATGAGAAAGAATGATAAAAAACGATCAATTTATCTTTGAGATTTGATAATAATCTCATACTTTCGTTAACTAAGTGAAACTTCTTTATCTCCAACTATAAAATAAAAACTAAATACAATAGATGAAAAACTTACTTGAAATATTCACAACTTTATATTAATGATGATTTGATTACAAATGGGAGAGAAAATTAAAACAGAGAGAGAGTATGAGCATTCGTTGTTTTTTAGAAAAGCTTTGCCTTTGATGCGCTAGTTACTATTATTAGAGCATCTCCAATGTAAAAATGGTTTGCATATAAATTATTGTTGACATGACAACAATGTCAAGAGACTTGCTTCTTACGTGACATAAATATGGACTTGATAGACGATCGACTTAAATTTTGGTCTCCAATATTTTCGTTTAAAACACATTTTGTTTTAATGACGTGTCCAATTTTATTTTCTATTTTCTTTTTTATTTTATTTACTTACCAAAAATATATGAAAAATTAATATCAATTTTAAATGTTTGTTGAGTCAATCTAAAAAAGTTCAACAGGCAGTCTGAAAGTACACGGTCATGTTGGCAATGTTTAATATTTTTTTTGTCACGTCAGTTTGAGGTTAAATATGCACGATTGCATTGGAAAAGATTTTTTAAGGAATTTCTATTAATCTTACGTGACATTTCTTTTTTTCACAAGTCACACTTGCATTGGAGATGCTCTTAAAGAGAGCTTCTCCTTCCAATCCACAAATTATCTATTTATATTCAAATTTAATTCTTTTTGTTAATGACAATTTTAACTTGAATTAAAATTAAAAAAAACTTATAAAATATACTCCAAACTAATTAAATTATTTTAAAAAAATTCTCTCTCCTAAATTATTAGATTAAATATTACATATTAAACTCCCTCTCCTAAATTTGTTATGGGGTCAAAAAAATATTGGCACTATTTGAAGGGGGTGTTGTGCAAATATCACCACTTTACTAATGTATGTTTAAAAAGCATCATTTAACGTGTTCAGACGAAAATACCCCAAAATATTAAAACAGTAAGGAATTTATCGTTTTCTAAGTCAGAGAGAAGTAACAGTCAAACCGACGGGAAACTAATCGACGGTGAAGTGACCGGAACAAGATTACACGAGAACAGCTGTGATTGAGAAAGGTAAGATTATTTTTTTTTTCATCGTTTTTGTTGTTGTTAACTTGCATTACATGTTAGAATTGAGTTTTGTTGATAGGAATTGTAGAAACCAGTTAAAATAGAGATGTGTGAATGGTTGTGGTTTAGGTTAGGGTTTGTAATTTAGTTGAATATCAGTTGAGGAAGATGAAATCTAGGTTATCGAGACTTTTTACAAGAGAATCGAGCTTATTTGTTGTTGAGTCGAGCTTTTATTTTCGTGAAAATTAGGTTTTGGTAAGTCGAGCTTATTTTGTAATGTTTCGAGCTTTTTTTTGAATTGGATTGAGCCTTTTTGAAAGGGGTCGAGCTTTTTTGAAAATGATCTAGCTTTTTTGAAAAGGAATCGAGCTTTTTTCAATAGGGTCGAGCTTTTTTTTGAATTGGATCGAGCTTTTTTTAAAGGTATCGAGCTTTTTTGAAAAGGGATCGAGCTTTTTTCAATAGGTTCGAGCTTTTTTTTCATTGAATCGAGCTTTTTCATCATGACATCGAGCTTTTTTTAAATAACATATAGTTTTTCTTACAAAGGATCGAGCTTATTTGTTCATAGGATCGAGCTTTTTTCTAAATTTTCGTGAAATAATTAGCTTTTGGTAGGTCGAGTTTTTTTATATATAAGGATTCGAGCGTTTACTGAATAGGATCGAGCTTTTTTGAAAGGGGTCGAGTTTTTTTTACATTGGATCGAGCTATTTTGTTATGGGATCGAGCATTTTTTCATAGAATCGAGTTTTATTTTAAAGGGTCAAGCTTTTTTGTCCTTGGATCGAGCTTTTGTGTTATGGGATCGATCATTTTTTTTCATAGGATAGAGTTTTTTTTTTAAATGGTTGAGCTTTTTTCTCCTGGAATCGAACCTTTTTGTTTTAGGATTGAGCTGTTTTTACATTGGATCGAGACTTTTAATTTTGGTTACCAAATTTGTTCTGTTTAATGATGTTGTATTTCTGTTACATTGCAGATGAGAAATAGATTGAGGGTAAGGATGCACGTTTGAGGAATGAGGATAGATATATGTCCCTTCATCCCCATCCCCACTTCCTAGACCCTTCCCCCATCCCCCCCCCCCCCCCCCCATTTCCCCATTTGGGGAAAACGGGGATGAGGATGTTTAGGGGGAGGTACCCCCATCCCCATCTCCATCCCCAATTCCCCATTTTTTCCTGTTTTCTCGTATCCTCCGTTTCCCCATTTTTCCATTTCCTTATTTAATTAAAAATTAAAAATTATATTAAAAATAAATAAACCTTTCATTACAAATAAAAAATACCAATGCATTACAAAGTCAACATAAAATGTTTCAAATAATTCAAATATATATTATAATTGTATTTATATACTTTTGGGGGAAATGAGGAAATGGGGAAATGGGGAAATGGGGATCTCCATCCCCAACCCCATTTCAATTTAATTGTGGGGGAAATGGAGAAATGGGGATGGGGAGGGGTCCTCCCATCCCCATCCCCATCCCCATCCCCATCCCATCCCCATCTTAATTTGGGGATGAAAACCATCCTCCCCCCCCCCCCCCCCCCCCCAATTTCCCCATTTTCTCCACATAAAAAATCCCCAAATGGGGATGGGGGTGCGAGGATTTGAGGCCCCGGGGATAAATGTGCATCCCTAGTTGAGGGATTCGCTTAAAACTGCAGAAGGAGACTAGTACGAGAGCAAATTGACTCGACACAACCATTTTGATGCCCTTGGCCATATAGTCGACGCACTGAACCGTTTCCCTGCAGAATTTGCAGATGAAGATCGGCGTCGGTTCATGGCGTCATGTTTCAAGCATTTTCTGACGATACATCGGGAGATGAAGTTTTAAGGTGGTATTATCCATCAGTTGCTTTTGAGAGAGCTGTATCATAACGGCCCAACAGATGAGATGCAGTTCATGTTAGGGAATCAGTCGGTGAGGTTTTCAAAGGTAGAATTTTGCCTGATCATCGGACTACGGTTTGGAGTTGTACCAGACACGACCAAGTTTGCAGCAGTGGAGAATGGCATACATCAGTGGTACTTTCCTGAAGCCGATGAGGTGTCGTTGGAGGAGATTAGGGGTGTTGTCACCGTCGCAGAGTTTGAAAAGGTGTACGATGTTGTCAAGCTCTGCCTCATATATATGCTGAATTGGATACTGATGGGGGTGGATGAGAGATTCAAGATTCCAGTTTAGCAGTTTCGGCTGGTTGAGGATCTCGATGCGTTCAAAGCATTCCCGTGGGGTGCCCACATGTACATGCATTCTATTTACTCATTCAAGCATGCGCTTGATGGGCGACGAGACGGGTTCGAGCGACGTCAACAGGAAAAGGGCGATGACGTACACACGGTGGAGACCTACAACATATACGGTCTATCTCATGCCTTATTGGTAAGAACTTCGAATTACAAGTTGTACTTGATTGGTGTTGTCCTAAATGTTATGGTTAGTTATCGAACTTATCTTTGATGCAGGTATTTGCTTTCGAGGTGATCCCTGATTTGGCCAAAGAGTTCGGTGCCCGGAGGGTTACTGATCTAACTCCCCGTATTTTAAAGTGGGAGTTGACCAAACAACCGAGAGGGAAGAAGCTGGTAAAGATTTTCAAAGCCAGGGTACGTATTTAATTTGTTAATATTTTTATTAGTTAGTATTTGTACAATTACATTGTTCTAACTAATATTTCAGATGTTTACGAGGAAGGAACTGGTGCTGACACCAGCTTAGAGACAGACACTGTACTATACCAGACTAAACGATGGGGGGAGCCTGTATGTAAAAGATGACAGGGATGATATGCCGCCTCCGGTCCCTAATCAGGCTACCTTTGGCGGGATCAGAGGTACAGAAGGTGGGGGTTTAACAGACAGGACCAGTGACAGTGAGGGATCTGAGCCCGCTGCTGGGGGTTTAAGGCCCAGCGACAGTGAGGGATATGAGACCGACCCTCAACGAGAAAGGCATAGGCATAGGCGGGTTCAGTTTACCACCCCCGGACATGGTACATCTGTAGGGGATTCCCGTGGGCCTCGGTCAGCCTGGTGCCTACTTCTACAGTCTCCCAACAAAAAAAAATCGTAAGACATTCTATTTCATTCACGTGCTTAGATATTCTTTAAGAACGATTTCTAACGGTGTTTTATTTGTCCAATTGCAGAGGTAATTGTGGTCCCCATACTTTGAGACTTATCGAGTACTTACTGGCAGGTCGAAGGTCTTTTGATTGGTCAGATAACGACATGGGGATCATTCGGGAGAAAATGGATGTGGAGATTTTTTGTAACTCTAGGCCCGCCTAGTGATTGGTTGTATATTACCATTTTTTATGTACAAACACATGTAATTAATTCATGAACATTAATTAATTCATTATTCATTCATTAATATTAATTCATTCATTATTCATTCATTAATATTAATTCATTCATTAATAAGTAATTATTGCAATTCTAAATTATTACAATCTGATACAATTCCAAATGTTTACAATGTGATCAAAACTTTGTCATTCATTCCCTATTAGAGTTAATGTTAAGGCACGTCTGTTTGTTGTGTCCAATTGAATGACAGATGCTACACTTGTGGCGGTATTCATCGGGAACACCTCTGATTGGACCTTCATTAATCATAGGTGGATTAGAACATCTCCTGGAATTATGCCCTGGTTGTCCACATCTTTTACAAGATTGTGTAGTTGTCCTCTCCGAAGACGAGACATGGTGACCCGCCCTCGGGAGTCCTCCTTGTCTCCTAGAGTTTGGATTCAAAATCACCCTCTGAGCAATGTCAGATGGCACAACCCAAGTGGAAGGATGGACCACCGGCATAATAGGAACCAAGTACTGGTCAATAAGTGTATGTCTCTTGTAGTAGTCCGAACACAAAGTTGTCAAGTCCAAGTTTCACTCCCTGTAAAAAACATTGAAAATGATCAGCTTCACGTTTCAGTAATAATCAACTCACAGTACAACTTGAAAGTAATGTACCGTGCCGCCGCACGAGCGTGAGAACAGGAAAAATGATCCATTTGGAATTTGTTGCAAGTTCAAGTCTTCTGGGCTAAGTCAACGGTCCACTGTTTTCCAGACCGCTTGACCGAGAAAATATTCCAGTCTACTGGATTTACGGTCAAAAAACCACACTTCTCCACACATTTTAAGAGCACAAGATGTGCTGCATCGGTCAACTGATGACGCATGGTTTATGTAGCTCTATAGCGATCGTGAAACCACCGTTGCAGCATATTCCTAATGAACTCAACCAGAGTCAACATAGGCAGTTGGCGTGTAAATTTTAGGCATGAGTTTATGCATTCTGCAGCATTTGTTGTCATCACCATGTACCTTCTTTCCAGGCAGTGTACACGGGACCACTTGTGTGGACCGGCATTAATTATATAATCATATGCATTCTGATGCAAGTTTCTTAACTCTTTCATATGCCAGTTATATTCAAACTCGGTGTATGCACGGGCTTCTTTGTCCATTATTGCAGCAACATCCTTCCTATGAAATAGCTTCTTAATATTTTCACAAAGTGCCAGCAACATATGGTATGGGTGGAATAAGGGAACACTTTAGAAATCCCTGCTTCAATGCTTGCATGCCTATCGGAGATGAAAACTAGCTCATCAATATGACCTAGGGCACCCTTCAAGCAATCCAAAAACCATTCCCATGAAAGGTTGTTTTCTGAGTCGCCATACCCAAAAGCAATTGGATACACCTGTTTGTTCCCATCTTGTGTTGTTGCAACAAACATTGTACCCCGGAATCGTCCCTTCAAATGGGTACCATCAACAGCAATGACTGGACGTATACACATCCGGAATCCTCTAAGTGAGGCACCAATCGACATGAAGAAGTACAAAAATTTACCATATTCGTCGCACTGTAAGTCAGTGATTGTGACGGGATTTTATTGTTACAAAACGTAACCAAATGATGGAAGCAGTTGGAAATGCATTCCATATGTCAGTGACAACGCATAATCGAGGACGGCGTGTGCCTTACTGTACATGATTTGGATTCCATACATTGATTTCATGTAGGCGATTATGTCCTTCGGACGCATTAGTCGACCATCTTGTTGTTGAAGTCTAGGTGCAATAACTTCTCCAATTATGACTGCACTAGCTTGTCGGTGCCGACGGTGAATTTCCTTTAACGGACATGTGTGTTCGTTGACAAAACTTCTTACGTGAAAGTATGTGTATTCATCTCTCCTCACCGCTCTTAACTTCCACGTACAATTTCCCATCAAACAAACTAGATGTAATGTTGTCTTATTGAACCTTTTCACCTTCCACTCGAAGTTCTGCCGCATTGCAAAATGGTCTACTAGTCTCTTCAAATCCTTTTTTGTTGGAAAAAATTGCCCTTTATATATCATGCTTGTAGGTTCATCTTCAACCAAGTTTCTACTTCCACCCATACTAAATGAGTATGATTCTGCTCCTGGAACAACCCATGTTGTGGCATTATCAGAATCATCTGGAGTTACATTAGTCCGGACCTCGGAGGTCCCAGCTATATATGGTGCACTAGAACTAAATCTGTGTACATGTCTTACACGTCTTTTCGTTTAGACAAGTTCTTCATCATCCTCATTGTCCTCTACATTTTCTACAGAATTGAAATTGCTCTCATTATCCACCTCATGATTCACCCCAACATTCAGTGTTGTATTCTGCTCATTGTTGATGTCATTGTAAATCTCATTGTATTGGTGGTTGTACTGCCTACCATTCATCTCAATTTGACAACCAAATACATCGTCGAATTAAGGTCCCGGTGTATTATCATGGGCGGCTACTTCCGCTGGGACAGCACATATGTTTTCCCGACCATCAATCCCACTTCTTTCTGTGAACAACTGGTTGCTTCTGCCTGACGACCGAAATTGTTGGGTGTTATCACGATCAGGGATTTCTTCACCAATGACACCTCCTGCTGGCCTCTCGATTAGACTAACACATACTTGAGGGATCACCCTATCTTCCCCTAGCATGAACTGAACATTATCATTGTTTCTTATAAATGTACGACATGTAGTCTCAGAAACAATTGATAGAGACTGTAGATCAACACTGTATTTGTTCTCATCAAACTTCACAATGGTTTGCACGATCGACACCAGTTCGTCGTAACTCAAATTCTTTGACACATACAAACCTTGGTTATCGGAACCTAAATACCTCTTATTTCTGTCGGGTAATTGCTCCCATCGACCGTTGTAAGATATGACTATTCTCATCCTATCCATTGTCCTGTCAAAATCATCATCAAAAATCATTATTAAGAAATAAATATTTAATATTAAATTTACAATTATAAAGGATTAAACAAAAATCAAAAGTGTAAGCGATCGAGTTTTTTTTGTACTGATCAAGCTTTTTTTGTACATGATCGAGCCGTTTTTATACATGATCGAGCCGTTTTTGTACATGATCGAGCTTTTTCTAACGGGATCGAGCTTTTTTTGTTCATGACCGAGCTCTATTTGTACATCATCGAGCTTTTTTTAATATAACTCGAGCTTTTTTCAAATATGGCTTTTACCTTGTGCAATATCTAGAATGAAGCTCGTTTTCTGAAGAGATACCCAGAGTAGTTGATTGATTTTCAGACAACTTTTTTGGACGATAGCTTTTAAAGAATAAAGAATCGATTATTTAAGGGCAATTTCGGTAGCTCACCATAATAGGTGCTTTTTAAACTTAACTTATTATAACGGTGACATCATTGGAACTCACAAAAAAAAGGTGACATTTCTCATCATTTCCACATTTGTTATTATCATATTAAACACTCTCTCTCCATTTTTCAAATAAAAAATAAAAAAATTCTTAGGATCCGTCCTGTAAGCGTTTTTCAGTAGTTGTTTTTCAAAAATGAAAATGAAAATGAAAACAGTATTTTTGGTTTTAGTTTCGAATTCTGAAAACACAACAGGTAGTATATACTGAAAGCTGTATTTCAAAAATAAAAACGGAAAAAACACGTCTGGTAAGTTAACCGAAAACTATTAAAAATTGAAATATCAATTTTGACATTTTGTTTAATATTATTAGAACTATAAACAAATTAATGAAATAATTAACCAATATAAGTTTTGTATTGTAATTTTTAAATTAAACGAAAGTAATACATCAAAAATTAATTTAAAAAAACATATCAAAAAATTAATTAATCAAAACAAAAATCTTAAATTATAAATATATAATTATATAATATATATATATATATATATTTATATAATAAAAATATAACTGTAATATATATATACATATTATTACATATATTATAATAATATATTATATTTTTATATATAATAATACATTATATAAATATATAATATTTGATATTTTATATTATTATATATATATATATTATATTAATTAATATTATATAATATATATACATAAAATATATAATATTATAATATATAATAATTATAATATATATATAATAATTATAATATATATATATATATATATATATATATTATTGCATGAATGATTTTAGTTCTAGTTGGAAATAAATTATTTTGTAATATATATATATAAGGGGCACTTAGGTCATTTGAAAATCTTATTCCGTCTTATCCTTACCATATCAAACGGATTACAGTATAATTAATAGTTTTTAAAAAATGTTTTTTTTTTCTATAAAAAAATGATTTTTTTCTATAAAAAAAGTGAAAAACAAAAACAAAAACAAAAACAAAACAAAAAACAAGTATTTTGTATTTTTCAAATCTTTCACTTTTAACACTGGTTTTATTTTTCATTTTTTTTTTTGTTTTTCGAAAATAAAATGAAAAATGATTAACAAACGCATTTTCAAAATCGTTTTTTAAAAATAAAAACGAAAACGGACCGATAAACAAGAATAGGATGGGGCCTTATCTTCATACTTTCTCTATCAAGAGATTTAATGTAAACAAAAAGTAGAACTTATGAATATTTTAGTTTTTTACTAACAATAATATAATATGTATAATATATATATATATATATATATATATATATATATATATTAAAAAGTCAATTTTTTTTAGAAAAATAGATATATAAAAACTTTATCTGTTGCAATTAGATTCAAATATTTGTTGCAATAGTCAAATTTCATATTTCGATTTTTTTTTATAAAAAAATAAGGTATTTGTTTTTGAGGTTTTTTTATTATATATATACATACGGTTCCTAAAAAATCAAGCTTATTCCTTTTTTTTTTCTCTTAATTGTTAGTTTTGCTTGAGAAATAATGAAGATAAAAAAATTAGAGATATCTATTAGAGAAGAGAGTTTAATATGGTAATTAAAAATTTAGGAGAGTGTTTAATATGTAACAGAAGAGATAATTTTTTTTAATAATTTAATTCAAATAAGATTAACCCTCATATACATCCGAAGGCTACGATAGTTTATTAAAATAAAATATAGTGTCTTTAAAATGTGAGTATCAAAAGATAAAAACAATAATCTTGAAGTGTCTTTAGAAAAAGAAGTGTAAAAAAAAAGTGTATTGTCAAATGAAACTCTCATTATTAAATCAAAGGATTAAGATCTCTAAATGTCTAATCAAAATTACAACTCTAGGAAATACTATGGTTAAACTTAACATTCGAGATACAATAACTTAAATATCCTTATTTGTATTATTTCAAACTTTAATTTAAAACCTTTTAAGTTTTAACCGTAAAGTCGTAAACTCAATAAAAAAGAATAAAATCAAACAAGATAAGAAAAAAAAAACAGATAATTGAATAAAATAAATCAAAAGAAGATGGAGCCAAGGAAAGCTCTAAATATCCAAACTTGTTTATTCTTGTTACAGTAAGGATGACGATCAATGAGAGAAGCTTCAAAGTTCCAAAACATCGAAGGAAATGATTGAAGAAGACTCTCACAAAATACCACAATATCAAATTGCATCCCATTGGGCATTGACATTAAATTCCTATTGAGAAAAACATATCGTAATTAGAAAACGATTTATTATAAGTGACGTTAGACTATTCAAAAACTTAAGTAAATGACTTTGTTAACGTTATATAAATCATGAGATTATGAGATAAATAATATAATATTAACAATTAACATGTTATTAGGATAAACTTTTTATGCAGCCTAACATTACTCGTAAGAAATTGTTTTCCATTGATAAAACTTTTTAAAAGAATTTCTTGCCATAAGTTCATTTCAATGTCTAAAACTGTGAATTTGTTAATATCTTGCGGCTTCGAGTCGGCATACCCTTGGTAAAAAAAATTGTTAACCGTAATCAAACCGTCTTTGACTTTGAGTATGAATAGTGACAAAAGGATCAGACAAATGACAAATCCAGGTTGAACAGGTCAGAAATCCAAATCGGCTTGTTTAAAAGTGAATCCAGTCAAAAAGGACCTGGTCAGTTGATGTTTATTATTATTTAATCCTATTCAACTCCATTCTCCATAGCACAAAGAAAGGTTTCAACAAGCAAACTAAACTAAATTAGAGAAGCACTTAATAATCTACAGTAATTTGAATAGCAATGAAGGTTAGAGAAAAAAAAAAAAACTTTATGCATGTTATACTGTATAACTATTACAAAACATATAGATTGTAATGTATGCTCATCATATGCAGTATTTTATTCCAAACCCTGTATGTTTCACTCTTTTGGATGCAGATGACAAGACAAATACATGCAAAATGGCAAACAAAACATTAAAAGGTACATTAAATCTAGCAAAAAAGAAGGAAAGCATCAGGTATGTAGTAATGTGCATCAATGGAAATTAAGATAGCCGACTCTCAAGTCTCAATAGGGTCCATAGTAATAACCTCCAGGCTGTCCCATGCCAGGGACCTGTGGCATCCCGTAAGGCATCATTGCTTGAGGGTTAGGACTGTAGTAGCCGGAGCCACCGGCAATCTTGGCCAAACCCACTTGGCCTTGCATCCCATTTCTTCCATACTGCTGCCATAGTAGCTGTTCCTGCACAAGTAATTGCTGCTTCATCTCCATTTCTGCCATCTGCACATATGCGGGAGGTGGCACTGCAAGGGATGCTGCAAATGGATCCTCTTGCCCCAGTTTTTGGACTGTCCCGTCTGGGGCAGGCAGTGCTAGCATGGGTGTAGCACTCTTGCCTACCCCTGGTAACGTCACACTACTTGCGCTCCCACCACTCAGTTGTGTGGTGCTCACATGTTGTCTTACTGCCCCTTGATCATACATGCCATTCAACAGCAATGGATCAAAACCACCGGGTAATGCAGCTTTCTGCTTCGAGAGATTACTAGCCGATTCCACCAATGCTAATTCCCAATCTGCTTTTCCAATCTCAGCTGCTGGTGTTTCCCATGCTGAGGTTACCTCAGGCTCTCCATTTGATGGGAATGCTTCCCACGAACCATTTGTATTTGCAGTTGGCGGCCCAGAGAACAAAGCCAAAGCAAGTTTATTGCCTTGCTCATCAGCTGAAGTTGCATCATCTTTTAAATTTACCAAGTCTTCTGTCACCTGTTGAGGCTGAGGTTTAGGTGCTTGTTCGGGTGCAGCAGGTGGTGGTGGTGGTGGTGGAGTGTAGTTCTCAGGCACAGGAAGCGCCTTAACCTCATTCATATCCGGTTCCACCTCTTCCTTAACTGAAGGTTTCTCGTCGCTGATTCTCTCAGGACTCTTTGGCCTGTTTGACATTTCCTTTAAAAAGTCTTCGAGGGTCCCCAAAAGTTTATCGGTAATCCTCTGCACTTCTGGGAACTCAGATGATCTTGCAATCCCGATATCCTTGCACCAAGCATAAAAGCTCACAAGCTCATCTATCATCTTGGCCGCTCTAACATAAATATCAAAACACTTAAGACAATTGGCATACTCCATCTCTGTAAATTTATCCAACAACACCCCCAATGCCGCACATATCTCCACATATAACCTAAAACTGTCCAAGACAACCATATAAAATGCAGCAAGCACTAACCTATTATTCTTGGCAGCACCACTCGGCCTACAAGCCAAAACCCTATCAAGAATCCTCAACAAATGATTCAACTTCTCTGAAACCCTCTCGGGCCTCATTTCCCTATTTGGTGTTGCCTCTTTTTTCTCCTCTCTACTCACAGAGGACTCACCCACATCACCATAAGACCTTGACCTCGAGCCCATCACTCGATCAAAATCATCCCTTAACCTATCATCTCCCTCCTCAAATTTCCACTCCCCGCCTCTCATTTTCTTATCATAAACTGTAAACTCCACCTTTTCGTCCAAGAACATGGCGTAAACCCTCACAAAACCACCATGATCCCACGAATTAGAATGAGCCTCGTCTCTAAAATCAGACATATTCAAAACCCTCATCCCTCTCCTCGCTGCATATGCAATCTCTTCCTGAAACAACAAATGCCCATCTAATAAAAGCCTGTGCACAAGCATCAGAGCCTTAACCGCCACAATCCAATCGCGGGTTTTACTCAATCTTTTCGATATGGTGGCAACACAAGCACTAACATAACCTCTAGAATTAGAGGTCATGTTGATTATTTCTCTAATATACTTTTCATCGGCAGGATCATCGTCATGGCTTGTAGCTTTAACAACCACAACTTCAAGGTCTGGTGCTAGGTTACCAGCGACTTTGGCCAAACTTATGCTAGTTTGATCTTTCACAGCACCAATCGCTTTACGAATGGTGCTTGGTGCCATTTCTCTCTAATAACGACAACTAAAATCAAGTTCTTGAATTAAATATCAGAAAAGTTGTTGCAAGTGTTACCTTTTCGTTTACTGTAATTTGGGAATATGAAAACAGAGTGGATCTGATCTGGTGAATTGGGTCAGCAAAGTTGACGGTGGAGATGGAAACAAGACGACAGGAGAAGATGAAGCCACGAGCAGAATCCAAGACTCACAGGAATGTGTAGGAAAAGTGTTTTGCGTTTTGGATAAAAGGAAGCAGCAGGCAAAGATTGATAAAATCACGTAATATGCGGACTACTTTCGGCTTTTTATGGGATATAATTATTTTCCTCCAAATAGTTTATTATATTATAGTGTATCATATTCGTCATTTTCCTCTCTACCTATTAATTTTTCTGTTAAACCGTTAAGTTTGAAGGGTAATATGGTAAAATGATAAAAAAATATTTTCGATAAAAAATAAATAAGTAAATAATAAATAATAAATAAAATCTCTCCAACTCACTCGACGCTCCCTCTCTCTCTTCTATCACATCTCTCATCTCTGATATCTCTCTCGTCAACCTGCCTCTTTCTTCTAGAGCTTGCCGTTTACAGAGATTTGTGCGAAACGGCGATTGGCGTTTTTCTTCTTCTTCGTTTCTCTTCTATCTTCTTCCTCGTTTTCTGTGACGTGACACCAATTGGGTTTCGATTTTCTTAGGTTTGTGTTGGTGTTAGAGAGAGAAGAGAATGGATCAATGGTGATTTTTGGGTTTGATTTTTTCTGGGTTTTATGCGGATTTCTGGGTTTGGTTTCGATTTTCTTGGGTTTGAGTTCGATTTGTATTTTGATTTGGATTTCGGTTTTGATTTTAAAGATAGGATTTGGGGGATAGGGTAGGTTTGTATGGGTGTTAGAGAGAGAGAAGGGAAGGGATTTCGGTTTGGATTTGGATTTGGATTGTATGGGTGTAAGAGTAGAGAAAAGAAGGGATTTCGGTTTGTGTGTAATGGTGTAATAATGGAGTGGCCCAGCCCATTAGGGCCGGCCTGTTTCCGAAAACGGAGGCACGACACGTCACACCGGCTTGCCTCAGGCGGGCTGTGCCAGGCTGTCCAGCGGGCCTGGCTGGCCTGGTCCAGGGGCCTGACAGGCCTGGTCCATAATCATTTTTAAATTCGATTTTTTCAAATTAAGTTTGTTGGGATTTAGGGTTTAGGGTTTAGAGTTTAGGGTTTAGGGTTTAGGATTTCAAATCCAAAAATGAATAAAGAAAATGAACAATTATTTATTTATTTAATTATTTTTCACTTATGAAATTCACTATTACATATTTACATGATTGTCTCATTAAAAATCTTACCAAGAAAAACCCAGTGAGATAAAACTTGGTAAGGGAAAAAGAGTGCAACCGTATTACAATTTACAAGTAAATACTAAATACATATGTAAAAGTATAATCTAGTTTTGGCTCTGGCCACTACCTGCAGGTTCATCAATATATAGATTGTTGAAATTTAGAATAAACTCTTTATCTACAGTTTGATTTTACAACCTTTTTTTAGCATGCTCCCAATCCCGAAGGCATGTTAATACATCTACCATCTCCGGAGACAAACAGCTTCTTCTTGGTTCAATTATGCGTCCATTGGTGCTGAAAGTTTGTTCTGAAGACACTGTTGACACAAGAATAACCAATACGTCACGTGATAAGTGTGACAGAACTGGATACATGTATGTATAGGTCTTACACCATAACAGCAAATCAAACTCTTCATTGTCTTCAACAGCATCGAACTGTGCTTCAAGGTACCTAATTAGTTTGGTACAAGAAGATGAGCCATATCTTTGCCATGAAGAAGTACTTGTTGATTTGTCATTTTTTCGCCGTTTCAGAAGGCTCCAACTTGTTTGCTTCAGCTCTGTCTCCGGTTGTGTTGATTGGGGGGGGGTGTCAATGTTGCCAAACATGTTCTCATAAATACGAAAAATCTCGAACAACTTGATTCGAATGTCAGTAATTTGTTCTGAATAATCTATTGACAAATTAATACCAATAAACTCAAGCAAAACTTCTATACCAGATAATTTAACCCTATGATCTACTATAACACTTAAGGTATAAAGTAGAGGAATGTTAACCCAATATTTTTTCAACTTTGTCTTCATGGCAACACCTGCAGCGCCTAGATGTTCATTTTCTCTATAATTGTTTAACACTTCAGACATTTCCACTATCTGATGGATTGCTTGGGAAGATGTGGGGTAATAGACCCCGGAAAGAGTTACAGTGGCATTGTAAAAAATCTTTAAAAATTGAATAAAAACCCTTGCCGCATATCAATCGTTTGTGGTACGTGTTTTTCCTTTAGGACGACCTGTTTCCACCAATTTCATGTTATAAAAACATGTAATGGTATCATATTCTAAACAAATTTTCAACATTAAATAAGTAGAGTTCTACCTTACCGGCATATCAGTTTGGAATCGTTGGGGTTTGAGACCGTTTAATTTACAGTGTCTCTTGAATTCACTGAATCTAGGATTAGAACTACAAATCCAAGAAATGACATCTCTGATGCGATCTATTTGGTCGCTTACCTGCTTTAAACCAGCTTGTACAACTAAATTTATAATATGACATGCACACCGTTGATGGAAGAAATAACTTCCATCTTGCGGGATATTTCTTGCAACAAACAATGCAATAGAACTAGTATTTGCAGATGCATTATCTAATGTGATCGAAAAGATGCGATGCGTGATTTCATAAGTTTCTAAAATAGAAATAATGACATTAAAAATATTTTTTACGCTATGTCCAAAATCCATAGGACGAAAACCAATAATTCTTTTTGTTATTCTCTAGTTAGAGTCTAAATAGTGTTCCGTGACACATAAATAATCCTGTTTGGAACATGCATTCCAAATATCAGAAGTTAATGCAACAGAGACACTTACATGTTGTATTTCAGCAATCAAGTCATCTCTTTGGGTTTCAAACAATCTTATCAAATCATTTCTAGTGGTGGTTCTATAAACAGGTTCAAATTGGGGGTTATATGTAGATTTGATAAATTCTTTATAAAATGGACTATCACCAACACTGATCGGTTGATCAGTTTGTGCAATGTATCGTGCCAACCACTCTCTAACGGGCATGACGTCGAACTGTCACGTCGTAACAAACCCGTCTGGGTGCCGTTGTAGTAGTGTCTGGGTTGTAGTGTCTACCTGTCCATGAGCAGACATACATTTGTGCATATGCCTTCTCAAATGTCCGGTTCCCCTCCTACTTGTGACATAATCCTTATGACAAAACTTACATTTAGCTCTGGCCCCAGACGTCCCGTCTGGGAGTGTCATTTGGACTATGTTGAAACACTGTCACACATCTGATATTAATTTCCTGGGACGTGATGTTGGTGTATTGGCGGAACCAGAAGGTACAGCTTGAGTATGGGTCAACTCCGAAATATCAAATTCATCGTTGAGCATATTCAAACCGTTCAGAAAATAAGACTGCTAGTTATGATCCATTTTCTGAAGTAAAAATATGAGTACTATAGTCAATAATAGTCAAATTAAAAATTAATATTTACTAACAAAATATTTTAAAATTAATTACTAACCTTAACAATCTTAATTTACTAACAATAATTAATAAAAATAATACGAGACTTAAAAATATTATTTTACTTCAAAAAAATAAAAAAAAAATAAACAACTACACTAAAAAATCATAATCTACTAAAGAAAATATTAAATTCACTACTACAAATTAAATTGATAAATTTACTAACAACAAATATTAAATTAAATACTACACATAAAAATCTTAATTTACTAATAAAACTTATTAAAATTAACCACTACACTTAAAATTCATAATATACTCACAAAAAATATTAAAATAAACAACTACACTAAAAATTCATAATTTATGAACAAAAAATATTAAACTTAACTACTACACTTAACATTCATAATTTACTTATTAAAATAAATAAATTCAATAATTCAAATTAAATTTCTAAATTTACTAATAACAAATATTAAAATTACTACTAAACTTAAAAATCTTAATATACTAAACAAATAATATTAACATTAAAGCACAAAAATTGATAAACTAACTAACTAAATAAAAATATTTTCATTTAGTAACTACAGTTTAAACATAAAAATATAAATTTACTATAAAAAAATGTTCGAACAAAATTAATAAGAAAATTGTACCTTTAAAATTTGGTGTGTTGATAGAAAATTTAGAGAAATTTGTAAAGAGAGTAATAATGAAATTGAATGAAAAAGTGTTGAGAATTGGAGAATGTAGAGATTGAGATTTGAGAGAATGAGAGATTGAAAGAATGATAGAGAGAGTGAATTGAAAATGAAATGGATGGAAGTATTTATAGAAAAATTTGATTTGTGGATCAAAATTTAATTTGGAAGATTTCAGGGGGTTTTTGTAAAATTTAAAGCCTCTAACGACTGGATTTTGAATTCCAACCGTTGGAGGGATTTTTTTTTATAAAAAAATAATAATTAACAAACGGTCGAATTGCCGATCCGATGTGCCTGTCCAGAGGCCTGGCACGCCGACTAGACGTGCAGTGGTGGGCCAACCCGTCGGACCTGGTACCAGCGGCCCGGCACGCTGCCTGTCACGGACCGGGCTTCGGCCTGGCTTGCCTCCTTCACAGGCCGTGCTAGGCACGACCTGTTTTGTTTTGCGGACCACCTGAACCGGCCTATCTCGGGCCGGTCCATAATTTCAGCACTATTTATGTGGGTGTTAGGTTTTTCACAGAGAACAAATATCAAAGCCCCAAAACCAATAGACAACACCACCAATAATTCCGGTTAATATCAATTTTTCTTGAAGCTTTTCCCATTTTAATTCCAGTTAACATCACGTTTTCTTGAAGATCAAGAACATAATTAACAACCCCACTCAATAATATCAAGTTTTCTGATTATGGAACTGGAATTTGAGTTTGGTTTGGGGACTTGGGTAGTTGTTTTATGTTGTTTCAGATCATGTAAAACGACCATGGCTGGTGTCTTTTTGCAACGGTGAAGAGAGCCTTGTTTCGGCAGATTTCGAGTGGTTGAGGTGGAGGATTCTAGTGGTTGATGTAGTGGGTGGTGGTCAAAGTGTTCGATTTCATGGAAAAAAATGTGGAGTGGAGGGAGACTGTTGTAGTGGGAAGACAGGATCAGGTCAAGTTGATGCTGTTGTTGTTGTTGGGACTGTGTTTGGGAGCCGAGAAAAGGCTCATTTCCATCTAAGAAAAAAAAGAAAAGAAAATGTGTTTGGTACTTTGTTGGAAGGAGATTGCTTGTTTGTTGAACATGTGATTGATTGGCTGATTTTGCTTCTTTTCAAAGCCCACCTATCTCATATTAGACATGACCCCGGTCCCGATCGGTTCCGGTTCCGGTTCGCGACCGGTTCCGATTCCGGTTTGGAACCGGCTGTTTCGGTTCCGATTCCGGTTCGGTCGGTTCGGTTCTTTTTTTTTTTTCTTTTTCTTATTATAAATTTATACTCACTTTTAAAAAAAAACGAAAACATAAGACATGTAATAATATGAACTTGTAAATGAATTTTATTGTGTAAGGCCTTAAGCCGAAATTAAAATTTACAAAAATAATACTAAATACATAAATTGAAATAAATGTATAAAACTAAAAATTAAAAAAATTGGTCTTGCACTTAATTTGTACCAAAATTAAGTTGCCTACGTTTCCTCTCGGACTCGGGGTTTAGAGGAATCAAAAACCACGTAGTTCTTTTGCATTTTATTGTCTTTTACATATGTAATTTGTAAGTCTGTAACTAATCGCTGCCATCCGTTCCAGTGCCGGTGGTGTGATCATCATCGAAGAAATCATAAATAACTTCTGGCTCCATTTCTTGTTGTCTATATCCAGCCTTTGTCCAATCATCAACACACACTTGGACTTGAATTGATTCTGAACTCAAAATCGACCGTCTTGTGTCCAAAATATTTCCACTCGTGCTAAACTCTTGTTCCACAGCCATTGTAGAAACCGGTGTTGCAAGAATCTGTTTGGCTATTATAGACAAGATTGGGAAGTGCTTTTCATGTTCTCTCCACCAATGTAGAATATCAAATTTATCCACATCATCGTCTCCTATAAAATCAAAATTGGTACTATGATAAGTTTCTATCTCATCATACGAGATCGGACTTGATGAAGAAGAAGAAGAACCTCGCAATCTTTTGATCTTTTGGGATAAAAGTGCAGACCCTACCCCCAACACTCCAAAATATCGAGTTTGGGAGACATTTTCATTTTGTGGAACACTAATGTTTAATGATGGACCATAAATTCTACGATATTCATCATATAACTGATTAAATAATATCTTAATTGCAGCACAATAAGTATTAATTTCTAATTATATACATAAACATTTATAATAAATAGTTAAATAATCTGTCAATGCATATAGTTTACAACGTGGGTCAAAACACAACGCAAGCAGGTAAATAGTTGGAAACTCTCTATAATAGTCTAACCATTTTTTTTTCATAGCTTCAATGCATGCCTGTAATTGTATATCAGATGAACAGTCAGCAAATGCACCAGCAATATTACAACCCTCAATAATAAATAATTGAGTAGTAGGATAATAAATATCTGATAAATTGTTAGTGGCACTATTAAAAACTTTTAACAAATTACAAATTTTTATACAAACATCCCAATGGTATACATAAAGATTGATTTGACTAACATTATATTGCATAAAAGAAATTAATAAATCCCTATATTCATAACTTTCACAAAGCAATTTATAAGTAGAGTTCCAACGTGTTGGAACATCACGAGAAAATCTAATGGGATGTCTACCTGCTTGTTTACAAAATCTTACCCATGCTTTCATAACATTAGGATGTTTCCACAAATATGAGAGGGCCTCTTTAATGAGTTTAATAAAAGCTTGAAGAATTTCCAAACATTTTTGAACGTATAAATTTAAAACATGGCAAGCACATCTTTGATGAAAATTTTTACTATTAAAATAAGGCTTGCATAATTCAATTAAAGCAGGAATAACTGATGTATTATTAGAAGCATTATCAAAACCAATTGAAAAAATTTTGCTTTCAATTTTATACTCTTCAAAAATGATTTTCATATTTTTATAAATATTATCAGCAGTATGTACATCATCAAAAACTCTAAATGCAAGAATTCTTTTTTGTATTGTCCATGCTTTGTCCATATAATGACAAGTTACACTTAAGTATGAATGCATTCGCCAATGGTCAGTCCATAAATCAGCACATACGGAAACATGACATATATAGTTCGTAAAATATTTTCTTAAAATCCTTTTTTCCTTTTTTCCTTTTTCCTTTTTTCCTTTTTCCCTTTTTATAAATATCATACATTGTACGCGTGAGAGTGGTCATAGGGACACGACATGCAGAAGGATTTAATGCTTTATGACAATATTTAATAAAACCAACTTTTTCACCAAAACTAAAAGGTAAATGTTCTACAGCTACCATCCTAGCTAATTCTTCTCTATTAGATTGATCACTATATTTAAATAATTGAGTGTCAGGGGTAGAAAACCTGGAAATTTGAGATTGTGCATTCCCCTTGGCAAGTACTGCTGGATGACGGGTCGTAATATGCTTCCTATATATGTCGTATCCTCCAGATTTAGTCCACTTGTATTCTTTAGGGTAGTAATTGCACACCGCCCAACATGTTCCATTCGGTTTCGTAACTTTCTTCATGTGGAGAACGAATAGATCAGATTTGAGATGCTTCTTATCTTTCTCTGCCGGCTCTTCAAAATTTGGATCTGCAGTAAAATCGGGTATATTTTCTGATTGGTTTGTCATATTACCAGGGCTAGGGCTAGGGGCGCTAGGCTGGCTAGAATTGGGTTCAGAAATTATTAAATGGGGATTTGGATTGATTGGATAGTTTAGAGATTCAAGATAGGCTTACCGTTGCAGGAACTCATGGTAAGCGGTGTCATCAAAACCGATATTATCCGGTTTGACCAGATCCGGCTCCGACATACGACCCTTACCGGTTCTGGAAACGGAATGCTTTGGTGGAATATCTCTTACTCCACTTCCACTTCCACTTCCACTTCTACTTCCACTTGCCATCGAAAAAATAATTTGTAAATAAACTCTTCAAAAAAATTAAGATAAAAATTGTTGACAAGGATTTTAAAATGATTTTAAAAAATAATAATTGTAATACACTAAATATAAACAAATAAATAATTGACTAATTGGGAGATAATTGAAGAGAATTAGGAGAATTGAGATTTGAGAGAGAGTTGAGACTTGAGAGAGCAATTGTATGATAAGAAATGAATTAGGGAGGTATTTATAGGAAATAAATAATTAAAGGGAAAAAGTTTTTTTTTTTTTTTTTTTTGAGCTGTTGGACCGTTGGAGCCCAACGGCTCTTATAAGTTTAAAAAAAAATCAATTTTTTTTTTAAAAAATAAAGGCCAGGAACCGGGACCGAACCACCGGTTCCTGGCCGGTTTTTCAAGAGAAGGAACCAGAACAGAATCGCCCACCCCACGGTTCCGGTTCCAATTCCGGTTCCAATTCCGGTTCCGGGGTTCTGGTTCCCGTTCCGGTTACAGTTACGGTTACGGTTACGGTTACGGTTACGGATCATTTCACACTGTTACGGTTCATTTCATACGGTTCCAGTTTCGGGGTTCTGGTTCCGGTTTCGGGGTTCCGGTTCCGGTTCCGGTTCCGGTTCCGGTTCCGATTCCTGTTCCGGTTCCGGTTCCGGTTCCGATTCCTGTTCCGGTTCCGGTTCATTTCACACTGTTACGGTTCGGTTCCACGGTTCGAACCGAACCTTGGTCATGTCTATCTCATATTCCCCAAGTAAGCAGAGGATCCCACTTAAAATCAAAAAATGTTTTTGATTAATTTTCTTTTAAAAAAATCCCATTCATTAACAATTAACAATTATTGAAGGGTAACCATGTCTTTTAACATAAAAATTAACTTTTTCAATGAAAAATCTAGCAGTAGGGAAAATGATGAATATAATAAACTAGAGGGAAAATGATTATTTCTAAAATTAGAGGATTAAAGTGATTAGGGAAAATGATTATATCCCACTTTTTATCTATATCTTTTAGTCTTTTACAGTATCTTTAATCGCTAAACGTGGTCGTTTCGTACTTGTCAAAAATATCACGCCCAAGTCCCAACAATTAATCAACGCCGTTTCCATTTTCACCGCCTATTTCCCGCGAATAATTTACATTTTGCGCTCTCGATTATCAATGTTCGTCCTCCGAGTCCACTCAGTGGACGACAACCACCCTATCACCACCGAACAATCCGGGTTCTCCACCGTCACCACCACCACAAACAATCCTAACCCTAAATTCAGCGAGCGAAGAGGGTTGGTGTACCTGTTTCGAGGCACATCTCGGAGTTATCACGCAACTCCTAGCTCTCGATCCAATTGTCTCTTCGTGGTTGCAGTCCCCAACTACTTCTCAGTCGATGACTTCATACGATTCTGCGGCTCCCACATCAACCTCGTCGACGAGCTCGTCTTCATCAGGTGACTGTTTATTTATTTATCATCGTTTGCTGATTATGCGCTCGATTTTTCTTTTCATTTTTTTTTTGTCAAATTGTATCATTCTTCACATCGTTGTTTCATCTCTTATGAGTTTTATGAAACAAGTTGAATCACTTGTTTTGCTGCAATGAAATCAGATCAAAACAATAAGAAATTTTTGGGGATTCGCTTCTATCATACCACCCACTTACATCAGACTGAATAGATTGGAGTTGGATTGGGATTAGTATTAGATGTGGATTTTTTTTAGTGTAATAGAAATTTTTTACTACATATGGGCCGAAATTAAAAGCTTTCTAGTAATCTAGTCTCATCTATGCCAATCACGTTGGTCACCATTTCATTGAAGTTTTTTGTTTGGTTATGTACACATTCATAATTTAGATTTTAATATCTGTTTTCTTTGATACACTTAACCACTTAATAGAATGCTAGTTAACAACTTAACGTCCCTTCATAATACCAGGAACGATGGGATGGAAGATCGATACAGTGTTTTGATAAAGCCAACAGATCAGGTTGCAGCTGATGGATTTTATGGAAACTTAAATGGCAAGCTGTTTTCACCTGGTGAGGTGGGTGAGCCTCACTTAAGCCAGTTTCTTTCCTTGTTTAATTGACTTAATCTACAATGTAATTCTGGCTGTGGGATGCTAGGCTGAGGTATGCCACATTCTATCTATGCTTTCTGTGGAGTACACGGAATTAGCTGAGATTGCAAGCACGGCGCCAACAGAGTTTACTGAGTTACCCACTTGTCCGATCTGTCTTGGTCAGTCGTATGCTTTCTTTTCGTAATCTTGATCGAAATGGTGTTGGATACTTAGTATTGATCCATGTTTATAAAGATTGCTGATCCCTTATAAGTTGATTTTCATATGGTTTCTTTTGTATTTTAGAGAGATTGGATCCGGATACTAGCGGAATTCTCAGTACAATTTGTGACCATTCATTTCAGTGTGCGTGCACCTCAAAATGGACTTCCTTATCTTGCCAGGTGAGCTAATCCAGTTCTCACATAGAACCTCAATACCCCTCCCCTCCACCCTCCCTTTCTCAAACTTTTTAAGTTTATATCTAGTAGTTTATAAGGTGTCGGTTGGCTTAGGGTTTTACTTTTGATTCTGCAAGCAAAAACTATGTTTTTGGTGTTTAGCAAGTACTGCCAAAGTTTGATTTTACCTTCTCTGCAGATAGTTTCCTAACATCATACATAGTTCTCTTGGTATAACACAAGCTCATTTTGTAATCTTTCCATCAAAAGCATGTAGGATTTTGAATTAACAACACCATTAGACCATAATAACATTATTGTGATTTGTGAAGTTCATGAAACTAATTGTTTGCCACTCTTCCTAGTCCTGCTTTATTTTAGGAGCGATCGGATGCCTTATTTTAACATTATGAACCATTTAGGCCACTTTTGTAGTCATTGCTTTTGTTCGAGTCTTGATCGTCTTTATTAGAGTCTTGACAGTCTTGAAAAGCTGATCAAGACTGTCAAGACTCAAGACTATAACAAAAGCAACCAGGAGGCATTGAAGATGGTACTAAATTTTACAAAATTTAGTATATAAACACTAATTCAAATAACATATTTAGGACTTGTATTTGAGAACGATAAGAACATGTCTCTGTTCTACTGTTTGGTCATCAGTGTGAGAAAATTGCATTTCAATCTTGCAAAAATAAAAATACAGCATTTAGATATGTACAAACAGAAATTTAGAACAATGGACTATGATAGCAGTGTTTTCCCATATATTGCACATGAAAGTCTCTTAGCTGTAACCGTAAAATAATCATAAAATTTGATACTTTTTCCACGAGTAAGGACAAGAAGAATCAGAAAGGCACATGTCCAACATGTTTATTTAACCTTTCCCTGCATCATATTATCAAATATGGAATCAAGATTTCTTTAATTCTCAACTACTTTATGTCGTCAGGTTTGTCGATTTTGTCAGCAGCAGGATGAAAAACCAACTTGTTCTGTTTGCAGGACAATGGAGAATCTCTGGGTTTGTTTGATATGTGGTTTTGTGGGATGTGGAAGGTATGCACTCATTGTAGTTTCCGATCATGACTTGGGGAATGAAGACTCTAATGGTTTGTTTGTTGCGTGGGATTGGACTAATCTCAGTCCACTCCCACGTTTGTGGTTTACATGGGATTGGAGATTCAGTCCTGCCACAAAGGCTGGGACAAAATGTTGTCCCAGCTGTTTTTTTTTTCTTATTTTAATTCAATTCCTTTTTTTTAATATATTTATTCTAACATTTAAAAAATACATTTTTAATATCAATTAAAAAAAATGAAAAGATGAGATTGATCTGGTAGTGTTCCCCTCACACCTGGGTTCGAGTTTCTCCCCCTCTCCAAACCCCGAATTATTGTAATATTTCAAATATATATATAAAATGTAGTTGTTACTTTATTTCAAATTAATTTTATTTGTTAAAAAAATATTTATTTTATTCAAAAAAGTAATTTATTTTATTCAAAAAATAATTTCAATAATTTTTTTTAGCCAATTTTAATAAAAAAAATAATTTTATTTTTCTTTTCTATGAATTGAATTAAAATGATTTTATTTATTTAAAAATTAATTTAATATAATTTTATACTAACCTCTCACAAAGACAATTATTTTTAATTTTTTTTTATCCAATCCCATGTTATACCAAACAAGAGACTATTATTTTAATCTAATCTGTACTGCACCACATCACAATTCTAATTTAGTCCAATCCAATCCAATCCCATAAAAATAGTCCAATCCAATCTAGTAAAAATAGTCCAATCCTATCCAATCCGACCTCACTCACCAAATGCACCCTAAAATAATATAACACAAATATAGTGCTCATTTTGTCGGTTATATTCTACTCCAAGCTTGAAACTTAATAGTGTTCATTTTTTTTCCTGCACTCAGATATAAGGAAGGGCATGCTGTTAGGCACTGGAACGATACACAGCATCGCTACTCTCTTGATTTAAGAACACAACAAATTTGGGATTATGTTGGTGACAATTATGTTCATCGGCTGAACCAGTCAAAAACTGATGGAAAGTCGGTGGAGATGGACTCTCACTGCATGTCACATGAAGAACATTGTGGTACTTGTGCATGTAGCGAGGATTCTGGAATTAGTGGGGTCCTCTTTAACAGCAAAGTTGAAGCTGTAAGTTTTTCCTGCTGCAGCTTGAATTTCTAACGGAGAGTTTTTTTTTATTAAACTAATTGGACAAACTTTTCGTTGAAGTTTAGTATCTGCATGATACTACAACTGCATAGAGCAGTTCATACCTTTGCTAGGGACTGAAAATTTTCCATTCCCTCTATCCTTGAGTTGATCCATTTATTGATAATGTTGATTATTCACTATCTTATTGACCATTTTTTGTCTTCCAACCCGTACACTGATCTTTGATATATGCACTTGAGAATAGATTGTAGACGAGTACAACTGCCTTCTTGCTACTCAATTGGAAACTCAGAGACAAGTAAGTACATTATTCCCAATCTCTTTCTTCCCTAATTTTTCTCTCTCCCCCCTTCCTTGGTTGTTGGTTACTTGCATTTTGGTGTGAAGAATGAAGATTGTGAAATCTCTTCATGCTCTTGTATGTTTTATGAGCTTCTATATACTCGAGTCTCGAAATTGTTTAATATAGTACTTGTGGAAGGTCATCTCCATGATCTGGTCATCTAGGTATGTGGACTCATTTGACAATTTTGTGTAAGTTCAAAAATAAGAATTTTCTTGTCCAATGAAGCTAAACATCAAACCAATGTTTTGATTAGATTATGGATATGCTTGATATCATTTGAGAAGACATAATCTTTTGGGATATTAGGGAATTTTATATTGAATCTGCTTGTGTGGTAATATTTTCATTCAAAAGAAACTGTATTATCAAATCTAGTCTCTTGATGACACTCTTTTATTTATTAATTTTATATTAGGAAATTGATATTCTAATTCTTCTGTTTGCTTTTAGTACTACGAGTCTCTACTTTCAGAAGCCAAAAGCAAACGAGAGAGTTCCATCTCAGGAGCAGTGGAAAAGGCTGTATCTTGCAAGATGCAAGACATCCATAATGAACTGGAAACATGTGAGAAGGCAAAAAATGCTGTCGCAGATGTAAGTCTTTGACCACATGCATTCTTCAATTATTGTTATTTAATAATTTGACTGTGGTTTTGGGATATGTTGGTTCATTTTAGTGTTACATGTTTCATTGATAGCTTTTTCTCTTTCTAGATCAATCGAGATCTCATTAAGAACCAAGAAGTTTTACGGAAAAAGGTTAAGGAGAATGAAGAGAGGTAATTTTTTTTTTTTTTTTGTTTTTGCATACAACTCGGAATAAAGAAAAATACACTTTCAGTAGTTTGCCAATAGGTTAGGGTTGGTGTTATCAGATAGGTGTTTGTTTTTTATTTACCTCCATACCTTTTTAATAATGGTCATAGAATTGCTTGTTTATATTAGATAATGAGAAGAAGAAAAATTACTGCCTAGTCTGCCTTCACTTGTCACGGTCGTTAAATTCATAAGTCTATAACAGCAGTCTTTTGATTGGACAAGAGAATTACTATTTCTTGACTTGTTCATTCTAGGGAAATTTCGTCAGTAAGAGTGAAAGATGAGCAGATACTTGATCTGGAAGAACAGGTACCATAATGACCTTAAATGTTATGCATGTGGTGAATAGAAGTTACTAGTTCTTACTCTAGTTTGTTTAATGAGCACAGATTAGAGATTTGACAGTATACTTCGAAGCCCAGAAAACACTTAATAGCATGAAAGATTCGGATATCATCAAAGGAGGGACGGTCTTACCAGTATCTTATGAGCAGCCTTCCCCAGCCAACACCCGAAGGCACAAGAGGTCAGCTCGAAGACGGAACTAGTCTTTGTCTTGTTGCATCAAAATTCGGATCACCATATTGTATATAGCCGGACAGTTCTCACTGTGCAGCAAGTTTAGAAGATTGTCTTTCTTTATACATATTGTTTGCAGAATTGCATTAAATTTCTTTGGGATGTTATGTTTTACAATTTTTGCTCATCTTTATGTATTTTTGGCACGCTTTACTCAATATCCAGAATTGGGTCGCTCTAAACTTTTTTTAAAATTAATTCTGACAGACAGAAAAAGCATCATATAAGATTATATAACATTATATACCAAAAAAACCCTGTCAGTATCCATACATAGAAAATAAAAAAAATAAAATAGGGGTGGGCACTAAGTTCGGAACCGAACCGAACCGTTTGGTTCGGTTTGTATGGTTAACTCGGTTTAAACCGGTTTAAAAAGTTGAAAACGGAAAAGTATTCGGTTCAAACCGGTTTTGGTTTTTCAAAACCGGTTTGAACCGATTTAAACTGCCTATATATAAGTAAAGAACACTAAAAAAAACCTAGTGTTCTTTACTTTTTCTCTTTGTCGACTTAAGGCTATTCTCTCATCTCTGTCTCTCATCCCTTCCTCAACCAGTCAACTCTATTTTCTCATATCTTCTACAACTCCATATCCGATATATTCATGAGCTCGTCCAAGATTTGTCATCTCATCTGCACATCTCTAACTGATTGTTCTCCCATCTCAACATCTGATCTGCTCGTGAACTCGTTCAAGGTTTGTCTTCTCATCATCACTTTCTCATGTCTTCTTGTCTTCTTTCACTTCTCCGGTGGTGGACTGGTGGTTGTCTTCTTGTTTTTCTCATTTTCTTCTTTGTCTTCTTTTTTTGTTTCACATCAGATCTGCTCTTCTTCATCTCCAAGCAAAGCTTCAACAAGACAGACCTTCAGCTCATATGATCTGCTCTTCTTCAGCCCATCCGATATGCTCATCCATGGTTGTTGATTTTGCTTTATTTTTTCTTTCTTTGTTTGAGTTTGTTTTTCTTTCTTTGTTTGAGTTTGTTTTTCTTTCTTTTTTGGTTTGATATATCAATCTGCGATTGTATATGTCTAATTACTTATTGACTTGATGTAATAATCTGATGTGTGTGTGTGTGTGTGTAGTAGTCACGGTACCTTTTGTTTTCAATTTTTCAATTACAACTTTCGTTGAATTGAAAGGAACAAGAGAGAGAGATGGGGTTTAGTGCTTTGTTTCCATAGGGTTCTGGGAATAAAACTAAAATTGGTAAAACAAATTGTTTAAAGGCCCAAAACATATTAAAAAGTCTCACTAAGCCCATCAGACCAATTGGGCACAAAACCGAAATGAATCGAACCGAACCGATTAAAATCAGTTCAGTTCAGTTCGGTTATTATAGCTTATTCAGTTTAAACCGGTTCAATTTTGGATGAACCGAAATATTTTCGGTTCGGTTCAGTTCAATTTTGCTCAAAACCGAACCGTGCCCATCCCTAAAATAAAATAATGGGTGAACGAGAAAGAATAATGTGCAGCCCTAAAATAAAGACAAAACGAGGCATGTATGTTTTAAGGCCAATTCCAATGGGTCTCTATAGCACTCTAATGGTTCTCCAGTTTACGAAAAAAGAGGAGAATAATTTTATAGATCAATATTTCATCTCCATATTTAGAGATCCAAATCTCCAATCTCCATTTCACTATTTACTTTTTATAATCTCATTTTACTCTCGTATTCTTTCTTAAATTCTCTTTATATCTTTTTCACATTTTTAACTAGACTCACTTAATTTATTGTAACTTTTTATTCATAAATCTAATTACTATAAAAATTATACCATTAAAAATATTTTGTTGAGATCTTTCATCCAAGTATAATTTTGAATATATTTTAATAATTTTTTATTTTTTTATTTATTATACCTTCTATTTTAATCAATGAAATAAAAGCATTTTTTTGCAATGCAAAACAAATGTTTTCAAACCATCAATTTTAAGTGATGTTTTCAAATTATCAATAACATTAACATCTTTAAATTAAAATATTACAATGGATGCTAGAGAAAGTTAGATAAAAAATATTAGGTTGTCCGATAACAATGCAAAACAAAACATTAACATTTTAAGGTTGTCTGGTAACAAATATTAGATGCTAGAGAAAGTTAGATAAAAAATATACAAGCTAAAATTTAGGTAAAACATATTATGTGCAGGAGAAAGATTAAAATTATTCAATCTAATATTTAGGTAAAAAAATATTAGGTGTAGGAGATAGTTAGTTAAAATTAATAAAGTAAAATAATATGATTTTATTATTTGAAGATTGTAAAAATGGAGAACGATTGGAGCTGTAAATTTATAGAAATAGAATATTCCAATCTCCAAAATGGAGAAAATTTTGGAGAACGATTGGAGATAACCTAAAGGCCAACTCTAATGGGTCTTTATTTCTCCAAAATAGAGACCCAAAGCACTCTAATGGTTCTCCAATTCACGGAAAACGAGAAAAATCATTTTAGAGATCAAGATTTCATATCCATATTTGGAGATCCAAATTCCCAATCCATTTCACTATTTACTTTTTACAATCACACTTTACCCTCATATTCTTTCTTAAATTCCACTTATATCCTTTTCATTTTTTTAATTAAACTCAATTAATTTATTATAACTATTTATTCATAAATCTAATTACTATAAAAATTATACCATTAAAAATATTTTATTGAGATTTTTCATCCAAGTATAATATTGACTATATTTTAATAATTTTTTATTTTATTATTTATTATACCTTTTATTTTAATCAATAAACTAAAAGTATTTTTTACAATACAAAACAAATGTTTTCAAACCATCAATTTTAATTGATGTTTTCAAATCATCAATAACATTAACATCTTTAAATTAAAATATTACAATGGAAAAATAACAAAAAAAGTACATTGAAAATTAAAATAAAACCAATACAAATAACATTGAAATTTAAAAGTTAACACCAGTATTATGACAAGTCATTTCCACTCCAACCATATTAATTTGGAAAAGAACCAAAATTACTAAAATTACTGGACGACCCACCTGGAAATTGCCCAAAACTTTTAAAATTGACATAGGTAGTATTAGAGATTGATCTTTGTATTTGCAATTGACATGTAGTATTAGCGATTGACATCAAAGCCAGCCTTGAGGGAAGAAGGCCGGCAGGGGCACCCGCTAGTACCCAAGAAAAAATGGCTCAAAAAGGGGTCTAAATTTTTTGTGTTTAGTGTTAAATTGGATGATTTTGGTTCAGATAAAAAAGGCCTCAAATATTTTTTTTAAAGCCCAAACATTAAAAATAATAATAATAATAATAACAATAATAACAAATGGTCCAATTATCTGGATCAAGATCCCATATCCAAGTAATTAAAGTTTTTTTTTTTATGAATTGATTTAAAGTTTTTTTTATGAAATTTTGAAATTTTATTTTAGTCATGTAATATGTACGGTGTATGATCAACAAGGGGCCCATTTTTAAAACTTTGTCCAAAGGCCTCCGAAAAGTCATGATGGGCTCTGATTGGCATAAGTAGTATTAACAAATATTATGTGCTAGAGAAAGTTACATAAAATATATACAAACTAAAATTTAGGTAAAACATATTATGTACATGAGAAAGTTAGATAAAAATTATTCAATCTAAAATTTAGATAAAAAAATATTAGGTGTATAAGATAATAAAATAATAATATTTTATTATTTGGAGATTGTAAAATGGAGAACGATTGGAATTGTAAATTTATAGAGATGAAATATTTTATTTCCAATCTCCAATCTCTAAAATGGAGAAAATTTTGGAGAACGATTGGAGATGACCTAATAGAAAGCAAACAAAAGAACATATTAGTGAAAGCGGAAAGTCTGCTGCCCATTAAAACAACACAAAAAAGTGCAAGATAGTGAGAACTATAAAGATTTTGTTGAACTCATCACATAGAATCATTACCAAATCCCTAACAAGACCAATAAGAGTATCCCAAAAGCCTCTTCTAATTTCACTCTTCAAATATCAATTCGATTACCTATGTTGCAATTTGAAGAGCGGAAAAAAAAGATTCATCAAATAGAAATAGTATTATATTATTTTAATGAAAGTATTTAATTTTTTCCCTCTAACAAATTTAATTTACTCTCCATTTTTTCTCTCCATGAGAATTTCAAGTTTTTTCTCTCTTTTAATTCATTCTCACAGATTTTAATTTCCCTCCATTTAATTCCCTCTCTACAAATCAATTGTCATCATATTTTCCTCCGCTTAATTCTATCTCTACAATTTAATTATCATCCAAGTTGCCCCTTTAATTCTCTCTTATGAACTCTTTATAAATTGGATCAGTTACTCATATTATTCATCATTTCACAGCTCATGGCTAGCAATTTTGAAATAGATAGGTTGCTTGACTCATCATCATCATCGGATGATGATTGCAATAGCTGTGATTGTAAGAAGAAGAAAAAATAAGTTTAAGTGTGATGGCTCTATTGATGGTCACACAACCATTGGCGTGATCGATTAGCAGGTCATGAAAGGCTTTATCATGATTATTTTTCTGAAACTCCTATATATCCTTTAGATAAATTTCGAAGAAGGTTTCAGATGAATCACTCTCTTTTCATTAGTATTAAAAATTCGGTGGAACAATATGATTCATATTTTGTCCAAAATAGAAATTGTGCAGGAGTCCTCGGTTTATCATTACTACAAAAGATTAGTGATGCGTGCAAATGCTAGCTTATGGAGTAGCCGCTGATGCCATTGATGAGTACGTGAGAATCAACGAAAGCACTGCAATCAAAAGTTTAAAAAAGTTTGTTCGAGCAGTGATTAAAATTTTTAGTGATGAATATTTACGATCACCCAACAGTAATGATATTGCTAGACTTTTAGAGGAAGGTGAATATCATGGATTGCCAGGAATGTTATGAAGTCTTGATTGTATGCATTGGAAGTGGAAAAATTGTCCAGTGGCATGGAAAGGGATGTATGTTGGTCATGTAAAAGAACCTACAATAATTCTAGAAGAAGTGACCTCATATGATCTTTGGATATGACATGCGTTTTTCGGGTTATCAGGATCACACAATGACATCAACGTGCTAGATCGATCTCCATTATTTAAAGACTTATCTGAAGGATGCGCTATGTCGGTAAATTATTCTATCAATGGTCATCATTATACAATGGGGTATTATCTTGCAGATGGTATATATCCACCATGGTCAACTCTTGTGAAAACAATACCATATCCATAAGAAAACAAGCATAAGAATTTTGCTAAAGCTCAAGAGTCAACCAGGACGTTGAGCGAGCATTCAGAGTGCTCCAAGCTCAGTTTGCAATTGTACGCGGACCTGCTTGATTTTGGGGATGTGATATGCTTAACGATATCATGAAGACGTGTGTTATAATGCACAATATAATTGTTGGAAATGAGCGTGGTACAGATATAGAAGACTTAAATGATGAAAATCCTCAGGTTAAACCATCATTTGAATGCACAATAGGATTATGGAATTCATTCAGAATCATCATCGAATTTGAAATAGAGAAACCCACTCTCAACTCCAAAATGATCTTATTGAACACTTATGGAAAAATCAAGGATCTCGTAGGGACATGTAATTTGATAACATGTTGATTTAGTGGTGATTTTAATCACATTTATAATTAATTTTCTTCATTTGTTCTTGATATATTTTTCCTATTGTGTTTATCAATTTGTAATTACTACATGTCTATGGAAAACAAAATTAGTTTTTTTTTTTTTAACAGTAAACTTAATTAAAACAAGAACACAAACATCAACACAACAACCAACAAGTCAACAAAAGCTGGGCAATGAAGCCAGCAACAAAAAGAAACATAGGAAACAAGAAGCCAAAACAGTGCAGAGCCACAACAACAAAAAACAAAAGCGCCCGCAAGGCAACCAGGACCCAAGACACCAAGACAAAAAAGAATCAACTATTCCATCAACTGTTATTAACTCTTTTTTCAATAATCTCCATTTGACGATGATAATAATATTGTTGAAGATGAGGAGGCATTCCATTTATATCCATTTGTATTATTTTATCTTCTTCTCGTAAATGTTCTAAATCGATCTTTCGTTTTTCAATTTCCACCATTTCTGAAAGGTACTTCTTTTTAACAATGTCTACTTTTCTTATTTTTTCTTCCTTTTTGTCCGTGTACATATCTTCTAAAATCTTCACGAGAGAATCATCAATCCTTTCTCTAATCTTATGTTTTCATTTTTTTTTCCAAGTGGCCTCTCTAAACCAACAAAGTTGGTGTCAATATTACCATGTTCATCGAGATTTATAGGAGTGTTTGTAGGTGATGAAGTTAAAGTCGAACACTTTTTTGTTTGTTTTTTTGCTTGAATATCATTCAACCATTTTGGATGATACCTCAATATATTCCAACAATGTTAATATAAATTTGGGTTAAAAAAATAAATAACACTTTTTGGATATGGTATTTCAATATTGTCACTATTTTAATAACTTATGTTTAAAATGCACCTATTATGGTGTACGAACAAAAATTCCCCCAATAGTTGTTCCATCAGAATCTTTCATTCATTTTTTTTTACGGTGAGAGTTATGAAATAGAGAGAGAAATTTTCGTTGAAATTCAGACGCTACGCAGACGCATTCGGGGGTCGAGCTCCCCGCCGAACTCGCAGTGGTAGAGCTGCCCAGTCAGCTCGCGGGGGGTAGGGGCAGCGCCCCCGGAGCTTTTTTTTTTGGTCAGTACTTCAAAAAAAACATCATCGATCCTTTAAAAAATATGTTCGATTCTTAAAAAAAAAATCATCGATTATTTCTAATATATGCTCGAATTCGCTACAAATATACTCGATTTAACCAAACCTAATTTTCTAAAAAAAATTCTCGATCCATTGAAAAAAAAGCTCGATCCTTTGAAAAATATTTTCGATCCTTTGACAAATATTCTCGATCCTTTAAAAAATCTTCTCGATCATTTGATAAAAATTCTCGATCCTTTAAAAAATATTCTCGATCCTTTGAAAAAACTCTCGATCCTTTGAAAAATCTTCTCGATCATTTGACGAAAATTCTCGATCATTTAAAAAATATTCTAGATCCTTTGAAAAATATTCTTGATCATTTGAAAAAAAATCTCGATCCATTGAAAAATCTTCTCGATCATTTGACAAAAATTCTCGAACCCTTAAAAAAAATTCTCGATCCTTTGAAAAAAAATCTCGACCCTTTGAAAATTTTTCTCGATCCTTTGAATTTTTTTCTCGATCCTTTGAAAATAATCTCAATCATTTGAAAAATATTATCGATCCTTTGAAAATTTCTTGATCCTTTGACAAATGCTCTATTTTTTAAAAAATATGCTTGATTCTTTCAAAAATAAGCTCGATCATGTTAAAAAATGGCTCGATTTGACTATAAATATGCTCGATTTCTAAACCTTATTTTCAAAAATAAAATACTCGATCCTTTGAAAGTTAAAATGTTCATATATGTTCATACAAAGACTGGACAACAAATCATAACGAATGGATACATTGTTAAACTACATAGAAATATGTAAAAATATATAAACGAATATCACAAATATAGGTTATCTTCTTATGTAGAATCTGGAGAGAGACAAGTATTTTGGAGAGAGAGAAGAGTTATCGTTTTCAAAGTGTAGATGGAAACACAATGAGATTAAAAAATAGATTATTTAAGGACAATTTGGATAGTTCACAATAATATGTCTTTTAAACTTAAGTTATTAAAACAGTGACATCACTGCAATACGCATAAAAATAGGTGACACATTCTCATCATTTCCACTCTAAATTTTGACTTGACAATTTCTTTATACAGTGTCTTTACATTTATAATCTATAGAATAATAATAATAATAATAATAATAATAATAATAATAAACTCAATTTAATTTATGTAAGCTAAAATCTGCAGACAAAGTGGTAGCAGTCGTTTACCTACTTCAAGAGAACAAAATTAAAAAGATTTTTCACAACAAAAATTTAAAAAGATTTTTCAAAACAAAGGTTTGAAAGAATCTTAATCAAATAAAACAACTAGATCATATATAGGATTTGAAACAATAACTTGCAAATTCAATAAAAAAAAACAAGATTAAAATTTAATTTTAATTTGTTTTTATATAAATTTTCTGTTGTTTTTTTTTCCTCTGTTAATTACTTAATTAAACCAGTCACTGTATCAAAACATATACATATTATGCTAATTATTAAATACTATTATTAACCGGATCAAATCTCATTCATTTGGGTTACATATAACTAGTTAAATTAAACATCTGCATTTGGTTAAAATTCAAACAGGGTTCCACTAGAAAATGATATTAAAGAAACATACAATAATCTATATCAATTAACATTATGTGGTGTGACCATTAAACAAGGGTTACTGAAATTCATACTATTGTGAATATTATTCAAACAAAAAGGCCACATCAAGATTCCATCTATCTTCTAAACACAACTATGTGAACAATAATGTTCTTGAAAAAAAAAAACTTAATGTTACTGAACAAAAAGGGAAAAAAAAATGCATACCTTGTCTTGTTCATTCACACCACTTGGTTGTCTATTTTCAATTTGGGTGAAACAACCATGAAATTTGTTTGTGGCTTGTTGAATCCTTGACCAACATTGCATCAACGATTTGTCATCCCGATTTGATTCAAAATTCTTATATTTGTGAAAATACTCCCACACTCGAACCCAAAAACTTTTATGAGTTTGATCGTTTCCTTGTACAGCTTCCAAACTAATATTTAACCATGATGAAACAAGATATTTATCCTCCTCCACTGAAAAAGCCTCTCCACGTTTTTTCTGTTAAATAAAACTGGGTGGAATTGGTGGTGAAGATGATTCAATAAAATGGGATGAATTTGGATAGTGTAGAAAATTTTGGATGATCAAATTGATCCATATGATAACATGTAGTGAAAAAAAAGAGTTAATTTGAAATAATAAGAGTTATGGTAAAAAATTTAGTCAGATTTAATGATATTTATTGGATGAACAAAATTCATAACCGTTAAAATATAGTTGTTTGTGTTAAAATTGAGTTGTTTGAGTTGATTGAAATTAAAGAGTTGTTTAAATTTAAAATTAGACAAAGTTGTTAAAGACCGTTGGGGGTAGTAATTAATGATGGTTATTAAAAGTAATAAAATATAATTTAAAGATCACTCAGCAATATTAAAGAGTTTATGATTCCAGGTCACTCTAAAATTAATATTGAAGAGTTTAAGATTCCAGGTCACTCTAAAATTTTCAATCTTTGGCTATGTTGATTTAATTGCTTATTTTGAGCATTCCCTTTCCACGGTTCTTGAATGATTTTCCCGTCTTCTCAATGATATTGCCTCAAAAAATCTCAGCATAGTCACGTCGATGGGCAGCCATAGGCAATGTTTCCAATCGATCAGCTTATGCCGACCCAAACAACAAAAACAAAAAGTAAATAGTCTCCACATGGAATAAATGAACTTCATTCGATTTACTGGAATGCGAAACCTGGGAGGTAACGTCTAGTACAATTAACAATTTTTACATCTTCCAAGGGAAGTGCATCATACATCCCCAGATACAGTTGAATTCTTATTACAAACTATGAAACAAAAGCAGATGTAGAACTGTGTAGTATAAATATGAATAACTGAATAGTAATATTCATCAACAACTAGAAAACCAAATAGTGACAATAAATTGAACAGCTTTACTTCCCAACCTTAATAAAGACTATAAAAACAGCCATGGGGCGGGGGGGCACGAAATTACTCCTGTTGTTTTCCATGGTCAGACCTCCACCCCCAATTCATTAGCTTCGAAAGTCATCTCAACATTCACCGGTTGTCCAAATGAGGGGAACCAATCATCACCATACCTCAGCCAGGAAACAGTCTGGTACCACTATAAATGAACTGTGCTAGAATGAGTTGGAAAATTCTAAGACTACGATACCTAAATTCCGCAGCTTCCCCTCGAAAATCACATTAAGGTGGGACCAGGGAGCGGGATCACATGGAATAATAGATGCATACACTCGATGTCCTTGGAAAAACGCATGCCATATACTTGTCACCTTTGAGATTGTTCTGTAACAGCTGCACCAGAAGCGGTGCTAGGCCCAGCACCATTTTCAGTTGGAGGAGAGGTACCCCATTTCCCTTCCGACTCTAATGGCTCAAGTATATGTACTCCACCATCTGTTAGTCCTAATGCAAACTGATTGGGGTCGGATGGATGAGCCGCAATGACAAGAGGATGAACTCTTAAGCTGTTTAAATTACACCATTAGTGGTTCTATTTTTATTTTTCAAAAAATGAACAAGACATACATCGTATTAGTGAGTTTAATTAAGATTAAGACATGTATGAAGACACACCTAGGATTGGGCGGTAGATAAGCAGCAGGATTTATTCGACATCTCAATCTTAGTGTTGAAGCAGTGAGAACACCAACACCTCCATCTTCAAAAGCCACATATATTGACTGGCTATCACAAGAATATGTAGCATGTGTGATTGAACCACTTGCTTCACGAGTGACAAACTGTTTCAGGAAATATTCCATATTAAGGGTGTTAGTGCCCAACTAAAACTAAATCCAAACACATAATTATGCAGAAAACTAAATAACTTAAATCACAAGAATAGAATCAACATGTATAAACTAGCCTACCTGCTTTTGGCAATCCAATTTAGGTGCTTCATAAATAGCTATCTGTGTTTCATGAACTGCCAGTAGATGAGTCTGATCTAAGTGAAACTGCACACGTGTATCTGCAAGTGGTGGTGCTGTTCGCCCATTTGGAATTTGTAAGAACTTACTTGTCTGCTTCTCCCATCCATCTGTGTTCCAAACACAGAGCTGTAGCAAGAGGATGAAAAATGAGAAGTGATGAGTTACAATCACACAAGTTTTATGTTTATGGAGGGCATAGATGCCGAGAAGAATAAGAATGAAATCTTTTTAGTTAATGAGAGGTGAACCAAATCACAAAAGCACAGGCAAAGGCCTGTTATAAGCAAAGTAAAACGCAAGCTTCTAAGTAATATTCAATTTAGGAAAATTCTCCAGTCAAGGCCACCCTAACTCCCTCACCAAATCTCAACATGCAATAACAGCTATAAATGTCAGCTAAAACATCAGTGCTTTAACGGCATCCGGTACACAAACACATTAAAAGAGACAGATTCAAAGAGACACATGCAAGCTCACTTGTTAATTTCTCACCTGAGAGTCAGCTCCTGAAGACACCAGCACATTTAAATTGTGCGAGAATGCAAGGCCTGTTATTCTCTTTTGGTGACCTTTTAGTTTTGTTTTAACCTGATAAAAATAGAGTATTCAGATTTTCAAAACTCTCATTACTAACTTGTTTAACAAGAAGAAATAAATTTAGTTAAACCAGATCTCTATACCTCATCGACCCGGACATTATAAATCTGGATAGTTGAGTCTTCCATTCCTATGGCAATGATGTTATTGTCTTGAGGATGAAATGCAAGAAATGTCGCTGCTGGTGGTGGGGGCATGAATGTTGTCATTGTCTGCAGTCAGGAAAGAAGAGTATATATGTCAGAAAAAGAGAAATAAATTGTAGCAAAATAAGAAGAAAGTTAAGCTATATGCTTATCAAAATAATCTCAAGAAATAGCCATTGTCCCCCGACTTTCTAGGCATTTTTCTACCTTCTGGTAATTTTTTGAAAAAATTACCCTCCAAACGTAACCTAAAATCATGAAAGTTCACTCATTCAATCCGAATAGTCATAATCAAAGCCTTAGAATGTTGCTTTTTGAGGATAATTGGTATTTTAGATATTTTGGACCACAAACGGATGAGACCACTATATAGATGCTCCAAAACATGTACATGTTGACGAATGATGATAGATGTTTATTAATAAGAATCAATTTACAATGAACTTGGAAGATTATCCTAAGTTGTCAAAATTTCTTAAAAAATGCCTTTCATAGTAGTTTTCTGGGAAACAGGGAAAGTAAACAGTTGCACAAAACAAAATCGAATGAGGAAGACCATATACCTTAAACGTCATCATATTAAATAGAGAGATTTTGCCTCCTGAAGCAGACATAACATAAGAGTCATTCTTTGAAAGTGCAAAACATGGGACAGCGTCTTCAGGGTTTGTATCGCTTATATCATTAGTCATCAATATTCCACTTGGAGGTTGCCATAATTGTGGTACTACACTAGTAGTCGCCTATAAGACAACCACCTTATTATCAGCAAGCTTAAGGATATTACCACTACAGGAGAAAAATTACCTTCAAAGACGTGAAATTGAAAAACTAAAAGAAAATATAATACCTTTCCAGTTAAATTTCGATCATTTCTTTGCCACTTCCAGAGTTTGTGTATAGCATTAGATGCTAATGCCAATATTGCGAGTCCTGAGTTTGTATATATCAATCTAGAAACCTGAAAATTTTATTACATATCATATGAGGCAAATGAATTAGAAGTTGCAATGGAGAGTGTGTAAGAAATTCAAGTGCAACAAACCAACTATTAATCCATGTGTTTAAGTCTTTCCCCAGTTCTGAGGTTTTTCTAAACCACAGCAATTCCAGTGACACAAGTAGTTTTTGATTGACAAAATAAAAGACAGGACATGCCCGGTCATATCTGAATATCTGATCGGCAAATAATGACCGAATCCTAAGGAGGGTTACATTTATAATATAACTAAATCACTTATCCCGTCATTTACTGCATTAGAACACTTATCCCGTCATTTACTGCATTATAACTGTTTTGATTAATTGATAAGCATTTATTAATTTCTATTAGTGCACATAAGCAACTATACAATACAATACTATTTATAAATAAAGGAAACATTTAAGAGTCTCTGCAAGCAGACATGATCATATAAGGAAATGAACCAATCATGCCTCATTCTGAATAGGAAAATTTTTGGCATTTACACAATTACACTCTTTTAGAAGAAATTTAATACACTGTACAGTGTACAGTTGTTAAAATCCCACTTTCTAAACAATTGAGTTATTTCTTTTCATGTTCTTTGGAAAGATTGAGCATTGTTGATATAAAACATTCACAAAAACATAATCTTAACCTCAATTAAATCTCTTAATTTAACAATATTAACATCTGAACTCAATATGACAATTCGTGCCAGAGTATACACGCTAAAAACACACAAACACGCATGCACACACACATACAAATAATAATAATAAAGAAAGAAAGAACTTGCATATGGTGATATTCAGCCTATACAAAAAAGATAAATAACAGAATTTGGGAAAAAAAAATGGAGGGCATTACTCATATATATATATGTATGTACGTATGTATGTATGTATATATATACACACTAACATGTATACATGTTCACGCATATGCCTAAAAATGGATAGAATTAAAACAAGTACAGGTAAAAAGTCAAGGCAGGTGAAAATAGTGAACAACATTTTGCATCCGAATTACAATGGAGAAATTTAGAAGTCCAAAAGAGATGGTAAAAAGGCAAGAAATAATAAGATTGGAAACAAAACTGTACCCTCATTGCTGCTAAACTATCTGGAAGCCTAAGGGACCGGCACTGTGATGATTCACTAATTTCTGTCATTTTCCAGATCCTTGACTTCTCTACCGGCTCGTCAATTTTTGGTTTTACATCAGCCAAACTTCTACCATCACCATTCTACGGAAGCTCAAAAGTAAAAAGTTTAGATCATTGGACATATAAAATATGTCTTTATGTATATCCACAATTGTGGACAACAAATTGCATGACTAGATGATTTCACACTAAGTATAAAGCTACAATTAAAATATCATAGCAAATAGATGAAGTCTGCTTAGAACATCTAGTTACCCATGGAAGAGATATCAACACTCACCACTCCAACCATCGCTGCTGCTGGAGCAGGACGATCCCCAATAATACTTGTTCCAACACTTGCATTTGCAGAGCCAAACGTGCCTATTGCAGGGCCCTATATGCATATTATGCATTTAGAAAAACATATTTGCCAAAAAAAAAAAACCTGTAGACTCAAAAACAAAATTCACCTTACCTTCACAACAGCCACAGGAGCAATTCTAGAAGGATCAAATGAACGATTCTCCACTGTTCTTAGCAGCCTGATCCCGTCTGCATTTGCAAGGATTTTGACACCATTGTCATTTGTTGAGATAGCCAACAGAATTCCTTCTTTGTTAAATCTAATACATGGTGAAGCCTGTAGGTTTTCAAAGACGAGAACAATAAGTTGGTATGAAGGACACATCAGCTATATTAACATGGGGTTGTAGAAATCCAATAATTACCGGTAATCCACCGTCTGCATCAATACTAGTCAAAAGATTTGCATTGTCCATGTCCCAGAATTTGATCATAAACTCATCACCAGCAGCTAAAAACCTATTTTTTGTAGTATCAAATTGCACAACCCCCACAGATCGCTTCCCAAGACCAAGATATGAGCGCTTGACTGCTCCTTCACTTTCATTCCATTCCACCAAGTATGAGTCTCCTTCCTTACTTGTTCCACATGAGAACAACCTATGAATTGTCCATCAATCATGAAATGAATATTTCTGTTGCAAATATCGCAAGACAGCAAGAATAAACTCTATCGCCTAATGAAGAAAGAACAGAAAAGTAAAAAGGATTAAAAAGAGGAACCTTGTTCCATCAGCACTATATGCCATCATCGTAGATGAATGACCTGGAGCATCATAGTCTACTCTTGAGCCCAGGTTATCATACAACCATGCCTTTATTTTCCCATCAGTTGCTGTTGAGAATATAAACTGAGCAAAAGAAGGGAGAGGAATAAAATAGAAATCTTATGCACGTCATATATAATTATGCAGCCTGAAGAAATATACAAATTTCAAGAAAAAATCAGAAAAGTACTTATAAGTTATAACAGAATAAGATAATCACATAATTTTCAGAGAATAGGGACAGAGAATTACTGAGTAATATCCCAGAAACATTAATTGTTCCTTATTATATGGATTTAGGATTTAACAAGCCACAAGCTTAAAATCCCAAAATATTATCTGTCAAAAGCTGAAGTCAAAGGTCATGGACCCTTAGCAATTAAAAATTAGGAGGCAAATTACTACTAAAGTTATTACTATGTTTTCTATAACACAATCTACTTCAAAACGATGGAATTTCAACCTTACCCTAAACTGGAAGAAGTTAGAACACAGACACTTAAAAGGAAAAATGAAAGAGCACAACTAACCACCATTTTGATTTCTAATTCTAGTAAATAATTCAACATTTTCCATAAGAAAAGCACAGAAGATCTAACAGATACTGAAAACAGATTCAGTCACATCACATTGTCCATTACCTGAATATTTTCCTTGTGATGAGGGCATACAGAATATACAGGTGATTCATGACCCTCGAAAGAGTACTGCTTATTCCCTGTAACTGCATCCCACACCTGCAATAGTGTGGACTTGTATAAATTGTATCAAACACAATTAGTCTCATGAAATTCAGCGAGGTAACTATGCAAACCTTAATGACCCTGTCATCGCCGCAAGTGACAACACATATTTGTTTGTTTGGATAAGAGAACGCGAGATCATTAACACTACCAACATGAGCTTCAATCTGATGTCCAAAAGGAAATTCATAGTAAGATTTTAGAGTTTATTACAGCCTCATCAAAATATAAAAATAAAAGTAACCCATGCATGGGTGCATGATATTAAGATGCTAGTTAAGTAGAACAGACATAAAAAAGAGGCTATGATTCAAACCTCTAGATGGTTTCTTAAGTCATCACCGCCATGATAGGAGTATATATGAACAATGTGCTTTGAGTACGCGACACCTGGAGCAGAGACAATATCATATACATTGAAATATCCTTTTATTTATATATATTTTATGGATTCCTTTTATATGTAAATCACCAAAAAGTAAGAATATAAAATGGATTGTAAGAACAAAAAAAAAAAAAAAAAAATCAAACATACCAAAAAGAGTTCCATCAGGACTCCACATCACACGGTTAACTGATGCTGTATAATCATTGGCCAGGGAAGCCTATAAGAGAACCAGAAGAATATTATCATCCCTTAAGACATAACTATTAAAATGGTAAATCTTGTGCAGAAGCAGAAATGAATGCCACCACCTGCAGAGCCATTGAGCATGTTCCAAGGTCCCAGACCTTAAAACTTTTTGCAGCAATCCTTTCACGGTTACCAACCTCCCACACAATAACATCACCCATGTTTGTTCCAACTGAAGTTATTAAGCCACACATAAATAAAGGGAAACATATAGCTAAAACCCACCAAAAAAGCCAACTAGTTTTAAACAAAAGAAGTAAAGAACAAACAGAAACCCAAAGTAATATCCTATATGCCGCTAGGGCAATACCAAGAAGTAGAATTTGTTGCACAGGATGAAAATCCATGCTCTTGACAGCTGAACCCTGATTTAGAGTCATCACAACAGTCTTGGGGAAGTCATCAGTTGAGTAAGAACTCTGCCCATGGCTCTGACCAGTGTATGCAACAGGCAGGATATTTACGGACAGATTATTGACCTGTACAAGATTTCATGTGATGAGTGGATGCAATAGGACGTGCTGTTACAACATTAAACTGTTTGTTCAAGCAAAAGCTTCAAGGTGGATGTAGCCTCATGTTGTTTAACAAATAATTAGCTGCAGAATATAATTAAGATGACAGAAAACACACAACACTTTATAATTATACAAACACCAATCTACCCACCCTACCTCCCTCAGTCTGTCCCTAGTACTTCCTTATTGAATGAAAAGCAAACAGTAAGTCTCAGGAAAAAAGTAAACATAACCAACTAAAAGGACCAAAAAATCTGGTGCACGTTCCACTGCACTCCCTTGTTAGCCTGAAAAGGTTAGCTGGACATAGCTTAAATTTGTTTGGCATTTTCACATCAATAATGTATTGATATGAATTATCTGATTATCCTCTGTTGGCTTACAAACTTGCATAAAAGGAATAGCACACAATAAAAGGAATCATCCAATCAATAATTCTCCCCACTGATATGGCATATATGATACACCTCGACATCAAATCAGTCAAATTTTGTTCCTCATCTCAAGCAGCTGTTAAACTGATTCACATTTAATTAGGATAGTATATCAAGTTCCTAAGCCCAAAACCGAACAAAGGCTTCAAGATTCATTTCTTCATAAGGGCACTAGGACATCTCAAAACAAGACCATATCTTCATGGTTTATAACAAGCAGTCTAGATCATATGACCCAATAAGGCGTGGCTCATTAAGGCATGCCCCAATGCCCTAACAAAGCCCCAGCAGCAAAAGCTTAGTTTGTCCGGACAGAGCAGTATAGATCACCCCATTCATAAAGCCATGTCCCAAAGCAGTGTTAATGTACCGTATTCAACTCTAGTTGAGGTAACAACGATGGCAAACTTCAATTGGTCTGTATGGCTGGTTACATATGCAATTGGCATAGGAAAAAAAATCCAAGTTCTGCTGCACTAAACCCACTATATCTCACCAATGACAATTTCCTAAACCCTCAAGACTGAGAATTAGACACCTAAAACCCATACAGAAACATAAATACATATCACATAAGCAAAGGCAAAATCTTTGAAGTTTAGTCTTAGAACTCAAGTCAATCATAAACAAAACAATACATAAATTGAAGGGAACTACCTCATCTGACATTCCAAAAGGCCTTGGTCTCTTCAATACATGTTCAGAATCAGCTGTTTGATAGTCCATAGCAGGGTTGTTGGTAGGAGGAGTCCTAGGACGCTTTAACATTGCAGCTATCATAAATAAAGGGTGAAAAATATCAGTCTATGTAAAATACATAAGTTGCATAGAAAATTCAAAGGCAATAAGTATTTGTATATTTGTATCATGCATTTCACATAAAAGTTAAAAACATAATAATAAATAGAAGATATTCTATGAAAAAATAATTAAAAGTCACCTCATTTCCTGTTGTTACAGTCTCCTTGGTTCGAAATTATTAATTATTTTTTATTACAAGATCCCAATAACATAACATTAACACAGGTTTCAATTTTCCCTTTTTATCCTTTGGATACGAAAACCAGCCTATTCCTTGCCTTTTTGTATAACGTGTTGATTAATGACAGCTATAATAGGTAAACATGGCTTCATACTGCAAATATTCATCAGAAAACCAGAGATAACTACAATCACATCAAAAGCAGCTTGCTATGTTGTACTATAAATACCTGCATTGTTAGCAGCAGCCAAACCTATAGGCCCCGCTGAAGCTGAGGGATGAGGGACAGGAGATGAAGTAGCCATCCATCCAGCAAGAGAAGTTGGAAGAGCAGCAGGAGCGGGCTGAAATGGCTGTAAACATATACATTCAAAGTTAAAACTCCGAAAGGCAGACTTCAAATTAAATAACTGCTTAAACCTTTATAAATTCGCTTACGCCATGAGCACTCAGTGGTGGGAAACCCCCTGCCTTTGGAACAGCACCCATCAAGGAATTAGTAACAGGGGACAGAGCACGAGCACCGTTTGGCACTCCGCAACTATGGTCTACAAATAGGGTCTTTATGTCAGGATTAGGCCTCGGATTCTTGCAAAGCTGATGCTGCCAATTTAAACTGCAATATGATGCTGAGAAATGTGAGTAATTTAGATTAAAGAGAAAAAACTAATCCACAGCATCCAAACAACCAAGCAAGTAGATAATTTCCCACGGACCTCTGATTAATTAGTGTTCGCAGTCTCGAATTCTTCAAGGTAGGAAATTGAAGCTTATCACGGAAAAGGGGATTAGCCTCAATCAATTTCTTTAGTTCAGCTAGCATTATACCCCTTGCAGACTTCGTATCCCCATATTTTGAAAGCTGTTCATTATCTCTGCAAATTAACATTTAATCATATATCACAATTATTGTATTAAATTTATTAGCATCATATGATGCATACTATATACTAGAAAACAAAAATTCTGAGACATGTACCTAAAGTTTTCCAGAGTGAGTAGCTGCGTAATCTCCTTGAAAAGATCTTCATTAAATGCTGCAAACACTTTCAAGTCCTTAACTAATATATCCACAGCCTTAGCACGATCCCGCCTACATTATTTTTTTTGTTCAAGCATTTAATGTAATATTTAACTTTAAAAGACACTTCCAAGTTGTAATTAACAGCATGGTCAAGTTAGCAAAAGCAGTATAAGAGAATACAAAATTGAACTCAATAATGAACTTGAAAAGACGTACTTGTCCAAAGCTTCCAAGTACTTCTGCTTTCGTATCTCAAAGAAAATCTTCATGGAATATCTATTATCGTCAACCTTTGTGAACCCAGATAGATACTTCTCCACATCATCCCACTCCCCATTCGTCACCATATCCTCAAAGTATCTCATGTTGAAGAAAAAACCCGACTCTTGTTCCAGTCTAATCAAATAGATTATTAACAACCTTAAGGTAAACTTACCAAATTTTGATATAAACAAAAACAAAACAAAAAACAAAAAAACACGTGTACAAAAAGCTCCATTTAAACAAAAAATATCTATAAATATTAAATACGAGAACTTAACAGCCATTTCAATTGTACGCGCACATATTAAGAAACTAAAAAAGGAAAAAAAAAGGAAAAAACATAATCCATACTTGTGAACAGTCTCTTTGAATTTCTCTTCATCAAGAAATTGAAGTATAAGAAACACGAGTTCTCTGCTAAGAGAGGACATGATTCTCTATCTGCAAAACAAACAAATTTTTTTAAAAAAATATCCATAGGGAAGAGATCCAATAGACACAGATCAGTACTTGTAAAAATGACAATCCGTATATCACACACAACAGGAAAACAAAACAACAATAATTAAAGTTTCCAGCATTTAAAGCGAACAATTTTGAACAAAAATTAGTCGAAACATGAAAGAGAACCCAACAACAAAAAATTGTTGAAATATAAATTATAATGAGAGTAAAGGTTGGCATGGTACCGGTCCAAGATTGATAGATCGGAGAATTCTGAAGCAAGCAAAGAGAAGGAGAGGTAGTTTCAGTGAATTCTGTGTCCCTCTTGGTTTTTTGTTTTTTTTCTCTCTCTCTGTTTCAGCTCTTCTGATAAGTATTTATATAGAGAAATTGGCTAGGGATTTGAAGAAGAGAGAGATGAATAAAAAGCGAAGAAACAGAGGTACCAGACCCATTAAATACCGTGAGCGAGATGAGATGATAAGTAAATTGATACGCCAATGTACTTATAAAGATGATAGGACAGCATGCTTATAAAGATGATAGGTACTCGTCGTTATGTTGAGTGATAATTCTACAGGCTTATAGGCGTTATAAATACACTATTTTGACTCTTTTCAGCTACGAAACTTCCGGGAATTACCAACTAAAACTACTGTGATTTCCGGTGAAAGAAAAGTTTGTTCTTATCTCATTTTCATTCCATTTCAATTTAATAGATAATTTATCTTTACTTTCAACAACAAAAATAGATAATTTATATTTTACTTCATAAAAATAATAAATTAAATAGAAATATTAGACTGACCGATTTATTTATATAAAATCATATTTAAATTGTGAGACAAATGAATTGTAACTACTAACACGTCATTCCATCGATTATCGACCCATGTTTTATGTTGTAAAAATACTTGTTGGTAAAATAAAATTAAAATTAATTATGATTATTATTATTATTATTATTATTATCATTTTAAGACCTTTATTTTTCATTTATTCAAATAAATTTGTTTTATCTTTTTGAGAAATAAAAGATTATTTGGTATGAAATCCATAATGAATAGAATACTAATATTTTTGAAAAAAAAAATTAGGTAAGAGTTATTGGATTATAAATTTCATCCCTGTCAACTTTTATGATTGTTATTGGCTTATTGCCTTATTTGGACAATACACGCCATACCAAATTCGTATCTAATTCCTATTATATTATCGGTTTACGATATATTTTTTTCGTGAAGAGGGAATATTCAATTAACTAGAAAGACAAACTACAATCATTCAAAATCACAGACTCCGGGTAAGGAGGGAATGACTCATGCCAGTCACAATCCTTCAAAGACCGCAAGGCAAACTTGGCCAAAACATGGGTGACCTTATTAGCAGTTCTAGGCACAAAAGAAACAGGAACATCAACGAGACTTAACAGACTCCTAATATCACTAATGACAACCCCAATATCAGCCATCGGGCAAGAATCAACGTTAATGAGGTTCACCACACCTTTCGAATTGTTCTCAAGAACATCCGGTAGCAAACCAAGATCCACCACTAACCTCAACCCTTTTAAAATTACAACAGCTTCAGCCACTACCGGAGAAAAGCAAGCAGCAATTGTCACTACCATGAAGGCTACCACTTTACAAGAAGAATCACGCACAATAGCCCTAACACCCACCATATGAGCATCATCATTAATAGTAGCATCCACATCAATCTTGAAGACACCCTCTAAAGGTTTACTCCAAATCAAGGTACCAGAAGAATAAGGAGTGGAAGAAAGTTTACCATCACACTTACCGGTATCACGAAACGCCTCCAGATAATCCTGAGCCCAAGCAACTACATTTTCACGCCTTACCTTGGAAAGACCATAGACCAGTTGATTTCATCAGTACCAAATCCTCCAAACTACAACACACAGTATAGCTATATCCTCTTTGTTCAACCCCCTCTTATCCAATCTACCATTAATCTCGAAATCCCATACCCTTCTTCCATTCCAGACCCAACATTGTCGACCGATTTTAACGAATGTCCTTGATCCCTCGACAGCCCTATAAGGCATACGTCGTTGATTCAGGCCTCGTATGGCAAATGAGGCACCACACCTCCACCTGAACACCTCTATCAGCTAGATTGCACCTTGTGGGAATCCAATTTCTACAAGCTAGCCAGATAAAATTCTGGACCTTCAAAGGCACAACAATTTTCCACAGCTCATTCCACCAATCCCCATCTACATAACCTGACGGCCTCTCCTGGTAGTGAAGACTTCATCTCAGCTTGAACCCACTTCTAACAGAGTAAACACCATTTTTTTCGTAATGCCATAACAACGAATCATTAACCTAAGACAAACCTAACGGTAGACTAAGAATAGCCTCAGCTTCATCCGATAAAAAGAAAGACTGGATCAACTAATCATTCCAGTTTCCAGAGCCAGTAATAAGAGCACTTACCAAAGTATCCATTCCTTGAACCAGAGGAGATTAAACCTTAAAGAAAAACGGTCTAGGTATCCACATATCATGATAAATAGAAATCGAAGAATGGGAGCCAACCCTCCATCTCAGACCAGCAACGAGCAACTCTCTCCCCCATAAAAAAGCTTTGCCAAATATACGAACCCTGTTCAGCATGTAAAAAAGAGGAAGTAGGAAAGTATCTACATTTCTAGCCTGCCGTTCAGTTGCCTTCGCATGGAAATACTTCGTGTTCCGGTCCCCTTTCTTTAGCCAAACTTGTCTGGAACGGTGTTTCCAATAGCATTCCTCTTATTCTAGTAAAATATAAAATTGGTTCTCTATTTTTCTAACATCTTTCTAGAAATCCAAATGATCTAGGTTAGTTACAACCTGAAGTTCAATTTTCTTCCTCTCAATACCTCTTCTCAACATTTGACGCTTCTCCTGATTCCATTTAGATAACCTCGTCTCAAACAGTTATAGTCTCACGCTCACCTGAGATATACAACTAGATCCGGTCACTGAGCCCCAATTATCTTTGACCAACTTTTTACACTTATCATCTTCAGCCCAACAAGCCTTAAAGTGGAACCTTCTATTAGATGTTAACTGCCCATTTCTATACCGCCTGACCATATCCAAAACCTTAACAAGCATAGCCCTATGATCTGAATACCAGAACTCCAAATTTGTAACTTGCGACCACTCAAACATTTGTTTCCAGTCAAATCAACAAACAATCCTATCCAACCTTTCCATAATCAACCCCACTTCTCTTTTGTTCGACCATGTGTAACAATGACCATTATAGCCCAAATCACCCAGCTGACAATCATACAAAGCTTGACGGAATTCATTCATTAGATGTTGGGGGTGTGGAAGGCCCCCAATTTTCTCTGATTCATCCAACATCTTGTTGACACCACCAACACAACCAAGGCAGAGGAGAAACTGTTCTTAATCGTCGAAGCAACATCCACAAATGACATATCTGATTCGGATCAGGATCCGGATCCCTATAAAAACCGGTTAACCTCTAATGTTTCGAAACATGAAAAACAATTTTGACATCAATGTGAAACCTAGAATAGGACATCAGATCAATACTCACCTTCTTAGACCACATCAGACAAAGCCTACCACTTTTCCCAACCTTATCAACAACCAACTTTCCCATAAACCCCAAACACACCCGAATCAATTCCATTATTTGAGGAGTTACTTTAGTTTCCATTATGAATAACACACTCAGATTGAAGGGTTTCTTCAAATCCGATAGCGCACGGAACGACCGATAATTCCCTAACCCCCCGAGCATTCCAAGATACACAATTTATTGTGATCGGCATGCCAGGATGTCATGGCCGACCGATATAATTTTCGAAGACTTCTTAGATGAATTAGTTTTGGGCTTCTTTTAACCATCCGTGAAACCATCATCGACAACCAAAGTTATCCGTTTACCACAAAGCAACTTCAAACCCGATTCAGTCACCACTAGATTATTTCCTATCGTTGCTTTTTCCAGCTCCCCACTCTTTTTTCGTTGTTACCACATATCCCCTTTCTCTGGGTTTTATCATTTGCCATCGCTTAGCCTAATCCCACCACAGAGGGTCTGTTCACATTAATACCCATACTCTTTTCCTCATGTATCTCTTGATGAACCTTTTTAATAATCACATGAGCCTCAGATTGGTTACTCAAAATAAGAGGCTCATAAACATGAGACTTCCTCAATGGAGCATCAACTCTATGGGGTACAACAAGTCCCGACCTATTAGTTAAACCATCAAGCCCATCACTATCCAGGCCCACCTCCACATCCCTTATTGGACTCAGCCCATCCTTCATCAGATTCAAAACTCATGTCTCTCTGTCCGAATCTTCTTCTTTCTCACCCCTCAGACCGTAATCCACCATTATTACCGGAATCTTGTTATTGCCTTTTAAATGCACCCCATAACTGCGTTCTGATTTTCTCTTTAAATCCATATTTACACTCCGATACTCCTCAGATTTGTCTCCCCTAGAATCGGGATCTTGATCTCTACCTTGGTAACAACATCATATTCCAAATTCTCTGATACACCAGTCGATGTTCCTGGATTCTGCATGTTACCACCACTACCAACCGATGTCTGGCGTTTATAATTCATGATCTCTTCAACTAAATCAATCGAACGTCGAGCTCCACTTTGGCCCCCAATAGTCCACGAGGACCCCCTATTACGATATCCCATCATTGTCGTAAAAGTTGTAGCTTGCATCCACGTATCATATTGAAACTCCATCTCACCTCCATTACCAGGTTCAAAGGACCCAGTCTTCGGACACCCCCGAATGGTATTGCTAAACAATCCACAACAGAAATAGAAATTAGGCAATCATTCATAATGAACCGGCATGATTGTCTCTTCCTCATCTCCCAACACATCTACCCATATAACTCGTCTTAAAGGTTTATCCACTTCCACAGAAACACGAACTCTCAGGAATTTCCCCAGGCAATCACCATATGGTCCAGTGTCCACCTCCTTCACCTCCCCAATAATACTACCTAAAAACCGAGCGATATCCTTGGTCATGCAAAGAAGAGGCAGATTATAAATCTGCACCCAGAATTCCATTCTATCAAAACTTAGCCTCTTAATATCTCTCTTCCCAGTAGGTTCCTCAAGAACCATAAGCGCATCATCAAAACTCCATGGTCCACCCGCTAATACCTTTCATCGGTCCTCAGGCAATTGAAAATGGATGGCATAAATGTTGCTTGTAATGGTTTCAATCTCCATACTTCCCTTGATTTTCCAGATATTCGAAATCACGTTTCTGAAGGCTACTCTATTTACCAAATCCGTCAATAATATTTTACATGCTAGGCAAAGGGCCATCTTTTGAGCCTCCTCCTCCTTTAAATTAGCATGCAATTTCGGAACTGGTCCTTCCCGTTCCTTTAACGATACAGAAGCACACAATTTCTCAATCTCCGTTGAGCCCATACTTGGTATCCTCAGAGAACTAAACCCTACAAACCCCACAACACCGCTTAGCACACAAGACAAAACCCTACCACTACAAAGACCCCGACTCTTCCCACTCTAAGTTTTAGAGAAACCTTTGAGGGGAAACTATTAGTTTCTCGTGTCGATCATACCAATAATTTTTTTTCTATATCTAGTCAAGCTTTTATATATATATATATATATATATATGTGAAATTTAAAAGTAACCAAAAAATTACGGTCATTACTAATTTTACCCGGAATTAGCATTTTGATTATTTGTACCGAAGAATCCACCATTCTAACGAGACTGCCCATTATTCTAAAAGTTAAAAATAATAATTAAAAAGAACAAAAGAAAAAGAATATGTGAAAAAATAGAGAAAAGAGGTAAAACATTTGATTTTGAATTCATAAAGAGAGAAAGGCCAAGATTTCACCAATCGACCCTGATCCTGACCCGACGAGAGGTGAGCGGCAGCGGCTTGACGAGAGGCTGTGACGAGTGGTGGCGAAAGGAGAGGTGGTGACAAGCGACGGCGGCGTGACGAATTTTTCTCTAAAAATTCTTTCAGTCTCTTCATGATTACTTACTCAAAACTTCAAGAATCAACTACAAAAGGTATGTAATCCTATTTCAATCCATTTTCATGCTTTAATTTGTTACAAAAGCTCTCATATTTCATGAACTTTTTTGTGCTTAATTAGAACTTTTATTCATTTTTTAAAATTCATGCCAAACTTCAAATTCGAATTAAATTTGTTCAAATTCGACTGCAGTAATTGCATTTATTTGTTCACTGCTTGGAATTAAATTCATACAGCTTTAAGGATTCTAGGGTATGGTTTTGTAAATTGGATGAGATACGTGGATGAAATAGCTTTTAGGAAATTGAAACCCATTTTATGCTCTGTCGGTTGCTTGGGAAAAAAAAATTATTTATATTCATCTTGAACTACTATTAATCTATGTTCTTTACCTATTATTCTTACTTTGATCTTGCTCTCTTTTGATTTGATTTTATTGTTATCTGTTGTTGTTATTGTTGTTATGTTTGGTGTTGAGTGAGTGGTTTCTGAGATTGTTTTGCAGCTGTATTGCTGTGGTTTCTGAGATTGTGGTGATGCTTTTTGTAGCTATTAAATGGTAATTGGTTGCTCAATTATGCAGCAAGCTTCTAATATGATTAGCTTCCAATTTAAACAAAATAAGTAGATAATCTGACAATAGATTAAATACTAACAAGTTGCATACAAATAGGTGTCAGATTATAATTACTTCAGTAATTGAAACCATATAAATGTAAACAATTCAGGTGATTTAAAGAAATCTGGTAGCAAAATCTTTCTTCATGGTCTATTCACTTAGAATTTGTGGTTAATCTATGCCCTTGTCATGCAGCTGTTTTTCAACCCGTTTTTGTTTTTGTTTTTCAAAAATGATTTCGAATTTGCGTTCGTTAACCGTTTTTCATTTTATTTTTAAAAAACAAAAAGCAAAATGAAAAACAAAACCAGTGTTAACAGTGAAATATTTGAAAAACATAAAATACTTGTATTTGTTTTTCAAAAAATTTAACAATAAAATTAATTTCTTTTTTTCTTTTTTCTCTTTTCTCTTCAACTAGACCGTCATGTTCTTCATTATCTTCTTTCTTCATTATTTTCTCTCTTCCAATCTTCATCTTCTTTCTTCCTTCGCCACTTACCGCCACCGCTAATCAACTCCTGCTCGCCGCCAATCAGCGCTGTTTCGCCCTCGCCACCGCCGATAAGCTCTGCTTCACCCTCGCCGTCACCGATCAGCTCTGTTTCGCCCTCGCCATCACCGATCAGCTCTGTTTCTCCCTTATCGCCGTCGATCTGCTTAGCTTTACCGATGATCTGTTGGGGTTTATGCCCAAAAGATGTAATTTGTAAATGGATTTATTAAATAAATAAAAGAAAAAGTTCAATACATTCTTGTTGTGTTGTTTATTATATAACTTGTGCATAAATTTAACATCAAAGATTGCCGGATGTAATCTCGAACTGTGTTTATGAGTGTCATATACGGATGGATACAGTAAGAGACGTGCAATCTAAAGATGTGATCATATAGGACTGGGCCATGATCTAAATGAATCTCTCACCAAGATCCGTTTATCGATGAGATTCATATATATCAACTAATGATGGCTATATGTAGGTGATCTTAATTCTGAGTGACTTATCGACTCCTTCAGGTTAGATCGTGGTCTTTGATATACCATGGGTGAGGTCGGATGCAGTTCCCGATCAATATGCTCCGTATGTTGGGGTTGGGATTGCGATTTGGCTTGTGGCTGGGAAGGTTTGTACACAATAGTGGAATCCACTCATTCTTGTGAGAAGTAGATGGTAGTTCCCTTAAGGGTTGATTCGGGGCTTGGACAATACGAGTGTTCTCCTAATTCCGTGAGGAAATAAGATTTATTGTTCATTATATAATCAATGGTACTTAAAGGATATATGTAATTAGAGGGGTATAACGGATATTATGACCTAGCTCTAATTATGAACTACCGTGGAGGATCACACCATATGTAATAGCTATATCGATGGACACCGAGTTGTATCGGTATGTGTAAAAGCGTCTACAGTTGAGAGAGTACAGCTTCGAGTTTTTAGTGGAATAACACCAGAGTTAATAATCAAGGAATATTAATTAAAGAGTTTAATTAATGATTCCGAGGATTATTGGAGCTCAAAATACTGTGGGTCCATTAGGTTCCCTTGCTAGCCCGATCGATTTAGGTAACAAGGGTCACGATTAATTAATTGGATTGTCCAATTAATTGTGTTATAAAAGTGACACGTATATATTTGGGAATTAATTGAATAATGAAATTATTTAATTAATGAATGTTAATAGTTAAATTAATTAAATAATTAGATTATTTAATTATATTGATAATTATGAATTATTAATTAACTATTAATTGGAGGGTGTTAATTGTATATGGATTTAGGTGAAGATAAAATAATATGATTATTTTATTTTACTAAATCATTTATCTAAGTATTTGAATTTAAGTTTAAATTTAAAATATTTATTATCACTTTTAATATATTAGATATATTTGAAAAGGATAATTAAAAGATATATATCAATTAATAATACAAGATATTACATTGGATGCAAATTGGTGTGTATATGAAACAATAATCAAAATAAGAATTTACATAGAATGTAAATACTTAATAAATATATATATATATTTAGAAGCAATTCAGTGCAGGTGAACCAAAAAAAAAAACAAAAAAAAAAAACCACTTATATCAACGCATACAATAGAAAAAGCAAGGAACTGTGAGACGTGAGGATGTTTGCTTTGTTGTAGTGCAGTTTTAGAGATATATATATATTTTTTTTGTGAAGAGAGAAGTAAGCTTTAGAAATATATATATTGTTTCATGTTTTGTGTGTTTTTGAAACACATAGAAGAAATAGTATCTTCAATTTTCTCTACATCCTCCATTCAAGTTCCTGAGACAGTGACGCGCCCACACGTAGTTACCAGTCCCGGGAGATAGCGAGAAAGATCAAGTGGTTCAGACAGGAGCATATCGAAAAGTGAAGGAGCCTCCAAACGTTGGTAAGATTTTTTTCTTCTGATTTTATCGATTTCAATTTCATGTGTACACATATTGTATGTATTGGTTCCAAAAAATAATTGCGATCCAAAGTTCACTGGTCCCATATACAGATATGATCTGTATAAAAATTTTAAAACCTAGTTCCGCTACGTGACCGGTGAACAGGGTTCCAACAATTGGTATCAGAGCCAGGTTATTTTTTCGGAACTGGAAATTGTTTTCAATGCTCCTGTATATATGAATGCGTAGGCACCATTTTTATGATTGTATGAATGTTTATAATTAAATTGTTTAATTTAAACATGGTTGATCGTAATTTTTTATGGTACTGTGGATTTAGGGTTTATGGGTTGAATAATTTTTATTTTATTTATTTTACTGTTATTGTATTGTAAATAAAAAAAAAAAATTGTAACCTGTAAACGAAGAACTGGAAACGCGCGTGACGTCGGTACTGTTCACGGCGGCGTTACTGTTCTTCGGGGGTGCTGTTCACGGCCGATACTGTTCACGACGACACTGTTCACGGCGTTACTGTTCACCGACACTGTTCTGGGTACTGTTCACGCACGGTTCCGTTGGCAAGTGTTGTCTAGTGTGTTCCGTGCAGATTTTCCGTTTCGGATTCATGAGATGAATCGAAGTGACCTGAAAAGACTAGAAGACTAGAAGACTCGGAAATTACAAGAAGACTAAGGAATGCCTTGGATTTTTTTTTGTAATTTTAGATTCCAATTTTTTAGGTTAAATAATCCACATTACTCAGTCAATTCATGTATGCTTTATATTATGTGATGATAAAAGCATTGTCATGCATACGTATGCCATTTAGATTAGATGTGCCTACACAAATATATTTGATATGTCATACATGCATCATAGCCTGATATTTTATGTATTTTTTTAATGTGATTAAAATGGGTAATATAACATAATTGGCTATGAATAATGAGATTAATTTTTAATGGTTAGAAAACTTGGTAATTCTCATTAATTTTAATCTAGTTAGTAAAGAGTTTAATAAGTTAGATTAATAGAGTTATTTATTGTAATTAGGATTAATATGATTAATTACCTAACAATAAATGAACCGAATAAAGTGTTAGAGTTTTAATAGTTAAAATTTGGTAAACACTAACAAAATAATCTAACCCTAGTAAATAGTTTACAAAGGCTTAAATTATTCACTAATAGATTAGATTTTTAATTGTTAAAAATCATTAATAATTTATTAGTTAATTAGAATTTGGTTCTAATTAGTTAATGCGCTAGATAACTTGATTAAAATTAGTCGTTTAATCCGGTAGAGTCTAGGTGCATTAACGGTTAAAAGAAAACCCTAATTTTAAAATAGTGAGTGGGAGTGGGATATATGACATATATATCCCGCTGTCTCCATCATTAGTTCAACACCGTGAGATCCGAGTGGGGCCTCGTGACGGCTTTGTTTTCGTCCCCCCTAAGGAGGGTTTCCACAAAGGTCAATACCAAGGTTGACTTCCTAACGGATAGGATTTCTGAGGGTATTTCGGGATTGACTGACCCTAAGGCGGCAATTCTCGAGTTAAGCTTGTGAGATCTGAAATGGTGGGTTACACTCACGAAGGTTTTGATTAAGTTTGTTAATTAAAAACCTGACTGAATGAACGATGGTTGAATGATATGGAATAAGAGTTATTCTAGAATATCATTTGATTGAGAATGTCTCGGTCCAACATGCAAAGACTTGACCGACCCTAAGGCGCCACTTCTTTGTGGTATGTTGGATTGTCGTGGTATAGTAACTAGTTTTATGATAGTTATAGTTTGTTAAACATGTGCATGTATCATGTTTAAATTTATGCCAAAACACTCGCACTTGTTTTAAATAAATGACTGAATGAATGTTTTATTTATTTCAGCAATAATGTCTTCTGCATTACTTCAAATTCTCGCAAACGACAAATTAACTAGTGATAACTACACTAAATGGAAACTTAACATTAATGTAATATTGGTCACCAAAGACCTCAAGTTTGTGCTTACGGAAGAATGTCCTCCAGCGCCTGTTGCAAATGCCACAAGAATTGTTCGTGAGGTATACGAGCGATGAGTCTCATCTGATGAGAAGGCCCGAACATATATGTTTGCTTCTATGATAGACGTGCTTGTCACAAAGTATGAAGCAATGACTTCAGCTTTCGAAATCATGAAGTCATTGCAAGCCATGTTCGGGCAGCCCTCTGAGCAAAAGCGACACGAAGCCATTCGTTCTGCTATGCTCGCTCGCATGAAGGAAGGAACGTTAGTTCGGGAACATGTCTTGAGCATGATGTCCTACTTCAACACGGCAGAAGTCAATGGCGGGGCCATTGACAAACCCAGTCAAGTGAGCATCATACTGACGACTCTTTCGAAAAGTTTTGATCAGTTTAAGAGCAACTATGAGATGAACAAGTTAAGGTTCAATCTCACACAGTTGCTTAATGAGCTCATTACCTTTAAGTCCTTGACTAAGGACAACAAGGGTATGATCTGTGAGGCAAATGTTGCCGAACCATCTTCCTACTCTAATAATAAGAAGAGAAAGAGGTATACTGAGAAAGCGAAGGGTAAGCCCAAACCCAAGAAAGCCCAAAGAAAGAAGAAGTCCAAGAAAAGTAAATTTGATTTACTTGTTCTTGAGTCGTGTTTAGTGGAAGATGATTATTCACTCTGGATAGTTGATTCGAGGGCCACTAACCATGTTTGTTCTTTTTTACAATGGACTGATTCTTGGACACAGCTAGAGGAACAAGCTTTCTCAATGCGTGTGGGGTCAGGGGATGTCGTGTCGGCACGAGCAGTGGGCGTAATTAGATTACGTTTTTGTAATAATTATATATTGTTGGACAATGTATTTTATATTCCTGAATTTACACGGAATTTGATTTCCGTTTCTAAGTTGTTAGAACAAAAATATTCTATTTCTTTTAATAATAAGTCTGTTATTATTGGAAAGAATGGTCTGAATATTTGTTCAGGAATTAATGAAAACAATTTGTATGTGTTAAGACCGTTAATACATACTACACTGCTCAACACCGAAATGTTTAAAGTTGAAAAACCAAAAACTAAACGACATAAGATTTCTCCAGATAATGACATAAGATTTCTCCAGATAATGACATGTATCTCTGGCATCTAAGGCTTGGTCATATCAACCTTGACCGGATAGACAGATTAGTAAAAAGCGGACCTTTAAGTGAGTTAAAGGTTGGCACCTTACCTGTGTACGAATCTTGTCTGGAAGGTAAGATGACTAAGAGACCTTTTACTGGAAAAGGGCTTAGAGCTAAAGAACTGCTAGAGCTAAAGAACCGCTAGAGCTTATACATATAGACGTCTATGGACCGATGAATGTTAAAGCGATGGGTGGTTATGAGTATTATGTCACCTTTATAGATGACTACTCAAGATACGGATACGTCTACCTGATGCAATGAAAGTCGGAAATATTTAAAAAGTTCAAAGAATTCCGAGCTGAAGTTGAGAATCAATTAGGTAGGACTATCAAGTCACTACGATCGGATCGTGGATGTGAGTACCTTGACCAAGAGTTTGAAGACTTCATGGTCGAGCATGGGATAGTTTCCCAACTCATAGCCCCCGGTACACCTCAGCAAAATGGTGTAGCGGAGAGGAGAAATAGAACCCTAATGGAAATGGTGAGATCTATGATTTGTTTATCATAATTACCAAATTCCTTCTGGGGATATGCTTTACAAACAACGACATACATTTTGAATGTAGTGCTATCCAAATCTGTTCCTAAGACTCCCCTTGAGTTGTGTAATGGTCGTAAAGCTAGTTTGCGACATTTCCGCATATTGGGGTGTCCAGCACACGTGCTGAAGAATATAACTGGAAAGCTAGACTCCAAATTTGTTGTCTGCCTGTTTGTAGGATACTCCAACGAGACCAGATGTGGACATTTCTATAGTCCTGAAGATAACAAAGTATTTGTATCGACAAATGCAACGTTTCTTGAAGACAATTACATTAGTGACCATAAACCTCGTTCAAAGATTGTATTAAATGAGTTGGAGCTTGGTGAGACTAGTGCTTCATCAACAAGAGTTGTTGTTCCACAAACATCTGAGAGTCAGATGGTTCATGATCAGAATACACTACCACCTAGACGTAGTGAGAGGGTTGTGAGACAACTTGAACGCTATTTAGCTATAGGTGATGGATAAGGTGTTGTCTCTGCTGATAGTGTTGATGATCCATTGACATTTAAGAATGCAATGGAAGATCCTGATAAAGAGGAATGGCTTAAAGCCATGAATCTCGAGATGGAGTCCGTGTACTCTAACTCAGTTTGGGATCTTGCACACTTACCGGATGGGGTAAAACCCATAGGGTGTAAGTGGATCTACAAGAGAAAGAGAGGAGTAGATGGGAAGGTAGAGACCTTCAAGGCAATGCTAGTGGCCAAGGGTTATACCAAGAAAGAAGGGGTCGATTATGAAGAGACCTTCTCGCCAGTAGCCATGTTTAAGTCTATTAGGATTCTCTTATCCATTGCTACCTATTTCGATTATGAAATTTGGCAAATGGACGTCAAGACTGCGTTCTTGAATGACAATCTTGATGAGAGCATCTATATGATGCAACCAGAGGGATTCGTGTCTCCAGATCAAGAGCAAAAGGTTTGCAAGCTGTAAAGGTCCATTTATGGGCTTAAGCAAGCATCTAGATCTTGGAACATCAGGTTTGATGATGTGATCAAAACCTATGACTTTGAGCAAAATGTCGATGAGCCTTGTGTCTACAAGAGCATCATTGATAAGAAAGTAGTTTTCTTGGTCCTATACGTAGATGATATCCTACTCATTGGGAATGGTGTGGGAGTATTGTCTGATGTAAAGGGCTGGCTAGCTAGCCAATTCCAAATGAAAGATTTGGGAGATGCGAGTTATGTTCTTGGGATCCAGCTTATAAGGAATCGTAAGAACAAACTCATAGCACTGTCTCAGGCATCATATATCGACAAGATTCTTGTACGATTTTCGATACAAAACTCCAAGAAAGGTAATTTACCTTCCAGGCATGGAGTTCACTTGTCTAAGGAACAGTGTCCTAAGACACCTCAAGAAGTTAAGGATATGAGACATGTACCGTATGCATCGACAGTAGGTAGTCTCATGTATGCTATGTTATGCACGAGACCGGACATCTGCTATGCAGTGGGAGTAGTCAGCAGATACCAGTCCAACCCAGGATTGGATCATTGGGTTGCTGTCAAGACAATTCTCAAGTATCTTCGGAGAACGAGAGACTATATGCTAATGTATTGCGGGCAGGATTTGATCTCGTTAGGATACACGGATTCTGATTTTCAATCGGACAGAGATTCTAGGAAATCTACGTCTGGATCAGTATTCACTGTGGGTGGTGGAGCCATTGTGTGGAGAAGTATTAAGCAATCTTGCATTGCTGACTCCACCATGGAAGCCGAATATGTAGCCGCTTGTGAAGCTGCTAAAGAGGCTGTATGGCTTCGTAAGTTCTTGAGTGATCTGGAAGTTGTTCCAGACCTGGATAAGCCCATCACACTTTATTGTGATAACAGTGGTGCTGTGGCTAATTTCAAAGAACCAAGAAGCCACAAAAGAGGGAAGCATATAGAGAGAAAGTATAATCTCATTAGAGAGATAATGTAGAGAGGAGATGTGATTGTCACCAAGATAGCCTCACAAGACAATCATGCTGATCCATTTACGAAGACCTTACCGGCTAAAGTGTTTTTGGTTCACCTAGATGGTCTAGGGTTACGAGACATGCCTCACATGCTTTAGTGCAAGTGAGAGATTGTTGGGGTTTATGCCCTAAAGATGTAATTTGTAAATGGATTTATTAAATAAATAAAAGAAAAAGTTCAATACATTCTTGTTGTGTTGTTTATTATAAAACTTGTGCATAAATTTAACATCTAAGATTGCCGGATGTAATCTCGAACTGTGTATATGAGTGTCATATACGGATGGATACAGTAAGAGACGTGCAATCTAAAGAGTCCATAGATAGCAAATAAAGCTGGGTACTTTGTTTGTGGTTAATCTATAGTTGCGGTCCATTCCGTAATGTACGGTGATTCTATCCTGAATCATTCATATAGAGATATGAGAATGAAGGCACCTTGTATGATGTGATCATATAGGACTGAGCCATGATCTATATGAATCTCTCACCAATATCCGTTTATCGATGAGATTCATATATATCAACTAATGATGGCTATATGTGGGTGATCTTAATTCCGAGTGACTTATCGACTCCTTCAGGTTAGATCGTGGTCTTTGATATACCATGAGTGAGGTCGGATGCAGTTCCCGATCAATATGCTCCGTATGTTGGGATTGCGATTTGGCTTGTGGCTGGAAAGGTTTGTACACAATAGTGGAATCCACTCATTCTTGTGAGAAGTAGATGGTAGTTCCCTTAAGGGTTGATTCGGGGCTTGGACAATATGAGCGTTCTCCTAATTCCGTGAGGAAATAAGATTTATTGTTCATTATATAATCAATGGTACTTAAATGATATATGTAATTAGAGGGGTATAACGGATATTATGACCTAGCTCTAATTATGAATTACTGTGGAGGATCACACCATATGTAATAGCTATATCGATGGACACCGAGTTGTATCGGTCTGTGTAAAAGCGTCTACAGTTGAGAGAGCACAGCTTCGGGTTTTTAGTGGAATAACACCGGAGTTAATAATTAAGGAATATTAATTAAAGAGTTTAATTAATGATTCCGATGATTATTGGAGCTCAAAATACTGTGGGTCCATTAGGTCCCCTTGCTAGCCCGATCGATTTAAGTAACAAGGGTCACGATTAATTAATTGGATTGTCCAATTAATTGTGTTACAAAAGTGACACGTATATATTTGGGAATTAATTGAATAATGAGATTATTTAATTATATTGATAATTATGAATTATTAATTAACTATTAATTGGAGGGTGTTAGTTGATATATGGATTTAGGTGAAGATAAAATAATATGATTATTTTATTTTACTAAATCATTTATCTAAGTATTTGAATTTAAGTTTAAATTTAAAATATTTATTATCACTTTTAATATATTAAATATATTTGAAAAGGATAATTAAAAGATATATATCAATTAATAACATAAGAGATTGTATTGGATGCAAATTGGTGTGTACATAAAACAATAATCAAAATAAGAATTTGCATAGGATGCAAATAATTAATTAATATATATATAAGCAATTCAGTGAAATTCAGTGCAGTTGAACCAAAAACAAAAAACAAAAAAAAAATCACATATATCAACGCATACGATAGAAAAAGCAAGGAGCTGTGTGAGACGTGAGGGTGTTTGCTTTGTTGTAGTGCAGTTTTAGATATATATATATTTTTGTGAAAAGAGAAGAAAGCTTTAGAAATATATATATTGTTTCATGTTTTGTGTGTTTTTGAAACACATAGAAGAAAGAGTTTCTTCAATTTTCTCTACATCCTCCATTCAAGTTTCTGAGACAGTGACGCGTCCACACGCAGTTACCAGTCCCGGGAGATAGCGAGGAAGATCAAGTTTTTCAAACAGGAGCATATTGAAAAGTGAAGGAGTGTCCAAACGTTGGTAAGATTTTTTTCTTCTGATTTTATCGATTTCAATTTCTTGTTTATACATATTGTATGTATTGGTTCCGAAAAATAATTGCGATCCAAAGTTCATTGGTCCCATATACATATATGATCTGTATAAAAATTTTAAAACCTAGTTGCGCTGCGTGACCGGTGACCGGGGTTCCAACATGATCTTCTTTAGATGGTCTTCTTCTCCCTTGCTTGCCTTTTTCTTCTTTTTCTTCTTCTTTCGATCTTCTCTTCTTCTCCTTTGTCAGGTGATCGGATTGGATCGAATTGGGGGCAATTGCAAGTTAGGGATTTTCAATTTAGGTTTCAATTGGGATCATGAGTTTAAATGTTTGAAATCAAGTTTTACGTATGGTATGAGAAGTCAAGTAATTATTTTGTCACATTTTCAGGTTACATATCCATCTAAGGATGTCTGTATTTAGCTTGATATTTCTAGGTTATATTTCCAGGTTAGGATTTCCTTATTTCGTTCTCTTGCCCTAAATATTTCTCTATTTATTACATAAAAATACACAAAAATATATACAAATCAAAGCTTGGAATTACTAGGCATTACATTCTTCTCAAACAAAACATAGAAAAAAGCTTGAATCTTTATTAAAAGAAAAAAAAAATTTGAAGAGATAAACCATAAATCGGTGGAGCTTCTTAGTGTTGTTGTTGGGGTGAAGCTTTTTTTTTAAAAAGGTGTTTGTTGTTGTGTTTCCAGAAATTTTCCAAAAGTTGTTTGTTGTTGTTGTCGTTGGAGCTGTTGTTGGTGTTAGGGATCTAATTGTGGAGGCATATTATTACAGGTAGAGTCTTGAATTTTGGGGGTGGGTATTGGTAGTGCTGTAATTATGGACCGGCCCGAGACAGGTCGGTCCGGTTTGTCCTCGAAGCGAAACGGGCCATGCCAAGCACGGCCCGTGAAGGAGGTAGGTCAGGCCGAGGCCCGGTTCGTGATAGGCCGGGTGCCGGGCCGCTGGTACCAAGTCCGACGGGCCGGCCTGCCATGGCACGCCTAGCCGGCATGCCAGGCCTCTGGACCGGCACGCCGGTCCATCATTTCAACCGTTTTTTTTAATATTCCCTCCAACGGTCGGATTTTGAATTCCAACCGTTAGAGCCTCTGAAAATTATAAAAAAACCCCCTGAAATATTTCAAATTAAATTTTAACCCACAAATCAAATTTTTCTATAATTACTTCAATCCATTTCATTTTCCATTCACTCTCTATCATTCTTTCAATCTCCCATTCTCTCAAATCTCAATCTCTACATTCTCCAATTCTCTACACTTTTTTATTCAATTTCATTATTACTCTATCTACAATAAATTTTCCACCAACACACCAAATTTTAAAGGTACAATTTTCTTATTACTTTTGCTCAAACATTTTTTCATAGTAAATTTATATTTTTATGTTTATACTGTAGTTACTAAATGAAAACATTTTTATATAGTTAGTTAGTTTATCAATTTTTGGGCTTTAATGTTAATATTCTTTGTTTAGTATATTAAGATTTTTAAGTTTAGTAGTAATTTTAATATTTGTTATTAGTAAATTTAGAAATTTAATTTGTTTTATTGATTTTTTTTTAATAAGTAAATTATGAATGTTAAGTGTAGTAGTTAAGTTTAATATTTTTTGTTCATAAATTATGAATTTTTAGTGTAGTTGTTTATTTTAATATTTTTGGTGAGTATATTATGAATTTTAAGTGTAGTGGTTAATTTGAATAAGTTTTATTAGTAAATTAAGATTTTTATGTGTAGTTTTTAATTTAATATTTGTTGTTAGTAAATTTATCAATTTAATTTGTAGCAGTGAATTTAATATTTTTTGTTAGTAGATTATGAATTTTTAATGTAGTTATTTATTTTAATATTTTTTGTGAGTATATTACGAATTTTAAATGTAGAGGTTAATTTTAATAAGTTTTATTAGTAAATTAAGATTTCTATGTGTAGTATTTCATTTAATATTTGTTGTTATTAAATTTATCAATTTAATTTGTAGTAGTGAATTTGATATTTTTTGTTAGTAGATTATAATTTTTTTGTTTATTTAATTTTTTTGAAGTAAAATAATATTTTTAAGTGTCGTATTATTTTTATTAGTTATTGTTAGTAAATTAAGATTGTTAAGAGTAGTAATTAATTTAAAAATATTTTGTTAGTAAATATTGGTTTTTAATTTGACTATTAATGACTATAGTGCTCATATTTTTACTTCAGAAAATGGATCATAACCCGTAGCCTTATTTTCTGGACGGTTTGAACATGCTCAACGATGAATTTGATATTTCGGAGCCGACCTTTACTCGAGCGGTACCTTCTGGTTCCGCCGTTTCATTGATATCACGTCCTAAAAAATTAACATCAGATGTGTGACAGTGTTTCAACATAGTCCAAATGACACTCCCAGACAGGACGTTCGGGTCCAGAGCTAAATGTAAGTTTTGTCATAAGGATTATGCCACAAGTAAGAGGGGAACCATACATTTGAGAAGGCATATGCACAAATGTATGCCTGTTCATGGACAGGTAGACATTACAACCCAGACGGATCCGTTACGACGTGGCAGTTCGACGCCATGCACGCTAGAGAGTGCTTGACACGATACATTGCACAAATTGATCAAACGATCAGTGTTGGTGAGAGTCCATTTTATAAAGAAATTAATCACATATGCATATAACCCCCAATTTGAACATATTTTTAGAACCACCACTAGAAATGATTTGATAAGATTGTTTGAAACCCAAAGAAATGACTTAATTGCTGAAATACAACATTTAAGTGTCTCTGTTGCATTAACTTATGATATTTGGAATGCATGTTCCAAACAGGACTATTTATGTGTCACGGGACACTATTTAGATTCTGACTGGAGGATAACAAAAAGAATTATTGGTTTTCGTCCTATGGATTTTGCACATACCGCAGAAAACATTTTTAATGTCATTATTTCTGTTTTAGAAACTTGTGAAATCACGCATCGCATCGTTTCGATCACATTAGATAATGTATCTGTAAATACTAGCTTTATTGCATTGTTTGTTGCAAGAAATATCCCGCAAGATAGAGGTTATTTCTTCCATCAACGATGTGCATGTCATATTATAAATTTAGTTGTACAAACTGGTTTAAAGCAGGTAAGCGACCAAATAGATCGCATCAGAGATGCCATTTCTTGGATTTGCAGTTCTAATCCTAGATTCAGTGAATTCAAGAGACATTGTAAATTAAACGGTCTCAAACCCCGACGATTCCAAACTGATATGCCGGTAAGGTGGAACTCTACTTATTTAATGTTGGAAAATTGTTTGGAATATGATACAACCATTACATGTTTTTATAACATGAAATTGGCTGAAACAGGTCGTCCTGAAACAAAAACACTTATCACAGACAATTGGTATGTAACAAAGGTTTTTGTTCAATTTTTAAAGATTTTTTACAATGCCACTGTAACTCTTTCCGGGGTCTATTACCCCACATCTTCCCATGCAATCTATCAGATAGTGGAAATGTCTGAAGTGTTAAACAGTTATAGAGAAGATGAACATCTAGGCACTACAGTTGTTGCTATGGAGACAAAGTTGAAAAAATATTGGGCTACCATTCCTCTACTTTATGCCTTAAGTGTTATAGTAGATCCTAGGGTTAAATTATATGGTTTAGAAGTTTTGCTTGAGTTTATTGATACTAATTTGTCAATAGATTATTCAGAACAAATTACTGACATTCGAACCAAGTTGTTCGAGATTTTTCGTATTTATGAGAGCATGTTTGGCAACATTGTCACCCCCCAATCAATACAACCGGAGACAGAGCCGAAGCAAACAAGTTGGAGCCTTCTGAAATGGCGAAAACAAGACAAATCAGCAAGTACTTCAGGGCAAAGATCTGGCCCATCTTCTTGTACCGAACTGATTAGGTACCTTGAAGCACAGTTTGATGCTGTTGAAGACAAGGAAAAATTTGATTTATTGTTATGGTGGAAGACCTATACGTACAGATATCCAGTTCTGTCACACTTAGCATGTGACGTACTGGTTATTCCCGTGTCAACGGTGTCTTCAGAACAAGCTTTCAGCACCAGTAGACGCATAATTGAACCAAGAAGAAGTTGTTTGTCTCTGGAGATGGTAGAGGTATTAACATGCCTTCGGGATTGTGTGCATGCTAAAAAAAGGTTGCAAAATCTAACCGTAGATAAAGAGCTTATTCTAAATTTCAACAATCTATATATTGATGAACCTGCAGGTAGTGGCCATGGCCAGAAATAGGTTATACTTTTACATATGTATTTAGTATTTACTTGTAAGTTGTAATACGATTGCACTCTTTTTTCCTTACCAAGTTTTTATCCCACTGGGTTTTGCTTAGTAAGGTTTTTAATTAGGTAATCATGTAAATATGTAATACTGAATTTCATAAGTGAAAAATAATTAAATAAATAAAAAAGTATTCATTTCATACTTTCGTAATTACATCTATTTTTATAATATTGTATTACTTTATCTTTACTGAATTATTATTTTTCGTATTAATTATTTCAAGAGAAAAACAAATTAATTTCAAAATTACATTTATATAATTGAATTGTTAAATTGATAGAACAAGTAATTTTATTGTATATTACTTTGTTTTCCGTAAACCCTAAACCCTAAACCCTAAACCCAAATTCCAATTTTTTTTTTTAAAAAAATTGGTTTTGAAAATGATTATGGACCAGGCCCGTGGACCGGCCCGGCATGGCCTGTCGACACAGCCCGCCTGAAGTAGGCCACCTGGCCGTGCCGTGCCTCCGTTTTCGTAAACGGGCCGGGCCAGACCGTGCCTAATGGGCCGGACCTGGTCCAGAATTACACCATTAGGTATTGGAGGATAATTATTATCAGATTTTGAGTTGAGGCAATTTGGACTTGGAGCTCTGTTTTCTTTGGATGGACCAGAAACTTGATCTTAGTAATACATTTAATACTTCAAAAATTTATAAAATTTGTAGAAACTATGTTGTTGTCACTATAACTGAAGATAGGAAATCTGGAAATTTGAAGAAATTCGGGACTGGGATTGTGTAATTAACAGAGAGAAATTGTTTTGGTTAGATAATTGTAAATTTATTTAATTGATATACCGGATACGTTTTTTTTTTTTTTTGTTTTAAATAAAATTTTCAGTATGTACTACCAGACGCGTTTTCAAGATTTTGAAATTGAAACCAAAAACATTATTTTCACTTTTATTTTTATTTTCAAAAAATAGTCAACGAAAAACGCTTATAGGACGTTCCATATTATTCTCTATAAAATGAATCGTAGCAATAACATGATACAAATATGTTTTTTTTATATATATATATATGAAACAGAAGATCAAAAAAAGAATTACAAATAAAAAGTAATAATAACAATAAAAAGATGCACATGTACAACAATGGTTTTTTTTTTCTTTTTTGAGTTTGCTTGTAATATGCATGTACTCGCTTTCTGGGACATTATGTCTTTTATATATTATGGTGGAATTGATAAGAACCTCACCAAGAATAGTGAGATCCGGAACCAATAGAAGGTAACGTAATTAGGATCGTGTTCTAATTCGAATTTATAACAAAGACTATAAAAGGACCTTGACCCGTTATCTATAAAGTGATAAGAACCAAATGTATAAGAAAATTGTAAACGCCACACTTAAGAACGAGAAATGAATTATGAGTGATAAGTCAAGTTTTTAAGAACCAAAGAGAAAAGACTCTCAATATTATTTCAATTCAAAAACTACTCCATAAGAAGTTCATGCGTCCCTTTTAAACTAAAATTATCTAAGACCTAAAAATGGAATAATGCCTTTACAATCAGAAAAGTAAATGGACAATAATTGTCTTACAATTAGGAAATAAATAAAGACTAAAACTAGTAACTAATTGACTTGCTCCTTATTTGGAAAACTGAATTTAGGAAACGAATCAACTCTTTTATTTGGGAAACAAATCAGCTCATTATTCTTTGGATAATAAAATAGGAAATATACTGAAATAAGCATCTCCTCCAACCATACGTCGCCCATGTTGTGTCACACGCCTAAGCTCTCTTATTCAGCCCAATCAGTTGCCTTGATGACGTTGACTAAGCCTTGGTCTTCACGTGGGCTCATCTTGGACTTCAACATTTCAGAATCATCCCAAGTTTCTTGAATCAAGCCATTGATTGCTTCTTTGAATCTCTTATCCATTGCCCTTATTATTGGGCCAACTGGAACATGCAATGGATCCCTTGGTGCAACTTCTTTATTCTCATCATTCATTCCCTCTTGAAAAGGATTTGTCCTCAAATCGTCACCTACATTAAAAAAAAAGACAAATCAGAAACATTAAAGCTTGCAGTAACGTTATACTCACCTGGAAGGTTTAGCTTGTAGGCATTGTCATTGATCATTTCAATCACTCAAAACGAGCCATATCCCATTGGAAGTAGTTTAGAACACTGCTGAACTGGAAACCGTTCCTTCCTCATATGTAACCACACCCAATCACTGAGCTTAAATACAACTTTCTTACGCTCTTTATTAGCTTGGTTTGCATATTACTTGGTTCTTCTCTGGATGTTTTGTTGAGCTTTTTCATGGATTTTAACAAAATCTATCTTTTTCTTCCCATCCAAGTTGACATGTTCATTCACAGATAAATGAATTAAATCCAAAGGAGTTAATGGATTAAAACCATACACAATTTCAAAAGGTGAAAACCGAGTTGGAGAATGCACACTTCTATTATATGCAAACTCTACATGCGGTAAACATTCTTCCCATGTTTTCAAATTCTTTGTATTATAGCACGCAACAAGGCAGGTAAAGTCCTATTAACTACTTTAGTTTGACCATTAATTTGTGGATGACAAGTAGAAGAAAATATAAGTTTAGTTCCTAACTTTCCCCACAAAGTCTTCCAAAAGTAGCTTAAGAACTTAGCATCTCTATCCGAAACAATAGTATTAGGCATGCCATGCAATCTATCAATTTCCTTGAAAAACAAATCAACAATATGTGATGCATCATCGATTTTATGACAAGGGATGAAATGTATCGTTTTAGAAAACCTATTAACAACCACCTATATATAATCCCTACCCTTTCTTGACCTAGATAAACCCAACACAAAACCCATAGAAATATCAATCCAATGTTTATTAGGTATAGACAAAGGAGTATACAAACCATGAGATTTAATTTTAGACTTAGCTTGTGTACAAGTAATGCACTACTCACAAATTCTTTCTACATCATGTTTTATATAAGGCCAAAAAAAGTGTTCATGCAAAACATCTAATGTCTTGGCTATTCCAAAATGCCCCATTAGACCTCCCCCATGAGCTTCTCTAACAAGCAATTCACGTAAAGAACTCTTAGGCACGCACAACTTAGTTTCTCTAAACGAAAATCCATCATGTCTGTAGAACTTGCCAAATGCTACTTTCTCTCATGCATTGAATACATTGCTAAAATCAGAATCTTCAACATACAATTCTTTAGTGTAGTCAAAACCAAACAATCTTGCATCTAAGGCAGAAAGTAAAATGTACCTTCTAGACAATGCATCGACTATAACATTTTCCTTACCTTTTTTGTACTTGATCACATAAGGAAACATCTCAATGAGCTCTACCCACTTGGCATGCCACTTATTTAGCTTATGTTGCCCCTTTAAATGCTTCAAAGACTCATGATCCGTTTGAGTCACAAATTCTTACGGCCAAAGATAGTTTTGTCAAGTTTCCAATGCCCTAATCAAGGCATACATCTCCTTATCAAATGTAGGATAATTCAAGGTTGCCCTACTTATCTTCTCATTAAAATAATTCAAGCCATTGATTGCTTCTTTGAATCTCTTAGCTCTTGCCCTTGTTATTGGGCCAATTGAAACATGCAATGGATCCATTGGTGCAGTTCCTTTATTCTCATAAAAAATTAACCTTGTCTGATCACCTTTTGATCCTTGAGTACTTAATGTTAGCCGAAAATTCACTCTAAATGAGGAATCTCAACTAACACCCTTATGACCACAATCTCTAGTAGATTGCAGTCGGGTTAGGCACCTTCGGTACCGGTTTTACGCGTAAAGATGGATGAGACGAATGAAAGAGTGATAATGGGCAAAGTAATACTCTTTTATTCAACTATGCGGTGAGTACAATGAGATAACAAATAATACAATAGTGTAAAAGTCTCAAACTCTATTTTCTCTTAAACTAACTGGATGGTGGCGAACTCGTGTATATCCATAAGTGAATCTAACTAACAACGATGAGGGCTAGGCTTAATGCTGACTACAGAATTAAGCAATAACTCCTTAAGTTCTAGATGTCGATCTCTTCTCCTTTATGCTATTATCTCTGTATTATACATGCAGTTGCTAGGGTTTTTCCTTGTACAGTCTAATGATCATTGGATTGATCTCCTTTCCCAATTTGGCGGGATTTTTTATTTAATGTGATTGACCCTAGAGAATCGGCTGGCGGAGGATATCTTGGAGGGAAACGTGTTTGTTTCCCTTTTGAACTCTTTTATCGTGACAGTGTATACGTGGAGCTTATTTACAGTTTGGAAAACAATTCGACTTCCTTTGTTAGTGGTGTGACACCTCAAGGCATCAACCTGGTGATGTGGCAAGGTACCTCGGAGTACAAGTCTGTTGGCGAGGTGTCTTGAGGTACTATCCTGGTGAGGTGTCTTGAGGTACTATCCTGGTGAGGTGGCGTTTGACCGATGGCAATGGCGAGGTACCTCGGGTACCATTCCGATAGCGAGGTGCTTGGTCGACCTTATTGGTGCTTTGCGATCTCCTAGGAGCTTTACAGACATCTTTCTTTATGCTAGAGAGGTAGGATATACACCTCGACAGGATAAAGGAACAGTTGTCTAGGTACCTGAGTACCAGTGGACCGTGAAGGTGCATGAGCTTCGTCTTGCTCCTACAACGATGTCGAGGTTCTCGAGCTTTGCTGGGTCTGGTATTTCGAGGTAGATCATTGTGTCGGGTACCTATCCAGTGCATGAAGACGCTTTCTACCAGGTGCTAATTTGGTGAAACTTTTTTCTTTGAACCCTTGCCAAATTCGGCTATTAACACTTAATTATTGAATAATAATGTATTTCTGAGGTACATGTTTTATATAAAACATTCTCAAGCTTGGATTGGATTTGTACTTAATCCATTTTAATGACAATTAATTGAAGCTTGAATTTTGACACAAGAATTTTTTTTTGATTGGATGAATTTTTGATTAAGTACAAAATTCATCCAAGCGATGTCATCTTAATGGTTTAAGTGGAATCTGACATAGAAAATAGGTTTGTTTAATTGGGATGGAAATAATTCATTGCATGGCCACATGATAATGCTGATTTGTGGTGATGTTTATTGTGTAGGAATTATGAAGCTACATCGATGGATATCCAATTATCGATAGAGAATCTACATAGAAGTTTAATTTTTCCACGGTGATCATGAACACTCGTGGATGCGAAAACAGAGTGGTCGTCTAATGTGAGAAGCTTAGGAAGATCAATATTCAGTTTGACAGCCCTTTGTATCATGAACCATAATATAAATGTGCAGTAACAAGTTCAGAAGGCATGATTTTTAAAACAATTGTACTTTTAAGTTTTGCATTGAAGTTGTCTATAATTTTTATGGTTAATAATCATAATCGGACTTATTATTACATTAATTTTATGTTTGATTTTTTAATTTATGTGTCCGATTAGTCATCGTTTCCTGTAAATACCTCATGCATGTAAATTTGCCAATTTGGAACAATTTTATTAAAATTCATACTTGAATTTGGACTTAAAATCCATACACCAATTCAGACCAATTAAACACAATATATACAAATGATTAAATCCATCATGTGACATCAATTAAAAACATCAGGTCTAAACAATTAAACACACCATGTGACATTAGTAATTAAACACACCATGTGACTGCAATTAAACACACAAGGTCTCAACAATTAAACACATCATACGGCATCAATTAAACACACCAGGTCCAAACAATTAAATACACCGTGTGACATCAACAATTAAACACACCGTGCGGCATCAACAATTAAACACATAAGGCCCAAACAATTAAACACACCGTGTGGATGCAATTAAACACACCATGTCCAAACAATTAAACACATCGTGTGGTATCAACAATTAAACACACTGTTCAAACAACTAAGCACACCGTGTGGCATCAACAATTAAACACACCAGGTCTAAACAATTAAACATATCACTACAGACCAATTAAACAACTATGCTTAATAGATTAACCAGATTCTATTTTCTTCAACCTAAATTCATGGCTTCTACCGTAAATGAAGACCCGATCTAGTTCATCATTGAAATATGAAGCCAAATCCATGAAATAAATTGGATTTCAATTTATTTCTTCAAAATTCGAAGCTCACATATGGGTTTCATTCTTATGTGGTGACTTGTGAAAAAAAGAAGAGAGAAAACCGTTGTACGAAAAGAAGAGAGAGAATGTTTTGAAGAGAGAAGCGTGAGAGAGGAGAGAAAAAAAATGAAATAAAGAAGAAAGGGAGAAGACACATAGTTTCATACAAAAGAAAAAAAAAGGTGGGGACACCTCATGGGTCTCAACAAAAAGAAAAAAAATAAAGAAAATAAAAAATAGGGGTAATTTAGTCTCTACAAGATATTATTTGGTAGAAACAATAAAAATGCTAATCTTGGATAAATTTCGTAAAACCCTTAATTTTTTGGTTATAAAGGGGTCTCTCTCTCTCCATATATTTTTTTTTATAAAATTGGACTGACCTAGAGGGAAAAAGCATAACAAGCGATCATATGCTGAAAAACCCCAAGACAGTATCCATCAATAATATAAAAAGAATAAAATGAAGAGTAACAAACACCAGAAAAACACAAAAACCAAGGGAAACAATCTTAACAAAAACATTGGCACGCAGACCATAAAAACAAAAAAATCAAGAAAAACGAAAAGACTTTCTACCCATGCAATCATTGTCAACCAATAAAGAGCAGAAAGACGGGGAGTTTGCCCACCACAAATCGACCTCTAACCCCAAAGTATGCTTAGAAAGAGCATCTGCAACCTGATTCCCTTCCCTAAAGATATGAGAAACCTGAAACTCCATTTTTGACATCTGATAGATACAGCGTTGCCAAGCCTGCTGAATCCGCCAAGGAACTTGTTCAGAGCTAGAGGAGAGTAGCTGAACCACATAAGAAGAATCACTCTCAAGCCAGATCCGATGTCACCCATTATGCCAAGCAAAATTAATAGCTATCTAAGCTGCAAGAAGTTCTGCCTCAAATGCAAACACATGATCAAGAGGAACAACAAAACAACCATTTACAAAAGCTCCACAATTACAAAAAATACCCCCACAACCCCCAGCACATGGAGAACTCAAGGCGACACTATCAGTATTAACTTTGGTCCAACCAGGAGCCGGAGGCGACCAAATCACACTCCTGATAACAGGGGCCTTAGCCGGACGACCACGAAGATCAAAACGACGAAGAATCAAAAATCATCTACATAATTACGTATACACCCAATCTCTAACTGATTAGCGTCAGACATCGCATGCCAAACAAAAGACAAAGCAGATCTGAAATCCATAGTCTTACTCTAAAAAATCCACTGGTTACGGGCAAGCCACACACTCCAAACCACAACATGAATAAATGTCTTCCATAAAACACGCACCTGATCGCTAAACGAAACTGACATGACCTGAGAGAAGAATGAACTCCATGTATCGGCAGAAATACATCGCTGAAAAGCTGAGAAAACTGCCTCCCAAAGAGCAACCGCTAAGGGGTATCGAATGAAAAGATGATCAGACGACTCACTGCTAACCCCACAAACACTGCATCGGGAAGCTAAGTGAAACCCAACCATACATAAGCGATCCTCTGTAGGAAGCCGATTGAACAAAAGATGTCATGTCAAAGCTGACCGGGAGGGAGGGATAAAACGACACCAAATATCTCTCCATCAAGGGACTTGCGGAGAATCACGAATCATACAGGAATAAGCCGACTTGCAAGAAACCTGCCCATCGCGAGAATGAGCCAACACCAAATAATCTGTAACTGGAGAGATAGCAACGCTATCGATCCGAGAACATAGATCTAGAAAACGAACTCGAAAACTATCGTCAAGAACCCACTTACCCTCATAAATAAAATCAGAAACCCTTGCCTTGAAAAGGGTAGCCAAGTAATCAGAAATTTCCAGAAGCTCAAGAATGGGAACCCCCAACCAATTATCGCACCAAAAATATCACTGAGAATTCTCTCCAATGAGCCAAATGCCCTATTTGAGAAGATCTGAATAGTGAGAGTGGAAAAAAGGCCAAATCGACGAAGTGACATACCCCCCATGAGATTTCCAAAGCTGCGTAAGATACCGCCCCCTCATAAACGAAAAAGTAAAACTCTTAGAGGTCATAAACTTCCAGGTGAGCTTCTTTAAAAGAGAATCATTCAGTAACCCCAGATCCTTCGAACCAAGACCACCTTGAGAGTAAGGCTTACAACAACGACCCCAAGCAACCCGAATCAGTTTAGTCTCCTCATAAGAACCTGTCCATAAAAAAATTCTCAACTTACGATTAACCAACCGTAGCAAAAAAGAAGGCCATTTGTAGATCATGAATGAATGCACAAAGGATCCCGTAATGACCGACTTGATCAGAGTAGCGCGACTGGCCAAAGAAAAGGCTTTCCCCTTCCAATTAGCAAACTTAGACAGGATTTTATCCGTTATAGGCTGTAACATGGACTTCTTGGGCTTTCCACGAAATAACGATACCCCTAAGTATGAGAAAGACAACCGATCAATCTGTATACCAACCAAGGACTGAAATCTACCAATCCGGGAAAGGGAAACAGAAGATCCAAAATAGATAGATGACTTACCCTAATTAACAAGCTGACCTGAAATGTTACCATATACCTCAAAAGCACTCATGATATTCTTCAAATTCCGAACCGTGCCTCTGTAAAAAATCAGAACATCATCTACATAAAGCAAATGAGTAGGAGCAGAAAATCCCCTCGGAGAAGAAATAAGCAATAACTGAGAAAAATCCACCATCCTCGATAACAGTCTACTAAGGAAATCCTCCGCAATACCAAACAAGAGAAGAGATAGAGGGTCACCCTGACGAACCCCTCTAGAACAATGAAAATAACCCTCTAGGGACCCATTAATCAACACTGAAAGCCTTGAAGATCTTAGGATGCAGTCAATCCAATCCATAAAAATTAGAGAAAACCCAAAAGCTTGAATCACTCTACGAAGAAAAGACCAATCTAAAGTATCGAAAGCTTTACGGATATCTATCTTCATGGCCAAATTACCTCTATAACACTTCTTATGCAACACATTCACACAGTCAGAAGCTAAAGCGATACAGTCCTCAATGTGACGGTCCCCGAATAAACCCAAACTGATGAGGAGAGACTATCTTAGCTGCAATCTGAGCTAACCGATCTGCCAAAATTTTGGAAGAGATTTTGAACAAGAAGTTACTAAGCACAATCAGGAGAAACTGGTCTATCGAAATCGAATCCTTCTGCTTCGGAAAAAGAAAAATGAAACTGGAGTTTAATTCTGGAAAAATAACCCTTGTACGAAAAAAGTCCTGAACCGTAAGAACCACGTCACTACCCACCACCTCCCAGCAACGCTGATAGAACCTTCCAGAGAAACCGTCTGGCCCAGGAGCAGAGGCTGCATCCATAGCAAAAACCGTATCATGGATATCGTCCATCGAAGGAATGCTAATCAGAAAAGCATTTTCCACATCAGTCACCAAAGAAGGAATCACATCCTCCACCACCGAGAAATCTGTCTCAACCCGAGAAGAATCCGAAGAAAAGATATTTGAATAAAACTCGATGATATGCTTCCTGATAATCAAACAGTCATCACTAAACACCCTATTAATCGAAAGAGAAGACAAAACGTTCTGGTACTGTCTACGTCTGACAGAGGCATGAAAGAATGATGAATTACGGTCACCATCTTGTAGCCACTTAACTCTTGACCGATCACGATAAAAGCACTCTTGTCTGCGTAACAACGCATCAAGCTTATGATGAACTCAAGACTCGGCCAAGAAAATCTTCTCTGAAAAACCCATATTAGACATCTGAAGCTGAATAGACTGAAGCTTTGCTGATTTCCCAGAAATCTTAGAATTTAGATCCCTAAAAACCTCCCAATTCAAAGTCTTTAGTGCATTCTTTAACCTCTTCAACTTGTTGATAACCACCTGAGGAGAATTACCCATATAAGAGGAACTCCAAATACTACGAACTAAAACCATAAAATTTGGGTGATCCAACTACATGCTCTGGAATCGGAAAGGCCTAGGACTAAATTTCACAATATCCGACAACCAAATCACCAACGGACAATGATCCGAAAATCTACGAGGGAGAGCCACACAAGAAATGTTCCGCCAACAGGAAATACAACCACAAGAAACCAAAGCTCTATCTAACCTCCTCTCAACTCTAGTACAGGGATAAAGACCCCTAGCCCAAGTAAAACGAGCACCTTGAGATCGAACACCAACCAAATCACAATCCTCAATAACATACTTGAAATCCTCACAGGAGCTACGAGCTGGAGAATGAAGGCCTAAAGACTCATGAGCTCCTAAAACCGCATTAAAATCACCCACAACCAACAAAGATGAAGAAACCAAGCTGACCCTGTTTTGAAAAGACTGCCAAAGCGATCTTCGGACAACCGTCGACGTACTCGCATAAACAAAAGTGAAATAATGCAACCGAGAGTTAACCGTGATCGAAACAGTAAGCTGCTGCTTATGAAACAGGACAATATGAGCATCAGAAAAAGAATCACAAGAAAATACCCAAATCGTCGGTAAAAGACCATCTCTATCATTCAAGCCCTCGAAATGAAGACCGGGAGAAGACCAGAAACAAGAAGAGATAGAAGTAAAAGCTACCATAGGCTCAGCAATACAAACCAAAGAAGGTCGATGTAAAAGACACAAATCTCTAAGAACACGCCTCGTAGACCCATTCCCAATACCATGACAATTCCAGTAAAGGACCCTAATAATTGGAAATGCCAGAAGAAGTCCGCATATTGGACTTTAGCTTCGTTTGCCTACGCATAATCATCGTCGTCCTCTGAGAAATATTGCTATCATCTAATCCTTCCTCCTCAGTTTGAGAAGCCCATGAAGAACCAGCAATGAGACGAGCTCAGCCTAGGAGTCAGAGGCCTAAAGTCTAGAACTTTGGGTAGAAGCAGTAACCGAAGAGTAAATCTGAGAAGATCCCGAACATTCATTCCTAACCCCATGAGCAGCATACGGAATCGGTGGACGCTGAAGTGAGAAAGGTCCCACAATAGTAGAAACCATCTGAATCAATGAATCTATGACCGGAAGAGCCTGGTTCAAAGCAGTGGAATGACCATCAAAAACCTGACCCGAAGTAAAAGAGGACTCCAATATCATCTCAGATCCCGAAAAGGAAGAATCTTGACCCACTGACAAATCCAAACTCAAATCAGACCTAATATCCACAGCAGAGTCATGAACCACCAAGGCATTAGAAACTGGGACTACAACTGGGGACCTAGGAACTATCGGGATTACATTAACACTCCCAGACTGCTGAGCATGTGAAACCGTTAAAGATGTATAATCAGATAAAATAGCTGAAACAACCGGATCTGAAGAAGCTAACAAAGCATCATTAATAGAATCATCGCTTCGCCCCTATTCTTGGGGCTGACCAACCTTTGCGACCACTACTGAAATAGTAGGACCCACCAAAGAAGTTAAACTTGGTGAAACAACTACACTAGTAGAAGAACCCATACTCAAAACTGGATCTGAACTTGCCGAATAATGAACCACTATAGAATCCAGAGACCCTGAATCCTGTTGAATGGCGACAATGACATTAGAAATCGGAACTTCCGTTCGAGTACCAGAAATAGGATGATAAACTAGTTTAGAAGCACGGTTTTGGGGAATCTGAAACCCCTCATCAACAACAATCGTGGCTGGACCATCTCTATGTGAATCAGGCTTACTAGAGTTAACAGGAATCACTTAATGTATAATATGGCATGCGAACCAAATACGCTAAAGAAACCTTATGTTGTTACGACAAATGATGGTCAAGAGAATATAGACCAATAATCAAATGACAATGAGCCTAAACGTAGCAAGAGGGTATGAACGTCAACAAATTTTTAACCAGGATTTCTAACCTATTTGTTAAAAATAAGCCTCAAAATTTATAGGAAGCAATTTCTTCTCCTGAAGCTTCTTATTGAAAAGAAGCGATTAGCAGTAAAATTGAATATATTATGCAAAACCATACGTGGGAATTGGTCGACCCCCTATCAGGTAATAAACCATTGGGTTGTAAATGGATCTTTAAATAGAAGATGAAAGTTGTTGGATCAATAGATAAATATAAAGTGAGACTTGTAGCCAAGGGCTATAAGCAAAGGGAAGGACTAGAATATTTTGACACTTATTCACCAGTTACAAGAATTATATCTATTCATATGTTAATTGCTATAGCTACGTTAAATGATCTCGAGATACATCAAATGGATATTAAAACTACATTTTTAAATGGTGAATTAGATGAATAAGTATATATGTCACAACCTGAAGGGTTCGTTGCTCCTAGACAAGAGAAGAAAGTGTGTAGGCTTGTTAAATCCTTATATGGACTAAAGCAATCACCTAAGCAATGGAATAAGAAATTTGATAATGTAATGTTGTCAAACAGATTTAAAATTAATGAGTGTGACAAATGTGTTTATGTCAAGAGCACTCATAATGAATATATTATTGTCTGTCTCTATGTTGATGATATGTTAATTATAGAAAGTAATATTGAGATCATTAAAACTACAAAACACATGTTGGCTAGTCTATTTGAAATGAAAGATTTAGGTGTTGTCGATGTTATAATACGAATAAAAGTTTTTAGAACATCAGTTGGACTTATTTTATCGCAATCTCATTACATAGAGAAAATTCTTGAAAAGTTCAAAAGGTATAATATAAATCCAAAAAGAACATTATTCGATGCAAATCTTCATCTCGCTAAAAATAATGGAGAATGCATCAATTAGAGTACTCACGTATAATAGGCAGTCTAATGTACGTCATGAATTGCACTCGACCTGATATAGCCTACTCTGTAAGTAAGCTAAGTCGATATATGAGAAACCCCTGGAAATGATCATTGGAAAGCGATTCTAAGGGTTTTAGGATATTTAAAATACATCCAAAGATTTGGACTGCACTTCAAAAGATATGTTGTTGTACTTGAAGGTTATGCTGATGAGAACTGATTCAAAAGACTCGAAATCCACTAGTGGATATGTCTTTAATCTTGAAGGAGAAGCAGTGTCTTGAAAATCCTCAAAGCAAACATGTATTGCTCGATCCATAATGGGATCTGAATTTATTGCTTTGGATAAAGTAGGGGAAAACGTAGAATGGCATCGTAATTTTTTTGGAGGATATTCCATGTTGATTAAAACTCGTGTCTATGATATGTATACATTGTGATAGCCAATCGACAATTGGAAGGGCACGGAGTCATATGTATAATGGTAAATCTCGGCATATTCGTAGAAGACATAATATCGTTAGGCAATTGCTCTCAAATGGAATTATTTCCATTAACTATAAAGTCAAAGGACAATCTTATGGATCCATTGACAAAAGGTTTAAGTAGAGAGCAAGTGGAAAGTTTATCAAAGGGAATGAGCTTAAAGAAATAATTAAGAGTCACCATAGTGGCAACCAAACCTAGTTGTCTGGAGATCCCAAGATCTAGGTTCAAAGGGACAACAAAACTGTGCTTGTGACTCAGTAGCACTAAAGAGACTCTTACTGCTGCCTATTTCAAATATGAGATAGTGCACATCAGCCGTGAGACTCAGGATAAGTTACGCTTTTAATGATTTCTATAACTTGGTATGTATAAGTAGGGTATGTGCTGGATACTCATCATAGAAATCACCTATTTAAGTGGAAGGGGCCACTTTTATTAGAATTGAATGCTGAATTCTCTAAAACACTGATAAACTAGGTGGTGTTCAAGACCAAAACGAACACAAACATGAGGACTAACTGTGTTAGAAAGGGTACTGTGTGGTTACTATTGTCTTGGTTTATACAAATGGCTGACAATTCAAAGACATCATGTTTATTGATTATCTAGTAAATCTGATAGTTTCTCACTAAGATTCAAGGCCACTAGGCTATTTATCCTGATGTAGTACCTTTTTTTACTTGTACTCGAACAAGTGTCTGCATTGTCATATGTATGGTATTTAACCAATTTTTCATTCATGTGGGGGATTGTTGGAAATTTTTGTATTATTGAATGATAAAATTTGGTTAACTGTTGTGACTTTTCATAACAATTGTATCATTTCATAATAGTTGTATCCTTTTATAAAAGTGGTATCATTTCTTAAAGATATGTCTTTTCTTTTAAAGATATGTTCATACAAAAGGGTATGTATCATTTCGAATAGGTATGAGGATGTCTGTAAATATGGATGCCCTCTAACCATTAGTATTCAATTCATTTTTTTTCTCTGCATTATTGTTTTCTCTACATAAAATAAAAAGTGTCAAAAGTTTCGAGTACAAAACGCTGATTTGAGTTCGACGGTTCTTTAAGTTTGAAGTGCTACTACTTGAAGAAAGAAATTTGTTCTACCTGGGAGACAATTGTTCATAACATTAAGCACCATTCATGGAGGGAGCAAATTTGTCTTAAGGAAATTGTTAGTATCACAAATCTCATATTGATTTAATTCTTACATCTCTACAAACTGTAAGTTTTTTTGTATTCAAAATTCCTTTCATTGTGTTGTGTTGTATATGACTTTATTGCACACAATGTATATTTAATATATTGCAGACAAAACACAAGTGATAGCATACAAAACAAGTGGTTTGATATAATTCTTATTTTTGTTTCTACTTTATAATCATCAAGTATAAAACAACCGATCTTCATTGTAAATGTTTTCACTGGCTATTTTATTTTATTTTTATTTTTCTTATTATTTCAATTTGAAATGTATTTATCTAAAAAAATTTAAAACCGAACCAAACCGATACAGTTTAGTTTGATCATGTCTAAAAAAGTGATTGGTTCAAATTGATCCAGTTTTTTAAATGATCGATTTTTTTTGTTTGGTACGGTACTAGTTGAAACCAGACCGTGCTCAACCCTAATTAATATGTTATTGATAATAAATTTATTAATAAATAAATACATAATAGAATACATGTTAATTTAATCCGATATTTGTATTTAAAATTATATTTGTAATTTTATGTGAGTAGAAACAATTTAGAAAATTGATATCATTACAAAATTAAAAAATTAAAAAATTATAGCTTCTAAAAATAAATAATTAAAAGTTCATTAAGTTGCCTATAAAAAGTATCCTTAAGGCTAGTTTGATTTTGTTTTTAGGAATTTAAAATCATATTATTTAATAATTTTGGTATAAAATAGATGTTTGATGAAATTTTCAAGAGTGATTATTTAATAATTTTGAGTTGATTTGACAATAATTTTAAGAAGTAGGTGATGAATTATTTCAGTAAAGTGATTATAAAATAATCTATTATGAGATTTAATGAATCTTTCAAATGACCAGATTATTTTTTATCAATTAAATTTCACATCAAATCATTTATTCAACACCATTTAATCGAATCAATGCTATAACAATACCAAACTAGCACTTAAACTTATTGGTGCCGACTTCTCTCTATCATAAAAAAGTTATAAAAACTCTCTACAGTATAATTATCTAAGTTGAATATGGAGATGATGTGAAAAAAAAAGTTAAAGAATATAGAGTTGAGTTTCTGACGCACTCTGAGCGTACCTCTAAACTAATGGTGCTCTAAACACTAAATGGAATGAAATGGAGTGCGCGAGTCTGATTGACCCTTTGCAAATGTACGAATCCTTGTTGAGTATAGATGATACAAGTAAGGGTATCGTTCCCACAGAGAAAAATTAAAACGGTTCAAATGATTGTTCTAGTATAAGTCAATAAAAGTTATGCTAATTGTAAAATGATTATTCTAAAGATTCTAAAGATATGCTAAGGAGATAATGATGCAACATGCTAATAACAGAGTTCACAACCTAGTTCCTATCAACAAAGATCTATATGGAAGAGTTTCAAGTGTAACCTACTCAAGATTGATCATCCAAGAGATAGATTCACAATTCATGCACACAATTCATGCTTAGATGCTAAGTAAAGATCATACCCAACAATCAACATGTTAATCTATTAAGTATAAGTGCAACTCAAGATAGATAAAAGAGGTGTCAAAAAATAAATAGCACTTTTTGGAGGTAGCATTTCAATACTGTAACTGCATTAATAACTTATGTTTAAAATGCACCTATTATGGTGAACGGACAAAAATACCCTTAATAGTTGTTCTACATCAGATTTCTTTTCATTCATTTTACAATGATAGTTTTGAAGTAGAGAGAGAAAATCTCGTTGAAACTCAGACAATCACTCGAACAGCGACGGAGTGGGGTTACGCAGACGCATTCAAGGGTCGCAAAAGGCTCAGAGCCTTGAGTAAAAGACTCAAACCCAGTAAAAAAAAAGCTCGGACACTTGACAAAATAACTCGAACCAAGTAAAAAAAAAGCTCGGGTAAGGGTTCGAGCTTTTTTGCCAAGTGCCCGAGTTTTCTTTTACTTGATTCTAGCCTTTTTGCCAAGTTAAAAAAAAGTTCGGGCACTTGGTAAAAAAACTTGAATTCAGTAAAAAAAACTCGGGCACTTAACAAAAAAACTCGAACCTTTACCAAAAAAGCTCAGGTAAGGGTTCGAGCTTTTTTGCCAAGTGCCAGAGCTTTTTTTACTGGGTTCGAGCTTTTTTACCAAGTGCTTGAGTTTTTTTTGAATTTGGCAAAAAGGCTCGAACCCAGTAAAAAAAAGCTCGGACACTTGGCAAAAAAACTCGAATTTTGTTCAAGCTTTTTTACTAAGTTAAAAAAAAAGCTCTGACACTTGGTAAACAAGCTCGAATCCAGTAAAAAAAAGCTCAGAATCGAGCTTTTTTGCCAAGTGCCCGAGCTTTTTTTTACTTGGTTCGAGCCTTTTTGTCAAGTTAAAAAAAAAATCGGGCACTTGGTAAAAAAACTCGAACCCAGTAAAAAATGCTCGGGCACTTGGCAAAAAAGCTCGAATCGAGCTTTTTTCCCAAGTGACCGAGTTTTTTTTAATGGGTTCGAGCTTTTTTGCCAAGTGCCCGAGCTTTTTTTACTGGGTTCGAGCTTTTTTACCAAGTGTCCGAGCTTTTTTTACTGGGTTCGAGTTTTTTTACCAAGTGCCCGATTTATTTTTTAACTTGACAAAAAGGCTCAAACCAAGTAAAATAAAGCTCGGGACCTTGGCAAAAAAGCTCGAACCCATTAAAAAAAACTCTGGCACTTAGCAAAAAAGCTCGATTCGAGCTTTTTTGCCAAGTGCCTGAGCTTTTTTTTACTGGGTTCGAGCTTGTTTACCAAGTGTCAGAGCTTTTTTTTTAACTTGGTAAAAAAGCTTGAACAAAATTCGAGTTTTTTTGTCAAGTGTCCGAGCTTTTTTTTACTGGGTTCGAGCTTGTTTACCAAGTGCCCGAGCTTTTTTTTAACTTGGTAAAAAAGCTAGAACAAAGTAAAAAAAAGCTCGGGCACTTGGCAAAAAAGCTCGAACCCTTTAGAAAAAAGCTCGGGCACTTGGTAAAAAAGATCGAACCCATTAAAAAAAAGCTCGAGTTTTTTTGGAAAGGGTTCGAGCTTTTCTGTCAAGTGCTCAATTTTTTTTTATTAGGTTCGAGTTTTTTTTCTATGGGTTAGAAATTTTTTGAACCATATCAAAAAAGCTCGGAGACAAATCTCAAACATTAACTTAACAAAAAAGTTCGGAGATAAATAAAAAAAACTCGGAAGAGTATAAAAAATATCGTAATCATATCAAAATAGCTCGGACACTAATAAAAAAGGCTCGAAGTATTTTCAAAAAGTCTCGAACAGAATCTGGAGACTAAATGTTCATACATGTTCATACATGTTCATACAAAGATTGAGACAACAAATCATAAGGAATGAATACATTGTTAAACCACACAGAAATATATGACAATGTATAAAAAAAGATCACAAACATATGTTATTTTTGAGAGAGACAAGTTTTTTGGAGAGAGATGAGTTGTAGATCGATTTTTAGTTAACTATTTTGGAAAGAGAGAGGAATTATCGTTTTCAAAGTGTAGATAGAACCATAATGAGAATAAAAATAGATTATTTAAGGGCAATTTGGGTAGTTCACCATAATAGGTGTCTTTTAAACTTAAGTTATTAAAGCGGTAACATCATTACAAAAAACAAAGGTGACATATTTCACCATTTCCACGATAAAAGATAGACTAGATCATTACTAAAAGTGTTCACATATATACAATCACCAAATCGTCAACAAAAAGGATTTATCCACTCTTTATCAAATAAGTACAAGTAAAGTAAAGAGAAAGATAAAGAAAGCTTATGGATTCTTGATACTCCCTTCTATGCTTGCTCAACAAAACATTGCTTGATTGAAAAAGAGTAGATCTACTTATCACTAAATGAAGATTCTAATTCTAAGTTATGAAATCTAAAGTATTTATTATGAAGATACAAGATTAAAGCGAAAGTGAAAAAGGTGTTTCTTACTCTAAAGCATAAGACTACAATCTAATACATAACACCCCAAATTTGGAAAGAAAAATATGTTTATACAGTGAGGAAAAGATTTGGTTGAAATCCACTTACAGAGTGACATGTAACAGAATATACGACTTGGACCTCGCAGATTTATCTCACAGTTTAGTCGACACAAGATCTGCCACTACATTCTACTGGTTTTAACTCGCAGATCTTCATTTGTGGTTGTTTTATGACTTTATTCTACGACTTCAACGTCGCAGTTTCTATTCATAGCGACTTCTGGGGCTGTACTGCTGGCTGATTCTGTGAGTAAGAACTCGCAGTCTTTACTCACATTCTTTTCTGGAACTGAACTGCTTGACATAACTCGCAGTAAAGACTCGTAGAAAAATATCTAGTTTGGCTGCTAACTTCTTTTGTGAGGTGTAACTCACAGTTACTTCTCGCAATGCTCTCTGCCTTTGTTTTGCCGCCTCGTTCTGCGAGGTGTAACTCATAGTTATAACTCGAAGTGTTGCTCTGTTAAGTGCTTGTCACAACTTGAATTGACAGTGTCTTTTGGACTTGATCTGTGACTTCATTATGCGAGTATGAACTCACATCTTTCTTAAAAACACATTTTTACTTGGTTTTCTCCCATATTCTTCATCAAGTCCTCAATTGCCCTTTGAATAACAAAAATATCTGCAAAGGACTCAAAGAGATAATTAAAACACACAAATATCTGATAAACAGACACAAAAGGAATGAATTAGACGTTCAAAATATATACAAACTTAGAGCGATCAATTTCTAATTCTAGAAATTCTCCTAGAAATACTTACTAGGATTTCTAACTATTTTCACCAATAATATTAAAGATCATTTAATTATAAAATAAAATAGGAGAGAGAATATAATAATTTTTATTATTATGACTGGTCATAATATAGATACATATTTGACTTTAGATAATTGTATTAGAGATGTGAAAATGCATTTCTCTGGAAAAAAAAAATCAAAAGTGGATCCATAGTGAATAAAATTATTGACGTGTCACTATTTAGAAACTCAAAAATACTTATTTGTATTGTAGATGCTCTTATTATCTCCCATCCAAAATAATTGACCGGTCCACACCACATTTTTAGTAGCTGGCCAACCTTACCTTTTATCAAAGGGTCATTTTCATCCATCTAGTTTGACATAATACACAAACTGGTCCCCCGATTTTGAGACTTACCTCGTTTAGTTATTCTATTAAATTTACTGCTGAAAAAATGAAATCTGGCAAGACAGAGGTTCAAATGACCCTGTTGCCCCTGACTTTTATTTTAAACAATTAAAATAAAAAATACAAACATTTTAAAAATGAAATAAATAAATAAAAATGTTTGAGTTCCCAATTCTGGGTTTCCAACACCATTCACCATATCAATCTGATCCCAGAACAACATCATCATCCAAACCCAGTTCATCAATCTTTACAAAATCCATAAATCTCATTCAATAATCCATAAAATACATAGCAAAACAAAAACAAAACACTGCTCTCAATAATAAGTTCTTATCAGATCCACCAAACACACTCTTTTTGAACGATAATTCAAAAGGGGTTCAAATAGCAAATATTTATTACCAAAATTGTAAAATCAAAAACATGTCACATATTTTATGTTGAACCGAAGAAAATCCGATTCAACTAATAAAAATTACAAAATTGGACTATCAAAGTCTAGAAGCAGAGTTCTGCAAAAGATCTTTGAAAAATGTTTCTACCATCTTGGAGAAGCAAAATTCTTCAAGTTAATGATATAGCTTCCAAGAAAGCTCTTCCAGGTTGACGATTAGCCAATTGACCATGGCATCGAAGGAGCTTAGCATTGACACCATCTGGCATGATCCTGTTTCTTACTTTAACCAAACACACACACCATCAGTTTCTGGATTTATTTATTTATATATATTTTTTCAAAAAAAATGAAACCAAAATAAAATTTTACAAAGCCAACTCTGAATCGTCTCCAGCTGGTTCTTCTTCTATCTGGACAAAATTTAGCTCCACTCCATCTTTGACCCCATCTCCGACCGTTCCATCTCTAATGAGATGAAGATTATAGATGAACAGATCTCATCTCTCCCACCTTAAACATCATTAAACCCATAAAGATTCAAAATTTTCATTCCTAGAAACCAAGCAAATCGAAAATAAGAAATCAAACAAAGAAAGAGAGAAGTTGAAAACAATGGAAGAGAAAAGTAGTAGAAAAGAATAAACCAACATAGGATGGGTTTCGTTCAACATTGCAAGTAAACCTTCGGTTGAGCTCACCATCGTTGCCGCCATGACCAGCGAGCAGCATAAGACAAAAACCCTAACATTTCAAATCAAGATTTATTTGTAGGAAAAGAATCGAATTTCCAAACCCTAAGAATTAAACAGAGAGAAAAAGACTTGAATGATAATAATTTGTAAGCTTAATGTTTGTTTCCTGAATCTGGAAAACTTACCCACGAAATCGAATGAGTGAGAGAGAGAGATCATCGATGGTGAGGATAGAGAAATCTTTTAAGGTTTGGGTGTTGTAGAAGATGAAGAAGATGATGAGAAGTGGCTAGGATTTGGGTGTGGGAGATATGCTGGTGGAAGAGATGATGGGAAATACGATTTGGGTGTTTAATTTAGGTTGTTGTTGGTGGTGGTGATATGGTGGCTAAGGTTTGGTGGTGGTGGCGGTGGTTTTGGTCGTTTGGTGTGGTGGCTAGTGAGAGAGAGAGATGTTAGGAGAGGGAAATGAAGATGGTAGAGATGATGTTGGAATCTTTGTTTTAATTAAATTAATTAATAATTAATTTTAAATCAGATTTTTATATTTGTTACTTAAGTTACAAGTTTATCCTTAGCACTTGCACTGAATTTTTACGAACCCTAATAGAATTAGACGGTAGAGACTGGAATTGAGATTTTTTGAAACAGTAGGGACCTATCACGATAAAACTCAAAATGGAAGGATCAGTTTATGTATTAGGTCAAATTACATGGACTAACATAGAATTTATCCTTTATTTAATTCTTTCCAAACATATAAAATTGTTTAATTTGCTAGTTAATATTTACCGTATCTTTTCTATATTTTTGAATTTATGGATATCATTTGACCTTTTTTATAAAAATATTTGAATTAAATAATTTTTTTATTAGAAATGCATGTACAGTACTGGAAAAAGAAGCAGCTGTTTTCTTTAATGTTTTCTAAATCCTTTATTCTAAATTTATATTGTATACAAATTCTTTCTTAGTTAAAGTGATGTACATTGCACATCCTCTTGCATGTTTAAGACGGTGGAATTTGAGTCTCTAGCCTCATTTAGTAACAGAATTTGTTAAAATTCTAAATTAATCCTTATAATTTAGGATTTTTTTTTTAAATTAGACTGATATAAAAAGAAAAATCATCACAAAAGATTATAAACTAATACTTCAGAAACCGTAAAGAGGTCAAACTAATTTAGTTGATTCCTTTTCCCTATTGTCACCGATGGAATTAATGGGTTTTGAAAGAAAGGATTGGATTTATTACCCCTTATTAAATCTTAGTTGTATTTTGGTCTAAACAGACCCAAATTCCAAACTCCGTTTATACGCCTACCGACCTAAATTTATTACACTGCCATATATGGATAAAACCAAAAATGAGATTCTCCATAAATTTTTTTTTTATGAGAATTATATTAAGGGTAGTGTTAACAGAATCCTAACAAATAGAAGTATACAATAAATGAAAAATTATTTATTATAAAAATGTATTTATTGTATTGGTTGAGATAATAAATATCTTCCTCTTTAACATATTTCTGGTTGTTTAACACTACCCTTACATTAATACCATAATTAGTTTTTAAATGGATTAATTAACGATACAAAATTTGGTAATTTTAAATAAAAAAAATTCTATAGATAGGAATCTCATGTACTAATACACACAAAATGCTTTTATATATTATCTTCATACATTAACTATAGGAGTTGTTAAACGTAAAAGAGTAATCTTGATAAGGTATGAGCCACTTGCCAATATGATTTATCGGTAAGAACGTTTATTAGTTTAATAATTTTCAGCTCCATTAATATATATATCGGTCATTTTCTTTTCAGTGTGTATTGATATAAAATATATCAATACATTACACGGGAGTCATGGATTGTAGATAAATAATAAGAAATGCATGATACTGAGATAAAACAATTAAATATAATGGTTCACGTGTAAAACACTTGTATATATTCATAAGTATTTATTAAAGAGAAAAACATTGATAGGATTTGAGTTGTTGATCTAGAAGTCATGTGTACAAATCCCAAATTCGTCTATCTATATGTTTGTCTTATAAATAATTATGCGAGTAATATTAGATTACTCAATTTTTTTTCTGAATTCATTCTCGGATAGTGTTAGCAAGTGAGGTGTCAACATCACATTATTCACTATATAATCTCTTGATTTATAATATATTAATACCTTACTGTCAATACCATATCATTTACCATATAGTCCTATGATTTATCAGAGGATAACAACTTACGTATTAATACTATTTGAAAAGTAATTTAGAAAAAAATAATATATATTTTAGTTGTATAGTTTTAATTTGCTGTGACTTGTTATGGTTTGTTGCCCAGATAAATACAAGTCAAACTCATTCAAAGTTACACCACAAACGTCGCGTGAGCAGCGAGTAAAATGTTACATAGTCGAGCGCGTCAAAATGTCACCGTTTCTTTAACTTTTATATATATTATATACATAGGCGTGTGACAGACGTCTTATTAATTGGATAAAGTAGACGAGCCATACTAAATTAGAAAGAAAGAAAAGTCTTGCTCGTATTTCGTTTTATATCGTCTCTTCAATTTATCACGTCACGAGATACGAAATGGATTTTTTTTTCTCTTTTGCCACACACAACCGCACGTCAATTCGCTGTGACGCCAGACATTTTAAACGGTTGTAATCAGACAATATTTTGTATTTATCTTCAAACAAAAAGTAATTATCACATGAGAGCGTCCACTCCGTAAAGATTATGAACATCACATAATTTTTTTAAGGGTTTTAGAGGTGCCACGTCATTGTTTCATTGATGTCACATTTTTTTAGTCATTATAGCATATGCATTAATTGCAGTCGCATCACAATATGACACCCACACGTCTCTTTTCGGTCACCGTATAAAATAAGACAATTTTTTTTTTTCATAACTTTATCTATTTTTATCCGATAAAATTATATAATATAAGTGGATATATACCACTTATTTATAAAAGAACTTTAACATATATATATATTAAGATAAAGTATATAAAATAAATAATTTATATTTAATATATTTATATAATTATATCAATATATACTGGTTTAAAAATTTTCAAAACTTATTATCTATTATATTTTAAATTAAAATAAATAAATTTATTTATTTATTTTAATTTATACATTTTTAAAATATATATATATATATATATATATATAACTTTTACCTTATTAAAAAGTGATAGTACAATTTTTTTAAAAAAAATTTCCATAAAATGTCGTATAAATAAATTTATAATCTTATCCATAAATAATAAACTATAAATATCAATTTTCTAAAAAAATCTAATTTTAATGAAATTCTAACACAACCTAATCAATTTTACAATTATAATAAATCATAAAATAAAAAAAATATATCATAGTATCTTAATTCCTAAAACCTCTCACCCCCATTTGGGGAAGTGGGGATATGGGTGTTTGGGGGGAGATTCCCCTACCCCCACCCCATTTCTCATTTTTTCCATTTTCAATCCTAATATTTTTCAATTTGAAATTCGAAATTTATAATTCAAGATTTGAAATTCAATCATTCGAATCGTTTGATTCACACTGTTTCGATATCCAATTCAATAATTAATCTAAAATATATAATTGATTTAATTTAATAAAAAATTAATACAAATAACTATAGTAATATTGTTTTACACATAAATAAATACGGAAAAATGGGGGAAATTGATATAAAGTAAACGAGTAATAGAGTTAAAGTTATTAATTTGTAAGAAAATAAAAGTAAAAATATATAAATATATATGGAAAAATGGGGAAAAATAGGGCTCCACCCCTACCCCTATTAAAAGAAATGGAGGAATGGGGGAACGAGGGTGAAGGTAGGTTCCTCCACCCCCACCCCCACCCCCACCCCCACCACTATTTAGATTTTAAGGGTAAAATTTGCCCCCACTCCTACTCTCAAACCCCATTTGGGGGTGTGGCCCCGTGAGGGTAGGGTCCCATAGGGGAAATGTCCATCCCTAATCCCAATTCACAAATGAGATGTCAATTCAACATGAGTGCAATCATTTTAGACATTACCTAATCTAATTTATGACATATCAAATTTTATATATATATATATATATATATATATATATATATATATATATATATATGTATATAATTTTTCTATTGTCAGTTTGAATTAATATAAACTATATTAGTTCCTTACATATGGATTATTGAATTTAAATGTTTTGACTTGATTGCATGAACTTGTCAAAACACCTTTTAAATCCAATGATCCACATATAAGGAACTGAAATATTTTATATCAATTCGAACTGACAATAGAAAGACTATATATATATATGATAGGTAAGATAAAGTATTATTAATGTATAATGTTTTGGGAGTAGATATTCGGACCACACATATAGTGTTATATTTGGATTGCACATGTAGCATTTGATCTCAGTATGTCTCGACAAACCCTAACACATTCGGTATCATAAATATTTATTGTACGACTTTTAAAAAATAAAATTATACACCAATCTTCTCCTTACCTTAACTCTCTTCACTTTCATAATCTATTGTTACATATCTAATAGAGAAAATCAATGGTCTGAATTATTTATATTAATTTTTATGTTTTTATTCCAACAAAAGATAGAATTAATTTGGAACTAATTTAGATGTGGACAAAGTGAAGTGAGGTGAGGAGGGGATCCAAATCCTTAATGGAAATGATATCACCATGGGTAGTGTTAGTCTGTGCCTAGAGATGTATATTTGGGGAATGTGGATGGATATAAGTCCCTCCATCTCCATTCCTATCCCCACTTCCCAAACCCTTCTCCTATCCCTCTTATTTCCTCATTTCTCCTATTTTCCCATTTGAGATCCCGAGAAAAAATGTACATGTCTATCTGTGCCTAAAGGCTCAAGCTAACAATCACTTTTTTTTTTACCGTAAATAAAAATAAATATGCATATTAATGCATGCATTTATTATCTTATCACAATAAATATAGTGTCTATTTTCTATTTATAGTAAAAAAATGGTTATTAATTTGTAGCCTAAGGGCATGGGTTGACACATCCTATCATAATTAATAAGTGTCCATTTATCAATATAAGACAGGTTGTTCATTATTAATTTGAAGGAAAATATGAGGCATAATATCTTTTACGCATAATATCTAGGAAATATACATGATATTTTCGTAAAGGTTAGTGTTAATCTTAGGGTTAAGAATACAAAAGTTACTGCATAAGGAAAGTCAATTACCGTGTTTATTATACGTCACAATAAATACAGTTTTTGAGTTCCTCCTAAAAGATTTTTTTATGTTCTTAAAAATTTAACACTATATCCGTATCGGTGAACTTGTAATATCGTGAATACTTTTATTAATGTAAAGTAAAAATTTGATGATATTACTTAATGTTTTTATTTACTCTTTTTTTTTAAAGATTGACATTATATATATATTCATTTTCTTTTTAGTGTGCATTGATATAAAATACATCAGTACATTACATGTGGATCATAGATTATGGGTAAACACTGACAAGTGAATACAGACTGAGTCAAAACAACTGAATCTAATGGTCCATATGCAAGGCATTGATAAATATTTATCGGTTTACATTGAAGAGAAAATTTTCCTGAGGAGAAAAGTTTCTTATATATATATAACTTTTTTCTTCAGTGCGCACTGATAAATATATATCAGAGTAAGCATGTCTGTCGTTAGATTCAGTTACTTTGACTCAATCTCAATACATTTATCCATAATCTATAATTCACATATAATACACTGATTAGAAAAGAAAGATATTATATATATATATATATATATATATATATATATATATGTATGTATGTATATATGTATGTGATATAAAGATTGGTTAGGAGATGAATATAAAATAGAGTTTTAAAACTATTCAAAAATCAAAAGTAAAGTTGTAAATTATAAATGCAAGAAAATCATTCAAATATTGTATGAATTAAGACGGTAAGCACAGTATGTTTGAACCACCTAAGCCTTCCTTTTTACAATTAAATTTTATATGCTCGGTTTGTATGATTCAAACTATTAGGGAATGAAGTTTTAATGGACGATTTTCAGTTGTATATATATTATGTGTATTATATTCATAGTTATACCATAAAGTTATTAGATATTATGTTTTTCAAATAAAAATGTTTTTTTTTTGTGTTAGATTATTGATTATTTTAATCTATTTTAAAGTTTCTTTTAAAAAATTTATCTTTTAACCATATTTATGTATTTTCTGTAAATTTTACATCAATATTCGTCGATATTAATATTTCCACCAAATCGTAGTACCGATATATCATTCGATAAAGATATTTTAATCTTTGAATTTTCACTTTAATAAAGATATTTATTTGATGCACATTGTCAAGGCAGAGCCAAAATTCAAGTTTTAGGGGTTATTATACAAAAATAAAAATTTTAGGTATCAAAATAAAAAGGTTAAAATTTCATAGCATATTCACTTTTAGCATAGATGATATACACCTCTCTTCTACCGTGTTAATGGTTCAAGTTTCATATTATATCGTTTATAAACGGTGTTAGATCTCGATAGGTATTGAACTACCGATTGATCTTAAATCAAGTAGATAGTTACTATAACTAAATTTCTTTAGTTAAGTGAAAATTTAAGGATTAAACTATTTCTATAAAATGATATATCGGTATTAGAATCAAGTGGAACAGTTATACACGTAAGCACTAATAAAAAGATTATTTTTAATATATATATATATATATTTTTTAAGTGTATCGGTGGTAAAGTCTTTGTACTCCATCGAATCTCAAACAGGGCAGGTGTCATTTTCAGTGTGAGAAATAAAAATAGAAATATTTAGAATGAATGAAGAAAAGGAGATGGGTACGTAGCAGGCAATGGGCGCAGTTTTAGCATCCAAGAAAGAAACCCCTTTCGCGTGGGACACCACCTGCTCTCTATCAAAAGGACAACCAAATATGTCGCTTTCTCTCTTCGATGCTTCGCTGCATCTGCACCACCACCTTCTTCTTCTTCTTCTTCTACTTTTGTTTTTCCTTTTTTATGTTTATTCTCTCTAATATTCTCCCCTCCATTTATAAATAAAGTTTCATTAACTTCTTAAAAGGGTCACACGTACACTCGACACACATGACTCACTATTTAGTAATTAATTCTATCTAATATTCCAATTTCAAATAACCAAAACTTTGAATCCGTCTCAAAACTATCCATTAACTATAAAAATCCTGTTAATTATTATAGGAAAAAAAAAACCTATGTACAAATCCTTTTAAAGTTCTAATGTAATAGGATTTATTATTTGTAAGAATAAAAAAACTTGACACAATCTTAAAATAGTTGACATATACAAATAACACTACAAATCATAATGTGTGTTTTCTTGAAGCATAATTTGGGATTTGTGGAGGTGAGATACAATGTAAACTCGTAATCTCAATTGTACATGAGGGGTTTTCTGGCGAGTCACCTCAATTAGTATATATTTATTGGGTGGGATTGAACTCGAATCCCAAATTTGTGGTCTACACTGGATTAAATTTCTCCAACCTCGCGTAAATAAATAATCCAACCGTGATGTAATTATTGAATCCCACTATAAAGGCCAGAACCCAAAAAATTGTCCAGCTATTTTGCCTTTTTTATCCTTATTTTAATAAAATTATTTATATATAAAATATTACATTTATGTAATTTATTTTAAAATTAATTTAAAATATTTTGTTTTTTTAATTAATATATTTTATTCTAACATTTATAAAATTATTTTTAAATATCATTTAAAAATAAATATTATTTTATTTCAAATAATTTTATTTATTTTTTAAAAATAATTTTGTTTATTCAAAAATAATTTAAATGATACCAAATTTAATTTAAAATAAATTTATTTTTCTTTTCTTTAAATTGATTTAAAAGGATTTCATTTATTAAAAATTGATTTAATATAATTTTGTACTGACTTCTCACAAAAGACAATTATTCTCATGTTATATTGAATGAGAGATAATATTATTTTAGTTCAATCGATATGGGACGGAGATTTTTTTGGTTTTTATTTGAATTTTCTTAAGGTTTTTTTCTAAGATGTTTTGGACGCCGTTTTGTGATTTCGAGCCTCCTCCGATCAGATTCTGATCTTATGTTCTTCATAAAAGTTGTGGATCGTAAAATTTTATGCAACTTGGAATCAAGAATCTGGTGATTTGGAGTTGTCTTCATAGAGTTACGTCAATTTTAAGTTTCTGCACTAGTTTATCTTTTATTTTAGGGTTACACCGCCGTTTTGCTTTTTTGGCCCTCTTCCGGTAAGATTCTATTAATTTTCCCTTCTTAAAAATTGTAGATCGTGATTTTTTATGCAACTTAGAATCAAGAAACTTGTGATTTGGGGTTTGCAGCACTGAGTTACGTCCGTTTCAAGATTTCTATTTTGGTTTATTTTTTTGGATATATGAGGGATCCCTAAATATAGTGAATAGTGGTCGCTGCTATAGTGTTCCGTCAATGCTACAGTGTTTCCATTACATGCTACGGTGATTCGCTACGGTGATTCCGTGATTCGCTACAGTGATTCGCTACAGTACTTTTACTACAATATTATGCTACAGTGATTTCGCTACAGTATCGGGCTCTATGGATCCTATGTGCATGGAGACCGCTTTGTGTTCTCCAACAGCAGTGGCTTCCATCTCGACTAGTCAGGTTAGTTTGAGTACGGTGAGTGGAGTGAATTCCTCTTCCCAGGTTGTTCCTCTCACATCTGGTGAGGTGTGTGCTAGAGGTAAAGTTGTTGTTGGAGGGGTGGATCCGCCTGTGGGTAGCTCCTTGCCTACGTCATCTATTAGGGGTTCTTCTTTTGTGGATCTTTTTAAGGCTGCCCCGATTCCAGGGGATTATGTTTCTGGTCCTTCGATTCTTTCGAAAAAGGGTGGTTATGTGGTTGTTCAGGTGGATCCCTCTGCTTATAAATCTAGATTGGAAGCTTGTAAGTATTCTCTCATTGGTCGGGTTGTCCTTTCTAGTGGTGAGAAGCCTTGGAAGTTGGTTGATCTTAAAGCCAAGTTGCAGTCTGTTTGGAAGCTGAACTCTGCTTGGAGGTTGATTTCTTTAGGTAAGGGGTACTTTCAAATTATGTTGAATTCAAATGCTAACAAGAATATGGTTTGGAGTTTGGGGTCTCTTAGTCTTAAACCAGGTGTTTTACGGCTTCAGCCTTGGATTCCAGATTTTAATCCGGCATTATACAAGTCTTCAAATGCTCAGGTTTGGGTCCGTTTTTTATGATCTTTCATGGGAATACTGGCATCCGAAGATTGTCTCTGATTTAGCTAGAGGGATCAGAGTGCCTTTACAACTGGATAGGGCTACTGTGGAAGGTGATTTTGGACACGTGTTCTGGATATTGATGTGTCTATTATGCCTCCATCTTCTTTGCTTCTTGAGAGAGATGTCTCTCATAATTCTTTTATTTTAGTGGAATACGAGAATCTTTCGGCTTTCTGTTCTACTTATTCCTCAATTGGTCATTTACCCAATGCTTGTCGTTAGAACAAATTCGGCAAAGTGATTCCTGTTAACTCTAGTAAGCTTGATTCAGCTAGAGATGGTCCAACCACGATTATTGTTGATGAGGGGTTTCAGATTCCCCAAAACTGTGTTTCTAAACTAGTTTATTGTCCTATTTCTGGTACTCGGACGGAAGTTTCGGTTTCTAATGTCTTTACCACCATTCAATAGGATTTAGGGTCTCTGGATTCTATAGTGGTTCATTCTTCGGCAGGTTCAGATCCGGTTTTGAGTATGGGTTCTTCTACTAGTGTAGTTGCTTCACCAAGTTTAACTTCTTCGGTGGGTCCTACTATTTCAGTGGTGGCTGCACAGGTTGGTCAGCCCCAAGAAGGGGGGCGAAGCGATGATTCTATTAATGATGTTTTGTTAGCTTCTTTAGATCCAGTTGTTTCAGCTATTTTATCTGATTCTACATCTTTAACGGTTTCACATGATCAACAGCCTGAGAGTGTTAATGTAATCCCGATAGTTCCTAGGTCCTCAGCTGTAGTCCCGGTTTCTAATGTCTTGGTGGTTCATGACTCTCTTGTGGATATTAGATATGATTTGAGTTTAGATTTGTCAGTGGGTCAGGCTTCTTCCTTTTCAGGATCTAAGATGATATTGGAGTCCTTTTCTACTTCGGGTCTGGTTTTTGATGGTCATTCCACTGCTCCGAACCAGGCTCTTCCGGTCATAGATTCATTGGTTCAGACTGTTCCTACTATTATGGGACCTTTCTCACTTCATCGTCCGTCGATTCCGCATGCTGCTCATGGGGTTAGGAATGAATGTTCGGGATCCTTTCAGATTTACTCTTCAGTTACTGTTTTTACTCAGAATTCTAGACTTTCGGCCTCTGACTCCCAGGCTGAGCTCCGTCTCATTGATGGTTCTTCATGGGCTTCTCAAACTGAGGCAGAAGGATTAGATGATAGCAATATTTCTCAGAGGACGACGATGATTACACGTAGGCTGACGAAGCTAAAGTCTAAGATGCGGACTTCTTCTTGCATTTTCAATGATTAGGGTCATTTACTGGAATTGTCATGGTATTGGGAATGAGTCTACGAGGCGTGTTCTTAGAGATTTGTGTCTTTTACACCGACCTTCTTTGGTTTGTATTGCTGAGCCTATGGTAGCTTTTACTTCTATCTCTTCTTGTTTCTGGTCTTTCCTCGGTCTTCATTTCGTGGGCTTAAATGATAGGGGTGGTCTTTTACAGACAATTTGGGTATTTTCTTGTGATTCTTTTTCTGATCCTCAGATTGTCCTGTTTCATGAGCAGCAACTTACTGTTTTGATCACGGTTAACTCTCGGTTTCATTATTTCACTTTTGTTTATGCGAGTACGTTGACGGTTGTCCGAAGATCGCTTTGGCAGTCTCTTCGGGACATGGTCAGCTTGGTTTCTTCCTCTTGGTTGGTTATAGGTGATTTTAATGCGGTTTTGGGAGCTCACGAGTCTTAAGGCCTTCATTCTCCAGCTCGTAGCTCCTGTGAGGATTTCAAGTCTGTTATTGAGGATTGTGATTTGGTTAGTGTTCGATCCCAGGGTGCTCGTTTTACTTGGGCTAGGGGTCCTTATCCCCGTACTAGAGTTGAGAGTAGGTTAGATAGAGCTTTGGTTTCTGAGGGTTGAATTTTCTGTTGGCGGGACATTTCTTGTGTGGCTCTCCCTCGTACATTTTCGAATCATTGTCCGTTGGTGATTCGGTTGTCGATATTGTGAACTTTAGTCCTAGGCCTTTCCGGATCCAGAGCATGTGGTTGGATCACCCATATTTTATGGCTTATGTTCGTAGTATTTGGAGTTCCTCTTATATGGATAATCCTCATCAGGTGGTTATCAACAAGTTGAAGAGGTTAAAGAATGCACAAAAGACTTGGAATTGAGAGGTTTTCGGGGATCTAAATTCCAAGATTTCTAGGAAATCAGCAGTGCTTCAGTCTATTCAGCTTCAGATGTCTAATATGGGTTTTTCAGAGAAACCTTTCTTGGCTGAGTCTCGAGTTCATCATGAGCTTGATGTGTTGTTACGCAGACAAGAGTGCTTTTATCGTGATCGGTCATGAGTTAAGTGGCTACAAGATGGTGACCGTAATTCATCATTCTTTCATGCCTCTGTCAGGCGTAGACAGTACCAGAAATCTTTGTCTTCTCTTTCGATTAATAGGGTGTTTAGTGATGACTGTTTGATTATCAGAGAGCATATCATCTAGTTTTATTCTAATCTCTTTTCTTCGGATTCTTCTCGGGTTGAGACAGATTTCTCGGTGGTGGAGGATGTGATTCCTTCTTTGGTGACTGATGTGGAAAATGCTTTTCTGATTAGCATCCCTTCGACGGACGACATCCATGATGCAGCTTTTGCTATGGATGCAGCCTCTGCTCCTGGGCCAGACGGTTTCTCTAGAAGGTTCTATCAGCGTTGCTGGGAGATGATGGGTAGTGACGTGGTTCTTGCAGTTCAGGACTTTTTCAGTACATGGGTTATTTTTTTAGGATTGAACTCCAGTTTCATTGTTCTTCTTTCGAAGCAGAAGGATTCTATTTCGATAGACCAATTTCGTCCGATTGTGCTTAGTAACTTCTTGTTCAAAATCTCTTCCAAAATTTTGGCAGATCGGTTAGCTCAGATTGCATCTAAGATAGTCTCTCCTCATCAGTTTGGGTTTATTCGGGACCGTCACATTGAGGACTGTATCGCTTTAGCTTCTGACTGTGTGAATGTGTTGCATAAGAAGTGTTATAGAGGTAATTTGACCATGAAGATAGATATTCGCAAAGCTTTGGATACTTTGGATTGGTCTTTTCTTCATAGAGTGCTTCAAGCTTTTGGGTTTTCTCCAATTTTTATGGATTGGATTGACTGCATCCTAAGATCTTCGAGGCTTTCGGTGTTGATTAATGGGTCTCCAGAGGGTTATTTTCATTGTTCTAGAGGGGTTCATCAGGGTGACCCTCTATCCCCTCTCTTGTTTGGTATTGCGGAGGATTTCCTTAATAAACTGTTGTCGAGGATGGTGGATTTTTCTCAGTTATTGCCTATTTCTTCTCCGAGGGGATTTTCTGCTCCTACTCATTTGCTTTATGCAGATGATGTTCTGATTTTTTACAGAGGCACTGTTCAGAATCTGAAGAATATCATGATTGCTTTTGAGGCTTATGGTAATATTTCAGGTCAGCTGGTTAATTGGGGTAAGTCATCTATCTATTTTGGATCTTTTGTTTCCCCTTTATGGATTAGAAGATTGCAGTCCTTGGTTGGTATGCAGATTGGTCGGTATGCAGATTGGTCGGTTGCCTTTCTCATACTTGGGGGTACAGTTATTTCGGGGAAAGCCCAAGAAGTCTGTGTTACAACCTATAGCGGATAAAATCCGGTCTAAGTTTGCTAATTGGAAGGGGAAAGCCTTTTCTTTGGCCGGTCGCACTACTCTGATCAAGTCGGTCATTACGGGATTCTTTGTGTATTCATTCATGATCTATAAATGGCCTTCTTTTTTGCTACGGTTGGTTAATCGTAAGTTGAGAATTTCTTTATGGACAGGTTCTTGTGAGGAGACTAAACTGATTCGGGTTGCTTGGGGTCGTTGTTGTAAGCTTTAATCTCAAGGTGGTATTGGTTTAAAGGATCTGGGGTTACTGAATGATTCTCTTTTAAAGAAGCTCACCTAGAAGTTTATGACCTCTAAGAGTTTTGCTTTTTTGTTTCTGAGGGAGCGGTATCTCACGCAGCTTCGGAAATCTCATGGGGGTATGTCACTTCGTCGATTTGGCTTTCTTTCCACTCTCACTATTCAGATATTCTCAAAGAGGGCATTTGGCTCATTGGAGAGAATTCTCAGTGAGATTTTTGGCGCGATAATTGGTTGGGGGTTCCCATTCTTGAGCTTCTAGAAATTCCTGATTACTTGGCTACCCTTCTCAAGACAAGGGTTTCTGATTTTATTTATGAGGGTAAGTGGGTTCTTGATGATAGTTTTTGAGTTCGTTTTCCAGATCTATGTTCTCGGATCGATAGCGTTGCTATCTCTCCAGTTACAGATTCTTTGGTGTGGGCTCATTCTCTCGATGGGCAGGTTTCTTGCAAGTCGGCTTATTCCTGTATGATTCGTGATTCTCCGCAAGTCCCTTGGTGGAGAGATGTTTGGTGTCATTTTATCCCTTCCTCCTGGTCAGCTTTAACATGGCATCTTTTGTTGAATCGGCTTCCTACAGAGGATCGTTTATGTAGGGCTGGGTTTCACTTAGCTTCCCGATGCAGTGTTTGTGGGGTTAGTAGTGAGTCGTTCGATCATCTTTTCATTCGATGCCCCTTAGCGGTTGCTCTTTGGGAGGCGGTTTTCTCAGCTTTTCAGCGATGTATTTATGTCGATATGTAGAGTTCGTTCTTCTCTCAGGCCATGTTAGTTTCGTTTAGCGATCATGTGTGTGTTTTTTGGAAGACAACTATTAATGCTGTGGTTTGGAGTGTGTGGCTTGCCCGTAACAAATGGATTTTTAAGAGTAAGACTATGGATTTCAGATCTGCTTTGTCTTTTGTTTGGCGTGCGGTGTCTGACGCTAATCGGTTAGAGATTGGGTGTATACGTAATTGTGTAGATGATCTTTTGATTCTTCATCGTTTTGATCTTCTTGGCCATCCGGCTAGAGCCCCTGTTATCAGGAGTGTGATTTGGTCACCTCCGTCTCCTGGTTGGACCAAAGTTAATACTGATGGTGCCGTCTTGAGTTCTCCAGGTGCTGGGGTTTGTGGGGGTATTTTCCGTAATTGTAGAGCTTTTGTAAATGGTTGTTTTGCTGTTCCTCTTGATCATGTGTTTGCATTTGAGGCGGAACTTCTTGCAGCTTCGATAGCTATTAATTTTGCTTGGCAGAATGGGTGGCATCGGATCTGGCTTGAGAGTGATTCTTCTTATGTGGTTCAGCTGCTCTCCTCTCGCTCTGAACAGGTTCCTTGGCGGATTCAGAAGGCTTGGCAGTGCTGTATCTATCAGATATCAAAAATGGAGTTTCAGGTTTCTCATATCTTTAGGGAGAGGAATCAGGTTGCAGACACTCTTTCTAAGCGTGCTTTGGGGTTAGAGGTCGATTCATGGTGGGCAAACTCCCCGTCTTTTTGCTCTTTATTGGTTGACAATGATTGCATGGGTAGATAGTCTTTTCTTTTTTCTTGATGTTTTTTGTTTTTATGGCTTGCATGCCAATGTTTTTGTTAGGATTGTTTCCATTGGTTTTTGTGTTTTTCTGGTGTTTGTTACTCTTCATTTTATTCTTTTTATATTATTGATGGATACTACCTTGGGGTTTTTCAGCATATGATCGCTTGTAATGCTTTTTCCCTCTAGGTCAGTCCAATTATATATATATATATATATATAAAAATAGTTCAATCCTTAGAGCATCTTCAATGGTATAAGCAAATTTGGATCATCAAAAGTTGCCACCTCAGTATTTGAAGATTGTTTTCATAGATTGTTAAACCTGATGATTGTGTAGACCATAATGGTACACTTTATCTAAATCAAAAATCTAATTCTACCTCAATTTTCATTGTTCATGCTCATTTTTATTTTAAGGGTAAAAAAAAATAAAAACAAAAAAGCTATAAAAGACAAGAGAAAGTATATGATATGTGTGTTGATCTATTCATAATAAAGAGACAAATTTTACTTGATTGAAATATTTGAGATCGAAACAATAATAAGATACATAGGTTATTAGAAAAAAAGAAAAAGAAAAGAAAAGAAAAAGGCACAAATGAGAGAAATGATAAAATTACAACAACATTTATTTTGGGTTAAGTTTGTATTTGACGATTGAAAGTCAATCTTTAAATTTGATTATTGGAGAGGCAATTTGATTATTGATAAATGTTATTGCTAAATTTTAGCGACTTTGTTGGACAATATTTTTGGATAAATAATCAAATTTTGATTACTCTCATACTTTTGAGGATACCATTGGAGATGCTTTTACTGTACCAAATACATCACAATACTAATTTAATCCAATCTGATGCAATATTTTATCTTTATTCAATTTAAAATAAAAGTTCGTTCACTGAGATCGTTGATTATAATAGTTGAAAGCTAATTAATTCAATTAAAAACTAACTTAAGTGCATGAAAACTAAATAGCATAATGTTTGTTTATGAAAAAGACAATTGATTAACTAATTTCGTAAAAATATAATAAACTAAATTAACACATAAGCACACACAAGAGATGAATATGGAGAGAAACATTAGAGAATTAATGCCACCTAATTGAACCATTCAATGCAATCCATGAGTCTCATTAAAGCTCTTCAATCCAATTATTAGGGCTTGTTCCTAGGATAACACATGAAGCACTTAGTCATTCCCAATACTCACACAAGGTCATGTAATGAGCAAATGTTAGGACCAATTTTTAATTAAAACTCTAAGCCTAATTAAACATAGCAAGGTCATGCGTATGAAAATTATCTCAATTATTAAGCTTATGGTTAAGGCTTAAATGAGATGGTCACCCACATTTAATCCTCAACCTCATGTATAAACTAATTCTAACACACAAATTCATTGAGGTCACAATTGAATATGAGGTAAGGAATTAGAGCAAATATTTCAATAAAATAGACTAATAATAAATTGAATAAAAGTATTAGACTAAGGATTACGTAAATTATTCAATTGGTCACAACAATCCCCTAACTTATGAGATTAATTACACATAAAAGGAATTAAAGAAAAAAATAGAAGAGTTAAAGAAGAAACCCAAGTTGGTCATTTGAGGCTCTTTGACTTGTATGCTTCTTCTTCTTGCTTCAAAAACTCCAAAGATGGATGAAAGATGTATGAGAGAAAAGGTATGTAAAAATGATGATGTAAGAGTATGAAAGGGTGCTTATGTTTTTATCACATAAATCTAAGAAGGGTATATATATGGGATCCAAATAGGGCAAAAATCAACATTGGAAAATGTGTTGGCGTGCTGTCGCGACCCTGTATGTCACGGTCGTCCAAGACGACAATTAGGCAACCACATTTACTGTCACGAGAAGTGTAATGGTCATCCAAGACGAGAATTAGACAACAACATTTGCTGTCGCGAGAAGTGTCACAATCATCCAAGACGACACTTAGATAACAACATTCGTCCTTCAGGTTCCAGCTTCCAGTTTTGAGCTGCCTTGGATCCAAACTTCATTTCTTTTACCCAAATGATGCCCTAGATACTAAATCTTGGAAAATCACTCAATCGAGTCATTAATACTCGATTTTGCCTGAGAATTAAGCAATAAGCATATGAAGAGGGACCCGAAATCTAGTATTATCGTGGTTCGATCACAATCCAATCCAATTCAATCCCGTAAACTATAAAAATAGTCTAATCCAATCCTACATACCAAATGAGGCCGTAAAAAGTTATCATCTTTTAAAATTCCCACTGTGTTGGTTTCTGCCAAAATCAAATTTCAAGCATTTCCAAATTTATAATTAAAATATATATAGCCCATATTAACAATTTTTCCATAATAAAATCCATATCCTTAGTATTTTAAGAGATCATTTTCCTAATGAATTTGAATCCTCTGCTGATCTGATCTTTTTACTGACCTTACATAATATCATGATACATAAATATTGCAATGAATATGTGGTTAAATTGTGATTGGTTTTCATAACCACTTTATTAACAACCAATCATATGCTTTAAACATGTAGGAAAAAGATCAGATCAACAGAGGATCATAATCCTTATATATATATATATATATATATATATATATATATATATATATATATATAATGTGTGGTTGGTTTTCACAACCACTTTATTAACAACCAATCATATGTTTTAAACAGGTAGGAAAAAGATCAGATCAACAGAGGATCATAATCCTTATATATATATATATAAGTATTAAATAAATTTTGGGTTTTTTTAGGAAGGAAATACTCGAACCTCTAATCTCGTAATGTAAGTGTGATGTGTATACCACCGGATCATCCTCATCTCATCCATATTCTAATAGCTTTATTTGGAAAGATCAGTAAAGTCAATATTGGAACCATAGTATGATGATGTTATAACTCCCAAGGTAAGATATTCCATTTCAAAGTTTAAATGATAGACCGATAATCAATGAATAATAGTAAATAAATTGGTTTGATTCGGGTTTCGGGTGAATTAAGGAGGACATCACGAAGTTGCCAAGCACATGAATGTTTTTTTTAGAAATAAAACCATTCGTTAAAGAAAGAAGGAGTACAACTATGTTGGGGTCTCCCCCAGAACAATCGGAACCACACTCGGTGGAACCTCCTCCATCCAAAAACAATCGGTCTCCAAAGATAAACCAATCTTGGCAAGGAAATGCGCCGCCATATTAGCTTTCCTAGAAATAAAACATACCTTACACTGAGGTGAAGAAAGCATCAGATCACTAATATCATCAATAATCAAACCAATCTCATCCAGAGTAGAAGAGCAAGAATTAATCAGCGACACCACAACCTACGAGTCAGACTCAATCAAACAAGGCCCTATGCCTGAATCAATAACAAAGTGTAACCCCTTGAAAATCGCAATGGCTTCCACTAGCATCGGTGAGAAATTCCTCTGAATGATTTAAGCACTTGAAGCCATACCTGACCATGATGATCACGAATAATAGCCCCAACCCTAACTCTGCCTCGAAGCCATAACTTGGCTTGCTCAAACCCGATCTGTCCTCTGCCTTTATATTGACCTACCTGAAATCCTCCAAGTAGGCCTCTTCCTAGCTCACCACATCCATATCCGTAACAGCCTTATCACTATGAACTAGAGCGTTACGATGAAACCAGTTTCTCCACACCACTATACATAAAAGCTCCATTTCAGAAATCTGTAAAAGGTTCCTACAAACTAGCATGAAATCCATAAAGTCCATAATGTCACCAAAAACCACACCTTTAAGCTTCAAGAAATTTTTCCTCACCACCTTCAAATCATGACAGCTCCACAAAACATGGAAAGTGGATTCCACTCTGTTGAAACAGAAGGGACACCAACTATCACCCAAAATTCCATGCTTGGCCATGTTCGATATCATTGGAAGTCAGTTTTTGCAAGCCCTCCAAACATGCAATCTAACTTAAGGCGGGATCTTCATCCTTTAAAGGTATTTCCACCATGAAACAGCCTATCCCAGACCAGTACCACATGCCGATGAATTATCCATTAAAGAACACCCAAGATGATAAGCAATTTTCATTGAAAATGAACATCTCTTCTTATAATGCCAGACCAGGGAGTCATGACGACCGATAAAGGAGCATGGGAAGCCAAGGATTAAATCCGTATCATCCGATATAAACAAACTGCGAATCCATTCAGAGTTCCAAGACCCAGACGGAAGCTTCAAATCACTTACCAAAGTATTCTCCCCTAACATCGGAAGGGAGATGATTTTAAAGGTCGAGAGCCATGGAATCTAGCGATCGTGGTAAATACAAATGGAATCGTCTGTGCCAACACGTCAACGTAGACTCTTCTCTAACAATTGTTTCCCCCAAACCATACTTCTCTAAAGAAAAGAGCCAGAAGAGTTGCAAACAGCCTACAGTAAAGAAGTATCAACAAAATAGCAATGCTTAAGTACCTTAGCTACCAAAGTGTAAGGATTGTGGAGGATTTTCCAACATTGATTAGCTAAAAGCGTCGCAATCCAGGATTTTCCTAATAGATCTACGATCCCTTTCAGATGCCTTTGTAAACAACAGGATGTCATCTACAAAGAAAAGATGAGTTATTTTAGGGCAACCTCTACTACATTTAAAACCCAGTCAACTCTTTTCTCTTCTCAGCCATAAGCAATAATCTAGAAAGCCCCTCCGTACAAATACGAAATAAGTAAGGAGATAACAGGTCACCCTGCTTCAAGCCCTTGGAAGGCAACCATGAGCCACAAACCTCCCTATTAATTAAGAAGGAAAAGGAGATAGATTTAACAAGCATGCTATTTTAACAATCTAGGCATCCCAAAAACCATGTCTCTTCATCATGTCAAAAAGGAATTCCCATTCGACTCTATTGTATGCCTTAGACACGTCGAGCTTGATAGCTATTGGCCCAGTTTTTCCTTTTTTCCTTCGCTTGAGAGCATGCATACATTCGAAGCCAACGATAGCATTATCAGAAATTAACCTACCCAGAATAAAGGCACTCTGAGTCTTAGAAATAAGATCGTATAGGACATCGTGAAGACGATTAGCAAGAGACTTTGCCACAATCTTATAAATTACATTACACAAACTTATTGGACGGAATTCTGACATACGCACCGGTTGTTTCACCTTTGGAATCATGACAATGAAAGTCTCATTCACGACCTCCAATCCAAGACCATTGTTTAAAACACCCAAACAAGCCACCGTCACTTTATCACCTACAATTGGCCAATATTTTTGATAAAAAAGCATCGGAAGCCCATCTAACCCGGGTGCCTTTGTTGGAGACATATCAAATACCGCTCTCTTAACCTCATATGTTATGAAGTTGGCATCAAAGAAAACAAACTTCCTTTGTGGAAGACAAGGTTGGACACAATCCAAAATCCTTCCCATATTAGCTAAAGACGGTTTTGAAGAGCAAAAAATATATGAGAAGTACTTCTCCACTACAAGCAAAATATCCTATCTCGAATCTCTCCATAGTCCATCATCATCATATAGACCTTTAATTGTATTTCGGGCACGCCTTACCAATGCTTACGAGTGAAAATATTTAGTATTCCTGTTCCCACATTGGAGCCAAGCTTCCTGAGATCGTTGATGCTAGAAGGTTTCTTCTTTGATTAGTAAGTCATCGAAATCCCTTTCAATCACCTGAATATCCTCCTATGACCCCTGTTGGACTGATTTAGATACGTCATAGAGGTCTGATTGTTTTCGCTAAATAGCCCTTTGCAGTCCACCTTGGCTATACTGATACCAAGCCTTTAACTAGTCAGTACAATTGCGAATCTTAGACACCATTCCATACATATGCAGATCTACATCCCCCACATCCCACACCCTTCTAACAAGACTAGTACATTTAGCCTTATCCGCCTAACATTCTTTAAAGTGGAATCGTCACCTCATTCTCCTCTGATTTTGATGACCAGACAATGATAAATGGGAGGCGTCCATCAAGATAAGACGGTGACCGAATTTCCAATACTCCAGGTGACTCACAGTAGCAATAGGGAACTTAATCTTCCAGTTTAAATTACATACACATCGATCAAGCCTTTCCTGGACCATCTTCGAACCACTACGTTTGTTCAACTAAGTAAACTCTGGTCCCGAAAAACCCAAGTCCCACAACCCACACTCAGAGCTGATAGAAAACTGTCAATCAAGGACCAAGGTCTTTGGATGCCACCTTTCTTTTTCGAGTCCTCAAGAATCTTGTTAAAATCTTCTGCACAAAGTTAAGGTAATTCATACATACCATGCAAACGTCGCAACACAGTCCATGCATGAAGCAGTTGAGATGGTTCGAGTCACCATAAAAGCCTGTCATCCTCTACGAATTCATTCTCGGAGCCGAAACTTTAACATCAATATGACATTTAGAGTAAGATAGTAAACTGATATCAACACTATCAACCTAGAGTAAACAAAGACCACCTTTTCTACCCTTTATATTTACTACTAGCTTCCCTCAAGTACCTAACTTAACTTTAATATACTCCATATGACCATAATCTGTCTTCGTTTCTATGAGAAAAATTTGTTATATGTATATTTTTATCAAACGTACACGTCACTGACAGGTAGGACAACCCCTTGTACGACTGCCGAATGGGCATCCAAGTGGGCATCCAGAAGGCACGATTCAAGAAATTACAACGGAATAAAGAACCCGAATAAATCTGAACAAGAGTATTCGGCAAAGTCATGACCTGCTCGGGACCAAGTGACGTCATGTTCTACCCGGGACAAATACGAGAAACCTGAATAAATAAATCCAGTACATGATTTGCACGTGGGTGAACCAAGAGTCATGCTCAAATACGCAAGACATCGATATTAAGAAGAATTTCTAGAAAAATAAAATACCAAACAGGAAGCAGGTTCCAAATCAGGCAACAACACTACTTCGAGAAGACCACATTTAAGGGGAAATAAGTCCTAAATAGACTATATCACCAGAGTCCCATTCAATCTTTGAAATAGGAAAGAAGTCAAAGACGACTCCAACAAGCAATCAATTGTAATTAAAATACGAATTCTTTCATTGTACAACAAGGATTAGGGTTCTATGAATATATAAATAGACCCATAATCTCATTGTTAGAAGATAGAGAAAAAATATATACAGCCTGACTAGAAGAGAGAAAAAAAGGAGATCGAGTGGTGTAATTCTTTATTCAAATATTGGATTTGGCTCGGTTGTTTATTCAACCACCTGTGGACGTTTCTCCGATCATTAGAGTTTTACCACATAAACTTGTGTCTTGTTCCCTTCAAATTACATTACTTTTCTTTTTCTCTTTGACAGGTCATAACTAAATTCAATCTTGTTGACATTCTCATCCATCGAGAAATCGACGTCAACAATTGGCGCTATAAGGAAGGGGGAACATCCGATTCGATTAAGTAATGGCTGGAAGCGGAAGCAGAAACAGTTCTAGGGATATCCAAAAGTCTCAAGAAAATGCTCATATATGTGGGATTTCACGAGATCCCGCCACAACCACCGAGAACCAACCAGCATCATTGGTTGGTATCCAACAAATCCTTCATACCAGCGAGAACATATCACATCATTTTCGTGAGGCAATACAACAGCTACTAGCGGACGCAATGAGGGAAGGAGTAGATCTATTAGCTGCGGAAGAGGAATGTCCTAGAAACCCCCCTCCACAAGGCTCCGTTCGGTTATAATTGGGTCAGAACCAGACATACCAGAAGTTGGTAGGAACTCGGGTCAAATCAATCAAGCTGGGGGTATAACACGCAACTAGGACAAGGATCGTGAAACGTCTGAAGAAGAACTACCATTCCCGAGGAGGAGTCACGGTCAAATGGCCCATGATAGACACCGTATGTATGACCGACGTAGGGATCAGTCATCGTCATCTGAGGATAATGATTGGCACCATCGTAAACGTCATCATGGAACCATACACTTGTAAGGATTGGCCCACGAGACTCGGGAACAGAGTGAAGAAGACTTGGAAACAGGTATAAGGATCACCCGACAGTTTAACCGTCTTCGAGAACTGGTAGGGGACAAAGATGTTATGATTCAGAACCTGACCCGAGAAGTCAAAAATAACAGCCGTTAAATGGATACGTTAGTTAGGCGATATGGATATAACGAGTTATCAGATGATGAGTCTGATAGTCCTTTTACTAGGGACATCCTGCGAACCCCTTTCCCAGAAAGGTTTAGGATGTCACACGTGGAACAGTTCAAGAAAGATACAGATCCTAAAGAACCTCTCAGACAATATAAAAGCGCTATGGCTTAGTATGCCTACAACGATCCTTTGCTGTTTCTCACTTTTCCACAAACTCTAGGAGACACAGGCTCAAGATGGTTAGAAAGATTGCCCTTGGCAAGCATTGAGAGTTTCGGTGAGTTGAGCAGAAGTTTCTTAAGATAATTTCTGGGCAATATGCACAGGAAAAAATTGGTGGCTTATCTTTCTCAGCTGAAACTAGGGAAAGATGAGTCATTGAAAAAAATACCTGGTAAGGTTTGACCAGGCGGTCTCAGAAATCGGCAGTGCGAATGAAGAAGCAATAATTGCTGCATTCATAAATAACCTGAAGAATGGATGGCTGTCTTTTGACCTAAGAAGGGCTCGCCTAACTAGATATGCAGACATGATGGATATGGCTGGAGGATATGCATTAGCCGAGGAAGAGGAGTTAGCAACAAGGGGTTGCTACATGCATGGATGGAGGCCCAAACAGAAAGATGCCGAGTCGAAGGTACAAAACCACAAAGGAAAACAAAAAGGAAACAATAAAGAAAGAAGCAAGGATGAGGGAAGTAGGCGTAATACTGACCAGACCACGGAGAAGTTCTGATGAAAATACACAAACTACACCCCTCTCTAGATAAAACAGGAAGGAATCCTGGCAATATTAGAAGAAAAAAAATCTGGTAAAGGAGCCACGACGACAGTCTCAATTTGCTTGGTGAGACACGATTAAATACTGCAGATTGCACAAGGAAACCGGTTATGAGACCTCAAAATGCTACCAACTTAGAGACTATATAGAGACCCTCATTCGAGAAGGACACCTCCAAGATATAATCCTGAAGAAAGATGAGAAGTCAGAAGTAAAGAAAGAAACTAAGGCCGATCACAATTCCGGTCGGAACAAAAGTTCTAGTCCCGAGGTGAATGAAGTAATACAAACCATCTTCGGAGGACCATCAACTGAGAGAAGTAACTAGGAGCGGACTCAGGAAATTCGAGAAGCGGTGGAGGCAAGGCAGAATCTTGATGTCAACTCCGTTGAACCAGACTCGAAAAGAATAAAGGAAGGATGTGACTCGATAATTTTCACAGAGGTCGATTCACATGGGGTCGATGTTCGACCAAATGACATTGTCATCATAAGTGCCCGGATTAGCCATAGGGAAGTCATGAGGATTTTAGTAGACAATGGCAATTCGACTGACATTCTCAGTGTGGCTGTCTACGATCAACTTAGGTTGGACCGAAAGGATTTGCAACCTTTCCATACCCTGCTCAGAGGATTCGGGGGAGTTGAGGTCAGGTCTCTAGGGACAGTGAAGCTGTCCATGAAAATATGAGTAGCACCTTGTTAGAGAACAATGCTACTCGACTTTGTAGTGGTAGACCTAGACAATTGGCCTTATAATGCGCTATTAGGTCAACCATTCTTGAATAAAACTAAGGCAGTAACGACTACTGATCAAATTTCCAACTGAGCCGGGGGGAAGGGGGGGTAGGAGTAGTTAAGAGGTCCCAGGAGATGGCCAGAATAACTAATCTCTCGGTTTACAAAGACAAGGACAATAGTGAAGATGTATTCACCATAACACGATCAGATCAGATCGAGAAAGAATCACTGTTGTTTGAGTTCGATCTAAGGGAAGAGCCGAAGATGTCTAAAAGTGAACCAACAGAGGAAATAGTCTTAAAGGAAGATGAACCTGATGAGAAGATCAAAATCGGGGCTAATTTAGAAGAAAAGGTTAAGCAATACCTTGTTAATCTACTTAAAGAATACAAGGATGTATTCGTCTGGAACCATGAAGATATAGTAGGAATAGATGCCCGAGTTATATCACATCACTTGGCAGTAGATCCAAACGCAAAACCAGTAATACAAAAGAGAAGGTCATTCAATCTTGAAAGAAGTCGGGCGATTAAGGAAGAAGTGGAGAAGTTACTCGTTGTAGGATCAATTAGAGAAATCAGTTACCCTCAGTGGGTAGCAAATGTGGTCATGGTCTAGAAAAAGTGGCCAGTGGAGAATGTGCGTGGACTTCACGGATCTGAACAAGACTTGCTCAAATGACAGTTTTCCACTCCCAAGAATAGACCAATTGGTCGATGCTACATCAGGCCATGAGTTACTCAGCTTCATGGACGCTTACTCGGGGTATAATCAAATCCGGATGAATAAGGCTGATGAAGAGAAAACAACATTTACAACCGTTCAAGGTTTATACTGTTACACAAAAATGCCTTTTGGGCTGAAAAACGCTGGAGCGATATATCAGAGATTGGTCAATAGGATCTTTGCTCGCCTAATTGGTAGAAATATGAAAGTTTACATAGACGACATATTAACCAAAAGCATCTCGGCAGATGAACATGCTTCAGATCTGCAAGAAACATTCGATGTCTTGAGGAGATATCAGATGAAGTTGAACCCGAACAAATACCTATTTAGAGTTCCATCAAGAAGGTTCCTAGGTTTTCAAGTTCACCAGAGGGGAATCGAAGTGAACCCTAAGAAGATCCAAGCCCTTCAAAAAATTACTTCGCCAAGAATGCTAAAAGAAGTACAACGCTTGACAGGATCCTTAGCTTCCTTAGGCAGATTTATTTCAAAGGTCGTAGATAGATGTGCTCCCCTTTTCAAAGAAATCAAAAAAGAAAAAGGGCTCGAATGGAACGAAGAATGCTAGCAGGCATTCCTGAAAATCAAAGAGTACTTAGGGAAGATTCCCATCCTTTCAAAGCCTAAAATGGGAGAAAAAATCTATTTGTACTTATCAATTATGGAATTAGCAGCAAGCTCGGTTCTAGTCAGAATAGAAGAGGGGGTACAGAGGCCAGTATACTATACCAGCAAGGCTCTCTACCGGCTGAAACCAGGTATACACAGGCAGAAAAAATGGCCCTAGCATTGTTTTCGGCAGCTAGGAAGCTAAGGCCATACTTTTAGGCTCATACAATCCAGGTTCTCACCGATTGTCCACTTAAGCAAATCTTACAGAAGCTAGAAATTTCAGGGAGATTAACTAAATGGGCAATCGAGCTGAGTGAATTCGATATTCAGTACGTCCCCATGACATCTCTCAAAGACCAAGTAGTGGCAGATTTCATAGCAGAATTCACAGAACCAAACCTAGAAGTGAAAAGGATGCTGGGCAAGAATTTCTCGTGGAGATTATATGTTGATGGTTCCTCGAGCACTCATGGCTGCGGGGCTGGGATCGTAGTATGCTCCCCGAAAAGATATGATGTTGAATGTGCCATGCAAAGCAACAAATAACCAAGACGAGTATGAGGCATTACTAGCTGGACTCAGAGTATGCATAGCTCTCGGAGCAGATGAGGTCGAGATATTCAGTGACTCGCAGGTAATCGTCAACCAAGTCCTGGACGAATACCAAGCTAGAGACGAAGGTATGATAGCTTATCGAGACATAGCAAAACAACTCATTCAAAAATTCAAGGAATATAAGATTGTTCAGATTCCAAGGGAAGAGAATGAAAAGGCAGACACTTTGTCTAAACTAGCATTAGTAACAACCACAGTGGCAAAAAACTATTCCAGTGGAACATCTCCTCAGATCGAGTATAGTCAAGCTAAAAAACTTTGAAATCTCAAAAATCCGGACTCCGTCAAACGGTTGGATGACTTAGCTAAAAAGATACCTGGAAGAAGGCGTGCTTTCGGAGGATCCTCTAGAAGCCAAACGCATCAGGTACCGGTCAGCAAGATATACATTTGAAATTCCCTAGAAAGTATGTGTCTATTACCTAGAGGGGGGGGGGGGGGGGGGGGAGGGGTGAATAGGTTTTATTTCGATAGATTTCCAATTTTGCGAATTAATCAAAATTAACGATTCTACCTCATTCTACTTAAATGCTCAAATAAATGGCAACAAACATAAAACACAAACAACACGAAAGATATACGTGGAAACCCTCCAAATGGGAAAAACCACGGGCTATTTAGAGCGCCACCCTTGATCCTCAAAATCCACTATTGAGTAAAAGTTTACAACCTAGGTTGACCTCCCGTCTAACCCTCCAGTTACTAACCCTTTCACTCTACCCAGTAGACCTTAATAGTGATTTTGGATCCCTAGTCTTGTACACTAACCACTTAGCCACAAGCAAACACAACAATGAAGAGATAATGACAACCTAAGTGAATATGCAAGAATATTCAATATGCAAAAATGTTAGGTCAAGACATTCATTCTTATCTAGGATTAATGATGACAATTAAAATCAAATCCTAGATATCAATGTTCTAAATGCAAAGGCAAGAAGAATTAGCTAGGAGGGCAAAATCATCCTAAATGCTAGCTATCACAAATTAATGCATCTCAACCAACAATCAACACACAAGCATGTCATAAAAGCAATTAAACAACCAAGCAAGCAATTAATATACAATAAACACTAAAACTCTAGGTATATATGTCTTAGAAATGAAAACATAAAGTTTAGAACATGTAGAGAATACCTAGTCATTAACACACAAGAAATCCATGCTTGAAAGATGCTTGATGATTTGGATTTTAAGGAAGGTTGAGTAAAAATGGTTTCTTGGAGCTTCTCTCTCTAAAGAACAATATCTCTCACTAAAAAATAGGTTTGGAAGCTCTCAAAAACGAGTTGGGAAGAAGAAGATGTATATATATATATATGAAGCCTAAAGTGAAACTGTATCGTTTTGGGCGAAAGGCAACCAAAACGCATCAGGACCGCTGTCTGTACAGCGGTCCAGGCAAGTGTCCAGACCGCGGCACAGAGAGCGGCGCATCGTCTAGACAACGCCGCTTTGTAGGCCGCTGTGCATGCAGCATACACAGACCGTGGTCTGGATAGCATTCATCCCCTGTGAAACTCCGCTTGGGAGGCTGCAACGAAGGCAGCATGCACTGACCGCGGTATACACAGCGTGCATTCTCTGCCAATCATCGCTGTGCAGGCCGCGACGAGGGCACTGCACAGAGAGCGGTCTAGACCGCGGTAAAGAGGAAAAATCCTCATTTTGAGGCACAAACACACAATCAACACTCAAATAAAAACAATACACACAAAACACACAAAATGACAAATAAGCATGCAAGTAAGATGATTAAAAAAAGAATGCATGAGAGTGAGTGTGTGCATTAAATCTCTTCAATAAAGTTTAAGCAAGTTAATTTACCTTTGATGCTTGAGAAGGGACTTGAGCAATGAAGACCTAAAACTACCCTTACAAATTGATCCCAAAATGTGGTTGTCAACGAAATAAGCCAATCAAAAACCGAGGAACTTACAACATTGATTGGAGGAGAACTGTACAGAAGGGGGTTTTCCCGAACACTCCAAAGATGTGTATAAGAGGAATATGCATGTTTGACACTATAGGAAATCCACAGCGGAGTATGCAAAAACCATACAGGGGGTTAAAGTTTAGCACACATGGTACTCAGGCAGTTTTATTATTGGCCCTTTTTGTTCTCGGATGCGAAACGATGTTCAGAAAGTTGCAAGGCATGCCAAAGGATAGTGAACGACATCTGACAGTCCCCTGAACAACTTAGAAGCCTCACATCCCTATGGCCATTTTTCATGTAGGGCTTGGACTTAATTGATCCAATACCGGCAGGGACAGGGGGTGGAGCAAAGCATGCAATAGTAGCCGTTGATTATTTCACGAAGTGCGTAGAAGTTGAAGCTGTATAGATTTGGAGTCCCGAGTACTTTTATTACTGACAACGGCACCCAGTTCGACAATCAAAAATCCATACAGCTGTGCAACGAGTACCAAATTGCAAATTATTATGCCACATCTGCCCACCCTCAAACCAATGGGCAAGTTGAAGCAATAAACAAAATCATCAAGCACACAGTCAAAGCAAAGCTGGATGCTAAGAAAGGCAGTTGGGTTGAAAAGCTCCCTGAAGTATTATGAGCGTATTGGACGACAACAAGGACTTCTACAAGAGAGACTCCATTCTCTTTGGCATTTGGAACTGAAGTTGTTATCCCGGTAGAGGCATCATACATGTCACCAAGAGTCAGGCTGTATGATCAAGACCAAAATGTTGATATGCTGTTACAAAGCTTAGATGAGCTAGAAGAGAAGAGGGAGAAATCCCGAGTACGAAATACAACATATCAACAAAGGGTGGCTCGACACTACAACTCTCATGTTCTGATCAGAAAATTCCAACTAGGAGACCTAGTGCTCAGGAAAGTGTCGCTGAACATAAAAAATAAAGTTGCAGGCTCATTGGCTGACAAATGGGAAGACCCATACAAGATTGAAGGAATAGCTGATCATGGAGCATATTGGATTGCCTGACCAGATAGAGAGGTTTTACCCCGGCCATGCAATGCCCAATATTTGAAGATTTTTTATCCTTGAAATTCGTTTCTTTATTTTAGTCAGAACAATTTTGTTAGTCAGGATATTTTTTAGTTAAGATTTTATCATTGTTAATTTTACAGTTATAAATAAAGACCCAACATGGGATTTCAGATATCCAAGCATATGATAATAAGAACATATGAAAGACGAGCATGATAATAAGAACATGCTATAAAAAATAAAATGCTCGGGATAATTAATTTGGCAAAATTCCCAAATGGGCGGAGAAGCTCGAAGGAGCACGCCAGCCGAGCAAAGTCAGTCGACCTTAGCCAATAGGCAAACCCGATGCACCAGATTCTAGAAAATGGCTAGGGGCACTGTTTGGAAAAACCTGGTGAGATGCGCAGTTGTGTTAAGCAATTTAAAAAACTTAACGATTCAACAAACCCCTGCGCAGACAAACTAGGAGACGTCCTCAGTGATCTGCATAGGGACTCAAACATATGATCATGGTGAGCCTTGATGTAATGTTCGGGTAGCAACCGAGTATGAAGCATAAGCGTAAATCTGCTTACCTGTTTCGAGATGATTCAGTTAATAATATTAACCAGTTTAATAACATACTTGGCACATAGAAATTGCATTGACCAGTTTAATAAGATATTTGACACAAAGAAATTGCATTGGCCAGTTTAATAAGATACTTGGCACAAAGAAATTGCATTAGCCAGTTTAATAAGATACTCGACGTTAGAAATTGTTCGAGTAATGAAACTAAGTTGAATAAAATACTCGGTGAAGTTATTCGAGTAATAGAGTTAGCCGGTTTAATAAAATACTTGACAAGCCGAATAAAGAAGTTGGCTAAAATAAAACTTCATTGATCAAAATTTTTACAAAGTAAATTTTACAAAAATGACTAAGGCTGGGATGAGGATTTAGAACTCTTACCGATGATCGGGTCAGGCACCATCTCATACTCGTGAAGGAGACTTTCATTCGAAGGCCAAGCCATTGTATCGACCAAATCATCCATCCACTCGCTATAATCTGCTTCGAGGACCGGACCAACATCAGGCGTCGAACCATCCACACCAGATTCCTGACTGGCATAGAAGGTCGAGAGAGAATACTCTGATAGGACCTCCAAATACATAGGATTGGGCTCTTTACCTTGGCTACGACAGTAAGCTCTTCATTCCTTCATCTGATTACGAAGAGACTCCAGGGACCTGTCCATATGGTTTTTGATCGACAGCTCCTAGTTGGATCGAGCTTTATCAGTTGCCCGATTCTTTACCTTAAAGAATTCACCAGCTGAAACTAACCCTCACTGGAATTCCTTAAGGAGAATAGCACCATAAGCTGGAGACCTTTTGAAGCGATTAACCCTCTGGACCTCAAGTTCCAGCCTAGCCTCCTTTGAAAAGGATTCGACCGTCAAAGCTTGACGCTCCAAATCTTCAATTTTTTACTCGTAAGATGACCTGACCTGTTCAGCCTTCTGTTCGGCCTTGAGCATCGACTCTTGGGCAGTAGATAATAAATTTTGGAAGAACACATCCTTCTCTTTTGCCACGGAAGCCCTCTTCTCGGCCTTAATTTGCTTAACCAAACAATGATCGGTGAATTCTTAGGCAGAGCTTACCTTCCTTTGGTAAGCCGCCTCAACCCTAGCACGACTATCCTCACTCTTCTTTAGCTGAGCTTCAAGACGCCTTATCCTATCAGCTTGATGTTGTTGCGTTTGAACTAACTCATCGAACTCGGCCACCACCTACAAAGAAGATTTGAGTTAAAAATCTATCAGGCTTTAAGATAACAGTTGAGATAGAAGACTTACGTAAGACGCGCTGTTGAAAATATTTTGAAGATGATTTATTGGAGAACAGTACCTGAAGCAGCTCCAATGATCATCCCCAATGAAGGGCCTAACCAGAGGACATCGCCCTTAGCATATCCTAGGGAGGGATAAGAAGGGTCTCCCGAGGATTCAGCCCTTGTGTCTTCAACCTCAGGAGGTAAAGAATCCCAGCTCAGGTTTGAAGTTTTCGCTTTTCCTACAGACGCTTCAGCTTGAACGCTCGGGAAAGCTCTAAACTCGGTACCATCATCACTCGACTCAATAAATGATACCACCCGAGGGACTTTATGAGGACGGTAGGAGAGTTGGCCACCTTCATTTTCTCATCCCGAATACGATGGAAACTGAGGTCAGCTGTAGGGTCTTCCTGTTCAACATCTTGGAAGGATCCTAAAAAACCAGGATCGAGATTTACTTGTTCATATGAGGTTTTCCTAATTCCATCTCTATCCCCGGTAGCGAACTACGCAGCATGAACCTCATCAGACACCTCGCCGCTAAGACGAACTCCTTACCCGTCTCCATCTTAAGGTAACTTCTGGGCATTGACAGTTTCAACAGGGCCACTCGGACCTCTTGATTCCCCAACGGTCAGCTGAATGACCTCTTTAGAAACGTACTCAGGAATTTACTCATCAGCCTTATCAAACTCTTCATTCGATTCATCAGGCGGAGCAATACCTACCCTGTTTTGGAGAGAAGCTACTTTTTGGCTTGCCTGAATGATCGATTTCACTTGGCGAGCTTGAACATCACAGATGATATCCGAGTCATATACTACACAAGTTAGGAAAAAACCAAGTCAGAAATAATAGCGTAGGAAGTAAAATAGAAATGAGGGATTCTACTTACATCGCCTGCGATAATCAGTGATCTGATTAAAGAAGCTAATGTTAATCATTTTATTCTCGTTAAAAAGATAAGACTTGCTCCTCTTTTCTAAGGTACACACAGCCACCCGAGCGAGCCTAGTCAACTTGGATTCAATGAAAATGAGTTTCTTCTTATTTCAGACTCAGGAGAACAGAAAAAATGGGGAACCCTTAGCATCTCATGATTCTCCTTAATTGAGAGATTGACCTCAAGTCTCAAGTTTCCCCCGGCAAAGAACCAACTATTCTTCCAATGCTTGTTCGAAGAAGGGAATCCCCACACAAAGCCTCTCTTCTTGGCATCAGAAGAAATATCAACTCCTCGATTCACTTTCATCCCTTCAGGGACCTATCAATCTAGCGGGTTGGACATAAGAAAATAAGTCCCAGTCCAACTAGATTGCCTTAGTGTAAAGAAATGTCTGATCTTGCTGGGTGAGAATGGAGACAAGTTCATCCGACTCCATATGTGCCACATACACATTAGTATTTTATAGCTGTTCAGGGTAAGTTGGGCCAGAGAAATCCCTGCCTCGGTAAGGAACCAAGCGATGAATGGCTAGAGAGGAAGAGTTACACCACTGCAGAGCATGGACCCATAAATCACCATCATGCCAGGAGGTAGGTTCCATACGACTCTATCACCAGCAAGAGTCAATATGATCGAGTTATCTAGGTCAAACCGAGCAAGATACTTCTCGATTTCATCTTCCCCGACCACATTTGGCTCGACATCATATCCACTCTGACGATCAAGAGAAAAAGGGATATGAGATGCGCTATGTTCCTTCTCAAAATCATTTTCGTCAACTATTTGCCTCTTGATTTGGAAACTGCTTGAGCCATGTTTATGAACTACACGTTTACTCTAATGTTTTCCCATCCTTGATCACAAAGGAACCCTGTGATGATCATAAACAGAAGATTCAGAACTAGAAGAAGATTCAGAGCTAGAACTAAAGTGAGTGTCAAGATGAAGGCCAGAAACATCAACATCCAAAAAATGAGTCTCGTCTGGAGGAATTTCCTCCAATAATCTACGAACATAGGAAACCAATTGAAGGTCTCCGCGTTCAAGCGCTTCGAAAGCTATAACAAAAGACGATGATGGGAAGTTGGATCCATCAAAACTAACCTTTAAAGTAAATGTAAAGAAACCTGGAAAAGCTTCAATGGAGAGTTTAGATGAAATCTCTGCGCAAGATAATCTGGGTTGAATATTTACTTTTGCAAAAAATGAACCAGAATAGTTCCATTTCGGCTTTTTAAGCTATTCAAAAATGAAAACGTGAAACCCTAGAATCTCAAAAAGCGGGAAAAATCAGGATTCAATGACGTAGGCTGCGTATCGAGCGACCCATAAGTCGCTTCACATAAATGCTACTAGGGGGATGAAACGATTGGAAGAAACGTGTCAAGGAAAGAACTGACAAAGCCGTCAGAATTCCAAAATGTCGCAATCACTGGGATTTCGTGTGAAGAGACAAATTGCACATACATGGTAGCTATTAAGACACGTCATTAATACAAAGCGCCGTTTAAGAATTAATTATCCCAGTATTAATAAAGATAAAAAGTTAGTCGGGAATTCGATTAAAATACTTTTGCCAAGAACCAAATCCTACTTGGTAAAAATATTTTAAGGGGGTATTGTTATATGTATATTTTTGTCAAATGTACACGTCACTGATAGGTAGGACAATCCCTTGTACGACTGCCGAATGGGCATCCAGAAGGCACGATACAAGACATTACAACGGAATAAAGAACCCGAATAAATCTGAACAAGAGTATTCGGCAATGTCATGACCTGCTCGGGACCAAGTGACTTCATGTTCTACTCGAGACAAATACGAGAAACCTGAATAAAGAAATTCAGTACATGATTTGCACGTGGGTGAACCAAGAGTCATGCTCAAATACGTAAGACATCGATATTAAGAAGAATTTCTAGAAAAATAAAATACCAAACAGGAAGCATGTTCCAAATCAAACAACAACTATACTTCGAGAAGACTACATTTATGGGGAAATAAGTCCTAAACAAACCATATCACCAGAGTCCCATTCAATCTCCGAAATAAGAAAGACGTCAAAGACAACTCCAACAAGCAACCAATGGTAATTAAAATACGAATTCTTTCATTGTACAACAAGGATTAGGGTTCTATGCATATATAAATAGACCCATAATCTCATTGTTAGAAAATAGAGAAAAAATATATACAGCCTCACTAGAAGAGAGAAAAAAAGGAGATCGAGTGGTGTAATTCTTTATTCAAATAGTGGATTTGGCTCGGTTGTTTAGTCAACCACCCGTCTCTACGATCACCGGAGTTTTACCACGTAAACTCGTTTCTTGTTCCCTTCAAATTACATTCATTTTATTTTTCTCTTTGACAGGTCATAACTAAATTCAATCTTGTTAACATTCTCATCCATAGAGAAATCGGCGTCAACAAAATTAAATTGGGATTATACTTTTGCTTGAAACGAAGCAGAATATGGAACGCCCAAGTTCTTCCCAACCCCCGAGAGTTCCACATTAAGATTTTTATTGCGGTCGGCAAGACGGTAAAAACCGACCCATCGATAACTCCTCAGACACCATTTCCATATCGATATCACTTGATACCTTATTTTGTTTCCTTTTTGAGCCCATAACCTTCGATACTACAAGCATTTTTCCTAACCTGAGATTCAGACTTGTTTCTAACCCGACATCGTCTCTCACCCCATCCCTTGCCCATCGCTTCCGTTTGCCCGGTTTTGGCCCACACTGATTACTGCCCAATCCATTAGCCTCGCCCTGAGCTTGTCCGTATCTAGCATGTAAATTAGCATCCATTTCCTCATCCATTCCACTCCAACTCAAATCAGCCTTTGCAACTAACCCTTAGAAATCTTTTGTGGCCCATTACTATACCCAAGCCCATCAACAAAACTCAAAATGTTACTGTAGCTCTCATGCCAGGCTCTTTAGAATACACGAAATCATCCCTTGATTTTTGCTACTCTAATTTCTGCTTTCCCGCCACCATTTCCGGAATAGGTGAGGAGAGATCTTCTCCTACGAAAATTTATCCAAGATTTTTGCTTACAACACGGCAATCCATTCTCCTATCATTCTAAACATTTTCAACCCTATCCCCTGAAACTCGGACGACAGCAGAATCGTCCATCTCAACTTCAATCGCCACCATATCAGCAGCGTCTCTTGTCCCTCATATTTTATTACCACCGGTCAACACATGCTCCGATATAGGCCTCACAATATTAGGGATGGAACAGCCCCTGAAATATCATAAGGACTCTTGGTTTCTTCAGAATGCACCACTTCCTTTCGTAGTCGAGATTGATTAACCTTTATCGGACTTTTAGCTTTTAGCCAGGGACTGAATAGTTGACCATAATCTTCCAGAGCATCATGCGTGATGCGTCTTCTTCTCCAAACAATCCCGAACCACATGACCCAATTGTCCACACCGAAAACAATGATCCGGCAGCCTTTCATATTTCTGTAGCATAACCGATTCTGTACCATCCCACATCACATCCACTCTTAATATACGTTGTAATGGTTTGCCAACATCAACTATGACACGAACCCGAATGTACTTTCCAACACAATCATCAGATTTTTCGCTATCAATCTCTCTCGTTTCACTAATCATATTTCCTAATATCTACCGATTTCCGCTGTCATACAGATCATGGGAACAATATGGACTTGGACCCAGAAAGCCACCTTATTGAACTTCATTCCATGAATATCGCCTTTCCCCATTGGTTCTTCAAGGACCAACAAGGCCCTATCAAAATTCCACGGTCCCCCCTACAAAACATGCCATTAGTCACTCGCAGTTTTGAACGTAAAGGGAAACATGTTTCCCGTAATAAACTCAATCTCCAAACCTTCCACAGTTCTCAAGATACGAGGAAACAGGTTAATAAAGACCTCCCGATTGACAGACTTATTGGAAAGAAGTTTTCCTACCAGTCAAAATCCCATCTCCCGTTCCTTATCCATTTTCAGATCTAGTTGTAAATGCATCACCGACCCCTCCCTATCTATCAAAGTCAATGCCTTGCATAGCCTAGTAACTTCATCTGCACTCACACTTATCAGACTCAAAGAAAGTAACAAGAAAACTACACTCCTACTGAGTGACAAAGCGATCTCTATAGACCAAAAGACTGTTTCCACCTAGTGTTTTGGAATTGAGAGAGAATACCAAAGAAATCCTAGAGAATTAATGTTTATTTTTTGGACAGTGCCCGTACTTACCGTCAGTATCTAAAGTGGTCTTTGATTTTAATTGGTCGTAACCACGTTTAAAGTGTTTAATATTAAATATATGAGATTTATGTTAGTATTTTTGACCAATCAAACCATAAAGATAAATACCTTAGGTACCGATCGTTATCCAAATATTTTCTTTTTTTCCCCACTAAATATATCAGTTTGATCTTTAGAACTAGATTGGTTTTTTGATTAATTTATTATTTCGGAAGAAAATTGACCTCTTAAGTTGACTTCTTCTTATTTATATTTTCCTCAAATGTTGACATCCACCTAGTGGGCATCTTCCTTCTCCTATCCAACCATATCACCTTTTTGTGTATGCCATGATTTCTCTTGGGGCTACTCACACGTAACGAATTGAAAAAACTTGTAATAAAATTTTATTTACTTTTTTATGCTACAGAAAAGTGTGCATTATATATTGAGAGGATTAATATCAAATATGAGTTATATAGTTTGTTTATAGCCAAATTTGACTAGGGATCAAAGGAAATATTTTCACTCTCCTAGCCAGGGTCCAAATCCGAGATTACTTAGCATGGTACCATGGTTCCCGGGGTCAAGCTATTGGGCGACCCCGCTGAAGCGAGGAGAGGTCGTCGCACCCTGGGAACGCCCCGGGTGAAGCTCAACGCGATCAGATCGAGCTCCTTACACAGAAATAACAACCCTAGGCAAGACCGATACAGGACGACCCAGACTCCTCGATGTCGAAATTACCTCGCAACCTCCCTAGAAGCCCACCATCCTCTCCAAGCACACAGAGAGACCTATAAAGCATCAAGCTCGTACTACAGTATTGCTCCATCTCGCCAAGAGAAGAAACAAATCTATCTAGGCAGGTAGAAGCACTTTGATCATGTGTGGAAAACTTTCACAAGGAAGTCATACAGATGGGAGTCTTCACCGAGAAAAAGACCCTTGCCAACTTTCGACAGAACCTATGGGCGGGCAAGCTCTTTCGATCCTTTGCCAAGTAACCTCCTGAGACTTACCAAAAGGCCTTTGATCGGGCTATTAAGCAGGTCGAGATTGACGAGCAGCTCAAGGTCAAAATGGAGCATGACGACATGAGAATGGCTAAGCGCTAGAAGAAAGAAGCTCCCAGACATAAGCTAACCCAGAAAAACAAAAACAAACCCCCCAACAAGTCGACATACCACTCACCAGCTTCACAACCTCTGTAAGAGAGGTATCCGGTTAGGTTGCAAGCTTCGCCTCCTCCAAGGACTGTAGCCCCCGTAACACAAGATGAAAGATGGTACGACTACTACAACTCTTTGAATGTGTCCCGTGAAACGATCTACCTCGCCATTCGGGATAAGAGGCTACTTCAGAAGCCAACACCCATGAAAGCTCCAGTCGATAGAAGGAACCAGTACAAGTACTGCGATTTCTATGAAGACGTAGAGCACAACACTTCAGAGTGTTATAACCTGCGTAACCAGATTGAAGCTCTGGTGAGTGGAGGGTGTTTGGTAGAATTCCTGCAGCAGGTCAGGGACAACATCCAAACTGGAAGGGAGGTGTAAGCAGAGATTCATGACCATACTAAGAAGAGAAAATGTGAACAAAAGGATTTGATACAACAAATTCAGGTCATTCATACCATCAGTGGAGGGCTCACTTTGGCTGGCACCTCCAATAATTCCAGGAAAAATCATGCAAGGAAGATTCCCCGTGTCGATGAGGGCCAGGGTATCTTCAAGGTCTACCAAAGCCCGTCTGACCGTCCTAGTCGGCACAGATTATTTTCACCGAGGTAGACGTTTGCAACACCGTGCAACCTCATGATGATCCCATGGTGATCACGGTACTGATTTCCAACTGCTTGGTTCACTGCGAGCTCGTTGATACAGGCAGTAGTGTAGACATCCTTTTCAAGGACACCTTTAAGAAGCTGAATTTGAAATAGTGGTGTTACAATAGCTGCACAACTCCACTGTATAGAGTCAATGGGGATTCGATCATACCAGTTGGATCAAAGATCCTCCCAGTGATCACTGGAACCGTACCTCTCCAACAAAATGTTATGACAGACTTCGTTGTGGTTGATACCCCGTCGGCCTACAACACAATATTAGAGGGACCATTCCTGTCTTCCTTGAAGGGAGTCCTATCTATCTACCATAATGTTCTTAAATTCCCAGTGGGGAACAAGGTGAGAGAAGTACGCGGGGACCAGCAGACAGCTAGGAAATGCTACGCCGTGTCTACCAATCAAATAGCTTTGGCGAAACAATTCATATAAGTCGTGACAATCCAAGATATGGAAACACCAGGGATAACCCTGAGAGATACAGTGCACGCTGATCACCCAGAGGATGACTCTTTGGTACTGGATGAGGAAGAACCGAGCAGAGGGTGGGCAATCGGGCACCGAGTGGACAAACTAGAGGAATTACCTATCAGAAGTGACGACCTTTTCAAGGTTGTCAAGATCGGGGCTACCCTTAAACCGGGATTGAAGGAAGGTTTGATCGGGCTTCTCTGAGAGTTTAATGACATCTTAGCTTGGATCCATGATGAGATGCCCGGAATCCTGATGTCATTGGTTGCTCACCGAACATCAGTGGATCCAACCTTCAAGCCCGTCAAGCAGAAGATGCGTCACTTTAACGTTGAAAGGAATGTTGTGGTTCAAGAGGAAGTGGATAAATTGATCAAAGCAGACTTCATCAGAGAAGCGCGCTACACCAAAGGGATTGCCAATGTGGTCATGGTCACGAAGGTGAATGGGAAGTGGAGTATATGCGTCAACTATACCGACCTCAATCGGGCGTGCCCAAAAGATAGTTTCCCTCTGCCAAAAATTGACCGGCTGGTGGATTCCACGGCAAGAAACAAGCTCCTCAGCTTTATGGATGCATTCTCGTGGTACAATCAAATTATGATACACCCCTCCGATCAAGACAAGACTAGTTTCATCACGGGGCAAGGTCTGTACTGCTACAAGGTGATGCCTTTCAACCTCAAGAATGCAGGTGTAACCTACCATCGATTGGTTAACCGGCTGTTCAAGCCAAGAATAATATGAACAATGGAGGTGTACATAGATGATATGATCACGAATCCCGGGAATCAGAAGAGCATTAAGAACATCTCCGTAGGATATTTCAGATAGTGAGGGAGAACCGAATGAGGCTGAATCCCACCAAGTCTGCTTTCTAAGTAATAACGGGAATTTTTTTGGGCTTCATTGTGAATGAGAGGGGAATTGAGGCAAACCCTAAAAAGATCCAAGCTATCTTGAACCTAGATTCTTCTACCACTCTCAAACACGTTCAAGTGTTGACGGGGCATATAGCAGTGCTCAACAGGTTCGTCTCATGTAAGTGTCTTCCCTTCTTCAAAGCCATCAAGCAGGGGAAGAACAATAAATGAGACCTAGACAACGTGCGAGCTTTCTAGAAAATGAAAGAATACCTCACTAGCCCACCGTTGCTAGTTAAGCCAATACTGGAGAAGAGTTATAGATATACCTGGCAGTGTCAAAAATGGCCGTAAGCGAGGCATTGGTCAAGGAGTAAGGAGATGTTATCCAGCGACTTATCAAATATGTCAGCCATGCGTTATCCAAACATGAGAGAAACTACCTCCTCATTAAGAAGCTCACCCTTACCTTGGTTACCTTAGCTAGGAAGCTCCGTCCTTATTTTTAAGCCTATATAGTGGCAGTGGTGATGAACCAACCTCTTTGCCAATTTTTATAGAGGTCGGATGTATCTGAAAGGCTAATCCTATGGGCTTTGGAGCTCACACAGTTCGACTTGAAGTACAAATCTCAAACGACAATCAAAGCTGAAGCCCTAACAGACTTTGTAGCTGAGTTCTCAGCCTTCTCGAGCGAAGAGACACCAGCAACACTGTTAGGATTATGCTCGATAGCAAGAGTGTAATATTGTAATTAACAATCTTTTCATATGAATAAAGTGATTTCTAGTTTAACAAATCTTATAGTATTTATAGTTTAATTATTATAATTGTCAAAAGTAAATAATCATAAGGTCAAAAGACTACGAGAAAGGAAGAATTGTTCATACATCTAGATATGTATGAGGTAGACACAATTCTTTAGTTAGTCTTGAATAAAATTAACAACTTAAGATAGAAGGTCAGACGCCTTTATCTTGTCAAAGTTGTAGATTCTTTTGCTAGAATTTGTGTGAGATAAAATATGTTATGCTGAATCTAAAATCATCAAAGTGTGGTGTCTTTGGGCAAAAGAATCTAGTGCACTGGGTGCATTGAATAGGATCAAAACGAAATACTTTATCTAGAACCGTCAATGGATAAGAGTTTTCATTTGAAGACAATCGGAGAGTCTGTCTTAATCCTGAGATAAATGATGGACTTATGGTTGCAAGTGTTATCATTTGAGCTATCAATGAGTACGATTATATAGCATAGTATATCCTCAATAGTTTGGTGGTATTCATTTGTTAATCGATAGAGGACTTCATTTATAGATATGGACATCGTGGTTCTATTTATTAAATGAGAGTAAAATATCATCGTATGGATGTTTTGAGGTATTGGATATTAAATCTTAAAGTTAAGTTTTCAATAGTGTCTATTGAAACATGGCTTCTGGACAAGTCAAAATATCCAAGTTCAAAATGTGGTCATATGAGTAAATATGGTAACTTGGAGAACTATAGGCGGTCTATGAGCTCTTGGCGATTACTGGTATTCTTCACGAGGATACATTTTCTCCAATAAGGTTGTTTAGGGTACGAATGAGTAACATCAACTTATTTTATATTTATTTAAGAGTTCAATTTTAGTTATTTAGTGGAATGAACTAAAATTAAATAGATCGGACATAAGTGAATCATTTGTTGATTTTGATTGGGTTATATCTATTGGAGCTTAAATTTAGATAGCCCGCCAAGATCCCCAATCCATACGAACTTGCGTGGATCACTTGATATATTCTACCGGACCAATTTAGGGGTCCATCTAGAATTGTATTAAGGCATGTGAACTTGTTTCTTTTAGTAAGAATAGGACTAGTTCACATGTGGACATTTTATTAAGGTCCAATGGATTTAATAAAATAAGAAAAATAATATATGGCCTTTATATTTAGGTATGGGCGGCAAAGGCTATTAATAATAGCTTAAATATATTATTTTATTATATTATTTAATTAAATGGCAATTAATTAATTTGTTGATTAATTAATTATTTAATTAAAAGTCAAAATATTTTCCTAATAGGCGATGGCCTCCTAAAACTATACTATTGTTGGTAGTATAGTTAATGTTAAAGACTATATTTGATAAGTAGATAAATAAAAGGAATTCTTTATTTAATCAAATTAGGAAGTCTTTAATATGGTTACAAATAGACTATTGAGTTGGATTAGGAGTCTTGGTGTAGGATAGAATTCTTTTTGGAAAAGGAATTCTTGGTCACCAAGTAAAACTACTTATTGGTAGATTTTTTTTTTGAAAAGGATTCATAACCACCAAGTTAATCTACCTAAGGATAGGATTCTTGTCCATCAAGTAATCCTTCTTAGGAAAGAAAAAACTCTCCTAATCCATATCAAAGAGATGAATTTCGGCCATCTCATATGGTTATATGAGAAGATTAGATTTCCTTTTAGATAAGGATTCTAACTACCAAATAAATCTACCTACAGATAGGATTTTTGCTAACCAAGTAAATCCTTCTTAGGAGAGGATTTATAATCCTATAAATATGAGTAGGTAAAATTCGGCCAGCCCTAAGGCATTAGAGGTGAAATTCGGCCAAGGTATATTTTTTTTTGTGAAGAATTCGGCCATCATAGGATTTTGAGGGAGAAAAATCTGATTTTACTCAAGACGAAATTCCATCATCTCTAAACAATAGTGTGTGAATTCGGCCAAGTAGAGAAAAAAGGGGAACGTTTTTGTTTTCGATAGTACACTAGTATCCTTTACATCAAAAGGGTTTTGTGTACAATATCGAATCAAGGTTCACGCGAGTTTCAATCAAATTGATTGATAATTCACAAGTGACCGGATGTTATTGGATTTTTCTTTTGGAGGATATTTGTAACTAACAAAGAAAAGATTTTTACTTTGTTTCCATCCTCAAGAATACAATTTAAAGAAATGGAGCCCACACTCCAAGGTGATTCTCGTTCGTGATTGGATTGGAAGATCTTGCGGAATCAATTCGGTGCTTGTTCAATCGTCACGCGAAAAAGGTACGATACTTTTTATATACATAAATTAATCTAGGGTTAAGGTTCTTGTTTCATAAAAGTGAAATTTTTTATTTATGCGTAAACCCTAATTTTTGTTTTTCTCACACTTCCGTTGCGTTTCTAAACCGTTTTTCCCTACAAACACTAGGTCCATCTCCTGTGAAACTTTAAGAAGACAACAATTGGCTAGAAAACTGTAAAGCCTGGACCCTTTACACTGATGGGGCATCTGGGCAGGCAGGGGGAGGTGCTGACATAGTCTTGATCGATCCTAGAAAAATAGAATGTTGCCACTGTTTTAGGTTCGAATTTAAAGCAAGCAATAATGAGGCAGAGTACGAAGCTCTCCTAGCCGGAATGAAGGTCGCCATCGAGCTTGAGGCCGATTATTCGCATGTCAAGAGCGACTCACTACTCATTGTCAACCAGGTTACATGACTTTACCAAGCCAAAGGCGACAACATGGCAACCTACATGAAGCTAATCCAACAGCTAAGGGAAAGATTCAAAGGATTCCGGATCAAGCAGGTACCTCGACAACAAAACCACTGGGCGAACGTCTTAGCATAGATAGCCACGAATGAAGGTCAAGCTCTACCTAAGAGAGTACCCTTCCAGGTGATCTCCCAATCAAGCATAACTGCAGGTAAAGAAATCTGCCCTGTGGATTGGCTGCCATGCTGGATAGACCTGATAGTTGTCTACCTCTAGGAAGGAAAGCTTTTCGAGAACCACGACCGAGCTTAAAAGGTCAAAAAATTGTTAGTCCGGTATTGCCTAATAGATGGACACCTTTATCAAAAGGGCAAGTCCATTTCTCTACTTTGATGTCTTCATCCGGACGATGCCAGTTGGGCATTACGAAAGATCCATTCTAGGGACTACGAAAATCACATTAGTGGGGAGACTTTAGCATATCAAGTGCTCCGTATGGGGTATTATTGGCCAACAATTTACCAAGACGTGAAAAGTTTTGTACAATCCTGTGAACAGTGTCAGAGAGCTTCGAACTTGTGTCACTTACCACCGGAGTGGCTATCATCTCTTAGTTCACCCTACCCCTTTGCCATATGGGGGGTAGATCAAACCGCTTCCTACGGCTCTTGGGCAAGCCAAGCACGCTATCGTAGCAATAGACTATTTTATAAGGTGGGTCGAGGCATAGCCTCTCTCTCAAATTTCAGAGGAGAAAACAACGAGGTTCATTAAAACCAACATGGTTTACAGGTTCGGGACTCCACTCATCATTATAGCTGACCTAGGTAAACAATTTGATAATGCCCGATTCAAAGACTTTTGTGAAGGTTTGAGAATCGACCTTAGATTCGCTTCAGTAGCCCACCCTCAGACTAATGGGCTGGTGAAATCCACCAACAAGACTATCAATAAGCTATTGAAGAAGAAATTACAACAGAAGAAAGATAGGTGGGTCGAGGAGCTTCTCGAGGTTCTCTGGGCATATCAGACCACGAAGAGAACGACAATGGGAGAAACACCCTACTCTCTAGCCTTCGGGGTTAATGCAATCCTCCACATCAAGCATAAACTAATCTCGTTCATGGTATATCACTTTGAATAGGAAAGCAATGAGGTCAAGCTCCGAGCCAGTCTAGACATTCTAGAAGAGAAACAAGAGATGGTAGCTGAGAATGTGGCGGTGTACCAGAGCAAGATCGCTAGGTATTACAACAGAAAGGTCAAAGCTATGAACTTCAAGGAGGGGGATTTGGTTCTCAGGAAAATGACCCTGAACACCCGAAAAGGTTGGATGGAGTCTTAGGGCCCAACTGGAAAGGGCTATATTTGGTAAAGATGGTGGTCTACAATGGGGCATACAAGCTCGAAGACATGGAGGGTCAACCTATCGACCACACTTGGAATGCTGAGCATTTGAGGGAGTTCTATCCCTAAGCAGAGGACTCTTGAGCAGGCTACCTCCATTTAGGTTTCAATAAAATTCTTAACAACAATGTACTCCATTTTGATCATCAATAAGGTCTGCTAATAATTTCTCCATCTCTAATTGTATTCTCAATGAGTTGTTAATTTCTCCATCTCTTATTAAATTCTCCATGAGCTGTTAATTTCTCCATATCCGATTATGTTCTCCACGAGCAAATTTTCCATAACCGTCTCGAGACTAGAGATCAGTCGGGGAAGCCCCCTCATTATCCCTGATGCCTTGGCCTGGTACCACCTCACACCGAGAAAGGTCTGAGTGTAAGAGCATAGTTGCCATCCAGATCTCGAGACCAAGATATAGCTAAATAGCTCTCTTGATGCCTTGGTCGGGCTATCACCCCTAAGAAAAGTCTGAGTGTAAGAGCATAGTTGCCATCCAGATCTTGAGACCAGGATATAGCTAGACAACCCTCCTGATGCCTTGGTCGGGTTACAACCCCCGAGAAGGATCTAAGATTTAATATTGATTTTTTTGTTAGAATGAGGTCGCCATGACAAGATACCTCCCAAATACCGGGAAAAAGGGCATCCATGTCGTTACTACACAGCTTTGGCCTAAGTGTCAAACACATGATTACTACTAACCATTGGTTTTTCATAAGCGTGTGATTTTTTATATCGCCAGGTTAAAGTTTGAACGAGGAATCATCAAAGATGCCAGACACAAGGCAATGCGACTCTTCCCAAAGACATCAAATTCCTACCAAGTGCTGAGGATTGGAACTAGCTTTCTATCCAACTAGTATGCTTGCACATATAGCAGATTTATAGTTTTTCTTTACCAAATTTTATTAAGTCAGGATTGTTCTGAAGGTCGCATCCAGGTCGAGGTCAAGAATCAATCAAGGAATTTCCAACTAAGTTTGAAGTTCACGATCAGGATTAATCAAAGTAAAGAAATGAAAACAAATTTTCATTGACAGTAAATGAGCATATCCCCTCGCAAAGGCTACATTCATTGAACATGGAGCCCAACCCCTGGTTCAGGGCTACACAAGGAAAAAAAATAAAGAGACAGAATTGATTAAACTGGTCATGAGTAAAGCGGAGTGCCCACCCTCTTTTCAGGCAATCAAAACAAGTCATGATAAGATTGTATCAAGCTCCAGCATCCACTTAGTGCCCTCCCACTGCTCCTCCTCATTGCTGGACTTCGCCCACCACCCCTCTTTCTGATGGTTGCTCATCCTTGTTGGCCACTTCTGCCACCCCTTTCTCCGGAGGCTCTTCAACTACTTGCTACCCAGCTTGGTCCTCCTCTAAGACCTCATTAACTAAGACCATAACCTCAAGGAGAATGGACGCATCTAGAGTGATAGCCACAACCTCCATTCTGCTCTTATCAATCTTCAACTCTGCTCTATAGGGATCTTCAAAGCGGTCTCCAGGCCCTTCCCGGGCATCTGGTTGAACCCCCTCGAACTGCGCAAGCTGAACCCCGCTTGATGATTCCCCAGGACCCAAAATTGGAGGGACTGAAAGATGAGGATGAAGATCTGTCACGATCAGTTGTTTCCCGGCTCCAAACACACTAGAAGAACCCACTCGATCACCTTCGGGATGAGACATCTCCGTGACCTTAGTCATGATATTCTCTCTATCCTAGTTGGTAATAGTGGATAGGTCGAAGGGAAGAGGGAGAGCTTTAGCGACCTGGAAGTAGGCATAAAAATACCCATCACTGAAGGAGGCATCCACCTCGACTTGCAGCTTGGCCACATGAGCGTGCAGGGTTTGGTTCTCGATGTCTAGCATCATAGCCTCTACTTTCCAAGTATCCCATTTCTTAGCCCAACGTTTAGAGTGAAGGGTTTCTTGATCAAATGACTGATTAAACCTCTCATAGTCGCAATATAGCTCGACTAGCTCTGCCTTCATCCCTCTCTGGCTAGATGTCATCTCCTGCACTAGAGCTTGAGCTCGTGCAAGCAACTGTAGGGAAAAACGGGTTCAAAATGCAACTGAAGCGTGATAAAAACAAAATTAGGGTTTATGTATAAATAAAAAAATTTCCCTTTATGCAACGAGAACCTTAACCCTAGATTAATTGACGTATATAAAAGTATCGTACCTTTTTCTCGTGACGATTTGGACAAACGCCGAATTGATTCCGCAAGATCTTCCAATCCAATCACGAACATGAATCACCTTGGAGTGTGGGCTCCCTTTCTTTAAATTGTATTCCTAAGAATGGAGACAAAGCAAAAATCTTTTCTTTGTTAGTTACAAATATCCTCCAAGAGAAAAATCCAAGAACGTCCGGTCACTTGTGAATTATCAATCAACTTGATTGAAACTCGCGTGAACCTTGATTCAATGTTGTACACAAAACCCTTTTGATGTAAAGGATACTAGTATACTATTGAAAACAAAAAACGTTCCCCAATTTTCTCTTCTAGGCCGAATTCACACACCCTTTATCTATGAGTTGATCGAATATTGTCTAGAGCAAAAACTAATTTTTCTCCCTCAAAATTCTCTCTTGCTATGCCAAGTTCTCTCTTGAAAATTACCTAGGCATGGCCGAAATTTTGATCATAGAATTCTTAGAGCTGGCTGAAAATCACACACACACACACACACACACACACACACACACACACACACACACACACACACACACACACACACACACACACACACACACATAGGATCATAAATCCTTTCCTAAGAAGGATTTACTTGGTTGACAAGAATCCTTTCCTTTGGTGGGTTTATTTGGTAGTTAAGAATCATTATCTTAAAGGAATTCTATCCTTTTGTATATATATATATATATATATATATATATGGGATGGCCGAATTTTATATGATATAGATAAGGATCACAAATCCTTTTCTAAGAAGGATTTACTTGGTAGTTAAGAATCCTTTCCATTGGTAGATTTACTTGGTGGTTAAAAATCCTTTTAAAAAAGGAATTCTATCCTCAACCAAGACTCCTAATAAAACTCAATAATGTATTTGTAACCATATTAAAGATTTCCTAATTTAATTAGATAAATAATTCATTTTATTTATCTACTTATCAAATATAGTCTTTAATATTAACTATACTACCAACAATAGTATAGTTTTAGGAGACCATCTCCTACTAAGAAAAAGATTTTGACTTTTAATTAAATAATTAATTAATCAAAAAATTAATTAATGGCCATTTAATTAAATAATAAAATAAAATAATATATTTAAGCTATTCTCAATAGCCTTGCCACCCATACCATATATAAGGGGCATATATTATTTTTCTTATTTTATTAAATCCATTGGATCTTAATAAAAAAGTCCACATGTAAACTAAACCTATTCTTACAAAAAAAAAAAAGGTTCACATGCCTTAATACAATTCTAGATAGACCCCGAAATTGGTCCGGTAGAATATATCAAATGATCCATGCAAGTTCGTGTGGATTGGGGATCTTGGCGGACTATATAAATTTAAGCTCCAATAGACAAAACCCAATCACAATCAACAAATGATTCACTTAGGTCCGATCTATTCAATTTTAGTTCATTCCACTAAAGAACTAAAATTGAGCTCTTAAATAAAGATAGAATAAGTTATTGTTACTCATTCATACCCTAGACAACCTTATTGGAGAAAGTGTATCCTCGTGAAGAATACCAGTAATCGCTAATAGCTCATAGACCGTCTATAGCTCTCCAAGTTACCATATTTCCTCATATGACCATATTTTGAACTTGGATATTTTGACTTGTCCAGAAGCCATGTTTCAATAGACACTATTGAAAACTTAACGTTAAGATTTAATATCCAATACCTCAAAACATCCATATGATGGTATTCTACTCTCATTTAATAAATGGAGCCACGATGTCCATATCTATAGATGAAGTCCTCTATCGATTAACAAATGAATACCACCAAACTATCGAGGATAGACTATGCTATATAATCGTACTCATTGATAGCTCAAATGATAACACTTGCAACCATAAGTCCATCATTTATCTCAGGATTGAGATAGACTCTCCGATTGTCTTCAAATGAAAAACTTTTATCTATTGACGGTTCTAGATAAAGTATTTCATTGTGATCCTATTCAATGCACCCAGTGCACTAGATTATTTTGCCCAAAGACACCACACTTTGATGATTTTAGACTCTTCATAACACATTTGATCCCACTCAAATGCTAGCAAAAGAATCTACAACTTTAACAAGATAAATGCGCCCAACCTTCTATCTTAAGTTGTGAATATTATTCAAGACTAACTAAAGAATTGTGTCTACCTCATACATATCTAGATGTATGAACAATTCTTCTTTTCTCATAGTCTTTTGACCGTATGATTATTTACCTTTGACAATTATAATAATTATACTATAAATGCTATAAGATTTGTTAAACTAGAAATCACTTTATTCATATGAAAAGATTGTTAATTACAATATTAACTCTTACTATCGAGCATAATCCTAACAATCTTGCACTTGCACTATAGCAAATGTGTCATATCTCTCATCCCCATATTCTCTAGATGCCCATCAAAACTCTTTTAAGGAAGAGTCTTTTTAAAGGGATCCGTTAGATATTCTGCTGATGCGATCTTGGTAATCGTCACGTCCTTCTATGCACAATTTCTCTTAAAAGGTGATACTTTCTTTCTATGTGTTTCCCTCTCTTATAACTTCTTGGTTCTCTCTAATTAGCCACTGCTCCACTATTGTCACAATAGATAGTGATCTGCTTATTTGCATCAGGAACCACTTCCAAGTCAATCAGGAATTGGCAGAGCCAGAAAGCCTCTTTAGCAGCCTTGCTTGCTACATACTTGGCTTCCATGGTGGAATCGGTAATACGAGATTGCTTGATACTCCTCCATATGACTGCCCCTCCTCCAATAGTAAACACATACCCTGATGTTGATATCCTAGAGTCAGAATCTGACAAAAAATGAGAATCTGTATACCCAACGGGAAATAAATCCCCTCCAGAGTATACAAGCATATAATCTCTCGTTCTCCTAAGATACTTGAAAATATGCTTGACTGCCGTGCAGTGATCAGGACCAGGCTTTGATTGAAACCTGCTTACTATACCTACAACAAAATAAATATCTGGTTTAGTGCAGAGCATTGCATACATGAGACTTCCAACTGCCGACGCATATGGAACCCTACTCATGAATTGCTCTTCATGCTCATTCTTAGGAACTTGTTCCTTATAAAGTTTGATTCCATGCCTGAAAGGTAACATACCTTTCTTGAAATATTGCATGGAAAACCTAGACAAGATTTTATCTATGTATGAAGCTTGGGATAATGCAATCGTTCTATTCTTTCTATTCCTTATGACTTGGATACCAAGAATATAACTTGCTTCTCCCAAGTCCTTCATATCAAATTGTTTTGCTAACCATTCTTTTATTGATGTCAATACACCTATATCGTTTTCGATGAGTAGTATATCATCAACGTAAAGAACTAGGAAAACCAACTTGTCGCCTTTAATCCTTTTGTATACACAAGGTTCATCAAGGTTTTGAATAAATCCAAAACCTTTAACGACTTGATCGAACCTTATGTTCCAGGATTTGGATGCTTGCTTCAATCCATATATGGATATTTGCAACTTGCATACCCTTTCCTCTTGGCCCTTTTCAATGAATCCTTCTGGTTGCATCATATAGATGCTTTTGTCAAGACTTTCATTAAGGAAAGTTGTCTTGACGTCCATTTGCCAAATCTCTAGGTCTAGAGATGCTGCAATGGATAAGAGTATCCTAATGGATTTAAGCATGGTCACAAGAGAGAATGTTTCTTCATAATTGATACCTTCCTTTTGTGTATAACCTTTAGCTACCAATCTAATCTTAAAGGTTTCCACCTTTCCATCCATTCCTCTTTTCCTTTTGTATACCCGTTTGCACCCGATGGGTTTTATCCTTTTAGGCAAGTATAAAAGAGACCAGATTTTGTTTTTGAACATAGATTCAATTTCAGATTGCATTTCCTTTTGCCAATGGCGACAATCAACATGTTCCATTGCTTCCTTGTACGTATAGGGATCATTGTTGTTCAGAAGATTCTTTGCAGATTCTTCTACACCGATGTATCTCTCGGGTTGTCTAACAACCATCCTACTACGACGAGGTATGGTAGATTGTTGATCTTGTTTTGGTACGGAATTTACAATTGGGCTTGGTTACGAAACCTCTTGTGGAATTGTATCTCCTAAAAGCTCATTTAGGACAATTCTACTTTTAGGCACAAAAATATTCATATTGTCCTCTTCTAGAAATTTGGCATTTGTCGAAATAAATACTTTAAGATCTGAAGGACTATAAAAATAATATCCTTTTGTTCCTTTTGGATACCCTACAAATATGCATGTTTCTGAACGGGACTCCATCTTTTCTGTCTTTCCTTTTAACACTTGTGCAGGACATAAAAATATCCTTAAGTGTTGTAAACTAGGCTTTCGCCCAGTCCACAACTCATGCGGTGTTTTAGGAACCGACTTAAATGGTACATCATTTAGAATATACATGGCAGTTTGTAAAGCATATCCCTAAAAAGAACTAGGGAGAGTTGAATAACTCAACATAGACCTAACCATATCCAAAAGAGTTTTATTTCTTCTTTCTGCCACCCCATTTTGTTGAGGTGTGCCTCGTGCAGAAAACTATGAAATTATTCCATTATCAATAAGATATTGCTGAAACTCACTAGATAGATATTCTCCACCACGATTGGACCTCAAGATTTTTATGCGTTTCTCAATCTAATTTTCTACTTCAGCTTTAAATGCTTTGAACATATCAAAAGCATCCGACTTATGTCTCATGAGATACACATAGCCAAATCTTGAGTGATCCTCCGTGAAAGTGATGAAGTACTCATATCCACATCCAGCGTGAATGCTCATAGGTCCACACACATTAGTGTGTATCAATCCTAAACATTCGATGGCTCTTATGCCTTTGGTTGTAAACGACCTTTTGGTCATTTTACCTTTGAAATAAGATTCACAAGTTGGTAGATCATCAACCTTTAAGTCACTTAGATGTCCGTCACATACCAATCTTTTAATCCTATTAAGGTTGATATGACCTAAGCGCAAATGCCATAGGTCGGTTTCATCTTTTGATAATTTTACCTTTTTATGATTAGGTTCCGTTGATTCCGTGTCTAACAAGTGAGAGATATTTCCTTGCAAATAGAATAAACCGTTTTCCAATGTACCTTTGCAAATAATTTTGTCATTCTTACTAATAATAAAAGTTTTATTAAAAGTAACCAAATAACCAAATTTATTTAAACAAGAAACTGAAATTAAATTCCTCTTGAATTGAGGTACATGGTAAACGTCTATTAAATCTAAATGCCTATAAGAATCTAAACTAATTCTAATTTCTCCCACTGAACTAGCATACACCAACGCTTCATTGCCTAAATGCAAGTTGAATTCATTCTTATTCAGTCTATTCCTTTGACCCTTTTCACCACAAAATAAACACTTTCCTTTGATCTTGGTTACTTTCTTGGTCTTCTTCTAAGAAGGTTAAAGTTGCATTTTCTTCTGTTGTCTCTTGACCTTTTTATGGGTCTTTTAACAGTAGCAACTTACCAAGCATATGAATCTCTTTACCCTCGCCTTTCACAAGGATTATCTTGGTGCTTTGAATATCTTGCATCAGGCTTTGCAAAGTGCATTCCTTATTATTCAAGGTGTAGTCCAACTTGAATTGATCAAAGGAATCCGATAGTGAGTTGACAATCATGGCAATTTTAGTCTCACCATCTAACTTAGCACCATTCAGTTCAGCAATGTCTAGATGTGCTATGACTTTTATCATGTGATCTTTCACACCCTGTTCAGGTTTCATCCTAAGATTCATAAAAGCAATCACTACCTCTCTCTCTGAGTCATCCTAGACCTCATAGCAAACATCTCCTCTAGAGACATCATTATATCGGTAGCAGTCTCTATTCCTTAATTTTACTGTTGCAACACATCGGAGATGATGGCCATAATGTAACGTACATTTAGCCATCTCATCTGAAAACTTCCACTACTGATACTCATCTCCTTGCTTCCTGAGTTAGATTCATTAGTTTGGTGGTTAAGGAATATACAGAATGAACTTATACTTTTCAGTTTGCAACAACAACCCAATATTCCTTTTTCCATGTGACATAATTATCATAAGTTAAAGTATTATATTTTAGGAATTTGATTAGGGATGGGGTCATGATTTCTTTATATTAACAAAAAATATATAAGTAAATAATCATGATAAAGCACATTTGAATATTTATCTTGAATTAAATAAAAAAATTCAATCGTAAAAATTCAACGGTGATCCAACACCCATAAATGTCACGCCTCCCAAACTTGTTCTGGTTACTCCTAATTCTTCAAACCTTCGAGTCTTCAAAACTTGAATGTATTTCAGAAGAATTTAAATAACAAAATACTGCAGTTTTTTTTTAATATTACAGCAACAAAATAAAAAAAAAACTTAGCAACTACCAAAAAGAAAATTATGGCGATAATAGACCACCCTTCTTGTTACAATCCCAAAACAAAATTACATTGAAATTCTAGGACCAAAATTGAGCAATAACAAACCACATATAAAACATATATATATCCATACATTCCAATGTAAATATATATGTAAATACCTAGAGTGCCGTCTCTTTCTAAAACATGCATATTTACAATAAAAAGAAAAAGATTCACACACATACATCAATTAATCAAGGGTAAAACCTGGCTCTGATACCAATTTTAGGGAAAAATGGGTTCAAAACGCAACGAAAGTGTGATAAAAAAAATTAGGGTTTGCGTATAAATAAAAAAATTTCCCTTTATGCAACGAGAACCTTAACCATAGATTAATTGGCGTATATAAAAGTATCGTACCTTTTTCTCGTGATGATTTGGACAAGTGCCGAATTGATTCCGCAAGATCTTCCAATCCAATCACGAACGTGAATCACCTTGGAGTGTGGGCTCCTTTTCTTTAAATTGTATTCCTGAGAATGGAGACAAAGCAAAAATCTTTTCTTTGTTTGTTACAAATATCCTCCAAGAGAAATATCCAAGAACGTCCGGTCACTTGTGAATTATCAATCAACTTGATTGAAACTCGCGTGAACCTTGATTCAATGTTGTACACAAAACCCTTTTGATGTAAAGGATACTAGTATACTATTGACAACAAAAAACGTTCCCCATTTTTCTCTTCTAGGCCGAATTCACACACCCTTTATCTATGAGTTGATCGAATATTGTCTAGAGCAAAAACTAATTTTTCTCCCTCAAAATTCTCTCTTGAAAATTACCTAGGCATGGCCGAAATTTTGATCATAGAATTCTTAGGGCTGGCCGAAAATCACACACACACACACACACACACACACACACACACACACACACACATATATATATATATATATAGGATCATAAATCCTTTCCTAAGAAGGATTTACTTGGTTGACAAAAATCCTTTCCTTAGGTGGATTTATTTGCTAGTTAAGAATCATTATCTTAAAGGAATTATATTCTTTTGTATATATATATGGGATGACCGAAATTTATATGATATAGATAAGAATCACAAATCGTTTCCTAAGAAGGATTTACTTGGTAGTTAAGAATCATTTCCTTAGGTAGATTTACTTGGTAGTGAAAAATCCTTTTCAAAAAGGAATTCTATCCTCAACCAAGACTCCTAATCCAACTCAATAATGTATTTGTAGCCATATTAAAGACTTTCTAATTTGATTAGATAAATAATTCCTTTTATTTATTTACTTATCAAATATAGTATTTAACATTAACTATACTACCAACAATAGTATAGTTTTAGGAAACCATCTCCTACTAAGAAAAAGATTTTGACTTTTAATTAAATAATAAAATAAAATAATATATTTAAGCTATTCTCAATAGCATTGCCGCCCATACCATATATAAGGGCCATATATTATTTTTCTTATTTTATTAAATCCATTAAACCTTAATAAAAAAGTCCACATGTGAACTAGACCTATTCTTACAAAAGAAACAAGTTCACATGCCTTAATACAATTATAAATGGACCCCTAAATTGGTCCGGTAAAATATATCAAGTGATCCATGCAAGTTCGTGTGGATTGGGGATCTTGGCGGGCTATCTAAATTTAAGCTCCAATAGACACAACCCAGTCACAATCAACTAATGATTCACTTAGGTCCGATCTATTTAATTTTAGTTCATTCCACTAAAGAACTAAAATTGAACTCTTAAATAAAGTTAGATTAAGTTAATGTTACTCATTCATACCCTAGACAACCTTATTGGAGAAAGTGTATCCTCGTGAAAAATACCACTAATCACCATGAGCTCATAGACCGTCTATAGCTCTCCAAGTTACCATATTTACTCATATGACCACATTTTGAACTTTGATATTTTGACTTGTCTAGAAGCCATGTTTCAATAGACACTATTGAAAACTTAACGTTAAGATTTAATATCCAATACCTCAAAACATCCATACGATGATATTCTACTCTCATTTAATAAATAGAGCCACGATGTCCATATCTATAAATGAAGTCCTCTATCGATTAACAAATGAATACCACCAAACTATCGAGGATAGACTATGCTATATAATCGTACTCATTGATAGCTCAAATGATAACACTTGCAACCATAAGTCCATCATTTATCTCAGGATTGAGATAGACTCTCCGATTGTCCTCAAATGAAAAACTTTTATCTATTGACGGTTCTAGATAAAGTATTTCATTGTGATCCTATTCAATGCACCCAGTGCACTAGATTCTTTTTCCCAAAGACACCACACTTTGATGATTTTAGACTCATCATAACACATTTGATCCCACTTAAATGCTAGCAAAAGAATCTACAACTTTGACAAGATAGAGGCGCCCAACCTTTTATCTTAAGTTGTGAATATTATTCAAGACTAACTAAAGAATTGTGTCTACCTCATACATATCTAGATGTATGAACAATTCTTCTTTTCTCATAGTCTTTTGACCTTATGATTATTTACATTTGACAATTATAATAATTATACTATAAATGCTATAAGATTTGCTAAACTAGAAATCACTTTATTCATATGAAAAGATTGTTAATTACAATATTACACTCTTGCTATCGAGCATCAGCCTAATAGCAACCAAATGGCCCTCTCAGCTTCAACCTCAGCTTTAGCTGCACGATCACGAAGAAAGGCCACTTGATGACCCATGGCCACATTGAATTTGAAAGCCTACAGATTGAAAAAGTTCAAGTTAGAAAATGATCAAGCTAGTCGTCACAAGAAAAGATAAAAGATGATGGTTACCTCGGCCAAAAAGGCGGACCCCTTGGTGATCAGGATATCTACGGCCATCAAAGCTATTAATAACAAAAATTGGCTAGGGACCAAAGGGAAATTTTACACTCCCCTAGCCGGGGTTCGAAACTGAGATTACATACCTTGGAACTGAAGTTCTCGGGGTCGAGTTATTGGGCGATCTAGCAACAAGTAAGAAAATGTTGTTGCACCCAGAGAACACCCCAGGTGAAGCTTGACACGATCAAATCGAGCTCCATACAGCTAAATAAGGACCAATGGCAAGGCCAGTATAGGACGTCCCAGGCTTCTCGAGGTCGAAATTACCTTGCAACCTCCCCAGAAGCCCGTCATCCTCACCAGACACAGGGAAAGATATGCGAGGCATCAAACTCATACTATAGTATTGGTCCATCTCGCTAAGGGAAGAAACAAATTTATCTGAGCAGGTGGAAAGAAGCCCGCAGAAGCCCCGTCATCACTAACAGGCTCCAACATGATAATTCCAAGTTCCAAAAAAGACCTGGAAATGTCATACCAACTCCTGGTACCAAGACCAGAACATAAGCATACCTCACTCTTTGAGGAAGTGAACACCATATTCAAGGACCTCCATGAGGCATCACACCATGAAGGCACACATGATCATATCTACACTCCATCAAATGCTAAATCACCGTGCATGTACAGAGCAAGTAATTGAGTCGAAAGAGGGAACAAACTTATCTCCACCCAAGAAACTTTCGAATCCGTTATTAATCAAAGTCAACGATGTTTAAAATAAATTATCCCATCCGATAAGGGGGGATTAGATTCGAAGAATAATGGCGGGAGAACCATGAGTTTAACCTAATTGGATTGTGTATAAATAGGTCTAATCATGCATAGGAAAATAGAGGCAAAAAAAGAAAGAGAAGAGTGTTTTGACTTGGCCTAAATTTTATGATCAGAACACGGCAACCATAGCTATCTACTTCTCGACAAGCACAAAGTTACCACCCTACTGTACCCTAGAGAGATTGAGAGTATTTGAGTGATTTTTGTATACGCCATATGTTTCATCAATAAAGCAACTCAAATTCCCTTTACATGTCCTCTTTGCACTTATCTTGACATTCGCCTTAACACTTATCATCATACGAATAAACTAGGTATCAAAGGTAACACCCCGACTGCCGCCTCTTTGGTAGTAGTCTCGAGGGTGCTAACCGAAATTTCTCACCCTGAGCGAAATTTTTGGTTAACACTTTTTGATACAGTCTGTGTGGACACCCACACCCAACCAACCAAACAGAAAGTTATATTTTTGTTGTTTTGCAGGGATTATGAGGCTCCGATCCTCCAAGTGACAACTCGAGGCATCGGGACAACCTTTTGCTACATCAACACGAAAGGCTTCAAGGAAGGGTAAGAAATCAGGACACCATAGCCAAGCTCTGATCCAGCCAACCGCTACGCGGATTTTTAGCCCTCCTATGATAAGCCAGGCCATGCTTGATTAATAAGCAGCGACCTTCACGTAAAACATCTGCCTTCGCCTGCTCGCAGATGGCATTATAATCCAGCCAAAAAATCCAAACACTCAAGGAGAGCCGAGTAGGCTCGGAACCAGGCAACCCACCTTTGACCTATTAGAACCTCTCCCACCGGAGCCAGTCCATGATAAAACATAGCCTCAACCCTTGATCCGAGATAGGTTAGGGCCCATACCCTCAATCTCGAGAAATCCATCGAGTTATCAACCAAGACGAGTCAAATATGCAGCAGATGCCTTACCACGGGAGCAGCGAGAAGCTCTCCAAACCTGGGCTGGAGAGGAAGGTAACCAGCAAAGTCCACGAGCAAATCCTAAAGACCAGGTCGAAATCCCTAGTTCATCGGAGGAATCCGACGACGAGGGATCTAAGGTCGATTCAAAGAAGCATGGGGACAAACGCTTAAGAAATCAACTGGCAAAACTACAGAAAGAGATTCAACATATGAAGAAAGGAAAAAGCAAGCAGGCTAAGAAAGATCCATTGAGTGAAATGAATGCTCCCTTCACTAGGAGGATCCAGGACGCTAAGCTCCCACTAAAACTCAGGATACAAGTAGGCAAGTTCTCTGGCACGGACGACCCCTTGATCCACCTGTAGTGCTTTATCCAGCAAATGGAAGTCAAGAATGCAACCAAGGCCGCCATGTGTACCATGTTCCCAACCACCTTGACCGACTACGTAAAGACTTGGTTTAGAAAATTGCCCGCTGGTAGCATAGACTTATTCATGAAGCTATCAACCAACTTCTGCTCATAGTTCTAAGGGGTGAAACCGTGTCCAAAGGATCCCATACACCTTTAATATGTGATCCAAGAACAGGGTGAAACACTCCGATCATATATGGATTGTTTTCACAAGGAAGTCATCCAGATGTGAGTCTTCACTGAGAAAAAGACTCTCGCTTACGTTCGGTGGAACCTATAAGTGGGCAAGTTCTTTTGATCCTTCACCAAGCAATCTCCAGAGACCTACCAAGAGGCCTAAGATCGGGCTCTTGAGTAGGTCGAGATTGACGAACAACTCAAGGTCAAAATAGAGCATGATGATATGTGAATGTTAAAGCTCCAAAAAAAGGAAGCTTCCAAACCTGAGCTGGCTCCAAAAAACCATAATAAACCTCTCAATAGGTTGACGTATCGATTACCCACTTCCCAACATAGGCAAGAGAGGTATCCTGTGAGACGAACCTGCGAGCTTTACCTCCTCTAAGGACTGTAGCCCCCGTTTCATGAGATGAAAAAGGGTATGATCACTACACCCCTTTGAATGTATCCCGAGAAACAATCTACCTCGCCATTCAAGATATAGGGCTACTCCAGAAGCATGCACCCGTGAAAGCCCCGACTGACAGGAGAAATAGGTACAAGTACTGCGACTTTCATGAAGACGTAGGGCATAACACTTCGGAGTGCTATAACCTGCGTAAGTAGATTGAGGCTCTGATAAGGGGAGGACGTTTTATAGTGTAAGAACCTCAATTTTATGATTGGCGTATTTCATGACAAATCATATTGGGGACTCAATGTGTAATGGGTAGCTTAGGCTTTTGATGACAAGCGTCCAAGATCCCGGTGAGCTTCAAGAGGTAGTTCACTTGTGCTTATTTCTTATTGAAGAGATTTAGTTGCACACACTCACATTTCATATATATGAATTTACATTGACAAGCATTTATTATTGTACACATACATACTTACATGTATTTGATTTGTTGCATGTACCATCATACATTTCATTCTTAGTTTTAAGTGTGGTTGTTGTGTGTTTAATTCATATTCCGTTGTTTGATCAAATATGTCCACGCTTGCTTGATGGTGTGCTTGTTTTAGCATGTTGAGTGACCATTTGAGAATGTCCCACTCTTCTCTTAGTTTGGTCCTTGGTCACATGGTTTTATTCCATGAGTTTGGGCATTCTTATTAAAGTCCAAATCTGACCTTTGGTCACTCAAATGATCATAACTATTTCTACAGACATTCAAATCTTGTTTCATAAAATTGGAGTAGAAATTAAACTTCCATACCTTTCTAGCAATATATTATATGAAAGGTTTGGATATCTTTTGGTCATGTTTTGGGTAGCTTGAAGCTCAAGCTGTTGTGCTGTGGCGTTTTTCCCGAGAGCAAAGAGACCTCAGGGCGACCTAACTTCCGAGTCACTTTTTCAAGCGTATTTTGGCACCCAAACCCGAGAGCAAAGTGACCTTGAAGTGACCTATCATCAAAGTCACCCTAAGGTCCCTTCTGACGCCCATAATTCTTTTTTTTTTCTATTCCAAAACGAAGTAGTTTGATTTGGACTCCTTATATATATCATCTTCTTCCCAAATCAGACCTAGAGCTCTGAAATTAAATCCTCAAGAGAGAGAGAGCTCCAAGAAAACTTATTTACTCAACCAAACTCCCATCCATGCACATCTAGCATCATTCTTCATCTTCCAAGCATGGGTCTTCATATGTTTCTTGATTAGGTAAATTTTACATGTTCTAGATTGTCTCTTTTCCTTCTTATGACATGTATGTAGGGAAAAAACCACGCGCAGCGGAAGCGTGAGAAAATTTATTAAAAATTAGGGTTTCGTATAAACAAAAATTTTCCCTTTTAATAACAAGACCTTAACCCTAGATTAATTGATATATATAAAAAGTATCGTACCTTTTTTTTCGTGACGATTGAACAAGCGCCGAATTGAATCTGTAAGATCTTCCAATCCAATCATGAACGTGAATCACCTAGGAGTGTGGGAACCCTTTCTTTAATTGTATACCTGAGGATGAAAACAAACAATTTTTTTTTCTTTGTTAGTTACAATTATCCTCCAAGAGAAAAATCCAAGAACGTCCGGTCACTTGTGAGTTATCTATCTAATTGATTACCCTTTTGATGTAAAGCATACTAGTGTACTATGAAAAAAAAAAACGTTCTCTTTTTCTCTTTTCTCCTTGGCCGAATTCTACAACCTTTATCTATGAGTTGATCAAATTTTGTCTAGAGCAAAAACTAATTTTTTTTCCCTCAAAATTCTCTCTTGAAAATTACCTAGCATGGCCGAAATTTTCATAATAGAATGCTTAGGGCTGGCCGAAATTCACAAAGGAATATATATATATATATATATATATATATATATATATATATATATATAGGATCACAAATTCTTTCCTAAGAAAGATTTACTTGATTGGCAAGAATCCTTTCCTTAGGTGGATTTACTTGGTTGTTAAGAGTCATTTTCAAAGAAGAATTCTACCCTTAGGTAGATTACTTTGTGACCAAGAATCCTTTTCCAAAAATATTTCTTTCCTACACCAAGACTCATAGTCCCAACTCATTAATGTATTTGTAACAATGTCAAGGACTTCCTAATTTGATTAGATAAAAAAATCGTTTTATTTATCTACTTATCAAATATAGTCTTTAATATTAATTATACTACCAACAATAATATAATTTTAGGAGACTAACTCCTACTAGGAAAAAGATTTTGACTTTTAATTAAATAATTAATAAATTACCGAATTAATTAATTTCCATTTTTTAAAATGATAAAATAAAAATAATATAATTAAGCTATTTTAAATAGCCTTGCCGCCCAAAAAAAAAAATATGGGCCATATATTATTTTTCTTATTTTATTAAATTCATTGGACCTTAATAAAAAAGTCCACATGTGAACTAGACCTATTCTTACAAAAGAAACAAGTTCACATGCCTTAATACAATTCTAAATGGACCCCTAAATTGGTCCGGTAAAATATATCAAGTGATCCATGCAAGTTCGTGTGGATTGGGGATCTTGGCGGGCTATCTAAATTTAAGCTCCAATAGACACAACCTAGTCACAATCAACTAATGATTCACTTATGTCCGATCTATTTAATTTTAGTTCATTCCACTAAAGAACTAAAATTGAACTCTTAAATAAAGTTAGATTAAGTTAATGTTACTCATTCATACCCTAGACAACCTTATTGAAGAAAGTGTATCCTCGTGAAGAATACCAGTAATCGCCAAGAGCTCATAGACCGCCTATAGCTCTCCAAGTTACCATATTTACTCATATGACCACATTTTGAACTTTGATATTTTGACTTGTCTAGAAGCCATGTTTCAATAGACACTATTGAAAACTTAACGTTAAGATTTAATATACAATACCTCAAAACATACATATGATGATATTTTACTCTCATTTAATAAATGGAGCCACGATGCCCATATCTATAAATGAAGTCCTCTATCGATTAACAAATGAAAACCACCAAACTATCGAGGATAGACTATGCTATATAATCGTACTCATTGATATCTCAAATGATAACACTTGAAACCATAAGTCCATCATTTATCTCAGGATTGAGATAGACTCTCCCATTGTCTTCAAATGAAAACTTTTATCCATTGGCGGTTCTAGATAAAGTACTTCATTGTGATCTAATTCAATGCATCCAGTGCACTAGATTTTTTTACCCAAAGACACCACACTTTGATGATTTTAGACTCTTCATAACACATTTGATCCCACTCAAATGCTAGAAAAAGAATCTACAACTTTAACAAGATAAAAGTGCCCAACCTTTATCTTAAGTTGTGAATATTATTCAAGACTAACTAAAGAATTGTGTCTACCTCATACATATCTAGATGTATGAACAATTCTTCTTTTCTCATAGTCTTTTGACCTTATGATTATTTACTTTTGACAATTATAATAATTAAACTATAAATGCTATAAGATTTGTTAAACTAGAAATCAATTTATTAATATGAAAAGATTGTCAAATACATTATTACACTCTTGCTATCAAGCATAATCCCAACAATCTCCCACTTGCTCTATAGCAAATGTGTCATATCTCTCATCCCCATGTTCTCTAGATGCCCATCAAAACTCTTTTGTGGAAGAGCTTTTGTAAAGGGATCCGTTAGATTTTATGCTGATACGATCTTGGTAATCGTCACGTCACCCCTATGCACAATTTCCCTTAGAAGGTGATACTTTCTTTCAATGTGTTTCCCTCTCGTATGACTTCTTGGTTCTCTCGAATTAGCCACTGCTCCACTATTGTCACAATAGATAGTGATCTGCTTATTCGCATCAGGAACCACTTCCAAGTCAATCAAGAATTGGCGAAGCCAGACAGTCTCTTTACCAGCCTCGCATGCGGCAACATACTCGGCTTCCATGGTGGAATCGGCAATACAAGATTGCTTGTTACTTCTCCATATGACTCCCCCTCCTGTAATAGTAAACACAGATCCTGATGTTGATCTCTTAGAGTCATAATCTGACTGGGTTGTTGATCTCTTGTAGTTAGAATTTGACTGAAAATCAGAATTTGTATACCCAACGGGAATTAAATCCCCTCCAGAGTATACAAGCATATAATCTCTCGTTCTCCTAAGATACTTGAAAATATACTTGACTACCTTCCAGTGATCAGGACCAGGTTTCGATTGAAACCTGCTAACTATGCCCACAACAAAACAAATATCTGGTCTAGTGCAGAGCATTGCATACATGAGACTTCCAACTGCCGATGCGTATGGACCCCACTCATGAATTGCTCTTCATGCTCATTCTTAGGAACTTGTTCCTTAGAAAGTTTGATTCCATGTCTGAAAGGTAACATACCTTTCTTGGAATCTGCATGGAAAACCTAGACAATATTTTATCTATTTATGAAGCTTGGGTTAATGCAATCGTTCTATTCTTTCTATCCCTTACTACTTGGATACCAAGAATATAACTTGCTTCTCCTAAGTCCTTCATATCAAATTGTTTTGCTAATCATTCTTTTATAGATGTCAATACACCTACATCGTTTCTGACGAGTAGTACATCATCAATGTAAAGCACTTGGAAAACCGACTTGTAACCTTTAATCCTCTTATATACATAAGGTTCATCAAGGTTTTGAATAAATCCAAAACTTTTCACGGCTCGATCGAACCTTATGTACCATGATCTGGATGCTTACTTTAATCCATATATGGATCTTTGCAACTTGCATACCCTTTCTTCTAGGCCCTTTTCAATGAATCCTTCTGGTTGCATCATGTAGATGCTTTCATCAAGACTTCCATTAAGGAAAGTTGTCTTGACGTCCATTTGCCAAATCTCTAGGTCTAAAGATGCCACAATGGATAAGAGTATCCTAATGGATTTAAGCATGGCCACATGAGAGAAGGTTTCTTCGTAATCGATACCTTCTTTCTGTGTATAACCTTTAACTACCAATCTAGCTTTAAAGGTTTCCACCTTTCCATCCATTCCTCTTTTACTCTTTTCCTCTTGTATACCCACTTGCACCTGATGGCTTTCATCCCTTTAGGCAAGGCTACAAGAGACCAGACTTTGTTTTTGAACATAGATTCAATTTCAGATTGTATTGTCTTTTGCCAATGATTACAATCAACATCTTCCATCACTTCTTTGTACGTATATGGATCATCGTCGTCCGGGAGATTCTCTATAGATTCTCCTAGACCGATGTATCTCTCGGGTTATCTACTAACCCTCCCACTGCGATGAGGTATGGTAGATTGTTGATCTTGTGTTGGTACGGAACTTACAATTGGGTTTGGTTGAAAAACCTCTTGTGGAATAGTATCTCCTAAAAGCTCATTTAGGAAAATTCTACTTTTAGGCACAAAATTATTCATATAGTCCTTTTCCAAAAATTTAGCATTTTTCGAAATAAATACTTTAAGATCTGAAGGACTATAAAAATAATATCCTTTTGTTCCTTTTGGATATCCTACAAATATGCATGTTTCTGAACGAGATTCCATTTTTTCTGTCTTTCCTTTTAACACGTGCACATGGCATCCAAATATCCCTAAGTGTTGCAAACTAGGCTTTCGCCTTGTCCACAACTCATGCGGTGTTTTAGGAACTGACTTAGATGGTACATCGTTTAGAATGTACATTGCGGTTTGTAAAGCGTATCCCCAAAAAGAATTAGGAAGCGTTGAATAGCTCAATAGATTTCTTTTTCTCCTTTCTGCCATCCCATTTTGTTGAGGTGTGCCTGGTGTAGAAAAATGAGAAATTATCCCATTATCAATAAGATATTGCTGAAACTCACCAGATAGATATTCTCTACCACGATTAGACCTCAAGATTTTTTTGCGTTTCTCAAGTTGATTTTCTACTTCAGCTTTAAATGCTTTGAATATATCAAAAGCATCTGACTTATGTCTCATGAGATACACATAGCCAAATCTTGAGTGATCATTTATGAATGTGATGAAGTACTCATATCCACATCTAGCTTAAATGCTCATAGATCCACACACATCAGTGTGTATCAATCCTAAACATTCGATGGCTCTTGCGCCTTTGGTCGTGAATGACCTTTTGGTCATTTTACCTTCCGAACAGAATTTGGTAGATCATCAACCTTTAAGTCACTTAGAGGTCTGTCACTTACCAATCTTTTAATCCTATTAAGGTTAATATGACCTAGGTGCAAATGCCATAGGTAGGTTTTATCTTTTGATAATTTTACTCTTTTATGATCAGGTTCCGTTGATTCCATGTCTAACAAGTGAGAGATATTTCTATGCAAATAGGATAAACCGTTTTCTAATGTACCTTTGCAAATAATTTTGTCATTCTTACTAATAATAAAACCTTTTATTAAAAGTAACCGAATATCCAAATTTATTTAGACAAGAGACCGAAATTAAATTCCTCTTGAATTGTGGTACATAATAAACGTTTATTAAGTTAAATGCCTATAAGAATCTAAATTGATTCTAATATCTCCCATTACATTAGTAGACACCAATGCTCCATTGCCTAAATACAAGTTGAATTCATTATTATTCAGTCTATTCATTTGACTCTTTTCACCATAAAGGAAACACTTCCCTTTGATCTTGGTTACTATCTTGGTCTCCTTCTAAGAAGGCTTAAGTTGCTTTTTCTTCTGTTGTCTCTTGACCTTCTTACGGGTTTTTAACAGTAGCAACTTACCAAGCATATGAATCTCTTGACCCTTGCCTTTCACAAGGATTTTTTCCGCGTTTTGAACATCTTGCATCAGGCCTTGCAAGGTGTATTCCTTATTATTCAAGGTGTAGTCTAACTTGAATTGATCAAAGGAATCCGACAGTGAGTTGACAATCATGTCAATTTTGGTCTCACCATCTATCTCAGCACCATTTAGTTCCGCAATGTTGGGATGTGCTTTGACTTTCATCATATGATCTTTCACACCCTGTCCAGGTTTCATCCTAAGATTCATAAATGCAGTCACTGCCTCTCTCTTAGTCGTCCTAGACCTCATAGCAAACATCTCCTCTAGAGACATCATTATATCGGCAACAATCTCCATTCCTTCATATTGCTGTTGCAACACGTCAGAGATGTGGCCATAATGTAACGTACATTTAGCCATCTCATCTGAAGACTTCCACTACTAATACTCATCTATTTACTCCTGAGTAGATTCATTAGTTTGGTGGTTAAGGAATAGACATGACGAATTTATGTCTTCAGCTTGCAATAACAACCCAATTTTCCTTTTCCATGTGACATAATTACCATAAGTTAAAGTATTATCTTTTAGGATGTTGATTAGGGATGAGGTCATGATTTCTTTATATTAACAAAAATCATATAAGTAAATAATCATGATAAATAACTTTTGAATATTTACCTTGAATTAAATGAAATAATTCAATTGTAAAAATTCAACGGTGATCCAATACCCATAAATATCACGCCTCCTTTGAGAGTTCGCAACATTTACTAGTTGGACTAGATCCCACCTAATTGTTAACATAACAACCAACGTTTTCAATTTAGCCTTGTAATTTGAATAACAAGAACTCTTGGGAGGATATTAATAAAATTACATTGCGTGTTTTACCAAGTTATCAACCTTCAATATAATCCCTCAAGAATATCCCTCCTTTGGGAGTAGATATCGTTTGGGCTAATTGTCTAGTATATCTTTGTAAGGAAGTATCTTGCTAAATTCCATTCATGAATACCTCTTGGGATGTTATTACATGAAATATAAAGCTCAACTAAACTGGGAGGCCATAGGTGTTCCAAAACACTTTCTCCTACTCAATTATTTAAGGCGTGTGATCGAATTCCAAAGAATGATTTACCAAGTTATCTTGATGCCAATTTAAATACTTAAACCATTCAATGCATGTTCATACCAAAAGAGATATATGAGTGGCACTCCTATTCTTTAGGACATGCTATCAAACAATGATAAACATTGCAGTATTTACAACAAATATAAATAGCTTCAATTTTGGTCCATCCTAAAAAAGCAAGTAAATTACATGTCTTGAAATACAAAAAAAAAAAACGTCTTTCTTGGCGAACAAGTCTTCATGCGACCTTCGTCGTTCGGACTCTCTCGGCTGCCTCTAATGGGCGTGCGCACCCTTGACCCTTACCCATGGGCATGCACATGCCACAAACCCATAAAGGGCTACCATGCACAACCCATGGCTTCCATAGGGCTGCCGTGCGCATCCCATGCCAAATCAAAAGTGGCTGCGTGCTATTCGCACTCACGTTCGTTGTTACGGCTCGCATGGTTCCAAACTAGTTCTGGTTGCTCTTAATTCTTCAAACCTTCGAGTCTTCGAAACTTGAGTATATTACAGAAGAATTATAAATAAAAATACTGTAGTTTTTTATTATTATTACAAAAACAAAATAAAAAAAACATAGCAACTACCAAGAAGGAAATTATGGCGATGATAGACCACCCTTCTTGTTACAATCTCAAAATAAAATTACATTGAAATTCTAGGACCGAAATTGAGTAATAACAAACCACATATAAAGCATATATATATATATATTCGAATAACTAGAGTGACATCTCTTTCTAAAACATGCATATATATAATAAAAAAAAAAGATTTACGAACACATACATCAATTAATCAAGGGTACAACTAGGCTCTGATACCAATTGTAGGGAAAAAACCCAGCACATCGGAAGCGTGAGAAAATTTATTAAAAATTAGAGTTTGCGTAGAAATAAAAATTTTCCCTTAGAATAACAAGAACCTTAACTCTAGATTAATTGATGTATATAAAAAGTATCGTACCTTTGTGACGATTGAACAAGCGCCCAATTGAATCCACAAGATCTTCCAATCCAATCACGAACGTGAATCACCTAGGAGTGTGGGCTCCCTTTCTTTAATTGTATACCTGAGGATGGAAACAAACAAAATATTTTTCTTTGTTAGTTACAATTATCCTCCAAGAGAAAAATCTAAGAACGTCCGGTCACTTGTGAATTATCAATCTAATTGATTGACACTCGTGTGAACCTGATTTTATTTTGTACACAAAACCCTTTTGATGTAAAGGATACTAGTGTCCTATCAAAAACAAAAATGTTCTCTTTTTCTCTTTTCTCCTTGACCGAATTCTACACCCTTTATCTATGAGTTGATCGAATTTTATCTAGAGCAAAAACTATTATTTTTCCCTTTAAATTCTCTCTTGCTAGGCCAAATTCTCTCTTGAAAATTACCTAGCATGGCCAAAATTTTCATCATAGAATGCTTAGGCTGGCCGAAATTCACAAGTGGATATATAGGATCATAAATCCTTTCCTAAGAAGGATTTACTTGGTTGGCAAGAAACCTTTCCTTAGGTGATCTTTTTCTCTTTTCTCCTTGACCGAATTCTACACCTTTTATCTATGAGTTGATCGAATTTTATCTAGAGCAAAAACTATTTTTTTTTCCTTAAAATTCTCTCTTGCAAGACCAAATTCTCTCTTGAAAATTACCTAGCATGACCGAAATTTTCATCATAGAATGCTTAGGCTGGCCGAAATTCACAAAGGGATATATAGGATCACAAATCCTTTCCTAATAAGGATTTACTTAGTTGACAATAATCCTTTCCTTAGGTGAATTTATTTGGTTGTTAAGAGTCCTTTTCAAAGAAGAATTCTACCCTTAGGTAGATTTACTTGGTGACCAAGAATCCTTTTCCAAAAAGAATTGTTTCCTACACCAAGACTCCTAATCCAACTCATTAGTGTATCTGTAACCATATTAAAAACTTCCTAATTTGATTAGATAAATAATTCCTTTTATTTATATACTTATCAAATATAGTATTTAATATTAATTATACTACCAACAATAGTATAATTTTAGGAGACTAACTCCTATTAGGAAAAAGATTTTGACTTTTAATTAAATAATTAATAAATTACCAAATTAATTAATTTCCATTTAATTAAATGATAAAATAAAAATAATATAATTAAGCTATTTTAAATAGCCTTGCCGCCCAAAATATACATATATATGGGCCACATATTATTTTTCTTATTTTATTAAATCCATTGGACCCTAATAAAAAAGTCCACATGTGAACTAGACCTATTGTTACAAAAAAGAAACAAGTACACATGTCTAAATACAATTCTAAATGGACCCTAAATTGGTTCGGTAGACTATATCATGTGATCCATGCATGTTCGTGTGGATTAGAGATCTTGGCGGGCTATCTAAATTTAAGCTCCAATAGACACAATCCAATCACAATCAACAAATGATTCACTTAGGTTCGATCTATTTAATTTTAGTTCATTCCACTAAAGAACTAAAATTGAACTCTTAAATAAAGATAGAATAAGTTGATGTTACTCATTTGTACCCTAGAAAACCTTATTGGAGAAAGTGCATCCTCGTGAAGAATACAAGTAATCACCAAGAGCTCATAGACCACCTATAGCTCTCCAAGTTACCATATTTACTCATGTGACCACATTTTGAACTTTGATATTTTGACTTGTCCAGAAGCCATGTTTCAATAGACACTATTGAAAACTTAATGTTAAGATTTAATATACAATACCTCAAAACATCCATATGATGATATTTTACTCTCATTTAATAAATGGAGCCACGATGTCCATATCTATAAATGAAGTCCTCAATCGATTAACAAATGAAAGCCACCAAACTATTGATGATAGACTATGCTATATAATCGTACTCATTGACAACTTAAATGATAACACTTACAACCATAAGTCCATCATTTATCTTCCATGATTGAGATAGACTCTCAGATTGTCTTCAAATGAAAACTTTTATCCATTGACGGTTCTAGATAAAGTATTTCATTGTGATCTAATTCAATGCACCCAGTGCAGTAGATTCTTTTGCCTAAAGACACCACACTTTGATGATTTTAGACTCATCATGACACATTTGATCCCACTCAAATGCTAGCAAAAGAATCTACAACTTTAACAAGATAATGGTGCCCAACCTTTATCTTATGTTGTGAATATTATTCAAGACTAACTAAAGAATTGTGTCCACCTCATACATATCTAGATGTATGAACAATTCTTCTTTTCTCATAGTCTTTTGACCTTATGATTATTTACTTTTGAAAATTATAATAATTAAACTATAAATGCTATAAGATTTGTTAAACTAGAAATCACTTTATTAATATGAAAAGATTGTCAAATACATTTTTACACTCTTGCTATCGAGCATAATCCCAACAATGTATGCCTAGGTTTAGCTTTTATTTTTAATTAAATGCATGTTCTTATGTTTGATTGCATTATCACATGTTTTTATTGTTGGTTGTTGGTTGAGAGTAGTGATTAGTGATAGCTAGCATTTAGGATGATTTTACTCTTCTAGCTAAATCTCTATGCTTTGCATTTAGATATTGATTAGGTCATATTGATTGCATTTTATGATTGTATTTAGTGACCTTGCCATTTTTAATGATAGCTCTTGTTGATTGGCATGTGTTTGATAACTATATTTTAGGATTGCATATCTACATCTAGTTAAGTCAGTATGAGCATTCATTTAGACTTTGATATCTAGAAATTATACTTAGTGACATTCTTAAATTCCTAGATAAGCATTTACTGTTTTGCTTAGCATTATTTGCATTTAGAACATTGTTACATATTCACATAGGTTGTTGATCTCTTCATTGAGAAGTAAGTCTTGTGGCTACCGGTGTGTAGTGCACAAGCAACTCAAGTCTTACAACCAAAGTTGGGTTGGCAAGCAATTGGCCGGTGCCACTGTAAAAGGCCCAAGGGGGTAGAGTAGGAGGCATTCACACCAGGAGGAGTGTATTAAAGGATATCACTAGGGATTGAACCAAGAGTGGTGAGTGGCGGTGGCCATAACCTGAGGTTGTCAAGAGTGAGAGTCCGAGAATCACTTGAGGGTGTAACCTTTGCTCATATAATGGATTTCTACGATCGAGTGTGGTGGACTTAACAACCCGTGGTTTTTTCCCTTTTGGAGGGTTTTCCACGTATACATCTTGTGTTATTTATAATCATGCATTTTTACACTTGATGTTTTATGTTTGTTTTGTTGGGTGAATATTGAATATTGACTAATCAAGAAAAAATGGTAATCGACTTGATTAAAACCTATTCACCCCATCTAGGTTATTAGACACACGCTTTAAGGGTAATTTTCAGATAGAATTCTTGCAGCAGGTCAGGAACAACATATAGACTAGAAGGGACGTACAAGCAGAGATCTATGACCGTGCAAAAAAGGGGAAGGGGGAACATAAGGATTTGATGTAACAAATCCAGGTGATACATACCATCAGTGAGGGACCCACCCTAGATGACACCTCCTATAGTGCCAGGAAAAACCATGCGAGGAAGATTCACAGTATCGATGAAGGCCGGGGTATCTTTAAGGTCGACCAAAGCACGACTGATCCATCTTAGTCGGCACAGATTATATTCACCGAGGCAGATGTCTACAACACCTTGCAACCACATGACGATCTCATAGTGATCACGTTATAAATTGCTAACTGTGTGGTTCACTGAGTGCTCGTTGATATAGGCAGCAATGTAGACATCCTTTTTAAAGACACTTTGGAGAAGCTGAATTTGAAGCAGTGGTGTTAAAATAGCTGCACAACCCCGTTGTATGGATTCACTAGGGATTCGATCATACTAGTGGGATCAAAGATTCTCCTAGTAATCGCTAGAACCGCCCCCTCCAACAAAACATGATGACAAACTTCGTTGTGGTTGACACCCCGTCGGCCTATTATGCGATACTAGGGAGACCATTCCTATCTTCCTTGAAGGGAGTCCTATCTATCTACCATAATGTCTTAAATTCTCAGTGAGGAATGGGGTAGGAGAGTTGCGTGGGGATCAACAAGCAGCCAAAAAATGCTACACAGTGTCTGCCAATCCAACAACTTTGACGAAACAGTTCGCGTAAGTAGTGACAATTCAAGATATGAAAGCACCAGTGATAACCCTAGGGAGTATAGATCTCGCCGATCATCCTGAGGATGACCCCTTGGTACTGAAAGAGGAAGAACCAAGCAGAGAATGAGTGAGCGGGCACTCAGTGGACAAACTAGAGGAAGTACCAGTCAGAAGTGACGATCCCTCCAAGGTAGTCAAGATCGGGGAAACCCTTAAGCCAAGGGTGAAGGAAGGTTTGATTGAGTTTCTCCGAGAATTCAGTGACATATTTACTTGGAGTCATGAAGAGATGCCTGGGATCCCGATATCATTAGCTACTTATCGATTAGCAGTGGATCCGACCTTCAAGCCCGTTAAGCGAAAAAGGCATTACTTTAATGCCTAAAGGAACACTGCAGTTCAAGAGGAAGTTGATAAGTTGATCAGAGCATGCTTCATCAGAGAAGCGCTTTACCCCGAATGGATCACCAACTTGGTCATGGTCATGAAGGCGAATAGGAAGTGGGGTATGTGTGTCGACTATGCCGACCTCAACCGGGCGTGTCCAAAAGACAGCTTTCCTCTATCAAAAATCGACCAGCTGGTAGACTCTACGATTAGAAACAAGCTTCTCAGCTTCATGGATGTGTTTTTTTGGTACAACCAGATTATGATGCACCCCGCCGATCAAGATAAGACCAGCTTCATCACAGGGCAAGGTCTTTATTGCTACAAGGTTATACCTTTCGACCTTAAAAATACGGGAGCCACCTACCCGTGATTGGTTAATCGATTGTTCAAACCAGAGATAGGAAAAACAATGGAGGTGTACGTAGATGATATGATCACCAAATCCCGAGAAGCAGAAGAACACCACGATCATCTCCGTAGGTCATTCAAGATAGTGGAGGAGAACCAGATACGGTTGAATCCTGCCAAATGTTCTTTCAGGGTAACCGCGGGGAAGTTCTTGGGCTTCATGGTGAATGAGAGGGGAATCAAAACAAACCCTGAAAAGATCTAAGCTATCATGAACCTAGATTCTGCTGCTACTCTCAAATTAGACCAAGTGTTAACAAGGCGTATAACAGCGCTCAACAGGTTCATCTCGCGTTCTACAGATAAGTGTCTCCCTTTCTTCAAAGCAATCAAACAGGGGAGAAATATGAAATGGGATAAGGGTAGCGAGCGAGCTTTCTGGGACTTAAAGGAGTATCTTGCCAACCCACCGCTGTTAGTTAAACCAATGCCAGAGGAAGAATTACAGATGTACCTGGTAGTGTCAGAAATTGCAGTAAGCTAGGCTTCAGTCAAAGTGTACAGGGACGGTATCTAATGACCTATCTATTATGTCAACCATGCACTATCCAAACCTAAGAAGAACTACCTTTCCCTAAAGAGGCTTGCCCTTATCCTGGTTACCTCAACCTGGAAGCTCCATCCTTATTTTCAAGCCCATACAGTGGCAGTGATAACGGACCAACCTCTCCACCAATTTTTACAGAGGCCGAATATATCTGGAAGGCTGGTCCTGTATTTTTTGGAGCTCACCTAGTTTAACCTGAAATACAAACTTGGAGCGACTATCAAAGCTCAGGCCCTAGTAGACTTTTCTGCTGAGTTCTCAACCCTTTCGAGCAAAGAGACACCGATAACACTAGGTCCAGCTCCTGAGAAATTTCAAGAAGGAAACAATTGGCCAGAAGGAATACTGTAAAGCCTGGACCCTTTACACTGATGGGGCATCTAGGTAGGTAGGGGGAGGTGCTGCCATAATCCTGATCGATCCTAAAAAAAATGTAGTGTTACCACTGTTTTAGGTTCAAATTTAAAGCAACCAATAATGAAGCCGAGTACAAAGCTCTCGTAGTCGGAATAAAGGTCGTCATCGATCTTGGTGTCGATTACGTTCATGTCAAATGCGACTCACTGCTCATTGTCAACCAGGTTACTGGGCTTTACTTAGACAATGGCGATAACATGGTAGCCTACCTGAAGCTAATCCAGCAGTTAAGGGAAAGGTTTAAGGGATTCCGGATCGAACAGATACCTCGATAACAAAACCATAGGGCAAACGTCTTGGCAAAGGTAGCCGCGAATGGAGTTCAAGTTTTACCTAAAGGAGTACCCCTCCAGGTGATCTCCCAGTCGAGCATAACTGCAGGCAAACAAATATGCCAAGTAGATCGATCACCCTGTTGGATGGACCCGATAGTTGTTTACCTCTAAGAAGAAAAGCTTCACGAGAACCCCGGCTAAGCTCGAAAGGTCAAAAGGTTATCAGTTCTGTACAGCCTGACTGATGGATACCTCTACAGGAGGGGCAAATCCCTTCCTCTATTTTGATGTCTTCATCCGGAAGATTCCAACTAAGCGTTAAGAGAGGTCCATTATGGGGACTGCGGGAACAACATTGGCTGGGAGGCTTTAGCATATCAAGTGCTCCGTATGGGGTCTTACTAGCCAACTATTCATCAAGACATGAAGAGTTTTGTACAATCTTATGAACCGTGCCAAAGGATCTCAAACTTGAGTCACCTACCATTTGAGCGATTGTCATCTCTCCGTTCATCCTCCCTTTTTGTCATGTGAGAGGTTGACTTGATCGGACCGTTTCCTACCGCTCCTGGGCAAGCTAAGCATGCTATCGTGGCAATCGACTATTTTATAAAGTGGGTCGAGGCAGAACCTCTCTCCCAAATTTTAGAAGAAAACCCAATGAGGTTCATCAAAACCAACATGGTTTGCAGGTTCGGGACTTCACTCATCATTATAGCCGACTTAGGCAATTAGTATGACAATGCCCGATTCAAGGACTTCTGTGAAGGTTTAAGAATCGACCTTAGAATTGCTTCAATAGCCCACATTCAGACTAATGGGCTGGTTGAATTCACCAAAAAGGCTATCAAGAAGCTGTTGAAAAAGAAATTACAGTAGAAGAAAGGCAAGTGGGACAAGGAGCTTCTCGAGGTTCTCTGGGCATACCGGACTACAAAGAGAACAACTATCGAAAAAACACCCTACTCCCTAGCCTTCAGGGTTGAATCAGTCCTTCCCATCGAGTATAAATTAACCTTATTCAGGGTACAACATGTTGAACCTAAGAGCAACAAGAACAAGCTTTGAGCTAATCTAAATCTTCTAGAGGAGAAACAAGACCGGGTAGCTGAGAAAGTAGCGTTATACCAGAGCTAGATTGCCCAATATTTCAATAGAAAGGTTTGAGCCCAAAATTTCAAGGATAGGGATTTGGTTCTTAGGAAAGTGACTCTGAACACCTAGAAAAGGTCGGATGGAGTCTTAGAACCCAACTGGGAAGGGCCATATTTGGTAAAGATGGTGGTCTGCAGTAAGGCATAAAGCCCGAAGACATGGATGGTTGACCTATCGACCACACCTGGAATGCTAATCACTTGAGGAAGTTCTATCCCTAGGTAGGGGAGTTCTGTATAGGCTACGTCCATTTAGGTTTCAATAAAATTCCCAACAACAATGTACTCTATTTTGATCATCAATAAAGTCTGCTATTTTCTCCATCTCCGATTGTGTTCTCCATAAGCTGTTAACTTCTCAATATACAATTAGGTCCTCTATGAGTAAGTTTGCCATAACCACATTGAGATTAGGGATTAGCTGGGGAAGCCCCCTTGCTACCTCTGACGCCTTGGCCAGGCTCCACCCAGCGTCAAGAAGGGTCTGAGTGCAAGAGTATAGTTGCCATCTAGATCTCGAGACCATGATATAGCTAGATAGCCCTCCTGATGCCTTGGTCGGGCTACCATCCCCTAGAAGGGTCCGAGTGTAAGAGCATAGTTTCCATCTAGATCTTGAGACTAGGATATAGCTAGAAAGCCCTCCTTATGCCTTGGTCAGGCTACCACCCCCAAGAAGGGTCTGAGTTCAAGAGCATAGTTGCCATCTAGATCTCGAGACTAGGATATAGCTAGAAAGCCCTCCTGATGCCTTGGTTGGGCTACTACCCCCAAGAAGGATCTATGTGTAATAGCATAGTTTCCATCCAGATCTCGAGACCAGGATATAGCTTGATAGCCCTCCTGATTCCTTGGTCAGGCTACCATCCCTAAGAAGGGCCTGAGTGTAAGAGTATGGTTGCCACCCAGAGCTTGAGACCAGGATATTGCTTGATAGCCTTCCTGATGTCTCGGTCGGACTACCATCCGAAAAGGATCCAAGCGTGAATAACATTTTTGCTTACAGGATTGAAGTCGCCATGATAAGATAACCCCCCCCCCCCCCCCCCCCCCCCCCCCCCCAGAATGACAGAAAGCAGGGCATCTAAGTTTGCACGAGAAGTCATCAAACATGTGAGACGTAGCGCAAAGGGACTATACCCAAAGATATGAATTCCTATATAGTGCTGAAATTTGGAGCTAGATATCCACCCAACTAGTATGCTTATGCTTAACAAATTCAGAGTTTTTCTCTACTAGATTCAAGTAAGTCAAAATCAGAAACGAAACAAGGAATTCTCAACCCAGGTCGAAGTTCATAATCATGATCAGTTATAAAGAAATAAAAAACAAAATTTTCATTAATGCTAAGGGAGCCTATCCTCTTGTAAGGTTACATTCATCAATCAGGGATCCCAAACCCCGGTTTCGGGCTAAAAAAAAATGAATAGATTAAACAAGTTATAAGTAAAGTGGGGTGCCCACCCCCCTTGCCGGGCAATCAAAACAATTGATGAGAAGATTGGATCAAGCTCTAACATCCTCATGGTTCCCTCCAGTTGCTCCTCCTCCATGATGGTCCTCGCCCTCCGCTCATCCTGGTTGGCCATTTCCGCTGCTTATTCTTCCTGAGGCTGCTCATTTGCTTGTTGTTCCACTTGATCCTCCTTCAAGACCTTATTAACTATGGCCATAACCTCAAGGGGAATGTCCAAATCCATAAGGATAGCCGCCGGCTCCGTTCCACTCTGTTCAACCTCCAACTCTATTCAACCTTCAACTCTGTTCGAGAAGGTTCTTCAACGTGGTCTCTGGTTCCCTCCCAGGTTTTTGGTCGAATACCTTCGGCCTGCACGAACTGAACCCCACCTGAGGATTCTCCAAGACCAGAGACTGGAAGGAGGATGAGTTTCTGTAAAAACCAAAAGTTTCCCGGCTCCAACCATGCTAGAAGGGCCCGTTCTATCACCATCGGGGTGAGACATCTTTATGACCTTAGCCATGATCTCCTATCTATCCCAGTTTTCAATAGTGGATAGATCAAAGGGAAGTGGGAGAGCTTCAGTGACCTGGAAGGAGGCAAAAAAATTTCCATCACTGAAAGAAGCATCCACCCCGGCTTGCAACTTGGCAACCTGGGCATGCAGGTTATATTTCTTGATATCTAGCATTTTAGCCTCAGCTTTCCCAGTGTCCCTCTGCTTAGCCCGGCGTTCAAAGTGAAGGGTTTCTTGATCAAAGGAACGCTTTAACCTCTCATTATCATATTGAAGCTCGGCTAGCTCCGCCTCTATCCCCCTCTGGCTAGAAGTCATCTCAGCTTCAGCTTTAGCTTTAGCCGCATGGTCACGAAGAGAGGCCACTTGATAACCCATAGCCACGTAGAATTTGAAAGCTTACAAATTGAAAAAATTTCAAGTTAGAAAACAATCAAGCTAGCCGTTACAGGAAAAGATGAAAGATGATGGTTACCTAGGCCAAAAAGGCGGATCCCTTAGTGACCAAGATGTCAACTGGCATTGAAGCCATCATGGAGAGACTGCCACCTGGTCAGGATGCGACAAACTATCCCAAGTCATCCTCAAGCATGATAGAGCTCGATTGATGTTGTCGGCGAGTGGGAGGAACGCCATCCTCGGGATCCTTTGAAGCTCGTGGAATAGGGGACACAGATGGAGGGGCTGAAACATCTGACATGGTAACCGCTGGGGCGATAGAAATAGAAGTAGTGGCAGTAGCAGTAGCAGTGGGGGCTACCAAAGAAGAAGCAGTAGTAGTTGCATCAACAACCTGAGACACTGAGGTCCCCTTTCTCCACACCATGGTAGCCCGCGATACGAGGAGCGTCATCTTGAACCTAAGCCGAGATAGGGGACGGAGCATAAGCAGGCGAAGCCCCAGCTGGAACAGTTGGCCCCTCTTTCTTTAAGATAGCCAAAGGGACTCCCCAGGTCAATCTGGTAGGAGGGGGAGGGGTGCGAGCTTGTGGGGCTTCGCGGGAAGCTGGAGCGACAATAAAATTTGTTAAAAGGGGGGGGGGGGGTTGAGAAAGGCATCAGAACCAAACTAGCCAATGAAACATAGTAGGATAGCTTAACGTTACCTTACTTATGAGGAGTAGCAGCAGAGATGCGCATGTATTGATTCACCCTGCGAGGATCGAAGGGATCAGTGGTAGGAAACTTCAGGTTCAAATAATTTTAGGCTAGGATGACCTTTAAGATTACTTTAGATTCGGCGGGCAGAGAATCTCGGTTTCATGATGGTTTGTCATTGAAAGTTATGGGGACCTCGAACTCGTGTCCGCCAATGAAGATCGAGTTGCACCAATCATTCCCCGTCAGAATCCATTGCTCCTTCCAGGCGGGATCTTTCTTTGAAGCGCTGAGAATGATGAAGTTGAGCTTGTTCTTAGCTTTAACATAGAACTGACCCCGGGGGGCACAAGACAGGCTTTCAATTTGAAAGAGTTAAGCCAGCTCCTCTGCACAGGGCTCCCTGGTAACTTTTCCCAGCTCGAACTGCTCCCTCCACAGCACACGGAAGCCTATCATATGTCTCTAGAAGCCATGCGTCAACTGGAGAGGAGCAAGCTGTAGGGCATTGAGAGCTCGTCGGAGGGTGGGATGAAGAGGAAGCTTGACCTCACTCTTGAGAGTTGCAACATGAATTGGAAGCACACCTTTGGGTGGATTGAAGATGTCATAATTTTTGGGCGGAACAGAGATGGAAACACTGTTGAGGATGCCATACTTGGTCCTCAGGCGATCAATTGACCTCGGGTCAGTAGTAGAATTTGGGATGACACTGAAGTGGTAGGCAAGAAGCCTATCAGTAAAGGAACCCGTAACTGTAACTTGACCCTTCTCAACAGCATCCCCGGGATCCCGGTCCGAGTCTTCATCAACCAAGTTCAGAGGGTTATCAGGTCTATTAGAGAACCCGGTCTCGATAACCACTTTTCTTTTTGATTGGTGATGATGTGAGTTAGGAGGAGAGTCGTCGCTGTCAAAACTCTTTCACGCTCGTTTTCCATAGACGAGACTAGCGACCTCCTCTCTGTCTACTATATAGTCAATAGTATCATGAGTGGTTTTCGACATGGTAGAAAGAGGTTTTGAGTTTGACGAAAGAAAAGAGGATGGCGAGAGGAAGGTTTTCTATCTCTTTGAAGATTTGAAATTTAAAAATAAGAAAGCACGAGGAAGGCAACGAAGCAACAAAGTTTAAATAGAAGTGAATGAAGCAGTGATGTCGGGGACGCAGCATCCCTCGAATCCTGAAAACTGGCGTAACGTAGCCGGATTATCTTGAGAAACGCAACACTTTCTGCACGCCACGTCACTTGTGAATTTAATGAGAGGATTTCCACCAAGATTCTAGTAATAATAATGGAGGGAAAATTTCCCAATAAAAACGAAGTCTGGCACAAACCTCAACACAATCACTAGTGTTCAAGTCAGAGGGGACTTCAGTTAGTAGCCAAAACTGGCTAGGGACTAAAGGGAAATTTTACACTCCCCTAGCCTGGGTTCGAAATCGAGATTACCTACCTTGAAATCGAATTTCCCGGGGTCGAGCTATTGGGCAATCCAGTAAGAAGCAAGGAAAAGTCATCGTGCCCTGGGAACACCCTAGGTGAAGTTCGACATGATCAGATCGAGCTCCATATAGCGAAATAAGGACCCAGGGCAAGGCCAGTATAGGACGTCCCAGACTGCCCGAGGTTGAAATCACCTCGTAACCTCCTTAGAAGCCCGTCATCCTCGCTAGACACAGGGAGAGATCCGTGAGGCGTTAAACTCATACTATAGTATCGCTCCATCTCGCCAAGGGAAGAAACAAAATTATCTGTGCAGGTGGAGAGAAGCCCACATAAGCCCTATCATCACTAATAGGCTCCAACATGATCATTCCAAGTTCCAAAAGAGACCTATAAAGGTCATACCAAGGTCCTGGTACCAAGACCAGAATATAAGCATACCTCACTCTTTGAGGAAGCGAACGCCATATTCAAGGACCTCCATAACGCGTCAGACCATAAAGGCACACAAGATCATATCTACACTCCAACAAACGCTAAATCACCGTGCATGTGCAGGGTAAGTAATTGAGTCCAAATAAGGAACAAATTTATCTCCACCCACAATACTCTCGAGTCCGTTATTAATCAAAGTCAATGACATTTAAAATAAAGGATCTCGCCCGATAATGAGGGATTGGATTCGGAGAATAATGGCGGGAGAACCATGAGTTTAACCTAATTTTACTGTGTATAAATAGGCCCAGTCATGCACAGGAAAAGATAGGCAAAAAAAGAAAGAGGAGATTGTTTTGACTTGGCCTAAATTCTATGATCAGAACACGGCCACTATATCTATCTACTTCTCGATAGGCATGAAGTTACCACCCCACTGTACCCCAGATAGATTGAGAGTATTTGAGTGATTTTTGTATACGCCATATGTTTCGTCAATAAAGCAACTCTAATTCCCTTTACATGTCCTATTTGCACTTATCTTGACATTCACCTTCACACTTATCATCATACGAATAAACTAGGCATCAAAGGTACCACCCTGACTACTGCCTCCGTTAGTCTCGAGGGTGCTAACCGAAATTCCTCACCTCAAGCGAATTTTTAGTTAACAGAAGCCATCAGGGAAAGGCTGCCACCTAAACAAGATGCAACAAACTACCCCAAGACCTTGTCATGCAAATCAGAGCTCGGTTGATGTAGAGGGCGAATAGGAGGAACCTCTTTAACACCAGCCTCGAGGTCCTCCTAAGCTCGAGGAAACAGGGACGTGGATGGAGTGATAGAAACATACGGTAAGTTAATTGTGAGGAAGCCAAAAGTAGTAGCGGGGGCAACTAAAGAAAAAGCAGAAATAATTGCATCAGCATCATGAGAAACGTTGGTCCGCTTGCTCGTATTCTGGTAGCCCACGATGCGAGGAGCACCATCTTGAACCTAGGCTGGGAAGGGGATGGAGCAAGAGCAGGTGAAACCTCAACTGGAATAGTTGACCCTCTTTCTCTGAGACAGCCAAAAGGGACTCCCCGGGTCAATATGGTAGGAGGTAGGGGGGAGGGGGGTACGGGCTTACTGGGTTTCACGGGAAGCTGGAGAAACAACAAAAACTGTTTAAAAAAAGAAGAAGAAAGGTGTCAGAACCAAGCTAACCAATGAAACAGAGCGAGATGGCTCAGCATTGTTTTACTTACAAAGAGTAGCAATAGAGATTTGCAGGTATAGATTCACCCTGCGAGGATCGAAGGAATCAACGGTAGGAAACTTCAAGTTCAAATAATTTCTAGTGAGGATGGCCTTCAAGATTGTTTCAGACTCAGCGGGTAAAAAATCCCTGTCCTATGAAGGTTTGTCACCAAAAGCTGTGGGAACCTTAAACTCATGCCCGTTGATGAAGATCGAGCTTCCCCACTCATCCCTTGCTAGAATCCGTTCCTCTTTCTAGGCGGGGTCATTCTTGGAAGCACCAGAAACTATGAAATTGAGTTTGTTCTTAGCTTTCACTTAAAACTGACCTCGGGGGGAACCATTTAGGCTTCCAATCTGGAAGAGGTTGGCCAATTCCAGTGCTCTGAGCTCCCTGGGAACTTTCTCAGCTCACACTGTTCCTTCAACAGTACAAGAAACCCTATTAGATGCCTCTAGAAGACGGACGTCAACTGGAGAGGAGCTAGCTATAGGGCATTGAGAGCTTGTCGGAGGGAGAGTGAAGGGGAAGTCTTACCCCATTCTAGAGAGCCATAACGTGAATTGGAAGCACGCCTTTAGGAGGATTGAAGACATCATAATTCTTACTGGGTACGGAGATGGAAACGCTGTCAGGGATGCCATACTTGGACCTCAGGCGATCATTCGACTTCGGGTTCGTGGTAGAATCCTGGATGACCCTGAAGTCGTAGGGAAGAAGCCTCTTTAGAGGAGGATCAACAACTGCAACTTGACTCTTCCCAGCAGCAGCATCCTTGGGTTCCTTATCAGACTCTTCGTCCACCAAGTTCAAAGGGTTATCTGGTCTACTAGAGAACCCGGTCCCAGTAGCCACGTTCCTATTCGACCGACGACGTCACCGGTTAGAAGGAGAGTCATCACTGTCGAAGTTCTTTCACGCTCTTTTCCCGAGGGTGAGGCTATGGAATCTACAGTATCACGGCTGGTTTTCAACATGGTGGAGAAAGTTTTCGAGTTAGACGAAAGAAAAGGTGAAGACGCGGCTCGAGAATGTAGCGAGGGAAAGATTTTTTCTTTTGAAAATTTGAAAATTGAAAAAAAGAAATCGCGAGGAAGACAACGAAACAACCTGGTGTAGATAGAGGTGAATGGAGCAGTGAAGAAATCTTTGACAGAGATTGCCTCGAATCTCGAGAGCTGGTGTAACACAACCGGATTATTTTAAGAAACACAACGATCTATGCTCGCTAGGTCACTCATGCTTTTAATGAGAGGATTTCCACCAAGATTTTGGTAACAACAGTGGAGGGAAAATTTCCCAATTAAATTGGAAAGTCTGACTCCAACCCCAACTCAACCACCGGTGTTCAAGTTAGAGGGGACTTCTGTTAATAGCCAAATTTGGTTAGGGACCAAAGGAAAATTTTTCACTCTCCTAGCCAAGGTCCAAATCTGTGATTACTTAGCATTGTACCGCGGTTCCCGGGGTTGAGCTTTTTGGTGAGCCTACAAAAGCGAGGAGATGTTGTCGTGCCCTGGGAATACCCCGAGTGAAGATTGACACGATCAGATCGAGCTTTTTACACCGAAATAAAAACCCAGGGCAAGACCGATACATAACGACCTAGGCTCCCCGAGGTTGAAATCACCTCGCAACCTCCCCAAAAGCCCACCATCCTCTCTAGGCACAGAGAGAGACCTATAAAGCATCAAGCTAGTACTACAGTATTGTTTTCTCTCACCGAGAGAAGAAGCAAATCTATTCAGGCAGGTAGGAGGAAGCTCGAAAAAGCACCGTCATCACTAAAGGGCACAAGCGTGGTCATTTCAAGCTCCAAAAGGGATCTAGAGAGGTCAGATTGAGCTTCTAATATCAAGACAAGAGCTTGGATCAACCTCGCCCTTAGAGACAGTGAACGCCATATTCGGTGACCTCTATGACTCATTTCACCAGAGTAATATACAGAATCACCTTTACTCTCTAAATTACATTGAAGTACTGCGTACATGTAGGGCAAGGGATCGAGTCCATAGAGGAAACAAACTTATCTCTTTCTCTGATATTCTCGATTTCGTCACTAAGCCAAAGTCAATGACATTTAAACAAAATATCCCGCATGATAAAGAGGGATTTGATTAAGAGATTCAAGGTGGGAGAATAACGAGTTTAACCTATTCAGATTGCGTATAAATAAGCCAAAGCATGAAAAAGAAGGGGGAGGGGACGACAATTAAAAGAAAAGAGAAAAGGAAGAAGAGAGTTAACTTAGGTCTAAATTCTATTTATCCAACATGGGCACCTTCGTTATCTATTTCTCGACAAGCACGAAGCTACCACCCTATTGTACCCTAGAAAGACTAAGAGCATTTGAGAGATTTATATACGATGCACGTGATTTATAACAAAGCATTTTTATTTCTCTTTCACATCATGTTAGCATTTTCTTAAGTATCCACATCGCCTGATAACTAGGTACTGAAGGTACCATCCCTGACCTCCACCTCCGAGGTAGTAGTCTCGAGAGTGCTAACCGGAATTCCTTACCCCGAGCAAATCTTCAAATAACATAATTATTTTTTTAGATAGCGACATGCTAAGATCAACGATTCTGTTATAATTTAGTCTTTAATTACATTTTGTTAATAGCCAAATTGGCTAGTGACCAAAGGGAAATTTTCCAGTCTCCTAGCCCGAGTATAAGCCCGAGATTATCCACCATGGAACCCCAAGGCCTGGGATCGAGCCGTAAGGGCTACCCCGTATAAGCGAGGAAAGGTCATCGAGCTCTGTAAGCACCCAATATGGAGCCTGACATGATCGAATTGTGCTTCTTACACCAAAGCAGGAATTTAGGGAAAGCTCGATGCGTGACGATCCAAGCTCCCTGAGGTCAAAAACACCTCATAACCTCCCCAGAAGCCTGCCATCCTCTCAAGATATAAAATGAACCTATAAAGATATCGAGCTCGTGCTATAACACTGGTCAACTTCTCCAAAGAAATAAGCAAATCCACCTAGGTAGATAGAGGAAGCACAGAGGAGCCTTGCCATCACTTAAGGGCGTTAACAGTGTTATTTCAAGCTAAAAAAAGGATCTGAAAAGGTCAGATTGAGCCCTAACATCAGAGGGGACTTCTGTTAGTAGCCAAATTTGGCTAGAACCAAAGGGAAGGGTCATGTATAAGCGAGGAAGGGTCATCGAGCTCTAAAAGTACCCAAGGTGGAGCCCGACACGATCGGGTTGAGCTTTTTACATCGAAGCAGGAATTCAGGAAAAGTTCGATACGTGACGATCCAGACTCTCTGAGGTCAAAACCATCTCATAACCTCCTTAGAAGCCCGCCATCCTTTCCAGACGTATAAAGTAACCTATAAAGATATCGAGCTCATGCTATGACATTGTTCCAGTTTAACAAAGAAAAAAGCAAATCCGCCTAGGTAGATAAGAGGAAGCACGGATGAGCCCTGCCATCACTTACGAGAGTTAACAGTGTCATTTTAAGCTCAAAAAGAGACATGAAAAGGTCAGATCGAGCCCCTAACATTAAGACCAGGGTCTGGATCTACCTCATTCTACGAATCAGTGAACACCATACTCGACGAGCTCCATCAGGCATCACGCCATGAAGGCACACTGGATCATATCTACACTTTAACGAACATTGAAACACTGCATACATGTATGGCAAGAGATTGAGTCCAAAGAGGAAACAAACTTATCTCTACCTAAGATATTCTCGAATCCGTTATTAATCTATCGGAAGAAAGAGATCGACAATTGATAGAAAAAGAGGGAGAGAGAGGAAGAGTCTACTCCGACCTAAATTCTGACTTCAGAACACGACAATTGATGTATTCTACTATTCGACAGGCACGAGGTTGCCACCCTTCTGTACTCTAGTGAGGTTGAGAACATTTGAGAGATTTTTGTACGACATACGTGATTTATAATAAAGTGCTATATTCCCATTCTCATTGTATTCACATTTAAACACCCATTTTTGTTTAAGCAATCCAGGTACCAAAGGTACCAATCCCTGGCATCCACCTCTATGGTAGTGGTCTCGAGGGTGTTAACTTAAATTCCTCACCTCAAGCGATTTTTCCGTTAACATTTTATGGCGCCGTCTGTGGGAACAATCCACACCCAGTTAATCAGATCATTAGTTACGTGTTTGTTATTTTACAGAAGCTATGAGGCTCCACTCCTCCCAAGGACAGCCTGAGGTTTCGGAATAACCTTCGGCTGCATCAACATAAAAGGCCTCGAGGAAATGAAGAAAATCCGAGCATTACAGCCAAGTTCCGGTTCAGCCAACTGCTGTATAGGCTTTTGGCCCTCGTACGATAAGTCAGGCCGCACTCTACCAACAAGCGGTGACCTTCGTGGAAAACGTCCGCCTTCGTCTGCTCGCAGAGGGCATCACGGTTCAACCAGTAAAATCCATACACTAAGGGAGAACTGAGCAGGTCAAGAACTAGGTAACCCATCTTCGATCGATTGAGGCCTCCTCAGCCAGAGTCAGCTTACGATATGGTCAGGCTTTAACCTTCGATCAGGGATAGGCTAGGGCAAATACCCCTAATTCATAGTAGGCCATCACATTACCATCCTAGGCAAGTTAAATCTGCCGTGATGCCTTGCCCCGAGGGCAACGAGAGGATCCTCACTCAACGGCCACAAAGAGGGAAGCCCAGGCTAGAGAGAAAGGTAGCCAACAAAACCCCTGGGCATATCGTGTTAATAGAGAAGACATGGTGGAAGTCACCGGCTCATCGGAGGGATTCGATGGCGAGGAATCTGAGGTTAACTTTAAGAACCCCGAGAATAAGTGCCTGAGAGATCAGTTGGAAAAGCTACAGTAGGAGATCCAACAGATAAAGAAGGGAAAGCACAAGGAGGACAAGAAGGATCCTTTGAGCGAGATGAATGCTCCCTTCACCAGAAGGATCCAGGAGACGGAGCTCTTGCCAAAATTTAAGATAAGGAGAGATAAGTTCTCCGTAACAGAAGACCCCTTGAGCCACTTAGAGAGCTTCGTATAGCAAATAGAAGTCCAGAATACCACTAGGGCTGGCATATGCCGGATGTTCCCAACCACCCTGACTGACTACACAAAGGCTTGGTTCAGGAAGCTGTCTGCTGGTAGCGTGGAATCTTCCATAAAACTATCAACAGATTTCTGCTTACAGTTCTAATGGGTCAAACTGCGTCTAAAAGATCCTAAACACCTACAGTTTGTGATCTATGAGCGAGGTGAGACACTCCGGTGGAACCTATGGGGGGGTAAGCTTTTTTTATCCTTTTCCAAATGACCTCTAGAGATCTATCAGGAGGCCTATGATCGGGCTCTAGAGCAAGTCAAAATCGACCAACAACTTAGGGTTAAGATGGAGCACGACGATATGAGAACGGCGAAGCACTAGAAGAAGGAAGCTCCCAAACTTGAGCCAGCTTAGAAACACCAGAACAAATCTCCTAATAGGTCAACATACCACTTCCTCGATTCTCAACCCAAGCAAGAAATGTATCCAGCAAGGCGAACACCTCTGTGAGTTTCGCTTCCTCCCAAAACAGTAGCCCTGTAACGCGAGATGAGAGAGGGTATGATCATTACACCCAAAATGTATTTCTTGAAACAATCTATCTCTCCATTCGGGATAAGGTGCTACTACAGAAGCCCGCACCCATAAAAGCCCTAGTTGATAGAAGGAACCGATACAAGTACTATGACTTCCATGAAGACGTGGGTCACAATAATTCAGAGTGCTATAACATACGTAACTAGATTGAGGCTTTGATAAGGAGAGGATGTTTGATAGAGATCTTGCAACAGGCTAGGGACAACATTCATACTGGAAGGGAAGTACAAGCCGAGATACGTGAGCATGCCGAGAAGAGAAAGAGGGAGAAAACAGATCTGATGCAACAGATCCAGATGATACATACCATTAGTGGAGGTCCCACTCTTACTGGCACCTCCAATAATTCTAGAAAAAACCATGCAAGGAAGATTCCCCGTTTAGATGAAGGTCGGGGTATCTTCAAAGTCGACCAAAGTCCGACTAGTCCGTCCCAATCAGCACATATTATTTTTACTGAGACAAATGTTTACAACACCTTTTAGCCTCATGATGATCCATGGTGATCACGATACAGATTGCCAATTGCATGGTCCACCACGTGCTCGTTGACACTGGTAGTAGTGTAGATATCCTCTTCAAAGACACCTAGGAGAAGCTGAATTTGAACCAGTGGTGTTACAATAGTTGCACAACCCCGCTATATGGAATCAACGGGGATTCGATCATACCAGTAGGATCAAACATCCTTCCATTGATCGCTGGAACCGTACCTCTCCAATTAAATGTTATGACAGATTTTTTTATGGTTGACACCCCATCGGCCAACAACGCCATATTAGGGAGACCGTTCATATCCACTTTGAAGAAAGTCCTATATGTCTACCACAATGTCTTGAAGTTTCTGACGGGGAACAAGGTGGGAGAGGTACGTGGGGACCAACATGCGGTTAGGAAATGCTATGCGATGTCTACCAACCCAACAACTTTGGCAAAACAATTCGTACAAGTTCTAACAATCCAAGGTTTTGAAGCACCAGGGATGACCTCGAAAGATACAGAGCCTACAGATCATCTAGAGGATGACCTCATGATGCCGGATGAGGAAGAATGGGACATGGAATGGGCTAGCGGGCACCTTGTGGACAAACAAGAGGAGATACCCATCAAAAGTGACGATCCCTCCAAGGTCGTCAAGTACGAAGCTACCCTCGAGTCTAAAGTGAATGAAGGATTGATCGGGCTTGCCCGAGAATTTAACGACATCTTCTCTTAGAGCCATGATGAAATGGTCGGGATCCCAAATCTTATTGGCCGCTCACCGATATGCAGTGGATCCGACCTTCAAGTTTGTAAAGCAGAAAAGTCGTCACTTTAACGCTAAAAGAAATGCTACAGTCCAAGAGGAAGAGGACAATTCGATTAGAGTAGGCTTCATCAGATATGCGTGCTACCCCGAATCGATCGCCAACGTGTTCATAGTTATGAAGGCGAATGGGAAGTGGCATGTGTGCGTCGACTACACAGACCTCAAACAGTTATGTCCAAAAGATAACTTTCCTCTACCAAAGATCGATCAGTTGGTCGACTCTATGTCTGGGAACAAGCTGATGCATTGTCGGGGTACAACCTGATTAAGATGCTTCCAGCATATCAGGATTAGACCAGTTTCATTACCGGACAGGGACTGTACTGCTACAAGGTGATACCGTTTGGTCTTAAGAATACGGGCAATATAAAAATGACCAGTTAACCGATTGTTCAGGCCTAAAATTCGGAGGTTGGTGGAAATATACATCGATGACATGATCACAAAATCACCAACCGTAGAAGTGAACTAGGACGACCTTCACAGAACTTTCCTAATCCTAAGGAAAAATTAGATGTGATTGAACCCCTCCAAATGTGCTTTCGGGGTAACTGTAGGGAAGTTTCTAGGCTTCATGGTTCATGAGAGAGGCATAGAGGCTAACCCCAAAAAGATCAAGGCTATCTTGGACCTAGAATCCCCCACATCACTTAAACAGGTACAAGTCTTGACCAGGCAGGTAGCAACGCTCAACTGATTCATTTCTTGCTCCACCGATAAATTCCTCTCTTTCTTCAATTCTATCAAGTAGGGAAGACACGTGAAGTGGGACTAGGAGAGGGAGCAAGCTTTTCAAGCTCTGAAGAGATATTTGATGAATCCTCCATTACTAGTCAAGCCAACTTCTGGAGAGAAGCTGTAAATTTACTTTGCTATTTCAGAAGCTACAGTAAGTGGAGCTTTGATCAAGGTATGTGGAGACAAGGTCTAATAATCTGTCTACTACGTGAGTCATGCTCTAACCAAACCAGAGAAAAATTATACTCTCCAGGAGAAGCTTGCCTATGCTCTAGTGACCTCGGTGAGAGAGCTCCGTCTCGACTTTCAAGCTTACTCAATAGCAGTGGTGACAGACGAGCCTCTTTAATAATTTTTAAGGAGGCCGGATGTATCTGGAAGGTTAGTTTTGTATGCCCTGGAGCTTAACCAGTTTGATTTGAATTATAAACCCAGAACCGTAGTTAAAGCCTAGGCTTTGGCGGACTTCGTGGCAGAATTCTCAGCGCTTCCAGGCCAAGCGACCCCCTGCAATGTCGAGTTTTGCTTCTGAGAAGATTCCAGAGTTTGACAGCTGGCCAGAGGATTACAAGTCCTGGATCCTTTACATAGATGGAGCATTTGGGCAAGCTGGGGGAGGAACTGGCATAGTTCTAATTGACCCAAAGGGGAATGAATGTTGTAACTATTATATATTCAATTTTAAGGCCACTAACAATGAGGTGGAGTATGAAGCCCTCTTAGCCGGGATTAAGGCAGCCATCAAGCTCGGGGTCGACTACCTGCAAGTCAAGATTGACTCATTACTCGTAGTCAATCAGGTTTTTGGGGTTTACCAGGTAAAAGGGGATAACATGGTCTCCTACTTGAAGATTGTTTAACTACTTAAGAATAAATTTAAGGGATTCAGAATCTAGCAGGTGCCTTGCCAACAGAATCATCGAGCATATGTCCTAGTTAAGATAGCTACGAATGGATGCCAAGCCTTACCATGGGGAGTTCTCCTCCAAGTGATCTCCCAACCAAGCATTGCAACGGGCAAGGAAATTTGCCCCCTAAATCGTCAGCCTTGCTGGATGGATCCAATAGTGGCTTTATTAGGTTTTAGATTGTGTTGACATTAATTCCATATCAAAATGATGTTTACTTGTATTATTTAGTTGTTTAGATTCATGATGTTTTCAAGCTTCAAAGAAGAAGGAACAACTAGGCAAAGCAAGTTTAAAGTCTTCAAAGAGAAAGAATGCAATATGGTTCTACAAAGGTATACTAAGACCTTATCTTTCTCTTACAAGGCTTAGGCACACACACACAATTCATACATCTGTGTCCCTGCATAGTTATGCACCTTTATAGGCACACGCACACACAATTCATACTTTTGTGTCCCTGCATCGTTGTGCACCATTATAGGCACACACATACAATTCTTTCATATGTGTCGCTACATCGTTGTGCACCATGTATAACATAATCACACACTTAAAGATGAATGCTCATGCATTGGTATAAAAAATAACATGTTTTGGAAAATGCATGATTGGAGAGTATCTCTATGTAGTTTGCATTCTAGTGTGAACTGTCTTTGTATGTGTATATGTTTGTATAAAATGGATATTGAACTTTAATTTAGTCTTAAATCATTCTTGATTGAGTTTTGGTCATTTCGGTTACTCATACTATTGATTTCAAGTTCTAAGTCAAAAGATACTACACTTTCAACTCATGTTGCATACGTTGTCTTCATCTTTATATATTGAGTCAAATTATTATTTTCTAGGTTGAGTATCCTATATGTCCATGTCCGTGGGAGAGTTACTGTTTGTAATCTATAAACGGATTCAAATTTTGAGATCGGAGGCCGGAGAACGGTAGAAGAACGCTAGAGGAGTGCAAGGGAGTTGCACCATGGCCAAAGGCCATCAATTGGTGCAAGCCCGAGATGGCGCGTTGCCATCTCGGCTGTAACTCCTTGCTGCCCCGAGATGCCCATGCACCATCTCGGGGAAGCATTGTCAAAGGAGGGCATTTTGGTCTTTTTGCTTCATTCTTTCCCCTCTCCTTTATATTTCCCTTCCCTCTCACATATCATTCGAAGAAGAAATTTAAAAACTTGAGTGCATAATTTTTCTCTCTACATTTTCTCACCTTCCAAACACCATAAGTTCTTCATTTGAACTCTGATTTGAGTTATTCAAAGTTGAGAGTGTTTTTCTATTCATCCTCCATCTTTTCTATGAATGTTTGAGTGAGTTTAATTCCTTTTTTTGGAGTCTAAACTCACAAAAACGGGATTGCACCAAAATCAACTAAGGTATTGATTTTCTCTCAAAGTTTTCTTTTAAAACTTGGTCAATTGCCTTGCGTTTTCTTCTTCAACATATATATGTGTCTTGTGATTGTTTTGATTTATGTTTTGAAATCTCACATGTTGAGTTAGGTTTTGATTTTGCCTATGTTTTCACATGTTTGGGATTGTATTGTGCTAGCTTTGATTCTAGGACTATTTGATGATCTTTGATTGATTGATTTTGTGAAAAATAGTTCCTCACATGTATAAGGCTCTTTTTGGCCGATTTCTCACAATGATACATGTGCTTATGTTCTTTTGAGCTATTCATGTGTTTTGTTGAATCTATGAATAGGAATATGCTCTAGAACTTTAGCTTTAATCTAAATGACTTTGTCATATGATTTTAGCATGTTTTTGGTTTATGAGATTTAAACTTGATTATGTGTTAATTGAACATATCTTGTGATTCAAGTTTTAGATCTATGCATGTATCTAGGTTGTAATTAATGTTGAACATATCTTACATGATCTAGATGGATTAAACATGCATGATTGACAAAACTACATTTGATTTGTGCATTCATGCTCATGTCTAGTATTTTCCATAGGATGAGTTGATCGTAACATTCTATGTTGCGTGCTTGTTTGCATTTTGCATTCATGATCACCTAGATGCCTTGTGAGAAGGAAGTCTTGACAATAGGTGTGAGACCTATGTTGTTGAGCAAGAAAGTCTTGGCAAGAGGTGGGAGACCTCAGATTGTCATGCAAGGAAGTCTTGACTAGAGTCGGGAGGACTCAGATAGTTAAGCAAGAAGTCTTGCCTTGGGTAATGAGGATCCAGAAGGGTGAGCGAGGAAGTTTTGACTAGAGTCGGGAGGACTGGATAGTTGAGCAAGAAGTCTTGCCTAGGGTCGTGAGGATCCGGAAGGGTGAGCGATGAAGTCTTGACAAGAGGTTTGAGGCCTCAGATTGTTGAGCAAGAGGGCGACATCTTCATGAGTAGGATAAGAGGGTAGTTTCTTGGTGAAGAGGTCACTTAAGAGATTGTACTTGTCTTATCTACTAGTAGATTTTGTTTGCCGGTGGTTGCTAACCTGTGGATGTTTCCTCTTCGGAGGTTTACCACGTTATATCTTGTGTCAACTTTTCTCTATCTCTATCTCTCTTATATTTGTATTTGTTATTTATGTAAGTTGACTTCCTTTCTATAATATAGATTATTTATGTGTTTTATATATTGATTAAGTGTTTTTAATTGATATATATATATATATATATATATATATATATATATATATATATTGTGATACAAGCAATCTAAAGGGACAAACTTTTGTTTGTTTATAAAGGAGTCGAAAAAGGTATCTAACCTATTCACCCCCCTCCTCTAGGTTAGTTTTGAGCATTTAACCGTGTTTGTATTTTCAGGCTTATCTCCAAGAAGTAAAGCTTCCCGAGAAGCCTAATCAATCCCAAAGAATTAAGCGGCTCTCAATCCGATATTGCTTGGTAGACGGATACCTCTACATGAGGGGCATGTTTTTTCCTTTGCTCCGGTGTTTGCATCCCGATGATGCTGTTCATTCTTGGGACTGCGGGAACCATATTGGTAGGGAATCTCTAGCATATCAGGTGCTCTGCATAGGGTATTACTGGCCAACTATTCATCAAGACGCGAATAGCTTTATACAATCTTGTAAACTATGCCAAAAGACCTCGAACTTGAATCACCTCCCTCCAGAGCGGTTGTCATCTATTAGCTCGCCTTACCCCTTTACGATGTGGGGGGTTGACCAAATCGGACCGTTTCCCACCGCTCCTGGGTAAGCCAAGCATGCTTTTGTGGCAGTTGACAATTTTACAAGATGGGTGTATGCCGAACCTCTCTCTCAGATGTCAGAAGAGAATATGTCGAGGTTCATAAAAAAAATATGGTTTGTACATTTGGAACCCATCTCAACATTGTAGCCGACCTCAGGTTCGCTTCAGTAGCCCACCCTCAGACTAATGGGCTGTTAGAATCCACTAACCAGACTCTCAAAAAGCTGTTGAATAAGAAAGTATAGTAGAGAAAAGGTAGATGGGATGAAGAGCTTCCTGAGGTTCTCTAGGTTTACCGGACTATAAAGAGAACAACTGCAAGACAGACACCCAACTCCCTAACCTTCATGGTTGATGTAGTTCTTCCCATCGAGCACAAACTAACCTCCTTCAGAGTGTAACAATTTGAACATGGAAGGAACGAGGTCAAGCTCTGAGCTAATCTAGATCTCTTGGAAGAGAAACAAGACTGGGTCGCTGAGAAAGTGGTGATTTACCAGAGCAAGATCACTAGGTACTTCAACAGAAAGTTTAGAGCCTGAAACTTTAAGGAAGTGGATCTAGTTCTCAATAAAGTGACCTTGAATACCAGGAAGATGTAAGATGGGGTCCTAGGAACCAACAGGGAAGGGCCATAATTGGTGAAGGTAGTGGTTCGAAATGGGGCATACAAGCTCGAAGATATGGATGATCGACCCATCGATCATACCTGGAATACAGATCACTTGCGGAGGTTTTATCCCTAAGCAGGGGACTTGTTGAGCAGACTACATCCATTTAAATTCCCAATAACAATGTACTACTTTTTAATCATCAGCAAAGTCTATTGTTTCTCCATCTATGATTTTGTTCTCCACAAGTTGTAAAATTCTCCATATTCGACTAGGTTCTCCTTGGATAAATTCGATATAACCGCCTCGAGACTAGGGGTTAGTCGGGGAAGCCCACTCGCTACCCCTGATGCCATAGCCAGGTACCACCTCCCGCTATGAAGGGTCTGAGTGTAAGAGTATAGTTGCCATCCATATCTCAAGACCAGAGACTAGTTGGGGAAGCCCCCTCACTACCCCTGAGACATTGGTCGGGCTACCACCACCAAGAAGGGTCTGAGTGTAAGAGCGTAGCTACCATCCAGATCTTGAGACCATGAAATAACTAGATAGCCCTCCTGATGCCTTGGTTGGGCTACCACCCCCAAGAAGAGTTTAAGTGTAAGAGCATAGTTGCCATTCATATCTCGAGACCAGGAAATAGCTAGAAATCCTTCCTGATGCCTTGGTTAGTATACCACCCCCAATAAGGGTTTGAGTGTAAGAGCATAGCTGCAATCCAGATCTCAAGACTAGGAAATAGCTAGAAAGCCCTCATGATGTCTTGGTTAGGTTGTAACCCCTAAGAAAGGTCCAAATGAGAACAACAATTTGGTCTGTGGAATCGGGGCCGATATGATAGGATACATCCCTGAATATTGGGAGAAGAGGTATCTACGTTATTATCATACCGCCCTCACCTGAATGTTAAGAATCTGATTACTACTAAACGTTGGTCTTTCAAAAATATGCAAACCTCTCATATCGCCAAGTTAAAGTTTGAACGAAGGATCAACGATGCGGGGTACAATGCAAGGGACTCTTCCCCAAAGGCAGAAATTCATGTTAAGTGCTGAAGATCAGAGTTGGATGACCACCCAACTAACGTGTTTACATTTAATGGATTCAGCGTTTTTTTTTACCAAATTTAATTAAGTCAAGGTTATTTTGGAGGTCGTATCATGGTCGAGGTCAGGAGTGAAGCATGAAGATATCAGCTTAGTCAAAATGCATGGTTAAAGTCAATTAAAGCAAGAATTAAAGAAACCCTAAGAAATTTTTCAATAATAATAAGGGATCCTATCCCATTGTAAGACTACAATCACCCAGCAGGGAGCCCAACCCTTGGTTTCAGGCTAAAAAAAATAGAAAATGAAAAAAAGCCGACTAAACTTAGCTTGAAGAAAACGGGGTGCCCACCCACCTTTCCGGGCAGTCAAAGCAAGTCAAGAGTAGGTTGCATCAAGCTCCAGTGGTTTCCTCTCGGTGCTCATCCTCTTTAATGATCCTCACCTCTTTCCGGTGGTTGCACTCCTTGGATGTCCTTGTCTGCTACCCCTTCCTCCAGAGGTTCCTCAATTGCCTGCTGCTCAGCTAGGTACTGTTCCAGAACCTCATTAACCACCACTATAATCTTAGGAGGGGTGACCGTATCAAGAAGGGTAGCTATTGACTCCATCCTTTTCTGTTCAACCTCTAACTCTGCTCTAGAGGGCTCTTCAAGGCGGTCTTAGATCTTCTCTCGATTTTCTGGGTCAATATCCCTAGACTTCGTAGGCAGAACCCCACTTGAGGTTACTCTGGACTTGAGATGGGAAAGATGAGAGGGGGAAGGGAAGGATCTGTCACGACAGGTTGCTTCCTAGCTCCAGCCAGGCTAGAAGGAACTGCTCTATCACCATCAGGACGGGACATCTCTGTAACCCTGGTTATAATCTCCTCTCTATCCCAATTGCTGATTGTGGATAAGTTGAAGAGAAGAGGAAGAGCTTCTATGACTTTGAAGGAGGCATAAAAATACCCGTCGCTGAAGGAAGCATCCACCTTGGCCTGCAACTTTGACACATGGGCATGAAAACCACCCTGGTTTTCGACATCTAACATTTTGGCTTATGCTTTCCAAGAATCCCTTCGCTTAACCTGGCATTCAGATCGGAGGGTTTCATGGTCATGGGACCGCTTCAGCCTCTCATAGTCATAATGTAGCGTGGCTAGCTTAACCTCCGTTCCCTTTTGACTGAAGGTCATTTCCTGTACTAGAGTCTGAGCTTGCGTGAGTAGCCTCATGGCCTTTAAGCTTCGGCCTCAGCTTTTGTAGCCCGATCAAGGAGATAGACAACCTGATGACCCATGGCAACGTTGAATTTAAAGGCCTACAGGATGCAGAGCCACAATTGGAAACTGATCGAGCTAGCAAACCACCAATAAATAAATAAGAAGATAGTTACCTCGGTAAGCAAGATGTCGACATGCATTAAAGTTATCCTGGAGAGCCCACCAACAGGGCAAGATGTGACAAACAGCTTCAAGACCTCATCTTACCATATCGAGCCCGTTTGATTCAGGGGGTGGGCGGGATGAACTCCTGAAGCGTCAGCTTCTAGGCCCTTCGAAGCTCGATGAGCGTAGGTGAAGAGGCAGAGAAACTTGGTAGGTTAACTGGAGGGGCAACAGTAGTAGTGGTGGCAACAGAAGGATCTGAAGAGGCAGAGGTGGTTGTATATATAACTTGGGAAACAGAGTTTCCCCTGTTGAGCGCCCTGGAAGCCTGCAACACAAGAATGAGAGACCCCATATAGAACAGTAAGCCCCTCTTTCTCCACGGCAACCAAAAGAGCTTCATTGGATAGTCTAGCATGAGCAGGAGGGGTACGAGCTTACTGGGCTTCCCGAGGAACTGGAGCAAAAACAAAAAATATTAAAAAAAATAGAAAAGGGAAGACATCAGAACTGAGCTAGTCAACAAAACAAAACATAACAAAACATGATGGCTCAGTATTACTTACGAGGCGTAGTATCAGAAATTCACAGATAGTGATTTACTCTACGAGAATCAAAGGAGTCGGCAGTTGGGAACTTTAGGTTTAATTAGTTCCTAGCGAGGATGACCCACAATACAACCTAAGACTCAGCGGGCAAGGAATCCCGGTCCCACTATGGTTTATCATTGAAGGTTGTGGGGACTGTGAACTCGTGCCCACCGATGAAGATTGAGCTTTCCCAATCATACCCCACTAGAATCTACTCCTCCTTCCAAGCAGGGTCTTTCTTTAAAGTACCGGGAATGATGAAATTGAGCTTGTTCTTAGCTTTCCCATAGAACTGACCTCAGGGAGCTCCGAACATGCTTCCAATCTGAAAGAGGTAAGCCAGTTCCTCTGCCCCGGGCTCCATAGTGACCTTGCTCAGCTCACATTGTTCCCTCCACAGCACGAGAAAGCCAATCAAGTGCCTTTAGAAGCCAGATGCCAACTAGAGGGGAGCCAGCTGTAGAGCGTTGAGAGCCCGTCAAAAGGTAGGATGAAGATGAAGCCTTACTCCATTCTCGAGGGCCGCTACATGAGTTGGAAGCATGTCTTTTGAAGGATTGAAGACATCATAATTTTTGTGAGGAACTAAGATGGAGATGTTTTCGGGGATACCATACTTGGACCTCAGATGGGTGATCGAGTTCGGATCAGCAGTAGAGTCTGGAATGACTATGAAGTTATAGAGAGGAAGCCTCTCCAAAGGAGGACCATCGACTGTGTCTTGATCCTTCCAAGCAGAGCCGTCCCTATTTTCCCAATCAGAATCTTCATCGACCAAGCTCAAAGGGTTATATGGTCTATTAAAAAACCCAGTCCCGATAGCTTCATTCTTGTTCGACTAGTAACGCTGCTAGCTAGGAGGAGAGTCATCGCTGTCGAGGTTCTTACTTGCCCACATTCAATGGGTAAGGCTGGACACTTTCTCACAGTCTACGATGGAGTCAACGGAGTCACGGCTAAATTTCAACATGTTAAGGGAAGGTTTGGAGGCAGATAAAAAGAAAGACGGAGGCGTTGCTCAAGAAGGTAGCGAAAGAAAGGGTTTTTGAAAATTTGAAATTTAAAAGAAAGCGTGAGGAAGACGGTGAATCAGTTGGATATAAATAAAAGTGAATGTAGCAGTGACATCTACGAATTCTTAAGTGGGATTGCCTCGAATCGTGGAAAAGGCCTAACGCAACCGGATTATTTTTGGGAGTACACTGGTTTATGCTTGCCACATCACTCGTGCAATTAATGAGCAGATCTTCACCAAGATTTTGATAGCGAGAATGGAGGGAAAGTTTCCTAATTAAAATAAGAAATCTAACTCCAACCCCAACTCAATCACCGGTGTTCAAGTTAGAGGGAACTTCTGTTAATATCCAAATTTGGCTAGGGACCAAAGGAAAATTTTCCACTCTCTCAGCTCGAGTATAATCCCGAGATTGCCCAAAGTGGAACCCCGAGTCCTGGGATCGAGCTGTGGGGGCTACCATGTATAAACGAGTAAGTGTCATTGAGCTCTGGAAGCACCCAAGGTAGAGCTCGACACGATCGGATCGAGCTCCTTACATCGAAGCAGGAATTCAGGGAAAGCTTGATACTTACCGATCCAGGCTCCTCGAGGTCAAAACCACCTCTTAACCTCCCCAAAAGCCCGCCATCCTCTCTAGACGTAAAAAGGAACCTATAAAGATATCAAGAAATTGCTCCACTTTGCCAAAGGGAGAAAAAAATCCACCTAAGTAGATAAGAGGAAGCTTGTAGAAGCCCTGCCATCACTTACGGGCATTATCAGGGTCATTTCAAGCTCAAAAAGAGACCTAGAAAGGTCAGATCGAGTCACTAACATTAAGACCAGGGTCTGGATCTACCTCATTCTATGAATCAGTAAACACCATATTCGACAACCTTCATGAGGCATCACACCATGAAGGCACACTGGATCATATCTACACTTCAATAAACATTGAAACACTGCGTAAGTGTATGGCAAGAGATTGAGTCCAAAGAGGGAACAAACTTATTTCCACCTAAGATATTCTCGAATCTGTTATTAATCCAAATTCAATGACTTATAAATAAAAGATCGTGTCCGATAAAGAAGAAGGGGATTCTGAGAATCTTAGAGGGAGATTCACAAATTTAACATATTTAGACTGTGTATAAATAGACCAAGCATGAACGAAGAAAAGGAATCTACAACTGATAGAACAAGAGGGAGAGAGAGGAAGAGTCTACTCTAGCCTAAATTCTGACTTTAGAATACAACCATCGCTGTATTCTACTATTCGACAGACACGAGATTGCCATTCTACTGTACCCCAGTGAGATTGACAACATTTGAGAGATTTTTGTACGACATACGTGATTTATAATAAAGTGCTATATTCCCATTCTCATTGTATTCACATTTAAACACCAACCTTTGTTCAAGCAATCTAGTTACCATAGGTACTAATCCTCGGCAACCACCTGTTAAGATTATGCTCGATAGCAAGAGTGTAATATTGTAATTAACAATCTTTTCATATGAATAAAGTGATTTCTAGTTTAACAAATCTTATAGCATTTATAGTTTAATTATTATAATTGTCAAAAGTAAATAATCATAAGGTCAAAAGACTATGAGAAAAGAAGAATTGTTCATACATCTAGATATGTATGAGGTAGACACAATTCTTTAGTTAGTCTTGAATAATATTCACAACTTAAGATAGAAGGTTGAGCGCCTTTATCTTGTTAAAGTTGTAGATTCTTTTGCTAGCATTTGAGTGGGATCAAATGTGTTATGATGAGTCTAAAATCATCAAAATGTGGTGTCTTTGGGCAAAAGAATCTAGTGCACTGGGTGCATTGAGTATGATCAAAATGAAATACTTTATCTAGAACCGTCAATGGATAAAAGTTTTCATTTGAAGACAATCAGAGAGTCTATCTTAATCTTGAGATAATTGATGGACTTATGGTTGCAAGTGTTATCATTTGAGCTATCAATGAGTACGATTATATAGCATAGTCTATCCTCGATAGTTTGGTGGTATTCATTTGTTAATCGATAGAGGACTTCATTTATAGATATGGACATCGTGGCTCCATTTATTGAATGAGAGTAGAATACCATCATATGGATGTTTTGAGGTATTGGATATTAAATCTTAACGTTAAGTTTTCAATAGTGTCTATTGAAACATGGCTTCTGGACAAGTCAAAATATCCAAGTTTAAAATGTGGTCATATGAGTAAATATGGTAACTTGGAGAGCTCTTGGCGGTCTATGAGCTCTTGGCGATTACCGGTATTCTTCACGAGGATACACTTTTTCCAATAAGGTTGTCTAGGGTACGAATGAGTAACATCAACTTATTCTATCTTTATTTAAGAGTTCAATTTTAGTTCTTTAGTGGAATGAACTAAAATTAAATAGATTGGACCTAAGTGAATCATTTGTTGATTGTGATTGGGTTGTGTCTATTGGAGCTTAAATTTAGATAGCCCTCCAAGATCCCCAATCCACACGAACTTGCATGGATCATTTGATATATTCTACCGGACCAATTTAGGGGTCCATCTAGAATTGTAATATGGCATGTGAACTTGTTTCTTTTTGTAAGAATAGGTCTAGTTCACATGTGGACTTTTTATTAAGGTCCAATGGATTTAATAAAATAAGAAAAATAATATATGGCCTTTATACTAGGTATGGGCGGCATAGGCTATGGTTAATAGCTTTAATATATTATTTTATTTATTATTTAATTAAATGGGAATTAATTAATTTGTTGATTAATTAATTATTTAATTAAAAGTCAAAATCTTTTCCTATTAGGAGATGGTCTCCTAAAACTATACTATTGTTGGTAGTATAGTTAATGTTAAAGACTATATTTGATAAGTAGATAAATAAAAAGGAGTTATTTATCTAATCAAATTAGAAAGTCTTTAATATGGTTACAAACACACTATTGAGCAGGATTAGGAGTCTTGGTGTAGGAAATAATTCTTTTTGGAAATGGATTCTTGGTCACCAAGTAAAACTACTTAGTGGTAGAATTCTTATTTGAAAAGGATTCATAACCACCAAGTTAATCTACCTAAAGATAGGATTCTTGTCCATCAAGTAATCTTTCTTAGGTAAGATTAAACTCTCCTAAACTACATCAAAGAAGGGAATTTCGTTCATCACATGTATTATATAGGATAGGATAGATTTCTTTTTAGATAAGGATTCTAACTACCAAATAAATCCACCTAAGGAAATGATTCTTGTCAATCAAGTGAATCCTTCTTAGGAAAGGATTTATGAACCTATATATATGTGGATGATGAATTCGGCTAGCCCTAAGGTATTGGAGGTGAATTTCGGCCAAGCATATATTTCTAAGAGAAAGTCTAGGCCATCATAGGAATTTTGAGGGAGAAAAATCTGATTTTACTCTAGACAAAATTCCATCATCTCTAAACAATAGTGTGTGAATTCGGCCAAGAAGAAAACAATAGGGAACGTTTTTGTATTCGATAGTATACTAATATCCTTTACATCAAAAGGGTTTTGTGTACAACATCGAATCAAGGTTCATGCGAGTTACAATCAATTGATTGATAATTCACAAGTGACCGGACGTTTTTGGATTTTTTTCTCTTGGACGATATTTGTAACTAACAAAGAAAAGATATTTGCTTTGTCTCCATCCTTAGGAATACAATTTAAAGAAAGGGAGCCCACATTCCTAGGTGATTCACGTTCGTGATTGGATTGGAAGATCTTGCGGAATTGATTCAGCGCTTGTTCAATCGTCACGCGAAAAAGGTACGATACTTTTATATACATCAATTAATCTAGGGTTTAGGTTCTCGTTGCATAAAAGGGAATTTTTTATTTATTTATACGCAAACCCAAATCTCGTTTTTCTCATGCTTCCGTTGCGTTTCTAAACCGTTTTTCCCTACACCACCTCCGTGGTATTGGTCTCGAGGGTGTTAACTCAAATTCGTCACCCCGAGCAAATTTTCCGTTAACATTTTGTTTTAAGTAAAAAGGGCAGAGAACACTAAGGTGGTATTTAGTTCTATGGTGGAATGATAATTGGAATGATAATAGAAATGAGAATTGGAATGGAATGGAATGTAAATGAATGGAAAGTTGATTTCTTTGTTTGGTTGGGACTTTAGAATCAGTATTTGAATTAATATTATTTTATTTGGTTAACAACTGAATAGAATGAAATTAACTGTAATTTAACCAATATACCCTTAATTACAAAATAGTTATTATAACATGATATATTATGGAAAAAAATATATATGAAAATATACATAATATTATATTATATATAATAATATATACATATTATTATATCCTACAACAATATACATATATATAAAATATAATATATATATGTTAATAGCAAAATTTGGCTAAGACCAAAGAGAAATTTTCCACTCTCCTTACTAAAGTCAAAACCCGAGCTCGCCAGTCGTTAGACCTCGGGCCTAAAGGGAGCCATAGAACTGCCCCGTTGAAGTGAGAAATGGTCATCGGGCTCTAGAACTACCAAGAATGAAGCTCGATAGGACCAGGTTGGGCCCCTCACATGAACACTGGAATTCGGGCAAAGCCCGATGCACAGTAATCCGGGCTTCTCGAGATCACCTATCGGAGGTAGGAGATAAGCCATCTCGCCCGTCGAGCTTTGCGCTTATGTAGTAGATCTGGGGAGCTCGATGAGACAAGCCATCCCGCCCGTCGGGCTTCGTGCTTATGAAGTAAATCTGGGGAGCTTGAGGTTCTCTTACTAGTATAAAGGGGTTGATCTTGGTCCTGGTCCTGGTCCTGGTCCTGGTCCTGGTCCTGGTCCTCGGTCAGGGTCGGAGCCCGTCATGGTACCTAGAGCCCGGTTCTGGTGCCCGATTCCTTCCTGTAATTCCCCGACCTAGATAACAAGTAAGGAGGGGGGCTTATCTAGCTCCAGTGTCAGAGAGCTCGATTTATGCCATAGAGATGATACATGAGAGCCCATCGACTTCCTTCAAGCTAGTCTGGGTGGTTTCTCCTCATCTTGATATGCGACTTTAGCATGTAGATGGGAAGACAAGAGCGCTAGGTCCAGCGAGGTAGGAAAATAGCTCGCACTTATATACACAAGCATTACACAGGACACAAGTAAGAGAAAACAAATCTTTAGTAGAGGGAGGTTGACTGATCAAGGGGGAAAAAGCATCACGACTGAAAACATGCTGAAAAAGGCAGTATCCGGAGGAGGGGGGAATACCCTTCCTTATGTATATATCAAAGAATGCTCTGGGGAGCTTACATGAATGGTGAATGTAATACAAAGTAGTTACTCCGGAGAGCTTACAATGGTGGTCGAATGTAGACTGATACCAATATATTATAGGTGAAGGTAACATATACATTGACGATGTCGAGAGATCTCAAAACGAAGCATGTATCTTCTCTCATTGATCAGGCCTCTTCTATGCCTTTTACAGGCATATTTATAAATGGTGACTGCCTTGGCGTGACAGTCTAGGATTCTTCAATCTTCCTTTAATGTAGTTGATCAGATCGTGGCTAATATCTCGGAGGGGATGTGTTTGTTTCCTCTTCGGACACTTTTTTCCTTGATAAGCGGGATTCTCTGTTATAGTTGACCCCAAAGAATAGGTTGTGGAGGATAACTTGTAGGAAAAGGTATTTGTTTCCTCTTTAGACTCTTTCACTAATGACGACCATTAAAGAGTTGAATATTCTCTTTATTAATGGTGTTGATCATGTCATTAATTGGGTTAACTGCCTCCATTAATACGGTTGACCTCATTAATGGTACTTTAAATGTCATGGAAGTCAATCCTCTCTTCCTACGTTGCCGAGATGAGAGCTCTAGTTCTGCTTGTCACTTTGGAGAGGTACTTCATGAAACCTGAGGTGACATTTGATGTTTTCTGAGGGTGGGGTACCTCTCGATTGTCACGGAGCTTGATGCTGGTCTTCCCATGGAGCTTGTGCTAACCATTTTAGAGGCAAAATATCCCATTGGGTTCCAATCTTGTAGTTGGGAGCTTGGTTCAGCTACTTCGAGCTTTATCATGGAGCCTAACCTAATTATACAGGCTTCCTAGCGGGGTAGCGGGCTTAGCTAGCAGGACAGGTAAGGTGTTTACCATAAACAGGCGACCTTGGCTCGCTTCTGGAAGGGTGGAGAGGTACACTCGAGTACTGCTCTTGCTACTTGATTTAACCATACCAGGATCTACAGTGGATCTTGGCACTTTTGGTGACGACAGGGCTTTACGGGCTTATTCCTTTTATGCTCAGATAGGTCGAGATTATACCTCGATGAGGTAGGAGGGCTTTTGCAAAACAAGTTTGGCACCTTGAAGGTTTCATAGTGAAAGTAGAGATAGTAGCAAGCTCTAAGAGAATGTGAGGAGATACCTTGATGTCGGCGGACCCAGGTCCTTTCACGTCGACCTAACTTCGGGCTTTATCCTGGTATAAAAAGCTTGACTCGGTCTCGTCGAGCTTTATTTGGTAAGCCTGGACTCGTGTGAGATGCTCAGATGGTATGGCCGGCCTCGCCTTGCTCATATAGGATCGCGTGGTAGCTCGACCTCGGGGACATTGATACCCCATCATACAAGCCCGAATTTGGACCCTTGTGAGAATGCTGGGAAGTGGAAAAATCTTATTTGGTCCCTAGCCAAATTTTGCTATTAACAAAAGTCCCCTCTGAGAGGGTTATGCCAAAGCTTTTGGGAAAAGAACTAAGGTAATGGTGTACCTCGCTCTGTAAAAAAAAAAATGAACGCCTAACTCGACGACCTCAATGAAGAATCATGCCACTATATCTACATTCCAACGATCATTAAAACTGTGCGTACACGTAAGGCAAGAGATTGAGTCCGAAAAGGAAACAAACTTATCTCCATCAAAGATATTCTCGAATCCGTTATTAACTCAAAGTCTATGATTTTTAAATAAAAGATCCTGCCCGATAAGGAGGGAAGGGATTAAGAGAATCATGGCAGGAGATCCACAAATTTAAACCATTTGGGCCATGTATAAAGGTGCCCAAGCATGATCAATATAAATAAGAAGAAGATTTCAACAAAAGAAGAGCGACATAGAGAATTGAGAGTACAAGAGAGGAAAAGAGGGTTAGAATTCGGACTAAATTCTGTAATTAGAACACGGCCCATATTATTATCTACTATTCGACAGGCACGAGGTTGCCGACTTACTGTATCCCAGAGAGGTTAAGAGTGTTTAGGAATCTATTTGTACAATATTCGTAGCTTATAATAAAGTCATTACATTCCTGTCTTCATTGCACTTAGATTCATATATCCTTATTTATTCAATCAGGTTAGGTGCCTATGGTACCAACCCTGGCTATCGCCAACATGGTAGTGGTCTCGAGGATTTAACCGGAATTTCTCATCTCAAGTAAATTCACGGTTAACACTTTCTGACACCGTCTGTGGGGACGACCCTACACCATAATTTTTACATTTACAAGTTTGTTGGTTTGTAGTAATCATGAGGCTCCGCTCTTCTCAAGGACAGTCCGAAACCTCGGGACATCCATCTGCCCCCTCAACCCAGAAATGGCAGAAAAAGGGAAAGAAATCCAAGGTCCATAAGTCAGCCTGGCATCAGTTAGGTGCAGAGCAGGCTCCAACTCCTCTAGCGTTGGACCAAACTGTGATCAATCAACATGCATCAGCCATTGTGGAAAATGTACGCCCTTTCAAGGTTGCAGAAGTAATTGATCCTCAACTGGCAGATATGGGAATCTGAGGAGAAGCGAACCGACCCACTGCTAGGTAGCCTGCTTTCGATCGGCTGGGACCCCCTTACCGATCCCTGCCTACCGTAGGACATGGCCTACGACTTCTATCCGGGAAAGGCTAGAGCCCATGCCTCCAGTCCTAGATAGACTGACAAACTATTGACCTAGGCAGGTTAAGTCGACAGCCGACGTTGGTCCAACAGTACCTTACAGCCCTCCTCGATCAGTGACTTCCATAAGGGAACCTCAAGCTGAAGCCGGAGGTAGCCGGAAAATTGCGCAAGCAGACCCCGTCCCTGAGGATGACAAAATGGAAGTATCTAGTTCATCGGGGGGATCTGACAGAGAGAGCTCTGAGGTCAATTCTAATAAGCACGGAAATAAGCACCTGAGGAACCAGCTAGCCAAGATGTAAGAGGAAATCCAGCACCTAAAAATAGGGAAGGGTAAAGAGGTCAAAAAAGACCCTTTGAGCGAGATAAACGTGTCTTTACACAGAAGAATCCAGGAGGCAGAGCTCTCACCAAAATTTAAGATGCCATCAAACAAGTTTTCCAGCACAGAGGATCATTTGAGCCATTGGAGTGCTTCGTCCAACAGATGGAAGTTCAAAACACAACTAGGGCCGCTATATGCAGGAAGTTCCCAACTACGCTAACCGACTACAACAATACCTGGTTTAGAAAGCTACATGCGGGCAGTGTGGACTCCTTCACAAAGTTGTCAACTAATTTCTGCTCATAATTCCAGGGAGTTAAACCCCAGACGAAGGATCCCATCCACTTACAGTACGTGATTCAGGGAAGGGGGAAAACCCTCTGGGCTTACATAGAGCAGTTCCATAAGGAAGTCATCCAGATGGGGGTCTTCACTGAGAAAGAGACCCCTGCCAATTTCAGACGAAACCTGTGGGCGGGTAAGCTATACAGATCTTTTGCCAAGTGACCACCAGAGACCTACCAAGAGGCCTATGATCAGCTCTAGAGCAAGTTGAAGTTGATGAACAACATAAGGTCAAAATGGAGCTTGACGACATGAGAACAACAAAATGATAGAAGAAGAAAATTCTCAGACATGAACCAGTTCAGAAAAATCAGTACAAACCTCCCAACATGTTAACCTTTCTTTTTTTCATTTCTCAACCCAAGCTAGAAGAGATACCTATCCGGATAGACGACCTCTCAAAAAATTCAATGACATCTTTGTTTTGAATCACGACGAGATGCCTAGGATCCCGATATCATTGCCTGCTCACCGTTTGGCAGTTGATCCGCCCATCAGATGAAAAAAGAGCCATTTTAACACCGAAAGAAATGACACGGTTCAAAAAGAAGTGGACAAGTTAATCAGAACAGGCTTCATAAGAAAGGTGTGTTACCCGAACGGATCACTAATGTGGTCATGGTCATGAAGGCGAAAGGGAAGTGGCGTATGAGCGTCGATTACACAGACCTCAATCGGGCATGTCCAAAAGACAGTTTCCCTTTACCAAAGATCGATCAATTGGTTGAATCCACGTCTGGAAATTAGCTTTATGGATGCATTCTCAGGGTACAACTAGTTTATGATGCACCCCACTGACCAAGACAAGACCAGTTTTATTACTGGGCAGGGCCTGTACTGCTACAAGGTGATGCTGTTTGGGCTTAAGAATGCAGGAGCTACATATCAACGGTTGGTCAATCGGCTATTCAAGCCCGAGATTAGAAGATCAATGGAAGTATACATCGACAACATGATTACTAGGTCACCAACCATAGAAGGACATCAGGATGACCTTCGTAGAACTTTCATGATCCTAAGGGAAAATCAGATGAGATTGAACCCTCTAAACGTGCCTTTAGGGTAACAGTGGAAAAGTTTCTGGGCTTCATGGTTCATGAGAAAGGAACAGTGGCTAACCTAGAAAAGAACAAAGCTATCTTGGATCTAGAATACCCCAAGTCACTCAAACAGGTTCAAGTCTTGACCTGACAGATAGCGGCGCTCAACAAGTTCATTTCTCGATCCACCGATAAGTTTTTCCCTTTCTTTAGAGCTATCTAGCAGGGAAGGAACATGAAATGGGACTAGGAAAGTGAGCAAGCCTTTCAAGCCTTGAAAAAGTACCTGTCAAGCCCTCTGTCACTGGTCAAGCCAAGTCCTGGAGAGGAGATGTAAATCTACTTGGCCCTTTCAGAAACGACGGTGAGTGGGGCCTTGGTTAAGGAATTTGGAGATAGGGTCTAGCGACCTGTCTACTACGTAAGTCATGTCCTAACCAAGCCAGAAAAAAATTATACCAGTTAACAGGAAATTTGTTTAGGATGAGAAATCCCCATTAACACCCTCTAGACCACTACCACGGAGGTGGTGGTCAAGGTTGGTATCATTGATACCTGACCTGATATTGTATAAATATGAAAGAGGATGAAACAAGAGGTAGGAGACAAGCCATCCCGACTGTCGGGCTTCATGCTTATAAAGTAGATCTGGGAGCTTGAGGTTCTCTTGCTGGTGTGAAGGGGTTGATCTTGGTCCAGGTCCTGGTCCTCGGTCGGGGTCGGAGCCAGTCATGGTACCTGAAGCCCGGTTCTGGAGCCCGATTCCTTCTTGTAATTCCCCGACCTAGATAACAAGTAAGTAGGGGGCTTATCTAGCAACAGTGTCGGAGAGCTCGATTTCTGCCATAGGGATAATGCAGGAGAGCCCATCGGCTTCCTTTAAGCTGGTGGGGGTGGTTTCTCCTCTTCTTAATATGCGACTTAATCATGTAGATGTGAAGATAAGAGCGCTAGGTCCAGCGAGGTAGGAATCTAGCTCGCACTCATATACGCATGCATTACACATGACATAAGTAAGAGAAACACAAATCTTTTGTAGAGGAAGGTAGACTGACCAAGGGGGGAAAAACATCATAAGTGATCACATGTTGAAAAACCTCAAGGCAGTATCCGGAGGAAGGAGGAATACCCTTCCTTATATATGTATCAAAGAAGGCTCCAGGGAGCTTACAAGGATGGTGAAGTAATACAACGTAGTTGCTCCAGAGAGCTTACAATAGTAGTCGAATGTAGACCGATATTTTCCCGGTCGGGGTGCATATACAATGATGATGTCGAGAGATCTCTCAACGAAGCATGTATCTTCTGTCATTGATTGAAGACCGATACAATATGCCTTTTACAGGTATATTTATACATGATCACAACATTGGCGTGCAAGTCCGGGACTCTTCAATTAGTCTTTGTTTCCTTATCGAATACGATCTTTCCTTTAATGTAGTTGATCGGCATGTAACTATTATCTCGGACAAGATATGATTGTTTCCTTTTTAGACTCTTCCTTCCTTGATAGGCGGAATTTTCTGTTATAGTTGACCACCTAATAATCGGTTGTGGAGAATATCTTGGAGGAAAAGGTATTTGTTTCCTCTTTGAACTCTTTCACTAATGATGGTCATTAAAGAGTTGAATATTCTCTTATTAATGGTGTTGATCATGTCATTAACTGGGTTGATTGCCTCCATTAATGCAGTTAACCTCATTAATGGTACTTTAAATTTCATGGAATTCAATCCTCTCTTCCTACATTGTCGAGATGAAAGCTTTAGTTCTGCATGTCACTTTGGAGAGGTACTTCATGGAGGTTACCTGAGGTGACATTTGATATTCCTTGAGTGCCGGGTACCCTATGATCCAGTACACTGGCGGGGTCCCCTAGGGACCTCCTTATTGTCACGGAGCTAGATATTGGTCTTCCTAGAGCTTGTGCTAACCATTTTAGAGGTGAAATATCCCATTGGGTTCCAACCTATTAGTTGGGAGCTTGGTTCAGCTACGTCGAGCTTTATCATGGAGCTTGACCTAATTATACAGGCTTCTTAACGGGGTAGCGGGCTTGGCCAGCAGGCCTTGGTAAGGTGTTGGCCATAAACAGGCGACCTTGGCTCGCATCTGGATGGGTGGAGAGGTACGCTCGAGTACTGCTCTTGCTACTGATTTAACCATACCAGGATCTATAGTGGATCTTGGCACTTTTGGTGACGATGGGGCTTTACGGGCTTCTTCCTTTTATGCTCTGATAGGTCAAGATTATACCTTGACGAGGCAGGAGTGCCTTTACAAGACAAGTTCGGTACCTTGAAGGTCTACTAGTGAAAGTAGGTTAGTAGCAAGCTTTAGAAGAGTGTCACGAGATACCTTGATGTCGGGGGACCCAGGTCCTTTCACTTCGACCTAGCTTCGGGCTTTATCCTGGTATAAGGAGCTTGACGTGGTCTCGTCGGGCTTTATTTGGTAAGCCTGGACACGTGCGAGTTGCTCATATGGTATGGGTGGCCTCGTCTTGCTTTTTTAGGATCGCGTGGTAGCTCGACCTCGAGAACCTTGATACCCCATCATACAAGCCCGAATTTGGACCCTTACGGGAACGTTGGGAAGTGGAAAATTCTTCTTTCGTCCCTAGCCAAATTTTGCTATTAACAGAAGTCCCCTCTGACTTGAACACAGGTAAGTATCTGGGATTGGAGTCTAGATCTTGTACTACTTGGAGAATTATGCTTGACCCTTTTTATTGGTAACCAGTATCGTTCCCAATGATTGGGTTTAGAGAATCAGGGTACTATTCATTCCTGCAAAATAAATGAGCGTATTGCTCGATCATGTCGGGTGAAGCTTTTATGGTTAATATGGGTACCTAGAGTTCCTTTTCCGGGAATCACGGTACTTAGATGAGCTGGTGAAATGATTCTGGTAGGCATCTATGCCATATAGATCCTTCCTAGCGGGGTTGACCCGTCTAAGGCAGCAGGATGACCTTTTGGTTGTTCTGATCTCGTGATCTAGCAGGTAATTATGCTCCTACGCTCATATCCTTCTTGGAGGTCGTAGCCCGACCAAGGCATCAGGAGCGCTATCTAGCTATATCTAGGAATTTTGATCCAGATGGCAACTATGCTCTTACACTCAGACCTTTCTTGGGGGTCGTAGCCCTACCAAGGCATCAAGAGTGCTATCTATCTATATCCTGGTATTTTGATCCGGATGGTCACTATGCTCTTACACTCAGACCCTTGTTGGAGGTCGTAGCCTGACCAAGGCATCAGGAGTGCTATCTAGCTATATCCTGAATTTTGATCCGGATGGAAACTATGCTCTTACACTCAGACCCTTCTTGGGGGTTGTAGCCAGACCAAGGCATCAGGAGCGCTATCTAGCTATATCCTGGTATTTTAATCCGGATGGCAACTATGCTCTTACACTCAGACCCTTCTTGGGGGTCGTAGCCTGACCAAGGCATCAGGAGCGCTATCTAGCTATATCCTGGTATTTTGATCCGGATGGCAACTATGCTCTTACACTCGGATCCATCACGGGGGAGGTCACCCGACTAAGGCATCAGGGGTGATGAGGGGGCTTCCTTGATCAATCTCTGGTCTCGAGATCTGGATGACAACTATGCTGTTACACTCAGACCCTTCTTGGTAGGAGGTGGTGCCAGGTCGAGACATCATGAGTGCTATCAAGCTATTTCCTGGTCTCGAGGCGATCATTGTCGAATTACCATAGCGATCCTCCTAGAGGGATTAATCCAGCCCGGGGCATTATGAGGGCTATCTATCTCTCCTAGTCAAGGTGATCCTCCTGGAGGGATTCGATCCTGTCCAGGGCATCAGTAGTGCGGTGTAGCTCTCCTGGTAATGGCGATCCTTCTGGAAGGATTTATTGCGGACACCAAAGTCGAATTAGATGCAAACTCATGGCGAGTTGATACGAAGTTGTATCGATGCATGGTGGTATCAGTTGATAACCAGTCTCGCTCTAGGAGTTTTTTAACGAGTAGTATCTCTTGAGATGATCTGCATTATGAGTGTAGATAGTAGAATGGCTCTCCGCAAAAGATGTTTTTTTATTACGAACTAGAGAAAATTGTCTCACGCTAGGGTCATCGCCCTTCTCACTGGAGTATTGAGAAAATATTGAGCTTCTAGTCCCCAAGTTATGTAACCGGTTTAGAAGTCCGCTTGGGGTAGATGAGAGTCTTCAACAATCGTAATCAAGCTCAAGACCTCACTGTGAACGAATCAGGACCTTTGGGTGCTCCCCAAACAGATCGAGACCTCAATGGCTCACTAGGGCATTGGAAAGCCCAATACAAATGGAAAGGAGCAATCAGTATGATAATCTTCTAGAGCAAGCTAGTGTTTGCTAAGGTTAAGCTCATGCCAGCCAATGAGGATGGTTACTTCTTCACAACCTACCAAGTAGAGCTGGCTCTACTTCCCCCATTTGACTTAAGAGTCATTGATAGACGGAAAAGAGAGGGGAGTAAGAAGAAAGCTGTTGAGATGGTTGTGTATGTTCCCATCGTAGCTGGCAAGTCTTGGGTTGCTGAAGTAGACCTGGCTCAAAATCCCATGGTGCAGTAGATGATCAATCTGAAGAGAGAGCTTCTCCATCAAATAAAGGCCACAACTAAGGTGGTTGTTTATATGGCATGTGAGCCCCAGTTGATCCAGAAGTAGATGTTTTGGATAGAGAAAACTTCTCTCTCAGGATATATCAAACGAAAAGGAGGAGGAGCTAACCACGGTAGTGAGGGGCGCAGTTGTTCTAAATGAAGACATGACCAGAATTGAGGCAACCATGGCTAATATGCAGGTAACCCGGGAGTGGATCCAACATGCATATGATATGGAAAGACTCAGATCCATGCATCGTGCCATGCGAGGATTGCTCCGAATGAGGAGGTAAACTCTTGAGGGAGTGGTTTAAACTCTGCATGGCAGCGTGGCTACCTTGGGAGCCAATGTGGGTGCTTCATTTGCTGAAGAACGCTTATGTGTTGCTTGCTAGGCAGCTCGAGCTCTTCTTCCCTCTGACTTGATCATCATTGGAGGCTGGATACCTTGAATAGATCACAGAGAAAGTTAAAAGTTACCTGGGTCCGCTCTGACTGAAGCCAGAAATTTTTGAGATGATGGGTACGCAGATGATGAGGAGGACTTGGTTCCCATTTCTGCTTTCATGTCTAGTCGTGTTGAGGTAAGAACTACCTTAAGGTCCTCTGCTACTGTAGATCCATAAGGGGCTTCAAGTCTGTCTACCTTTCTATCAGAATCTGTCAAAGTAGAGGTCCAGATTGGTGTTACCACGGTAGGAGAGGTAAGAGAGGTAGGAGAGATCTCGATTGATCCAACTGATGAGATGAAGATCAAGGCTGATTGAAGTTGATCCAAACAAAGTGGTAGTAGCTAGCTCTGAAGTAGCAGTGTTAAAGGATGATGACCCGTCTTTCAACCAAGCAAAGAGACTCAGAAGGAAGGAGTTGCTACTGTTGAGGAGACTAACCAGAGAGGTAGATCGGGACCAAGGTAGCTCGCTAGGGCGATGAATGGCCCAATAGAAGTGGAGAGGAGACACCGACCTAGTAACTGTCTGGAGACATGCTCGGGATTCTAGAAGTTTCCCATGACGGAGAGAAGACTTTGGACCCCACCGGGATAAGTGGTGACTCACTTGAGCATTGGATGACCCTATATGAATAAAGATGAGCTACCTGTCTGGTACCAGTCCAGAGGCATACTTGGGATTTCAAAGAGCCCCCAACAACTGAGAGAAAGCTCTGGACCCTAATGGAATAAACCAAAAATTTAGTGGCTCACTTGGGCGTTGACCTATCCGGTGTAAGAAGTGAGGAGCCACTTGGCCTTATAGTTAGACTACTACTCCAGAGGTTTGCTTAGGCATGTAGGAGGCCTTACCAAGAGTGGGAAACCTTTGGGCTCTCCTCGATCAGATTGGGCTTCAAAGGCTTGCTAGGGGAATGAATGACCCGACACATATAGAGCAAAGCCATCGGTCTTGTGGCGCTGCTACCGCTTTAAAAGCTTGCTTAGGCACGTATGTGGCCTTACCAAATATGGGAAGCTTCTGATACCTCCTCGATCAGATCAGGCTAAATGGCTTGCTAGGGCTGTGAATGGCCCGGTAATCAAAGAGCGAAGCCACCGGTCTGGTACAGATCCAGAAGCATGCTTGGGATCCTAGAAGTCCCCAGCAACTTAGAAAAATCTCTGGACCCTACTGGAATAAATCAGGAGCTCAGTGGCTCACTTGGGAATTGACCAGACCTATATAAAAAGTGAGGAACCACTTGGCCTTACAGTGAGGCTACTGCTCCAGAGGTTAGCTTAGGCATGTAGGAGGCCTTACCAAGACTTAGAAACCTCTAGGCTCTCCTCGATCAGATCAGGTTTTGATGGCTTGCTAGGGCGATGATTGAACCCGGTACATATATAGAGTAAAGCCACCGGTCTTGTAATGGTGCTACTGCTCTAGAAGCTTGCTTAGGCACGTATGTGGCCTTACCAAATGTGGGAAGCTACTGATACCTCATCGATCGGATCGAGCTTCGGTGGTTTGCTAAGGCGGTGAACTGCCCGGAAATCATGAAGCGAAGCCACCGGTCTGGTATTGATCCAGAAGCATGCTTGTGATCCTATAAGTCCTCAGTAACTGAGAGAAAGCTCTGGACCCTGCTGGAATGAATTAGGAGCTTAGTGGCTCACTTGGGCGTTGATCGGCCCTGTATAAGAAGTGAGGAGCCACTTGGCCTTATAGTGAGGTTGCTGCTCCAGACATTAGCTTAGGCATGTAGGAGGCCTTACCAAGAGTTGGAAACCTCTAGGCTCTCCTCGATCAGATCGGGCTTCGGTGGCTTGCTAGGGCGATGAATGACCCGGTACATATAGAGCGAAGCCACCGGTCTTGTAGCAGTGCTACTGCTATAAAAGCTTGCTTAGGCACATAGGTGGCCTTACCAAATGGGGGAAGCTTCTAAGACCTCCTCGATCGGATCGGGCTTCGGTGGCTTGCTAGGGCGGTGAATTACCCGGTAAACATAAAGCCACCGGTATGGTACGTGGAACCATTAATCTTCTACTGGTCGTGCTGCTCGAAAAGCTACACAGCTGAGTTGGCTTCTAAGATTCATGAGTCGACCTGCTACCTCTACTTAGAAGCTTCTGAAGGGTAGATACGGTGACACGAAGGGTCCCAGATGACCAGGTCTAAGTCCTACGGATCTACTGGATAAGAGGTCTACCGGTAGCAGAGCAAATCTTCTATAAAAAACCAGGAGAGGTGCAGTTATACTGTATAGAAGCTCTCGATGTATCAGAATGGTTCAACTACATAGGAGATCTTCAAGCGAGGGGCTACTGTATTGAAGCTCCATGATTATCTGAGCAGGTTCACTTCATAGGAGTAGCATAATGAACTGGTTCCACCAGAAATCCCACGTACCATATTTGCTCCACAATGAACGAAACTCGTTAAATTATAAAATGAGCACCACATGCGATGCATAGGAGATATAGACAAGTATGGAGAAAGGACATCGTATATAGTAAATGATATTCCATGAATAATGAATATGTTACATCAATAGTATAATGATACTCAAGTAGAGACATAGAGGCTTTCAAAAGAGGTGTGGAAACTTCCTACAAAAGGCGCCAGAAAGTGTTAACTGGAAATTTGTTCAGGATGAGAAATCCCCATTAACACCCTCTCGAGACCATTACCACGGAGGTGGTGGTCGGGGTTGGTATCGTTGATACCTGACCTGATCTTGTATGAATATGAAGAAGGATGAAACATGACGTTGGAGACAAGCCATTCCGCCCGTCGGGCTTCATACTTATGAAGTAGATCTGAGGAGCTTGAGGTTCTCTTGCTGGTGTGAAGGGGTTGATCTTGATCCTGGTTCTAGTCCTCGGTTAGGGTTGGAGCCCGTCATGGTACCTGAAGCCAAGTTCTGGAGCCCAATTTTGGAGCCCGATTCCTTCCTGTAATTCCCTGACCCAGATAACAAGTAAGGAAGGGGCTTAACTAGCTACAGTGTCGGAGAGCTCGATTTCTGCCATAGAGATGATGTAGGAGAGCCCATCGACTTCCTTCAAGCTGGTATGGGTGGTTTCTCCTCATCTTGATATGCGACTTTAGCATGTAGATATGAAGATAAAAGAGCTAGGTCCAGCGAGGTAGAAATCTAGCTCGCACTCATATACGTATGCCTTATACAGGACACATGTAAGAGAAACAAAAATCTTTTGTAGAGGGAGGTTGACTGACCAAGGGGGGAAAAAGCATCATGAGTGATCACATGCTGAAAAACCCTAAGGCAGTATCCGGAGGAAGGAGGAATACCCTTCCTTATGTATATATCAAAGAATGCTCTAGAGAGTTTACAAGGATGGTGAAGTAATAACACGTAGTTGCTCCGGAGAGCTTACAATGGTAGTCGAATGTAGAGCGATATTTTTCCGGTCGGGGTACATATACAATGATGATGACGAGAGATCTCTCAACGAAGCATGTATCTTTTGTCATTGATTGGAGACCGATACATTATGCCTTTGACAGGCATGTTTATACATGATTACCACCTTGGCGTGCAAGTCCGAGACTCTTCAATCAGTCTTTGTTTCCTTATCAAATACGATCCTTCCTTTAATGTAGTTGATCGGCTTGTAGCTATTATCTCGGATAAGATAAGATTGTTTCCTCTTCAGGCTCTTCCTTCCTTAATAGGCGGGATTTTCTGTTATAGTTGACCCCCAATAATCGGTTGTGGAGAATATTTTGGAGGAAAAAGTATTTGTTTCCTCTTTGGACTCTTTCACTAATGATGGCCATTAAAGAGTTGAATATTCTCTTATTAATGGTGTTGATCATGTCATTAATTGGGTTGTTTGCCTCCATTAATGTGGTTGACCTCATTAATGATACTTTAAATGTCATTGAAATCAATCCTCTCTTCCTACGTTGCCGAGATGAAAGCTCTAGTTCTGCATGTCACTTTGGAGAGGTACTTCATGGAGGTTACCTGAGGTGACATTTGATATTCCTTGAGGACGGGGTACCCTATGATCCAGTACACTGGTGGGGTCCCCCGGGGACCTCTCAATTGTCACCGAGCTAGATGTTGGTTTTCCTATAGAGCTTGTGCTAACCATTTTAAAGGTGAAATATCCCATTGGGTTCCAACCTTATAGTTGGGAGCTTGGTTCAGCTACGTCGAGCTTTATCATGGAGCTTGACCTAATTATACATGCTTCCTAGCGGGGTAGGGGGCTTGGCTAGTAGACCCTGGTAAGGTGTTTGCCATAAACAGGCGACCTTGGCTCACTTCTGGAAGGGTGGAGAGGTATGCTCGAGTATTGCTCTTGTTACTAGATTTAACCATACCAGGATCTACAGTGGATCTTGGCACTTTTGGTGACGATGGGGCTTTACGTGCTTCTTCCTTTTATGCTCGGATAGGTCAAGATTATACCTTGACGAGGCAGGAGTGCCTTTGTAAGACAAGTTCGGTACCTTGAAGGTCTACTAGTGAAAGTAGAGATATTAGCAAGCTCTAGGAGAGTGTCACGAGATACCTTGATGTCGGAGGACCCAGGTCCTTTCACGTCGACCTAGCTTCGGGCTTTATCCTGGTATAAGGAGCTTGACGTGGTCTCGTCGGCCTTTTTTTGGTAAGCCTAGACACATTCGAGATGCTTATATGGTATGGGTGGCATCGCCTTGCTCCTGTAGGATCGCGTGGTAGCTCGACCTCGGGAACCTTGATACCCCGTCATACAAGCCTGAATTTGGACCCCTGCATGAAGGCTGGGAAGTGGAAAATTCTTCTTTGGTCTCTAGCCAAATTTTGCTATTAACAATACCCTTCGAGAGAAACTCGCTTATGCCCTGGTGACCTTGGCAAGGAAGCTCCGTCCCTACTTTCAAGCTTACACAATAGTAATAGTGACGGACAAACCTCTCCGTCAGTTCCTACAAAGGCCGAACGTGTACAGAAGACTGGTTTTATAGGACCTGGAACTCACCTTGTCTGATTTAAGATATAAACCTAGGACCGCAGTTAAAGCCCAAGATTTGGCAGACTTTGTGACAGAGCTCTCAGTGCATCTAGGCCAAGCGACCTCCACAGCAAATTATATAGCTCATGAGTAGATTCTAGAATCCGAGAGCTGGCCGAAAAGCTACAAGTCATGGATCCTCTACACTGATGGAGCACCTAGGCAAGCCAGGGGAGGAGCGGGCATAGTCTTGATAGACCTAGAGGGTGTCGAGTGTTGCCACTATTTCAGATTCGAATTTAAGGCCACTAACGATGAAGCAGAGTATGCAGCTCTCCTAGCTAGGATGAGGGCCGCAGCTGAGCTCGGGGTCGATTACCTTTAGGTCAAAAGTGACACATTACTCATAGTCTATTAGGTTTCTGGGGACTATCATGCCAAATGGGATAACGTGGTTACCTACTTAAAGCAAGTTCAGTTGCATAAGAAAAAATTCAAGGTATTTAAGATCGAGTTGACGTCTTAGCCAAGATAGCTGCGAATGAGGGCCAAGCCTTACCACAATGAGTTCCTCTCCAAGTGATCTCCTTACCGAGCACAGTAGCGGGCAAGGAGTCTTATTCTCTGGATTGGTAGCCATGCTGGATGAACCCAATAGTGGTTTATCTCTAAGAAGAAAAGATCCCCTAGGAGCCCGGCCAAGCCAGAAGAATTAAGAGGCTCTCAGTCCGATATTGCCTGGTAGATAGGTTCCTCTACAGGAAGGGCATGTCTCCTCCCATGTTGCGATGTTTACATCCTGATGACGCCTAATGGGCATTAAAAGAAGTTCATTCTGGGAATATGGAAACCACGTTGGTGGTGAAGCTTTGGCATATCAGGTACTCCGCATGGGGTATTACTGGCCAACTATTCGTCAAGACATAAAGAATTTTGTTCAATCCTACGAACCATGCCAGATGACATCCAACCTTACCAACCTTCCACCATAGCGTCTGTCATCTCTCAACTTGCCATACCCCTTTGCTATGTGGGGGGTCGACCTCATTGGTTCACTTCCAACCATTCTTGGACAAGCCAAACATGCTATTGTGGCAATCGACTACTTCACAAGATGAGTCAAAGCCGGACCACTCTCTCGGATATCGGAAGAGAATGCAACAAGGTTCATCAAAAATAATATGGTTTGCAGGTTTGGGACCCTTCTTATCATTATAGCTGACCTCGGAAAGCATTTTGATAACGGTCGATTCAAGGACTTTTGCAACGGCTTGGGAATCGACCGTAGATTCACCTCAGTAGCCCATCCTCAGATCAACGGGTTGGGGGAATCCACTAATAAGACTATCAAGAAGCTGTTGAAAAAGGAATTGCAGCAGAGAAAAGGTAGATGGGCCGAAGAGCTTCCCGAGGTCCTCTTGGCGTACCATACTACAAAGAGAACAATCATTGGAGAAACACCTTATTCTTTAACCTTCAAGGTTGAAGCAGTTCTTCCCATCGAGCATAAACTAACTTCCTTCAGAGTTCAACATTTTGAGCTAAGAAGCAATGAGGACAAGCTTCGATCCAGCCTAGATCTCTTGGAAGAAAAGCAAGATCGGGTAGCTGAGAAAATAGCGATTTACTAGAGCAAGATCGCTAGGTACTTTAACAGGAGAGTTAAAGCCCGAAGCTTCAATGAAGCGGACCTGGTTCTTTGGAAAGTAACCTTGAATACAAGGAAGAGGTTAGATAGGGTCTTAGGGCCCAGCTGGGAAGAACCTTATTTGGTAAAAACAGTGATCCACAGCGGGGCATATAAGCTCGAGGACATGAATGATCGATCCATCGATCACACCTGGAATGCAGATCACCTGAGGAAATATTACCCTTAGACAGGGGACTCATTGGCAGACTACTTCCATTTAGGATTGAATAAAATATTGAACAATAATGTGCTTCATTTTTCTTCAATAAAGTTTGCTTTCTCTATCTCCGACTATATTCTACATTAATTTCTCCATACCCAACCAGGATATACACGGGTAAGTCCGACATAGTCATCTCAAGACCAAGGATTAGTTGGGGAAGCCCTCTCGCTATCCTTGATGCCTCAGCCGGGCACCACCCCCTATCAAGAAGGGTCCGAGTGTAAGAGCATAATTGCCATCAAGATCTCGAGACTAGGAAATAGTTAGATAGTACTCTTGATGCCTTGGTCGTGCTACCACCCCTAAGAAGGGTCTGAGTGTAAGAGTATAGTTGCCATCTATATCTCGAGACCGGGAAATAGCTAGATAGCCCTCATGATTCCTTGATCGAGCTACCACCCCCAAGAAGGGTCTGAGTGTAAGAGCATAGTTGCCATCTAGATCTCGAGACCAGGAAATAACTAGATAGCCCTCCTGATGCCTTAGTCGGGCTACCATCCCTAAGAAGGGTCCGAGTGTAAGAGCATAGTTGCCATCCAGATCTCGAGACCAGGAAATAGCTAGATAGCCCTCCTGATGCCTTGGTCAACTACCACCCCTTAGAAGGATCTAAGTGTAAGAGCATAACTACCATCCAGATCTCGAGACCAAGAAATAGCTAGAAAGCCCTCATACTGCCTCGATCGGGATATAGCCCCCCCTCCCCCCAAACAGAACCCGGGATTGGAAAGATTTTCTACCTAAATCTCAATGTCCCAGTTATTACTGGCAATTATTCTCCCATGTATATATGATAGTTTGCTGAGACAGGTACAAACTAGCCCATAATCATATAAGGGAACTACTCATCAAGCTACAAGTTTCTGCTGAGAATTAGAAGCTCGAGCGAGCTGTCTACCTTCACACTTAAACAAATTTTTTGTTCTCGTTATCTTTGCCAAAGTTCGGGTAAGTCAAGTTGTTTTAGAGGTCACATCTAGGTCGGGATAAGAAATGAAGCAAGAAGATGTCAATCAAATCAAAATTCATTAAAGAAAGCATGAACGAGATCTAAAGTTAGTTTTGATTAATGAAATGGGAGTGTATCCCCTGGAAAGGCTACAGTTATCAAACGGGGAACCAAACCCACGGTTTTGGGCTACAAAAAAAAATGATGATGATGAAAAAGCATGAGTAAAGTTGGGGTACCCACCCCTCTTTCCGGGCTATAAGATCAAGCTGTGAATAAAGTGTATCAGGCTCCTACTTCTTCTTGATTCCCTTCTGCTGCTCCCCTTCCTGGTAGATCTCCCTTTCTGTTCCTCCTTCCAGTGGTTGCTCATTTTGAACACCATTTGAAATTCCCTAGAAAGTGTGTCTATAACCTAGAGGGAGGGGGGGTGAATAGGTTTTAGTGTTCAAGCAAAAGGCAACAAACATAAAATAGTAATAACACGCAATATATACGTGGAAACCCTCTAAATGGGAAAAACCACAGGCTGTTAAGTGTGCCACACTTGATCCTTAAAATCCACTATCGAGAGAAAGTTTACAACCTAGGTTGACCTCCCATCTAACCCTCCAGTTACTAACCCTTTCACTCTACCAAACGGGCCTTAATAGTGATGTTGGATCACCAACCTTGTGCACTAATCACTTAGTCACAAGCTTAACCAACAATGAAGAGATAATGGCAACCTAAGTGAATATTCAAAAATATTCTTTATGCAAAAATGCTAGGTCAAGACATTCATGCTTATCTAGGATTAATAATGACAATTAAAGCAAATCCTAGATATCAATGTTCTAAATGCAAGGGCAAAAAGAATTAGCTAGAAGGGTAAAACCATCCTAAATTCTAGCTATCACAAATTAATGTATCTCAACCAACAATCAATACACAAGCATGTCATAAAAGAAATTAACCATACAAGTAAGCATTTACTATGCAATAGAGACTAAACCCCTAGGTATACATGTCTTTGTAATGAAACTATGAAGTCTAGAGCATGTAGAAGTTACCTTGTCAAGAAGAAGATGATGCTCCATGCCTAGATGATCCTAGAATGAAGCTAGATGATCATGTGATGAAGTTGGGTTAAGTAAAGATGGGTGTTTGGGAGTCTTTCTCTCCAGAAGAACTAGAACAATACAAAAATGGCTTCTTGGACTCTTACGAACCAAAGAGAAGAGAAGAGAACATATATAAATGGTGCCCTACATAAAGTGGCATCGTTTTGGAAGAAAGGTAACCAAATCCCGTCAAGAAAACTAACTGTACCCCTGTACTGGCAAGTGTCCAGACCATGGCACAGAGAGCGGTGCATCACCTGGACAATGTCGCTCTGTAGGCCGTTGTGCATGCAGGTGCATAGACTGTGGTCTCGACAACATGCAACCCCTGTGAAACTCCACTTGGGAGACCGCGGTGCATGCAACATGAACAAGCCACAGTAGCTACAACGTACAGCCTCTGGTAAATAACGATGTGCAGACAACGGCGTAGGCACTGGACAGAGAGTGGTCTGAGCCGCGGAACAGAGGAAAAAAAAACTCCTCTTTTTAAGGCATAAAAATGCATTAATCACTCAAACAAAAAATAAGACACACAAGGCACACAAGATGGCAAATAAGCATGCATGCAAGATAATTAAAAGAAAATGCATGAGTGTGTGTGCACTAATACCTCTTCAATGAAAGTTAAGCAAGTGATTTTACCTTTGATGCTTAAGCTTGGTTACGAATAATGAAGCCCAAAACTACCCTTACATATTGATCCCCAAATGTGGTTGTCAACGAAATAAGCTAATAAAACATCGAGGAACTTACAATCTCCCCCTTTGGCTATTTCGTGACAAAACCACTCGCTCACAAAGTATCCTCACAACAAAACTCATAAGAAACAACAAGAGGTCAACATATGCATTCTATATTACAAGAGATACCTAAAGCTAAATCTTCAAATCTTCCATCTCTTGTAGAATGATCATCCCTACAAAACAAAGAACTACACTTTTCAAGACAAGTGTATGAGAGGGATCATGAAAAAATAAAAACAAGTGCAATTTGCATGAATTTAGAAACAAGAACATGCAATTAACAATGCACATATGCTAACAACACAAAGTCGACTCCCCCTAAACACAAGCTCCCCCTAAATCCAACATTACTCCCCATTTTTGTCACAAGATAGGCAAATGAGTATTCCCCAACCGGGATGCTGTAGCAAAGAGAGATATTTGCAATGTAAATGCATAATCATATACAACAACTTTATATAATTTAATTAAGAGAGAGAAATTCATGGAAGTTTTTTTTACTGGAATATGTGCGAAAAGATTGCCTTGAAAGAAACACATGCAACATCAACTTCTAAAAGCATGGTATTTGGCAAAGGAAAATAACACATGAGGTTCCAAGAGAATTCAAACCAATTTGCACCAAATTGTCAATGGAAAACAATATATAGTTTAACAAAAAAATTAGAGCAACTATCAAGCTTTACAAATTGAACAAGATATGAGCGACTATTATGCCTTTTTAGATTTTTCCGGGCGAGATGCCCGTATGATAGTAGCCATGTTCAACAAGTAAAAAGAGAGAGACTATTGTATTGTGACTTATTGATACAGTATCCTTGAAATGGATACAGTATCATTATTGAATGAAGTCTCAAAAGTCACTTGCAAACATATTAGTTAGGATTATGCTCGTTAGCAAGAGTGTAATATTGTAATTAACAATATTTTCATATGAATAAAGTGATTTCTAGTTTAACAAATCTTATAGCATTTATAGTTTAATTATTATAATTGTCTAAAGTAAACAATCATAAGGTCAAAAGACTATGAGAAAAGAAGAATTGTTCATACAACTAGATTTGTATGAGGTAGACACAATTCTTTAGTTAGTCTTGAAAATTATTCACAACTTAAGACAGAAAGTTTGTCGCCTTTATCTGGTCAAAGTTGTAGATTCTGTCGCTAGCATTTGAGTGGGATCAAATGTGTTATGATGAGTCTAAAATCATCAAAGTGTGGTGCCTTTGGGCAAAAGAATCTAGTGTACTGGGTGCATTGAATAGGATCAAAATGAAATACTTTATCTAGAACCGTCAATGGATAAAAGTTTTCATTTGAAGACAATCGGAGAGTCTATCTCAATCCTGAGATAAATGATGGACTTATGGTTGCAAGTGATATCATTTAAGCTATCAATGAGTACGATTATATAGCATAGTCTATCCTCGATAGTTTGGTGGTATTCATTTGTTAATCGATAGAGGACTTCATTTATAGATATGGACATCGTGGCTCCATTTATTGAATGAGAGTAGAATACCATCATATGGATGTTTGGAGGTATTGGATATTAAATCTTAACTTTAAGTTTTCAATAGTGTCTATTGAAACATGGCTTCTGGACAAGTCAAAATATCCAAGTTCAAAATGTGATCATATGAGTAAATATGATAACTTAGAGAGCTATAGGCGGTCTATGAGCTCTTGGCGATTACTGGTATTCTTCACGAGGATACACTTTCTCCAATAAGGTTGTCTAGGGTACGAATGAGTATCTTCAACTTATTCTATCTTTATTTAAGAGTTCAATTTTAGTTCTTTAGTGAATGAACTAAAATTAAATAGATTGGACCTAAGTGAATCATTTGTTGATTGTGATTAGGTTGTGTCTATTGGAGCATAAATTTAGATAGCCCCACACGATCCCCAATCCACACGAACTTGTATGGATCACTTGATATATTCTACCGGACCAATTTAAGGGTCCATCTAGAATTGTATTAAGGCATGTGAACTTGTTTCTTTTTGTAATAATATGTCTAGTACACATGTGGACTTTTTATTAAGGTCCAATGTATTTAATAAAATAAGAAAAATAATATATGGCCTTTATAGTTAGGTATGGGTGGCAAAGGCTATTAATAATAGCTTTAATATATTATTTTTATTTTATTATTTATTTAAATGGGAATTAATTAATTTGTTTATTAATTAATTATTTAATTAAAAGTCAAAATATTTTCCAAGTAGGAGATGGTCTCCTAAAATTATACTATTGTTGTTTGTATAGTTAATGTTAAAGACTATATTTGCTAATCAAATTAGGAGTAATTTATCTAATCAAATTAGGAACACTATTGAGTTGGATTAAGAGTCTTGGTGTAGGAAAGAATTCTTTTTGGAAAAGGATTCTTGGTCACCAAGTCAAACTACTTAGTGGTAGAATTCTTATTTGAAAAGGATTCATAGTCACCAAGTTAATCTACCTAAGGATATGATTCTTGTCAATCAAGTAATCCTTCTTACGAAAAGATAAACTCTCCTAATCTACATCAAAGAGGGGAAATTCGGTCATCACATGTTCAATATGGGATAAGATAGATTTCCTTTTAGATAGGGATTCTAACTACCAAATAAATCCACATAAGGAAAGGATTCTTGCCAACCAAGTGAATCCTTCTTAGGAAAGGATTTATGATCCTATTTATATGAGCATGATGAATTCGAACAGCCCTAAGGAAAAGAGAGGTGATTTCGGCCAAGCTTATTTTTTCTAAGAGAAAGTTTCTGCCATCATAGGAATTTTGAGGGAGAAAAATCTGATTTTACTCTAGACAAAATTCAATCATCTCTAAGCAATAGTGTGTGAATTCGGCCAAGTAGAGAAAAAAAGGGAACGTTTTTGTATTTGATAGTATACTAATATCCTTTTCATCAAAAGAGTTTTGTGTACAACATCGAATCAAGGTTCACGCGAATTACAATCAAATTGATTGATAATTCACAAGTTACCGGACGTTCTTGGATTTTCTTTTGGAGGATATTTGTAACTAACAAAGAAAAGATTTTTGCTTTATCTCCATCCTCAGGAATACAATTTAAAGAAAGGGAGCCCACTCTCCTAGGTGATTCAAGTTCGTGATTGGATTGGAAGATCTCACGGAATCAATTCAGCGCTTGTTCAATCGTCACGCGAAAAAGGTGCGATACCTTTATATACATCAATTAATCTAGAGTTAAGGTTCTCGTTGCATAAAAGGGAAATTTTTTTATTTATACGCAAACCCTAAATTTTGTTTTTCTCACACTTCTGTTGCGTTTCTAAACCGTTTTTCCCTACAATTGGTATCAGAGCCTGGTTGTACCCTTGATTAATTGATGTATGTACGTGAATCTTTTTCTTTCTGTTGTATGTATGCATGTTTTAGAAAGAGATGGCACTCTAGGTATTCACACATATATTTACATTGGAATGTATGCATATATATATGCTTTATATGTTGCTTGTTATTGCTCAATTTTGGTCCTAGAATTTCAATGTAATTTTGTTTTGGGATTGTAACAAGAAGGGTGGTCTATCATCACCATAATTTCCTTCTTGGTAGTTACTAAGTTTTTATTTTTATTTTGTTGTTGTAATAAAAAAAAACTGCAGTAATTTGTTATGTAAATTCTTCTGTAATACATTCAAGTTTCAATGACTCGAACGTTTGAAGAATTAGGAGTAACCGGAACAAGTTTGGGACTATACGAGCCGTAACAATGAATGTGTGTGCGAAGAGCGCGCAACAACGTTTGTTGTGGCATGGGCTGCACACGGCAGGTAGCCATGGGCTGCGCATGGCAGCCCTTTATGGGTTTGTGGCATGCGCACGCCCATGAGTAAGGGTGAGGGGTGCGCACGCCCATGGGAGGTAGATGAGGGAGTCCGAACGACGAAGGTCGCATGAAGACTTGTTCGCCAAGAAAGGAGTTCTTGTATTCCAAGATATATGTAATTTACTTGTTTTGCTAGGATGGACCAAAATTGTAGCTATTTATATTTTTGTAAATATTGCAATGTTTGTCATTGTTTGATAACATGTCATATAGAATAGGAGTGCCACTCATATATCTCTTTTGGTATGAACATGCATTGAATAGTTTAAGTATCTAAATTGGCATCTAGATAACTTGGTAAATCATTCTTTGGAATTCGATCACACGCCTTAAACAATTGAGTGGGAGAAGGTGTTTTGGAACACCTACGGCCTCATAGTTTAGTTGAGTTTTATGTTTCGTAAATAACCTCCCAAGAGGTATTCATGAATGGAATTTAGCAAGATACTTCCTTACAAGGATAGATTAGACAATTAGCCCAAACGATATCTACTCCTAAAGGAGTGATATTCGTGAGGGATTATATTGAAGGTCGATAACTTGGTAACACACTCAATTTACTTTTATTAATATCCTCTCAAGAGTTCTTGTTAGTAAAATTGCAAGGCTAAAATTGAAAACGTTGGTTGTTATGTTAACAATTAGGTGTGACCTAGTCCAACTAGTAAATTGTGCGTACTCCCAAAGGAGGCGTGACATTTATGGGTGTTGGATCACCGTTGAATTTTTACGATTGAATTATTTTATTTAATTCAAGATAAATATTCAAAAGTGCTATATCATGATTGTTTACTTATATAATTTTTGTTATTAAAAAGAAATCAAGACCCCATCCCTAATCAATATCCTAAAAGATAATACTTTAACTGGTGATAATTATGTCACATGGAAAAAGAATATTGGTTGTTGTTGCGAGCTGAAAAGTATAAGTTCATTATGTATATTCCTTAACCACCAAACTAATGAATCTACTCAGGAGCAAAGAGATGAGTATCAGTAGTGGAAGTCTTTAGAAGAGATGGCTAAATGTACGTTACATTATGGTCATCATCTCCAACGTGTTACAACAGCAACATGAAGGAATTGAGACTGTTGCCGATATTATGATGTCTCTAGACAAGGATTCATATGGTATATAAAGTTGCTACTGTTAAGACCCGTTAGAAGGTCAAGAGATAATAGAAGAAAAAGCAACTTGAGCCTTCTTAGAAGGAGACCAAGAAAGTAACCAAGATCAAAGAAAGTGTTTCTTTTGTGGTGAAAAGGGTCAAAGGAATAGACTGGATAAGAATGAATTCAACTTGCATTTAGGCAATGGAGCATTGGTGTCTACTAGTGTAGTGGGAGATATTAGAATCAATTTTGATTCTTATAGTCATTTAGTATTAATAAACGTTTATTATGTACCAATATTCAAGAGGAATATAATTTCGGTATGTTGTCTAAATAAATTTAGATATTCTGTTACTTTTAATAAAGGTTTTATTATTAGTAAGAATAACAAATTTGTTTGCAAAGGTACATTGGAAAACGGTTTATTTTATTTGCATGGAAATACCTCTCACTTGTTAGACACAGAGTCAATGGAACCTAATCATAAAAGAGTAAAATTATCAAAAGATGAAACCTACCTATAGCATTTGCGCTTAGGTCATATCAACCTTAATAGGATTAAAAGATTGGTATGTGACGGACCTCTAAGTGACTTAAAGGTTGATGATCTACCAACTTGTGAATCTTGTTTGGAAGGTAAAATGACCAAAAGTTCGTTTACGACCAAAGGCACAAGAGCCATTGAATGTTTAGGATTGATACACACTGATGTGTGTGGACCTATGAGCATTCAAGCTAGAGGTGGATATGTGTACTTCATCACTTTCATGGATGATCACTCAAGATTTGGCTATGTGTATCTCATGAGACATAAGTCGGATGCTTTTGATATGTTCAAAGCATTTAAAGCTGAAGTAGAAAATCAGTTTGAGAAACCCATAAAAATCTTGATGTCCGATCGTGGTGGAGAATATCTATCTGGTGAGTTTCAGAAAAATATTATTGATAATGGAATAATTTCTCAGTTTTCTGCACCAGGCACACCTCAACAAAATGGGGTGATGGAAAGGAGAAATATAATTCTTTTGGATATGGTTAGGTCTATGTTGAGTTATTCAACGCTCCCTAGTTCTTTTTGGGGATATGCTTTACGAACTGCCATGTATATTCTAAACGATGTACCATCTAAGTCGGTACCTAAAACACCGCATGAGTTGTGGACTGGGCGAAAACCTAGTTTACAACACTTAAGGATATTTGGATGTCCTACGCACGTGTTAAAATGTAAAACAGATAAGATGGAGTCCCATTCAGAAACATGCATATTTGTAGGGCATCTAAAAGGAATAAAAGGATATTATTTTTATAGTCCTTTAGATATTAAAGTATTTGTTTCGACAAATGCCAAATTTCTAGAAGAGGACTATATGAATAATTTTGTGCCTAAAAGTAAAATTGTCCTAAATGAGCTTTTAGGAGATACAATTCCACAAGAGGTTTCACAACCAAGCCCAATTGTAAGATCCGTACCAACACAAGATCAACAATCTACCATACCTCATCGTAGTGGGAGAGTTGTTAGACAACCCGAGAGATACATCGGTCTAGGAGAATCTGTAGAGAATCTTTCAGACGACGATGATCCCTATACATACAAGGAAGCAATGGAAGATGTTGATTGTCACCATTGGCAAAAGGCAATGCAATCCGAAATTGAATCTATGTTCAAAAATAAAGTCTGGTCTCTTGTAGACTTGCCTAAAGGGATAAAACCCATCGGGTGCAAGTGGGTATACAAGCGGAAAAGAGGAATGGATGGAAAGGTGGAAACCTTTAAGGCTAGATTGGTAGCTAAAGGTTATACACAGAAGTAAGGTATCGATAATGAAGAAACCTTTTCTCCTGTGGCCATGCTTAAATCCATTAGGATACTCATATCCATTGCGGCATCTCTAGACCTAGAAATTTGGCAAATGGAAATCAAGACAGCTTTCCTTAATGGAAGTCTTGATGAAAGCATCTATATGATACAACCAGAAGGATTCATTGAAAAGGGCCAAGAGGAAAAGGTATGCAAGTCGCAAAGATCCATATATGGATTGAAGCAAGCATCCAGATCCTGTAACATAAGGTTCGATAAAGCTGTAAAAGGTTTTAGATTTATTAAAAACCTTGATGAACCTTGTGTATACAAAAGGATTAAAGGCGACAAGTTGGTTTTCCTAGTTCTTTACGTTGATGATATACTACTCATCGGAAACGATGTAGGTGTATTGACATCAATAAAAGAATGGTTAGCAAAACAATTTGATATGAAAGACTTAGGAGAAGCAAGTTATATTCTTAGTATCCAAGTCATAAGGGATAGAAAGAATAGAACGATTGCATTATCCTAAGCTTCATACATAGATAAAATCTTGTCTAGGTTTCCCATACAAGATTCCAAGAAAGGTATGTTACCTTTCAGGCATGGAATCAAAATTTCTAAGAAACAAGTTCCTAAGAATGAGCATGAAAAGTAATTCATGAGTAGGGTTACATATGCATCGGCAGTTGGAAGTCTCATGTATGCAATGCTCTACACTAGACCAGATATTTGTTTTCCTGTAGGCATAGTTAGCATGTTTCAATTGAAACCTGGTCCTGATCACTGGACGACAGTCAAGCATATTTTCAAGTATCTTAGGAGAACGAGAGATTATATGCTTGTATACTCTGGAGGGGATTTAATTCCCGTTGGGTATACATATTCTGATTTTCAGTCAAATTCTGACTCTAGGAGATCGACATCAGGATTTGTGTTTACTCTTGGAGGAGAGGCAGTCATATGGAGGTGTATCAAGCAATCTTGTATTGTTGATTCCACCATGGAAGCCGAGTATGTTGCCACATGCGAGGCAGCTAAAGAGGCTGTCTGGCTCTACCAATTCTTGATTGACTTGGAAGTGGTTCTTGATGCGAATAAGCAGATCACTATCAATTGTGACAATAGTGGGGCAGTGGCTAATTCCAGAGAACCAAGAAGTCACAAGAGAGGGAAACACATTTAAAGAAAGTATCACCTTTTAAAGGAAATTGTGCTTAGGAGTGACGTGACGATTACCAAGATCGCGTCAGCAGAAAATCTAGTGGATCCCTTTACAAAGGCTCTTCCTCAAAAGAGTTTTGATAGGCATCTAGAGAACATGAGGATGAGAGATATGACACATTTGCTATAGAGCAAGTGGGAGATTGTTAGGATTATGCTCGATAGCAAGAGTGTAATATTGTAATTAACAATGTTTTCATATGAATAAAGTGATTTCTAGTTTAACAAATCTTATAGCATTTATAGTTTAATTATTATAATTGTCAAAAGTAAATAATCATAAGGTCAAAAGACTATGAGAAAAGAAGAATTGTTCATACATCTAGATTTGTATAAGGCAGACACAATTCTTTAGTAAGTCTTGAAAATTATTCACAACTTAAGATAGAAGGTTTGGTGCCTTAATCTTGTCAAAGTTTTAGATTCTGTTGCTAGCATTTGAGTGGGATCAAATGTGTTATGAAGAGTCTAAAATCATCAAAGTGTGGTGTCTTTGGGCAAAAGAATCTAGTGCACTGGGTGCATTGAATAGGATCAAAATGAAATACTTTATCTAGAACCGTCAATGGATAAAAGTTTTCATTTGAAGACAATCAGAGAGTCTATCTCAATCCTGAGATAAATGATGGACTTATGGTTGCAAGTGATATTATTTGAGCTATCAATGAGTACGATTATATAGCATAGTCTATCCTCGATAGTTTGGTGGATTCATTTGTTAATCGATAGAGGACTTCATTTATAGATATGGACATCGTGGCTCCATTTATTGAATGAGAGTAGAATACCATCATATGGATGTTTTGAGGTATTGGATATTAAATCTTAACGTTAAGTTTTCAATAGTGTCTACTGAAACATGGCTTCTGGACAAGTCAAAATATCCAAGGTCAAAATATGGCCATATGAGTAAATATGGTAACTTAGAGAGCTATAGGCGGTCTATGAGCTCTTGGCGATTAGTGGTATTCTTCACGAGGATACACTTTCTCCAATAAGGTTGTCTAGGGTACGAATGAGTAACATCAACTTATTCTATCTTTATTTAAGAGTTTAATTTTAGTTCTTTAGTGGAATGAACTAAAACTAAATAGATTGGACCTAAGTGAATCATTTTTTGATTGTGATTAGGTTGTGTCTATTGGAGCTTAAATTTAGATCGCCCTCCAAGATCCCCAATCCACACGAACTTGCATGGATCACTTGATATATTCTACCTGACAAATTTAGGGGTCCATCTAGATTTGTATTAAGGCATGTGGACTTGTTTCTTTTTGTAAGAATAGGTCTAGTACACATGTGGACTTTTTATTAAGGTCCAGTGGATTTAATAAAATAAGAAAAATAATATATGACCTTTATATTTAGGTATGGGTGGCAAAGGCTATTAATAATATCTTTAATATATTATTTTTATTTTATTATTTAATTAAATGGGAATTAATTAATTTGTTGATTAATTAATTATTTAATTAAAAGTCAAAATATTTTCCTAGTAGGAGATGGTCTCCTAAAATTATAATATTGTTGGTAGTATAGTTAATGTTAAAGACTATATTTGATAAGTAGATAAATAAAAGGAGTTATTTATCTAATCAAATTAGGAAGTCTTTAATATGGTTACAAATACACTATTGAGTTGGATTATGAGTCTTGGTGTAGGAAAGAATTCTTTTTGGAAAAGGATGCTTGGTCACCAAGTAAAACTACTTAGTGGTAGAATTCTTATTTGGAAAGGATTCATAACCACCAAGTTAATCTATCTAAGGATAGGATTCTTGTCAATCAAGTAATCCTTCTTAGGAAAAGATAAACTCTCCTAATCTAATTCAAAGAGGGGAAATTCGGTCATCACATGTTCAATATGGGATAGGATAGATTTCCTTTTAGATAAAGATTCTAACTACCAAATAAATCCACCTAAGGAAAGGATTCTTGCCAACCAAGTGAATCCTTCTTAGGAAAGGAATTATAAATCCTATATATATAAGCATGATGAATTCGGCCAGCCCTAAGGAAAAGAGAGGTGATTTCGGACAAGCTTATTTTTTCTAAGAGAAAGTTTCAGCCATCATAGGAATTTTGAGGGAGAAAAGTCTTATTTTACTCCAGACAAAATTCAATCATCTCTAAGCAATAGTGTGTGAATTCGGCCAAGTAGAGAAAAAAAGGGAACATTTTTGTATTCGATAGTATACTAAGATCCTTTACATCAAAAGGGTTTTGTGTACAACATTGAATCAAGGTTCACGCAAGTTACAGTCAAATTGATTGATAATTCACAAGTTACCGGACGTTCTTGGATTTTTCTCTTGGAGGATATTTGTAACTAACAAAGAAAAGATTTTTGCTTTGTCTCCATCCTCAGGAATACAATTTAAAGAAAGGGAGCCCACTCTCCTAGGTGATTCATGTTCATGATTGGATTGGAAGATCTTGCGAAATCAGTTCGGTGCTTGTTCAATCGTCAAGGGAAAAAGGTACGATACTTTTATATACATCAATTAATCTAGGGTTAAGGTTCTCATTGCATAAAAGTGATTTTTTTTTATACGCAAACCCTAAATTTCCTTTTTCTCACGCTTCTGTTGCGTTTCTAAACCGTTTTTCCCTACAATATTTGCAATCATTTTTTATGCATTCAATAAATTTATCATGCATAACACTTTAAGCATGTCAAGATCAAGTTTTCATAAACATGGAGATAAACTTTGGGTCAATCAAATGTACTTCCCAATCAAATTTTCTAGTCCAAAAATGCATGTTTGAACACAAATGAGACATGCATTTCGAATTAGGCAAAAATACACTTATTGAAAAAAAAGTCATATAAAAATATACGCATCCAAGATACTCAAGCAATTAATTAAAGAGCATAAAATTGAACAATTATTTGCTTATTAGAATGCAAGTTCGCTCTCTTTTCTTGAGCTCCATATATGGGTCAAACACCAAAACTCATCAATGCATATGTCAAATCCCAATAGACCTACTAAGAGATTTAAACTTAGTTAAATCTAATGGTTTTGTAAACAAGTCCGCTAGTTGATCATTTGTGCCCACATGTTCAAGTGCAATGCATTTGCTCTCAACTAGCTCTCGAATGAAATGATGTCTAATGTCAATATGCTTGGTTCTAGAATGTTGGACATGATTTTTTGAAATATTAATGGCACTCATGTTATCACAATAAAGGGTTAGAGTACCTTGCTCAAAGCCATAATCCACAAGCATTTGCTTCATCCAAAAGAGTTGTGTGCAAGCACTCCCAACGGCTATATACTCGACTTCGACTGTGGATAATGATATGGAATTTTGCTTCTTGCAAAACCATGACACAAGATTGTTCCCTAGGAAGAAGCAACCGCCCGATGTACTCTTTCTATCATCACAATTACATGCCCAATCTGTATCACTAAACCTAACTAAACTAGTATTAGTGTCAAAAGAGTACGATATCCCATAGTTGGATGTCCCATTCACATATCGAATGATTCTCTTCACGGAGGAGAGATGGGATTCCTTGGGTCTGGCTTGATACCTAGCACACACATCAACACTAAAAGCTATATCGGGCCTACTAGCAGTCAAGTATAGCAAGCTCCTTATCATGCCATGATATAGACTTTGATCCACACTTTTTCCACTAGCATCCTTGCTAAGTTTCAATGTGGTACTCATAGGTGTGTCACAATGCTTGGCATTCTCAAGGCCAAATTTCTTCACTAGGTTCTTGGCATATTTAGCTTGGGATATGAAGATCCCATCATGCATTTGCTTGATTTACAATCCTAGGAAGTAATTGAGTTCACCAACCATGCTCATTTCAAACTCATGAGTCATGACATCAACAAATTGTTTAACTTTCAAGTTGTTTGTGGAACCAAAAACTATGTCACCAACATAAATTTGAGATATGAATAGCACATCGTTTGTACAATTGATGAATAAGGTCTTGTCAACACTTTCTATAGAATAGCCATTGTCAACAAGATAAAGAGTGAGACGCTCATACCAAGCCCTTGGTGCTTGTTTCAAGCCATATAGAGCCTTTTTGAGATGATAAACATGATTGGGTTGATATGGATCTACAAACCCCTTGGGTTGCTCAACAAACACTTCCCTCTTGCAAGAAGGAATTGAGGAAGGCACTCTTAACATCTATTTGATGCAATTTAAACTTGTGCACACAAGAAATGGATAAGAGAAGCCTAATGGACTCTAATCGGGCAACGGGAACAAAAGTCTCCTCAAAGTCGATACCCTCAATTTGTGAGTACCCTTGTGCTACAAGTCTCGCCTTGTTCCGTACAACGTTGTCATCCTCATCGGATTTATTCCTATAGACCCACTTGGTGCCTATCACATTAGCATTCTTAGGCCTAGGAACTAGAGTCCAAACCTCATTTCTTTCAAATTGATTTAGCTCTTCTTGCATAGTAAGTACCCAAAACTCATCAATTAAAGCTTCATCAACCTTTTGGGGTTCAATTTTAGAGGTGTAGCAAGTATAGCTAATTTGATTTTCTAATTGATGCCTAGTCATGACACTTTCATTCACATCTCCAATGATGTCACTCTTGTTATAAAGATGTCTAACCCAAGGAGCAGGTTCCTTAGAGTCTAAGGTAGAATCTCTATCAAGAAATTGAGAGACCTTTTTCTCAAGATTTGACTTTTCATCACTTGAAGTCCCACCAATCTTCTCTAAGGGAGAATCATCAACCATACTAATCTCCTCATCATGGTTACTAACCTTAGGCATACAATCATCTATGATCACATGGGATGATTCCATAACACTTCGTGTCTTCAAATTAAAAATTCTATAGGCCTTACTATTTAGAGCATAGCCAATGAAAATCCCTTCATCACTTTTAGCATCAAACTTGCCAAGTTGATCACGGTCGTTTAGAATGTAACACTTACTTCCAAATGAGTGGAAGTAACTAACATTCGGCTTCCTTCCCTTCCATAATTCATAAGAGGTTTGCCTAGTACCAGGCCTTTAAAACACTCTATTTCCTATATAAAAGCTATATTCATTGCCTCGGCCTAAAGATTCCTAGGAACATTGTTGCTAAGCAACATCACACGAGCCATCTCTTGGAGGACCCTATTCTTCCTCTCTACAACTCCATTTTGTAGAGGAGTTAGAGGGGCTGAGAACTCATGGGAGATTCCAAGACTATCACAAAAATTTTCAAAGCAAACATTTTCAAATTCTCTCCCATGGTCACTCTTAATTCTCTTAATGCATTTTATGTTTATAATTTTCAAAAGTTTTAGAATTTTCTCTAAGAAAGTAGGTGCATGTAAATCTAGAAAAATCCTAAACACACACAAAGATGTACCTCTTGCCACCGAGACTCTAGGTTTGCATGGGACCCATAAGGTCCATATGAAGAAGCTCTAGTGGCTCCTTGGTGGTAAGATACTTACATTTTTTATGCACTCTTTGTTTGCTTTCCTTGTTAACAAGGTCCACACACTCCCTCAATCCTATTTCCAAACTTAGGAAGGCCTCTCACAACATTCAACCTCTCAAGAACTTTTAAGTCTTTGAAATTCATATGACCTAACCTTTGATGCCATAATTCAACTTGATCACAACTAGACAAATTGCAAGAGATGCAATTGGAATCAAGACAATAACAATTGTCACTTGATCTCTTGCCTTTCAATTGAACTTGTCCATCTTCTCTTAGAACAGAGCAATCAATTTTGCCAAGCATAATCGAAAGCCCTTCATTACTTAAACATGATATGCTAATAAGATTGGCTTGCAAGTAGTTTATATAAAGAACATTAGGCAAGGAGGTCAAACCGGGGATGGATATGTTTCATTTTCCTAAAACCTTTTTACAAGAACCACCACCAAAGGTATCGAATCTACCATCCTCCATCATAAGAGTTTCAAAGAAACTTTTGTTTTCGGTCATATGCCTAGAACACCCATTATCAAGGTACCAAGTATTGATGGCTTTGGCTTTCAAGGCTACTTGAGCCACATGACAATAATGTTCATCTCTTCTAGTCCACCTAGATGAAATATTACTATTTCTAGGAGCTATAGGTTCATTTTATCTAAAATTCCTAGGTGCATGTATTTTGGCTCTTCTAAGCATATTATTCTCAATCACGCTTTCAAAACGACATAACTTAATAAATTTAAAACAATTCGGTCTTATGTGACCTTCAACACCATAACAATGACAAATAGGAGTAAAGTAAGAATTCATACCATATCCTTGTGCAAGCATGGAAGACTTCCATCTCCTTTGAGTTGTCCTTTGGTGTTGAGTCAAATCCTTTCTTTGAAACATCCTTTGTGGTTGAGTCGAATTAGCTTCCCTTCTTAGTTGTGGGTGAAGAATCCTTTGTTGACTTTGAGAACTCCTTGGAAGTTGAGGTCTTGTTTGTTGAGCTCTAGTTTTTAGTGGATTAGCTTTAGCTTGAGACTTCATTTGAGCTTGCTTTGATGATTCTCCAACTTCATTCGATCTCATTTGTTGGTGTGAACCTTAAACCTCTTTATCCTCTTGACTCTTGACAAAACTGGTATTTTTCATGGAAGTAGCATCCTTGCCTTCTACATAACCTAAGCCCCATTTTATCACTATGACTCTTCCCATATGATAGCATATTGTCAAGTTTCTCCATTCCGGATGTCATCTTGGCAACCAATTCTTTTGCTTTCCCAAGCTCAATCTTCAAGTTCTCTTTACTCTTCTTAGTGATCACAAGCTCCAATTTCAAGCTCTCTTCTAACTCTTTTCCACTCTTTACTTTCTCACTCAAGTGAGTTATCTTCAAATTCAACTCTAGATTCTCTTTTTTGAACTCTTAAATCTCCTTCTTCTTTTTCAATCTAGACTTTTCAAAAAACTTCATGAAGTCTACATAGTCCATTTCCTCACCAATCTCAAACATAGAGTTAGAAAAGGTGCTCTCATTACTAGAGTCATCTAATTCTTCCTTATCACTCACAATCTCCTTACCATTATGAGATGTCATGAAGGCAATGAAGTTTGCAACTCTATCTTTATCATCCAAAGATTTTTCTTCCTCTTCTAAGTCTTAACTATCACTATAAGTGGTCGCCATGGCCTTCCTCTTCCTTTTTTTCTTCAAATTTGCACATTCTGGAGCAATGTGACCAAATCCACTGCATTCATAGCATTGAATGCTCTTATTGGAGTCACTTTCTTAAGATTTATCCATCTTCTTGAAAGGAGATTTCTTTTTCACTTCCTTTCCCTTGGACCCAAATCCTTTCCTCTCAAACTTCATGAATTTCTTGAATCTTTTAACCATGAGGGCTATTTCTTCATCTGAGTCCTCATCCTCTTCTTCAACCTTGGTAGTCTTCAAGGCAATGCTCTTTAGCTTCTTCGGAGGTATGAGTGTGGTGTTCCATCTTGACTCATAAGCTAGAAATCTTCCAATGACTTAACTTGGCTTCATACTCTTGTATTCACTATTCTCTTCAAGTGCCGTCACCCTTGATTCGAACCTCGACAGAAGTGACCTCATAACTTTTTGCTTGACTCTCCTATCCGAATAGGGGTCACCAAGTTGATGACTTTGGTTGACAATATCCATCAACTTCACTTGAAAGTCATTGAAGCATTCATGCTCCTCCATCCTAATCATCTCAAATTGCATTTGGAGGACTTGGAGTCCTTGACTACATCGGTTCCCTCATGTACCATTTGAAGAATGTCCCAAGCCTCCTTTGCAATCCTAGTGTTTTGGACCAACTTATATTGATTATCGTCCATAGCACAAAGGATGACATGCATGGCCTTGTTGTTCCACTTGGATGCTTCAAATTCTTGAGTACTCCAACTAGACTTGGGCTTAAGAGCTTCTACACCCTCGTCATTGGTCATTGTTGGAGGAAAATACCCATTTTCAATAGCCATCCAAGCACAGTCATCTATTTAGCAAAGATAGGCTTCCATCTTGCCCTTCCAAGAAGCATAATTCACCCTATTGGGCAAAGGGGGTCTGGCGCTTGAGGCTCCCTCAAGACTATTTTCGTTTCCACTCATAGTGTTTGAGGGTAATGGATGTAATGCAAATGCAATGTCACACAAAAAGAAAACAATCAAACTAAATGCACTAAGCAAGACACATACACAGAGCAAGGATCACCTAAGTATATCTAGGCAGCGACTCTGATACCAATTGAAATTCTCTAAAAAGTGTGTGTCTATAACCTAGAGGGAGGGGGATAGGTTTTAATACGATAGATTACCAATTTTGTGAATTAATCAATATTACCGATTCTACCCAATTTTACTAAGTGTTTAAGCAAAAGACAACAAACATAAAACAGTAACAACACGCAATATATACGTGGAAACCCTCCAAATGGGAAAAACATGGGCTGTCCACTGCGCCACACTCGATCCTCAAAATCCACTTTTGAGAGAAAGTTTACAACTTAGGTTGACCTCCCGTCTAACCCTCCAGTTACTAACCCTTTCACTTTACCCACGATCCTTAATAGTGATTTTGGATCACCAATATTGTGCACTAATCACATAGCCACCAGCTTAACAAACAATGAAGAGATAATGGCAACCTAAGTGAATATGCAAAAATATTCTATATGCAAAAATGCTAGGTCAAGACATTCATGCTTATCTAGGATTAATAATGACAATTAAAGCAAATCCAAGATATCAATGTTCTAAATGCAAAGGAAAAAAGAATTAGCTAGAAGGGTAAAACAATCCTAAATTCTATCTATCACAAATTACTGAATCTCAACCAACAATCAATACACAAGCATGTCATAAAAGCAATTAACCATACAAGCTAGCATTTAATATGCAATAGAGACTAAAACCCTAGGTATACATGTCTTTGAAATGAAACTATGAAGTCTAGAGCTTGTAGAAGTTACCTAATCAAGAAAAAGATGATGCTTCATGCTTGGATGATCTTAGAATGAAGCTGGATGATCTTAGAATGAAGCTAGATGATCATGTGATGAAGTTGGGTTGAGTAAAGATGAGTGTTTGAGAGTCTCTCTCTCTATAGAAAAACTAGAACAATACAAAAACGGCTTCTTGGACTCTTAAGAACCAAAGAGAAGAGAAGAGAACATATATATATGGGGCCCTACACAAAGTAGCATTGTTTTGGAAGAAAGGCAACCAAATCCCGTCATGACCGCTGGCTATACCGCGGCACAGAGAGCTGTGCATCGCCTGGATAATACCGCTCTGTAGGCCACTGTGCATACAAGTGCACAGACCGTGGTCTCGACAACATGTAATGCCTGTGATACTCCGCTTGGGAGACCCCGGTGCATGCAACATGCACAGGTCGCGGTAGCCACAACGTGCAGCCTCTGATAAACATCGTTGTGCCGACCGCGACGTCGGCACTGCATAGAGAGTGGTCTGAGCCACAGAACAGAGTAAAAAAAAAACTCATCTTTTTAAGGCACAAAAATGCATTTAATCACTCAAACAAAAAATAAGACACACAAGGCACACACGATGGCAAATAAGTATGCATACAAGATAATTAAAAGAAAATGCATTAGTGTGTGTATGCACTAATACCTCTTCACTGAAAGTTAAGCAAGTGATTTTACCTTTGATGCTTTAGCTTGGTTACAAATAATGAAGCCCTAAACTACCTTTACATATTGATCCCCAAATGTGGTTGTCAACGAAATAAGCCAATCAAACACCGAGGAACTTACACCATTTCTGCTACCCCTTCCACCAGAGGATTTTCAATTGCCTGCTGCTCAGCAGGGTCCTCTTCCAAGACCTCATTAACGACCGCCATAACCTCATAAGGGATGGCTACGTCAAGAAGGTTTGCCAAAGATTCTACCCGATTTTGTTCAATATCTAGTCCCTTTTTAGAGGTTTCATCTGGGCTATTATGGGTCTCTCCCCGGGCTTTTGGAAGGTCCCCATCGAGTTGCGCTGACCAAACCCTGCTAGAGGTCTCTCCCAGACCTGAGACGGGAAAGACTGGAGAAGGAGGAGGAGGAAGATGAAGATCTATTACAATTGCTTGCTTCCCAGCTCCAGTTCTGTCACTCTTAGGACGAGACATAACTGCAGCCTTTGTCATAATCTCCTCCCTATCCCAGTTGGCAATTATAGATAGGTCGAAAGGGGATGGGAAGGCTTTAGCAACCTGGTAGGAAGCATGAAAGTATCCTTCGCTGAAAGAGGCATTCACCTCAGCCTGAAGCTTGGCAACATGGGCTTGTAAACCTTGGTTTTCAATGCCAAGCGCCTTCATATCTTCCTTCCAAGAATCCCGTTGACTGACTCGACGTTGAGACCATAGAGTTTCTTGATCAAAGGATCGCTTCAACCTTTCAAGGTCACACTGAAGCTCGACTAACTCTGCTTCCATTCCCCTATGGCTAGAGGCCATCTCTTATACCAAGTCTTGAGCCCGTGCCAATAATTCCATGGCCCGCTCAGCTTCAGCTTTAGACCAAGTTGCCCGGTCGCGGAGAGAAGCCATCTGGTGGCCCATGGCCACTTGGAATTTGAAGGCCTGTAAAAGAATTCAAGTTAGGAAACAACAAATCAAACTATTGCATGAGAAAATAAAAAGCGTTGACTACCTCGACCAAGAGGGCAGAACCCTTGGTAATTATAATATCTATAGGCATTGAAGCCATCATAGAAAGACTGCCCCCGGGGTAGGAAGCAACAAATTGCCCTATGACTTCATCTTGAAAGGCATAGCCAAATTGATTTGGTAGGCGAACAAGGGAAACCCTTTCAACACCAGCTTCGGGTTCCTTTGAAGCTTAGGAGGCAGAGAATGTGAATGGAAGGGCAGAAGCAGATGCATAGGTAACTAGAGCAGGAGCTGATGTTGCTGCATCAGCGGATTGAGAAACGGAGGCCCTTTTACCCCGCACCTTGGTAACCCGAGATGCGATGAGTGACAACTTGGACATGTGCTAGGAAGAGGACGGAGCAAGAGCAGACAAAGCCCTAGCTTGAACCGTAGGCCCCCTTTTCTCTGAGGAAGCCAAGGGGATTTCCCGATTCGATTTGGTAGAAGGGGGAGGAGTACGAGCTCGGTGGGCTTCATGGGAAGCTGGAGCAATAATAAAAATTGTTAAAAAAAGAAGAGAGAAAGAACGTAGAGCCGTCAGAACTGAACTATTCAATGACACAAAGCATGATGGTTCAAAGTACTTACGAGGAGTAGCATCAGATATTCGAAGATAGCGGTTTACTCGACGAGAATCGAAATGATTAGTAGTCGGGAACTTCAGGTTCAAATAGTTCCTGGCAAGGCTGGCTTTCAATACCATCTCAGACTTGGCAAGTAAGGAATCTTTACCCCACAAGGGTTTATCATTAAAAGAGGTGGGAACTACGAACTCATGCCCGCCTATGAAGGTCGACCTTCTCCAATCCTTGACAACTAGGATCCACTCCTCCTTCAAAGAAGGATCTTTCCTCGAAGCGTCAGAGATAATGAAATTGAGTTTGTTCTTTGCCTTGGCATAGAACTGACCTCAAAGAGCCCCAGACAAGCTTCCAATCTGAAAGAGGTATGCTAACTCTTCAGCTCTTGGCTCTCGGGTTACCTTGCTTAGTTCACATTGTTCCCTCCTTAACACGAGAAAGCCTACCAGATGCCTCCAGAAGCCGGGTGTCAACTAGAGGGGAGCTAGCTGTAGGGCGTTGAGAGCCCGCCGAAGAGTAGGATGAAGGGGGAGCCTGACCCCATTCTCGAAAGCCGTAACGTGGATGAGAAACACACCTTTAGGTGGATTGAAGACATAGTATTCTTTGTTAGGGATTGTGAGAGTGACGTTGTCAAGGATTCCATATTTGGACCTCATATGACTGATCGACTGCAAGTCAACGGTGGAGTCTGGAATGACCTTGAAGTCATAGGGAAGTCACCTCTCTAGAGAAAGACCGACAATTGTGACTTGGTCCTTTCCAGTAACATCGTCTCAGTTTTCCTCATCAGAATCCTCATCAACCAAGCTCTGTGGATTATCTGGTCAATTAGAAAACCTAATCCCGATAGCCATGTTCCCGTTCGATCGATGACGTTACGTGTTTGGAGGTGTGTTTTCCCCGTCTAGGTCTTGTCGAGCCAGCTTTCCTTGGGGAAGACTGGAAACCTCTGTGCCATCAACGTGAGAATCAACGGAGTCATGACTGATCTTCAACATGATAAAATAGGGTTTTAAGGAGAAAAAAGAACAGAGGCGTAGCTAAAGAAGTTTGCAAAGAGAGGGATTTTTGAAAACTTGAAATTTAAAAGAAAGTGTAAGGAAAGTGATGAGGAAGCCGGGTTTAAATAGAGGTGGAAGAGCCAGTGACGTCGACAAAATCTTTGGTAGGATCGTCTCGAAGCCTGGGGATGGCCGTAACTTAGCCGGATTTTTTAAAAAGACGTACCGATCTGTGCACGCCACGTCACTCGTGCATTAAATGTGAGGATTTTCATCGAGATACTGATAATGGTAAAAGAGGAAAATTTTCCAAATTAAAACAAGGAATCCGACTCCAACCCCAACTCAGTCACCGGTGTTCAAGTAAGAGGGGACTTCTGTTAATAGCGAAATTTGGCTGGGGACCAAAAAGAAATTTTCTACTCTCCTAATCGGAGTCAAAGCCCGAGGTCGCCAGTCATTAGACTCCGGGCGTAAAGGGCGAGCCATAGAACTGCACCGCAAAAGTGAGGAAGGTTCATCGGGCTCTAGAACTACCAGGAATGAAGCTAACCATGACCAAAATTGGCCTCTCGCACGAACACTGGAATTCAGACAAAGCCCGATACACGGTTATCCGGGCTTTTTCAGATCACCTATCATGGAACCCCAGTCTCTGGGGCCAGGCTCTGGAACCGCCATGTGAAGGAAAATAAAGGTCACCGAGCTTAGGAAGCATTAGAGGTGAAGCCCGACATAAACAAGTTGAGCTTCTTCCAAATCAAGGCTTCCCGAGGTCGAGATTAATTCGTAACCTCTACAGAAGCCCGCTATCCTCTCTAGACACAAAAATGGGGCCCTTAAGGGGATTAGATTCACGTTATAGCTATGCTTTAATTCGCTAGGGAAAGCTTGAACCAATCTGGGTAAGAAAGAGGAAGCCAGCCTAATCAGCGCTACCCCTAATAAAGGCCCAGAAGGCCGTCTCAAGCTTTAAAGGACCATGGAAGGTTAAGCCAAAACTTTTGGGACCAAAACTAAGGTAATGGTGTACCTCGCTCTGCGAAAAAGTGAACTCCTAACTCAACGACCTCTATGAAGAATCATGCCATCATATTTACACTCCAACGAACATTAAAACTCTGTATACACATAAGGAAAGAGATTGAGTCCAAAAGGGAAACAAACTAATCTCCACTAAAGATATTCTTGAATTCGTTATTAACTCAAAGTCAATGATTTTTAAATAAAAGATCCCGCCCGATAAGGCGGGAAGGGATTTAGAGAATCAGGGCGGGAGATCCATAAGTTTAAACCATTCGGGCCATGTATAAAGGTGCCCAAGCATCATTGACAGAAAATAGAAGAAAATTTCGACACAAGAAGAGCGACATAGAGAACTGAGAGTACAAGAGAGGAATAGAGGGTTAGAATTTGGTCTAAATTTTGTAATCAGAACACGGCCCCCATTATTATCTACTATTCGACAGGCACAAGGTTGCCACCTTACTGTATCCCAGAGAGGTTAAGAGTGTTTAGGAATCTATTTGTACAATATTCATAGTTGATAATAAAGTCATTACATTCCTGTCTTCATTGCACTTAGATTCATATATCCATCTTTATTCAATCAGGTTAGGTGCCTAAGGTAATAACCCTAGCCATCGCCTACGTGGTACTGGTCTCGAGGAAGCTAACCGAAATTTCTCATCTCGAGTAAATTTCCCGTTAACAGTATATATATTATAACAACATAATATATAATATAATATATATATATATATATTACAAAATAATATATATAATATAAATAATGTTAATAACCAAATTTAGCTAGGGACAAAAGAGAAATTTTCCACTCTCCTACCCTCGGTCCAGGCCAAAGATTAACCATCTATGAACCCTGGATCTTAGGGTAGAGACATAGAGCTGTCCCGTAAAAGAGAGAAAAGGTCATCGAGCTTGGAAAGCGTCCGTGGTGGATCCCGACATATCGGATCAAGCTCCTTACACCAAAAAGAGAATTCAGATAAAGCCTGACGCATGATGAACCAGGCTCCCAGAAACTTGGTATCACCCTGCAACCTTCCCGAAAGCCCACCATTCTCTCCAAACACAGAAAGAGATCCATTAATCACCAAGCTCGCATTGCAGAGTTGCTCCACCTCGCTAAAAGTAGTTTTGAACCCTTCCTTACATGAAGAAGAGAGCCTACAAAAGTACCGCTACCACCAGAGGATGCACACGAAGCCATCCTCAGCTCTAAGAGACCTAGAGAGGTCCGACCAAGCTCCTAGAACCAAAACCAGGGCACGGACCTTTCACACTATATGAAACAGTTAACATTTATACTTGATGACCTCTAATGAGGAATCATGCCATGAAGACACACACGATCATGTCTACACTCCATCTAACGTTGAAACTCTGTATACGTTCATGACAAGTATTTGAGTTCAAAGAGGAAACAAACTTATCTCTGAAAGATATTCTCAGCTATTCATTAAATCAAAGTTAACAACATTCAAAATAATGGATCCCGCCCGATAAGGGGGGGATTGGATTCAGAAAATGATGGCAAGCGAGTCACAAACTTAACATATTAGGATTATGTATAAATAGGTCAAGGTGGAGGAATCATGGCCTAAATTCGGTAGTCAGAATGCGATCGTCGGTGTATTCTACTATTTGACAGGCATGAGGTTGCCATCCTACTGTATCCTAGCAAGATTGAGAGTGTTTCGGAGCTTCTGTACGACATATATGATTTATAATAGAGCCGCCTTAATCTTTTTCTCATCACATTAAACCCTACGTTAAATACCTCACCATTGCACAATTAATCTTGGTACTTAAGGTATCAACCCCCGGCTACCACCTCTGTGGTAGTGGTCTTGAGGCTGTTAACCGAAATTTCGCATCACGAGCAAATTTTCAGTTAACACTTTCTGGCACCGTCTGTGGGAATAAACCCACACCACCGCTTTTATATTTACAAGTTTATCATTTTGTAGTAATTATGAGGCTTGTTCCTCCCAAGGACAACCCGAAACCTTGGGGCATCAGTCTGCCCCATTGACCAAGAAGGGATAGAAGAAGGAAAGAAAATCCAAGCATCACAAGCCAACCTCGTATCAGCCAAACATGGAGCAGGCTCCAACCCCTCAGGCAATGAACCAAGCTATGATCAACCAGCATGCTACGGCCATCGTGGAGAATGTCCGCCTCTGTCTAGCCGTAGAAGGAATTGCTCCTCAGCCGGTAGATCTTTGTACTCGAGGAGAAGCAAGCAGATTTGCTCCCAGGCAACCTGTCTTAGACAGGTTAGGACCTCTCAATCGGTTTTTGCCCACAATAGGATAGGACTCATAACTTATATCCAGGATCGGCTAGAGCCCATACCCCAGTCCCAAACAGGCCGACCTATTATCAACCCCGGGAGGTCAAGTCGACAGCAGACGCTTCACTGAGGGCACCTCATAGCCCCCCTCGATCAGTGACTCCAGAAGGGAACCATGAGCTGTGGCAGGTGGTAGCCAGTAAACTGTACAAGCGGAGCCCGCCCCAGTAGATGACAAAGTGGAGATATCAAGTTCTTCCTGTGGATATGACAACGGAAGCTTCGAGGTCGATTCCATGAAGCATGGAAATAATTGTTTACAGGACTAGCTTGTTAAGATGCAGAAGGAGTTCCAATAGTTGAAAAGAGGGAAGGATAAAGAGGTCAAAAAAGACCCTCTGAGTGAGATGAACGCCCATTTTACCCTTCCATAATTCATAAGAGGTATGCCTAGTCCCGGGCCTAAGAAAAACCCTATTGCCTATATAACAAGCCGTATTGACAGCTTCAACCCAAAGATTCCTAGGCTGATTGTTGCTATGCAACATCACACAGGCCATCTCTTGGAGGACTCTATTCTTCCTCTCTACAATCCCATTTTGTTGAGGAGTTCGAGGAGCTGAGAACTCATGGGAAATGCCAAGATTATCACAAAAGTTTTCAAAGCTAACATTTTCAAATTATCTCCCATGATCACTCTTAATTCTCTTGATGCATTTTATGTGAGAATCCATCTCATTTTAAATTTTAGTGCAAAGCATTTTAAAAGTTTCAAACGTTTCAAATTTTTCTCTAAGAAAGTAAGTCCATGTAAATCTAGAAAAATCATCCACACACATAAAAATGTACCTCTTGCCACCGAGACTCTCGGTTTGTATGGGACTCATAAGGTCTATATAAAGAAGCTCTAATGGCTCCTTAGTGACAAGATACTTACCCTTCTTATGCACACTCTTAATTTGTTTTCCTTGTTGACAAGGTACACAAACTCTCTCTATCCTATTTCCAAACTTCGGAATGCCTCTCACAACTTTCAACCTCTCAAGAACTTTCAAGTCTTTGAAATTCATATGACCTAACCTTTGATTCCACAATTCAACTTGATCACAACTAGACAAATTACAAGAGATGCCATTGGAATCAAGAAAATAACAATTGTCACTTGATCTCTTACCTTTCACTAGGACTTGTCTATCTTCTCTCAGAATAGAACAATCAACTTTACCAAACATGACCAAAAACCCTTCATCACTTAAATGTGATATGCTAATAAGATTTGCTTGCAATCCATCTACATAAAGAGCATTAGGTAAGGAGGGAAAACCGGGGATGGAAATGTTTCCTTTTCCTAAAACCTTCTTATGTGAACCATCACCAAAAGTGATAAATCTACCATCCTCCATAACAAGAGTCTCAAAAAAACTCTTATTTCTAGTCATACACCTAGAACACCCACTATAAAGATACCAAATGTTAGAGGCTTTCGTCTTCAAGGCCATTTGGGCCACATGACAAGCATACTCATTTGTTATAGTCCATATAGTAGCAACATTGTCATTTCTAGGAGCCTTGGGTTCATTGGCTCTTCTAAGCATATTCTTCTCAATCATGCTTTCAAAACAACACAACTTAATAAATTTAAACAATTCGGCCTTATGTGACCTTCAACACCACAATAATGACAAATGGGAGTAAAGTAAGAATTCATACCATATCCTTGTGCAAGCATGGAAGACTTCTCTCTCCTTCAGTTGTCCTTTGGTGTTGAGCCGAATCTCTTCTTTGAAACACCCTTTGTGATTGAGCCAAATTAGCTTCTCTTCTTGGTTGTGGGTTAAAACTCTTTTGTTGAATTTGAGAGCTCCTTGGAAGTTGAGGTCTTGTTTGATAAGTTCTAGCTTTTGGTGGATGAGCTTTAGCTTGAGAATTTGTTTGAACCTTCATTTGAGCTTGCTTTGATGATTCTCCAATTTCATTCGATCTCATTTGTTGGTGTGAACCTTGAGTCTCTTTATCCTCTTGACTCTTGACAAAGATGGTCTTCTTCAAGGAAGTGGCATCCTTGCCTTCCACATATCCTAAGCCCGTTTTATCACTAGGACTCTTCCCACTTGATAGTATCTTGTCAAGTCTCTCGGTTCTGGATTTCATCTTGGCAACTAATTCTTTAGTTTCCCTAAGTTCATCATTTAAGTTCTCTTCACTCTTCTTAGTGATCACAAGCTCCAACTTCAAACTCTCTTCAAACTCTTGTCCACTCTTTACTTTCTCACTCAAGTGAGTAATCTTGAAAGTCAACTCTAGGTTCTCCTTTTTCAACTCTTGAATCTTCTTCTTCTTTTTCAATCTAGACTTTTCAAAAAACTTCATAAAGTCTACATAGTCCATTTCCTCATCAATATCAAATCTAGAGTTGGAAGAGGTACTCTCATCACTAGAGTCATTTATTTCTTCATTGCCGTTATGAGATGTTGTGAAGGCAATGAAGTTGGTAACTCTATCTTCATCATTCGAAGATTTTTATTCCTCTTCTAAGTCTTCACTATCACTCCAAGTAACCGTCATTGTCTTCCCCTTATTCTTCTTTTTCCAATTTGCACATTCTGGAGTGATCTGACCAAAACCACTGCATTCATAGCATTGAATGCTCTTTTGGGAGTCACTTTCTTGAGACTTTTCCATCTTCTTGAAAGGATTTTTCTTTTACACTTCCTTTCCCTTGGACCCAAATCCTTTCCTCTCAAACTTCATAAATTTCTTGAATCTTTTAACCATAAGGGTCATTTCTTCATCTGATTCCTCCCCCTATTCTTCAACCTTAGTGGTCTTCAAGGCAATGATCTTTTGCTTCTTCGGAGGTGTGGGTGAGGTGTTCCATCTTGACTCATAAGCTAGAAGTCTTCCAATGACTTCACTTGCCTTCATATTCTTGTACTCACTATTCTCTTCAAGTGCCATTACCTTTGATTCGAACCTTGACGGAAGTGACCTCATAATTTTTTGCTTGACTCTCCTATCCAAATAAGGATCACCAAGTTGATGGCTTTGGTTGACAATATCCATCAACTTCACTTGGAAGTCATTGAAGCATTCATGCTCCTCCATCCTAATCATCTCAAATTGCATTTGGAAGACTTGGAACTTTGAGTCCTTGACTACCTTAGTTACCTCATATGCCATTTGAAGAATGTCCCAAGCCTTTTTTGCGATCCTAGTGTTTTGAACCAGCTTGTACTGATTATCGTCCATGGTATAAACGATGGCATGCGCAGCCTTGTTGTTCCACTTGGATGCTTCAAACTATTGAGTACTCCAATTAGACTTGGGCTTAAGAGCTTCTATACCATCATCAATGGTCATTGTTGGAGGAGTATACCCGTCTTCAATAGCCATCTAAGCACGGTCATCTATTTGGCAAAGATAGGCTTCCATCTTGCCCTTCCAAGAAGCATAATTCACCCCATTGAGCAAAGGAGGTCTTGTGCTTGAGGCTCCCTCATGACTATTTCCATTTCCACTCATAGTGCTTAAGGGTAATAAATGATATGAAGATGCAAATGCAATGCAACACACAAAATGCAAACAACCAAAATACACAAGGTAAGACACACACAATGCACGGATCACCTAAGTATATCTAGGCACCGGCTTTGATACCAATTGAAATTCCCTAGAAAGTGTATGTCTATAACCTAGAGGGGGGGTGAATAGGTTTTAGTTCCATAGATTACCAATTTTGTGAATTAATCAATATTAATAATTCTAACCCATTCTACTAAATGGTCAAATAAAAGACAACAAACATAAAATAATAACAACATGCAATATATACGTGGAAACCCTCCAAATGGGAAAAAACCACGGGCTGTTCAGAACGCCACCCTTGATCCTCAAAATCCACTATTGAGTAAAAGTTTACAACCAAGGTTGCCCTTCCGTCTAACCCTCTAGTTACTAACCCTTTCACTCTACCCAACTGGCCTTAATAAAGATTTTAGATCACAAACCTTGTGCACTAATCACATAGCCACAAGCTTAACCAACAACGAAGAGATAATGGCAACCTAAGTGAATATGCAAGAATATTCTATATGTAAAAATGCTAGGTCAATACATTCATGCTTATCTAGGATTAATAATGATAATTAAAGCAAATCCTAGATATCAATGTTCTAAATGCAAAGGCAAGAAGAATTAGCTAGAAGGGTAAAACCGTCCTAAATTCTAGCTATCACAAATTAATGCATCTCAACCAACAATCAATACTCAAGCATGTCATGAAAGCAATTAAACATTCAAACAAGCATTTAATATGCAATAAAGACAAAAACCCTAGACATACATGTCTTTGTAATGAAATTATGATGTCTAAAGCATGTAGAAGTTACCTAGTCAAGAAGAAGATGATGCTTCATACTTGAATGATCCTAGAATGAAGCTAGATGACCATGAGATGAAGTTGGGTTGAGTAAAAATGGCTTCATGGAGCTTCTCTCACTAAAGAACCTTATCTCTCTCTGAAAAAAAGGTTAGAAAGCTCTAAAAACGAGTTGGGAAGAAGATGGTATATTTATATGAAGCCTAAAGTGAAACTGCGTTGTTTTGGGTGAAGGAAACAAAAACCCGTCAGGACCACTAGTTGTACCGCGGTCTAGGTAAGTGTCCAAACCACAGCACAGAGAGCGGTGTATCGCCTGGACAACGCCGCTCTATAGGCCGCTGTGCATGCAGTGTGCACAGACCTGGTTTGGACAGCATGCAACGTCTGTGAAACTCCACTTGTGAGATCACGACGTATGCAACAAGCACAGACCGCGGTAGCCTCAACGTGTATCCTCTGGTAAACACCGCGGTGGGGGCACTACACAGAGAGCCGTCTAGATCGCGGAATAGAGGAAAAAATCATCTTTTTAAGTCACAGACATATATTCAACACTCAGATAAAAATAAGACACACAAGGCACACAAAATGGAAAATAAACATGCAAGAAAGATAATTAAAAGAAAATGCATGAGTGTGTGTGTGCACTAATACCTCTTCAATGAAAGTTAAGCAGGTGATTTTACCTTTGATGCTTGAGCTTGGTTACGAACAAAGAATCCCTAAACTACCCTTACATATAGATCCCCAAATGTGGTTGTCAACAAAATAAGCCAATCAAACACCGAGGAACTTACAGTAGACGTCTGCCGCAATGAAAATAATTTGTGTTGATTGGGATGGGCCAACCGGGATATGGTTGACCTTGAAGACACCCATTCTTTCATCAACACGGGGGATCATCCTTGCATGGTTTTTCCTGGAATTATTGGAGGTCCCAGTCAGGGTGGGCCATTCATTAATGGAATTTATAACCTGGACTTGATGCATGAAATCTTTCTAATCCCTCTTTCTCTTCTCAGCATGATCACGGATCTCCTCTTTTATCTATTTTCCAGTCTGGATGTTCTCTCTGACCTGCTGTAAGAATTCTACCAAACATTCTCCCCTCACCAGTGCTTCAATTTGGTTACGCAGGCTATAACACTCTGAAGTGTTGTGCCCTACGTCTTCTTGGAAGTCGCAATACTTGTAGGAGTTCCTCCTGTCTGCTGCAGCTTTAATAGGTGTAAGATTCTGTAGTAACCCCTTGTCCTGAAGGACGAGGCAAATTGTCTCGCGGGACACATTTAGGGGGGTATAGCGATTGTACCCTTTTTCTTCTCGTGTTACAGGGGCTACAATCCTTGGATGAGGTGAAGCTCAAGGAGAGGTTTGTCTTACCAGGTACCACTCTTGTCGAGATGGGGAAGGGAGAGAACGATACATTCTGTTGGGGGGTTTATTTTGGTTTTTCTGAGCTGGCACAGGCCTAGGAGCTTCCATCTTCTGGCGTTTCATTGCTCTCATATCATCATTCTCTATTTTAGCCATGAGTTGTTCGTCAATCTCAGCCTGATCATAGGCCTCTTGATAGGTCTCTAGATGTTGCTTGGCGAAACATCGAAAGAACTTGCCTGCCCACAGGTTCAGTCGAAAGTTGGTGAGAGTTTCTGTTAGGTTTTAGTTTGTGTTGGCATTAATTCCATATCAAAATGATATTTACTTGTAATGATTTGTTGTTTAGATTCATGATGATTCAAGCTTCAAAGAAGAATGAACAACAAGTCAAAGCAAGTTCAAAGTCTTCAAAGAGAAAGGTTGCAATATGATTCTATATCTTTCTCTTACAGGCACACACATACAATTCATACATATGTGTCCCTGTATCGTTGTGCACCATTATAGGCACACACATACAATACATTTATATGTGTCCCTGTATCATTGTGCACCATGTATAACACATTCACACACTTGAAGATGAATGCTCATGCATTGGTATGGAAATAACATGTTTTGGAAAATGCATGATTGGAGACTATCTCTATGTAGTTTGCATTCTTGTGTGAATTGTGTTTGTATGTGTATACATTTGTATAACAAGGATATTGAACTTGATTTTAGTCTTAAATCATTCTTGATTGAGTTTCGGTCATTTCGGTTACTCATACTATTGATTTCAAGTTCTAAGTCAAAAGATACTACACTTTCAACTCATGTTGCATACATTGTCTTCGTCTTCGCATATCAAGTCGAATTATTATTTTTTGGGTTGAATATCTTATATTTCCATGTCCGTGAGAGAGTTATGGTTCGTAATCAGTAAACGGAATTGAATTCTGAGTTCGGAGGCCTGAGAACGGTCGAAGAACGCGAGAGGAGTGCAAGGGAGTTGCACCTTGGCCAAAGGCCATCAAGAGGTGCAAGCCTGAGATGGCGCGTGGCCATCTCGGCTGCAACACCTTGCTGCCCCAAGATGCCCATGCGCCATCTCGGGGAAACAATAACAAAGAAGGGCAATTTCGTCTTTTGGATTCATTCTTTCCTTCTCCTTTATATTCCTCATCTCTCTCACATTTCATTCTAAGAAGAAATTTAAAATTGAGTGCAGAAATTCTCTCTACATTTTATCACCTTCCAAACGCCATAACCTCTTCATTTAAACTCTGATTTGAGTGATTCAAAGTTGAGAGTATTTGTCTATTCATCCTCCATCTTTTCTCTGAAGGTTTGAGTGAGTTTTATTGCTGTTTTTGGAGTCTAAACTCACAGAAATGGGACTGCACCAAAATCAACTAAGGTATTGATTTTCTCTAAAAGTTTTCCATTAAAACTTGCTCAATTGCCTTGGGTTTTCTTCTTCAACATATATATGTGTCTTGTGATATTTTTTATTTGAGTTTTGAACTCATTTAAAGCTAGATTGAGTTTCAATTGAAATCTCATATGTTGAGTTAGGTTTTGATTTTGCCTATGTTTTCACATGTTTGGGATTGTATTGTGCTAGCTTTGATTCTAGGACTATTTGATGATCTTTGATTGATTGATTTTGTAAAAAATAGTTCCTCACATGTATTAGGCTCTCTTTGGTCGATTTCTCACAATGATACATGTGCTTATGTTCTTTTGAGCTATTCATGTGTTTTGTTGAATCTATGAATAGGAATATGCTCTAGAACTTTAGCTTTAATCTAAATGATTTTGTCATATGATTTTAGCATGTTTTTGGTTTATGAGATTTAAACTTGATTAAGTGTTAATTGAACATATCTAGTGATTCAAGTTTTAGATCTATGCATGTATCTAAGTTGTAATTATTGTTTAACATATCTTACATGATCTAGATGAATTAAACATGCATGATTGACTAGACTACATTTGATTTGTGCATTCATGCTCATGTCTAGTATTTTCCATAGGATGTGTTGATCATAACATTCTATGTTGCCTGCTTGTTTGCGTTTTGCATTCATGATCACCTAGATGCCTTCTGAGAAGGAAGTCTTGACAATAGATGTGAGTGTTGGGGTTTATGCCCTAAATATGTAATTTGTAAATGGATTTATGAAATAAATAAATAAAAATATCAATTCATTCTTGTTATGTTATTTATTTTATAAACTTGTCAATATATTTAAACATCCAAGATTGCCAGATGTAATCTCGAACTGTGTATATGAGTGTCATATACGGATGGATAAAGTAAGAGACGTGCAATCTAAAGAGTTTATAGATAGCAAATAAAGTTGGGTACTTTATTTGTGGTTAATCTATAGCTGCGGTCCATTCCATAATGTACAATGATTCTATCATGAATTATTCATATGAGATATGGGAATGGAGGCACCTTGTATGATGTGATCATATAGGACTAGGCCATGATCTATATGAATATCTCACCAAGATCCGTTTACTGATGAGATTCATATATATCAACTAATGATGGCTATATGTGGGTGATCTTAATTCTGAGTGTCTTATCGACTCCTTCAGGTTAAATCGTAGTCTTTGATATACCATGGGTGAGATCAGATGCATTTCCTGATCAATATACTCCATATGTTGGGATTGCGGTTTGGCTTATGGCTGGGAAGGTTTGTACACAATAGTGGAATCCACTCCTTCTTGTGAGAAGTAGATGGTAGTTCCCTTAAGGGTTGATTCGAGGCTTGGACAATATGAGTGCTCTTCTAATTCCTTAAGGAAATAGGATTTATTGTCCATTAGAGAATCAACGGTACTTAAAGGATATATGTAATTAGAGGGGTATAACGGACATTATGACCCAGCTCTAATTATGAACTATTGTGGAGGATCACACCATGTGTAATAGCTATATCAATGGACACCGAGTTGTATCAGTCTGTGTAAAAACGTCTACAGTTGAGAGAGTACAGCTTCGGGTTTTTAATGGAATAACACCGTAGTTAATAATCAAGGAATATTAATTAAAAAGTTTAATTAATGATTCCGATGATTATTGGAGCTCAAAATACTGTGGGTCCATTAGATTCTCTTGCTAGCCCGATTGTTTTAGATAACAAGGGTCACGGATAATTAATTGGATTGTCCAGTTAATTGTGTTACAAAAGTGACACTTATATATTCGGGAATTAATTGAATAATGAGATTATTTAATTAATTAATGTTAATAGTTAAATTAATTAAATAATTAGATTATTTAATTATATTGATAATTACGAATTATTAATTAACTATTAATTGGAGGGTGTTAGTTGATATATGGATTTAGGTGAAGATAAAATAATAGGATTATTTTATTTTACTAAATCATTTATCTAAGTATTTGAATTTAAGTTTAAGTTTAAAATACTTTTTTTTAATATGTTAGATATATTTGAAAATGATAATTAAAATATTTATATCAATTAATAATACAAGAGATTGCATTGGATGCAAATTGATGTATATATAAAATAATAGTCAAAAGAAAAATTTGCATAGGATGCAAATAATTAATACATATATATATATATATATATATATATATATATATAAAAGCAAGAAGCAGTGCGTGATATATATAAAAAAAAAGAGATATTGTGAGCATGCATATTTTTTGGTGTGTAAAAGCAAGCAGCCGTTTTAGATATATATTTGATATAAAAAACGATAGCAGAAGTTTTATATATATTTCTTATAAAAAAACGAGAACATCAGTTTTATATATATTTTATATAAAAACGAGAGCAACAGTTATATATATATATATATATATATATATATATATATATATATATATATTGTTTCATGTTTTATGTGTTTTTTGAAACACATAGAAGAAAGAGTTTCTTTAAATCTATCTACATCCTTCATTCAAGTTCCTGAGATCGTGACGCGTCCACACACAGTTACTAATCCCGGGAGATAGCGAGGAAGATCGAGTGGTTCAGACAGGAGCGTATCGAAATGTGAAGGAGCCTCCAAACGTTGGTAAGATTTTCTTCTTCTGATTTTTTTTTATTACAATTTCCTGTGTTTACATATTTTATGTATTAATTTCGAAAAATAATTACGATCCAAAGTTCACAGGTCCCAGATACAGATATGATATGTATAAAAAAATGTTAAAACCTAGTTCCGCTGCGTGACCGGTGAACGGTGAACGGGTTTCCAAGAATTGGTATCATAGCAAAGGCAGTAGCGACTGGCCGATCCCTGGGAACTCTCACGCGTGATCATGTGATGAAGTGTGGCTCTCCGCCCGAGGGCTTCTTAGAGAAGTGCTCTGATAGGTATCTGTGGGTGACAACCCAAGGAGTTGGGATCGTGCCCGCACCCATGAGATGGGAATTGGTATCAACAACTGGTATCAGAGCCAATTTATTTTTTGGCACATGAAATTGTTTTCGATGCCCATGTATGTATGAATGTGTAGGCACCATTTTTATGATTGTATGAATGTTTATAATTAAATTGTTTAATTGGTTGATCGTAAATTTCTATGGTACTGTGGATTTAGCGTTTATGGGTTGTATATATTTTTTTTATTATTATATTTTTTTTTTACTATTATTGTGTTGTAAAAAAATAAAAAAATTGTAACCTGTAAACGTAGAACTGGAAACGCGCGCGACGTCGATACTGTTCACGGCGGTGCACTGCTCACGGTGGTACTGTTCACCGAGCACTGTTCATGTCGTTTCTGTTCTTCAAACACTGTTCACGCCGACATTGTTCACCGGGTGCTGTTCACGCACGGTTCCGTTGGCAAGTGTTCCCTAGTGTGTTCCCTAGTGTGTTCTGTGTAGATTTCCCGTTTCGGATTCATGAGATGAATCGCAGTGACCTGAAGAGACTGGAAGATATTTGAAGTTACTAGAAGACCAAGGAATGCATTGGAATTTTTTTTGTAATTTTAGATTCCAATTTTTTAGGTTAAATAATCCACAGTACTCGGCCAATTCATGTATGATTTATATTATGTGATGATAAAAGCATTGTCATGCATACGTATGCCATTTAGATTAGATGTGCCTACATAAATATATTTGATATGTCATACATGAATCATAGCCTGATATTTTATATTTTTTTTAATGTAATTAAATTGGGCAATATACATAATTGGCTATGAATAATGAGATTAGTTTTTAATGGTTAGAAAACTTGGTAATTCTCATTAATATTAATCTATTTATTAAACAGTTTAATAAGTTAGATTAATATGGTCATTTATTGTAATTAGGATTAATATGATTAATTACCTAATAATAAATGAACCGAATAAAGTGTTAGAGTTTTACTAGTTAAAATTTGGTAAACATTAACATAATAATCTGACCTTAGTAAATAGTTTACAAAAGCTTATATTATTCACTAATAGATTAGATTTTTAATTATTAAAAATCATTAATAATTTATTAGTTAATTAGAATTTATTTCTAATTAGTTAATGCGCTAGATATCTTGATTAAAGTTAGTCGTTTAATCCTGTAGAATCTAGGTGCATTAACGGTTAATAGAAAACCCTAATATTAAAATAGTGAGTGGGAGAGGGATATATGACATATATATCCTGCGGTCTCCATCATTAGTTCAACACCGCGAGATCCGAGTGGGCCTCGTGACGGCTTTGCTTTCGTCCTCCCTAAGGAGGGTTTCCACAAAGGTCAATATCAAGGTTGACTTCCTAACGGATAGGATTTCTGAGGGTATTTCGAGATTGACCGACCCTAAGGCGGCAATTCTCGAGTTAAGCTCGTGAGATCTGAAATGTTGGATTACACTCACGAAGATTTTGATTAAGTTTGTTAATTAAAAACCTGACTGAATGATCTATGGTTGAATGATATGGAATAAGAGTTATTCTAGAATATCATTTGATTGAGAATGTCTCGGTCCAACATGCAAAGACTTGACCGACCCTAAGGAGGCACTTCTTTATGGTGTGTTGGATTGTCATGGTATAGTAACTAGTTTTAGGGTAGTGCTAGTTCGTTAAACATGTGCATGCATCATGTTTAAATTTATGCCAAAGCACTCATACTTGTTTTAAATAAATGGCTGAATGAATGTTTTACTTATTTCAGCAATAATGTCTTCTGCATTACTTCAAATTCTCGTAAACGACATATTAACTGGTGATAACTACACTTAGTTTAACCTTAACATTAATGCAATATTGGTCACCAAAGACCTCAAGTTTGTGCTTACGGAGGAATGTCCTCCAGCGCCTGCTACCAATGCCACACGAACTGTTCGAGAGGCATACAAGCGAAGGGTAAGCCCAAATCTAAGAAAGCCCAAAGCAAGAAGAAGTCCAAGAAAAATAAATATGATTTACTTGTTCTTAAGTCATGTTTAGTAGAAGATTATTCTTCACCCTGGATAGTTGATTCGGTCACTAACCATGTTTGTTCTTCTTTACAATGGATTGATTCTTGGACACAGCTAGAAGAGCAAGCCTTCTCAATGCGTGTGGGGCCAGGGGATGTCGTGTCGGCACTAGCAGTGGGCGTAATTAGATTGCATTTTTGTAATAATTATATATTGTTGGACAATATATTTTATATTCTTGGATTTACACTGAATTTGATTTCTGTTTCTAAGTTGTTAGAACAAAAATATTTTGTTTCTTTTAATAATAAGTATGTTATTATTGGAAAGAATGGTCTGAATATTTGTTCACGAATTAATGAAAACAATTTGTATATGTTAAGACCGTTAATACATACTACTCTGCTCAACACCGAAATGTTTAAGGTTGAAAAACCAAAAAATAAACTACATAATATTTCTCCAGATAATGACACGTATCTCTGGCATCTAAGGCTTGGTCATATCAACCTTGACCGGATATTCAGACTAGTAAAAAACGGACCTTTAAGTGAGTTAAAGGTTGGCACCTTACCTGTCTGTGAATCTTGTCTGGAAGGTAACATGACTAAAAGACCTTTTACTGGAAAAGAGCTTAGAGCTAAACAACCGCTAGAGCTTATCCATACAGACGTCTGCGAACCGATGAATATTAAAGTTAGAGGTGGTTATGAGTATTATGTCACCTTTATAGATGACTTTTCAAGATAAGATATGTCTAACTAATGCAACAGAAGTAGGAAACATTTGAAATGTTCAAAGAATTTCGAGCTGAAGTTGAGAATCAATTAGGTAGGACTATCAAGTCACTGCGATCGGATCGTGGAGGTGAGTACCTTGACCAAGAGTTTGAAGATTTTATGGTCGAGCATGGGATAGTTTCCCAACTCACAGCTCCCGGTACACCTCAGTAAAATGGTGTAGCGGAGATGAGAAATAGAACCATAATGGAAATGGTGAGATCTATGATTAGTTTCTCATCATTACCAAATTCCTTTTGGAGATATGTGTTACAAACAGCGGCATACATTTTGAATCTGGTGCCATCCAAATCTATTCCTAAGACTCCTCTAGAGTTGAGGAACGGTTGTAAAGCTAGTTTGGGCCATTTTCGTATATGGGGGTGTCCAGCATACGTGCTGAAGAACAGAACTGGAAAGATAGACTCCAAGTCTGTGGTCTGCCTATTTATAGGATACTCCAAGGAGACCAGAGGTGGACACTTCTATAGTCTCGAACATAACAAAGTATTTGTATCGCAAATGCAACGTTTCTTGAGGAAAATTATATTAGTGACCATAAACCTCGTTCTAAGATTGTATTCAATGAGTTGGAGCCTGGTGAGACTAGTGCTTCATCAACAAGATTCGTTGATTCACAAACATCTGAACAGATGGTTTTGATCAGGATACATACCACCTAGGCGTAGTGAGAGGGTTGTGAGACAACCTGAACGCTATTTAGGTATATGTGAGGGACAAGATGTTGTCTCTGATGATAGTGTTGATGATCCATTAATATTTAAGAATGAAATGGAAGATCCTGATAAAGAGGAATGGCTTAAAGCCATGAATCTCGAGATTGAGTCCATATATTCTAACTCAATCTGGGATCTTGTAGACTTACCGGATGGGGTAAAACCCATAGGGTGTAAGTGGATCTACAAGAGAAAGCGAAGAGTAGACAAGAAGGTAGAGACCTTCAAGGCAAGGCTAGTGGCCAAGGGGTTATACGTCGATTATGAAGAGACCTTCTCGCCAGTAGCCATGTTTAAGTCTACTAGGATTCTCTTATCCATTGTTGCCTATTTCGATTACGAAATTTGGAAAATGGATGTCCAGACTGTATTCTTGAATGGCAATCTTGATAAGAGCATCTATATGATGCAACCAAAGGGATTCGTGTCTCTAGATCAAGAGCAAAAGGTTTGCAAGCAGTAAAGGTCCATCTATGGACTTAAGCAAGCATCTAGATCTTGGAACATTAGGTTTGATGATGTGATCAAAACCTATGGCTTCGAGCAGAACGTAAACTAGCCTTGTGTCTACAAGCGTATCATTGATAAGAAAGTAGTTTTCTTGGTCTTATACGTAGATGATATCCTACTCATTGGGAATGATGTGGGAGTGTTGTCTGATGTAAAGGACTGGCAGGCTAGCCAATTCCAAATGAAAGATTTGGGAGAGGCGAGTTATGTTCTTGGGATCCAGCTTATAAGGAATCATAAGAACAAACTCATAGCATTGTCTCAAGCATAATATGTAGACAAGATTCTTGCGCGATTTTTGATGCCAAACTCCAAGAAAGGTAATTTACCTTCTAGTCATGGAGTTAACTTGTCTAATGAACAATGTCCTAAGACACCTCAAGAAGTTGAGGATATGAGACGTGTACCCTATGCATCGGCAGTAGGTAGTCTAATGTATGCTATGTTATGCACGAGACCGGACATTTGCTATGCAGTGGGAGAAGTCAATAGATACCAGTCCAACAAAGGATTGGATCATTGGGTTGCTGTCAAGACAATTCTCAAGTATCTTCGGAGAATGAGAGACTATATGCTAATGTATTCCGGGCAGGATTTGATCCCATTAGGATACACAAATTCTGATTTTCAGTCAGACAAGGATTCTAGGAAATCCACGTCAGGATCAGTATTCACCCTGGGTGGTGGAGCCATTGTGTGAAGAAGTATTAAGCAATCTTACATTACTGACTCCACCATGGAAGCCGAATATGTAGCCGCCTGTGAAGCTGCTAAAGGGGCTATTTGGCTCCTAAAATTCTTGAGAGATCTGAATATTGTTCCAGGTCTGAGTGGGCCTATCACACTTTATTGTGATAACAGTGGTGTTGTGGCTAATTCCAAATAACCAAGAAGCCACAAGAGAGAGAAACATAAAGAGAGAAAGTATCATCTCATTAGAGAGATAATGTAAAGAGGAGATGTGATCATCATAAAAAAAAATGCCTCACAAGGCAATCTAGCTGACCCATTTACAAAGACCTTACCGGCTAAAGTGTTTTTAGGTCACCTAGATGGTTTGGGGTTACGAGACATGCCTCACATGCTTTAGTGCAAGTGGGAGATTGCTGGGGTTTATGCCCTAAAAATGTAATTTGTAAATGGATTTATGAAATAAATAAATAAATAAATAAAAAAGTTCAATTCATTCTTGTTATGTTATTTATTTTATAAACTTGTGCATAAATTTAAACATCCAAAATTGCCAGATGTAATCTCGAACTGTGTATATGAGTGTCATATACGGATGGATACAGTAAGAGACGTGCAATCTAAAGAGTCCATAGATAGAAAATAAAGTTGGGTACTTTATTTGTAGTTAATCTATAGTTGCGGTCCATTCCGTAATGTACGACGATTCCATCCTGAATTATTCATATGAGATATGGGAATGGAGGCACCTTGTATGATGTGATCATATAGGACTGAGCCATGATCTATATGAATCTCTCACCAAGATCCGTTTACCAATGAGATTCATATATATCAACTAATGATGGCTATATGTGGGTAATCTTAATCCCGAGTGTCTTATGGACTCCTTCAGGTTAAATCGTAGTCTTTGATATACCATAGGTGAGGTCAGATGCATTTCCTGATCAATATACTTTGTATGTTGAGATTGCGGTTTGGCTTGTGGCTGTGAAGGTTTGTACACAATAGTGGAATCCACTCCTTCTTGTGATAAGTAGATGGTAGTTCCCTTAAGGGTTGATTCGGGGCTTGAATAATATGGGCACTCTCTTAATTCCGTAAGGAAATATGATTTATTGTCCATTCGAGAATCAACGATACTTAGAGGATATATGTAATTAGAGGGGTATAACGGACATTATGATCCAGCTGTAATTATGAACTATTGTGGAGGATCACACCATGTGTAATAGTTATATCAATCGACACCGAGTTGTATCGGTCTGTGTAAAAGCGTCTACAGTTGAGAGAGTACAACTTCAGATTTTTAGTGGAATAACACTAGAGATAATAATCATGAAATATTAATTAAGAGTTTAATTAATGATTCCGAGGATTATTAGAGCTCAAAATACTGTGGGTCCATTAGGTCCCCTTACTAGCCCGATTGTTTTAGGTAACAAGGGTCACGGTTAATTAATTGGATTGTCCAATTAATTGCGTTACAAAAGTGACACGTATATATTCAGAAATTAATTGAATAATGAGATTATTTAATTAATTAATGTTAATAGTTAAATTAATTAAATAATTAGATTATTTAATTATATTGATAATTATAAAATTATTAATTAACTATTAATTGGAGGGTGTTAGTTGATATATGGATTTAGGTGAAGATAAAATAATAGGATCATTTTATTTTACGAAATCATTTATCTAAGTATTTGAATTTAAGTTTAAGTTTAAAATAATTTTTTTTAAAAATATTTTATATATATGAAAATGATAATTAAAAGATATATATCAATTAATAACACAAGAGACTGCCGTGAATGCAAATTGGTGTGTATATGAAATAATAGTCAAAAGAAGAATGTACATAGGATGCAAATACTTAATAAATATATGAATATATATATTTATAAAAGCAAGAAGCAGTGCGTGATATAAAAAAAAAAGAGATATTGTGAGCATGCATATTTTGGGTGTGTAAAAGCAAGCAGCAGTTTTAGATATATATTTGATATAAAAAATTATAGCAGAAGTTTTATATATATTTGATATAAAAAAATGAGAGCAGCAGTTTTATATATATTTTATATAAAAACGAGAGCAGTAGTTATATATATATATATATATATATATATTGTTTCATGTTTTGTGTGTTTTTTGAAACACATAGAAGAAAGAGTCTCTTCAAATCTCTCTACATCTTTTATTCAAGTTCTTGAGATCGTGAAGCCCCCACACCCAGTTACCAATCCTGGGAGATAGCGAGGAAGATCGAGTGGTTTAGATAGGAGCGTATCGAAAAGTGAAAGAGCCTCCAAACGTTGGTAAGATTTTCTTCTTCTGATTTTTGTTGATTACAATTTCCTATGTTTACATATTGTATGTATTAATTTCGAAAAATAATTACGATCCAAAGTTTACTGGTCCCAGATACAGATATGATCTGTATAAAAAAAATTAAAACCTAGTTTCGCTGCGTGATCGGTGAACGGGTTTCCAACAGTGAGACCTATGTTGTTGAGCAAGAAAGTCTTGGCAAGAGGTGTGAGACCTTGGATTGTCAAGCAAGGAAGTCTTGGCTAGAGTCGGGAGGACTCGGATTGTCAAGCAAGAAGTCTTGCCTAGGGTCATGAGGATCCGGAAGGGTGAGCGAGAAAGTCTTGACTAGAGTCGGGAGGACTCGGATAGTTGAGCAAGAAGTCTTGCCTTGGGTCGTGAGGATCCGGAAGGGTGAGCGAGGAAGTCTTGACAAGAGGTGTGAGGCCTTAGATTATTGAGCATAAGGGTGATATCTGCATGAGTAGGATAGGAGGGTAGTTTCTAGGTGAAGGGGTCACTTGAGAGATTGTACTTATCTTATCTACTAGTGGATTTTGTTTGCCGGTGGTTGCTAACCCGTGGATGTTTCCTCTTCGGAGGTTTACCACGTTATATCTTGTGTCAACTTTTCTCTATCTCTATCTCTCTTATATTTGTATTTGTTATTTGAATACTCTGGATAGAACTCTTTATGTAAGTTGACTTCCTTTCTATAATATAGATTGTGTATATGTTATAATTACTTGTTTGTATCACACTTTGCTTGTTTAATATTTTGATTAAGTGTCTTTAATTGATATATATATATATTGTGATACAAACAATCTAGAGGGACAAACTTTTGTTTGTTTCTAAGGGAGTCGAAAAAGGTGCCTAATCTATTCACCCCCCTCTATAGGTTAGTCTTGAGCATTTAACCGTGTTTGTATTTTCAGTTTCCTTCTTAGCAAAAACCCTCATCTGGATGTCTTTCCTGTGAAAACGTTCCACATATGACCAGAGTGTGTCACCTCGCTCCTAGACCATATATTGAAGATGTATGTAGTCTTTTGAACATTGTTTGACCTCATGGAACTGTAAGCAGAAGTCGATTGATAGCTTTGTGAATGAATCCACGCTACCAGCGAGCAACTTCGAACGCCCTCAATCTCGGGCCGTTGATTTTCAATATTTGTGCCCTCATCAACAATAGATGCTCGATAGGTGCCTGCTCCATCACCAGCGGGAGTTTACATCTTCTTCGCTCTATCCATGATCTCCTCCCTATCCAAGTTCATGATGGTGGCAAAGTCAAAATGAGTAGTTAGAGACTGGGCTACTTGGAAAGCAACATAGAAGTAGCCATCACCGAAATAGAGATCAACCTCAGCCTCTAAGCCGGCCGCTTGAGCTCGCAGTGTTTGGTTTTCTGCCTCCTATTCCTTAGCCTTCTTCTTTCAGGAGCTTCTTTCCATTGCCCCCACCTCTGACTTGAAGGTCTTCTGATCGAGAGAACGTTTCAACCTCTATAGGTCACAGCATGTATCCTCCAGCACCTTCTTGATCTTGTCCAGGTTAAGCTTCAACAATTGCACCGCACCCTTGGTCTAATCGAGCTCCCCTCTAAAGACCTTAGCATCAGACTTAGTCTTTTAGCGCGAGTCCTCATTGTGGCCATCTTATGGCTCACCGCTACATTAAACTTGAAGGTCTACAAAGCACAACAACCAAGTTAGTCAATGACCAGATACCAGTTATGTAAATGCCAGAATAATAATGAGATGGGGTATGACAACACACATACCTCAACAATAAGGGCAACACCCTTAATGAGCAAAATCTCTGAGGGAAAAGAGGTCATCAGAGCTAAGCCGTAACCAGGGTAAGAGAGGACAAACCGTTCAAAGACCTCGTTTTGTTTCGAATACCGCGGTCAAGGTCAAGTACTCGCACTGGGAGTTACAGAGGTGGAGGCATCAGAGGTTCCAATACCCCCCGTTGTTTGGGGAGGTACCAAAGCAGGCAGAGGAGGTGGAACTGTAGCAACGACAAAAGAATATAAATGGTGGCAGTGAAGCTAGGAGCCATAGAAGTAGTAGCATATGGTACAGTAGAGCCCCGACCTCTCACCCTAGTTAGCCGGGATGTAAAAAAATCCATCTGAGACATGGGCCTGGAGGTGAGAGGTGCCTTGGGAACCCCATCCGGTATATGCCTCACCGGGACCAGAGGAGGAGGGAGCCTAACAGCTTGAGCAGCTGGAGAACCAGATGGAGAATGAAAGTTGGGTGGGGACTGGCTAACAGGTATGTTGGGCTCTTGTTAGGCTGGTTGGGAAACAACTGACACTGTACAAATTGACAAAGAATTAGAATAAATAAGCGACAAGTAAGAAATCCAAATCAACAGAAGCATAAGGATTTAACACACCTGGAAAAAGCAATTGAGATGCGTAAGTATCGATTCACACTACCCGGATCATAAGCGTCTGAGGTACGAAACTCCAGGTTGACATACTTACGGTTAACAATTGCCTTCAAGATCGCCCTCGATTCAGCCGGTAGAGGCGTCTTCCCCCAGACCGCTTTGTCATTAAATTGGGTAGGGACTTGGTACTTTATCCCCCATTGAAAACAAAATTTCCTCAGTCCCCACCGACCACCACCCATTCCTCTCTCCAGGAGGCATCCTTCTTGGTGGCACCTGTTACAATGAATTTCAAATCATTCTTCACTCGGAGGCAAAACTGCCCTTTGGGACAAGGAGTTAAGCGGTAATTTAGAAAAGAACCCGTAACTTATTTAACCCCAGTTCCCTCTCGATACTATCCTTCTCACACTGCTCCTTCCACAACGAGGAAACCCACCAGGTGTCTCTAAAACCCTGTTGTCAACTGATAGAGAGTGAGCTGAAGTGCATGAAGCGCCCTATAGAGAGATGGGTTGAAAGGTAACCTTACCCCACTTTCGAAGGCAGTGGTATGGACAGGTAGCACACTGGAGGGAGGACTATATACGCGTTACCTTTTATGGGGGACAGTGATTATGATGCTGTCAGGGACACCGAATCTCTCCCTCAGATGGTTGATCGACTCCATAGTAGTGGTGAAATCAAGGATTATTCTACAATCGTAGAGGAGGGAAAGCACCTCTCCTGCCTCGACAGTGACAACCTCGACCCAGCTCCCTATGGTCTAAACCTTGCCTGACTCTCCTTCTAAGTCTCCTTCAACTATTTATAGTGGGGCCTCTGGGTCATTTGAGAATCCAGTCACAAAGGCAATATTTTGACTAGAGCGATGGTGTGGCTGCAGAGGTTGAACATAACTCTCTGCACTGTCATCCTCCCGAGCTCGTTTCTGACCAGCGAGGCTTGGAAAGTCTCCTTCCACTAATCTTTCAACACTATCGCGATCAAATTTTGATATAGCAACGATGAATCCAAAGTTTGAAAGTCACGGAGAAAGTCAGAGAGAAGTAAATGGGGCATAAAGGGCTAGAGATTTTTGAATTTTAAAAAGTATGAAAGAATTTTGAAAGCGTGGAGAAAATTAATGAGAGACCAGTTTTAAATAGTCATAATGGAACGGTAACTAGTAACCGAAGCGTGATCGAGAAGGCGAGATTTTCACCTTGATACTCTCAACCGTTGAAAACCTTCCCTTTTCAAAACAGGAAGCTTTCCCTCGCTTGACATGTGGCCATAGCATTTAATGAGAAGGTTTCTTCCCAGATTCTGCTAGGCGGCTGAAAACAAAAAGTTTCCCAAAAAAAAAAGGAAATTTGACTTTAACCCCAAATCAATCACTAGTGTTCAAGTTAGAGGGGAATTCTGTTAATAGATAAATTTGGCAAGGGTCCAAAGGGAAACTTTCCACCCAACTAGCACCAGATGAAGAACATCTCCACATGCCAGATCGATACCAGACAAATTGGTTTATCTCGAAGTCCCAAGCCTAGCACAACATAGGTACCTCGACATCAACGAAGTTGCACTCTCGCGGACCAATTGGTACCTAAGTACCTTGGCATTGCCCAGTTAACCCCGTCAAGGTACATATCCCGCTTTTCCAACAAGAAGAAGGACTCCCGTAAAGTTCCTATGAGATTACAAAGCTCCAGTAAAGATCAACCAAACACTTCGCTATCAGAATGGTACATCGAAGTACCTCGCCAGAGAAAGCAATCAAGCAACGCATCACCAAAATGTTACCTCAGGGTACCCTGTTACCAAAATGGTACCTTGGGATACCTCACCACCACCAAAAGTCAAGCTCTACCTCACCAGAATGATATCTCAGTATACCTCGCCAACATACGTGTACTCCAAGATACACTACCATATCATCGTAACAACTTTTTAAAGTGTCATGCCATCAAATGAGGAAGTCAAATTATTCTCCATGGTGAAAGCGAACTCCACGTATGCATAATTATAGCGACAGAGTCTAAAAAGAAAACAAACACGTCTCCCATAAAGATATCCTTCACCAACTTATTCTCTAGGGTCAAACGTATTAAACAGAAAATCTCGTCAAATGGGGGAAGGGAATCAATCTAGTGATCTTCGACTTATACACCAAGAAAAAATCCTAGCAGCTTCGGGTATAAATAAAGAAATCAAAAATGACAAGGGGGGAGGAATTCAACAATCTGGGTGAAGAAGCATAACCATAACCAGTGAGAGAGTATAACCACTTATCGACAAATACGAGTTTGCCACCTCCGAATTAGTTAGGCAAGAGAGACTAAGACTGAGACTGAGAGCTTCACACCATTAAATTTTTATCATTTTATTGTATTTATTGTTTCAATTCGATCAAAAATATCTTGTAATACCCCAACACATTTACTTTATTAGTCTCGCCCATTTTTACACCTGAAACCGGTACCAAAGGTACTTACCCCAACCGCGATTCTCTGAAGTCGTGGACCTAAGGATGTTAACTGAGATTCCTCACCTAGAGTGAATTTTTGGTTAACACTTATTTTGATGAATTTCATTGAAATTGCTTGAATGTGTGATTGTGTGGATATCATTATGAATAATATCCTATCTTGATCTTAGATAGAGCATTTATCAAGTGGAAACATAGTATGCTAAATTTCTTTCTCTTTTATGATATGTTCACATGATATTTTTTTTTGATAAAAACATGACATAATTGAACCTTAAAATTGCACGATACTTATCTCATATATTTTCCTTTTTTCCCTTGACCATCCCTTGTTTATTTCTTTGACTATTCCTTGACAAAAAGGGGGAGAAGTATGTTGCTTGATTAAAAAGGAATTGTTAAGAGGAGATACATTGCATTAAAATGTTACATGAGATAAGGGGAGTTTATGTGTTTATGAATATATCTCACTAATCTATTATGCAGAAGATATGTTCTTGTTTTCTCACAGGTGCTTAGTTGATTAAAGATGGGATTCTTGAAAACTCATGAAGTGTTCAAGACATTTTAGTCTAGGTATCTCGTTGTAATGTGAGGATGTGTGAATGCAACCATTTTTTAGAGTATTTGTGTGATCATTGTATGGTGAGGTTAAGGTTTTATCATGCAATAGCCATAGGGGATATTGTTAGGTTTAGATTTTTGTTGGCTTGATTCCATAACAAAACTCTCTTTGTTTGTATTGATTAGTTGCTTAGATGGTTTGTGTTTGATATGACCTTCAAAGATGGAAAGCAACTTCCCATGCAAAATTTGTCTTCAAGTGGAAAGATGCCTATTTGGATGCTAAAGTATCAAGATTCTTTCTCCTCTTACAAGGCATAAGAGTATACACATAAATTGCATTCATATGTGTCCCTGCATCCTTGTGCAAAAATGGTATAACACATACACACATTAATGTATAACGCATACACACATTATTCTATGCACATGCTTTAGATTTAAAATTGACAAATTTTGTATATTGCATGTTCTAGGATTATATCTAGGAAATGAAATACATGTGTGTTTATGTGTTTATTTATTTGTGTTTTTACGATATCAGACTTGAATGTGTTCTCGTATTATTTCTTATTGAGTTCTGGTCATTTTTGTTACTCCTTCATTAGTTTTCAAGTTCCTAGTTGGAAGTTCAGAAACTTTATGTGTCGTTATCGTACTTGATTTTTGTACTTGTATATCTAGTCAATTTTCATAAATTTTATGAAATTTTTGTAAACATTCATGTTCATGAGGGAATTATGGTTCGTAATCCAAAAAACAGATTCAAAATTGGAGTTCAGAGGCTGAAATTGTAAGGAAAATCGTGCAGCAAAAGCTTGAAAAATTGAAATTAGGGTTTAATATATTTAAAAATATTCTCTTGTAAAGAAAAAATTTAACCCTAGATTAATTGATGTATATTAAAAGTTTCGTACCTTTTTCTCGTGACGATTGAACAAGCGCCGAATTGAATCCGTAAGATCTTCCAATCCCATCACGAACGTGAATCACCTAGAAGTGTGAGCTCCCTTTCTTTAAATTGTATACCTGAGGATGGAAACAAACAAAATCTTTTTCTTTGTTAGTTACAATTATCCTCCAAGAGAAAAATCCAAGAACGTCCGGTCACTTGTGAATTATCAATCTAAATGATTGAAACTCATGTGAACCCGATTTGATTCTGTACACAAAACCCTTTTGATTTAAATGATACTAGTGTACTATGAAAAACAAAATTGTTCTCTTTTTCTCTTTTGTCCTTCGCCGAATTCTACACCCTATATCTATGAGTTAATCGAATTTTGTCTAGAGCAAAAACTAAATTTTTCTCTCTCAAAATTGTCTCATGCTAGGCCGAATTCTCTCTTGAAAAATACCTAGCTTGGTCGAAATTTCACTCATAGAAACATAGGGCTAGCCAAATTTATCATGGTGGTATTTATAGGATCACAAATCCTTTCCTAAGAAGGATTTACTTGGTTGTTAAGAATCCTTTCCTTAGGTGGATTTACTTGGTGGTTAAGAATCCTTTTTAAAGAAGAATTCTACCCTTAGGTAGATTTACTTGGTGACCAAGAATCCTTTTCCAAAAAGAATTCTTTCCTATACCAAGACTCCTAATCCAGCTCAATAGTATATTTGTAACCATATTAAAGATTTTCTAATTTGACTAGATAAATAATAGGAATTATTTATCTACTTATCAAATATAATCTTTAATATTAATTATACTACTAACAATAGTATAATATTAGGAGACCATCTCCTGCTAGAAAAAAGATTTTGACTTTTAATTAAATAATTAATTAATTACCAAACTAATTAATTTCCATTTAATTAAATAATAAAATAAAAAATAATATATTAAAGCTATTATTGATAGCCTTTGCCTCCCATACCTTAATATAAAGGCCATAAATTATTTTTCTTATTTTATTAAATCCATTGGACCTTAATAAAAAGTGCACATGTGTTACAAAAAGAAACAAGTCCACATGCCTCAATACAATTCTAGATGGACCCCTAAATTGGTCCGGTAGAATATATCAAGTGATCCGTGGAAGTTTGTGAGGATTGGAGATCTTGGCAGGCTATCTAAATTTAAGTTCCAACAGACACAATTCAATCACAATCAACAAATGATTCACTTAGGTCCGATCTATTAATTTTAGTTCATTCCACTAAAGAACTAAAATTGAACTCTTGTTCCGAGCTACATATAAAAATATATATATATATATATATATGACTAAACCTGGCATGAGAAAAGTGGGGTACCCACACCCTTTTTCAGGCAATCGAAGCAAGTCAAGAATGGGTTGCATCAAGATCCATCCCTCCGGTTTCCTCCTACCGTTCATCCTCCTCCTCTCCTTCTTCAGGTGGTTGCTCGCCTTGATCGCCCTCACCTACTGCCCCCTCCTTTGGGGGCTCCTCATTTGCCCACTGCTCAGTTAGGTCATCTTCCAAGACTTCATTTACCACTGCAATAACCTCAGAAGGGATGGCCGTATCGAGAACGATAGCCACTGACCTCGTCTTGTTCATTTTCACCTCCAACTCTGTTCTGGAGGGGTTCCTCAAGGTGGTCACTAGCTCCCTTCCGGGTTGTTGGCTGGCTGCTCTCTGGATGCGCAGGCTGAACCCTGCTTTAGGTCTCCCCAGGACCTGATATTGGAAAAATTGGGGGAGGAGGAGGAAGATCTGTCACGGCTAGTTGCTTCTCGGCTCCAACTAAGCCAAAAAGACCTGCTGAAGGGAAAAGTACGGTTCAAAACGGAATGGAAGCGTGAGAAAATAAAAAAATTAGAGTTTGCATATAAATAAAAAAAATCCCTTTTATTAACAAGAACCTTAACCCTTGATTAATTGATGTATATAAAAGTATCATACCTTTTTCGCGTGATGATTGAACAAGCGCCGAATTGATTCCATAAAATCTTCCAATCCAATCACGAACGTGAATCACTTAGGAGTGTGGGCTCCCTTTCTTTAAATTGTATTCCTGAGGATGGAGACAAAGCAAAAAAAAATATCTTTGTTAGTTACAAATATCCTCCAATAGAAAAATCCAAGAACGTCCGGTCACTTGTGAATTATCATTCAATTTGATTGAAACTCGAGTGAACCTTGATTCGATGTTGTACACAAAACCCTTTTGATGTAAAGGATATTAGTATACTATCTAATACAAAAACGTTCTCCTTTTTTCTCTACTTGGTTGAATTCCCACACTAATGCTTAGAGATGATCGAATTTTTTCTAGAGTAAAATCAAAATTTTCTCTCTCAAAATTCCTATGATGGACAAATTCTTCTCTTAGAAAAATTAGCTTGGCCGAAATTCACCTCTAAATTGCATTAGACATGACCGAAATTCTCTTACACACATATATAGGATCATAAATCCTTTCTTAAGAAGGATTCACTTGGTTAGTAAGAATCCTTTCCTTAGGTGGATTTATTTGGTAGTTAGAATCCTTATCTAAAAGAAATCTATCTTATCCCATTGTGCATATGTGATAACCGAATTTCATGTCTTTGTTATAGATTAGGAGATTTCAATCTTTCCTAAGAAGGATTACTTGATGGACATGAATCTTATCTTTAGGTAGATTAACTTGGTGGTTATGAATCCTTTTGAAATAAGAATTCTAGCACTAAGTAGTTTTACTTTGTGACCAGGAATCCTTTTCCAAAAAGAATTTTTTCCTACACCAAGACTCCTAATCCAATTCAATAGTGTATTTGTAACCATATTAAAGACTTCCTAATTTGATTAGATAAATAACTCCTTTTATTTATCAACTTATCAAATATAGTCTTTAACATTAACTATACTACCAACAATAATATAGTTTTAGGAGACCATCTCCTACTAGGAAAAGATTTTGACTTTTAATTAAATAATTAATTAATCAACAAATTAATTAATTCCCATTCAATTAAATAATAAAATAAAAAAAAATATATTAAAGCTATTATTAATAGCCTTTGCCACCCATACCTTAATATAAAGGCCATATATTATTTTTCTTATTTTATTAAATCCATTGGACCTTACTAAAAAGTCCACATGTGAACTAGACCTATTCTTACAAAAAGAAATAAGTTCACATGCCTTAATACAATTCTAGATGGACCCCTAAATTTGTCCGGTATAATATATCAAGTGATCCATGCAAGTTCGTGTGAATTGGGGATCGTGGCGGGCTATCTAAATTTAAGCTCCAATAGACACAACACAATCACAATCAACAAATGATTCACTTAGGTCCGATCTATTTAATTTTAGTTCATTTCACTGAAAAACTAAAATTGATCTCTTAAATAAAGATAGAATAAGTTGATGTTACTCATTCGTACCCTAGACAACCTTATTGGAGAAAAAGTATCCTCGTGAAGAATACCAGTAATCGCCAAGAGCTCAAAGACCGCCTATAGCTCTCCAAGTTACCATATTTACTCATATGACCACATTTTGAACTTGGATATTTTGACTTGTCCATAAGCCATGTTTCAATTGACACTATTGAAAACTTAACGTTAAGATTTAATATCCAATACCTCAAAACATCCATATGATGGTATTCTACTCTCATTCAATAAATGGAGCCACGATGTCCATATCTATAAATGAAGTCCTCTATCGATTAACAAATGAATACCACCAAACTATCGAGGATAGACTATGCTATATAATCGTACTCATTGATAGCTCAAATGATAACACTTGCAACCATAAGTCCATCATTTATCTCAGGATTGAGATAGACTCTCCGATTGTCTTCAAATGAAAACTTTTATCCATTGACGGTTCTAGATAAAGTATTTCATTTTGATCCTATTCAATGCACCCAGTGCACTAGATTCTTTTGCCCAAAGGCACCACACTTTGATGATTTTAGACTCATCATAACACATTTGATCTCACTCAAATGCTAGCAAAAGAATCTACAACTTTGACAAGATAAAGGCGGCCGACCTTCTATCTTAAGTTGTTAATATTATTCAAGACTAACTAAAGAATTGTGTCTACCATATACATATATAGATGTATGAACAATTCTTGTTTTCTCATAGTCTTTTTGACCTTATGATTATTTACTTTTGACAACTATAATAATTAAACTATAAATGCTATAAGATTTGTTAAACTATAAATCACTTTATTCATATGAAAAGATTGTTAATTACAATATTATACTATTGCTATCGAGCATAATCCTAACAATCTCCCACTTGCTCTATAGCAAATGTGTCGTATCTCTCATCCTCATGTTCTCCAGATGCCCATCAAACTCTTTTGAGGAAAAACCTTTGTAAAGGGATCCGTTAGATTTTATGCTTACTCGATCTTGGTAATCGTCACGTCACCCCTATGCACAATTTCCCTTAGAATGTCATACTTTCTTTCAATGTGTTTCCCTCTCTTATGACTTCTTAGTTCTCTTGAATTAGCCACTGCTCCACTATTGTCACAATAGATAGTGATCTACTTATTCGCTTCAGGAACCACTTCCAATTCAATCAAGAATTGGCGGAGCCAAACAACCTATTTAGCAGCCTCGCATGACGCAACATACTCGACTTCCATGGTGGAATCAGCAATACAAGATTGTTTAATTCTCCTCCATATGACTGCCCTTCCTTTAATGGTAAACACAGATCCTGATGTCGATCTCCTGGAGTCAAAATCTAACTAAAAATCAGAATCTGTATACCCAAAGGGGAATTAAAACCCCTCCAGAGTATACAAGCATATAATCTCTCGTTCTCCTAAGAAACTTGAAAATATGCTTGACTGCCGTCCAGTGATCAGGACTAGGCTTCGATTAAAACCTGCTAACTATACCTACAGCAAAACAAATATCTGGTCTAGTGTACAGCATTGCATACATGAGACTTCCAACTGTCGATACATATGGAACCCTACTTATGATTTGCTCTTCATGCTCATTCTTAGGAACTTGTTCCTTAGAAAGTTTGATTCCATGCCTGAAAGGTAACATACCTTTCTTGGAATCTTGCATGGAAAACCTAGACAAGATTTTATCTATGTATGAAGCTTGGGATAATGCAATCGTTCTATTCTTTCTATCCTTTATGACTTGGATACCAAGAATATAACTTGCTTATCCCAAGTCCTTCATATCAAATTGTTTTGCTAACCATTCTTTTATTGATGTCAATACACCAACATCGTTTATGATGAGTAGTATATCATCAACGTAAAGAACTAGGAAAACCAACTTGTCGCATTTAATCCTTTTATATACAAAAGGTTCATCAAGGTTTTGAATAAATCTAAAACCTTTAACGCCTTGATCGAACCTTATGTTCCAGGATTTGGATGCTTGCTTCAATCCATATATGGATCTTTGCAACTTGCATACCCTTTCCTCTTTGCCCTTTTCAATGAATCCTTCTGGTTGCATCATATAGATGCTTTCGTCAAGACTTCCATTAAGGAAAGCTATCTTGACGTCAATTTGCCAAATCTCTAGGTCTAGAGATGCCGCAATGGATAAGATTATCCTAATGAATTTTAGCATGGCCACAGGAGAGAAGGTTTCTTCATAATCTTTACCTTCCTTCTGTGTATAACTTTTAGCTACCAATCTAGCCTTAAAGGTTTCCACCTTTCCATCCATTCCTCTTTTCCTCTTGTATACCCACTTGTACTCGATTGGTTTTATCCCTTTAGGCAAGTCTACAAGAGACCAGACTTTATTTTTGAACATAGATTCAATTTTGGATTGCATTGCCTTATGCCAATGGTGACAATCAACATGTTCCATTCCTTATTTGTACGTATAGGGATCATCGTTGTCCGGGAGATTCTCTTGTCTAATAACCCTCCCACTACGACGAGATATGGTAGATTGTTGATCTTGTGTTGGTACGGAACTTACAATTTGGCTTGGTTGCGAAACCTCTTGTGGAATTGTATCTCCTAAAAGCTCATTTAGGACAATTATACTTTTAGGCACAAAATTATTCATATAGTCCTCTTATAGAAATTTGGCATTTGTCGAAACAAATACTTTAAGATCTGAAGGAATATAAAAATAATATCCTTTTGTTCATTTTAGAAACCCTACAAATATGCATATTTTTGAACGGGACTCCATCTTATCTGTCTTTCCTTTAAACATGTGCGCAGGACATCCAAATATCCTTAAGTGATGTAAACTAGGCTTTCGCCCAGTCCACAACTCATGCGGTGTTTTAGGAACCGACTTAGATGGTACATCGTTTAGAATTTACATGGCAGTTTGAAAAGCATATCCTCAAAAAGAACTATGAAGCATTAAATAGATATTCTCCACCAAGATCGGATCTCAAGATTTTTATGCGTTTCTCAAGCTGATTTTCTACTTCAGCTTTAAACGCTTTGAACATATCAAAAGCATTTGACTTATGTCTCATGAGATACACATAGCCAAATCTTGAGTGATCATCCGTGAAAGTGATGAAGTACTCATATCCACCTCTTGCATAAATGCTCATAGGTCCACACACATCAGTGTGTATCAATCCTAAACATTTAATTGCTCTTGCGCCTTTGGTCGTAAACGACCTTTTGGTCATTTTACCTTCCAAACAAGATTCACATGTTGGTAGATCATCAACCTTTAAGTCGTTTAGAGGTCCATCATATACCAATCTTTTAATCCTATTAAGGTTATGAAATAGGCGCAAATGCCATAGGTAGGTTTCATCTTTTGATAATTTTACTCTTTTATGATTAGGTTCCGTTGATTCCGTGTCTAACAAGTGAGAGATATTTCCATGCAAATAGAATAAACCGTTTTCCAATGTACCTTTGCAAATAATTTTTTCATTCTTACTAATAATAAAGGTTTAATTAAAAGTAACCGAATAACAAAATTTATTTAAACAATAACCAAAATTAAATTCCTCTTGAATTGAGGTACATAGTAAACGTCTATTAAATCTAAATGCCTATAAGAATCTAAACTAATTCTAATATCTAACACTGCACTAGCAGACACCAATGCTCCATTGCCTAATCGCAAGTTAAATTCATTCTTATAAAGCCTTCTCCTTTCCTTGAACCCCTGTAAGGAAAAACAAACATGATTAGTGGCTCCAGAGTCTATGATCCAAGAATCCATAAAATCAGCCAAAAAACATGTTTCAAGATAATTAATATTACCTTCTTCCTTTTTATCTTGAGACCTTGGGCAATTTCTTTTCCAATGTCCCTTTTCACCACAAAGAAAACACTTTCTTTTGATCTTAGTTACTTTCTTTGTCTCCTTCTTTGTAGGTCCTAGTTTCTTTTTCTTCTGTTGTTTCTTAACCTTCTTACGGGTCTTAACAGTTGCAACTTTACTTACGGTATGAATCTCTTGACCCTTGCCTTTCACAAGGACCTTTTTCGTGCTTTGAACATCTTGCATCAGGCCTTGCAAGGTGTATTCCTTATTATTCAAGGTGTAGTCCAACTTGAATTGATCAATCATGTCAATTTTGGTCTCACCATCTATCTCAACACCATTTAGTTCAACAATGTTGAGATGTGTTATGACTTTCATCATGTAATCTTTCACAGCCTGTCAAGGTTTCATCCTAAGATTCATAAAAGCAATCATTGTTTCTCTCTTAGTAGTCCTAGACCTCATAGTAAACATCTCCTCTAGAGACATCATTATATCGGCAGCAGTCTCCATTCCTTCATGTTGCTGTTGCAACACGTCGAAGATGGTGGCCATAATGTAACATTTAGCCATCTCATCAGAAGACTCCCACTGTTGATACTCATCTCTTTGCTCCTGAGTAGATTCATTAGTAGGAGTGGGTGGTTTAGGAGTGGATATAATGAATTTATGCTTTTTGGATTGCAATAGAAGCCCAATTTTCCTTTTCCATGTGACATAATTATCACCAGCTAAATTATTGTCTTTAAGGATGTTGATTAGGGATGGGGTCATGATTTGTGAACAATAACAAAAATTATATATAAGTAAATAATCATGATTAAGCAATTTAGAATAATTATCTTGAATTAAATAATTCAATCGTAAAAATTCAACAGTGATCCAACACGCCTCATTTGGGAGTTCGCAATATTTACTAGTTGGACTAGGTCCCACCTAATTGTTAACATAACAACCAACACTTTCAATTTTAGCCTTGTGATTTTATTAACAAGAACTCATGGGAGGATATTAATAAATTTACATTAAGTGTGTTACCAAGTTATCGACCTTCAATATGATCCCTCACAAATATCCCTCATTTGGGAGTAGATATCGTTTGAGCTAATTGTCTAGTCTATCATTGTAAAGAAGTATTTTGCTAAATTCCATTCATGAATACCTCTTGGGAGGTTATTCACGAAACATAAAGCTCAACTAAACTTGGAGGTCGTAGGTGTTCCAAAACACCTTCTCCCACTCAATTGTTTGAGGCGTGTGATCGAATTCCAAAGAATGATTTACCAAGTTATCTAGATGCCAATTTAGATACTTAAACCATTCAATGCATGTTTATACCAAAAGAGATATATGAGTGGAACTCCTATTCTATATGACATGTTATCAAACAATGACAAACATTGCAATATTTACAAAAATATAAATAGCTACAATTTTGGTCAATCCTAGAAAAATAAGTAAATTACATTTATCTTGGAATACAAGAACTATTTATTGGCGAACAAGTCTTCACGTGATCTTCTTCTTTCAGACTCCCTCGGCTACCTCCCATGGGCGTGCGCACCCCTCGCCCTTATCCATAGGTGTGCGCATGCCACAAACCCATAAAGGACTGCCATTCGCAGCCCATGGCTACCAAAGGGCTGCCGTGCGCAGCCCATGCCACAACAAACGTGGTTGCGCGCTCTTCGCACGCACATTAGTTGTTACGGCTCGCACGGTCCCAAACTTGTTCCGGTTACTCCTAATTCTTCAAACCTTCGAGTCTTCGAAACTTGAATGTATTACAGAAGAATTCACATAACAAAATACTGCGATTTTTTTTTATTACAACAACAAAATAAAAAAAAACTTAGCAACTACCAAGAAGGAAATTGTGGCGATGATAGACCACCATTCTTGTTACAATCCCAAAACAAAATACATTGAAATTCTATGACCAAAACAGAGCAATAACAAACCACATATAAAACATATATATATCCATACATTCCAATGTAAATATATAGGCGAATACCTAGTGTGTCATCTCTTTCTAAAACATGCATATATACAATAAAAGAAAAAGATTCACGAACACATACATCAATTAATCAAGGGTACAACCAGGCTCTGATACCAATTGAAGGGAAAAGAATGGTTCAAAAAGCAAACGGAAGCATGAGAAAATCAGAAAATTAGAGTTTGCATATAAATAAAAAAAATTCCCTTTTATTAACAAGAACCTTAACCCTAGATTAATTGATGTATATAAAAGTATCATACCTTTTTCGCATGATGATTGAACAAGCGCTGAATTGATTCCTTAAGATCTTCCAATCCAATCATGAATGTGAATCACCAAGGAGTGTGGGTTCCATTTCTTTAAATTGTATTCCCGAGGATGGAGACAAAGCAAAAAAAAATTCTTTGTTAGTTACAAATATCCTCCAAGAGAAAAATCCAAGAACGTCTGGTCACTTGTGAATTATCAATCATTTTGATTGAAACTCGCGTGAACCTTTATTCGATGTTGTACACAAAACCGTTTTGATGTAAAGGATATTAGTATACTATCGAATACAAAAACGATCCCTTTTTCTCTACTTGGCCGAATTCCCACATTAATGCTTAGAGATGATCAAATTTTGTATAGAGTAAAATAAGATTTTTCTCCCTCAAAATTCCTATGATGACCAAATTATTCTCTTAGAAAAATTAGCTTGTATAGCCTTCTTCTTTCCTTGAACCCCTGTAAGGAAAAACAAACATGATTAGTGGCTCCAGAGTCTATGATCCAAGAATCCATAGAATCCGCCAAAAAACTTGTTTCAAGATAATTAATATTACCTTCTTCCTTTTTGTCTTGAGTCTTTGGGCAATTTCTTTTCCAATGTCCCTTTTCACCACAAAGGAAACACTTTCCTTTGATCTTAGTTACTTTCTTTGTCTCCTTCTTTGTAGGTCCTAGTTGCTTTTTCTTCTGTTGTTTATTGACCTTCTTACAGGTCTTAACAGTAGCAACTTTACCTACGGTATGAATCTCTTAACCCTTGCCTTTCACAAGAATCTTTTCCGTGCTTTGAACATCTTGCATCAGGCCTTGCAAGGTGTATTCCTTATTATTCAAGGTGCAGTCCATCTTGAATTGATCAAAGGAATCCTACAGTGACTTGACAATCATTTCAATTTTGGTCTCATCATCTATCTCAGCACCATTCAGTTCAGCAATGTTGAGATGTGTTATGACTTTCATCATGTGATCTTTCACAGCCTGTCTAGGTTTCATCCTAAGATTCATAAAAGCAGTCACTGCTTCTCTCTTAGTCGTCCTAGAGCTCATAGCAAACATCTCCTTTAGAGACATCATTATATCGGCAGCAGTCACTATTCCTTCATGTTGCTGTTGCAACACGTCGAAAATGATAGCCATAATATAACATTTAGCCATCTCATCAGAAGACTACCACTGCTGATACTCATCTCTTTGCTCTTGAGTAGATTCATTAGTAGGAGTGGGTGGTTTAGGAGTGGATAGAACGAATTTATGCTTTTCGGATTGCAATAGAAGCCTAATTTTCATTTTCCATGTGACATAATTATCATCAGTTAAAGTATTGTCTTTAATGATGTTGATTAGGGATAAGGTCTTGATTTCTGAACAATAACAAAAATTAAATATAAGTAAATAACCATGATTAAGCACTTTTGAATATTTATCTTGAATTAAATAATTCAATCGTAAAAATTCAACGGTGATCCAACACCCATAAATGTCACGCCTCCTTTGGGAGTTCGCAATATTTACTAGTTGGACTAGGTCCCACCTAATTGTTAACATAACAACCAACGTTTTCAATTTTAACCTTGTGATTTTATCGTTTGAGCTAATTGTCTAGTCTATCATTGTAAGGAAGTATCTTGCTAAATTCCATTCATGAATACCTCTTGGGAGTTTATTCACGAAACATAAAGCTCAACTAAACTTGGAGGTCGTAGGTGTTCCAAAACACCTTCTCCCACTCAATTGTTTGAGGCGTGTGATCGAATTCCAAAGAATGATTTACCAAGTTATCTAGATGCCAATTTAGATACTTAAACCATTCAATGCATGTTTATACCAAAAGAGATATATGAGTGGAACTCCTATTCTATATGACATGTTATCAAACAATGACAAACATTGCAATATTTACAAAAATATAAATAGCTACAATTTTGGTCAATCCTAGAAAAATAAGTAAATTACATTTATCTTGGAATACAAGAACTATTTATTGGCGAACAAGTCTTCACGTGATCTTCTTCTTTCAGACTCCCTCGGCTACCTCCCATGGGCGTGCGCACCCCTCGCCCTTATCCATAGGTGTGCGCATGCCACAAACCCATAAAGGACTGCCATTCGCAGCCCATGGCTACCAAAGGGCTGCCGTGCGCAGCCCATGCCACAACAAACGTGGCTGCGCGCTCTTCGCATGCACGTTAGTTGTTACGGCTCGTACGGTCCCAAACTTGTTCCGGTTACTCCTAATTCCTCAAACCTTCGAGTCTTCGAAACTTGAATGTATTACAGAAGAATTTACATAACAAAATACTGTAGTTTTTTTTTATTACAACAACAAAATAAAATAAAAAACTTAGCAACTACCAAGAAGGAAATTGTGGCGATGATAGACCACCATTCTTGTTACAATCCCAAAACAAAATACATTGAAATTCTATGACCAAAACAGAGCAATAACAAACCACATATAAAACATATATATATATCCATACATTCCAATGTAAATATATACGCGAATACCTAGTGTGTCATCTCTTTCTAAAACATGCATATATACAATAAAAAAAAGATTCACGAACACATACATCAATTAATCAAGGGTACAACCAGGCTCGGATACCAATTGAAGGGAAAAGAACGGTTCAAAAAGCAAACGGAAGCATGAGAAAATCAGAAAATTAGAGTTTGCATATAAATAAAAAAAATTCCCTTCTATTAACAAGAACCTTAACCCTAGATTAATTGATGTATATAAAAGTATCATACCTTTTTCGCGTGATGATTGAACAAGCGCCGAATTGATTCCACAAGATCTTCCAATCCAATCATGAATGTGAATCACCTAGGAGTGTGGGCTCCCTTTCTTTAAATAGTATTCCTGAGAATGGAGACAAAGCAAAATGAAATTCTTTGTTAGTTACAAATATCTTCCAATAGAAAAATCCAAGAACGTCCGGTCACTTGTGAATTTTCAATCAATTTGATTGAAACTCGCGTGAAACTTGATTCGATGTTGTACACAAAACCGTTTTGATGTAAAGGATATTAGTATACTATCGAATACAAAAACGTTCCCCTTTTTTCTCTACTTGGCCGAATTCCCACACTAGTGCTTAGAGATGATCAAATTTTGTCTAGAGTAAAATCAGATTTTTCTCCCTCAAAATTCCTATGATGACCAAATTCTTCTCTAAGAAAAATTAGCTTGGCCGAAATTCACCTCTAAATTGCCTTAGACATGACCGAAATTCTCTTACACATATATATAGGATCATAAATCCTTTCCTAAGAAGGTTTAACTTGGTTGGCAAGAATCCTTTCCTTAGGTGGATTTATTTGGTAGTTAGAATCCTTATCTAAAAGAAATCTATCTTATCCCATATTGCATATGTGATAACCGAATTTCATGTCTTTGTTATAGATTAGGAGATTTCAATCTTTCCTACGAAGGATTACTTGATGGACAAGAATTTTATACTTAGGTAGATTAACTTGGTGGTTATGAATCCTTTTCAAATAAGAATTCTACCACAAAGTAGTTTTACTTGGTGACCAAGAATCCTTTTCCAAAAAGAATTCTTTCTTACACCAAGACTTCTAATCCAACTCAATAGTGTATTTGTAACCATATTAAAGACTTCCTAATTTGATTAGATAAATAACTCATTTTATTTATCTACTTATCAAATATAGACTTTAACATTAACTATACTACCAACTATAGTATAGTTTTAGGATACCATCACCTATTAGGAAAAGATTTTGACTTTTAATTAAATAATTAATTAATCAACAAATTAATTAATTCCCAATTAATTAAATAATAAAATAAAAAATAATATATTAAAGCTATTATTAATAGCCTTTGCCGCCCATACCTTAATATAAAGGCCATATATTATTTTTCTTATTTTATTAAATCCATTGGTCCTTACTAAAAAGTCCACATGTGAACTAGACCTATTCTTACAAAAAGAAACAAGTTCACATGCCTTAATACGATTCTAGATGGACCCCTAAATTGGTCCGGTATAATATATCAAGTGATCCATGCAAGTTCGTGTGAATTGGGGATCTTGGATGGCTATCTAAATTTAAGCTCCAATAGACACAACCCAATCACAATCAATAAATGATTCACTTAGGTCCGATCTATTTAATTTTAGTTCATTTCACTGAAAAACTAAAATTGATCTCTTAAATAAAGATAGAATAAGTTGATGTTACTCATTCGTACCCTAGACAACCTTATTGGAGAAGGTGTATCCACGTGAAGAATACCAGTGAGCTTATAAACCACCTATAGCTCTCCAAGTTACCATATTTACTTGTATGACCACATTTTGAACTTGGATATTTTGACTTGTCCAGAAGCCATGTTTCAATAGACACTATTGAAAACTTAACGTTAAGATTTAATATCCAATACCTCAAAACATCCATATGGTGGTATTCTACTCTTATTCAAAAAATGGAGCCACGATGTCCATATCTATAAATGAAGTCCTCTATCGATTAACAAATGAATACCACCAAACTATCGAGGATAGACTATGCTATATAATCGTACTCATTGATAGCTCAAATGATAACACTTGCAACTATAAGTCCATCATTTATCTCAAGATTGAGATAGATTCTCCGATTGACTTCAAATGAAAACTTTTATCCATTGACGGTTCTAGATAAAGTATTTCATTTTGATCCTGTTCAATGCACCCAGTGCACTATATTTTTTTGCTCAAAGGAACCACACTTTGATGATTTTAGACTCATCATAACACATTTGATCCCACTCAAATGCTAACAAAAGAATCTACAACTTTGACAAGATAAAGGCGCCCAACCTTCTATCTTAAGTCGTGAATATTATTCAAGACTAACTAAAGAATTGTGTCTACCTCATACATATCTAGATGTATGAACAATTCTTCTTTTCTCATAGTCTTTTGACCTTATGATTATTTACATTTTACAGTTATAATAATTAAACTATATATGCTATAAGATTTGTTAAACTAGAAATCACTTTATTCATATGAAAAGATTGTTAATTACAATATTATACTCTTGCTATCGAGCATAATCCTAACACCTGCTTCGCTACCATCAGGGTGAGACATCTCTTTAACCTTGGTCAATATCTCCTCTCTGTCCCAACCGCCGATAGTGGATAGGTAGAAAGGAAGTGGGAGAGCTTCGGTGACCTGGAAGGAGGCGTAAAAAAACATGTCACTGAAGGAGGCATCCACTTTTGCTTGCAGCTTGGCCATCTGAGCTTGCTAGGCATGGTTCTCGACGTCTAGCATCGTAGCCTCGGCTTTCTAGAAATCCTGCCGTTTTGTTTAACGTTCAGATTAAAGGGTTTCTTGATCGAGAGATCACTTCAACCTCTCATTGTCACAATGAAGCTCGGCTAGCTCTGCCTCAATCCTCCCCTGGCTGGAGATCAAGACCATGAGCCCATGCCAATAACTCCATGGCCTGCTCAGCTTCAGCCTCAGCTTTGGCCGCCCGATGGCAAAGAGAGGCCACCTAGTCCCATGGCCACTTTAAATTTGATTGCCTACAAAAGAGTTCAATTTAGAAAGTGACTAAACGAACCATTGTAGGAAAAGATAAAAGATTATGATTACCTCGGCGAAGAGGGCAAACCTCCTGGTGATCAGGATATCTACGGGCATTGAAACCATCACAGAAAGATTGTCATCAGGGCAGGAAATGACAAATTTCCCCAAGACCTCATTAGGCATGGCAGAGCTGGACTGATTTTATGGGCAAGTAGAGTGAACCCCCTCAACACCAGCCTCGAGGTCCTTCGAAGCTCGAGGGGCTGGGAATGCAAATGGAGAGGCAAAAATGTCTGGCAAGTTAGAATCGGGGGTGATAAGAGCAGAATCAATAGGAGTAGGGGCAACTAGGGAAGGAGCTATCATTGTTACATTAGTTGCTTGAGAAAAAGAAGCCCCCTTACCCTGCTCCCTAATAGCCTGCGATGTAAGGAGCTCCATCTTGGACCTGTGCTGGGAGAGGGACGGCATAAGAACAGATGAAGACCCAGCTGGAACAACTGGCCACCCTTTCTCTAAGGAAGCCAAAAGGGTTTCCCGACCTGATCTGTCATAAGGGGGCGGAGTGCGAGCTTGTTGGGCTTCACAGAAAGCTGGAGCAACGATAAAAACTGTTTAAAAAGAGAGAGAAAATGGAATCCGTCAAAATCGAGCTAGTCAACAAAGCGAAACAGGATGGCTCAGTGTTACTTACGAGGAGTAACATCAGAAATTCACAGATAGTGATTTACTCAGCGAGAATCGAAGAGGTTGGCAGTTGGTAACTTTAGGTTCAAATAGTTTCAAGCGAGGATGGCCTTCAGTACAACCTCAGACTCAGCGGGCAAGGAATCTCTGTCCCACGATGGTTTATCATTGAAAGTGGTGGGAACCGTAAACTCGTGCCTGCCAATACTAATAGAGCTTCCCCAATCATCCCCTGCCAGGATCCACTCCTCCTTCTAGGCTAGGTCCTTCTTTGAAGCACCAGGAATGATGAAGTTGAGCATGTTCTTAGCTTTTGCATAGAACTGGCCTCATAAAGCTCCGGACAGACTTCTAATTTGAAATTGGTAAACCAGCTCCTCTGCTCCGGGCTCTCTGGTAACCTTGCTCAGCTCACATTGTTCCCTCCACAGCATGAAAAAGCCAATCAGATGCCTCTAGAAGCCGAGAGTCAGCAGGAGATGAGCTAGCTGTAAGGCGCTGAGAGCCCATTGAAGAGTAGGATAGAAAGGAAGCCTGACCCCATTTTCAATGGGCCGCCACGTAGATCAGAAGCATGCCTCTAGGAGGATTAAAGACATCATAATTTTGGTGAGAAACTGAGATGGAGACTCTGTCGGGGATGCCATACTTTGACCTCATACAATCGATCGACTGCGGATCAACGGTGGTGTCCAGAATGACTTTGAAGTGATAATGAGGAAGCTTCTCCAAAGAAGGACCGACAATTGTGACTTGGTCCTTCCCAACAGCACCATCCCTATTTTCCCATCAGAATCGTCGCCGACCAAGCTCAAGGGGTTATCTGGTCAGTTAGAAAACCCAGTCCCGATAGATATGTTCCTATTCAACAGGTGGTAGTACAGTTTCGGAGTTGAGTCATCACCGTCGATGTTTTGTCGAGCTCGCTTTTCATGGGCAAGACTGGAAACTTCCAAAAATTCCCTAGAAAGTATTTGTCTATAACCTAGAAGGGGGGTGAACAGGTTTTAATTCGATAGATTACCAATTTTGCGAATTAATCAATATTAACAATTCTACCCCATTCTACTAAATATTCAAATAAAAGACAATAAACATAAAACAATAACAACACGCAATATATACGTGAAAACCCTCCAAATGGGAAAAAACCACGGGCTGTTTAGAGCGTCACCCTTGATCCTCAAAATCCACTATTGAGTAAAAGTTTACAACCTAGGTTGACCTCCCGTCTAACCCTCCAGTTACTAACCCTTTCACTCTACCCAACGAGCCTTAGTAGTGATTTTAGATCACAAACCTTGTGCACTAATCACATAGCCACAAGCTTAACCGACAATGAAGAGATAATGTCAACCTAAGTGAATATGCAAGAATATTCTATATGTAAAAATGCTAGGTCAAGACATTCATGCTTATCTAGGATTAATAATGACAATTAAAACAAATCCTAGATATCAATGTTCTAAATGCAAAGGCAAGAAGAATTAGCTAGAAGGGTAAAACCGTCCTAAGTTCTAGCTATCATAAATTAATGCATCTCAACCAACAATCAATACACAAGCATGTCATAAAAGCAGTTAAACATTCAAACAAGCATTTAATATGCAATAAAGACTAAAACCCTAGGCATACATGTCTTTACAATGAACCTATGAGGTCTAGAGCATGTAGAAGTTACCTAGTAAAGAATAAGATGATGCTCCATGCTTGAATGATCCTAGAATGAAGCTAGATGATCATAAGATGAAGTTAGGTTGAGTAAAGATGAGTGTTTAGGAGTCCCTCTCTCTAGAAAAACTAAGAACACATAAAAATGGCTTCTTGGACTCTTAAGAACAAGGAGAAGAGAAAAGAACAAATATATATGGTGCCCAATACCAAATGGCATCGTTTTGGGCAAAAAGAAACCAAAGCCCGTCAGGACCGCTGGCTGTACCGTGGCCCAGGTGGTGTCCAGACCGCGACGCAAAGAGCTGTGTATCGCCTGGACAACACCGCTATGTAGGCCGCTGTGCATGCAGTGTGCACAGACCGCGGTCTGGACAGCATGCAACGTTTGTGAAACTCCGCTTGAGAGACCGTGGTGTATGCAACACGCACAGACCGCGGTAGCCACAGCGTGCATCCTCTGGTAAACACCGTTGTGTAGGCCGCGGCGGGGGCACTGCACAGATAGCGGTCTGAACCGCAGAAAAGAGGAAAAAATCCTCTTTTAAAAGCACAAACATACATTTCAACACTCAAACAAAAATAAGACACACAAGAGACACAAAATGGAAAATAAGCATGCAAGCAAGATAATTAAAATAAAATGCATGAGTGTGTGTGTGCACTAATACCTCTTCAATGAAAGTCAAGCAGGTGATTTTACCTTTGATGCTTGAGCTTGGTTACGAACAATAAAGCCTTAAAATACCCTTACATATAGATCCCCAAATATGGTTGTCAACGTAATAAGCCAATCAAACACCGAGGAACTCACACTTTCCTACCATCGACAAGAGAGTCGATGTTGTCATGGTTGGCTTTCCACATGGTAGAATAAGGTTGGCGAGTTCGATAAAAGAAAATAAAGGAGATGAAGTACATATCGAGAGGAAATGTTTCTTCGTCGAGAATTTGAAATTTGAAAAAACAAAAAGTGTGAGGAAGGCGGTGAAACAACCGAGTATAAATAGGAGCGAATGAAGCAATGACTTCGGTGACACGGAAGCAAGACCTTCGGTAGGATTGCCTCGAATCTCAAGATCAATTGTAATATAGCCAGAATATTTTAGGGAATGCACAGGCCTATGCTCGACACGTTACTTATGCAATTAATGAGAAGATTTCAACCAAGATTATTGGTAACGATGAAGATGGAAAATTTTCCTAATTAAAATAGGAAATCCGACTCCAACCCTAACTCAATCACCGGTGTTCAAGTCAGAGGGGACTTCTGTTAATAGCCAAATTTGGTTAGGGATAAAAAAAGAAATTTTCCACTCTCCTAGCCTGGGTCCAAGCCCAAGATTACCCGTCATGGAACTCCGGGCCCTGGAGTTAAGCTGTGGAGCCATTCCGCAGAAGCGAGAAAAGATCGTTGAGCTCTAGAAGCACCTAGGGTGGAGAACAACATGATAGGATCTAGCTCCATAAGCACCCAGGAAAAGCCCGACGCATGACAACCTTAGTTCCCCGAGGTCGAAACCACCTCGTAACCTCCCCAAGAGCCCGCGATCCTCTCCAAACTTAAAAATAGGTTTATAAAGACCGCAGGTTAATGTTGTAGCATCCCTTTGCTTCACTAATGGAAGATTCGAATCAATCTAGACCAGAATGAGGGAGCTCAACAAAGCCCTGTTACCACTAAAGAGCACCCATGAGGGCCTTTTCAAGCTCTAAGGGATCCGTAAGGGTCAGACCAAATGACACGTTCTAAAGAAGTGTTCCTACTCTCAAGTATAGGAGTGTCATAGTAATAAATTAACCGGTAAGACCGGGTCGAACCACAAAGAGGTTGTTCACTTGTTCTTATAGAATTAATTATCTAGATTAATTACTAAGCTTGTTATAAAATGTAAATCAATTAAAATTAAAACTGGGGCTAAGGGATCCATTGTTGGTAATTCGAATATTATCCAATAATTAATATTTAGTCCAGATTAATGGGAGGGTATTCCACTCCACTGACCACTCTCTGATAGATGTGGGTAAAAGTACTCACTGTGCTAGACAACATCTGTCTGTCTACAGTGAGTCAAAACTCCACAAAGAACAGAGTGCTTGTTATAAAATGTAAATCAATTAAAATTAAAACAAGGGCTAAGGGATCCATTGTTGGTAATTCGAATATTATCCAATAATTAATATTTAGTCCAGATTAATGGGAAGGTATTCCACTCCACTGACCACTCTCTGATAGATGTGGGTAAAAGTACTCAACGTGCTAGACAACATATGTCTGTCTACAGTGAGTCAAAACTCCACAAAGAACAGAGTGGATAAACCACTCTCTGATAGATATGGGTAAAAGTACCCATTGTGCTAGACAATATCTGTCTGTCTTCAGTGAGTCAAAAACTCCACAAAGATCAGAGGGGAGAAACCACTCTCTGATAAATATGGGTAAGAGTACTCACTGTGCTAGACAATATCTGTTTGTCTACACTGAGTCAAAAACTCCACAAAGATCAGAGGGGAGAAAGCAAAAAAATAATAAACTTACCAAAATTGGATCATATTTTCCATACCAACTGTATCACATTTGGCCCCAGCTATATAAAATTAGCCAGACATAATTTAACTAGAAAATAGCTATTTTACTTAAACTGAGAATTTGAGAACAAAAGAGAGAGAATTTAACAAATCTAATATCAGATTTGGATTCAGAATATGGAAATTAGGGGGGGGGGGGGGGAGACCCCCTATTTATATAAAATACGGATGAAAATTGACAATCGAATGAATTTAGAATGAAGCGTCCGGATTTCGCCACGTCATCAGTGAATAGTGAACAGTGATCAGTAAACGCATCCGTGGGTGAATAGTGAATAGTGAACAGTCCGCTTCCGTGAAAGTGAATAGTGATAATGCACCGGCTTCTAGAATATTATTCTCTACAGCACGTGTACGGTGCACTAACAATTTAGGCCAATAGAAATGTGCCACATCATCGATCAATAATCTTCTAGAAAGTCAACTATGAACAATGCACCGACTTCTAGAATGTGATTCTCTGTAGCCGCGTGTATGGTGTACTCATAGTTTGGGTTAATAGGAATGTGCCACATCATCAGGAACAGTGAAAGTCAACTGTGAACAGTGAAAGTCAACTGTGAACAGTGAATAGTTAAAATTACAAAAATGCCCTTTATGGCCTTCCTAAGGTTTTTTGACGTTCTAAACTTGAAAACGATGTTTGTTTTGCCATCTGACCTTACCATAATTATGAATTGATCAAATTACCTCTGAAATACAAAGAAAAATACATTGATTACTACACAACACATTTAGTTAAGCGAGCGAACGAAATTATGTCTAGATTGGGGAATTAATCATATTGGAAGTGTAAAGTGATGATATTATCCCTTAGTAAACATACACTTTTTAGTGTTAATCACACACCCCAACCAGCTTATTGCTAGTCCCTAGCAATTAAAGCAAAAATAGTAAAAACTCAAATTTAAATCTCTAAACTACCAAATAGACAAACTCTCTCATACCTCTTTTCTCACCCTTTGACAACCAATCATCAATTGAGTTATCACTCAAACTTTCTTATGCTCAATAAAGATCAACACAATAACTATGAGATTCAATTGAAATCAAACAACATTTTCATTTTGAAGTCTCATCAGGGCTTTTTCCTTAGGCAATAGATTTTTTTTTTTAATATAACAAAATTGTAAACAAACATTCCATCTTTAATCCATGTAGCGAGCTTTAGGCCAATGACTCCCAAACCGGTTGGCTTTAGGGCATTAAGTGTTAAAAAACTCCTACGGGCTTAATAACTCGGATTGCAGATGTTTTTTTAGTACAATTCCCTTAAGCTTTCTCTTTAATCCGTGTAACGAGCTTTAGGTCAGTGACTCCCAAACCAGTTGGTCTTAGGGCATTAGGTGTTAAAGCACCCCTCAGACTTAATTGCTCGAGTTAAAAAGGCTACGGAACTACACTTTATTCTTATCCAGACTCCACCGTTTTACGTGAACACTCTATGCTTACTGAGGCATAAGGCCAGGCTACTAAGTTAGAGTTTTAGTCACAACACACAAAATTATTATTATTATTATTACTATATATATATTTTTAAACAAGACCACTGCCTTCAGTTGTTACCCTTGAATGATGTTCCAGAACTAAATATCACAAAATCTCAACGTACTGAACATAATCACGTGTCAATGTGCGTGTGTGTCTAGAATAGTTCGAAAAATTTCTCAAGATGACTTAATGAACAAAAGGATTAGTCAATGATATCACAATGGATAGTTTATAAATTTGAATAATCTGAAGAGAGGAAAAAAAATGCATCAGAACTACAAAGATGCGTCTCAGAAGTATCTAAAAGATCTCATCACTCGGCCATCTTTAAAAAAAATGGTTAGATGTTAGTTTTTTTTTTTTTGAAAAATAAAAGTGATTGAATCAATTATCCCCTCCCCCCTAACCAGAACGTGACATTGTCCCCAATGTCATTAGAAAGATGTAAGGTTTAGAAGATATCACCTGAACAACTTGGAAGACAATAAAATCCTACAAAACAACAAAAGAAATACAAAATAAAGGAAAATAAAATGCATAAAAACCATGGGACAATCACAAACTGAGATTCAGATCAATTCTGTGTTTCCTGTTCTCTTCATCAGTGGACCAATCCATTTTGGAGGTTGAAGGATCTGGCTCATAATTGAAAGCTTGTAACTGGTCAATCAGCTCATGAGGACTTGAAGCAGAGATAAAGAAAATAAAAAGATAATAAAAACAAAAGGATATTTACTGGTAGTTGTGATTTTGGCTCACATCTTTCTCTAGTTTTACGTCCAGAAACGACTTCAACGCCCTCTATGGGTGGGGGATATGCTTCCCATCCAATTTTCTTATAAATTGGCAAACATGGTCTTTTAAAGTCAGATTTCCAAGACTATATTGTACATGTTCTTTTTGAAATTGTGGCCATAATCAGTCAATTGCCATGTGCACATATCCACTAGGATGTGCATCAAGAGTTGTTAGGATATTATCCAGTGACTCCCTACGCAAACCATGCCTAATGAATAAAATTTTATTTTCCCGATTATTAGACATCATTCCTAAATAACGACAACGTGTGTTGCAAGTTGTACGTGCACATTTGTCACAAGTAACCCCTAACTTCTTAGCTCTTCGTTTTTTTGTAAGGTTACTTCTTCCAAAACCAGGCATGTAAGATATAAATGAATCAGCAGACTCACCTGCTAGACGTACCTTAGCTTCGATCAACCAGCGAATTTCAACAGGAATTTTTTTTATCATCATTAGCGTAATCTTTCGGAACTCGCTTTGTAAATATTTTTAAGAGCATTTTCGGACAACGATGAAAAATGTTTTCGCAGGTTTTTGTAAATTTTGTCCATGCCTTGTTTTGGGGATCAGTTATTTGGGAAACCAAATTAAACCGACTTGAATTGTCACAGAGTACCGTTATCCGCCACTTAACCGGGGTTATATAGCAAAACACACCAAGAAAAAATTGAACCTAGAAATTAATCTTGCAAAAATTCAAAACGTAAAAGCGAACAAAAACAAAAATAATAATTGCATTCACAAATAAAGTCAAAAGTAAAAGATTAGTTTACTGACCTTTGTAACAAGGGTCAAAAAGGACAGTAGAGTCTTTTTGAAAATCTGTATTTTCTAAGAATGGTTTCACACGTTGTCCATTCACTTTAAACATATTACCATTCCTAGGATTCTCAATGTCATGGGCACCATATGGATACACGTGTTTCACAACAAATGGACCACTCCATTTTGATTTCAATTTGCCAATAAATAAATGAAGTCGAGAATTATAAAGCAAAACCTTTTGACCAACTTCAAATGATCTTCTTAAAATTCATCTGTCATGAAAGGTTTTAGATTTTTCTTTAAGAATTTTTGCATTTTCATATGCATCATTTCTTAATTCTTCAAGTTAATTTATTTGCAACTTGCGCAATTCACCAGCATCATTTAGGCTAGAATTGAAAGCTGTAACGGCCCAATATGTTTTTTTCTCAAGTTCAACAGGTAAGTGGCAAGGTTTTCCATAAACTAAATGATAAGGAGACATACCCAAAGATGTTTTGAATGCAGTGTGATAAGCCCAAAGTGCATCATTTAGTCGAAGAGACCAATTTTTTCGATCAGGGTCCCTTTAACCGTTTTTTGCAAGATATGTTTTATCTCCCTATTTGCTAACCCAACTTGACCACTTGTTTGAGGGTGGTATGGTATGGCAATTTTGTGTGTGACTCCATATTTCTTCATTAAAGACTCAAAAGGTTTGTTACAAAAGTGTTTACCTCCATCATTGATAATGGCTCGAGGAATTCCAAACCGACTCAAAAGATTTTCCTTTAAAAACTTAATCACTGTTTTGTGATTTCGATAAGGAATTGCCTCAACCAATTTTGACACATAATCAACGGCAACCAAAATGTACAAAAATCCAAATGACGGTGGAAATGGACCCATAAAATCAATTCCCCAACAATAAAATATTTCAATGACAAGAATGGGGGTTTAAAGGCATCATGTTTCGCTTGGAAATGGATCCTAACTTTTGACAAATTTCACAGGTTTTACAGAATGTATGTGCGTCTTTAAATAAGGTGGGACAATAAAATCCATACTGTAAGATTTTTACAGCCGTTTTCTTTGACGAAAATGACCACCACATGCTTCAGAATGACAAAATTCAATGACACTACTTACCTCATTTCCTGGAATACACAGTCGAATAATTTGATCAGGACAATACTTGAATAAGTACGAGTCATCCCAGTAAAAATGTTTTATCTCTGTCAAAAATTTCTTTTTGTCCTGTGCATTCCAATCGAGTGGTATCATTCCTATTGCAAGATAATTAACAGTGTCAATATACCAAGGCAAAGTTGTGATAGAGAATAAAAGATCATCAGGAAAAGAATCATTGATGGGTGCTTTTTCTTTTGGCTCGTCGTCTTTCTGTTCCAATTCTTCAAAATCTAAAGTGTCTCTTTCTTCTTCGGTAACATAATCTTCAACAATGGTTTCAATAATGTCTACATCTTCATCTTTATTTTCATTAACAAATGGTTCCTTTGACATGTTGAAAATATTAAGCTTAATTTCCATATTTCCAAAAGACATGCTCATTATTCCATTCCTGCAATTAATCAAGGCATTAGCAGTAGCTAAAGATGGTCGGTACAATATAACAGGAATTGATTTGTGCTCATTAACAACATGTTGTGTTTTCAAGACAGTAAAATCTACTAGGTAGATAAATTTATCGACTTGTACTAACACATCTTCCACTATTCCTTTTGGTATTTTAATTGACCTATCAGCAAGACAAAGTGTGGTTGAAGTCGGTTTTAACTTACCAAGTTTAAGTCACTGATAAACTGAGTATGGGAGCAAATTTACACTAGCACCTAGGCCAAGTAAAGCATGCTCAATTTTACAGTTACCAATTATACAGGAAATAGTGGGACAACCAGGATCCTTATTTCTTAAAAACATTTTTATTGGAAAGAATGGAACTTACCTGTTCTGCCTTAAAGGCTTTCTTTCTTACCTGATGCTTCCTTTTCACAGTGCACAGATCCTTCAAAAATTTGGCATAAGAAGGTACCTATTTGATTGTGTCCAACAAAGGGATATTGATCTTTACCTATTTGAAAATTTCAAAAATCTCTGGGGGATGCTTCAATTTCTGTGAATTTTTAAGAGCCTGATGATATATGAGTGTAGGTGGGGATTCAATTATTTCTTCGTCAACAGTGGTTTCATCAACCCCTTCCTTACCCTAGAAAAATGACTCATCATCATTTTTACCAGATTCAAGAATAGGTTTTTCGATGACCTTACAACTACGAAGAGTGATAATTGATTTGACTTGATCTGGGCGTTGGTTATTATCATAGGAACTTTACTGGCTCTTAGGATTTGATTGTGCTTGAGATGGAAAATTACCTTTTTCGTGTGTGGTGAGTGCAGAAGCAATCTTCGCCAAAGTATCTTTAACATCTGTCAAGGTTTGTGTTGCTTGGCTGTTAATGGATTCTTGCTTCTCAATGAATGAGTGCAAAGTGTCTTCAAGGTTTTTCCTAGATTGTGGGACATAAGACGTATATAACCTTGATGGTTTTGGAAATTCTAGTGTGTTTGTGGATATGATGGACCTGGTGGTTATGAAGGTTGGGCTTGATTATTGTTTCTCCAACTAAAATTTGGGTGATTTCTCCAACTAGGATTATAGGTTTGTGAATATGGATTGGAATTTGGCTTGTTGAAAGTGTGCAAAACATTGGCTTGTTCATGAAGGCAATCATTTATGGCTGGCAAAGTTGGGCAACTATGAGTGATATGATCATCATAATCACATACATGGCATGCAATTTCTTATACAGATTTTACATGTTCACTCTTTTTAGTTTGTAAAGCTTTAACTTTCCTAGCTAGGGATGTGAATCGAGCTTGAAGGTCATGATCTTCCCTAAGATTATAAATGCCTCCACTAGATGGAGATGGTTCTGGTTTGCTCATGGACTCATAGGAACCAATGGTGTCCCAATTTTGAGCACTTTCGGCGATATGGTCAAGGTATTCAAGTGTTTCTTTAGGAGTTTTGTCCCTGAACTCCCCATTACACACCATTTCAATGACTTGTCTACTTTAGAGTGTGAGTCCCTCATAGAAATATGACACTATCCTCCATATTTCAAAACTGTGATATGGACAGACATTTAACAACTCTTTAAACCTATCCCAACATTGGTAAAGCGTTTCCCCAGGTTTTTGGGCAAATGAAGTGATTTACCTCTTAAAAGAGTTTGTTCTATGAGGTGGGAAAAATTTCTTTAAGAACTGTTGTTGCATATCATTCCAAGTTTGGATTGATCCTGACCTAAGGTTTTGTAACCAAGTTTTAGCTTTATCTTTTAAGGAAAAAGGGAAAAACTTAAGCTTGATTATATCCATTCTAACATTTTGGTCAGTGCAAGTGTTATAGACTTCCTCAAACTCCCTAAGATGCAAATATGGGTTTTCAGATTCAAGATCGTGAAAATTGGGTAAAAGTTGAATGATTCCTGGTTCAAAATTAAGGTGTGTTGCATTTGGTGGGAAAGCTATGCATGAAGGTGCTCCAGTGAGTGTGGGGTGAAAATACAATCATGGTTAAATGCTCAAAGCTAACCTAGAGAGGGGGGGTGAATAAGTTAGACACCTTTTTCGACTTCCTTAGAAACAAACAAAAGTTTGGCCCTCTAGATTGCTTGTATCACAATATATATATTAATTAAAGACAATTAATCAATATATAAACACAAGTAAAGTGTGATACAAACAAGTAATTGTAACACATACACAATCTATATTATAGAAAGAAAGTCAACATATATAAAGAGTTCTATCCATAATACAAATATTAGAGAGATAGGGATAGAGAAAAGTTGACACAAGATATAACGTGGTAAACCTCCGAAGAGGAAACATCCACGGGCTAGCAGCCACCGGCAAACAAAATCCACTAGTAGATAAGACAAGTACAATCTCTCAAGTGACCTCTTCACCTGGAAACTACCCTCCTATCCTACTCTAGAAGTTGCAGCCCTATGCTCAACAATCTGAGGCTTCACACCTCATGTCAAGACTTCCTTGCTCACCTTATCCAGATCTTCACGACCCAAGGAAAGACTTCTTGCTCAACTAAGTCCTCATAACTCTCATCAAGACTTCCTTGCTCACCTGTCCGAGTTCTCCCAACTCTAGGCAAGAATTCTTGCTCGACTATCCGGATCCTCTCGATCCTAACCAAGACTTCCTTGCTCGACAATCCAAGGCTTCACACCTTATGCCAACACTTATTGCTCAATACCATAGGTCTCACACCTATTGTCAAGAATTCCTTCTCACAAGGCATCTAGGTGATCATGAATGCAAAATGCTAACAAGCACGCAACATAGAATGCTATGATCAATACATCCTATGGAAAATACTAGACATGAGCATGAATGCACAAATCACATATAGTCTAGTTTATCATGCATGTGTAATCAATCTAGATTATGTAAGATATGTTCAATATTAATCACAACTTAGATACATGCATAGATCTAAACTTAAAACATAATATATGTTCAATAAATCACAAGATCAAATTTAAATCACAAACTAAAAACATGCTAAAATCATATGACAATGCCAATAAGATTTAAGCTAAAGTTCTAGAGCATATTCCTAATCATAGATTCAACCAAAACACATGAATAGCTCAAAAGAACATAAACACATGTATGATGTGAGAATTTCGGCCAAGAGAGCCTAATACATGTGAGGAACTATTTTTCACAAAATCAAACAATCAAAGATCATCAAATAGTCCTAGAATCAAAGCTAGCACAATACAATCCCAAACATGTGATAACATAGACAAAATCAAAACCTAACTCAAAATGATGATTTCAATTGAAACTCAACCTAGCTTTGAAAGAGTTCAAAATTCAAATAAAAACACTCACAATATACAAATATATGTAAAAGAAGAAAACCCAAGGCAATTGACCAAGTTTTAAAAGAAAACTTTAAAAGAAAATCAATACCTTAGTTGATTTAGGTGCAGTCCCGTTTTTTGTATGATTAGACACCAAATACAGCAGAAAAACTTACTCATACCTTCAGAGAAATGATGGAGAATAAATATATGAACACTCTCAACTTTGGATCACTCAAATTGGAGTTCAAATGAAGAAGTTATGGTGTTTGGAAGGTGAGAAAAATTTAGAGAAAATTTTTGCACACTTGTTTTAAATTTCTTCTTAGAATGAAATTTGAGAGGGAAAGAGTTTATAAAGTAGTGGGAAACTTGGACATGTGAAATGACCAAGAGGGGCAAGATGGCCACGCGACATCTCGGGAAAGAAGACATTGCTTGCTTCTTTCTCCTTCGACCTTCCTTCGCGTTCTTTGACTGTTCTTTGGCTTCCGAACTCGGAATTCAAATTCGTTTGCAGATTACGAACCGTAACTATCACACGGACATGGACATATAAGATACTCAACCCAAAAAATAATAATTTGACTCAATATATGAATATGAAGAAAATGTATGAAACATGAGTTGAAAGTGTAGTATCTTTTGACTTAGAACTTGAAATCATGAGTAACCGAAATGACCGGAACTCAATCAAGAATGATTTAAGACTAAATCCAAGTTTAATATCCATGTCATACAAAACATATACACACACAAACATAATTCACACTAGAATGCAAACTACATAGAGATAGTTTCCAATCATGCATATTCAAAAACATGTTATTTTCATACCAATGCATGAGCATTCATCTTCAAGTGTGTGAATGTATTATACATTGTGCACAATGATGCAGGGACACATATGAATGAATTGTATGTGTGTGCCTATAATGGTACACAACGATGCAGGGACACAAATGTATGATATGTGTGTGTGTGCCTAAGCCTTGTAAAAAAAAGATAAGGTCTTAGTATACCTTTGTAGAATCATATTGCATCCTTTCTCTTGAAGACTTAGAACTTGCTTTGACTTGTTGTTTCTTCTTCCTTGAAGCTTGAATCATCATGAATCTAAACAACTAAATCATTACAATTAAACATCATTTTGATATGGAATTAATGCCAACACAAACTAAAACCTAACATGGGGTTCATGTAGTCTCTAAGAGTTCTAGGTGGATTTGGGTTAATGTGTTGGTCATGATCAACATAAGGTGGATGGTTGCTGTGTTGAGACACGTTGTCAAGGTTGTCTAAAAGGTTCTCGGCTTGGTTTCCTACTGGATGTCTAAGTGGGTTTTCAGCCATGTTGTTGGTGAATATGGGTGATTTTGATCTCCTAATTAATCTACAACTAGATGTTCGAGACCAACGTCTCATGCAAATTTAATGAGGGTTCATGGAGGTGAAATACATAAAAATGAAGAAAATAAAAGAAAAAGTGATAAAAATAACAAGATGCAAAATTCTAGGGGTGTAAATGCAAATATACACAGGTGTTGGTGCAAAAGTGCACATAATTATAAATATAGGGACTAAAGTAAAAATATGATAATTACAGGGACTGATATGTAAAAATGAAAAATAAAATGACCTATATACAAATACAAACTAGATCTAAGCTAAAATTTAAATAAAAAGTTGAAGGACTAAAATGCAAAAATTTGATTAATGATTACAAGTGCTTTATTAAAAAAATTGGATGAAGTTTATGATTGAGATGAGTGATGCAAAACTGAATACAAAATAATAACAAAGAAGATAGAAAAACATAGCAAAGCTAAAATAAAATTAAAAAGAAATTACTTCTACAAAGAAAAGACGGACTTACCTCCCTAGCAGCGGCGCCAAAAACTTGACACGTCCTAAAGAAGTGTTCATACACCCAAGTATAAGAGTGTCATAGTAATAAATTAACCGGTAAGACCGGGTCGAACCACAGGGAGGTTGTTCACTTGTCCTTATAGAATTAATCATCTAGATTAATTACTGAGCATGTTATAAAATGTAAATCAATTAAAATTAAAACTGGGGCTAAGGGATCCACTGTTGGTAATTCGAATATGATCCAATAATTAATATTTAGTCCAGATTAATGGAGGGTATTCCACTCCACTGACACTCTCTGATAGATGTGGGTAAAAGTACTCAATGTGCTAGACAACATCTGTCTGTCTACAGTGAGTCAAAACTCCATAAAGATCAGAGAGGATAAACCACTCTCTGATAGATATGGGTAAAAGTATCCACTGTGCTAGACAATATCTGTCTGTCTACAGTGAGTCAAAAACTCCACAAAGTTCAGAGGGAAGAAACCACTCTCTGATAAATATGGGTAAGAGTACTCATTGTGCTAGACAATATCTATCTGTCTACAGTAAGTCAAAAACTCCACGAAGATCAGAGGGGAGATAGCAAAAAAATAATAAACTTACTAAAATTGGAACATAATTTCCATACCAACAATATCACCTTTGGCCTCAGCTATATAAAATTAGCCAGACATAATTTAACTATAAAATAACTATTTTATTTAAACTGAGAATTTGATAACAAAAGAGAGAGATTTCACAAATCTTATATCATATTTGGATTCAGAATATGGAAATTAGGGTGGAGAGGCCCCCTATTTATACAAAATATGGATAAAAATTGACTATCAGATGAATTTAGAATGGAGAGTACAGATTTCGCCACGTCATTAGTGAATAGTGAACAATGAACAGTAAACACATCCGTTAAAGTTAATAGTTAATAGTTAATAGTAAACGCATCCGTGAAAGTAAATAGTGAACAGTGCACCGGCTTCTAGAATATTATTCTCTGTAGCACGTGTACAGTGCACTTACAAATTAGGGCAATAGAAATGTGCCACATCATCGGTCAATAATCTTCTAAAAAGTCAACTATGAACAGTGCACCAACTTCTAGAATATGATTCTCTATAGCCGTGTGTACGGTGCACTCACAGTTTGGGCCAATAGGAATGTGCCACCTCATAAGGATAATGAAAGTCAACTGTGAACAGTGAATAGTCAAAATTATAAAAATGCCCTTCGTGACCTTCCTAAGGTTTTTGACGTTCTAAACTTGAAAACGATGTTTGTTTTTCCATATGACCTCTCCATAATTCTGAATTGATCGAATTACCTCTGAAATACAAAGAAAAATGCACTAATTACAACACAGCACATTTATTTAAGCGAGCGAACGAAATTATTTCTATATTGGAAGTGTAAAGTGATGATATTATCCCTTAGTAAACGTACACTTTTCAGTGTTAATCACCAAACTCCTACTATCTATAAGAAGAACACGGGTATACCACTCCTATTCTTTGAGGGAACAAACACCATGCACGATGACCTCCAAGAGGCCTCACGTCTTGAAGACATAAAGGATCATATCTACACTCCAATGAACATTAAACCACCGGGTGCGTGCAAGGCAGGTGATTGAGTCCGAAGAGGAAACAAACTTATCCTTTTTCTAGATATTCTCAATTCTGTAACTAAGCAAAAATTAATAACATTTAAACGAAGGATCCCGTCCGATAAGGAAGGGATTTGATTAAGAGAATAATGGCAGGAGAACGATGAGATTGGACCTAATATGACTGTGTATAAAAAGCCAAGCTTGATCACCGGAAAGAAAGAAAAAGAAAAGAAAAAGAAAAGAAAAAGAAAAAAGAGAGATAGAATAAGAGTTGATTCTCTGCCTAAATTCTTTAATCATAACACGGCCGCTGTTGTATATTACTTTTTGACAGACACGAGGTTGCCACCCTATTATACCCCAACGAGACTGAGAGTTTTTGAGAGACTGTATCTGAGAGATTTTTTGTATGTCATACGTAATCCATAATAAAGATTTATATTCCCATTGTATTCACATTCAAATATCCACCTCTGTTCGAACAGGTTAGGTACCTAAGGTACCAACCCCGGCCGCCACCTCTGTGGTAGTGGCCTCGAGGGTGTTAACTGGAATTTCACACCTCGTGTAAATTTTCCGTTAACAGAAACAAATCCACATGCCTCAATACAATTCTAAATGGACCCCTAAATTGGTCTAGTAGAATATATCAAGTGATCCATGCAAGTTCGTGTGGATTGGGGATCTTGGCGGGCTATCTAAATTTAAGCTCCAATAGACACAACCCAATCACAATCAACAAATGATTCACTTAGGTCCAATCTATTTAATTTTAGTTCATTCCACTAAAGAACTAAAATTGAACTCTTAAATAAAGATAGAATAAGTTGATGTTACTCATTCGTACCCTAGACAACCTTATTGGAGAAAGTGTATCCTCGTGAAGAATACCGGTAATCGCCAAGAGCTCATAGACCGCCTATAGCTCTCCAAGTTACCATATTTACTCATATGACCACATTTTGAACTTGGATATTTTGACTTGTCCAGAAGCCATGTTTCAATAGAAACTATTGAAAACTTAGCGTTAACATTTAATATCCAATACAGTAAAATATCCATATGATGGTATTCTACTCACATTTAATAAATGGAGCCATGATGTCCATATCTATAAATGAAGTCCTTTATCGATTAACAAATGAATACCACCAAACTATTGAGGATAGACTATGCTATATAATCGCACTCATTGATAGCTCAAATGATAACACTAGCAACCATAATCCATAATTTATCTCAGGATTGAGATAGATTCTCTGATTGTCCTCAAGTGAAAACTTTTATCCACTGACTGTTATGAATAAATTAGTTCAATGTGATTCTATTCAATGCACATAGTTCATTAGATTTTTTTACCCAAAGACACCACACTTTGATGATTTTAGACTAATCATAACACATTTGATCTCACTCAATTGCTAGCAAAAGAATCTACAACTTTAACAATATAAAGGCACCCAACCTTTATCTTAAGTTGTAAATATTGTTCAAGACTAACTAAAGAATTGTGTCTACCTCATACATATCCAGATGCATGAATAATTCTTCTTTTCTCATAGTCTTTTATCCTAATGATTATTTACTTTTGACAATTATAGTAATTAAACTATAAATGCCATAAGATTTGTTCAACTAGAAATCACATTATTAATATGAAACAATTGTCAAAAACATTATTACACTCTTGCTATTGAGCATAATCCTAACAGTCTCCCACTTGCACTGTAGTAAGTGTGTCATATCTCTCATGCCCATGTTCTCTAGATGCTCATCAAAACTATTTTGTAGAAGAGCCTCTGTAAAAGGATCTGCTAGATTTTCTACTGACGCGATCTTGGTTATCGTCACGTCTCCCCTATACATAATTTCCCTTAAAAGGTGATACTTTTTTTCAATGTGTTTCCCTCTCTTATGACTTCTTGATTCTCTCGAATTAGCCACTACGCCACTATTATCACAATAGATAGTGATCTGCTTATTCGTTTCAAGAACCACTTCCAAGTCAATCAAGAATTAGCAGAGCCAGACAACCTCTTTAACAGCCTCGCGTGCAGCAACATACTCGGCTTCCATGGTGGAGTCAGCAATAAAAGATTGCTTGATACACCTCCATATGCCTGCCCCTCCTCCAAGTGTAAACATAGATCCTGATGTTGATCTTCTAGAGTCAGAATTCATTTGGAAATAGGAATCTGTATACCCAACGGGAATTAAATCCTCTCCAGAGTATACAAGTATATAATCTCTCGTTCTCCGAAGATACATGAAAATATGCTTGACTGTCGTTCAGTGATCAGGATTAGGTTTCGATTGAAACCTGCTAACTATGCCAACAACAATATCTGGTCTAGTACAGAGCATTGCATACTTGAGACTCCCAATTGCCGAGGCATATGGAACCCTAGTCATGAATTGCTCTTCATGCTCATTCTTAGGAACTTGTTCCTTAGAAAGTTTCATTCCATGTCTGAAAGGTAACATACCTTTCTTGGAATCTTGCATGGAAAATCTAGACAAGATTTTATCTATGTATGAAGCTTGGGATAAGGCAATCGTTCTATTATTTCTATCCCTTATGACTTGGATACCAAGAATATAACTTGCTTCTCCTAAGTCCTTCATATCAAATTGTTTTGCTAACCATTCTTTTACTGATGTCAATACACCTACATCATTTCCAATGAGTAGTATATCATCAACGTAAAGAACTACGAAAACCAACTTGTCACCTTTAATCCTTTTATATACAAATGGTTCATCAAGGTTTTGAATTAATCCAAAAAATTTCACGGCTTGATAGAACCTTATGTTCCAGGATATAGGTGCTTGCTTCAATCCATATATGGATCTTTGCAACTAGCATACCCTTTCCTCTTGGCCTTTTACAATGAATCCTTATGGTTGCATCATATAGATGCTTTCATCAAAACTTCCATTAAAGAAAGTTGTCTTGTCATCCATTTACCAAATCTCTAGATCTAGTGATGCCGCAATGGATAAGAGTATCCTAATTGATTTAAGCATGGCCATAGGAGAGAAGGCTTCTTTATAATTGATACCTTCTTTCTGTGTGTAACCTTTAACTACCAATCTAGCTTTAATGGTTTCCACCATTCCATCCATTCCTCTTTTCCTCTTGTATACCCACTTGCACCCGATGGGTTTTATCCCTTTAGGCAAGTCTACAAGGGACTAGACTTTGTTTTTGAACATATATTCAATTTCGGATTGCATTGCCTTTTGCCAATGGCGGCAATCAATATATTCCATTACTTCTGAAATTTCCTAGAAAATATGTGTCTATAACCTAGAAGATGTTGAATAGGTTTTAATCCGATTGATTACCATTTTTACGAATTAATCAATATTATCAAATCTACCCCATTCTACTAAGTGTTCAAATAAAAGACAATAAACATAAAGCAATAACAACGCGCAATATATACGTGGAAACCCTCCAAATGGGAAAAACCACGGGCTGTTCAATATGCCACACTCGATCCTCAAAATCCACTATTGAGTGAAAGTTTACAACCTAGGTTGACCTCCCGTATAACCCTTCAGTTACTAACCCTTTCACTCTACCCAGAAGGCCTTAATATTGATTTTGGATCACCAACCTTGTGCACTAACCACATAGCCACAAGCTTAATCAACAATGAAGAGATAATGGCAACCTAAGTGAATATGCAAGAATATTCTATATGCAAAAATGCAAGGTCAAGACATTTATGCTTATCTAGGATTAAAGATGACAATTAAAGCAACTCCTAGATATCAACGTTCTAAATGCAAAGGCAAGAAGAATTAGCTATAAGGGTATAACTGTCCTAAATCCTAGCTATCACAAATCAATATTTCTCAACCAACAATCAGTACACAAGCATGTCATAAATGCTATTAAACATACAAGCATGCATTTAATTTGCAATAAAGACTAAAACCTAGGTATACAAGACTTAGTAATGAAACTATAAAGTCTAAAGCATGTAAAAATTACATAGTCAATAAGAAGAAGATGCTCCATGCTTAGATGATCCTAGAAAGAAACTAGATAACCATGATATGAAGTTAGGTTGAGTAACAATGGGTGTTTGGGAGTCTTTCTCTCTCTAGAAAAGCTAGGATACTTAAAAATGGCTTCTTGAACTCCACCAAAACAAAGAGAAGAGAAGAAAACATATATATATAGTGCACTACACAAAACAACATCGTTTTGGACCAAAGGCAACTAAATCCCGTCATGACCGCTGGCTAGACCGCGGTATAGGTAAATGTCCAGACCGCGGTACAGAGAGCGGTGTATCTCCTGGACAACACCGCTCTGCAGACTGCTGTGCATGCAAGTGCACCAACCGCTATTTGGACAGCATGCGACGCCTGGGAAACTTCGCTTGGAAGACTGTTGTGCATGCAAGTTGCACAAGCCGCGGTAGCAGCAGCGTGCAACCCTGGAGAACACCGTTGTGTAGACCACGGTGGAGGTAATGCACAGGGAGCGGTCTGAACCACGGTATAAAGGAAAAATCCTTTTTTAAGGCACACAAGATGTATCAAAGTCCCAAGCAAGAGTTAAGACATAAAAGGCACACAAGATGCATCAAACACCCAAGCAAGAGTTAAGACACAAAAGGCACACAAGAAGGTAAATAAGCAAGCATGTAAGATGATCAAGACATGCATGATAATGTGTGTGTGTGCACTAATACCTCTTCAATGAAGGTTAAGCAAGTGATTTTACCTTTGAAGCTTGAGCTAGGTCTTGAGCAATGATGACCTAAGCTACCCTTACACATTAATCCCAAATGTGGTTGTCAACAAAATGAGCCAACCAAAAACCGAGGAACTTACAATTTCTCCTTTGGCTATTTCGTGACAAAACCACCACTCATAATTCATCCTCACCAATAAACAAAAAAAACAGGGGTCAACAAAGTTTTTCTACTTTACAAAGAGATGCCTTATAAATTAGATCTTCAAGTGATCTATCTCTTGTAGAATCATCATCCCTACAAAACAAAACAACTGCACTTTCCAAGACAAGTGTATGTGAGGTGATCATGATAAATAAAAACAAGCTTAATTTGCATGAAATATAAACAAGTGACATGTAATCAACAAATCACATGTAGAAGCAACGCAAACTCCCCCTAAATCTAACATAAACTCCCCCAAAATACAACATTACTCCCCTTTTTTATCACAAGATAGGCAAAGGAGTATTCCCCAACCATGATGTATTAGCAAAGAGAGATATTTGCAATGTAAATGCGTAATCATATACAACAACTTTATGCAATTTAATTAAGAGAGAGAAATTCATGGAAGCGTTATTTTTTGGAACATGTGTAAAAAGATTGCCTTGAATAAAATACATGCAATATCAACTTCCAAAAGCATGGTATTTGGCAAAGGAAAAAACACATGAGGTTCCAAGAGAAGTCAAACCAATTTGCACCAATTTGTCAATGGAAAACAAGATATAGTTTAACAAAAGATAAGAGCAACTATCAAGCTTTACAAGCTAAACAAGACATGAGCGACTATTGCACCCTTTCAGATTTTTTTGGGTGAAATGCTCGTTCGATAGTAGCCTTGTTCAACAAGTAAAGCGAGAGAGACTATTGGATTATGAAAGCCTTGAAAAGGATACAATATCCTTATTGATTGAAGTCTCAAAAGTCACTCTCACACAAATTTGCAATCATTTTAAAGCATTCAATAAATTCATCATGCATATCAAATTAAGCATGTCAAGACAAAGTTTTCATAAACATGGAGATAAACGTTGAGTCAATCAAATGAACTTCCTAATCAAATTTCCTAGTCCAAAAATACATGTTCGAACACAAATGAAACATGCATTTCAAAAAAGGCAAATGCATACTTATTGAATAAAAATTCATATAATAATATATGCATCCAAGATACTCAAGCAATTAATTAAAGAGCATAAAATTGAACAATTATTTGATTATTAAAATGCAAGTTCGCTCTCTTTGCTTGAGCTCCCTATATGGGTCAAACGCCAAAACTCATCAATGCATATGACAAATCCGAATAGACTTACTAAGAGATTTAATATTAGTTGAATCAAATGGTTTAGTAAACAAGTCCACTAGTTGATCATTTGTGCCCATATGTTCAAGTGCAATGCATTTGCTATCAACTAGCTCTCCATTGAAATGATGTCTAATGTCAATATGCTTGGTTCTAGATTGTTGGACAGGATTTTTTGAAATATTAATGACACTCATGTTATCACAATAAAGGGTTAGAGTATCTTGCTCAAGACCATAATCCACAAGCATTTGCTTTATCCATAGAAGTTGTGTGCAAGCACTCCCAACGACTATATACTCGGCCTCGGCGGATAATGATATGGAATTTTGCTTCTTACAAAACCATGACACAAGATTGTTCCCTAGGAAGAAGTAATCGCCCAATGTACTCTTCCTATCATCACAATTACCTGCCCAATCTGTATCACTAAAGCCAACTAAACTAGCATTAGTGTCAAAAGAGTACCATATCCCATAGTCCGATGTCCCATTCATATATCGAATGATTCTCTTCACGGAGGAGAGATAGGATTCCTTGGGATTGGCTTGATACCTAGCACACATACCAACACTAAAGGCTATATCAGGCCTACTAGTCGTCAAGTATAGCAAGCTCCCTATCATTCCCCGATATAGACTTTGATCCACACTTTTTCCACTAGCATCCTTGCTAAGTTTCAATGTGGTACTCCTAAAGGCCAAATTTCTTTACTAGGTTCTTGGCATATTTAGCTTGGGATATGAAGATCTCATCATGCATTTGCTTGATTTGCAAGCCTAGGAAGTAATTTAGTTCACCAACCATGCTCATTTCAAACTCACAAGTCATAACATCAACAAATTGTTTAACTTTCAAGTTGCTTATGGAACCAAAAACGATGTCATCAACATAAATTTGATCTATGAATAGCTCATCTTTAGTACACTTGATGAAAAAAGTCTTGTCGACACTTTCTCTAAAGTAGCCATTGTCAACAAGATAAAGAGTGAGGCGCTAATACCAAGCCCTTGGTGCTTGTTTCAACCAATATAGTGCCTTTTTGAGACAATAAACATGATTGGGGTGGTATGGATCCACAAACCCCTTAGATTGCTCAACAAACACTTCCTCTTACAAGAAGCCATTGAGGAAGGCACTCTTAACATCCATTTGATGCAATTTAAACTTGTGCACACAAGATATGGATAAGAGAAGCCTAATGGACTCTAATCGGGCAACGGGAGCAAAAGTCTCCTCAAAGTCGATACCCTCAATTTGAGAGTACCCTTGTGCTAAAAGTCTAGCCTTGTTCCATACAATGTTGCCATCCTCATCGGATTTATTCCTATATACCCACTTGGTGCCTATCACATTAGCATTTTTAGGCCTAGGAACTAGAGCATAGCAAGAACCCAAAACTTATCACTTAAAGCTTCATCAACCTTTTGGGGTTCAATTTTAGAGGTGTAACAAGTATAGCTAATTTGATTTGTTAATTGATGCCTAGTCTTAAAACCTTCATTCACATCTCCAATTATGTCACTCTTGTTGTGAAGATGTCTAACCCAAAGAGCAGGTTCCTTAGAGTCCAGAGTAGAATCTCTATCAAGAGATTGAGAGACCTCGTTTTCAAGATTTGACTTTTTATCACTTGATGTCTCACCAATCTTCTCTAAGGGAGAATCATCAACCATACTAATCTCCTCACCATGGTTACTAACCTTATGCCTACAATCGTTTATAATCACGTTGGATGATTTCGTAACACTTCGTGTCTTTATAACAAAAAATCTATAGGCCTTACTATTTAGGGCATAGCCAATGAAAATCCCCTCATCACTTTTAGCATCAAATTTTCCAAGTTGATCACGGTCATTAAGAATGTAACACTTGCTTCCAAAAGAGTGGAAGTAGCTAACATTTGGCTTCCTACCCTTCCACAATTCATAAGAGGTTTGCCTGGTACCTGGCCTTAAAAACACTCTATTTCCTATATAACAAGCTGTATTCACTACCTCGGCCCAAAGATTCCTAGGAACATTGTTGCTAAGCAACATCACACGAGCCATCTCTTGGAGGACCCTATTCTTCCTCTTTACAACTCCATTTTGTCATGGGAGATTAAAAGACTATCACAAAAATTTTCAAAGCAAACATTTTAAAATTCTCTCCCGTGGTCACTCCTAATTCTCTTAATGCATTTTATGTGAGAATCCTTCTCATTTTGAATTTTATTGCAAAGCATTTTAAAATTTTCAAAAGTTTTAGATTTTTCTCTAAGAAAATAGGTCCATGTAAATCTAGAAAAATCCTCAACACACACAAAGATGTACCTCTTGCCACCGAGACTCTGGGTTTGTATGGGACCCATAAGGTCCATATGAAGAAGCCCTAGTGGCTTCTTGGTGCCAAGATACTTACCCTTTTATGCACACTCTTTGTTTGCTTTCCTTGTTAACAAGGTCCACACATTCCCTAAATCCTATTTCCAAACTTAGCGAGGCTTCTCACAACATTCAACCTCTCAAGAAATTTCAAGTCTTTGAAATTCGTATGACCTAACCTTTGATGCCACAATTAAACTTGATCACAACTAGACAAATTACAAGAGATGCCATTGGAATCAAGACAATAACAATTGTCACTTGATCACTTGCCTTTTAATAGAACTTGTCCATCTTCTTTTAGAATAGAGCAATCAACTTTTCCAAACATAACCGAAAGCCCTTCATCACTTAAATGTGATATGCTAATAAGATTGGCTTGTAAGCCATCTACATAAAGAGAATTGGGTAAAGAGGGCAAACCGGGGATAGATATGTTTCCTTTTCCTAAAATCAGCTTATGTGAACCATCACCAAAGGTGACAAATCCACCATCCTCCATCACAAGAGTCTCAAAGAAACTCTTGTTTCTAGTCATGTGCCTAGAACACCCACTATCAAGGTACCAAGTATTGGTGGTTTTGGCTTTCAAGGCTACTTGAGCCACATGAAAACAATATTCATCCTTTCTAGTCCACCTAGATGGAATATTACTATTTATAGGAGTCATGGGTTCATTTTCTCTAAAATTCCAAGTTGCATGCATTTTGCCTCTTCTAAGCATATTCTTCTCAATCATGCTTTCAAAACGACACAGCTTAATAAATTTAAAACAATTCAGCCTTATGTGACCTTTAACACCACAATAATTACAAATGGGAGTAAAGTAAGTGTAAATTCCTCATTTTTTGATTGGCTTATTTCGTGAACAAATCATATTTTTGGGGTATTATGTAAGGGTAGCTTAGGCTCTCAAGACCTCAAGAGGAGAAACACTAAAGGTAAATTCTTGTGCTTACTTGCTTTGAAGAGATAGTTGCACACACTCACAAATTCATGCATAATTCTTATTCATATGTGTTGAGTGATTATGCTTGTGTACATTTTGGTTTAAATGACTCTTGTTTGATATATTTGCATCTTGTAGTTAAAGTTTTATGTCATGCTAGGCATTAGAATAGGATGCACTTTCATCACTCTTGAACTTGTTGATTTGTGTGTTTGAGTGTTGAAAGAATAGGCTTTGCGTTGGTGGTGCGCTACTCGACCAGCGTACCTCACCAGCGTAACTTTACAGTGGGATACCTCTTGTCATGCGCCACTGAACTGTGCAGCTGCACCCGTGCAAGGTTGGAAAAATGGGCAGTGCGCTGGTGGTGCGCTACTCGACTAGCGCAGCCTCACCAGCGTAACATTTCAGTGGATTGTCGCATGGGTTGCTCCACTAGGCTGTGCCACTTGACCAGTGCCTATTGTAAAATTAGGTTGTGCGCTGGTGGTGTGCTACTCGACCAGCGCATGTCACCAGCGCACATAGAGGAAGCTGGAACGTTTTTTCCAAAACGACCTCACTTTGTTTGGATCTCAAATATATATAACTCTTTGGTTTAAGGTCGTGGATGAGTTCAGAATATCATATATTTTTCTAAGAACACATTTCAAAAGGAAAACTCTTCCAAGAACTCATTTTTAATCACTCAAAGCATTCCCACGTGCATAAAAACTTTATCTTGCATCATCTAAGTTCATTTAGAGTACATCAATGGATAGAGTTGCTTCATCACATCTTGTTTGGTAAGTTCTTCACTATCTTCTTACAAGTTAAGTGTTTTGCTTGCTAAGCCATCTCTTTAATTATTTGTATGCTCTTAGAACATTTTCTAGATACAAATTAGAGATTGTTGTGATGACATGATTGAGTGTTGTATTGTGATAGCTTCATATGATTGTTTGATCTATGTTTAGCTAAGCTTCTTGAACATGTCATTTAGCTCTTGATATCTAGGATTGCATTAATTGCGATTTTATTATCCTAGATAAGCATATAGGGTTCCCTAGCCTTGTTTGTTCTTTGAATATCATCATATATTCACTTAGGACTCTTTATCTCTTCATTGTGAAGTAAGACTTGTGTTGCTTCCAGGAGTAAGTAGCTTAAATCGCAAGCAAGATGTACTAGGTTCACTTATACCGGGATTAGGTAGTTGTGGTGGATTAAACTGGGATTAGGTTGTAATTCCTTTGCCATTAGTGGATTTGAGGTTCTAGTGTGGCTCACTCATCAACCCGTGTTTTTTCCCATTTGGAGGGTTTCCACATATATCTCAAGTGTCTTTACTATTTCCGCATTTATTACACTTGTGGTATTTCTGTAATTAGATAGGGGCATTTTCGTCAACTTGACCTTTAACGAAAATTTGGTAAAATTTATTTAAAATCTATTCACCCCCCCCCCCCCCCTCTAGATTAATATTACACACCATAATATTTGTTTCAATTGGTATCAGAGGAGGTTCCTAGACATACATAGGTGATCCTTACTCATTTTGGTGTGTGTTGCATTTTGTGTGTGTCATTCATACATTTGCATTCATATCATTCATTCATTAAACACAATGAGTGGAAATGGTGGCAACGAGGGAGCTTCTAGCACTAGACCTCCACTTCTCACCAGATTGAATTATGCCTCTTGGAAAGGCAAGATGGAGTCGTATATTTTCCAAATTCATGACAGGGCATGGATGGCGGTTAAAGATGGCTACACTCTACCCATGATAACTCCTACAGATGGAGGTGATGATGTACTCAAGCCAAAGGCACAGTGGAACGCACAAGAGTCTGAGGCATGGAAGTGGAATAGGGAGGCAATGCATGCCATCATATGTGCAATGGATGAGAACCAGTACAAGTTGGTTAAAAATACTAGGATAGCTAAGGAGGCATGGGATATCCTAGAAGTTGCACATGAGGAAATTGATGTGGTTAAGGAGTTGAAGCTTTAAGTTCTCCAAACGCAATTTGAATTGCTCAAGATGGATGAGAATGAGTGCTTCAATGACTTTGAAGTGAGGTTGATAGACATTGTGAACCAAAGTCATCAACTTGGTGATCCTTATTCGGATAGGAAGATCAAGAAAAAGATTATGAGATCTCTACCCGATAGATTTGAGTCTAAGGTGACTGCTTGAGAAGAGAATAGTGGTTATAAGGATATGAAGCCAAGTGAAGTGATTGGGAGGCTTCTAGCTTATGAATCTAGGAAATGCCCTAACCCCACACCACCGAAAAAATAAAAGGATATTGCTTTGAAAGCCTCCAAAGTTGAGAATGAGGAGAGTGATGACTCGGATGAAGAAATGGCCTTGCTAATGAGGAAGTTCAAGAAATTCTACAAGTCCGAGAGGAAAGGTTTTGGATCCAAGGGTCAAGACTTGAAGAAAAAGGCTCCCTTTAAAAAGTTTGAGTCTAGGCAAGAAAAGACCGAGAAGAAAGGAGTCCAATGCTATGAATGTGGTGGGATAGGTCACTTTGCCCCAGAATGTGCAAATCACAAGGTCAAGAAAAAGGGAAAAGTGATTGCTGCCACATGGAGTGAAAGTGATGACTCTAATGAAGGAGATGAGTCTTCGGATGATGAAGAACTCATGGCTAACTTCATAGCATTTACATCCTCTCTTAGGAGCAAAGATGCTAGTGAAGAAGAGAATGAAAGTCAAGAGAAAAACTACTCAAGTGATGATGGATCTTCATCACAATCCACAAATGGAAGTGTGGATAGGATGGATCTCAAGGACTACATGGCTAAGTTTGAGAGTTCAAGGTTAAAGAACAGAATTGAAATCAAGAGATTAAAATAAGAAAACCTAGACCTCTCAACTCAAGTTGACCAACTAAATAAAGAGTTGGTGAGATCTAAGAGGAGTGAAGAAGGGTTAAAGAAAGAGCTTTGTTAATAGTAAAATCTGGCCAGGGGTCAAGAAGAAATTTTCCACTTTCCTGTCACAAGTCAGAGCTCATAATCAACGTTCATGAATTCCAGATCGACCATAAAGCCACCCTGCAAGAGCAGGAAAGGCTGGCCCGATAACACAACTACCGGGAAACAAGCTAGGCGCGACCAGGATGAGCCTCTACACGAATACTGGAACCCGGGCTTCTCCAAGCCACCTATCGGGGAACCTCGGCTTTGAGGTCGAGCTCCACAACCGCCTCGTGAATGCCAGAAGGGGTCTCCAACCTCAAGAGGCATTCGAGAGAAGCCCACCAACCTCTCCAGAAGCCCGCTGTCCCTACTGGACTAGAAGGAGGAATCTCGCCTGAACCTACACCACCCCGGCTACTTCCCAAGAATGTTAATAGGGACACCTCAAGCCCCTAAAGGTCAGGGAAAATCCATCCCAAGCTTCTAAGAATGGATCCGAAGTAGGGATCTACCTCGATCTACGGGACGATAGGCAACTAGCTAGGTAGCCTCCATGAAACACCATTCCGCGATAACATACAAGATCATATCTATGTGGTAACCAAAAATTAATTCCATATACGTGTAAGCCAAGTGTTTGAACCCTAAAAGGAAACCGATTCATTTTCGTTAACGATATTATCGTTTCCGCTATTCAATCGGGGTCAACCACTTTTAAATAAGGGATCTCGCCCGATAAGGAGGGGATGGATTGATAGGATCGTGGCAGAATAGCAGTAAATTCAAACCTACTTGGATCAAATATAAATAGATACATAGAGATACATAGATATGCATAAAAACTTAGAGAAGAGACAGAGAAAATAATAGGTGAAGGCCTAAATTATGTATTCAGAACACGACCACCTTTGTTTCCACTATTCGACAAGCACGGAGTTACCATCTTCTCAGATCCTAGAGAGACTGTGAGTATACGAGAGAGTGATTTGTATTTCGAAGCAAATAATCAATAATAAAAGCTTACGTCTACTGTTATAGAGATCTAGCCTCTCGTTTACCTCTTAACAGGTCAGGTATCAACGATACCGACCCCGGCCACCACTTTTGTGGTAGTGGCCTTGAAGGTGTTAATAGGAATTACTCATCCTAAGCAAATTTCCCATTAACAAACTTGAAGATGCTAGAGAGTTGTTGACCAAGATGAACTCTAGCACCAAAAAACTTGACCATATACTAGATGTTTGAAAAAGGCCTAGTGACAAGAGGAGGCTTGGGTTTGAAGATGACAAGGTGTCCTCCTCTCCAAGCAAGACCATTTTTTGTAAGAAGCATGAACTTCAATGGGTCCTCTTCTCATCAATCATCTAGTAAGAAACTTGACCTATGAGAGTGTTCAAGTAGTGTTCAAGTGAAGGTGGCACCAAGAAGCCTACCTCACGCCCATCCTACAAGGGCTCCTCAAGTTAACTTCCTTCAACTGAAAGCTCATAAAGGGAAGATACCTATCATGGAAGCGCAACCGAGGAAGCAATCAAGTCTTGCTCAACAACAAAGAAAGAAAGCTCCTCATCAACAATCAAGACAACCACAAAGACATGGGAAGGCTCCAATGCATCCTCAATGATATGGTATGATTCCTAACTTTATTCCCACATGTCATTTTTGTGGTATTGATGGTCATATTAGACCAAATTGCTTTAGATATATCAAATTGTGTAGAATTGAGAGCATGATAGAGAAGAAAAAGGCTAGAGCCATGATGCATGTCACTAGGAAAAATGGAACACTTTTGCATGATCCTAGGACATCTAGAGCCATGATGCATGTCATAAAAATGAAAAAACTTTGCATGATCCTAGGACACTTGGAACCAATGTACCATTGACCACTAGGAAGAAAAATATTGCACCTAGGTGGATTAGAAAGGATGAACACTTTTGCCATGTTGCACAAATTGCCTTGAAAGCTCATTCTTGTGATTTTTGGTATTTGGATAGTGGGTGCTCTAGGCACATGACTGGAAATAAGAGTTTCTTTGAGACTCTTGTGATGGAGGAGGGAGGAAATGTCACATTTGGTGATGGATACAAACAGAAGGTTAAAGGAAAGGGAACCATTTCCATTCCCGGATTACCCTCCTTGGCCAATGCTTTGTATATTGATGGTTTAAAAGCTAATTTGATAAGCATTTCACATCTTAGTGATGAAGGACTTTCCATACTGTTTAGGAAAGATGATTTTTCTATCCTATTGCCTAATGGACAAACCTTGTTAAAAGGTATGAGATCTAGTGACAATTGTTATTGTCTTGAGGCTAGATGTGTGAGAATCTTAGATAAGTTCAATGTTGTGCGAGGCCTTCCCAAGCTTGGGAAGAAGGTAAATGGTGTTTGTGGACCTTGATAACAAGGGAAGCAAACCAAAAGTATGCACAAAAAGAGCAAGTATTTATCCACCAAGGAACCTCTAGAGCTTTTCCACATGGATCTTATGAGTCCTATGCAAACCGAGAGTTTAGGTGGAAAGAGGTACATATTTATGTGTGTAGATGACTTCTCTAGGTACACTTGAACTTATTTTCTTAGATAAAAATCTGAAACCTTTGACAAGTTTAGAATGCTTTGTTCCAAAATTCAAAATGAAATGAACTCCAAGATTAAAAGCATTAAAAGGATTAAGAGTGACCATCGGAAGGAATTTGAGAATGCTCATTTTGAAAACTATTGCAATAGTTTAGACATCTCTCATGAATTTTCGGCTCCTATGACACCTTAACAAAATGGAGTTGTTGAGAGGAAAAATAGGGTTCTTCAAGAAATAGTCCTGTGTGATGTTGCTTAGCAACAAAGTCCCTAGAAATCTTTGGGCCGAAGCCTTCAATACATTGTGCTACATAGGAAATAGAGTCTTTCTAAGGCCCCATACTAGGCAAACCTCTTATGAGTTATGGAAAGGTAGAAAGCCAAATGTTAGTTATTTCCACACCTTTAGAAGCAAATGCTACATTTTGAATGACCGTGATCAACTTGGCAAATTTGATGCTAAGAGTGATGAGGGTATCTTTATTGGCTATGCCATGAATAGTAAAGCCTATAGAGTTTTCAATCTAAAAACTAGGACCGTAATGGAATCATCTAATTTTATCATTGATGATACTAGGCTCAAGTCTAATGACAATGAGAAGGAGGTAGAACTCGTTAATGACTCCCTTTTGGAGAAGGTTATTGATGTTTCTAATGTTGAAAAGACTAACCTTGATGATGACATAAAACAACCTATTGAAAGGATTCCTCCTTTGAACTTAAAAGAACCTGCTTCATGGGTTAGGAAACTCCATAACAAAGATAACATCATTGAAGAGGTTAGTGAGGGTGTTAGGACTAGGCATCAAATGGCTAATCTAATTAGCTACACTTGCTACATCTCTCAAATAGAACCCAAGTGAATTTTGGGTTCTTGCTATGCAAGAAGAGCTTAATCAATTTGAAAGGAATGAGGTTTGTACTCTAGTTCCTAGGCCTAAGAACACCAATGTGATAGGCACCAAGTGGGTATATAGGAATAAATCCGATGAGGATGGCAACATTCTACGAAACAAAGCTAGGCTTGTAGTACAAGGGTACTCTCAAATTGAAGGTATTGACTTTGAGGAGACATTTGCTCCCGTTGCTAGGATTGAGTCCATTAGTCTTCTTTTATCCATTTCTTGTTTGCACAAGTTCAAATTATATCAAATGAATGTTAAGAGTGCCTTCCTCAATGGTTTCTTGCAAGAGGAAGTGTTTGTTGAGCAACCCAAAGGGTTTGTGGATCCTTACCACCCTAATCATGTCTATCACCTCAACAAAGCTTTATATGGGTTGAAACAAGCACCAAGGGCTTGGTATGAGCGTCTCACCCAATTTCTCATAGACAATGGATACACTAGGGGTAGTGTTGACAAGACTCTATTCATCAAGAAAGATAAAGATGAGCTCTTTATAGCTCAAATCTATGTTGATGATATAGTCTTTGGCTCCACAAATGACACCAAAGTCCAACAATTTGTTGATGTCATGTCTCATGAATTTGAGATGAGTCTTGTTAGTGAGCTAAGTTACTTTCTTGGTTTACAAATTAAGCAAATGGATGATGGGATTTTCATATCTCAAGCTAAGTATGCCAAAAACCTAGTGAAGAAATTTGGCCTTGAAAGTGCCAAACATTGTGATACACTCATGAGTACCACTTTAAAGCTAAGCAAGGATGCTAGTGGTAAAAGTGTGGACCAAACTTTATATCGTGGCATGATTGGTAGCTTGCTCTATTTGACAGCAAGTAGGCCCGATATTTCTTTAGTGTGAGTGTATGTGTGTGCTAGGTACCAATCGGATCCTAAGGAGTCTCATCTCTCTTCTGTTAATAGAATCATTCGATATGTGAATGGGACATCTAACTATGGAATTTGGTACTCTTTTGACACTAATGCTAGTCTTGTAGGCTTTAGTGATACAGATTGGGCAGGAAATTGTGATGATAGGAAAAGTACATCGGGCGGTTGATTTTTCCTTGGGAACAACCTTGTCTCTTGGTTTTGCAAGAAGCAAAATTCTATTTCCTTATCCATGGTTGAGGTCGAATACATAGTTGTTGAGAGTGGGTGCACACAACTCCTTTGGATGAAGCAAATGCTAGTCGACTATGGATTCAATCAAGGTACTCTTACTCTCTTTTGCAATAACATGAGTGCAATTAATATTTCCAAGAATCCAGTTCAATATTCTAGAACTAAGCATATTGACATCCGTCATCATTTCATTAGAGAACTAGTTGAAAGCAAATGCATAGTACTTGAGCATGTAGGTACTAATGATCAACTAGCGGATCTATTTACTAAACCCTTAGAAGCTACTCGATTCAAAACTCTTAGTAAATCTATTGGGATTTGTTTAATGGAGTGATGAGTTGTGGTTTTTGATCCCATAAGGGGAACTCAAGCAAAGAGAGCTGTTGTATACTTGTTGCATGCAATTTTTCTTTGAAAATATTTATGCTCCTTTATTGATTACTTGAGTAGCTTGGTTCCACTTATACTATAGTATATTGTATTTTCTTCAATAAGTGTGAACTTTGCTTTGATTACAATCCATGTCATATTTATGTTCAAACATGCATTTTTGGACTAAGAGATCTACATAGGAAGTACATATTAATTGACCTATAGTTATCTCCATGACATGATGATTCTTTAATGACATGCTAATGAAAAATGATAAAGCATAAATTGTTGATTGCAATTGTTGAATGCAAAATATTGTGTGAAAAGAAGCTAGTGAGACTAAAATGCTGCATCACTGTCTCTCTTTCTTTATTATTTGAACATGGCTACTATCATACGGGTATCCTCCCGAAAAAAATCAAATAGGGTGCAAAGTTGCTCATGTCATGTTTAGCTTATAAAATTGGATATAGTGCCATTAAAACTTTATATCTATAAAATCTCTATATCCTTGCTTCTCTCATGACAAATGGTGAAATTGGTTTGAATTATATTGGAAACCTTTGTCATTTGCTTTGCCAAATACCATTGCTTTTGGAGTTGAATGCAACATGTCTTGTATGCAAATCATTTTTTATTCACACATTTTCTTTAAATAAATCTCCTTGTTTCTCACCTATTAATTGAGTTGCATAAATGTGGCTCATATAATTATGCAACAATCTTGTATGCTCCTTTCTTTCTTTGCCTTGAGTGACCCGATTGGGGACTTCTCCTTTGCCTATATCATGACAAAAAGGGGGAGTAGCACTGACCTAGCATTGTGGTGTTAGGGGAGTAGCATGTTGGTACCATGTGTTGGCTTTGAGAGGAGTAGTACTTGTTTTAAGGTGAGATTACATTTAGGAGGAGTAACCCTTTGAGGGGGAGCATGGCATGATGTGGTGCATTTCTCATATTTTTATATGAAAATGCTTTTGTTTTCTATCCACTTGATCATCTCACATGCACTTGGTTTGGAAAGTGTACTTGTTGTTTGCCTTGTCTGTAGGGTTGATGATTCTACAATAGATTGAAGATTTGAAGTTTTTATTTTATTTTTTATGTATATCTCTTTGTAATGTAGAATATCTTCCCGGTGCTTTATTTTGTTTTGTGAGGATCAACGTGAGTGGTGGTTTTGTCACGAAATAGCCAAAGGGGGAGATTGTAAAGTCCTCATTTGTTGATTGGCTTATTTCTTGAACAAATCACATTTTTGGTTTATTATGTAAAGTTAAATTAGGCTCTCAAGACCTCAAGAGGAGAAGCACCAAAGGTAAAATTCTTGTGCTTACTTGCTTTGAAGAGATAGTTGCACACACTCACAAATTCATGCATAATTCTTATTCATATATGTTGAGTGTTTATACTTGTGTGCATTTTGGTTTAAATGACTCTTGTTTGATATATTTGCATCTTGTAGTTAAAGTTTTATGCCATGCTAGGCATTAGAATAGGATGAACTTTCATCACTCTTGAACTTGTTGATTTTGTGTGTTTGAGTGTTGAAAGAATAGGATTTGCGCTGGTGGCGCGCTAATTGACCAACCCACCTCACCGGTGCAACTTTCCAGTGTGACGCTACTTGTCATGTGCCACTGACCTGCGCAGCTGCACCTGCGCAAGGTTGGAAAAATAGGCAGTGCGCTGGTGGTGCGCTACTCGACTAGCGTAGCCTCACCAGCGCAACATTCCAATGGATTGTCGCATGTGTTGCGCCACTGGGCTGCACCACTCGTCCAGCGCCTATTGTAAAATTAGGCTGTGCGCTGGTGGTGCGCTACTCCACCAGCGCATATAAAGGAAGCTGGAACTTTTTTTCCAAAACGACCTCACTTTGTTTGGATCTCATATATATATATATAACTCTTTGATTTAAAGTTGTGGATGAGTTCAGAATATCATATTTTCCTTAGAACACATTTCAAAAGAAAAACTATTCCAAGAACTCATTTTTAATCACTCAAAGCATTCCCATGTGCATAAAAACTTCATCTTCTATCATCTAAGTTCATTTAGAGTGCCTCAATAGATAGGGTTGCTTCATCACATCTTGTTTGGTAAGTTCTTCACTATCTTCTTGCAAGTTAAGTGTTTTGCTTGCTAAGCCATCTCTTTAATTATTTGTATGATTTTAGAACATTTTCTAGATACAAATTAGAGATTGGTGTGATGACATGATTAAGTGTTGTATTGTGATAGCTTCATAGGATTGTTTTATCTATGTTTAGCTAAGCTTCTTGAACATGTCATTTAGCTCTTGATATCTTGGATTGCATTAATTGTCATCTCATTATCCTAGATAAGCATATAGGGTTCCCTAGTCTTGTTTGTTCTTCAAATATCATCATATATTCACTTAGGACTCTATATCTCTTCATTGAGAAGTAAGACTTTTGTTGCTTCCGGGAGTAGGTAGCTTAAATCGCAAGCAAGATAGACTAGGTTCACTTTTACAGGTATTAGGTAGTGGTGGTGGATTAAACCGGGATTAGGTTGTAATTCCTTTGCCATTAGTGGATTCGAGGTTCTAGTGTGGTTCACTCATTAGCCCGTGGTTTTTCCTATTTGGAAGGGGTATATCTCAAGTATCTTTACTATTTCCGTATTTATTACACTTGTGGTATTTCTGTAACTAGATAGGGGCATTTTCATCAACTTGACCTTTAACGAAAATTGGATAAAATTTATTTAAAATATATTCACCCCCCTCCCTTCTAGATAAATATTACACACCATAATATTTGTTTCAGTAAGAATTCATACCATATCCTTGTGCAAGCATGGAAGACTTCCCTCTCCTTTGAGTTGTCCTTTGGTGTTGAGCCGAATCTCTTCTTTGAAACACCCTTTGTGGTTGACTCAATTTAGCTTCCCTTCTTGGATGTGGGAGAAAAATCTTTTGTTGGATTTGAGATCTCCTTGGATGTTGAGGTATTGTTTGATGAACTCTAGCTTTTGGTGGATGAGCTTTAGATTAAGACTTTGTTTGAGCCTTCATTTGAACTTGCTTTGATGATTCTCCAACTTCGTTCGATCTCATTTGTTGGTGTGAACCTTGAACCTCTATAACATCTTGACTCTTGACAAAATGGTCTTCTTTGGGGAAGTGGCATCCTTACCTTCCATATATCCTAAGCTCATTTTATCACTAGGACTCTTCCCACATGATAGCATCTTGTCAAGTTTCTCGGTTCCGGATGTCATCTTGGCAACCAATTCTTTAGCTTCCCTAAGCTTAATCTTCAAGTTCTCTTCACTCTTCTTAGTGATCACAAAGCCAATTTCAAGCTCTCTTCTAACTCTTTTCCACTCTTTACTTTCTCACTCGAGTTATCTTGAAAGTCAACTCTAGATTCTCCTTATTCAACTCTGGAATCTTTTTCTTCTTTTTCATCAAATTTACACATTCTTGAGCAATGTGACCAAAGCCACTACATTCATAGTACTGAATTCCCTTCTTGGAGTCACTTTCTTGAGACCTTTCCATCTTTTTGAAAGAAGTTTTCTTTTTCACTTCCTTTCCCTTGGACCCAAATCCTTTCCTCTCAAACTTCATGAATTTCTTGAATCTTTTAACCATGAGGGCCATTTCTTCATCCAAGTCCTCCTTCTTTTCTTCAACCTTGGTGGTCTTCAAGGTAATACTCTTTTGCTTCTTCGGAGGTGTGGGTGTGGTGTTCCATCTTGACTCATAAACTAGAAGTCTTCCAATGACTTCACTTGGCTTCATATTCTTATACTCGCTATTCTTTTCAAGTGTTGTCACCTTTGATTCGAACCTTGATAGAAGTGAACGCGTAATTTTTTGCTTGATTCTCCTATTTGAATAGGGGTCACCAAGTTGATGGCTTTGGTTAACGATATCCATCAACTTCACTTGAAAGTCATTGAAGCATTCATGCTCCTCCATCCTAATCATGTAAAATTGCATTTGGAGGACTTGGAGCTTTGAGTCCTTAACTACTTTGATTCCCTAATGAGCCGTTTGAAGAATGTCCCAAGCCTCTTTTGCAATCCTAGTGTTTTGGATCAACTTGTATTGATTATCATCCATGGCAAAAAGGATGGCATGCATAGCCTTGTTGTTCCACTTGGATGCTTGAAACTCTTCAGTACTCCAACTGGACTTGGGCTTAAGAACTTCTACACCATCGCCAGTGGTCATTGTAAGAGGAGTATACCCATCTTCAATAGCCATCCAAGCACGGACATCTATTTGGAAAAGATAGGCTTCCATCCAAGAAACATAATTCACCCCATTGAGTAAATAGGGTCTTGTGCTTGAGGCTCCCTCATGACTGCTATCGTTTCCACACATAGTGTTTGATGGTAATGAATGTAATGGAAATGCAATGTCAAAAAAAAAAATCAAACTTCACCAAGCAAGACACACACAAAGCACGGATCACCTAAGTATATCTAGGCACCGGCTCTGATACCAATTGAAATTCCATAGAAAGTGTGTGCCTATAACCTAGAAGGGGCTGAATAGGTTTTAATCCGATTGATTACCAATTTTGTGAATTAATATATATATTATCAAATCTATCCCATTCTATTAAGTGTTCAAATAAAAGACAATAAACATAAAGCAATAACAACACGCAATATATAAGTGGAAACCCTTCAAATTGAAAAAACCACGGGCTGTTCAGTGCGCCACACTCGATCCTCAAAATCCACTCTTGAGTGAAAGCTTACAACCTAGGTTGACCTCCCGTCTAACCCTCCAGTTACTAACCCTTTCACCCTACCCAGAAGGCTTTAATAGTGATTTTGGATCACCAACCTTGTGCACTAACCACATAGCCACAAGCTTAATCAACAATGAAGAGATAATGGCAACCTAAGTGAATATGCAAGAATATTCTATATGCAAAAATGCTAGGTCAGGACATTCATGCTTATCTAGGATTAAAGATAACAATTAAAGCAATTCCTAGATATCAATGTTCTAAATGCAAAGGCAAGAAGAATTAGCTAGAAGGGTATAACTGTCCTAAATCCTAGCTATCACAAATCAATACTTATCAACCAACAACCAAGTCACAAGCATGTCATAAAAGCTATTAAACATACAAGCATGCATTCAATTTGTAATAAAGACTAAAACCTAGGTATACATCACTTAGTAATGAAACTATAAAGTCTAGAGCATGTAGAAATTACCTAGTCAAGAAGAAGATGTTGCTCCATGCTTAGATGATCCTAGAAAGAAACTAGATGACCATGAGATAAAGTTAGGTTGAGTAACAATGGGCGTTTGGGAGTCTTTCTCTCTCTAGAAAAGCTAGGATACTTAAAAATAGCTTCTTGAACTCCATCAAAGCAAAGAGAAAAGAAGAGAACATATATATATCTTGCTCTACATAAAACGACATCGTTTTGGATGAAAGGTAACTAAATCCCATCATGACCACTGGCTAGACCGTGGTATAGGTAAATGTCCAGACCGCGGTATAGAGAGCAGTGCATCGCCTAGACAACACCACTCTGTAGACCGTTGTGCATGCAAGTGCACTGACTTTGGTCTGGATAGCATGCGCCGCCTGGGAAACTTGGCTTGGAAGACCGTTGTGCATGCAAGTTGCACAGGCCGTGGTAGCACCAGCGTGCAACTACTGGAGAACATCGCTGTGCAGATCGCGATAGAGGTATTGCACAGGGAGTGGTCTAAACCGCGGTATAGAGGAAAAAATCCTCTTTTAAGGCACAAAAGATGCATCAAACACCCAAGCAAGAGTTAAGACACAAAAGACACTTAATAAGGCAAATAAGCAAGCATGCAAGACGACCAAGACATGCACGAGAGTGTATGTGTGCACTAATACCACTTCAATGAAGGTTAAGCAGGTGATTTTACCTTTGAAGCTTGAGCTAGGTCTTGAGGAATGACGACCCAAGATACCCTTACACATTAATCCCAAACCTTGTTGTCAACGAAATGAGCCAACCAAAAACCGAGGAACTTACAACTTCCTTGTACGTATTGGGATCATTATCGTCTGGGAGATTCTCTACAGATTATCCTAAATCGATGTATCTTTCAGGTTGTCTACTAACCCTCCCACTACGACAAGGTATGGTAGTTTTTTGATCTTGTGTTGGTGCGGAACTTGCAATTGGGCTAGGTTGTGAAACCTCTTGTGGAATTGTATCTCCTAAAAGCTCAATCAGGACAATTCTACTTTTAGGCACAAAATTATTCATATAGTCCCCTTCCAGAAATTTAGCATTTGTCGAAACAAATACTTTAAGATCTGAAGGACTATAGAAATAATATCTTTTTGTTCCATTTGGATACTCTATAAATATGCATGTTTCTGAACAGGACTCCATCTTTTCTATCTTTCCTTTTAACACGTTCACAGGACATCCAAATATCCTTAAGTGTTGTAAACTAGGCTTTCGCTCGATCCATAACTCATGCGGTGTTTTAGGAACCGACTTAGATGGTACATCGTTTAGAATGTACATGGCAGTTTGTAAAGCATATCCTTAAAAAGATTTAAGAAGCGTTGAATAACTCAACATAGACCTAACTGTTTCCAAAAGAGTTCTATTTCTCTTTCTGCCACCCCATTTTTTTGAGGTGTACCTGGTGCAGAAAACTAAGAAATTATCCCATTATCAATAAGATATTGCTGAAACTCACCAGATTGATATTCTCCACTACAATCAGACCTTAAGATTTTTATGTGTTTCTCAAGCTGATTTTTCACTTCAGCTTTAAATGCTTTGAACATGTCAAAAGCATCTGACTTATGTCTCATGAGATATACATAGCCAAATCTTGAGTAATCATCCGTGAAAGTGATGAAGTACTCATATCCACCTTTAGCTTGAATGTTCATAGGTCCACACACATCAGTGTGTATCAATCCTAAACATTCAGTGGCTCTTGTGCCTTTGGTCATGAAAGACCTTTTGGTCATCTTACCTTTTAGACAAGATTCACAAGTTGGTAGATCATCGACCTTTAAGTTAAAGGTCCATCACTAACCAATCTTTTGATCCTATCAAGGTTAATATGACCTAGGCTCAAATGCCATAGGTAGGTTTCATCTTTTGATAATTTTACTCTTTTATGATTACGTTCCGTTGATTCTGTGTCTAACAAGTGAGAGATATTTCTATGCAAATAGAATAAACCGTTTTTCAATGTACCTTTGCAAATAATTTTGTAAACCTTACTAATAATAAAAACTTTATTAAAAGTAACCGAATAACCAAATTTAATAAACAAGAAACTGAAATTAAATTCTCTTGAGTTGAGGTACATAATAAACATCTATTAAATCTAAATGCCTATAAGAATCTAAATTAATTCAAATATCTCCCATTGCACTAACAGACACCAATGCTCTATTGCCTAAACACAAGTTGAATTCATTCACATTCATTCTATTCCTTTATCCCTTTTCACCACAAAGGAAACACTTTCATTTGATCTTGGTTACTTTCTTGGTCTCCATCTAGGTAGGCGTAAATTGGTTTTTCTTATGTTGTTTCTTGACCTTCTGACGGGTCTTAACAATAGCAACTTTACCAACTATATGAATCTCTTGATCCTTACCTTTCACAAGAATCTTTTCGGTGCTTTGAACATCTTGCATCAGGCCTTGCAAGGTGTATCTTATTGTTCAAGGTGTAGTCCAACTTGAATTAATCAAAGGAATCCGACAGTGAGTTGACAATCATGTCAATTTTTTGACTCACCATCTATCTAGCATCATTGAGTTCAACAATGTTGAGATGTGCTATGACTTTCATCATGTGATTATTCACAGCCTGTCCAGGTTTCATCCTAAGATTTATTAATACAGTCACTGCCTCTCTCTTAGTCGTCCTAGACTTTATAGCAAACATCTCTTCTAGATACATCATTAATACTCATCTCTTTACTACTCATTAGATTCATTAATAGGAGTAGGTGTTTTAGGAATAGACAGAACGAACTTATGGTTTTTCAACTTGCAGCAACAACCCAATTTTCCTTTTCCATTTGACATAATTATTATCAGTTTAAGTATTATCTTTTAGGATGTTTGATTAGAGATAGGGTCATGATTTCTTTTTAATAACAAAAATTATATAAGTAAACAAACATTATTAAGCACTTTCAAATATTTATCTTGAATTAAATAAAATAATTCAATCGTAAAAATTCAACGGTGATCCAACACCCATAAATGTCACGCCTCCTTTAAGAGTTCGCACCACTTACTAGTTGGACCAGGTCCTACCTAATTGTTAGCATAACAATCAGCGTTTTCAATTTTAGCCTTGCAATTTTATTAACAAGAACTCTTGGGAGGATATTAATAAATCACATTGAGTGTGTTACCAAATTATCGACCTTCAATATATTCCCTCACGAATATCCCTACTTTGAGAGTAGATATCATTTGGGTTAATTGTCTAGTCTATCCTTCTAAGGAAGTATCTTACTAAATTCCATTCATGAATACCCCTTGGGGGGTTATTACACGAAACATAAAGCTCAACTAAACTTGGAGGACGTAGGTGTTCCATAACACCTTCTCCCACTCAATTATTTAAGGTGTGTGATCGAATTCCATAGAATGATTTACCAAGTTATCTAGATGCCAATTAGATACCTAAACCATTCAATGCATGTTCATACCAAAAGAGATATATGAGTAGCACTCCTATTATATAAGACATGTTATCAAACAATGACAAGCATTGAAATATTTACAAAAATATAAATAGCTACAATTTTGGTCCATCCTAGAAAAGTGAGTAAATTACATATGTCTTGGAATACAAAAAAACTCCTTTCTTGGTGAACTAGTCTTCACGCAACCTTCGTCATTTGGACTCCCTCGACTGCCTCCTATGGGTGTGCGTAGCCTACAACCCCTCAAAAGGCTGCTATGCTCAGCCCATGGTTTCCATAGGGCTGCCGTGCGCAGCCCATGCCACAACAATCGTGGCCGCGTGCTCTTCGTACGCACGTTTGTTGCTATGGCTTGCACGATCCCAAACTTGTTCTGGTTGCTTCCAATTCTTCAAACTTTCGAGTCTTTGATACTTGAATGTATTACAGAAGAATTTTAAATAATAAAATACTGCAGTATTTTAATACAATATAATGCAGTTTTTTTTTTCTATTACAACAACAAAATAAAAAAAAATAGCAACTACCAAGAAGAAAATTATGGTGATGATAACCCTTCTTGTTACCATCACAAAATAAAAATACATTGAAATTCTATGTCTAAAATTGAGCAATAAAAATCCACATATAAAACATATATATATCCATACATTTCAATGTAAATATATATGTGAATACCTAGAGTGTCATCTCTTTCTGAAACATGCATATATACAATAAAAAAAAAATATTCACGTACACATACATCAATTAATCAAGGGTACAACCAGGCTCTGATACCATTTGTAGGGAAAAATCGGTTCAAAACGCGGTGGAAGCATAAAATTAGGGTTTGAAATATTTTAAAAATTTTCCCTTTAATAGAAAGAACCTTAACTCTAGATTAATTGATGTATATTAAAAGTGTCATACCTTTTTTCTCGTGAGGATTGAACTAGCACTGATTTGAATCCGTAAGATCTTCCAATCCAATCACAAACATGAATCACCTAGGAGTGTGAGCTCCCTTTCTTTAAATTGTATACATGAGGATGGAAACAAACAAAATCTTCTTCTTTGTTAATCACAATAATCCTCCAAGAAGAAAAACAAAGAACGTTAGGTCACTTACGAATTATCAATCAATTTGATTGTAACTCGCGTGAACCTTGATTCGATGTTGTATACAAAACCTTTTAATGTAAAGGCTCACAAACAAAATGTTCTTTCTTCCTTTTCTTCTTTGCCGAATTTTCACACTATCTCTATGAGTTGATCGAATTTTGTCTAGAGCAAAAACCAAAAATTTTCTCTCAAAATTCTATGGTGGCCGAAATCTTGTCTAAGAAAATTAGGTAGCTTGGCCGAAATTTTCAAGAAAAATCTATGCTTGGCCTAAATTAATAGGACTATATATAGGCATATAAATCTTCTCCTAAAAAGGATTTACATTGTGGGCAATAATCCTATCCTTAGGTGGATTTACTTGGTGACCAAGAATCATTTTCCAAAAGGAATTCTTTTCTACACAAAGACTTCTAATCCAACTCAAATAGTGTATTTATTCAATAACCAATTATTGAATATAATTAAATTGTGACTAAATTAAAACTTCCTAATTTGACCAATTGTCAGTTAGAGTTTTAATAGCAATCAAATACTTCCTAATTTGACTAGATAAATAAATTCTTATTATTTATCTATTTATCAAATATAGTATTTGATACTTATCATATTACCAACAATAATATGACAATAGGAGACCTACTCCTACTAAGAAAAAGATTTTAACTTTTAATTAAATAATTAATTAATTAATTTCCATTTAGTTAAATAATAAAATAAAAAAAAATGTAATTAAGATAAAATATTTAGCCATGCCACCCAAGACCACACATGGGCATATATATTATTTTTCTTATTTTATTAAATCCATTGGACCTTAATAAAAAGTCCACATGTAAACTAGACTCATTCTTACAAAAAGAAACAAGTCCACATGCCTCAATACAATTCTAAATGGACCCAAAAATTTGTCCAGTAGAATATATCAAGTGATCTATATAAGTTCGTGTGGATTAGGGATCTTGGCAGACTATCTAAATTTAAGCTCCAATAGACACAACCCAGTCACAATCAACAAATGATTCACTTAGGTCCAATCTATTAATTTTAGTTCATTCCACTAAAGAACTAAAATTGAACTCTTAAATAAAGATACAATAAGTTAATATTTCTCATTCATACCCTAGACAATCTTTATGGAGATAGTGTATCCTTGTGAAGAATACCAATAATCGTCAAGAGCTCATATACCGTCTATAGCTCTTCAAGTTACCATATTTACTCATATGACCACATTTTGAACTTGGATATTTTGACTTGTCCAGAAGTCATGTTTCAATGGACATTATTGAAAACTTAACGTTAAGATTTAATATCCAATACCTCAAATTATCCATATAATGATATTCTACTCACATTTAATAAATGGTGCCTCGATGTCAATATCTATAAATGAATTCCTCTATAGATTAACAAATGAATACCACCAAACTATCGAGGATGGACTGTGCTATATAATCATACTCATTGATAGCTCAAATGATAACACTAGCAATCATAAGTCCATCATATATCTCAGGATTGAGATAGACTCTTTGATTGTCCTCAAGTGAAAACTTTTATCCACTGACGGTTGTGGATAAATTAATTCAATGTGATCCTAATCAATGCACCTAGTGCATTAGATTCTTTTACCCAAAGACACCACACTTTGATGATTTTAGACTCATCATAACACATTTGATCTCACTCAAATGCTAGCAAAATAATCTACAACTTTAACAATATAAAGGCACCCAACCTTTATCTTAAGTTGTGAATATTGTTCAAGACTAACTAAAGAATTGTGTCTACCTCATACATATCCGGATCCATGAACAATTCTTCTTTTCTCATAGTCTTTTCACCTTATCATTATTTACTTTTGACAATTATAATAATTAAACTAGAAATGCCATAAGATTTGTTAAACTAGAAATCACTTTATTAATATGAAACGATTATCAAAAACATTATTACACTCTTGCTATTGAGTATAATCCTAAAAATAGCTATATCGATGGACACTGAGTTGTATCGATCTGTGTAAAAGCGTCTGCAGTTGAGAGAGTGCAGCTTCTGGTTTTTAGTTGAATGGCACCGGAGTTAATAATCAAGAAATATTATTTAAAGAGTTTAATTAATGATTCCGATGATTATTGGAGCTCAAAATACTGTGGGCATTAGGTCCCCTTGCTAGCCCGATCGATTTAGGTAACAAGGGTCACGCTTAATTAATTGGATTGTCCAATTATTTGTGTTACGAAAGTGACACGTATTTATTCGAAAAATTAATTGAATAATGAGATTATTTTATTAATGAATAATCGTGATTAAATAAATTAAACAATGAGCTTATTTAATTATGTTATTGATCACTAAATGGATGATGATGTTTGTTGATATTTGTTTTTGAATGAAATAAGATAATGTGATTATTTTATTTTATTAAATTAAATATTTAAATTTTGAATTTGAATAGTTTAAAGCCAAAATAGATGGTATCTTTTAATAAAAATAAAATAAAGATTTTGTTTTAAATAAAAAGATATCATGAGGTTTTAAAAGAGAAAATATATATCTGATTTATATTCTTTAAAATCCGACCAAAACAAGATATCAATTAAAAAGGAAATATATATGATATATATATTCTAAGAAAAAACACACAAACGTGCAACATAAGGATTTTGCATTAGATGCAATTTGGTGTGCGTGTAACAAGCACAAGATATCATGTCTCTTGAATTGCAATTAATAGCAATTATATGTGTGAGACATGACACATGAATCAATTGAATAAAAAAAAGGAGCATTGAAATTGTTTTTAGCTCTATGAATTGTGTGTTTTTAACAAAAGAGAGAAGTCAAAAGTGGTTGTGATAAAAAGGAGTATGTTCATGCAATGTGTAGTGCAAACAAAATAGAAAGAAAAAAATATATTGTCTAATATTTTTATACTAGAATTGTTCTAGTTTGTGAACATAGAAGAAGAGAGTTTCTTCAATTCTCTATACATCCTCCATTCTAAGATCCTGAATCCGTGGTGTGCCCATACGTAGTTGCCAATCCCGGGAAATAGCGAGGAAGATCGAGTGGTTAAGACAGGAGCATATTGTAAAGTGAAGGAGCTTCCTAACGTTGTTAAGATTCTCTTCGTCTAAATATATTGATTTCAATTTCCTGTATATACGTATATTTTATTATTGTAATAATTTTATATGTATAAGTTCCGAAAAAGAATTACGATCTTAAGTTCACTGTCCCAAATCGTTTACGATTTGTATAAAAATTTAAAAAACCTATTTCCACTGTGTTACCTGTGAACGGGGTTCCAACAATTGGTATCAGAACCAATTTTTTTTCCAGAACAAAATATTGTTTTCGATGCTCAAGTATGTATGATTATATAGGCACGGTTTAAATTGATTGTATGATATTTTTTGTATGTATATTAAGTTTTTTAATTTACAAAAACATGATTGATCGTTAATTATATGGTACTTTGGAGTTAGGGTTTATGGGTTGTATAATTTTATTTTATTTTTAATTATTATTGTAAAAAAAAAATTGTAACCTATATTGAAGTCCTGGAGGAATCGCGAAGAAGGATTCATAAGATGAATCGAAGTGACCTGATGAGACTAGAAGACTCGAAAGTTACAAGACGACCAAGGAATGCCTTAGGGGTATTTTTGTGATTTTAGATTCCAATTTTTTTAGGTTAAATAATCCACACTACTCGGTCAATTCATGTATGCTTTATATTATATGATGATAAAAGCATTATCATGCATATGTATGTCATTTAGATTAGATGTGCCTGCACAAATATATTTGATATGTCATACATGCATCGTAACCCAAATTTTTATGTATTTTTTTTAATGCGATTAAAATGGGTAAATACATAATTAGATATGAAAATGAGATTAGTTTTTTAAGTGGTTAAAAAATACCTTGGTAATTCTCATTAAATATTAATCTAGTTATTAAAGTGTTTAATAAGTTAGATTAATAGGGTCATTTATCGTAAGTAGGATTAATATGATTAATTACCTAATAATAAATTAACCGAATAAAGTGTTAGAGTTTTAATAGTAAGAACTTGGTAAACACTAACATAATAATCTGACCTTAGAAACAAGTTTACAAAGGCTTAGATTATTCACTAATAGATTAGATTTTTAATAGTTAAAAATCATAAAAAAAATTATTAGTTAATTAGAATATGTTTCTAATAATGAATTAGTTAATGCGATAGATAACTTGATTAAAGTTAGCTGTTTGATCCTGTAGAGTCTAGGTGCGTTAACGGATAATAGAAAACTCTAATTTTAAAATAGTGAGTGGAAGAGAGATATATGACATATATATCCCACGGTCTCCACCATTAGTTCAACACCGTGAGATCCGAGTGGGGTCTCGTGACGGCTTTGTTTTCGTCCTCCCTAAGGAGGGTACAAAGATCAATACCAAGGTTGACTTCCTAACGGATAGGATTTCTGAGGGTGTTTCAGGATTGGACCCAATGGCAGCAATTCTCGAGTTAAGCTCGTGAGATCTGAAATAGTGGGTTACACTCACGAAGGTTTTGATTAAGTTTTGTTAATTAAAAACGTAACTGAATAAACGATGATTGAATGATATGGAATAAGAGTTATTCTAGAATATCATTTGATTGTGAATGTCTCAGTCCAACATGTAAAGACTTTACCGACCCTAAGGCGACACTTCTTTGTGGTATGTTGGATTTTCATGGCATAGTAACTAGTTTAAAGGTAGTTCTAGTTCATTAAACATGTTCATGCATCATGTTTAAATTTATGCCAAAGCACTCGTACTTGTTTTTAAATAAATGACTAAATGAATGTTTCATTTATTTCAGCAATAATGTCTTCTTCATTAATTCAAATTCTCACAAACGATAAATTAACTGGTGATAACTACACTAAGTGGAAACTTAACATTAATGCAATTTTGGTCACCAAAGACCTGAAGTTTGTGCTTACGGAGGAATGTCCTCCAGCACCTACTGCCACTGCCACATGAACTGTTCGTGAGGCATACCAGCGATAGGTCTCATCTAATGAGAACGCCCTAACATATTTGTTCGGGCATCTCTCCAAGCAAAAGTGACACAAAGTTATTCATTCCGCTATGCTCGCTCGCATGAAGAAGGTACGTCAATTCAAAAACATGCCCTGAGCATGATGTCCTACTTAACACAACAGAAGTCAATAGCGAGGCCATCCAGTCAAGTTAGTATCATACTGATGACTCTTTCAAAGAGTTTCAATCAGTTTAAGAGTAAGTACGAGGTGAACAAGTTAAGGTTCAGTCTCACACAGTTGCTCAATGAGCACACTACCTTTGAGTCTTGAACTAAGGACTGCAAGGGTAAGATCGGTGAGGCAAATGTTGTCGAACCATCTTCCTCCAATAAAAAGAAGAGGAAAAGGTATGCGGGAAAGGCGAAGGGTAAACCCAAACCCAAGAAAGCCTAAAACAAGAAAAAGTCTAAGACAGGTAAATACGATTTACTTGTTCGAGTCATGTTTAGTGGAAGATGATTTTTACCCTGGATAGTTGATTCGGGGGCCACTAACCATGTTTGTTCACTAACCATGTTTTTTCTTCTTTGCAGTGGACTGATTCTTGGTAACAACTAGAGGACAGAGCCTTCTCAATCTGTGTGGGGTAGGGGGATGTCGTATCGGCCAAAGCAATGAGAGCAATAAGATTGCAATTTTGTATTAATAATAGTTTTTTTATTATTGAACAATGTTTTTTATATTCCTGGATTTACACAGAATTTGAATTCCGTTTCTAAGTTGTTAGAACAAAAATATTATGTTTCTTTTAATAATAAGGATGTTATTATTGGAAAGAATGGTCTGAATATTTTTTCAAGAATTAATGAAAACAATTTTTATGTGTTAAGACCATTAATACATACTATACTGCTCAACACCGAAATGTTTAAGGTTAAAAAGCCAAAAACTAAACGACATAAGATTTCTCCAGATAATGACATGTATCTCTGGCATCTAAGGCTTGATCATATCAACCTTGACCAGATAGATAGACTAGTAAAAAGTGGACCTTTAAATGAGTTAAAGGTTGGCACCTTATCTGTCTATGAATCTTGTTTGGAATGTAAGATGACTAAGAGACCTTTTACTGGAAAAGAGCTAAGAGTTAAATAACCACTAGAGCTTATACATACAGATGTTTGCGAACCAATAAATGTTAAAGCTAGGGGTGGTTATGAGTATTATGTCACCTTTATAAATGACTACTCAAGATACGGATACGTCTACCTAATGCAACGGAAGCTAAAAACATTTGAAAGTTCAAAGAATTCTGAGATGAAGTTGAGAATCAATTAGGTAGGACTATCAAGTCACTACGATCAGATCGTGGAGGTGAGTACCTTGACCAAGAGTTTGAAGACTTCATGATTGAGCATTGGATAGTTTCCCAACTCACAGCACATGGTACATCTCAGCAAAAATAGTGTAACGGAGAGGAGAAATAGAACCCTAATAGAAATGGTGAGATCTATGATTAGTTTCTCATCATTACCAAATTCCTTATGGGGATATGTGTTACAAACAGTGGCACACATTTTGAATGTAGTGCCATCCAAATTTGTTCTTAAAACTCCCCTAGAGTTTTCAAATGGTCGTAAAGCTAGTACACGTGCTGAAAAACAGAAGTGGAAAGCTAGACTCCAATATTATGGTCTGCCTATTTGTAGGATACTCTAAGGAGACCAGAGGTGGACTCTTCTATAGTCCTGAAGATAACAAAGTATTTGTATCGACAAATCTAACGTTTCTTGGGACAATTATATTAGTGACCATAAACCTCATTCTAAGATTGTATGAAATGAGACTAATGCTTCGTCAACAAGAGTTATTGATCCATAAACATCTTAGAGTCAGATGATTCCTGATCAAGATACACTACAACCTAGGTGTAGTGAGAGGGTTGTAAGACAATCTGAATGCTATTTAGGTAGAGTTGAGGGACAAGGTGTAGTCTCTGCTGATAGTGTGGATGATCCATTAACATTTAAGAATGCAATAGAAGATTCTGATAAAAAGGAATGGCTTAAAGCCATGAATCTCGAGATGGAGTCCATATACTCTAACTCAGTCTGGGATCTTGTAGACTTACCAGATGGGGTAAAACCCATAGGGTGTAAGTGGATCTACAAGAGAAATAGAGGAGTAGATGGGAATTTTGAGACCTTCAAGGCAAGGCTAGTGGCCAAGGGTTATACCTAGAAAAGGGGGGTCGATTATGAAGAGACATTCTCACCAGTAGCCATGTTTAAGTCTATTAGGATTCTTTTATCCATTACTGCCTATTTCGATTATGTAATTTGGTAGATGGACGTCAAAAATGCTTTCTTGAATGGCAATCTTAATGAGAGAATCTATATAATGCAACCAGAGGGATTCGTGTCTCCAGATCAAGAACAAAAGGTTTGCAAGCTGTAAAGGTCTACCTCTGGATTTAAGCAAGCATCTAGATCTTGGAACATAAGGTTTGATAAAGTGATCAAAACCTATGGCTTCGAGCAGAACGTCGATGAGCTTTGTGTCTACAAGCGTATCATTGATAAGAAAGTAGTTTTCTTGGTCCTATACGTAGATGATATCATACCCATTGGGAATGATGTGGGAGTGTTGTTTGATGTAAAAGGATGGCTGGCAAGCCAATTCCAAATGAAAGATTTGGGAGAGGCGAATTATGTTCTAGGGATCCAACTTATAAGGGATCGTAAGAAAAAACTCATAGCGTTGTCTCAAGCATCATATATCGACAAGATTCTTATACGATTTTCGATGCAGAACTCCAAGAAAGGTAATTTACCTTCCAGGCATGGAGTTCACTTGTCTAAGGAACAGTGTCCAAGACACCTCAAGAAGTTGAGGATATGAGACGTGTACCATATGCAACTGTAGTAGGTAATCTCATGTATGATACGTTATGCACAAGACCGGATATCTGCTATACAGTGGGAGTAGTCAGCAAATACCAGTCCAACCCAGGATTGGATCATTGGGTTGCAGTCAAGAATATTCTCAAGTATCTTCAGAGAACGAGAAACTATATGCTAGTGTATTCAGGACACGATTTGACACCGTTAGGATACACAGATTCTGATTTTCAGTCAAACAGGGATTTTAGAAAATCCATGTCTGGATCAGTAATCACCCTAGGTGGTGGTGCCATTATGTGGAGAAGTATCAAGCAATCTTGCACTGTTGACTCCACCTTGGAAGACGAATATATAGCCACTTGTGAAGCAACTCAAGAGAATGTTTGGCTCCGTAAGTTCTTGAGTGATCTGGAAGTTGTTCCAGATCTGGATAGGCTCATCACACTTTATTGTGATAACAATGGTGTTGCGGCTAATTCCGAAGAACTAAGAAGCCACAAGTGAGGGAAGCATATAGAGAGAAAGTATCATCTCATTAGAGAGATAGTCAGAGAGGAGATGTGATCGTCACCAAGATAACCTCTTAAGACGATCATGTTGATCCATTTACGAAGACTTTACCGGCTAAAGTATTTTTGGGTTACCTAGATGGTCTAGGGTTACGAGACTTGTCTCACATATTTTAGTGCAAGTGGTAGATTGTTGGGGTTTATACCCTAAAGATGTAATTTCTAAATGGATTTATGAAATAAATAAAAGAAAAAGTTCAATTCATTCTTGTTGTGTTGTTTATTTTATAATTTATGCATATTAAAATCCTAGATTGCTGGATGTAATCTCGAACTGTGTATATGAGTGTAATATATAGATGGACACAGTAAGAGACGTGCAATCTTAAGATTCCATAGATAGCAAATAAAGTTGGGTACTTTATTTGTGGTTAATCTATAGTTGCGGTCCATTCCATAATGTGTGGTGATTCTATCCTGAATCATTCATATGAGATATGGGAATGGAGGCACTTTATATTATGTGATCATATAGGACTGGGCCATGATCTATATGAATCTCTCACCAAGATCCATTTACTGATGAGCTTTATATATATCAACTAATGATGGCTATATATAGGTGATCTTAATCCTGAGTGTCTTATCGACTCCTTCAAGTTAGATCGTGGTTTTGATATACCATGGGTGAGGTTAGATGCATTTCCTGATCAATATACTCCGTATGTTGGGATTGCGGTTTGGCTTGTGGCTGGGAAGGTTTGTACATAATAATGGAATCCATTCCTTCTTGTGAGAAGTAGATGGTAGTACCCTTAAGGGTTAATTTGAGGCTTTGACAGTATGAGCACTTTTTTAATTCCGTGAGGAAATAAGATTTATTGTCTATTAGAGAATCAACGGTACTTAAAGGATAAATGTAATTAGAGGGGTATAACGGACATTATGACCCAACTCCAATTATGAACTACAGTAGAGGATCACACCATATGTAATAGCTATATCAATGGACACCGAATTGTATCGGTCTGTGTAAAAGCGTCTGCAGTTGAGAGAGTACTGCTTCGGGTTTTTAATGGAATGACACCAAAGTTAATAATCAAGGAATATTAATTAAATAGTGTAATTAATGATTCTCATGATTATTGGAGCTCAAAATATTGTGGGTCTATTAGGTCCCCTTACTAGCCCGATAACAAGGATCACGGTTAATTAATTGGATTATCCAATTAATTGTGTTACGAAAGTGACACGTATTTATTCGGGAAATTAATTGAATAATAAGATTATTTGATTAATGAATAATGGTGATTAAATAAATTAAATAATGAGATTATTTAAGCATGTTATTAATCAATAATGGAGGATGTTTGTTGATATTTGTTTTTGAATAAAATAAGATCATGTCATTATTTTATTTTATTAAATTAAATATTTAATTTTTGAATTTGAATAGTTTAAATTCAGAATAGATGGTATCTTTTAATAAAAATAAAATAAAGATTTTTATATAAAAAAAAAGATATCTTGAGGTTCTTAAAAGAAGAAATATATATATGATATATATTCTTTGAAAACCGACCAAAACAAGATATCAATTAAAAAGGAATATATATATATATATATATATATATATATATATATATATATATATATTCTATAAAACGAAACACACAAAGGTGCAACATAAGGATTTTGCATTAGATGCAATTTGGTGTTCGTGTAACGAGCACAAGAGATCAGATCTCTTGAACTGCAATTAATAACAATTATATGCGTGAGACATGACACACGAATCAACTCAATAAACCGGTTGACCAGACCTGTCAAATAGAAGAGATGACATTTAAACCCCAAAAGAAATATCGTAGTCCAGAAGGAGGTCGACGAGTTATTGAAAGCGAGATTTTTCAGGGAATCTCGATACCCTGAATGGATCACAAATATGGTAATGATCACCAAGGCTAATGGGAAGTGGTGCATATACATTGACAATACAGATCTGAACCGCGTCTGCCCAAAGGACAGTTTTCCCCTTCTCAAGATCGATCAACATTAGCTTCATGGACACATTCTCGGGGTATAACCAGATTATGATGCCCTCTACTGACCAGGACAAGACCAGTTTCATTACCAGGCATGGCCTCTATGGCTAAAAGGTAGTGTCTTTTGGTCTCAAGAATACAGGTGCCACCTATCAATGACTGGTCAACCGGTTGTTCAAGCAGAAGATAGGAAGGACGATAGAGGTCTATATTGATGATATGATAACCAAGTCTTAGGTAGCAGAGCAGCACCAGAACCACCTCCGTTGAACCTTTCAGATAGTAAGAGAGAACCAAATGTGGATGAAACCTGCCAAATGCGCCTTCGATGCAGCTGCAGGAAAATTCCTCGGGGTTCATGGTCAATGAGAAGGGCATAAAAGCTAACTAAGAAAATATCAAAGCCATCATGGATCTCAAATCCCCCAGCTCTCTTAAGAAGGTACAGGTGTTGACTAGTCGGATAGCGAATCTCAACCATTTCATATCGAGTCGTAAGTAGTAGAGCTTATCATGACTTTTTCCCAAAACCTCTGGTCTCAAGCGCCTCAATGGATGAAAGCATACGATCGTAAGCCCGGTCCACCGATAAGAGCCTCCTTTTTTTCAAGGCTAATAAATAGGGGAGAAAATTGAAGTGGGACTAGGATAATGAGCATACTTTCCAGTCCTTGAAGAGATATTTAGCAAGCCCACAGCTGTTGGTCAAGCCGGTACCCAGGGAAGAGCTACAAATATACCTTGTCATTTCAAAAACAGCAGTTAGCGAGGCTTTGGTTAAGAAGTGCGATGACAGAGTTCAACGGCCTATCTACTATGTGAATCGTGCCTTAAACAAAACCAGAGAGATACTACATTCTCCTAGAGATGTTTTCCCTCACCCTAGTGACCTTGGCTAGGAAGTTATGCTCCTACTTCAAGGCTCACATGATTGTGGTTATCACCGATCAATCTCTTCTCTAATTCTCATAGAGACCAGATTTGTCAAGATGGTTGGTACTCTAGGCTCTCGAGCTTACCCAGTTCGATATCAAATATAAAGATATGACTACCATCAAAGCCCAGGCATTGACAGACTTTGTGGTTGAGTTCTCAGCCCTTCCAGATCCAGGTACCACTCTAAACCCAGATTCGGGATCCCAGAGGGATCAAGAACTAGTAGATTGGCTAGCTGACCGAGATGCCTAGGTCCTATATACAGATGGGGCATCTAGCCAAGCAGGTAGCGGAGCTTGAATCTTCTTAACTGATCCTGAAAAGGTTGAGTTCTACCACTGCTTCTGCTTTGAGTTCAGCGCCACCAACAATAAAGCCGAGTATGAAGCTTTATTGGTAGGAATGAGGGTAGAAACCAAGCTAAAAGTAGACTAACTCCATGTCAGGAGTGATTCATAAGTGGTTGTCAACCAAGTGACAGGGCTCTATCAGGTAAAAGGTGACAATATTGCAACCTACCTTGAACGAATCCAGCAGCTCAAAACTCGGTTCAAGGGATTCAACATAGAGTAGGTACCTCACCAACAAAATCATCAAGCAGACGTCATTGCTAAGATAACTGTTAACGGAGGTCAAGCTCTACTAAAGAGGGTACCTCTCCAGGTTATATCTTAGCCCAATATAGCAAATGGCAAGTAGGCCAACCCAGTAGACTAACTCTCGTGCTGGATGGATCCTATTATGGATTACCTATAAAAGGAGAAGCTTCCTGATGATCCCAATCAAGCTTGCAAGCTAAAAAGAATCTTGGCTCGTTACTGCTTAGTAGATGGTTACATTTACAGCAGAGGTAAGTCACTACCCCTACTCCAATGCCTCTGCCCCGACTATGGTTTTCAGGCACTTCGAGAGGTGCATTCGGGGGATTATAGCAATCACATGAGGAGAGGCACTAGCATACTAGGTGTTACGCAAGGGATACTACCGGCTAACCTTATACCATGATGCAAGATAGTTCATTCAATATTACGAACCTTGCCAGAAGACGGTAAATCTAAATCACCTTCCACTAGAGCGGGTCTCTTCCATCAGCTCACCATTTGAGGGGTAGACCTGATCAGACCGCTCCCTACTACTCCTGGACAAGCTGACCATGCAATAGTCACAATCAACTGCTTCACTCGGTGGGTGGAAGCAGAACCATTATCCAAGATAATAGAGGAGAACACAATAAAGTTTATCAAGAGGAATATAGTTTCCATGTTCAGGACCCCGTTGATCATCATCACCGACCTTGGCAAACAATTCGACAACGTGAGGTTCGGGGAATTCTGTGGCGATCTAGGTATCAATCTTTGCATCGTCTCGGTATCTCACCCCTAAACCAATGGCCTGGTAGAAACTACCAACAACACCATCAAGAAGCTCCTGAAAAAAGGTTACAACAGAACAAGGGAAAGTGGGCAAAAGTGATCCCTTATGTACTCTTGGCTTACTGCACTACAAAGAGGACCCAACTAAAGAAACCCCTTACTGCTTAGCTTTCAGGGTAGAAGCATTCGTCCCTATCGAGCACAAGTTGACCTCCTCTAGGGTCTAGCACTTTGAGCTAAAGAGCAACGAGGTCAAACTGAGGATAAAGATGGACCTCTTGTAGGAAAAACAAGATAGGGTGGCAAAAAAAGCAACGGTCTACCAGAGCTGGATTGCGAGTGATTGAACCAAAATTGTCATATATTTTAGCCCTCAATTCCATTACCATTATCTCATTTTTGAGTTTTTTTTATTTGCCTTATGGCTATTTTGTTATGTTTACAGGCAATTAGGTACATTTCGGATAAACGGATGAAAAGAGCGAATATTGGGCGAAAACGGGCCAAAATCAGTGAAGAAAAGCTAGAGTCTGCAGGTCACTGTACGGGTCCACAACCCGTGCATTTGTTCTTGCATTTTCCAAAACCCGAGAGAGAAAAATCAGTAATCAGGCATTACAAGGTTCCCAACTCGTGCACAACCAATGCAAATCAGAGGCAATCTAGTCATAGTGCGGGTTATAAAATGAGTGAAAAAGAGCAAATGTTATATTCCTTACAGATGGTGTTTAAGCTTAAAGTAAGTTGGGTGGCAAAAATTAAAAAGAATGAGATTTAGAGTCAAAAGGAGCTGAAATTGTAAAAAGGTCATGTAATTCATCCAGCTTCATAGGGTCATATCTCTCTTCTCAGATCGATCCTTGCTTTTGTCTATATATATTCAAAAAGCCTCAAAAGTCTAGTTTCCAGTGGTGTTTACGGATTACGATTCCGAGATTTCTAGAGGGAGCTATGCCTATTTTAGTGACTGATGCGTATAGATGCGCGGGTCATGCGTGGGTCACGACCAGCGCATTTGCCTGCGGACTGAGAGTCGTGAATCTTATGGGATCAGCTCTTGGGACTAAAATCAGCCATTTTTAGAGGGGGAAATGTGTCTTTTCATGCCCAAATCATGCCCTAGCCTCCCAAGCCTATATATACACCATTTTTTTATTGAACGCTCACTCTTCAACTCCCTCCACAACTCTTCCACTCTTCTCTCTCCCAAACACTAACATTCCCCTCAAAATCTAACCATCCTTCATCATCATCTAATCAAGGACACTTAGAGATTGGATTTGAGCTTGAAGGAAGGAGAATCTCTACATGGGTCTTCTCTATCTCTTATCTTCTAGTTATTTTTATATATTTGTCATGAGTAGCTAATCATCTCACTAGAGGATTGATGTGATTCATTTGTGAACCTTGGGCTTATATTGAATTTTATTTACTTTATTAAATCTATTAAATATGTTTCATTCATTGCTTTAGTTGATTTCAAGAATAGTTTGTCCTAGATTGTACCCTCATTTCTTTGCAAATTCTTTGAGAAATTATTTGAGTAGAGAATTGGGTATACCCTCTATTCGATTCTCTTAAGCTCATTTGAATGGAAGGATTGAACAAGAGTACCCTCCTCAAGTGAAATCCAGATATTTTAGTCTCAATCTCTAACTAATTTCAAAAGGGTGACCAATACTATACCCTATAGGTTGTTGCTTATGAGAGATTAAGCACCAAGTCTATATCCTCTAGGTTGGTTAATTTATAACGAGATTAGTCCCTTAATTTGATAGATGTGCATTTTAACGAACAATCACTTGTGGGTAGCCAATACTATACCCTCTAGATTGGATACCCATAAGGAATATACAACCAATGCTATACCCTCTAGATTGGTTACAATAGATTAATGTTCATGTATGTTAAATACAAATACGCCCATTGTTTGCTTGTGTGATCCATCAATTCCCTAGTCTTAACCATCATATTTAACACACATTTCATATTAACATTAATTGCATGTTAGATTAACTAGCCTAATTGTAGTTAAGTAACATTTCAAAACCAAAACCATTTATCTGTACCTTTTCATGCATAGTTTTAGTTTAATAATAGTTAACTAGTTTTAGCCATTCGATTTCCCTTTCCCTGTGGACAATACCCTTGCTTGTCATCATATTTGTTTTCACATTTTAAGGACATATCTAAGGACTTTATAAATATTTGTTTGACGAGCTTTTTATAACGACTAAAAATAGGTCTGTCAAAATGGTTTCGCTGCCGGGGAAAGTTGTTCATTAGGTGGCTAATCTTAGTTGTCTATTTATCTAGTTAGGAGTCTTATTTATTTTCAGTTTTCTTTTGTATCTCTTTACTTCTTTTGGTATTTTTGTTTTTTCTTTGTTTCAGATTCGATGGACTTTTATGGGCAAGTGGAGACCGTGGAGTGCAAGATATGTGTTGAAGTTGGACATGACTTAGAGAGTTGTCGGTTAAGAGATAGATTTTTGGAGTTTTGTAGAAAGCAAGCTCAAACATCAAAGCCTTGTTGTCAAGAACCGAGGAGCACATTAAGAGATTCCTATAGCTCGGAGCCGATTTACAACCCATGCAACAACTCTCACAACCAAGATTAGAGCAATTACCATGACTCCACATGGACTTGTAGTGAGAACATCGCCCTTAAGTAACCTCTATCACATGAAGACAATCAAATGAGTTATTTTGCTTTCGATGATCTCTGACAAAGTTGCCTTGAGGATGAACAAAACAAGATGATGAAGATGAACGAATAGTTATTGGACATCCTCAAAGAAGCAGTTTCGGAAATAGGGTTGTTGAAGAAAAAAAATGAAGAAATTCAAGAGAAGATGGTAGAAGTTTCCCCAGAAAAAAAAAAGACATTAGGGAACAATATGAGAAAAATGTGCATCTCTTGAAGGAGTTAGAAGGCAAGGAGGCCTCGAGAGTGTCAAAGATTGACAAACTTCAAGAGATAATCAAGAGGCTAATACTTGAAGTGCAAACACTCAGAATGAAGAATGACACGCTCAATGAGAAGAATGGTAAAGTATATAGCAAGAACAAAGAATTGGAAGAGCAAATCAAGAGATTTGAGGCCGTAAAAAGTAAAGCACTAGAAGAGTTTTTAGACTTCACAAAGGCATTAAGGGATTTCGAAGATAGAACAGCTCTCAAGTCAAAGGAAATGCAATTGGAGATTGAGCTGAAGGACAATGCCTTAGACGAAGCCATGGAAGCTCTCAACAAGAAAGATGAAGCTCTCAAATTAGCAAAGGAAAGGGAATGTAACTTTATCATGAAGTTGATCAAGGTGGAGCAAGAGGTCAAAGCATTGCAAGTGGATCAACTCCAACGACCTCAAAGTCATTCATCAAAGGGGAGTCACTCTACCCTTAATCCTATTAACTATTTTGTTCAAAAAGAGAGCATGCATCAAGAAGTCCTAGGAATATGAGGAGTCCAGCGAGGCTAAAGAGAATTTGGGTGAGAAAAGATTTAATGAGCCAAGTGAGGAATATGGGAATGGAATTGAAAGGGAAATTGCCTAAATTTACTTGGCTTGTCAAGAAGGAAGAGCTTCCCAACTTGGTTAAACCACCCTTGGCATCCCATTGAACATTTTTTGATGCAATATCCTTATGTTTATTTTATGTTTCATGTTTGTTTTTGTTATTTTATTCTATTGTTTTGCTTTTAGTTGCTTTTTTTAGTTTAGTTTAATAATTTTTGGTGGACATGAGAGATTTATGGAGAGTGATATTCCTTTGAGAGTATATTTTATTTGAGATCTATGTTGTGAATGTTAACCATTGTGAATGAGTATTATGCTTCAAGGCTAGGTTCTTCATCTCTTGGATTCGACACTCCGGCCACTTGTAAGTCTTGGAGGGACGAGCAAGACAAGAGTGCCTATAAAAAAGGCGGGAACCTATTCAAAGTTTTAAACTATTGAGCATTCGCATCGGTTTATTCTTTCTATCTCAAACTCTTGAACTTTATCTTGAGATATCTTTTGTCTACAAAATTGTGCATATGAATGGATGAGAATATCATTGAATATCAATTTTGGTTGTATGTGAATAGGGTGAAGGGAAACGCTTGTGAATGATTATACAATTTTGGTTTCCAAGTTTTTGCATGGATTGATTGATTATTTCATTTTTGGCATGATGAGTCGAAGGCTCTTTAAGATTTTGCATAGGAATGTACAGGTGCTTAGTTTGCATATATTACCCTATTTAGTTTGGGGGTAGCACACTTAAATATGCCTTTATAGATTTTGAGCTTATAGTGTAAATTGGTTTTGGGGTTATTTTGTCCCCATGCCATCAATTTTGAATGTTAATTCTTGATGTTGGTTTATGCTTAAAGGTCAATATTGTAGTGAATTTCCTTGTTTTATGTATGAGCCATTTTGAGTATTTTTGTTTTGAGTCTTGTTAGGTGCGCTCCGCTAGGCCGGACTCTCTAGCCTTCAACATTGAGGACAATGTTGGCTTTTGGTTTGAGGGTGTAGACACCTTGTTGTGTCGTCTTGAGTCTTTTATTTGTCATTTTTACGTCTTGAGTCTTTTATTTGTCATTTTTGGTCCAAATTTTTCAAATTTATCGCATTGGCTAAAATTTTGAGCTTTAACTAGCTTGGGTGTGATGCCTTGACCATGTGCTTTTGGCGAGTCTATACATGCATTGTGAGCTTGTGTAACAAATCTGTTGAAGTTTATACCCTAAAGATGTAATTTGTAAATGGATTTAGGAAATAAATAAAAGGAAAAGTTCAATTCATTCTTGTTGTGTTGTTTATTATATAACTTGTGCATTTATTTAACATCTAAGATTGTAGGATGTAATCTCAAACTGTGTATATGAGTGTCATATACAGATGGATACAGTAAGAGGCGTGCAATCTAAAGAGTCCTTAGATAGCAAATAAAGCTGGGTACTTTATTTGTGGTTAATCTATAGCTGCGGTCCATTCCGTAATGTATGATGATTCTATCCTGAATCATTCATATGAGATATGGGAATGGAGGCACCTTGTATGATGTGATCATATAGGACTGGGCCATGATCTATATGAATCTCTCACCAAGATCCGGTTACCGATGAGATTCATATATGTCAACTAATGATGGCTATATGTGGGTGATCTTAATCCTGAGTGTCTTACCGACTCCTTCAAGTTAGATCGTGGTCTTTGATATACCATGGGTGAGGTAGGATGTTGTTCCCGATCAATATGCTATGTATATTGGGATTACGGTTTGGCTTGTGGCTGGGAAGTTTTGTACACAATAGTGGAATCCACTCCTTCTTGTGAGAAGTAGATGGTAGTTCCCTTAAGGGTTGATTTGGGACTTGGACTTTATGAGCGCTCTTCTAATTCTGTAAGGAAATAGGATTTATTGTCCATTAGAGAATCAACAGTACTTAAAGGAAATATGTAATTAGAGGGATATAACAGATATTATGACCCAGCTTTAATTATAAACTACTGTGGAGGATCACACCATGTGTAATAGCTATATCGATGAACACCGAGCTGTATCGGTCTGTGTAAAAGCATCTACAGTTGAGAGAGTGCAGCTTCGGGGTTTTTAGTTGAATGACACCGGAGTTAATAATCAAGGAATATTAATTAAAGAGTTTAATTAATGATTCCGATGATTATTGGAGCTCAAGATACTGTGGGTCCATTAGGTCCCCTTGCTAGCCCGATCGATTTAGGTAATAAGGGTCACAGTTAATTAATTGGATTGTCCAATTAATTGTGTTACAAAAGTGACACGTGTTTATTCGGGAATTAATTAAATAATAAGATTATTTAATTGATGAATGTTAATAGTTAAATTAATTAAATAACTAGATTATTTAGTTACATTGATAATTATGAATTATTAATTAACTATTAATTGGAGGGTATTAGTTGATATATGGATTTAGATGAAGATAAAATAATGATTATTTTATCCTACTAAATCATTTATCTAAGTATTTGAATTTAAGTTTAAATTTAAAATACTAATTATCACTTTTAATATATTTGATATATTTGAAAAGGATAATTAAAAGATATATATATATCAATTAATAATACAAGAGATTGCATTGGATGTAAATTGGTGTGTGCACATGAAACAATAGTTAAAAGAAGATTTTGCATATGATGCAAATACTTAATACACATAATATATATATATATATATAGCAAGCGTGATATTTTTTGTGTGAAAAGGCATGAGCAGGAGAGATATCGATTTTTAAAAAAACAAAGCAGGCAATATATATATATATATATATATATATATATATTTGTGAAAGAAACAGCAGGCGTAAAAATTGTTTTCTTTTTTTAAAAACGCAAGGGGTTGCATGAGGAGAATATATATATATAACTATATATATATACATATATAGTTATATCTTGTTTCATGATTTATGTGTTTTTGAAACACATAGAAGAAAGAGTTTTTTCAATTCTCTCTACATCATCCATTCAAGTTCCTGAGACCGTGACGCGCCCACATGCAGTTACCAGTCCCGGGAGATAGCGAGGAAGATCAAGTAGTTCAGACAGGAGCACATCGTAAAGTGAAGGAGCTTCCAAACGTTGGTAAGAGTGGTTCAGACAGGAGCATAACGTAAAGTGAAGGAGCCTCCAAACGTTTGTATGTTCTTCTTCTGATTATATCGATTTCAATTTTTCTGTGATTACATATTGTATGTATTAGTTCTAAAAAATAATTATGATCCCAAGTTCACTGGTCATAGATACATATTATGATCTGTATTAAAAAAATTCAAACCTAGTTCCGCTACGTAATCGGTGAATGGGGTTCCAACAAAATCTTTGTCACTCGTGGGTTATATTTGCATTGTCATAGGTTAGTCTCATCCTTTGTGTGCTTGATTTTAGGGGACTTGGTGCTCTTGCACCTTGTTCTAATAATGGAGACACCCGTGAGTTCATAAACACAAGCCTTTAAAAGTGTAAATGAGTGTTAAATTCTTTCTATTCTTTAAACACTCTTCTCGTCATATGTGTCTCATACCATAGGACATACATTGCATATATAATATGGATTGCTTGTTGGAAGCATTCATTCCATTGATAGACTAATTATGGAAATGATTTTAGGCGATGTGTATGATTAACTACTTGAAATGCCCAAACACATCTATTATCCCTTTATGTGTGCTTCATAGCCAATTTGTAGCCAAACACTTACCTTTCATTTGGAACCAAAATGTAACCATATAGCCATAGCCAAACATTGGCCTACCTTTATTGCCAATCATGTGGGATGTGTGTGTGCTATGTGATGTGTTTGAAAGGTATAAGCTCTAAGTTAGATAGCATGTATTAAGGCAACACTGAAATTGTGTGTGAAATGGCTCAATTTGTAAAAGTGCCTAAATTTACACTTATGAGCTTGATTGTCAAAATGTAATGTATAAGTGTGCAAAAACAAAAGAAAATAAAGGAAGAATCAAAAAGAAAGGAAAAGGCAAAGAGAAAAAGAAAAGAGTCTTGGAAGTAAATGATAAGTACTCATAATGTAGAGTACAATTTTGAATCATAATATGTGTATGGATGAAAATGCCTATTTGCTAAAGTGTGTAAATGTGTAATAGAGCTTTGTATGTGGTGTGTGAATAATTAAGCATGATCGATGATCTTTGAACTTATATTTCCCATTTATTTGTTCACCAAATCTAACCCATGGCCCCATCACAACCAAAAAGTCTTATTTGATCCATGATATGTCTTGATTAGGAATGTTTGTTGATGCTTGATCTTCCACGTTCATGGCATAGTGAATCTTGCCTAGACTAGTTCACAAACATTATCGGTTGTTGAATATACATTGTATGCAATGAATTAGATTTCTATGCATAAATTCCATCATTGCATACCTTCAATGAGCGTGAACTTAGGACTCTAAGTGGAAAAAGAAGAGCGGAACTGGGTGAGGTTTAGAGTCAAATCGAATTATGCTTGAGGGGTGGGAATGAGTAGCTCCGGGTATGAGAGCACTCTTAGGTGTGGGATTCATGATAGTGTGAATTTTCCTCAAGTGCCTTTGAGGTTTTTTAGATTACTTTGCACATGTTTGCTTCTCGCTATCACACATCCTTGCATCTCATCACCGGTTGGACATGCGACTTATCAAATTATTAGTTTTGAGTCTAGTTGAGTCTTAGGTTGAGTCATTTTTATTTGAGTCTTATTTGTTTTATTTTAAGGTTTGCTCGAGGATGAGCAAAGGTTTGGTTTGGGGGTATTTGATCGGACCAAAATTTTAATATATTTTGGCCCTCAATTCCATTACTTTTGTCTCTGTTTTTGAGTTTTTTTTTTGTTTGTCTTATAGCTATTTTGTTATGTTTGCAGGCAATTAGGTACATTTCGGAAAAAGGATGAAAATAGCGAATATTGGGAAAAAATAGGCCAAAATCAATGAAGAAAAGCTAGAGCATGCAGGTCTACAACCAGCGCACCAACTGCGAATTTGTTCCTGCATTTGAAAAAACCCGAGAGATGGAAATCAGCAATCAGGGCATTGTGCGGGTCCCAACCCGTGCACAACCTGTGCAAACATCAAGACCCGAAAGCATATCAGAGCAATCTAGTCATAGTGTGGGTCACAAAACGAGTGAAAAGGAGCAAATGTTATATTCCCTACCGATGGTGTTTAAGCTTAAAGTAAGTTGGGAAGCAAAAAAGAGAAAAGAATGAGATTTAGAGTCAAAAGGAGCTAAAATTATAAAAAGGTCATGCAAGTCATCCAGATTTGGAGGGTCATATGTCTCTCCTCAGATCTATCCATGCTTTTGCCTATATATATTTGAAAAGCCCCTGAAGTCTAGTTTCCATTGGTTTTTACGAATTGCGATTCCAAGATTTCTAGAAGGAGTTATGCCTATTTCAGTGGTTGCTGCGCAGAGAGGCGCGAGTCCTGCGCGGGTCATGACCATCGTATTTGCCCACGCACTGAGAGTCATGAATCTGATGGGATCAGCTCTTTGGATGAAAATCAGCCATTTTTAGAGGGGGGAATGTGTCTTTTTGTGTCTAGATCATGCCCTAGCCTCCCAAGATTATATATACACCATTTTCTTATTAAAAGCTCACTCCTGAACTCCATCCACAACTCTTCCACTCTCCTCTCTCCCAAACACTAACATTCCCCTCAAAATCTAACCATCCTTCATCATCATCTCCTCAAGGACACTTGGAGATTTGATTTGAGCTTGAAGGAAGGAGAATCTCTACTTGGGTCTTCTCTATCTCTTATCTCCTAGTTATTTTTATATATTTGTCATGAGTAGCTAATCATCCCAGTAGGGGATTGATGTGATTCATTTGTGAACCTTGGGCTTGTATTGAATTTTATTTACTTTATTAAATCTATTGAATATATTTCATTCATTGCTTTAGTTGATTTCAAGAATAATTTGTCTTAGATTGTACCCTTCTTTCTTTGCAAATTCTTTGAGAAATTATTTGAGTAGAGAATTGAGTATACCCTCTATTCGATTCCCTTAAGCTCATTTGAATGGAAGGATTGAACAAGAGTACCCTCCCCGATTGAAATCCAGATATTTTAGTCTCAATCTCTAACTAATTTCAAATGGATAACCAATACTATACTCTCTAGGTTGGTTGCTTGTGAGAGATTAAGCTCCAAGTCTATACCCTCAAGGTTGGTTAATTTATAAAGAGATTAGTCCCTTAATTTATAGATGTGCATTTTAATGAACAATCACTTGTGGGTAGCCAATACTATACCCTCTATATTGGAAACCCATAAGGGATATACAACCAATGATATACCCTCTAGATTGGTTACAATAGATTAATGTTCATATATGTTAATTACCATTACACCCATTATTTGCTTGTTTGATCCATCAATTCCCTAGTCTTAACCATCATATTTAACACACATTTCATATTAACATTAATTGCATGTTAGATTAACTAGCCTAATTGTAGTTGCATTGTAGTTAATTAACATTTCAAAACCAAAACCATTTATCTTTACCTTTTCATGCATAGTTTTAGTTTAATAATAGTTAACTAGTTTTAGCCGTTCGATTTCCCTTTCCATGTGGTCGATACCCTTGCTTGTCATTATATTTGTTTTCACATTTTTAGGACATATCTAAGGATTTTATAAATATTTGTTTGATGAGCATTTTATAACGACTAAAAATAGCTCAGTCAGTGAGGTAATTCAATAGGAAAGTTAGAGCCCGCGGTTTTAGCGAAAGAGATCTGGTACTCTGGAAGGTGACCCAAAACACCAGAAACCGGTCAGACGGGGTACTAACACCGAAATTGGGAAAGCCCTTACCTGGGAGGGTAGTGGTTCGTATCGGAGCCTACAAGTTGGAAGACATGAATGGATGACCTATTGGCCTCACTTGGAATGCAGACCAATTAAAGAGTTTTTACCTAAGTATGAAGATTCTAAGACTTACATGTACTATCCGGGAAAGGTACCAGTATTTGTACCACGAAAACACAATGTATCTTCAATTGATCATCAATAAAAGGCTTTCCACTTCTCTTCATGTTCATTTGTGTTATTTTGTGGCCAAGTTTTTCACCATTAATGTTCGCCATGATCACCATGAACTGAGAAAAGCAACATATCTACCCCAATGCCTTGGCAGGGCAACACCACCCACCTACATGTAGAGTTTGAGTGTAAGTGCAAAGTTGTCAGCCAGGCCACAAGACCAGAATAGCCAAGTGGCCCTCCTGATGCCTTGGTAGAGCTACCACCCCCAAGAAGGGTCTGAGCATAAGTGCATAGTTACCAGTCAGACCACAAGACCAGGACAGCCAAATGACTTTCCTGATGACTTGGTCAGGCTACCACCCCTTAGCAGGATCTGGGTCGTAAGTGCATAGTTGCCTATCCAAATCAAGATTGATTGGATGATAGTTTTCCCTTGTACATGGATGATAGGTACTTTGAGAGATGTATTCGACTAGGTTTTCACCTAAGTACCCAAAATTCATAAAAAATATATGCTTACTACCCCGATTTTCCCATTATGGATAATCAACTTTGACAAAATACCACAAATTATCTTGATTTAGTACCTCAAAAACCTGGTAATGGTCACTCATCACACGTTTTTCTCCTTATCAATTTTTAAGTTTTCCTGTGTTACCAGGAATACACATATGACTGGATGCAGGGATGTTAGATACCACGATCGCGGTATCGTTCAAGTATCAGGATGCCACACATATAAGGATCCATGATACCTAGGTTCTTTCAGCAAAAGTTTTTGCCAAAGCGAAGAGGATCTTGATATAGGATTGATTTGTGCTATGACCACGGCACCATCTAGGTACCAAGGAACCACGAACATGGGAGTCCCAAGTACCGGGATTTGTCATATTGGTTTTCCACCTAAGTACCAAAGCTCTCCGAATATGGATGCATGGTAGCATGACATCCTAGAAAGAATGGTTGATCTTGATAATGTTCTTCAGGAAATATTTCTGACTAAGTACTTTGGTAGTCTGGTACTAGTCACCTGGTGTGCTTGATTTCTTATTCTTGACAGATTTTAAGCCTTATAATATTACCAAATACAGTTAAGTCAAGTGTATGCAAGAGATTGATTATTAGATCCAACCTATGATATACGTGGAGTTAGACAAATTCAACCAAGGAATGAGGGCAGCTAGATACAAATGTAAAGGAAAAGAAGAAGAAACTTCCATTCATCAGACCAAGGGAGCCCATCCCCTAATGTCGGGCTATATGTAAAAAAAAAAAAGAATGACATAGTGAACTTTTCCAGATCTTGCAGGGTGCCCAACCCCATTTTCTGGCAACATAAAAAGTAAATTATTTTGCTGGATCATGCACCGATTTCCTCCTAGTTACCCCCTTCTTCTGCTTCTTCTCCGGTTACCTACTCATCTACCTCCACTTGTACGGATTCAACTTGGACAACTAATTGAATCGGACCAGTCTGAAGCTTCGTCTTGACATTCGATTCAGCTTTTTCCACCAACTTCTCGGTTACAGGTTTATCCTCTAGCATTTACTTGGCATCAGGTTTGCCCTCTACCATCTCTTTGGCAAAAGATGGGTCCCCCGCCATCATAGAGGTTCTAAATGGAGTAGCAGTCAGAATTGAGGCACTTTCTTCAGCCTAGACAGCGGTATCGTCAGGGGACTTTGAGAAGGGATCTGCTTTAGTATCTCCGGTACTAGGTAGGAAAGAGGAGATAGGTCACTGGTTTTCATCCTTGTCTACCCCTTCTCCAGTTCCAGTAGCTCGAGAGGTGCCAACCTCATCAGTAGCGGGAGCCGCCATCTTCCTGGCATTTTCCATTATCTCCACCTTATCCCAGTTTTCTATGAAGCACAGGTAGAATTGTGGAGGTAAGTCCTGAGCTATCTGAAAAGCAGCATAGAAGCAGCCGTCTCCAAATGAAGCATCCACTTGCGCTTCTAGACTGGCTACCTTGGCATACAGAGCCTGGTCCTCTCCTTCTAGCTCCTTGACTTTTCCCTTCTAGATATCCCTCTTCAAAGCATGGCGCTTCGACCTAAAGGCCTTCGTGTCATAGGCATGCTTGTACCACTCTGCGTCGCAAAGGGATTTCTCAAGGAATTTCTTAATCTACTCCAAGATCTGTCTCAACTCATGTTTGTCTGCTTATGATTGAGCAAGTTCCCTACAGGGGCTTTGAGCTCAGCCTCAGCAGTCCCTATAAGCCCCATAAGAGAGATGACCTGGTGGCTCATGGCAATATTAAACTTAAAGGCCTGTAAGTCACAACGCACATTCTAACTACCATCCATGTAACAACCATGCACATATGAAGTAGTAAGGAACAAGATATTTTACCTCAACTAAGAGGGTAGAACCCTTGGTGATCAGCACATCCACTAGCATGGAAGTCATAGCTCTTAACCCCCCCCCCCCCCCCCCCCCCCCCCCCCCCCCCCCCTCACCAGGGTAGGAAGCTATGAACCAATCCAAGACCTCATCTTGGCCACTAATCCATGGCCTGGATCAGGGTTGGTCCTGAGGAGCAACAACAGCAGTGGTCACAGCTGGATCAATATCTCTCCCTATCAGGTAGAAGTGGTAGTATATGCGAGAGGGGAGTGGGGAGGAACAACAACATGAGCAGTAGCAGCAGTGATGAAGATAGAAGCAACAGTAGTAGCAACAGCAACTAGGGCAACAGAATCTTAACCCCTCACCTTTACCAATCTGGATGCAAACACATCCACCTAGGATCTAGATATAGAGGGAGGAGAATGGAGTGCCCTTGGTACCCCGACTGGGACAGACCCATGTCTATCATGCCCTGCTGAGGCAAAGGGGAGAGTACTTATTATAGTTCTTATAGGTGGAAAAGAAGTTCTAGCAGTCTGACCGGTAAAGAACCCGGAAGGAGTAGGATGTTGAGAGAAAGACAGGCCGTCAGAAGGTTCAAGCTCTCTCTAAAGCAGTAGAGGAACCGGAAACTGTAAGAAACAAGATAGGGTTAAAATCGACCAAGATCAACTAAGAAACACAATCAAGTAGAAACAGAAGATTTCATTTACCTGGAGAAGCGAGGGAGATATGCAAGTAGCAGTCTACCCTACCAGCATCAAAGGAATCCAAAGTAGGATACTGCAGGTAGACGAAGGACCAGTCAACGATGGCTTTTAGGGTTGCCTTTGATTCTACGGAGAGTGTAGCTTTCTCCTAGACTGGTTTGCCACTGAACTCGGTAGAGACCTCGAACTCCGTCCCTCCGATGTGAACTGAGTTTCCCCAGTCACCATCAACCACTACCCATTCCTCTTTTCAAGAGGTATCCTTCTTTATGGCTTTAGGAACTACAAATTTTAGGTTATTCTTTACCCGAGCATAAAATTGCCCTCTCAGACCAGGAGAGTTGGTAGTAACCTAGAAGATGTACCTCAGCTCATCTGGCCCTGGTTCTCTATTGAGGTCATCCTTCTTGCACTAATCCTTCCACAGTAAGAGAAACCCAAGTAGATGCCTCCAGAATCCTGGGGTTAGCTAGAGAGGAGCAAGTTGGAAGGCATGAAGCTCCCTACGAAGAGATGGGTGGAGAGGTAGCCTGACTCCACTGTCAAAAGCAGTGGCATGAATTAGAAGCTCGCTTGGAGAAGGGGTGTACACATCGTATCCCCGGTGTTGGATGGTGATCATGAGACTATTGAGAATCAAAAACTTCATCCTTAAGCGTTGGATTGTGTTACTCGTAGCGGTGAAATAGGGGATGACATGAAAGTTATAGGGAAGAGTAAGAAACCCCTCTTATAATCTCCAATCAATTCCGGTTAGGTCTCCACCTGCCCTGACCTCGCCAGATTCCACGTCTGACTCCTTCTCCACTATTTCGATCGAAGTATCAGGATTATTCAAGAAACCAACACCAATAAAAAAATTCCAATTGGGGCAGCGGCGCTGGAGTAAAGGAGCATCGCTTTCACCACTACCCTCGACGATCCTATCAACACCATCTCTTTCTGTGAAAGACATGGTAGCAGTAGAAAAAGTGATAGAAAACTGAAAGAGAGAGGTTCGAAGAAGACGAAGAAAGCAGTGGGTAAGCATGATAGGGTTTTTAAAATTCAAAAGAGAAATTTTGAGGCTTGTAGAAGGAATGGAACGGTAACCGATGATGGGAGCATGATCTAAAAAATGAGATTCACAGATGATGGGAAAGGAAATCTTGATATATGCACGAACCGTTTCATTTTTTCAAATGGGTAAGGTTTCCTATCCCGACATGTGGACCTTCGCATTGAATGTGAAGATTTCCTCCCAGATTCTGGTAACCAGTCAAAAACAAAAAATTTCCTAAACGATCCTAAGAACCTGACTCTAACCCCAACCAGTCACCAGTGTTCAAGGACTTGGTTCCATAATATTTTAGACTTAGGTCCCCCTTAGCATCGTAAATACTTTCTGAAGGGAGCCTAAACTCAGAGGGAGTTTAAACTCAACCCTAGACATCGGGCCATTCTACACCGTGAATCCTGGTTAGGTGATGATCATGGTAGGCAACTAAGGCCACTTTAGCTCCATAATCATTTTTTAGAGAGGATCTAGTCCCAGCCCAAGGCTTCGGGCTTTCCTACACCATGAATCCCGGTCAGGCCATTATCATGGTAGGTAACTAAGGCCACTGTAGCCCCACAATCACTTCTTGTAGGGGGTCTAGTCCCAGTATTAGTCATCAAGCCTTCATGCACCAGGAATCCTGGTTAAGTAATGGTTATGGTAACTTTAGCACCATAATCACTTCTTAGAGGGTGTCTAGTCACAGTCCAAGGCATCAGGCCTTCCTACACCGGGAATCCCGGTTAGGCGATGATCAAAGTAGGTAACTAAGGCCACTTTAGCACCATAAACACTTCTTGGAGGGGGATCTAGTCTCAGTCCAAGGCATTGGGCCTTCCTACACCAATAATCCTTGTAGGTGACCCAAACATACAGAACAAATTCTCTTGAACAAATTTCATCTTTTCATTGATAATGGATAAAAAGATCCTTTCGGAGATACATCATTGGGCTTCTTGGTTTGGTTCAATAAGAACTACCCCGACTCTCTAGAGCATGTCAGGTGTCTTTTACAAAAGGGAATGAGGTTTTGGATTTTCCCTAATAAGCGCTTGAGCCGTCACCTTGCATTTGTCAGCTGGATCGCTGTATGTTTGGATTTTCCTAGAGGAGCTTGGCTTGCTTGGGGCTTTCTCCTTCATTAGTAAAAACACCTTAAACGGTATGTGTTCCAGGTGTTGTCCACAAGGCTGCTAGCCATGTCTTCAAGTTTATATTCCCCCGTTTTGACCACAGCTTTGACTAGGTATGGTCCTTCCTAGTTGGGAGCCAGTACCCCGTCTGACTAGCACCTAGTGTTCTAGGTCACTTTTTTTAGGACCAGATCACCCTCTGTAATTATCTAAGTTTTACCCTTTATTGAATCATCGGGCAATCTTTTGTTGGTAAGCTGTTGTCATTTCCGCGGTTTTGACATGTTTCTCCCCTAAGAGATCAAGTCTCGCCCTTAACTTTTCTTTGTCAGTTTCTAGGTCATAAGGTTAGATCCGAAAGGTGGGTAACTTTAGCTCGACTGGCAAGACCACCTCTACCCCCAATGCTAAGGAGTAAGGGTTTTCCCCAGTGATGGTCTTGTGGGAGGTGCGATAGGTACGTTCATTAACTTTTCTGCCCACCCTCCATTCTTTTCTTAGAGTCTCTTCTTTAGCAACTGTTAATAGCCACTTTTGGTACGGAATCAAATAAAAAATTTCCACTTATTTTTACCTGGTAGGATGCATCTTCTAATATTGGGTAAGGTCTATATGCTATGACCTACCTCGAGATATCAGGTCCTAAGTAACCTAAGCACCTCGATATCAAAATCTGGAAGAGGATTGACATTCATGTCTCTAAAAGCTACCAGGTACCAGGACAAGCTCGTAAAGTAGGAACTTCCTGGTCAGTATCTTGGTACAAGGATGCCCGACTGGTACCCGAGTACCATTATACTACAACCAGGAAAACACCAACAAGTATAGAAAGTGTCGGGTACCCGATTGAGCAAGTACTATGATACTACCTACCTAGCACCATGACACCAAGATGTATGACTTGTACCAAATACCTCCATGCTATCTTGCCACCACTTCCAACTATGTGTCTTACCCATCAAGCAAAAAGAAAGTTAGTCGAAAAGCTTCAGAGTGATTGGCCGAGCGTTATGCCACCATTAGCATGCAGAATCATGATTCATCTTCAAGCTACAGAGTTGACTTATTCACCATTAAAGCTCAATAATGTGATCCGATTAGTCAATAGATTCTCCCTTCACAAATATTTAAACTTGAACGGAAACCTGACATAATCAACAAGAGAAATTTCCTTGTAATTTGATTCTTCCACCCATTAACGCCAATCATTTCTGATAACAAGGCCAATCAATTGGTATAAATTACAGGGATTTGATTGACGAAGAAGATGGGTTAAAAAGGGACATTAGGATCGAGACAAGGTATCAAAAATTGGAAGAAAAATGGCAGAGCATCTTCGCCATTTTTCTCACCTAAGAGGATTTAGCCACTTATCAACAAGCACGAGTTCGCCACCGCCAATCTTTGTAAACGATAGATTTCAAATAATTTTTGACATAATTGTATAAGTCTTTTAATGAAACAGTTTTTTCAGATTATATTTCTCCATATTTGTTCTGTTTGCGAGCCATTTACATATCCATCTTCATGTGACCATTTTGTCACCTATACAAAGTATCTACCCCGACTGTAACCTACTGGGTAGCGGTCTTGAGAGTGCTGACTGAAATTCCTCACCATGAGTGAATTCTTAATCAACAGCAACTTTTTGACAGCCTTGTTTGTGGAATCAACTAAACCGGTTGGTTTGGGGGTGGACGATGGAAACGAAACGGAGCTCGATCCCCAGCCCCTCGCAGAAATCACTAAAATTATAGTTGTCAAACTGCTTTCCAAAGTTCATGATAATGAGACTTAGCATGTCGAACTGGCATACCACTTTCATATTTCCTTATAAACACGATAGTGTTGGCCTCCGTGATATGGTTGTGAAGCTCTAACTCAACCTAACGGGTGAAGTAGTCAATCATCAGCATGCTTGGCCTACCTATGCGAGGTTGGCAATGGCCCGATTAAGTCCACCCCCCACATCATGAATGGGTAGGGGACTTTGATTAATGAGAGTCCTTATGTGGGTTGGTACATCAAATCAACCATCTTCTGGCAGGGTACGCACGAGTGGGCAAAAAAAATTTCATCTTCATAGACACCTGGCAAAAAATAGCCCAACCTCATGACCCAGTACGCTAGTGCATCTCTGCCAGAATGGTCACCACAAGTCCCGAAATTAAATTCTCTTAAAGCTGATAATGCATCTTTCAGATGCTGACATCTCAATAGAGGGAGGGACTTCCCTTTTCGGTAAAGGCATCCTTTGAACAGACAGTACCTCACCGCCTTCCTTTTTAGTTTTTTAGCCCCCACCGGATCATTTGGCAGCGAGTTATCATGCAGGTATTTAGCCATCAGGTCCATCCAGAAAAGGGATCCATTGACTGGATGGACCACCTCTTGCTTCCCAATGCATAACCGGGGTAGGACCTGCAGTGGCACTTCATTTGGCAAGTTTTGGCCATTACTGGTCGCCATTTTTACACGCATGTCCGGCCAATGGTTCTCCAATCTAGGGAACCGCTTGACTCTGATCCCTTTGAATCTATCCATTGCTACATTGGCCTTCCCGAGGTAGGCCATCACGTTCTCTCATGTGGCCTGGTACAAACAAGTGACCTTGTTAACCACCAAAAAGGAGTCACTTTTTATGACCAAATACTCCGCCCTAAGCTCTAGGGTAGCCTTTATGCCTGTCAATAGAGCCTTATACTCTGCCTTGTTTTTTGTTTCATAGAACTCCAATCTGAATCATTGGCAGCATTATACACCTTCGGGGAAGATTAGAACAATCTCGGCTCCGTATCCTTACTAGCTGGAGGCCACATCCATGTAAAACGTCCATATCTTGGCCTCCACTAGCCATTCCTTACTACCATGTTCTCCTGCCCTGGCTTGCCAGTTTGGTCCTATGTCTAATCCCTCGGTTCACCACCACTAAATTATGCTATAAAATCTATCAGGGTCTGCCTTTAATAGTGGTCCATGGTTTGAATTAATTGTCATATTGAGTCAGCTCTAGTTCCCATAGGATGAGCCATCACGATATATCGGATCGCTGTAAAAAATGTCTGAGGGGCTGATCTGTTATGACTTCAATAGTGTGGGCCTAGAAATACGGGCATAGCTTGTGGAAGGCAGCGACTAGGGAGAGGAACAACTTCTCCAGCTGGGTATAGTTCTTTTCCAAATTGTTGAATGACTATCTGACATAGTAAACCGATCTTTGGACTCCTCCTTCGCACTTCTTGACCATTGTTGCGCTGGTCGTTGTGGCTGATACAGCTAGGTACAGCTGCAGCATATCCCACAATAGAGGTTTGACATGCAAAAGGGGGTTGGCTGGGTACTCTTTAAGCTCGTAGAAAGCGAGCTTGCTTTTAGGTCATTGTTTTTCCCTTCTTGATTTCTCTTAAAAAGGGGAGGCATTTGTCATTCGACCTCAATACGAACCGGTTAAGGGCAACTATCTGTCACGTTTGGCCTTGCACTTGTTTCAAGTTGGTAGGTGATTCTAGATCGAAGATTGCCTTGACCTTTTTTGGGTTCACCTCGATTCCTCTCTGGTGAACAATGAAACTGAGGAATTTCCAAGATGAGACTCCGAAAATGCACTTATCGGGGTTTAAATGCAAGTGGTTGTGTCTCAGCACTTAAAACATCTGGCGAAGGTGCTCGACATGGTCTTATACTTGCTGTGACTTGGTGATCATGTCAGCAACATAGACCTACATGGTTTTGCCTACTTGTTCCTTGAATAGCATATTCACCAACCTTTGGTAGGTGGCCTCTGTGTTCATAAGCCCAAAAGACATGAATTTTAGCAATAGAGACCCTGGCTGGTGATGAAGCTGGTTTTTTCCCGGTCTTGAGGGTGTATCACAATCTTATTATAACCGGGGAAAGCGTCCATGAAACTCAGAAGCTAGATTTCCGAGGTGGAGCCCATCAGTTGATCTATTTTTGGCAACATAAAGTTATTCATGAGACAGACACAGTTCAGGTCAGTGTAGTCCATGCATATATGCCACTTATCGTTGGTATTGGTTACCATGACTAAATTCACGATCCACTCTGGGTACCTGGCTTCCTTGACGAAACCTGCTTTAAGAAACTTATCTACCTCCTTTTACACTGTAGCATTCCTGCCTTGTTAGAAATTTCTCCTCTTCTACTTTACTGGTTTGAAGGTCGGGTCCATGTTAAGCCGATGACATATCTGGCTCATGAAGATACTAGGCATCTCCTCGTGGCTCCAGAAAAAATGTCATAATACTCTTGCAGTATTTGCTCCATTACGACCCTCAGCTCCAGCTGTATCGTGGTCCCAACATTCATTATCCTTAGGGGATGTCCTTCCGTAATGGTCACTGTTTCAAGTTCCTTTACTGGTTGGCCTCATTCGCAGCCTCTTTCTCTTTGGTCTGCTTTCCACTCATCAACCTCTATCGGATCCTCCAGACCTAACAACTCCTCTACCTCTTCCTCTACGATTGGCATTGATCTGTTCCTACTGGTGATTTACGAGCATTGCTTGATCAATATGGCAGAGTTTGATGAGATGGCGTAGCACTTCCTTGCCATCTGCTGGTTTCCTCTAAGCACCCTCACATGATCTCTTGTTGGAAATTTCTGCAAGTTGTGGTATATAGACATGACACCCCTAATTCTTTATAGGAAAGGCCTTCCCAAAATGATGTTGTATGTGTTAAGGGTGTCTACCACTACAAATTCTATTACTGTGTTAACCTAGTGGGGGGCTTACCCGATGATAACATGGAGGATCAAGAAACCGGTAGGGAGGATGAAATCTCTGGTGAATCCGTATAGGGGGTGGTGCAACTGTTGTAGCAAGGGTGCTAGAGGTGGAAGTGGTCTATCGCTCTTTTAAACAAGATATCCATGTTTCTCCCTATATCAAACTTGACACGGTGTACATGGCAGTTGGCTACCTAGATAGATACCACAATGGTATCATCATAGGGTACAACCATGTTATGTACATCCTCTTCGGTGAAGATGATTTGGTTTTGGTTTGAGATCGCTTGAGCGACCTTGAGTACCTGCTCTCATTCTGCGAATCGTGGCATCATTTTTACATAGCTTTTCCTCGAACTATTGGAGGCCCCAACCATGGTTGGGCCTCTGCTGATAGTGTTGATCACTTGGATTTGCTGCATAAGGTCTTTCCCTTTACCTTTCTTCACCTCTTATTTTCAATGAGTTCCCACTATACCTTCTTTCTGGTCCTGTTGTCATCCCTAACATGTTGCAGGAACTCAACAAGCAGCTAACCTCGGACAAGGCTCTCGATCTGATTATGGAAGCTGAAGCACTCCAAGGTGTTATGCCCCACATCATCATGGAAGTCACAGTACTTGTACCTATTTCTCCTGTCTTGTGGGAGCTATATGGGTCTAGGCTTTTTAAGGAGGCTTCTGGTTCAGATGGCTAAGTGGACCACATCCCTAGGGACGTTGATTTGGGTTGTAATGCATGTACGTCGCCTCTTTTTAGTCGCTCACCTTATCTATCTCTTTGGCAGGTTAGCCTATTCGTATCAGGGAGGGTCTCCAAATCTAAGATCTTCTGGTTAGGAAACAGTTTCGATTTGGAGAAAGTTGAGGTAGCTAGAATGAGGACATGTTTGAAGGACTCTCAGTGTTCCTTGAGGGAGGCTCAAACCAGGTAAGCTCCTTATTAGGCCGCTTCATGGTTCGAGCCTCATCGTGTTCTATCTTAACGTGAAGCTGCTCATCTATCTTGATCTGCTCTAGGGCTCTTATGTAGGCTTCTTGGTAGGTTTTGGGCTTGTCCTCGCTTAAAGATCTTCACAGTTTCCTAACCCAAAGGTTCTTTCTAAAGTTGGTGAGCGTCTCGACCTCGGTGAAGACACCAATTTGGATTACCTCCTTGTGGAATCTCTCTACATAGGATTTAAGCAATTCACTGCGCTCCTGTATCACATACTAAAGCATGAAGAGATCCTTTGGTCGTGGCTTTACTCCCTAGAATTGGGCATAAAAGCCCCCAGATAAGTGGGTGAAAGAGCTCACACTTCTTAGGGAAAGCTTCCTAAACCAAGTTTTGGCAACATAAGTCAAAGAGGAGAGGAACATAATGCACAGCTTTCCTTAAAGTGTTCTATACCTTCATCTGGAGCATGAAGGACTCCAAATGGCTGAGAGGGTCCTCCATTTCGAAATACTTTTCTGTAGGCTTTTTAAACTTGGGCGAGAGTTCCACCTTATGTTCTTCCTTAGAAAGCAGGGTGTGCATCTCATTCAAGAGGTTCTTTGGCTTCCTTCGATATATCCCGTTTTTGAGCTCCTCTTGGTGCTTTGTCATCTTTTCCATCTAGTCCTTAAAGCACTTTGAGTCATTATCTCTGGACAGGGCCTCTAGGCCTGTCTCTACCCCCGTGGTTCAGGTTGTTGCGGTTTGCCTAGGTTCTCCACTGGTTTCCTCTTCCTGCCTCCTCTGGAGCAGGGTTCGTTCTGTATTTGTCTTGCTTCTGGTCTCTGACTTGTTAGATGTGGCAGACAGGCTCATAACAGACTCTCTATGGAGGAAATCGATCATGGAATGGATCCGTCGAGGTTTGCTAGAGGCTGGCCTCTTGTTCAGCACTGGAGCAGCGCTGAGTCTGTCGAGTACGGGAGTCCTTTTACTGCTCCCAGCTTTGTTGGCTCAAAGAGGAGGACGTGGTATCTGAGTCGGGGGCCAAATATATTGCACTGGATACCTTCTACGAATGCAACAACCTGGAACTCAAATAAATCTTATGCACTCATACCCGGAAGCGGAGCATAGACCGGGGCTGTTGGGGTCGGCTGAGAAGGGATCTGCGCCAGCGGCATCTCTGAATGTGTCTGGTCCGATTGAATCTTTACATTTTCTTTGGCATGAGTCTCTTGGGTAGGGACATAGGAGTAGGGACCTGACGGGTTAGGCTAACCTTGAGAGGATCTCAACCTCAATTTTTGTAAGTCTCACGGTAGGGATTCGTGCAAGACTGTGGGATGAACCAATGTGTTATAGGTTCCCACAGACGGTGCCAAAGTGTTATCCTTGAAATCGGTCTAAGATTTCCTAGGTAACACTTAGACAGGTCGGAGTGCTGCTCAGCGATCGGAGAGGTGGTGTAGACTGGGGAGCCGAATCCCTGCTCAGTTGGGGTTGAGGTACCGAGGTCGAGGCTTTGAGTGGCTAAAGGACCCTGGCTGTAGCGAGTCAGGATATCCAAGTGATTTACCAGGACCGGTTCCCAATTGTAACGGAACCAATCATGGTTTAGCAGACATATAAATCTTGCACTCAAATTGGTATCGGGGACAAGCAAGAGCAAAAGAATGACACATTATTCTCATTAAGTTGGTGGCATTGCTAATTTTGCAAGATATGATAATGGTGCAATGATTTGAGCTTTTCAAGTGAGGCTAGGGTTACACAGTTTCGGTCTATCTAGGGGAACCAGTCGTCCTATATGAGCAAATGTTACAATGTTTCGGTCTAAATGAGGGGGGCCAGTCATCCTATAGTAACATTATCATTCATTTCTCTCTTTTTCTCTCCCAAAAATCCCCCCCCCCCCTTTTTACCCTCTAGGTGTTTGGGTATTTATTGAGCACTATGCATGTGGTTGATGAAGGATTTTCCCATTCATGGGGAGCCTCTAAAGCGATCCTCATGGTCCTTTTATTTGGGCCCACTATCTCATGCATCATGGATGGCTAGGATTGGTTTAGCCGGACCCTATGGCTGACCTGGTGGCTCCTACGGCTAGCAGGACGCCTCCATTTTGATATGGGCGACGTTCAGGAGATCCCCACCAATGGTTTGTTTGGAGTAGAGATGTCAATTCGGGTTGGCGGGTCGTGTTAGGGTCAATATGGACACGACACTATTATTTTTGGATCAACCCGAATACGACACGATTATTAAACGGGTCAGACCCTCTTGACACAAACACGACACGAATAAAAATGGGTCAACACGAACACGACATGATAACCCGTTTGATTAACGGGTTTGGTTGGTCGTGTCAAATGACCTGTTTAACCGACCTGTTTACTCGACCCATTTAACCTATTAATATTAATTTCACTAAATTACATTAAAAATAAAACAAGTAATAAAATAAAATCAATTCACAAACCAATACCACAAAATACAAATGATAACCAAGTGAATACAAAAAACAATAGTTATAATACTAATCAAATAAATCCTCAAAAAGGAATTTCAAAACAATACAACGATACTTGAGAGTTATGATCATGCCAAATCTAAAACTACAAATCCACAATTAAGTACAAAAATACAAATCCACAAGTTCAAAATAAAATAAAAGACATCAAATATTCAAAAACCAAAACATGTTAACAAGCATAACAGTAACTCTTGTTGATGCCTTGATAACTTTATGTTAAACTTCTTGTTGAACTGTTGTCCATAAACCTACAAGATAAATTTAATACATTAGATAATAACTTAAGTTTTAAAAAATAAGAAAAATACTTTTAACAAACAAGTTTATCCCTCACATTTAACTTGTCATGTGATTACACTGCATACCAAATCAATCTTAGTTTGATGTTGAAATGTTGCACCAAAATGATTCCAATGAATTAATAACTTCCACTTAAATTTTTCACTAGATTAATTAATTGGAAGAACTAGAATTGGTATTAGATTAAAAAAATTAATAAATAAATAATTAGAATTTGATATAACATAATTTACACACTTTTAATAAAAACTTGGGTTGTCAAACAACACAAAATAAGGAAACTAAATGCTAATCAACAATACAAAAACATAATAAGGAACTTGGGTGCATTCTCCGTTCATCGGATCATCTATTCATCTCATGTGATTCAAACAACACAGAATAAGGAACTAAAATACTGATCAAACAATTCAAAAACAGGATCCAAAGAATAATTTACACACTTTCAATAAAAATTTGGGTTGTCAAACAACACAAAATAAGAAACCTAAACAACACAAAAACTGAATAAGGAACTTGGGTGCATTCTCCGTTCATCGGATCATCTATTCATCTCACATGGTTAAACAACACAGAATAAGGAACTAAAATACTAATCAAACAATACAAAAACATTAGCCAAAGATACAAGAGCCAAAAATGACAAAACAGAGAGCCAACACAGGTCAAGGGGAGAAAAATGCAAAGAAAAACAGGGATGTATACATTTTCAAACATCATTGAACTACATTTTCATATACATACACAATATCACGTCACTAAACTTGGATTTCAGTCAAGAATAAGAAACTAAAAACATGTCTAAACCACACATTTAACTCACACATTCCAGTATCCCACCCAAAATGTCTCTATTGTAATAACATACATTACTCAAAATCACATCAATAAGCACAAGCATGGGTATATAATACATGTATATAATACATGAACATGGTACATGCATTGCATTTAACTACAAATAACTCATTCAATTAATAATATGGCATATTGTCACTCTCAAATTTGAATTCTTTACAATCCGACATACAACAACTTGAATAACTAAAAACCGAACCTCATATACATGTATAAACACATAATCTATCATTAAAGCACACATGCAAGCATCAATTAGGCATTTCAAACCATAAAGATGCACAAATTCGACGAAACCCAAACCCAAACTTGAGAATAAAGGAAATCAGATGGAGTAGAGAGTTTTTGTTCAAAATTTATGCATTAAACAATTAAGAACACATGTAATTTTCATCATGCATACATAAAATCCATCTCCCCCAAATTTCTACCCTAACCCTAACCCAAAAATAGAGTTCGACTAAGAGAGAGATGGAAAGAATCACATGAAAGAAATGGTTTAAAGCATGGAAAAAAGAGTAAAACGGAGACAAGATCTAGAAAGAAAAAGAAGAAATGAATCGGTGGTAGAAAAACAAGAAAAACAACATCGAAAAAACATGAAAGAAATGGTTTAAAGCATGGAAAGTGTTCTTACTGTTGACAAGAGACAAGATCGACGGAAGTGAAGACGTGAAGTAGTGAAGAGAGGTTGCCGATAAGCAAGCAGTTGCGGCAACCGATAGGTAGAGAGTGTTTAGGTTTTAGTGTCTGTGTGAAATGAAAATTAGATTTAGGGTTTCACTATCACATCTTTAACTTTATATAATATATATGAAAATTACATAAATGTCACTAACCACTAAAATTATATATGAAAATACAAACACGATTAAATGCTCAAGGCTAACCTAGAGGGGGAGGGGGGTGAATAGGTTAGGCACCTTTTTCGACTCCCTTAGAAACAAACAAAAGTTTGTCCCTCTAGATTGCTTGTATCACAATATATATATATATCAATTAAAGACACTTAATCAATATATAAAACAACCAAAGTGTGATACAAACAAGTAATCATAACACATACACAATTTATAGTATAGAAAGGAAGTCAACTTATATATAAAGTTCTATCCACAGTATTCAAATAAAAAATACAAATATAAAAGAGATAAGGATAGAGAACAGTTAACATGAGATATAACGTGGTAAGCCTCTGATGAGGAAACATCCACGGGTTAGCAACCACCGGCAAACAAAATCCACTAGTAGATAAGACAAGTACAATATCTCAAGTGACCCCTTCACCAAGAAACTACCCTCTTATCCTACTCATGAAGACGTCGCCCTCTTGCTCAACAATATGAGGCCTCACACCTCTTGTCAAGACTTCCTCGCTAACCATTTCGGATCCTCATGACCCTAGGCAAGACATTTTACTTAACTATCTGAGTCCTCCCGACTCTAATCAAGACTTCTTCGCTCACCCTTCCGGATCCTCACGACCCTAGACAAGACTTCTTGCTCAACTATCCGAGTCCTCCCAACTCTAGTCAAGACTTTCTTACTTGACAATCTGAGGTCTCCCACCTGTTGCCAAGACTTCAATGCTCAACAACATAGGTCTCACACCTATTGTTAAGACTTTCTTCTCACAAGGCATCTAGGTGATCATGAATGAAAAATGCAAACAAGCACGCAACATAAAATGTTATGATCAACACATCCTATGGAAAGACATGAGCATGAGTGCACAAAACAAATGTAGTCTGGTCAATCATGCATGTTTAATCCATCTAGATCATGTAAGATATGTTCAACATTAATTACAACCTAGATACATGCATAGATCTAAAACTTGAATCACAAGATATGTTCAATTAACACATAATCAAGTTTAAATCTCATATACCAAAAACATGCTAAAATCATGTGACAAAGTAATTTAGATTAAAACAAGAGTTCTATAGCATATTTCCTATTCATAGATTCAGCAAAGCATATGAATAGCTCAAAAGAACACAAACACATGTATTATAGTGAGATTTCGAGCAAAGAGAGCTTAATACATGTGAGAAAATTTTTTTACAAAATCAATCAATCAAAGATCATCAAATAGTCCTAGAATCAAAGCTAGCACAATACAATCCCAAACATGTGAAAACATAGGCAAAATCAAAACCTAACTCAACATGTGAGATTTCAATTGAAACTCAATCTAGCTTTAAATGAGTTCAAAACTCAAATCAAAACAATCACAAGACACATATATATGTTGAAGCAGAAAACCCAAGGCAATCGACCAAGTTTTGAAAGAAAAACGTTGAGAGAAAATCAATACCTTAGTTGATTTGGTGCAGTCTCGTTTTTATGAGGTTTGACTCTAAAAAAAGCAATAAAACTAACTCAAACCTTCAGAGAAAAGATGGAGGATGTATAGAAAAACACTCCCAACTTTGAATCACTCAAATCAGAGTTCAAATGAAGAAGTTATAGTGTTTGGAAGGTGAGAAAATTTGAGAGAAAATTCTGCACTCAAATTTTGAATCTCTTCTTAGAATGAAATGTGAGAGGGAAGGGATATATAAAGGAGAGGGAAAGAATAGTAGCAAAATGACCAAAATGACCTTAAGTGCACCAACCATGCTTGCTTCCCGAGATGGCATGTGGGCATCTCGGGGCAGCAAGCATTCTGTCCCGAGATGGCCACGCGCCATCTCGGGAAAGAGCTTGATTGCACATCTTTTCCTCGCGCGTTTCCCTCGCATTCTTCGACCGTTCTCCGGCCTCTGAATTTGGAATTTGAATCCATTTATGGATTACGAACCATAACTCTCTCATGGACATGGACATATAAGATAATCAACTTATAAAATAATAATTCAACTCGTTATATGAAGATGAAGACAATGTATGCAACATGAGTTGAAAATGTTGTATCTTTTGACTTAGAACTTGAAATCAATAGTATGAGTAACCGAAATGACCGGAACTTTATCAAGAATGATTTAAGACTAAAATCAAGTTCAATATCCATGTTATACAAACATATACACATACAAACACAATTCACACTAGAATGCAAACTACATAGAGATAGTCTCCAATCATGCATTTTCCAAAACATGTTATTTTCATACCAATGCATAAGTATTCATCTTTAAGTGTGTGAATGTGTTATACATGGTGCACAATGATGCAGGGATACAAACGCATGAATTATGTATGTGTACCTAAGCCTTGTAAGAGAAAGATAAGGTCTTAGTATACCTTTGTAAAACCATATGGCATCCTTTCTCTTTGAAGACTTTGAACTTGCTTTGACTAGTTGTTCCTTCTTCTTTAAAGCTTGAATCATCATGAATCTAAACAACTAAATCATTACAAGTAAACATCATTTTGATATGGAATTAATGCCAATACAATCTAAAACCTAACAATCTGTCACCATATTGGATTCTTTGATGGATATTAGGGGTGTTGTGTTTAGAGTTAACCCGGAAAACATTAACAAGTTTCTTAGGCTATCTAATGATATAGATTCTAGTTTTATAGATGTGGAAGTCATTGAGAATCTTAATATCATGGGTAAAACTTTTTGTGACAATGCTTCTTTTGAGTGGAAAGGTAGAGGATTTATTAGTCAACATGAGTTAACTAAGGCTAGTGCATTTTGGCATCTATTCATTTGCACTAACATTATTGGATCTTCGAATTCAACCGAGTTGAATAAGGACAAGATCAAAATAGTGTATGCCTTGGTGACTAATCAAGCTATAAACCTTGGAGATCTTCTCATGTATTATATTGATAGTGCGGCTTTCTCTACTAGAGGTGATAAAAAGCTTGCATTACCGGGGTTTATAACTTCATTATGTTTAGCCCGTGAGGTTAAGAGTAGAGAAGATGATGTGTTAGTTCAACCCATGGAAAAGTATTGTGATAAACGTGTGTCATACATATCATATAAGAATAAGGGTAAGACTTGTGATACATTTGGACCATTTAGTAGTTCTCAAGTTGATAGTCATGTGATTAGCACAAATATTCTTCCGGATTGGGTTATACAATTGAAGGAGAAGGTTGATGAACTTAGTGCTATAGTTGTTCAACAGGATGTTAGGATAAAAGAGTTGGAGGAATGTATTGCTTCAAGTTCAAGACCACCTCTCAAGCATTATGTTAGATCAACTACTCACACAACTTTCTTTGGTGGACCAAGTAGCTAGTATTTGAGCCTTGTGGTATATTTCTTAACTTTTGGCATCATTTCATGTCAAAAGGGGGGAGAAAGAGTTGGCAGTTACTTAGTTTCTTTATATGTTGTTTTTGTGAACTTTTGAACTTTCAATGGCATGTAATAATTAGTCTTAAGATTTGGTTAAGAATTCTTGTGTTTTGGCATGTATTGAGGGGGAGATACATGTATTTGTGGATTTAATTGTATATTCTTATCCATATTATATGTTGCCATTTGTTGTTGTTCTCTTGTATATGCATTGTGCTTTGAGATGATTTGTAGGTTGCTTCAAGAGAATATCAAGAAGAAGTTCAAGAGTTGATGAAGATTAGTTATAGGAATCTTACTCATTGTAATGTGAGGGAGTGATTTTGTGACCTATCTTCATTTTTATATTTGTAGTAAATATACAGGTGTTTTGACATGGAATTTGCCAAAGGGGAAGATTGTTAGGTTTTAGATTGTGTTGGCATTAATTCCATATCAAAATGATGTTTACTTGTAATGATTTAGTTGTTTAGATTCATGATGATTCAAGCTTCAAAGAAGAATGAACAACTAGTCAAAGCAAGTTCAAAGTCTTCAAAGAGAAAGGATGCCATATGGTTCTACAAAGGTATACTAAGACCTTATCTTTCTCTTACAAGGCTTAGGTACACACACACAATTCATACATTTAGGTCTCTGCATCATTGTGCACCATGTATAACACATTCACACACTTGAAGATGAATGCTCATGCATTGGTATGGAAATAACATGTTTTGGAAAATACATGATTGGAGACTATCTCTATGTAGTTGGCATTCTAGTGTGAATTGTGTTTGTATGTGTATATGTTTGTATAACATGGATATTAAACTTGACTTTAGTCTTAAATCATTCTTGATTGATTTTTGGTTATTTCAGTTACTCATACTATTGATTTCAAGTTCTAAGTCAAAAGATACTACACTTTCAACTCACATTGCATACATTGTCTTCATCTTCATATATCGAGTCGAATTATTATTTTCTGGGTTGAGTATCTTATATTTCCATGTCCGTGAGAGAGTTATGGTTCATAATCCACAAACAGATTCAAATTCCGAGTTTGGAGGCCAGATAACGGTCGAAGAACGCGAGGGGAGCGCTCGAGGAAAAGAAGTGCAACCAAGCACTCTTTCCCGAGATGGCGCGTGGCCATCTCGAGACAGAATGCTTGCTGCCTCGAGATGCCCACGCACCACCTCAGGCAGCAAGCATGCTTGGTGCACTTATGGGCATTTTGGTCTTTTTGCTTCATTATTTCCCTCTCCTTTATAGTTCCCTTCCCTCTCACATTTCATTCCAAGAATAAATTTAAAAACTTGAGTGCAGAATTTTCTCTCTACATTTTCTCACCTTCCAAACACCATAACTTCTTCATTTGAACTTCGATTTGAGTGATTGAAAGTTGAGAGTGTTTGTATATTCATCCTTCATCTTTTCTCTGAAGATTTGAGTGAGTTTTATTGCTGTTTTTGGAGTCTAAACTCATAAAACCGGGACTGCACCAAAATCAACTAAGGTATTGATTTTCTCTCAAAGTTTTCTTTTAAAACTTGGTCAATTGCCTTGGGTTTTCTTCTTCAACATATATATGTGTCTTGTGATAGTTTTGATTTAAGTTTTGAACTCATTTAAAGCTAGATTGAGTTTCAATTGAAATCTCACATGTTGAGTTAGGTTTTGATTTTGCCTATGTTTTCACATGTTTGGGATTGTATTGTGTTAGCTTTGATTCTAGGACTATTTGATGATCTTTAATTGATTGATTTTGTGAAAAATAGTTCCTCACATGTATTAGGCTCTCTTTGGCCGATTTCTCACAATGATACATGTGCTTATGTTCTTTTGATCTATTCATGTATTTTGTTGAATCTATGAATAAGAATATGCTCTAGACATTTTGCTTTAATCTAAATGATTTTGTCATGATTTTAGCATGTTTTTGGTTTATGGGATTTAAACTTGATTATGTGTTAATTGAACAGATCTTGTGATTCAAGTTTTAGATCTATGCATGTATCTAGGTTGTAATTAATGTTGAACATATCTTACATGATCATTACTTCTCTAATGAGTAGCTTGCAAAGAATTTAAAGCTCATATTTTCAAAAGTAATGCCACTCAATATAGTATACACAAACAATCATCAAAGTTAAGATCAATGTGAACAATATCACTATTAGATCCTAAAATAGCAAATGTCAATGAGAACCATATGTATGCTATAAAAAATTCTCTAATATGACATGCTATGAGATGTATATCAAAAATTGAGTCAAAAGATGAATATCTAAGAGAACATGCATTAGAGTACAGAGATACATTTTGCACATTATATTCACCAAATATCATACTTCTGCCCTTTTTATGAGCCCTCTTGCCTTGAATGTCCTCATGACACCAAGTTAACGATGTTTCACAACAAGAGTATAAAAAGCATAATATCTCAACTCAATCAACACATATATCAAAGGAACTTCTCTAAAGTTAACCAACAAATTTTAACCATCATAACAAACATGATGTGAGATAACCAAGTTCATATCAATACATGGAGTATTCAAAGCTAGCAAGCAAGAATTCTCGACACAAATGATATATTTCCTCAAAGCTACCTCACATGTGCTTCTTATATTAGTGATAAGAGCACTCACCCTTGAACCACTTATTCTTGGGTGTACCTACACAAACATTTCCAATATCATCCTTGACAATAATGTTAAATCTAGAGTAAAGTCCTTCAATGACATGATTAACAAGAATATCATTAATACACTCTTCCTTAACATTTTCAACACAAGCTTTGTCAAGTTGAACAAGATTAGTTTTCTTTCTACTCCAAAACTTCTTCTCATGCTTAGCAATATTATCATATTTCTCAACTTTCAAAACCTTAGCACGTTCAAGTTGAAGTTTAATCTCCTTATCTCTAGATTCATTTCCTAATTTGCATTTTGCAATATATTTATAACACCTAGGCTTAATGTGACCTATTGTGTTGCAATAGTGGCAAATTGGAATAAAAGATAAGATTGTACCTTTTGGAGTTGAACTAGCTTAACTAGGAGTTTGTAAAGATACCTTGTTCGCCAACTTCTTCTTGGCTTTTGATCTTCTCTTCTTGTGTGGTTTCTTATCAATCACGACTTTATCTAAGTGAGTAGGAAGTAAAGCTTCCAAGGGCTCCTCTTCAACTACCAAGTCGTCATCACCACTATGAGAGTTAATAAAATTCCTAACACTAGACACACTTACCAAATCATTCACTAAGTCCTTGATGGCCTCCTTAGCTGTGTCTATCTCTTCCATTAATTATTGTTCTCTCTTCTTCAAAGAAGATATCACATTATCCTTCTCAAGGTTTATCTTTTCAAGTTCTCTAAGCTTCTTCATAATATCACATTTCTCACCAAGAAGTCTACAAATGACAATCACAAACTCATCTAGTTGTTTCTTGATCAAATCATCCTTCACAACTACCTCTCTTAGAGCATTATCTCTATCTTCTTCAAGCTTCTCTACCTTGGCCAACAACTCAAGATTAGTAGGAATGGAACTAGAGCTTCCATGATGATTTGCATCAAAGTTCTTGTTCAAATATGTTGTACCATCAACATCTAGTGGAGAATGAGAAACCGTTAAAGCTACAAAGTTGCTCACCAACTCTTCATCACTTGAAGACTCACTACTAGAGCTCTCATTATCACTAGAGTTATCATCACTCTAATTAGCCGACAACACTTTGCCTTTCTTGTCTTTCTTAGATGGCTTCTTGGTGCACTCACTAGCAAAGTGACCGAAACCATGATAATTGTAGCATTGAAAATCTTTCTTGTTCGTGACTTGACTATTCTTCTCATTCCTTGGAGAAGATGTTTTCTTAACTCCTTTTTCCTTAAAAGACTTGCCTCTAGGCTTGGCATTCTTCTTTAGAAACTTCTTGAACTTTCTAACCAAAAGAGCCATCTCTTCATTTTCATAATCACTCTCCTCCTCAATAGCATTGAGAGTGATTCAATTACTCTTAATCTTTGGCTTCAAGCACATATCATAAGTTTGGTGAGACCCAAGAAACTCATCGATATTCATGCTATCCACATCTTTGCTTTCCTCAATGGCCGTCACTTTTGATTTAAATCTCTTAGGAAGAGACCTAAGGATTTTTCAATTTAAACGCTCTCTTGAGATTATTACTCCAACTGCCTGACTTTGGTTAGTGAAAAGTCCTCATTTGTTGATTGGCTTATTTCGTGAACAACCATATTGTTGGGGTTTATGTAAGAGTAGCTTATGCTCTCAAGACCTCAAGAGGAGAAGCACCAAAGGTAAAATTCTTGTGCTTACTTACTTTGAAGAGATAGTTGCACACACTCACATATTCATGCATAACTCTTGATCTTATATGTTGAGTGTTTTCTTGTGTGCATTGTAGTTTAAATGACTCTTGTTGACCTATTTGCATCTTACTATGAAAGTTGTATGTCATGTTAGGCATTAAAATAGGATGCAAATTCATCACTCTTGAACTTATTGCTTTTGTGCTTTTGAGTGTTGAAAAAAATTGGTCTTGCGCTCGTGGTACGCTACTCGACCAGCGCACCTCACCAACGTAACTTTCACAGTCGACCGCCGCTAGTCATGAGCCACTAAACTGCGTTGCTGCACCCGCGCTTAGTTGAAAAAAATGGGCGTTCGCTAGTGGTGCACTACTCGTCTAGCGCAGCCTCACCAGTGAAAACTTCCCAAAGAATCTGCGCTTGTGTTGCGCTACTGAGATGTGCCACTCGACCAACGCCTGTTTTAAAAATAGGTTGTGCGCTGGTGGTGCGCTGCTCGACCAGGGCACGCAAAAGAAGCTGGAACATTTTTTCCAAAACATCCTCATATAGATTGGATCTTATATATATATAACTCAATGCCTTAAGGTCGTGTATGAGTTCAAAATATCACATTTCTTCCTTAGAACACATTTCAAAGGAAAAACACTTCCAAGAACTCATTTTTAATCACTCAAAGCATTCTCATGAGCATTAAATCTTCATCTTACATCATCTAAGTTCATCTAGAGTGCATCTATGGATAGGGTTGCTTCATCACATCTTGTTTGGTAAGTTCTTCACTATCTTCTTACAAGTTAAGTGTTTTGCTTACTAAACCATCTCTTTAATTAATTGTATTCTCTTAGAATATTATTAGATACAAATTAGAGATTGTTGTGATGACATGATTGAGTGTTGTATTGTGATAGCTTCATAGGATTGATTGATCTATGTTTAGCTAGGCTATTTGAACATGTCATTTAGCACTTGATATCTAGGATTGCATTAATTGTCATCTCATTATCCTAGATAAGCATATAGGGTTTCCTAGCCTTGTTTGTTCATTGAATATCATTATATATTCATTTAGGACACTTTATCTATTCATTGAGAAGTAAGACTTGTGTTGCTTCCGGGAGTATGTAGCTTAAAGCACAAGCATGATGAACTAGGTTCACTTATACCGGGATTAGGTTGTAATTCCTTTATCATTAGTGGATTCGAGGTTCTAGTGTGGTGCACTCATCAGCCCGTAGTTTTTCCCATTTGGAGGGTTTCCACGTATATCTCAAGTGTTTTTACTATTTCCGTATTTATTACACTTGTGGTATCTTTGTAACTAGATAGGGGTATTTTCGTCAACTTGACTCTTAACGAAAATTGGGTAAAAGTTAATTAAAATCTATTGACCCCACCCCCTCTAGATTAATATTACACACCATATTATTTGTTTGAATTGGTATCAGAGCAGGTTCCTAGACATAGATAGGTGATCCTAGCTCTTTTTGATATGTGTTGCATTTTATGTGTGTGTAAATCATTCATACATTTGCATTCATATCATTCATTTATTAAACATAATGAGTGGAAACGGTGGCAATGAGGGAGCTTCTAGCACTAGACCTTCACTCCTCACCGGGTTGAATTATGCCTCTTGGAAAGGCAAGATGGAGTCGTACATATGCCAAATTCATGACAGGGTATGGATGGTGGTTGAAGATGGCTATACTCCACCCATGATGACTCCCGCAGATGGAGGAGATGATGTACTCAAACCAAAGGCTCAGTGGAATGCACAAGAGTTTAAGGCTTCAAAGTGGAATAGGAAGGCAATGCGTGCCATCCTTTGTGCAATGGATGATAACCAATACAAGTTGGTTCAAAACACTAGGATAGCTAAGGAAGCATGGGACATCCTAGAAGTTGCACATGAGGGAACCGACGTGGTTAAGGAATCGAAGCTTCAAGTTCTCCAAACACAATTTGAATTGCTCAAGATGGATAAGAACGAGTGCTTCAATTATTTTGAAATAAGGTTGATGGACATTGTGAACCAAAGTCATCAACTTGGTGATCCTTATTCGAAGAGAAAGATCAAGCATAAGATTATGAGATCTCTACCCGATAGGTTTGAGTCTAAGGTGACGGCTTTGGAAGAAAATGGTGGTTACAAGGACATGAACCCAAGTGAAGTGATTGGGAGGCTTCTAACATATGAATCTAGGAAATGTCCTAACTCCACACCATCAAAGAAGCAAAAAGATATTGCTTTGAAAGCCTCCAAAGTTGAGAAGGAGGAAGGTGATGACTCGGATGAAGAGATGGCCTTGCTAATGAGGAAGTTCAAGAAATTCTACAAGTCCGAGAAGAAAGGCTTTGGATCCAAGGGTCAAGACTTGAAGAAAAAGGCTCCCTTCAAGAAGTTTGAGCCTAGGCAGGAGAAGACCGAGAAGAAAGGAGTCCAATGCTATGAATGTGGTGGAATAGGTCACTTTGCCCCAGAATGTGCAAATCATAACAAGAAGAAGGGAAAAGTGATGGCTGCCACATGGAGTGAAAGTGATGACTCTAATGAAAAAGATGAGTCTTCGGATGATGAAGAACTCATGGCTAACTTCATAGCATTTACATCCTCTCTTAGGAGCAAAGATGTTAGTGAAGAAGAAAATGATAGTCAAGAGGGAGACTACTCAAGTGATGATGGATCTTCATCACAAACCACAAATGGAAGTGTGGATAGGATGGATCTCAAGGACTACATGGCCAAGTTTGAGAGCTCGAGATTAAAGAACAAGAATGAGATCAAGAGATTAAAAGAAGAAAATCTAGATCTCTCAACTCAAGTTGACCAACTAAATGAAGAGTTGGAAAGATCTAAGAGGAGTGAAGAAGAGTTGAAGAAATAGCTTGAAAATGCTAGAGAGTTGTTGGCCAAGATGAACTCTAGCACCAAGAAACTTGACCACATGCTAGATGTTGGAAAAAGGCCAAGTGATAAGAAGGGGCTTGGGTTTGAAGATGACAAGATGTCCTTCACTCCAAGCAAGACCATTTTTGTAAGAAGCATGAACTTCAATAGGTCATCTCCTCATCAAACTCCTAGGAAGAAGCTTGATCTAGGAGAGTGTTCAAAAAGTGCTCAAGTGAAGGTGGCACTAAGAAGCCCACCTCAGGCTCATCCTACAAGGGCTCCTCAAGTTAACCTCCCTCAACCAAAAGCTCACAAAGGGAAGACACCTATCATGCAAGCTCAACCAAGGAAGCAATCAAGTCTTGTTAAACAACAAAGAAGGAAAGCTCCTCAACAACAAGCAAGACAACCACAAAGACATGGGAAGGCTCAAATGCATCCTTAAGGATTTGGTATAATTCCTAACTTTTTACCTACATGTCATTTTTGTGGTATTGATGGTCACATTAGACCAAATTGCTTTAGGTATATCAAATTTTGTAGGATTGAAAGCATGATAGAAAAGAAAAAGGCTAGAGCCATGATGCATGATCCTAAGAAACCTAGAGCCATGATGCATGTCACTAGGAAAAGTGGAACACTTTTGCATGATCCTAGGACATTTAGAGCCCATGTACCATTGCCCAATAGGAAGGAAAATATTGCACCTAGGTGGATTAGAAAGGATGCACACCTTTGCCATGTTGCACAAATTGCTTTGAAAGCTCATTCTTGTGATTTTTGGTATTTGGATAGTGGGTGCTCTAGGCACATGACTAGAAATAAGAGTTTCTTTGAGACTCTTGTGATGGAGAAGGGAGGAAATATCACCTTTGGTGATGGATCTAAAAAGAAGGTCAAAGGAAAGGGAACCATTTCCATTCCCGGATTACCTTCCTTGTCCAATGCTTTGTATGTTGATGGCCTAAAAGCCAATTTGATAAGCATTTCACATCTTAGTGATGATGGACTCTCCGTCTTGTTTAGAAAAAATTATTGTTCTATCCTATTTCCTAATGGACAAACCTTGTTAAAAGGTATGAGGTCTAGTGACAATTGCTATTGTCTTGAGGCTAGAAGTGTATCTTGTAATGTGTCCAAGGATGAACAAATAGAGTTGTGGCATGAAAGACTTGGTCACATGAACTTTAGGGATCTAAAAATCTTAGATAAGTTCAATGTTGTGCGAGGCCTTCCCAAGCTTGGGAAAAAGGTTAATGGTGTTTGTGGACCTTGCCAACAGGGAAGCAAACCAAGAGTATGCACAAAAAGGGCAAATATATTACCACCAAGGAACCTCTAGAGCTTCTCTACATGGATCTTATGGGTCCTATGCAAACCGAGAGTTTAGGTGGAAAGAGATAAATTTTTGTGTGTGTAGATGACTTCTCTAGGTACACATGGACTTATTTTCTTAAAGAAAAATCTGAAACTTTTGATAAGTTTAAAATGCTTTGCTCCAAAATTCAAAATGAAATGAACTCCAAGATTAAAAGCATTAAGAGAATTAGGAGTGACCATGGAAAGGAATTTGAGAATGCCTATTTTGAAAACTTTTGCAATGGTCTAGGCATTTCTCATGAATTTTCGGTTCCTAGGACACCTCAACAAAATGGAGTTGTTAAGAGGAAGAATAAGGTTCTTCAAGAAATGGCCCGTGTGATGTTGCTTAGCAACAATGTCCCTAGGAACCTTTGGGCCGAAGCCGTCAATACGGCATGCTATATAGGAAATAGAGTCTTCCTTAAGCCCCACACTAGGCAAACCTCCTATGAGTTATGGAAAGGTAGGAAGCCAAATGTTAGCTACTTCCACACTTTGGAAGCAAATGCTACATTTTGAATGACCGTGATCAACTTGGCAAATTTGATGCTAAGAGTGATGAGGGTATCTTCATTGGCTATGCCTTGAATAGTAGAGCCTATAGAGTTTTTAATCTAAGAACTATGACCGTAATGGAATCATCTAATGTTTTCATTGATGATACTAGGCTCAAAACTAATGACCATGAGGAGGAGGTAGATTTAGTTGATGACTCCCCTTTGGAGAAAGTAGTTGATATCTCTAATGTTGAAAAGGCTAATGTTCATGATGACATAGCACAACTTAGTGATAGGATTCCTCACTTAGACTCAAAAGAATCTGCTCCATGGGTTAGGAAACTTCATGACAAAGATGACATTATTGGTGAAGTTAGGGAGGGTGTTAAGACTAGGCTAATCTTATTAGCTACACTTGCTACACCTCTCAAGTAGAACCCAAGAAAATTGATGAAGCCTTAAAAGATGAATTTTAGTTTCTTGTCATGCAAGAAGAGCTTGACCAATTTGAAAGGAATGAGGTTTGGACTATAGTTCCTAGGCCCAAGAACACCAATGTGATAGGTACCAAGTGGGTATATAGAAACAAATCCGATGAGGATGGCAACATTGTGCGATACAAGGCTAGGCCTGTAGCAAAAGGATACTCTCAAATTGAGGGTATTGACTTTGAGGAGACATTTGCTCCCGTTGCTAAGATTGAGTTCATTAGGCTTCTTTTATCCTTTTCTTGTTTGCATAAGTTCAAATTATATCAAATGGATGTTAAAAGTGCCTTCCTCAATGGTTTCTTGCAAGAGAAGTATTTGTTGAGCAACCCAAAGGGTTTGTAGATCCTCACCACCCTAATCATGTCTATCATCTCAAAAAAGCTTTATATGGGTTGAAACAAGCACCAAGGGCTTGGTATGAGCGTCTCACCCAATATCTCATAGAAAATGGCTACACTAAAGGTAGTGTTGACAAGACTCTATTCATCAAGAAAAACAAAGATGACCTCTTTATAGCTAAAATCTATGTTGAAGATATAGTCTTTGGCTCCACCAATGACACCAAAGTCCAACAATTTGTTGATGCCATGTCTCATGAATTTGAGATGAGTCTTATTGGTGAGTTGAGTTACTTTTTAGGTCTACAAATTAAGCAAATGGATGATGGGATTTTCATATCTCAAGCTAAATATGCCAAAAACCTAGTGAATAAATTTGGCCTTGAAAGTGCCAAACATTGTGATACACCCATGAGTACCACTTTGAAGCTAAGCAATGATACTAGTGGTAAAAGTATGGACCAAACTTTATATCGTGCCATGATTGGTAGCTTGCTCTATTTGACCGCAAGTAGGCCCGATATCTTCTTTAGTGTGGGTGTGTGTGCTAGGTACCAAGCGAATCCTAAGGAGTCTCATCTCTCTTCTGTTAAGAGAATCATTCGATATGTGAATGGGACATCCAACTATGGGATTTGGTACTCTTTTGACACTAATGCTAGTCTTGTAGGCTTTACTGATGCAGATTGGGAAGGAAATTGTGATGATAGGAAAAGAACATCGGGCGGTTGCTTTTTCCTTAGGAACAACCATGTCTCTTAGTTTTGCAAGAAGGAAAATTCGATTTCCTGTCCACGGTTGAGGCCGAATACATTGCTGCTGGGAGTGGATGCACACAACTCCTTTGGATGAAGCAAATGCCAGTCGACTATGGATTCAATCAAGGTACTCTTACTCTCTTTTGTGATAACATTAGTGCAATTAATATTTCAAAGAATCTGGTTCAGCATTCTAGGACTAAGCATATTGACATCCATCATCATTTCATTAGAGAACTAGTTGAGAGCAAATGAATTGTACTTGAGCATGTAGTACAAATGATCAACTAGCGGATCTATTTACTAAACCCTTAGATGCTACTCGATTCAAGACTCTTAGTAGATTTATTGGGATTTGTTTAATGAAGTGATGTGTTGTGGTCTTTGACCCCATATGGGGAACTCAAGCAAAGAGAGCTATTGTATAATTGTTGCATGCAATTTTTTAAAATATATATATGTTTATGCCTCTTTATTGATTGCTTGAGGAGCTTGGTTGCACTTATGGTATATTGTATTTTCTTAAATAAGTGTGAACTTTGCTTTGATTACAATCCATGTCATATTTATATTCAAACATGCATTTTTGGACTAGGAGATATACATTGGAAGTACATGTTTGAATGACCTATAATTATCTCCATGACATGATGATTCTTAAATGACATGTTAATGAAAAATGATAAAGCATGATTTGTTAATTGCAATTGTGTGAAAATGCTAGTGAGACTAAAATGTTTAATCAATGTCTCTCTTTCTTTATTAGTTGAACATGGCTATTATCATACGGGTATCCTCCCAGAAAAATCAAATAGGGTGCAAAGTTGCTCATGCCATGTTTAGTTCTTAAAGTTGGATATAGTGCCTTTAAAACTTGATATTTATAAGAACTCTATATCCTTGCTTCTCTCATGACAAATGGTGAAATTGGTTTGAATTATATTGGAATTCTTTGTCATTTGCTTTGCCAAATACCATTATTTTTGGACTTGAATGCAACATGTCTTGTATGCAAAGCATTTTTGATTCACACATTTTCTTCAAATAAATCTCCTTGTATCTCTCCTATTAATAGAGTTACATAAATGTGGCTTATATAATTATGCAACAATCTTGTATGCTCTTTTCTTTCTTTGCCTTGAGTGACCCGGTTGGGGACTTCTCCTTTGCCTATATCATGACAAAAAGGGGGAGTAGCATTAACCTAGCATTTTGATGTTAAGGGAGTAGAATGTGTTGGCTTTGAGGGGGGAGCATTGCAGTGTACTTATTTGAGGGGGAGATTACATGTAGGGGGAGTAACCCGTTGAGGGGGAGCATTGTATGAGCATTTCATGATATCATACTCATATTTCTAAATGCAAATGCTTCTGTTTTATATTCACTTGATCATCTCACATGCACTTTGTTTGGAAAGAGTATTTGTGCTTGCCTTGTGTGTAGGGTTGATAGTTCTACAAGAGATTGAAGACTTGAAGTTTTTTTTATGTTTATCTCTTTGTAATGTAGAATATATTCCCGGTGTTTTTCTATTTTGTTTTGTAAGGATCAATGTGAGTGGTGGTTTTGTCAAGAAATAGCCAAAGGGGAAGATTGAAAAGACCTCATTTGTTGATCGGCTTATTTCGTGAACAACCACATTGTTGGGGTTCAAGTAAGGGTAGCTTAGGCTCTTAAGACCTCAAAAGGAGAAGCACCAAAGGTAAAATTCTTGTGCTTACTTACTTTGAAGAGATAGTTGCACACACTCACATATTCATGCATAACTCTTGATCTTATATGTTGAGTGTTTTCTTATGTGCATTTTAGTTTAAATGACTCTTGTTGACCTATTTGCATCTTTCTATGAAAGTTGTATGTCATGCTAGGCATTAAAATAGGATGCAAATTCATCACTCTTGAACTTATTGCTTTTGTGCTTTTGAGTGTTGAAAAAAATAGGTCTTGCGCTTGTGGTGCGCTACTTGACCAGTGCAACTTTCACAGTGGACCGCCGCTAGTCACGTGCCACTGAGCTGAGCTTATGGTGTGCGCTTATGGTGCGCTACTCATCTAGCGCAGCCTCACCAGCACAAACTTCCCAGAGAATCTGCTTTTGTGTTACGCTACTGGGATGCGCCACTCGACTAACGCCTGTTTTAAAAATAGGTTGTGCGCTAGTGGTGGGCTACTCGACCAGCGCACGTCACCAGCGCACGCAGAGGAAGCTGGAACTTTTTTTCCAAAACGACCTCACTTTGAATGGATCTTATATATATATAACTCAATGCCTTAAGGTCGTGTATGAGTGCAGAATATCACATTTCTTTCTTAGAACACATTTCAAAGGAAAAACACTTCCAAGAACTCATTTTTAATCACTCAAAGCTTTCCCATGAGCATTAAATCTTCATCTTGCATCATCTAAGTTCATCTAGAGTGCATATATGATAGGGTTTCTTCATCACATCTTGTTTGGTAAGTTCTTCACTATCTTCTTACAAGTTAAGTGTTTTGCTTACTAAACCATCTCTTTAATTAATTGTATTCTCTTAGAATATTTTTAGATACAAATTAGAGATTGTTGTGATGACATGATTGAGTGTTGTATTGTGATAACTTCATAGGATTGATTGATCTATGTTTAGCTAGGCTATTTAAACATGTCATTTAGCACTTGATATCTAGGATTGCATTAATTGTCATCTCATTATCCTAAATAAGCATATAGGGTTTCCTAGCCTTGTTGTTCATTGAATATCATCATATATTCATTTAGGACACTTTATCTCTTCATTGATAAGTAAGACTTGTGTTGCTTTCCGGAGTAGGTAGCTTAAAGCACAAGCACGATGAACTAGGTTCACTTATACCGGGATTAGGTAGTGGTGAAGGATTAAATCGGGATTAGGTTGTAATTCCTTTATCATTAGTGGATTTGAGGTTCTAGTGTGGTGCACTCATCAGCTCGTGGTTTTTCCCATTTGGAGGGTTTCCACGTATATCTCAAGTATTTTTACTATTTCCGCATTTATTACACTTGTGGTATCTTTGTAACTAGATAGGGGTATTTTCGTCAACTTGACTCTTAACGAAAATTGGGTAAAAGTTAAATAAAATCTATTCACCCCCCCCCCCCCCCTCTAGATTAATATTACACACCATATTATTTGTTTCAGTTAGCAATGTTAAGAAGCCAAAATTGGAAGTCTTCAAACTTTTCTTCATCACCCATACTTAAACCTTCAAATTGTGATGCCAACATTTGAAGCCTTGATTTTTTCACCGCTAAGGTTCCTTCATTAGTAACTTGGAGAGTATCCCAAGCCCCCTTTACGGATTCAAGATTTTGAATGTAGAAGAATTGATGCCCATCAACTTCTCCAATGATAGCATTCATAGCAGGATGGTGCCATTTAGCAACCTCAAACTCATTCATTGTCCATTCACTCATTGGCTTGAGTATCATGGTTCCTTCCTCTTGAACCTTGGTAGGAGGACTATAACCTTCTTCCACTACCATCCAAGCCCTTTCATCAATAGAGTGGACGTAGGCTTTCATCCTCAACTTCCAATACCCATAGTTAGTGCCTCGAAGTAATGGTGGCCTAGTATTTGAGGCTCCTTCCGCCATTACATCATCCTGTAAACCCATGACTTCAAAAGCTTTACAAAAACCGTGAATGTATCACATGGACTCTTACTAAGTACAATCTAGTGTCCTGCTCTATTATCAATTGAAAATACAAACACGATTAAATGCTCAAGGCTAACCTAGAGAGGGGTGAATAGGTTAGGCACCTTTTTCGACTCCCTTAGAAACAAACAAAAGTTCGTCCCTCTTTGATTTCTTATATCACAATATATATATATATATATATATATATATATATATATATATCAATTAAAGACACTTAATCAATATATAAAACAAGCAAAGTGTGATACAAACAAGTAATCATAACACATACACAATTTATATTATAGAAAGGAAGTCAACTTACATATAAAGTTATATCCACAGTATTCAAATAACAAATACAAATATAAGAGAGATATGGATAGAGAAAAGTTGACACAAGATATAACGTGGTAAACTTTTGATGAGGAAACATCCACGGGTTAGCAACCACCGGAAAACAAAATCCACTAGTAGATAAGACAAGTACAATATCTAAAGTGACCCCTTCACCAAGAAACTACCCTCTTATCCTACTCATGAAGACGTCGCCCTCTTGCTCAACTATCTGAGGCCTCACACCTCTTGTCAAGACTTCCTCGCTAACTCTTTCGGACCCTCACGACCCTAGGCAAGACATTTTACTTAACTATCTGAGTCCTCCCGACTCTAATCAAGACTTCTTCGCTCACCCTTCCAGATCCTCACGACCCTAGGCAAGACTTCTTGCTCAACTATCCGAGTCCTCCCAACTCTAGTCAAGACTTTCTTGCTTGACAATCTGAGGTCTCCCACCTCTTGCCAAGACTTCAATGCTCAAAAACATAGGTCTCACACCTATTGTTAAGACTTCCTTCTCACAAGGCATCTAGGTGATCATGAATACAAAACGCAAAAAAGCACGCAACACAAAATGTTATGATCAACACATCCTATGGAAAGACATGAGCATGAGTGCACAAAACAAATGTAGTCTAGTCAATCATGCATGTTTAATCCATCTAGATCATGTAAGATATGTTCAACATTAATTACAACCTAGATACATGCATAGATCTAAAACTTGAATCACAAGATATGTTCAATTAACACATAATCAAGTTTAAATCTTATATACCAAAAACATGCAAAAATCATGTGACAAAGTAATTTAGATTAAAACAAGAGTTCTATAGCATATTTCCTATTCATAGATTCAACAAAGCATATGAATAGCTCAAAAGAACACAAACACATGTATTATAGTGAGATTTCGGCCAAAGAGAGCTTAATACATGTGAGAAAAATTTTTCACAAAATCAATCAATCAAAGATCATCAAATAGTCCTAGAATCAAAGCTAGCACAATACAATCCCAAACATGTGAAAACATAGGCAAAATCAAAACCTAACACAACATGTGAGATTTCAATTGAAACTCAATCTAGCTTTAAATGAGTTCAAAACTCAAATCAAAACAATCACAAGACACATATATATGTTGAAGAAGAAAACCCAAGGCAATCGACCAAGTTTTGAAAGAAAAACGTTGAGAGAAAATCAATACCTTAGTTGATTTGGTGCAGTCTCGTTTTTATAAGGTTTGACTCTAAAAAAAGCAATAAAACTAACTCAAACCTTCAGATAAAAGATGGAGGATGTATAGAAAAACACTCCCAACTTTGAATCACTCAAATCAGAGTTCAAATGAAGAAGTTATGGTGTTTGGAATGTGAGAAAATTTGAGAGAAAATTCTGCACTCAAATTTTGAATCTCTTCTTCGAATGAAATGTGAGAGGGAAGGGATATATAAAGGAGAGGGAAAGAATAGTAGCAAAAGAACCAAAATGACCTTAAGTGCACCAAGCATGCTTGCTTCCCGAGATGGCATGTGGGCATCTCGGGGCAGCAAGCATTCTGTCCGGAGATGGCCACGCTCCATCTCGGGAAAGAGTGCTTGATTGCACATCTTTTCCCCGGTCGTTCCCCTCGTGTTCTTCTACATTTCTTCAGCCTCTGAACTCGGAATTTGAATCCATTTACGGATTACAAACCGTAACTATCTCACAGACATGAATATATAAGATACTCAACCAAGAAAATAATAATTCGACTCGTTATACGAAGACGAAGACAATGTATGCAACAAGAGTTGAAAATGTAGTATCTTTTGTTTTAGAACTTGAAATCAATAGTGTGAGTAACCGAAATGACCGGAACTCAATCAAGAATGATTTAAGACTAAAATCAAGTTCAATATCCATGTTATACAAACATATACACATACAAACACAATTCACACTAGAATGCAAACTACATAGAAATAGTCTCCAATCATGCATTTTCCAAAACATGTTATTTTCATACCAATGCATAAGCATTCATCTTCAAGTGTGTGAATGTGTTATACATGGTGCACAATGATGCAGGGACACAAATGTATGAATTTTGTGTGTGTGTCTAAGCCTTGTAAGAGAAAGATAAGGTCTTAGTATACCTTTGTAGAACCATATGGCATCATTTCTCTTTGAAGACTTTGAACTTGCTTTGACTAGTTGTTCCTTCTTCTTTGAAACTTGAATCATCATGAATCTAAATAACTAAATCATTACAGGTAAACATCATTTTTATATGGAGTTAATGCCAACACAATCTAAAACCTAACAATATATTTACCCTTACTAATAGTGTCAACCCGTTACCCGTGAGGCATAACCCGAACACGACATGATTAATAAATGGGTTACACGGGTTGACCCATTTATTGACATGACCCGTTTAAGCTCAACCTAAACCCCTAATAATCGTGTTCATGTCATATAATCTCATCGTGTCGTAACCCGTATTACCACCCCTAGTTTGGAGCACTGTTCACCCACACACCTTGGGCGGTAGGGATGGTCCCACGTATGCCCTAGTACCTACATGGGTGCCACGTACAAGCCTATGTGGTGTTTTCCTTGATTCTGGGTGACCAGGGGGTATGAGCTGGCCTTAGGAGTCGCTTTCATAGTTGGGGTCTGATAAGGGATAGTGGCAGCGTCTGTCATGTTGTCACTCTGTCGCTTCTTTCCTAGGTTTTCCTTTTTCAATTTAGGTACTTTTTGCATTCCTTTTGTCTTTCAAAACTCAGGTTCCCTCTTTGGGTAATGGTTAGGGTTGACCTTGGTTGGGGTTGAGCTGGACCGTTATCGGACCATTGAAATCGATCGATGTGGTGTAACAGTGGCCAACCATTCCTTCATTTCCTCTTTCTCTGTTATCTGGGTATAATTAATGCCTTCCCTGCTTGTTGTCGTTCACTGAATCCTTTCCCATTTGAGCTGGCCTCCTGGATATAGGGCAAGCATTAGCTGCCCTTCACGGGTTCACTTACAATCCTGGGTAGGGATTCTAGATTGTTCCCAAATGGTCTAGGTCTCCCTCGTGCCTATCCGATTCTAATGAACCAGCTACCTCAACAAAAAAGGCCCCTCTTTTCTTGGTTACAACGGAACCCGTGGTCCGTCACCGAGGTCGGAGATATTTGTCAAGCTAGATCGGGGTGCATCGTCATGCAATGTTTGGTTCGAAGCAGGGCAAGGTAGTAGTGGACCGAGAAGGCTTTCCCAATTCCCACTTTTTTTAAAGCATTAGGGCTAGGTACACCCTTGATTTCTCTCTTGACCACTTTTTCCGGTTAACAGTTTCTAATCAGTTGTTATTTCATTTTAGGAGATTTGATTGAAGTTATCAATAAAAGTCCCCTTGAGGGAAGAATTCCAAGTGGCCAAGAGAAAGTGTTCTAATTTTACATTCGTTTACAAAGGAAATCTCATAGCACCCAAGATTGCTAATGCCAAATGGGTGCACGGAGGGCCTAGTGAGGAGGTCAAAGGCATATGGGATGCGCAGAAAGCAGAACAGGGATAGAAGATACTCTTATTTGAATGACTACCAATAAAATATTGAGCAACAGTAAGTTAAGTCAATGAACCCCTGTTGCACCGATTCTTGAGCAATAGACTACTGGAAGACGTCCGAGTGACTTAGTTGACAAATAAAAGATAAGCATCTATAAATTAGATACCATGCAAACAGTCCACAAAAAAGAACACTACTTGACAAAAACAACCCGCCAGAGATGATCATTTAACAAGATAACCGATCAGAATGAACCAAGTTCGGTCAGTTAATGAGACAACTGATCAGGTAAAAAAATGATCTGTTAAAAAGATAATTGATCGAGTCAAAAGCATTCAACTAAAAACGAAGTTGGTCAGACCAAGTTCAATTAGTTAATAAGATCGATATCACCCAGCATTGTTATGTACGTAATTCAAGCCAATAAGTTACCCAGGCCATACACTGATTACTCGTTTAAGAATTGTTAAATAGGTCAGTCAGCCTAGTTTGGCGATAAAAATAAACACATGCAAATAAAGATCTATATTATTGAGAACAAAAGAATTCTTCGTACAGTCCTATAAAAATTTGTGAGATGTGTAATAGAAAAAATGATAATGAACGAAAATGAAAATGGTAAAAGTAAAATACATATACAAGAAACAACAATCGTGCTGCAAAATCAAGCTCCAAATGTGCTTGAGGGACCTTCAGACTCAGAACCATCATAGGGTTTGTCGTTGTCTTCATAGCCTTTGGTCAGGTCCCTAAAGTCTGGCCAGCAGAAGTCATCATCTGGGCCATCAATCATAAAAGAAGAGTAATCAATATCAGGCAAGGGCCCATTATTAGTCCCATTTTTCAAAGTGCCACTCTCCTCTCTCCTCTCCTGCGTGGAAGGTCACCAAGGAAAACCTGGAAGGGAGCTCGAGATGCATGATGTGGGGGTCCTTTCTGATCAATTTGCAGTAGCCCTTATAACTTATCCTCTAGTTCTTTGTAGCATCTAAAGACTTAGCCTTGTGCTTCTGGATCTTCCGATCCCATTTCCGGTGAGCCTCCCCCGAATACCACTCTTTAGCACCAAAAAACATCTTAGCGGTGCTAAGCCCTCACTCAAGCACCTTTAGCATAACAACCTCGAAAGCAGGAGACCTCATGTATCTATCAACGTTATTAATCTCTAAGGCTAGTCTAACCTCCTAAGAAAGCACCTTCACGCTGACCCCATGTTGCTCCTGTTGGGATTATGCTCGATAGCAAGAGTATAATAATATATTTGACAATCTTTTCATATTAATAAAGTGATTTCTAGTTTAAAAAATCTTATAGTATTTATAGTTTAATTATTATAATTGTCAAAAGTAAATAATCATAAGGTCAAAAGAATATGAGAAAAGAAGAATTGATCATCTCGGGAAAAAGAAGACAACAAAGCTCTTCTTTCCTGAGATGGCTCGTGGCCATCTTGGGGCAGAACGCTTGTTGTCCCGAGATGCCCACCCGCCATCTCGGGCAGCAAGCAAGCTTGGCTGCTTCTTGTCCCTTTTGGTCATTTCATATGTCCATTTTCCCTCTCCTTTATATATCTCTTCCCTCTCACATTTCATTCTAAGAAGAGATTCAACAATTTGAGTGCAGAATTTTCTCCCAAATTTTCTCACCTTCCAAACGCCATAACGTTTTCATTTGAACTCCGATTTGAGTGATTCAAAGTTGAGAGTGTTTGTATATTCATCCTCCATCTTTTATTTAAAAGTTTGAGTGAGTTTTATTACTGTTTTTGGAGTCTAATCTCATAAAAACAGGACTGCACCAAATCAACTAAGGTATTGATTTTCTCTCAAAATTTTCTTTTAAAACTTGGTCAATTGCCTTGGGTTTTCTTCTTCAACATATATATGTGTCTTGTGATTGTTTTGATTTAAGTTTTGAACTCATTTAAAGCTAGATTGAGTTTCAATTGAAATCTCACATGTTGAGTTAGGTTTTGATTTTGCCTATGTTTTTACATGTTTGGGATTGTATTGCGCTAGCTTTGATTCTAAGACTATTTGATGATCTTTGATTGATTGATTTTGTGAAAAATAGTTCCTCACATGTATTAGGCTCTCTTTGGCCAAAATCTCACTATAATACATGTGCTTGTGTTCTTTGAGCTATTCATGTGCTTTGTTGAATCTATGAATAGGAAATATGCTTTAGAACTCTTGCTTTAATCTAAATGACTTTGTCACATGATTTTAGCATGTTTTTGGTTTATGAGATTTAAACTTGATTATGTGTTAATTGAACATATCTTGTGATTCAAGTTTTAGATCTATGCATGTATCTAAGTTGTAATTATTGTTGAACATATCTTACATGATCTAGATGGGTTAAACATGCATGACTGACTAGACTACATATGTTTTGTGCATTCATGCTCATGTCTAGTATTTTCCATAGGATGTGTTGATCATAACATTCTAGTTAGGATTATGCTCGATAGCAAAAGTGTAGTATTGTAATTAACAATCTTTTCATATTAATAAAGTGATTTCTAGTTTAACAAATCTTATAGCATTTATAGTTTAATAATTATAATTGTCAAAAGTAAATAATCATAAGGTCAAAAGACTATGAGAAAAGAAGAATTGGTCATACATCTAGATATGTATGAGGTAGACACAATTCTTTAGTTATTCTTGAATAATATTCACAACTTAAGATAAAAGGTTGGGCGCATTTATCTTGTCAAATTTGTAGATTCTTTTGCTAGCTTTTGAGTGGGATCAAATGTGTTATGATGAGTTTAAAATCATCAAAGTGTGGTGTCTTTGGGAAAAAGAATCTTGTGCACTAGGTACATTGAATTGGATCACAATGAAATACTTTATCTAGAACCGTTAATGGATAAAAAAAATTCATTTGAAGACAATAGAAGAGTCTATCTTAATCCTGAGATAAATGATGGACTTATGGTTGCAAATGTTATCATTGAGCTATCAATGAGTACGATTATATAGCATTGTCTATCCTTAATAGTTTGGTGGTTTTCATTTGTTAATCGATAGAGGACTTCATTTATAGATATGGACATCGTGGCTCCATTTATTAAATGGGAGTAGAATATCATCATATGGATGTTTTGAGGTATTGGATATTAAATCTTAACGTTAAGTTTTCAATAGTGTCTATTGAAACATGGCTTCTAGACATGTCAAAATATCCAAGTTCAAAATGTGGTCATATGAGTAAATATGGTAACTTGGAGAGCTATATGCGGTCTATGAGCTCTTGGCGATTACTGATATTCTTCACGAGGATACACTTTCTCCATTAAGATTGTTTAGGATATGAATGAGGAATATTAACTTATTCTATCTTTATTTAAGAGTTCAATTTTAGTTCTTTAGTGGAATAAACTAAAATTAATAGATCAGACCTAAGTGAATCATTTGTTGATTGTGATTGGGTTGTGTCGATTGGAGCTTAAATTTAGATAGCCCACCAAGATCCACAATCCACACGAACTTGCATGGATCAATTGATATATTCTACCGGACCAATTTAGGGGTCCATCTAGAATTGTATCGAGACATGTGGACTTGTTTCTTTTTGTAAGAATGGTTCTAGTTCACATATGGACTTTTTATTAAGGTCCAATGGATTTAATAAAATATAAAAAAAATATAATGGCCCATATATTGTGTTGGGCGGAAAGCTATATAGTTTAGCTTAATTATATTATTTTTATTTTATTATTTAATTAAATGGAAATTAATTAATTTGTTAATTATTAAATTATTTAATTAAAAGTCAAAATCTTTTTTCTAGTAGGAGATGGTCTCCTAATATTATACTATTGTTGGTAGTATAATTAATATTAAAAACTATATTTGATAAGTAGATAAATAAAATGAACTATTTATCTAATCAAATTAGGAAGCCTTTATTATGGTTACAAATACACTATTGAGTTGGGTTAGGAGTCTTGATATATGAAATAATTCTTTTTGGAACAGGATTCTTGGTCACCAAGTAAATCTACCTAAAGGTAGAATTCTTCTTTGAAAAGGATTCTTAACCACCAAGTAAATCCACCTAAGGATAGGATTCTTGCCAACCAAGTAAATCCTTCTTAAGAAAGGATTTGTGATCCTATAAATACCACCTTGATAAATTAGGTCAGCCCTATGCTTCTATGAGTGAAATTTCAGCCAAGCTAGATATTGTTCAAGAGAGAATTCGGCCTAGCAAAAGAGTATTTTGAGAGAGAAAATTTTAGTTTTTGCTCTAGACAAAATTCGATCAACTCATAGATTTATGGTGTAGAATTCGGCCAAGGAGAAAAGAGAAAAAGAGAACGTTTTTGTTTTTGATAGAAAACTAGTATCCTTTACATCAAAAGGGTTTTGTGTACAAAATCAAATCGGGTTCACATGAGTTTCAATCAATTAGATTGATAATTCACAAGATACCGGACGTTCTTGGATTTTTCTCTTGGAGGATAACTGTAACTAACAAAGAAAAAGATTTTATCTGTTTCCATCCTCCGGTATACAATTTAAAGAAAATGAGCTCACACTCCTAGGTGATTCATGTTCGTGACTGGATTGAAAGATCTTACGGATTCAATTCGGCGCTTGTTTAATCGTCACGAGAAAAAGTACGACACTTTTATATACATCAATTAATCTAGGGTTAAGGCTATTGTTATTATAATGGGAAAAAATGATTAATACCGAAACCCTAATCTAATTTGAATTTTCACTCTTTCTCTACGCGTATTTTCCCTACAGCTCCAAGTTTTTAACAAGCCTCTCATAGCTGAGCCAAGCTTTATCTAATTCATGTTGTGACTCGAGCATAGATTGTTGAGCGAAAGTAAGGGTATCCTTAGCAATTTTGGCCTCCTCTTTGAATTTGGCTGCTTCCTCTTCAGCCAAAATGGCTCTTGACTTGAGTTTGGCGCATCTCAGTTTAGCTTTTGCAACCCTTACCTCCAACTCGCCATTATTCGTGTTAAGTTCCCTGACGTTCTCGTTGGCTATGGAAGCCTTGCTCTGGACACTGGCCAGCGACCTCCTCAAAGCAACCACATTCACCTCGCACTTTCTCAGTTTCTCTTCATAAGACTGCTTAAGTTTCGATTCACTCACCAAAATAGATTCGAGAGCTTCATTCTTCTCAGCAAGCTCCCTTTTCAGTTGGGAGATTTCCACAACCTACATATCTTCCACGATCTGGGCTCGAGTCAACTCTTCAAGAACCTACTAAAACGGAAAAGAGTAGGAGTAGAGATAAGCATGCATAAAGATGAGGGTTGTATAACACTTACATATACACCATTGTTGAAAATCATATGTATTCGCTTAGAGCTGTTGGCAGTTCTGTCCTTCTTCCAATATCCTTCCCTAATGTACCTCTCACTAGTAGACATGGAACACAGCATGGCAAGGGGGTCGGCTGATGAATCACTTAAGCTTAAAAATAGAAGAGGTCCAGATGGCACTCTGATCGGTGAGAACTGAGGGACTGTCTTCCCAGTCCCAGATAGAGGAATGGTCGGGGACACCACTGAAGAGGTCAGGCATTTAGACCGACAACAACGCGTGCATATGGAGTTCCATCTACCTCCCCAGGTTGAAGGCTTTTCGAGGGGATCACTTTTTCCTATATCTCAACCGCCTGAACTTCACCACCCTTATCTGTAAGAAGGAGTTCTTAAGCCACATCCATGGCCAGAGGAGCATATCGATCCCGGCAAGCTGGTCCCAATATAACTGGTCAAGCGAGTGACTTCAACATTTGGCAAAACCTTGGATGGTCGGCCTAATCGCATCAATGCCTTATCAACATAATCCTAGACGTAGTCAGATAGTTATAGGCTCAGTGAGGTTGGTCTTACCATCACTAGATCAAAGTCAGTGAATATTATCTGATGTTTAACCGTAAACTGCATCAGGGATTTGCTAGTGCACTATATAGGAAGATCAGCTGAAGCTTGACTTATGGGGGGAGGGGTTCGATTTGGGCACGAGATGGCTTAGGTTGGGGTAAAAGTTCAGTCTGTTAAACGTTAGCCTCCCACTCAATCTCAACTGGGACCTATTCGACCACCATGGTCCGTTCAGAGGAAAGGGAAATGGATGTCACAGAAGTACAGTTGTCCCTCCTTTCACCGTTGTTCTTGTACGATCATGTCAGTCAATGTTTCCTGATCATCATTCTACTCTTCAGGGTCTACAATCTTGACCTCTCCACAGTAAGCCTCCGGATCTGTTTCAGGCTGAGGATCCTTCTATTTACGGGAAGCCTCGGAGGTAGAGGACCTTTCCGCAGTCTTGGCTAGGGATGGCAATTTGACCTGCACCCGCGGGTATCCGCCTGAACCCGATCCTGTAGGGTCGGGTGTGGATGGTGAATTTATAACCCGTGGACCCACGAACCCATTTAATGAAAAATCTGGCGGGTTCACGGGCGGGTGCGGGTTGGAAAAATGAACCCGCGAGTTGAACCTATGAACCCGCATAAATAAAATACTTATAAATAAATATACATAGACATTTGAATTATTTTTTATCATTTTATTTTTATGGTTATTATTATTATTTTGTAATGTATCAAGTAGGGAATTAGAAATTGAAATTTAATTCAATTAAGTATCAAATAGATGATTACATATGGAAATTTATAAATGACAAATCGTGGGTTCGCGGGTTCGTGGGTTATGGGTTTCTGGGTATCCTGTGGATGAAGCATCCACCAGTGAACCCATATTTTTTCGCGGGTTCACTGGTGAGGGTATGGGTGCAGCCATAACCCCCGGGTTAAAACTCGCCCGTGAACCCGCTTACCTACGCGGGTTCGAGGGCGGGCGAGGGTGAGGAAAATTTTCACGGGTGAGGGTTTGGATTTTACAAAACCCACCCGAACCCGACTCGCTGCCATCCCTAGTCTTGGCCACCTTCCTGCTGACAGTTTCTCTTATAGACCTTTACCTAGTGGACCTTTCCCTGGTAAACCCTCTTCTACCATCCCTCGAAGGGAAGGGGAAAGAGGGGAGGGGTGCGTCATGCTTACTCCCTTGAGCCTATTCAATCGGTCTTGTTAACGTGTTAGGATCAGGTTCTTAGATATGCTCCACCATATCATGATCAGGCGGTGCGATTCCCTTAGCCACTTGGTCAGCGGTTTCTCTTCTGTTAAGCCTATCAAGGTTCTTAGCCTTCTCAGTTTGATCACTAACTATGATGTCTACTTCAAATACTAAAAGATAGAGTTCGACAAAGGTCATAAGAGTAAGCGTAGATGATATAAGCCAATTGATGAAAAGATCAAGACTTACAGCATTTGCGTCTACTAGATATGGTAAGGAAGAGCCCCAGGTCGATCAAGTATTTCTCTACATACAAAGACCAACGATTCCTAGCCTCCCAGGAAGTCTGAGATGTCGCGATTACCAAATCAGTTTAGCCCTGAGTCAACTCAACAGGTGCTTTATTCCATAACTCAGGGTAGCAAAAGTGTCTTGGGACACTATTTTTGGTTAAGTTCTTAAGGGGTTAGCCACGATCGATTTTCCCCAATCACCCTTGATGAAGAACTAACTGTCCTTCCAATATTTTTTTGATGATAGGAAACCTCATATGAAGCCTTTATGTTCTCTACTGGATGGGGGAATGGGTTTTTCATTGAACTCATGGGGGATCCAATGGCTGGGAGAGTTAGATTGAAAGTGGAAAGTGCCTCCAGCGTCTAATCTGTCAAGAGTGTAAAAGTTACAAATCTCCTAGGGGGTCGGGGGATACTTGGCCCCATTCAGTTTCCATAGATTCCATAAGCTGATTAGGACCCGATAAGAATTGGAAGTCGGTTGTGCAGAAGCAATCCCTACCTCAGCCAAAAATCTGGCAATGAATGGCTGAATCTAAAGAGTTACTCCGAAAGTGAGCATGACCTCGTAGATAGCAACGCCGTCCGATAGAAGATTCCAAATAACACGTTGACCGCTAGGGATTAGCTCTATTGATTGGGGAATATCAAATATGTCCATACACTTTGTGATTTCCTGATCGGCCACCACGTTCACCTCATAATCGAAGGCACATGGTTGTTCGGCAGAAAACTTCAGCAACTGCGTTCGGCACCTCTTAGAGATGTCAACTAGCTTTAACCTTTAAGATGGGATTTTCAAATCAATTATAAAAGAGAAAGAGTTCATGGTGGAAGCCCTGATTCCATGACTAGTACCCGTTGCCTTCGACATAACTGGGCCTGCATCAATAGAAGAAGTAGGGGGGCTAGAATATGGAGGTAAAAACTCGAGACGAGCAATTGAGTAATCCACGTTGAGAGCTACGGGTTGAGATGGAGAAGTAAAAGCATGTGGGGGGGGCGACCCCATAATATGGAATCAAGCCTAGGGATGTTTTCCTTATCACCTATTGCAATGGCATGCATAAGTAATTCAGAGTAACGATGGCGGAGGATAGGATCCATACCTAAAAGATTATAACGGATGAAGCGTGAATATTGATGTTGGTGAAATCGGAGGTCTGATAAAGGTAAATGGACACGCGGGGGTTGAAATAGTAGGAAGCTTTGAAAGAAAATTTAAGAAAAGAAGAAAAAATAGGGTTGCATCTGTGAAAGAAGAAAATTGCAGAGAAAGATAATGAGATAAGGAAAACGAAGAGTTTTCAAAATATATAGTGAAGGGTGATGCCATCCCTTAATTGAAAGCGTACGTGTGAGAGTGAAGGTTAGTGTACCAACCTTGGAGATCACGTGCCATTCAAAAATCAAAAAGATGCCAATGATTTCGTCGTTCACACCGTGTCATTTGGGCAAATCAAATGATTGTGGCTGAAATTAATGCTTAGTTATTAAGTAAACATGCCTCCCCGACTAAGTTCCTTTTTGGTTGAACGAGATACTCGCCTCAAATATTTAAATGGGTTTGTTTTTGGTAAAATCCGAAAGAATGCCACGTCATCAAAAGTCAACTAGAATGAACTAACCTAAGTTAACCAAAGATGCCTCACAACACCCCTTCGGGATCACCTAAACGATCGAGTGGAGATAACTCAACTAAAGTGATTAGATTGACCAGGTAAGATAACCCGGTCTGGATTATTGAGATGGTCGAGTTGAAGCCTCTAGTATGGAATAGTGAAGTCTGTTCAAGTCTAGTATATGCTCAGCTGAGCGACACGTGGACAACGTTGAGTTTAACGCAATTATGACTCAAATACGTAAAGAATTAATCTTACTCAAATAAGGTGTCTTGAAGCACAATCCGATAAGGAAGAAAATTTCCTTATACCAGTGTCCAGATTAGGTAAGGAATCTAATGCATTCGGAACATAAACGATACGGAACAGGAAAGAAGGAGAAAACGACTCCAACAAGTCAAAGTCTTATTAAATCTTAACAACTTTCATTACTTATATACCAATAATTAAGGTTCTATGCATGTATAAATAGACCCTAATCACACCCATGAAAGGGTTAACGCAAAAAAAAACATACAAGAGAGTAAGCGAGATTGAGTGTATAACAATTCGTTCATAATGAAGTTTTTTTCTCGCTGCCTCCAGCAACCGTGGTTTTTTCCCTCTTTGGGTTTTCCACATAAAACTCTTGTTTTGCATGCTTGATTTATTTTCTTGTGTTATAATTTAATTGTTGATTCGTGTAAACTTATTAGACGTGTGATTAATTTTACACAATCCAAAAATCACCATCAACACATAGTATTGTAAATATAATTTTACATTTGCTCGTTAAATCTTAAAGTGTGAGGTAGCCCCTCTCTGAGGATGAGATTGCATTTCACACCATATTTATAATGTAAAACCTTCTACCTTATTAGTTGCAAACCAGCCAGGTGACAATTAAGCATAACAAGTCTCATAAGGTTAATCGCAGACCTCGTAAGGCCAAACTTATATCTTTATTAGTAATGATTTTATGTAATAGGATAAAACACTCTTAAGGCCTCCTCATTGATGGCCTAAGGACATTAAGATGTCATTGTACATACTCTTATCCTTGGTCAAATACTATTGTGGAAATTGTTGGAAATAACCACATACAATATGGAACTGTTATTTGTAACCACAAATAAAAATTTAATTGTTAATAATCACTTTCTTAAGAAATTACTTGAATGCCCTCATATAAAAACCATCTCTAAACACACACACTTTCTCTCTTTTTCTCTTTTTCTTTCTCTCTTGTCTCATCTTTCTCCCCGATCTCTCTCCTCTCCTTTCTCGCACCAATCTCTCTCCTCTCCTCATGTTGTCGTCACCGTCATGCTGTCATCGCGTCCAGCCCCCAATCTCTCTCTCCGATCTTCTTTCTCTCTCCTTTCCTCTCCTCTCTCTCCCAGATCTTTTTTCTCTCTCCTCTCCTCTCTCTCATGTGACATCGTTGTCGTGTTGTCGTGCTTCGTCTGGGCTTCACAACCGTCCAACAATGCCGTCGAGCTCCCCTCTGCCGGTGATGTGATCTGCAAAAAAAATGGAAAGAAAAACCTTAATCTAATTTGAGGAAGAAGAAGAAATGAAACATTTCAAGTTTCAACATTTTAAGTTTAGTCAAGATTTCAAGTTTCAACATTTCAATCTAGTCAAAATTTCAAGTTTCAAAATTTCATGTTCTTAGACAAGATTTCAAGTTTTAGTCGTGTTTTTAAGTTTTTAGTCGTGATTTCAAGTTTGGTTCCAAATTTTAGTTATGATTTCAAGTTTGTTTCCAGGTTTTTAAAAAATAAACTAAGTTCATGCATGGGTACTTTGGTAATTTATGAACATACACTGAATTAAAAAAAAATAGTTATTAACGATTAAAATTTTAAAAGTGGTTAATAATGAAAGTTTATTATTTTGAATGACTATTTTTGATTCTCTCACTACTATTAGAAGAGAAATGTCAAAATGTATAGTTGTATTTTTTTAACGTATATATAAAATTTACAACTATGGAGATGTCCTTTATTTTTGTTTTATAATTATATTAATTCCTTGTTAATATTAAAAATATAAGTACATTTTGTAATTTCATTAATCAGCCCTGCCATCACGGGTATTAATGTATCGTTTGTATAGGGGTAGGTACGGTTCCTTCTAGTTTGGTTTCCTACAGAATCAAATTGAATCATGAAAATTCGCTTTCTTCTTCCCCGTCTCTATCTTTTTTATTTTGTTTTTTTGCTTCTTTTCTCGCCACACACCGAACTGGTTTTTAACTATCTCATTGTGGGCTCTGGTTATAATTGAAAATGAGTTTGGGGCGAGTATCGGGCCTGACATTTTTTATTAGAAAAATCAGCCCAAATACATTGATTTGGGGTCCAACCCAAGTAATTACTTTCACTTTGGTTTTAAATTTATGGAGAGTTCAACCCATTTTTATGATGTTATGGAAAAACAAGTGAAATTCCAACACCCGATCAGTTTCAACCTATAAAACATGATCACCACTCACATAAATAGTGATTTATCACTCTTGTGGATCCATAAATTCATTAAATGTGTTTATGTAAATCTTAACAAGTGATTAAAATATTTTCAAAAACAAAAAAAAAACGTGATTAAAATGTAGACGAAAGATTATGTGGTGTGAGTGGACCCGCTCCACCGATGGATTTCTTGCTTTCTCTTTAGATTATGCAATAATGCACTCCTCCTAACATCAAAAAGTTTAAACAAAAATATTTTGGTTTTCTAGTTTTCATTTTTGGCTGATGGAATCCATCATCGCTTCAACTTTATCGGTCACTAACCACTTTTTTCTTTGTTTCTATGCATTTACAAGAATTTAAATAACAATAATTTTTACAAGATTAAAAATCATCACAAATAATGTGATAAGTTATTTGTTTTTACCATATCACTTACCATCCGACTACATATGATAAAAACAAATCACTTACTCATCATTTGAGTTGATATTTAATAACTTTACTCTTCAACAACATTAATAACACTCCCAAACATGGTCGAGTCTAGTATATTTCAATTAACTTAAGTGGCTGTGACATGTGAATACATGTGCATACACATTCCGAGAGTTGGAAAGTAAAAAATTATGCTGACTTATAGTACAAAATATCTTAAATAACCAACTAAATCATAAACCGTAGCTTGAACATCTAGACTCATTTTGTGATGTGAAACTCGCGTAAATCCTTCGAAAATTTGTCAAGTCTATTTCCAACAGTTTAATAACATATCTAAGAACACAAAAATGCTCTATCTTCAAAATTTGCAGAGTAATTAAGTGCCATGGCCAAAAGTCAAAACTAAACAAGGGTGAAGAGAGAGTACAATTGTGTACTAACCTATATAATTTTCACACGTTTGATGAGCAGCAAAAAATATACTCATTCTCGTAAACAGCCACCGGGAAGAAGAAACCTAAATTTATCTGCATTCTCTATCAAATATGCAGGAAGGTGAACTGCCGAACCTGAATGTGGTATCGAACCCATCTTCTTAATCAATTCTTTGAATGTGTACTCCTCTGGAAGCATATCGAAAAGGTCATCTCCACTACATATGAGTTTCTGTATTCGAGAATACTTTAGAAACTCCCTTCGTCTTACTCTATCTGCATGGCTATAAGCAGTCATCTTGAACACAAATTCATGAAGATGGCGAAAGCAAAAGCTACAATGCCATCCTGCTTCAGAAAGAATAAGATCAGATTGGCGTGAATGTCGATACAGTGTTCCAGGGTTATATATGTGGACCGTGGCGCGCCAACTGCTATAGTCCACAGGAAACTCGAATGAGTACAAGTAGTTCCTCAACTCAAGATGTAGTATAGGTGGGATCCCATCACACCATTGCAGCAGCTTCACTGTGTGTGGGCTTGGGATCTCATCAGTATCCGACATTATGAGCAGATCGTCATCAGATATCCCTGCATAATGAAGCAATCCATTCATAGCCTTACGCTGCTCTGATTCAAGAACAAATGCATTTCCGGGTGAACCAAGAGATGCTATTCGGCCAGGAAATAAACCGTGGACAATCTTTCCCTCAGTGAAGGCAAATCGATCCTGATTTGAGGAGAAGAAGAGAGGCTTGGGAATGCCTGTGAAAGTGGTGTTTGACTCGAGGATCACAAATTTTGTGATGTAAGGATTAAGCTCACGGCACCTAATCTCAAGAATGTCTAGCTCATTGTTGAAAATGATACCATCAAAGACACGGCGGGGTTGTGAGCGTATGGACCAACCGTGGAGTTTACAAAGATGCTCCATTGAAACATTCTCTGCATAAAAGTGAGGTAGGCGTTTGAATGGGGTAGGGGGATTGTCCCAAAGTGGGCGGAAGAAATAGGATATTTTCTTGCTATGATTGGAGATTACAATCATACCAATTGGCACAAGTATCAGGAATGCGATGAATAGAAGCTTTCGTGGGAATCTTCTGGATGTGATGCCGAGAGTACGTGGGGCCATGCCTTCTGGTAGAAAGACTGGGAGGGGACTGCTAACATGTTTTTCCCAATAGAATCGCCAAAAATCTCATGGCTAGAATTATCTACCTGTGTAAAATTGCAGCATTCCATTAAGACTGCAGCCGAAAAAGTGTAAATTTCAGAATTGCTCACCAGTATAATTAAGGAATGCATATATATTAAGCAGGAGTATACAGAGTATTTACATCCCCACAATAGGAAATTAAGATAAGAAAGGGAAGAAATAAATGTTTAGTGATGGTTTAATTAACTCAATTGCAACAAATCAGTTAACCATAAAAAGATTTTGCTTTTTATGTACAGAACGTATATTTAGGAAAGATGAAACCAATCCCTATTACTCCTGGCAAAACTTAACTACTAAATTCTAGACAAAAGTACGAGTCCTTTGATCCATTATGATCTACAGACAATGCAGTGTTGAGAGATAATATAATGCTTAGAATCAAATCCCTAATGACACTTTTGCTAAAGAGTCAGGATGGTGTATCGCCTTTGCCAGCAGGCTATAGTAACAACAAAATACCCACCCAAACAATCAATACATGCAAAAAGCGCAAACACTTTTGCTTTGGAAAGAGAAAGCACAATTGCACAAACACTTTTTTTTTTAAAGAGAAAGCACAAACACTCAGTAGTGCACAAGATGAAATTTTGCGTTAACATAGATCATTAGTAGCATAAAGATCATCCACAGCGAATACCTTCAAACATGCAAGTTAATAGATGAAAACAACATTCCAATATCTATTAAAATGGCTCTACATAAAACATACACATTTCAGATTTAATACAGAAAGTGTCATATTTTTCATACCACATTTCAAATGTGCGAAACCAGTAATTAATGAAGATATTCTAATATGCTACTCAAGGGAGAAAATTAATAGAACCAACACTAAAATTAAAACAACTAACAGCAAAATGAAGGACAGCGTGCAGAAGTGCAGAACGCAACATTAAGCTTTATACAAGGATGACCAAGCACATACTTTACAAAAACCAACAAGATAATATAGCATAGATATGCTTGAGACAGCCAACCTTTGTCATTCATGAAAGAGTCCCTTTAAATAAATTGGTATGAGATGATAAATTCAATTGATCTGGAACCAAACGAGATTCTGGTATTGCAGTAACTGAATACTCAATCCCAAGCTTGCTAATAAGACAAGAAAGAGAAGCTTTGCTCTTAAAATCGAATCGAACAGTATCAAATTTCATTCGATGAATATATTTTCTGATACGAATCCGTTAGGTAGAACCCATCCTTAAATACCGGCTTGTAAGGAGAGGCTTGATAAAACCAGGAAGAAGAATACACTAATTTGACTGGTAAAATATGATTTCTTAGATTGATTTTCTGATAAAACATTATTGAGAAAACAACACACTTAAATAAAAACAAAGACTCCAGCTTAACCTTGAAAACATAAACCTAGAGAAAGCAAACAACAACTGCGGAATCTATAATAATAAAAGCACACGAAATTAAGTCTTCCCAAAAAACATATGTAAACCTTTTAATAGTTTCCTAATCAAAGATTTCCGACTTATTGGATCTATAGCTTCAACACCGTTCTACATTAATTAATCAAATAAACTTAAATCGAAATAACTTTACCAAATACAGAGAAACAAAGACGAAAGAATAAAAAAAACCCATGATTCTGATTCAGTGAAGTTGGCGAGATTAACACAGTTGATGAATAGCATCAGAAGAATACATGCCTTTTTCAGTGCAGTTGCAGAGGCTGAGAACCAGGCATTTCCCACCAGAGCAGGTAAAAAATCGCCATTTTTATTTGGGAAACATTGGCCTTTTTTTAAAAGAATGAGAGAGAAGTAGAGAGCAAAATTATAATTTATTTATTTCTTTAAAGAAATTTGATTGGAGTTTTCAAGAGAGTGCGTAACTGTGAGACCACTGTCAACCGCAAAGAAAAGAGAGGATCCAAGTTTTTAGGGAAATACTATCCTGTGTTTTTAGTACTATTCCTGTAATTAAACTTATCCTACGCGTTACTACATGTCATAATTATACTGGACATACTCTCCGGTAACGTGGTGAAACCTTTCTACGTAAACTTTTCTCAAAGGATTCAATTCACAATTCGCTCGATCTGTTATATTAAGTATTGCCGTATTGAGTGACGTGGCAAACAGATATTCTGGTGCGGGAATAATTTTCGGATGCAAAGAGAGAAGAGTGAGTCGTGTAAAATAATGAATCCACCTTTTTCGGAGAGGTCACATGATCCCATGGATCTTCGATTAACAAATTTGGATTATTTTCTCCCATTTGTTTTTCTTTTTTCTTTGATATTTTTCAAATGAATTAAAACACCAAATTTTATGAATGAAAGAAAAAAATTATAAAATCTTTCTCTTGTATTTTTTATACTGTTTAGATATTATTAGATTATAAAAAGTAAGGATAAACAAATTAATAAGAGGATCCTGATCCTTATTTTCTCACCTCATATCTACCTAATCTTGTAATAATCTCGTAACTCCTAAATATTACAATCAATAGGTGGTTAGAACTAGGGGCGGTAAAATTCCCCACCCCGAACCATGAGACCACGACCCGTTTGGGGCAGGTCTAGAGTAGAAAAAACGGGTAATGGGACGGGGTTTAAGGCAAATTTCTTGATTAAGTCGGGTGTGGGGCGGTTCCTTTTACCTGACCCGTCCCATTTGACCCGTAATATATATATTAAAAAATGTTGTATGTATTTTGTATTTTTGTTTAAATCATTTTGGGATTTGTATGTTATACTTTACATATGAATTTAATGTTTAGTAAACATAATTATTGTGTTATATTAAATTAAAATTTACATAAACAAAACGGGGTCAAACGGGGTCAAACGGGACGGGTTGGGGCACCCATGCCCTGTTCGGATCGGGTTTAAGGCAGACATTTTTTACCCGATCGGATTACGGGTCAGGTTTGGGGTGAACGTTAAAAATCGGGTTTCAGGTTTCAAGTTTCAGGCGTCTCTAAACCGCCCCGACCCGTCCCGTTGTCACCCCTAGTTAGAACATGACTCTTTCATAAATATTCTTTCAATAGCGGTTCAGTAAGGATGTGACTCCTTAGGATATGACTCCTCCATAAATATTATAATTGATGATCGGTTACAATGTGATTCCTTTTATAAAGACATCGTTAAGAGACGGTGGTGACAAATCACTCTATTTATTTTTTATTTGTAATTTTTTTAATAAATATATATCCATCGTCGATCTAATAAATAGAATGTGGTATTTTTTTTTAATGTTTTAATTTTTTATTTCTTACTCATATTTTAAATGCTTGAAATGATGAAAATACCTTTAAATTAACAGTCGAATTTGGTCGATGGTTAAATTTGACCAAATTTAACTAACGGTGTAGAAGCTGAGTGTCGATTAACCATAAAAATATTTCTTCATGTAAAAGAGTAAACCTCTCAAAACTTTGGAACAATTAGCTCTTTAAATAAACTTCTAACTTTTTATGTAGTGCTTACATGTGTAAAACAATCAAATTCTAATTATATATATATAAGTTTTCTATTATCAGTTCGAACTGATATAAAAGTTCCTTTCATGTGGGTCACTGGATTTAAATGTTTTAACTTTGCTGCACATTTAAATTCAATTGTCCACATACAAGGAACTGATATATTTTATATCAGTTCGAACTAACAATATAAATACTATATATATAATTCAAGTCAGTACGCACTGATATAAATTCGTCAGTGTGTTAGATGTGGACAGTTAGATTTCCATATTTTGACTCAAAGTGTATGCACTTGTCAAAACTTCTCCATAATCAGCGGTTCACATGCAACACAAAATTTTCTTTATACACTGACGGGAAAACCAATATATATATATATATATATATATATATATATATATATATATATATATGTATTTTAGTTGAAATGGTGAGATATGTTACATTTTTTAAGGTGCGTTGTGATGATGTCACCCTTTTAATAACTTAAATTTAAAAGGCACCTATTATGGTGAACTATCCAAATTGCCCCTAAACTTTAATTTTTAAAAAACAACTTTCTGAACTCGTTGGTATCTCCCCAAAAACTTGTCTCAAAAACTTGACTCTGTCTCTAAAAAAGTTGTCTCTCCTGATTATGCACTAGAAGGAAACAAATATTTATGATCTTCACTTAAATTTCTTTTATGCATTTCAGATATTTTGCATTCATTTCTGTATGGGTTAACAATGTATCCATTCCTCGATAACAATGTATCCATTTCAGATTCTGCACTAGAATGTATGAAAATGGAAAACATCCGTGCTTTTTTCTTGTGTGACCGAGAATATTTAAAGATGAATCGAGCTTATTTTGTATTGGAACAAGCTTTTGTTTAGTTTGAAACAAGCTCGATTTTTTGAAAAAAATGCTCGACAAAAAAATGATCGATCCCTTAGGAAAAGTTCTCGATCCCTGGACAAAAGTTCTCGAACTGTTATAAAAGTTATCGATAATTTGACAAATAATCTCGATCCCTTAAAAACGTTCTCGATCCCTTAAAAAATTTCTCAATCCCTTAGAAAAAGTTCTCGGTCCCTTAGAAAAAAGTTCTCGGCCCCTTAGAAAAAGTTCTCGGTCCCTTAGAAAATGTTATCGGTCCGTTGATAAAAGTCCTCGATCCCTTGATAAAAGTTTTCGATAATTTGACAAATATTCTCGATCCAATAAAAAAGTTCTCGAACCATTAGAAATGTTCTCGATCCCTTAGAAAAAGTTCTCGTTCCCTTGTTAAAAGTTCTCGATCCCTTGATAAAAATTCTCGATAATTTGACAAATATTCTCAATAAAAGTTCTCGAATCGAACTGTTATAAAATTTCTCGATCCGTTGTAAATTATTCTCTAACCCTTGAAAAAATTCTCGATCCCTTATAAAAAGTACTCGATCCATTTGAAAAAAGCTTGATCACTTAGAAAATGTTCTCGATCCCTTTCCAAAAAGTTTGATCCGTTTGCAAATGTTCTCAATCTATTACGAAAAAAACTTGATTCCGAAGAACATGTTCTCGATCCGTTACAGTTGAGAAATTTTTGTAATTCTTAGTACTTGTAAAAGTAATTTTTTTTATTTGTTAATAATTGTTTGTGATGATGATTTTCACAGGACAATGGATCGAGTTAGATTATTAATATCTTACAATGGTCGATGGGAGCAATTACCTGATGGAAGTCAGAGGTTTCTTGGTTCCGATAACCAAGGAATGTATGTGTCCAGAAATATGACTTACGAAGAGCTGGTGTCGATCGTACAAACCGTTGTGAAGTACAATGTGAACAAACACATTGCTGATCTACAATCTATATCAATCATTCCCGGGACAACATGTCGCACATTTATAAGAAATGACGACGATGTTTTGTTTATGCTAGAGGAAGATAGGGTAATCCATCAAGTATGTGTCAGTTTAATTGAGAGGGCTGCAGGAGGTGTCATCGGTGAAGAAATCCCTCCTCATGATAACACCCAACATTTTCGATCTTCAAGCGGAAGCAACTATTTGTTCACAGAAAGTGGGATTGACGGTAGGGAAAACCTATGTGGTGTCCCATCGGAAGTAGTCGACCATGGTGATATAGTTGGAGCTCAATTGGATGATGATTTCGGTTGTCATATTGAAATGAATGATGGGTTGTACAACCACCAATACAATGAGATGTACAATGACATGAACAATGAGCGGAACAATGAATCTCTCATAACTTACCAATCCATGAGGTGGCTAATGAGCCAAATTTGCATCCGGTACATAATGTAGCGAACAATGAGGAAGATGAAGAACCGTTCAAAATGGAAAGAAGTGTAAGACGTGTACACAAATGTAGTTCCACTGCAGTACATATAGCTGGGACATCTGAGGTTTGGCCTGATGTAACTCTAGCTGATTCTGAGAATGCCAGAACGTGTTATTCCAGGAGCAGAATCATACTTGTTTGGTATGGGTGGAAGCAGAAACTTGGTAGAAGATGAACCTACCAGCATGATATATAAAAGTCAATTTTTTCCTACTAAAAAGGATTTGAAGAGATTGGCTGGGCATTTTGCAATCCGGCACAACTTTGAGTGGAAGGTGAAAAGGTCGAATAAGACAACATTACATCTGGTTTGTTTGATGGACAACTGTACGTGGAAGTTAAAAACGGTTAGGAGAGATGAAGCGACATACTTTCAAGTAAGAAGTTTTATCAACGAACACACTTGTCCGTCGGAGGAGATTCACTGCCACCATCGACAAGCTAGTGCAGTCATAATTGGAGAAGTGGTTGCACCTAGATTACAGCAACAGGATGGTCGACTAATGCGTCTGAAGGACATAATCGCCGATATGAAAACAATGTATGGCATCCAAATAATGTACAGTAAGGCACATCAAGCCCTTGATTATGCATTGTCACTGACCTATGGAACGCATGAGGAAAGCTTCCAACCGCTGCCATCATTCGGTTATGTGTTGGAACAACAGAATCCCGGAAAGATTACTAACTTACAGTGCGATGAAAATGGTAAATTTCTATACTTTTTCATGTCGTTGGGTGCCTCAGTCAGAGGATTCCAGAGGTGTATGCGTTCAGTTATTGTCGTTGATGGTACTCATTTAAAGGGTGGATTCGGGGGCACAATGTTTGTTGCAACTGCACAAGATGGGAATGAACAGGTTTATCCAATTGCTTTTGGGTACGGTGACTCGAAAAATAACCTATCATGGGAGTGGTTTTTGGATTACTTGAAAGGTGCCCTCGGCCATATAAATGATTTGGTTTTCATTTCTGGTCGACATGCAAGCATTGAAGCAGGGATTTCTAAAGTGTTCCCTTATGCCACCCATACCATATGTTGCTGGCACTTTTATGAAAATATTAAGAAGCGATATCATAGAAAGGATGTTGCCACAATAATGGACAAAGCAGCCCGAGCGTACACCGAGTTGCAATATAACCGGCACATGGAAGAGTTACGAAACTTGCACCCGAATGCATATGAATATGTAATTGATGTCGGTCTACACAAGTGGTCCCGTGTACACTGCCCCGACAGAAGGTATAGGGTCATGACAACAAATGCTGCAGAATGCATAAACTCATGCCTTAAATTTGCACGGCAACTGCCTATGTTGACTTTGGCAGAGTTCATTAGGAATATGCTACAACGTTGGTTTCACGATCGGCATAGAGCTGCACAATCCTTGCGTCATCAGTTGACCGACGCAGCACATCTTATGATCCTCAAACGTGTTGATAAGTGCAATTTTATGACTGTTAATCCAGTTGACTGGAACATATTCTCGGTGAAGCGGGCTGGAAAACAGTGGACCATTGACTTAGCTTGGAAGACCTGCACATGCAACAAATTACAAATGGACCTTCTTCCATGTTCTCACGCTCTCGCTGCAGCAAGGTACATCATACAATTTTGTGTACGGTTAATATCACTTAAAAGTGAATCCTATCGTTTTCAATATTTCTACAGGGATCGAAACATAGATTTCACATCTCTCTGTACGGACTACTACAAGCGACAAACACTTATTGATGCGTACTCGGTTCCTATTATATTGGTTGGACATCCTTCCACTTGGATTGTGCCATCTGACATCGCTGAGAGAGTCCTTTGAATCCAAGCTCCAGGAGACAAGCAGGGCGACCGAGGGCTTCACACCATATCTCCTCTTCGGAGAGAACAACTACACAGAATTGTAGACGATGTCGACAACCAGGGCATAATTTGAGGAAATGTTCTAACCCAACTTTGAGTAATGAAGGTCCGAGTACAGTTATTCTTGAGGAATACAGACGCAAGTGTAGTATCTGTTATACAGTTGGTCACAACAGACAGACGTGCCCTACTAGAGACTCCACTGTGGAATGATTTGAGACGTTATCATGATGATATTGTGATAATTTGAACTCGTATGACTTGTTCATTAACTAAAATGCAATTGTATTTAAATTTTATTTGAGACTAAAATGCAATTGTATTTAAATATGATTTGTATATATACAAATGTAAACATTTTTATACAAAAGAATTGGTAAATATACAAAAAAATTAGTACATATACAAAAGAATTTGTAAATATACAAAATAATTTGTACATATACAAAATAATTGGTACGTATACAAATGAATAACTACATAAATCTATACGGGCCGGGAGTTTGCAAATATTTCAAGGGCCATCTTCTCCCGAATGATCCCTCTATCGTCTTCCGACTAATCGAAATCCTTTCTGTCTGCCAATAAGTACTCGATCAATCTCAACGTCTGGGGACCACAGTTACCCCTGCAATTGGGCACATTAACAAGCGTTAATAAAACATTAGGTTTATAATAATACAATCTTAAAGTTACTATTACGAAATGTCTTATGATTTCTTCTACTGGGGGACATGTTTTTCCTACACCACGCTGACATCAAAGGACTTACTTGTCTTCTCAAATTTCTGAAGTCCAGTCGTTAGTACAGTATGAAACACAGCCTGATGCAACATCGAGGGCACAAAGTAGCGTAACGGGACTACCTGCTGCTTCCGGATATGAGCTGGGACCTTCTGTCTCCAGGGGTCGACTATGAACATCTTATCGCATGTGAGGTCCACAGTCACCAGTAGCCAATGTTGCTGCCCAATGTTACACGGTATCAGGACCTGTAAACGTAAACAGCAGGTGTTAGGATGTACAAAGACATTTATATACACAATTGCAAACCATGTCAAGTAACACTTACCATGTCAACCTCGTGCCACGGATGACATCCAATCGGGGCACCCCCAAGCACCGTAGTAAGGTCGTCATCCTTCCACTAAGACCTAAAAAGATTCTAACACCTCAGGGTGATCTGCCCGCGAGAATCACGAGACATCATTTTTCTGTACTGGTGCTCTAGAAAAGACTGTAGAAACACAAACTCAAAGTTATTAATGTTTTCCATACAAATCTACAAGCATGCGTAATCATTACTAATTTCAGTACTTACAAAAAATTACGAGTCCAATATGTTGACCATCTGACTGTACACATTCGGGAAAGCCCGTTGACACTTCCGAAGAATATGGAGGTACGCGTCCATATGCTGGGAATATAAACACGTAAAGATATGTTAGGAGGCTTACACATCTAAAACAAATACTATAAACTGAATTTACGATCCCACGTACCTCATCATCAACATCCATGAAGTTGGTTTGCAACCGATGGAACCATGCAGCATCAACCGGCTCCAGCAAATCAACATCACGTCTGCATTAATGTTCTTTCAGCTACATATTTATATAATGCATTAGAAGAAAAATTGCCACCAAAATAACAAAGAAATTTACTTACAGTTCCCCGTTTATGTTCTTCTTGAAGGCTCGGTAAGCCTTCAACTGGTCACCGTCCACTAGTCTCTGGGGATTAAATACGTGCTTAGGTCCCTCTAGTATTACCCTCGCCTTCTTAGGTCAGCATGGATCTGTGAACGGGCTAAGCAACTGCCAACCGTGCTTCAGTACAAGCATCTGCTGTCGAACTCCCTCCGCCGAGGTATGCTGAGATGAGGACGGAGGAGGGGGAGCCTGTTGCTTGAGGAGAGGTGGAGGGGGCACCTGCTCCTCGCTTTGAGGGGATGAGGGTCGGCTCTTAGCTCTGAGGTGGAGGTGGAGGTGAAGGTGTAGGTGGAGGGGAAGGGGGAGCCTGCTGCTCAGTCATCGATGGAGGGGGATGAGGAGCCTGCTGCTCGATTGTTGGTGGAGGAGGAGCCAGCTCCTCCCTCTCCGGTGGAAGAGGAGCCTGCTGCTCGCTCCGAGGTGGAAGGGGAGCCTGCGAATCGCTATGAGCAGGAGGGGGACCGACTGCTCGCTCAGAGGTGGAGGGGATGTGGGAGGGGGAGCCTGCTGGTCATTCCGAGAGGGAGGAGGGGCTGGCTGCTCAGTCGGAGGGGGAGGGGGAGGGGGATGGAGAGGGGGAGACAGAGCCCCACTCTCCAGAACTACCCCTCCGGTATGTGGATCCTCTGTATGCTCATACATATGCTGCCTGAAGCCCTGAAAGCCCCCAATCAATGCAAGCAAATCCTTATGTTGTTGTTGTCGATCCTCCTCACTCTTCCGGATCAAATCCAGCAACTCCCGGTGTTGTTGTTGTCGATCATCCTCACTTTTTCGAAGGGCTTCACGTAACACGTTCAACTGATGTTCTAAACGGGTCTGAAATCATGCAACATTGTTAATACTAAAATAATCAACAGATCATGTTAATAAAAAAAAAAACTACCATCTCAACTTCCTCCCCATCAAGTCCAACTCCTGCACGGGAATCCCCTATATCGTCACCAGTTCCTATGGTGGTAAACCGAACCTTTTTACACCTCACTCGTCGAGGAGATGGAGAAGATCCGCCAGTGTCCATGCCACTAAAATCTGGACCTGCACTTGTAGTCAGACCCCCACCTTCCTCATCGGGACGAACTGCACTTGTAGTCGGATCAGGGACAGTAGGAAGGTGAACCCTATCATCCTGCAAATACGGGTTCCCCCCCTCACTTAGGCCTGTAAAGTACGGTGCCACCGTCTCAGTTGCTGTGGGCATGCTTTCCGTCCTCGCAGACATCTGAAAGCATAGTTAGATGAATGTCATTGTTACTTATAGTAAGTAATATAACATACGATTAACAAATGAAATAATTACCCTAGCACTAAAAATCTTGTCCAACTTCTTCCCTCTGGGTTGTTTCATCAACTCCCACTTCAACATACGAGGACAAAGGTCTATAACCCTTCGAGTCCCGAAATCGAAGCCCAGTTGGGGGATCACCTTGAAAGCAAATATTTTCATCAAAGATAAGTACAGTTATAATCAAAAACAATTTTGGATTATAAATTTAATGTACATATTGGAAATCAAATTTCTTACCAAAAAGGCGTGTGATAGACCGTAGATGTTGTACCCCTCCACGGAATGTCCAACATCGCCCTGTGACTGCTGGCGTCTCTCCTCACGATGTCGCGGTAACGCATGCTTGAATGAAAATATAAAATGCCTATAGACGTGGGCACCCCACGGGAACGCATTAAAGGCATTGAGGTCCTCTACCAACCAAAACTGCCAAACTGGAATCTTCAATCTGTCGTCCACCCCCATCAATATCCAGTTCAACATGTAAATGAGACACAACTTCACAGCATCGTACGCTTGTTGAAACTCTCCGTGGGTAAGAACAACCATCAAGTCATCCAACGATACTTCATCATGTTCAGGAAAGTACCATTGATGTATGCCATTCTCAACTACAACATACATACTCATGTCCGGTACGACTCCAAAACGTAATCACGTGATGAGGCTAAATTCCACCTTCGAAAACCCGACCACATGGTACCCTAACAAGAACCGTATCTCATCTGTCGGCCCATCATGGTCCAACTCCTGCAACAGCAGCTGATGAATAACACCACCCGAAAACTTCAGCTCCCGGTGCATCGACATGAAATGCTCAAAACAAGAGGCCATGAACTTACACCGATCCTCAACAGTAAAATCTTCAGGGACCCGGTTAAGTGCATCGTCTATACGGGGCGAGGGCTTCAAAATGGTCGTGTCGGGTCAATTTTCCCTTGAACCAATCTCCCTATGGAGTTTTAAGCAATTCCTTCAACTTGCTCATCATCTGCAATGTCACAGAAATAATACATCAGTAAACTGCAAAACAATTATACAATATTCTCGATAGTTTGAAACAAATTCTCGATCCTTTGAAAATATTCTCGATCTTTTGAAAAAATTCTCGATCCTTTGAAAAAGTTCTCGATCCTTTGTAAAAGTTCTCGATCCTTTGAAAATAGTCTCGATCCTTTCAAATTAGTCTCAATCATTTGAAAAACCTCTCGATCATTTGAAAATAGTCTCGATCCTTTGAAAAACCTCTCGATTCATTGAAAATTCTTCTCGATCATTTTAAAAAATCTCGACCCTTTGAAAAACATTCTCGATCCTTTGAAAATAGTCTCGATCCTTTGAAAAATCTGTCGATCCTTTGAAAAACCTGTCGATTCTTTGAAAAATTTTCTTAATCATTTTATAAAATCTGGACCCTTTTAAAAATATTCTCGATCATTACAAAATTATTCTCGATCGTTTGAAAAAATTCTCGATCCTTTGAAAATAGTCTCGATACTTTTAAAAACCTCTCGATTCTTTGAAAAATATTCTCGATCATTTAACAAAAGCTCGATCACTTTGAAAAATATTCTCGATCGTTAGGAAAATATTCTCGATTGTTCCAAACAATTTCTCGATCCTTTAAAAATATTCTCGATACTATTAAAATGTTCTCGACCCTTTGAGAAATAAGCTCGGTCGTATGTAAAGTTCCTCGAATCTTTCTAAAAAATTTCCTCGATCTCACTTGAAATATTCTTGATTTGTTTTTATTTAAAAAAAATTCTCGATACAAGAATATTGAACCTTATTTCAAACCCAAACCAAAACCAAAACCAAAACCACAACCAGTGTCAACCCTAATCTACAATTTCATTCAACAGAACAAGTCTAAAATGTAATGATAAGTTATGAACAACAAATCGATAAATAAAACAAACTGAACTTACCTCTGTCAATCGCTGCGAAATGTACTGTATTCCCGTTCCGGTCAATAAGCTGTCGATTTCCTCACCGTCGATTTCCTTGTCGTCGGTTTCTTCCTCACTGTTGCTTTTCTCAGACTCAAAAAATGACAACTTTCTCTCTTTTTCAATTTTATCGGGGTATTCTCGTCTCTTTACCTTAAATGGTGCATTTTAAACTTACATTACTAAACTGGTGATATTTGCACAACACCCCTCTGAAATAGTGCTATTTATTTTTCGACCCCATGTATTGTAAGGGGGGGAAAAACTAATTGGCATTGATGTTCCCTACACTCTTTACAAATTTGCATTGTGTCCCATGTGTTTTTTTTTTGCACTAAATCCAATGAAGTCTCGTTTATTGGCAACTACTTGGGTTTAGCTGTGAGGAGGTATCTACGGTCCGCTTTTTCCAATTTATGAGAGTTCAGTGGGTTTTTTGCTGAGAAAAAAAAGTACAAGGGCATAGTGCAAATGCTTGAAGTATTTAGGAGGCATCACCTGACAATGGGTCGTGTTATTACGAATTCGTGTCGTTTCGTGTTTGGGTCGTGGTAAAATTGTTCCACCCAAACACGACTTGTTAGCTTATTGGGTTGAAATATACAAACCCGAATCCATTTGTTAAATTAATGGATAACCCGACCCTGTCCGTTGTAAAATATTATATTTGAGATTTATTAAAAAGTCGAAAATAAATAGTACTGAAGCATGATTAAACTTATGCAATTAAGTTCACCAACAATCTTTCGAAAATATCTAATTTTTTTATTAGAAAAAAAACCAAAAATAAAAAACTTGAAAATGAAATCTTTCAATTACTCTTCCTCCAGAAGTTTCAATATATTGTGATCAGGAATCTCAATTCTTATTTATACCTAAAAGGTTAAATTACTTGTGTTAGATGTTTACACCTAACAGACTCAGTATTTAATCTGCATAAATATTTAAGTTTACATTAAAAAAATGTACTTATTCAATAGGATGATATATTGTTTATATAACAAAAAAATATACATATTGAAGAGAATATATCTATATAAAAAAAACAAATATACATACGTATATAATACACCTTTAGAAAAATGTGTTAAGAAACAAATTGGTTTTAGAATATCAAATATCAGTTGCCAAATAAATATAAAGTCTATAAGTTACGTTGCATGAAATAGTGGTACTGTAGTAATACAAAAGACAAGAAAGAAAACATACCTAATTGAATTTGCTATGATCGAATTGACTGTAACTGATTTCAAGAAAGTTGAGAATATTTTTAAGGTTAGGGTTATAATATTATAATATAATTATTTTTTAGATTTTATAATTTTGAAATTGATAAAATTTAGGAATTTTTCCTCTTTCAAAAAATAGTCTTTCAAAAAGTTTTTAATTAGTAAAATATATTCTAACAATAATTATAGAAATATTTTTTAAATATAAATTTCATAATTTGACTATACAAAGATTTTTGTAATAACTTTCATAAACACATTAAAAAAATCTTTATATTAACGGATTATCGAATTAACGGTTTTTTTTAGGGTGAATCCAAAACCGATTCATTATATTTCTTGTTTTAATGGGTTATCCCATCAACAACCCGATCGATAAATTAGACTCACCGACCGCTATTTTCGAATGGGTTAATGGGTCGTGTAAAATTTTATTAGATCTAGACATCAGTGCCAATTAGCCAAAAAAGAAAAAGAATAGAAAATTACATAAAACCTATTTGAGGTTTGGTCTTTAAAACGAAAAAATAAATCTTTTTATGACAAATTTAAAATTTAAAAACACGAAAAATAATTACATTCAGATTGAAGGTAATTAAAAATATTACATTTTTATTTACTTTAAAAGTAGTCAAAAAATAATATTTTAAAAATGAAGATAATTTAAAAAATTTAAGACAGATTTTTATTTTTCCATTTTAAATTTATTTTTAAATTTATATTCTATTAAAAATACTATCTTCAATTAATTTACTTCCAGTGTTTTTATATAAAAATATTATCATCATTTTTAAAGTTTATTAACTACGGGTATTTTTTTTTTTTACCGGTGCAATTTCAATTTGCTCTTTAGTTACATTTATGACAAACTTTAAAGGATTTTAGTGTACTTACCCCTTTTAAAAAACTGCTTATTGTATAGCCACACACCTAAATTTTGTACAATTTGTTGAAGAGTGACTATATTTTTACTCCTTAAAAACTGAATGTACATCCCTAAATTAGTATGTTTTTAAAAATTCAATAATACACTTAAGTAAAATTACAAAGAGGAATAATCAATTATAAAGTTAATCATCAGATATTTGGTTAATTGTATATTTAAAACTACTGTATACCTCAAAAGCAGTATACATATGTTTGGTAATTTTATTGTAAAAATGACGAAATCAGTTACAATGGCTAAAATATACATGATTTTAGAACCATACTTCATTTTTTTTTTCATTAATTATATATATTAATTCAATATTTAAGTAGAATATCTAAATTAGAAAAAAAATCCAAATGAACAATAAAAGTATTTTAAAAGATTTTATAAATCAAATCAATATTTAAGTAGAATATTTAATTTTGAGATAAAACAAGGTATATAAATGATTTTAACTTGTTTCATAAGGGTAATAATGATATTTTAAAAGAGTCATTAAATGCTAAAATAGATTATTCTATAATTACTTTCAAAAAGTAACCCTCTACATACTTCTCAAAATCACTGTCAAAACTTACCAGATTATCAATTATTCATTTTTGAAAGTTTTACCAAACATCATTTTTTGTCAAAATTATAAAATAATTTGATTTTAACTTTTCAAAAATAATACGGCCCTAATTGTTTGTTAGTACACCCATCAATAATTATTAATTAGCTTCATATTTTAATCTTTTTTTTTTTTACTATTAATGGTTTGATATTAACATATATCATAAAAACTATTTCCATTTTAATCATCCTAAATTCCCTTTTAAATATATTTTCAATCATTTTTTAAGGAAATACTAATTGATTGCTAAGTATGAAAAATGTATCAAAATTATGAAACAAAATTTATTGTGAAAAAAATAAGTTTTAAATTAATTATTATTATATATATATATATATATATATATATATATATATATTATTTATTTCAAACACTTTAGACTTTTTTTTCATTATTAGATGTTCTTTCTAGTAAAAAAAATCAGATGTTCATCAATTTCATTAAATACCTTTTTTTTTTTTGAAATCTACTTTTACATTAATCTAGACATATCACAAATCTTACCCTTTTAAACAAAAAGTGGTTCTCTAATAAATAAATTAAAAAATATATCAAAATGATTTTTTAACAAAAAATGGAGTTTGATTTTTAAAAAATCGAGAAAGGAAAAGAAGTAAAGAAGAGAAAAAATAGTAAGAGAATTAAAAGTAACAACAAAATTTGAAATAAATATAAAGTTGATTAAATAATATAATAATAGTTTTAGATAAAAATACAATACATTGTAATTAAAGAAAGTGTATTTTTAACATTAACTGGGTTTAATTACAAATTAAAGGTTTTTTTAAATTTCTGATAAATATGATTACGAAAGGGACGTAGATATAGTTTTTTATGTGTCATTATCGGGGCCTCTTCGTTGAACCCATATCCCAAAAGAAAAGGCCCATCCTTAAATCCTATAAATGTCAAATAAGGTATTATTGATTTCGTCCCTATGTTTTTTTGAGAAGTTTTTTTTTTACTCGCTTATCCATTTTTCACTGGATTGAGCCTTACGTTTTCCAAAACTACTCAAGTTCGTCCATTTGACAAGAATTCTAACGGTCAACTGTTACAGAAAAATGAAATGACATATTTACCCCTAACCATTTAATTTGTTTAAAAATATAAAATAAAATAAATTTACTTTTTCTTTTAAGAAAAAAAATAAAATTTAAAGAAAAATAAAAACTAATAAATAAATAAATAAATCTTTTTAAAAAAAAAACTACCACCACTTAGGCACTTATCAGTCATCACCATCATCTTCTCCACCATCAACACAATTTTGATCATCAATGAAACCCATAACAAAAATTAAAAAGAAAGGAAACACAAAACAAAAAAAATTAAGAAGAAAAGAAACCTAGAACAAAAAAGAAAAAAGAAAGAAAAAAGGAAAGAGTCGGTTCGATGCAGATCGAAGACGATATGCGTTAGATTAACACAGATCAGAGGAGATCTAACTTCTCTGTGTCGGGTCTCCTCAAAATGGAGGATATTGGCGCAACGTATCTCCTCCAAACAGAGGATATCGACGAACATGAGGCAACATCGTGAATGATGGTGATGAAGTCTAATTGAAATGTTGGTGGTGGAGGCCGATTTGAAAGGATGGCGGTGGAGTTGAACATCAACGATTCCATATTTTTGTTTTTTTAATGGTTGATTTTAGAAGTGATTGTTGTGTTTGGGTTTGGGTTAGGTTGTGTTTAATAGTGGACGATGGTGGGCTGGATTCGAGGATATAGATGGTTGGAGATTTTGATGATTTCTGGAGAGGCTGATTTGAAAGGGTGGCGGTGGAGGTGAACATCACGATTTCCAGATTTTTGTTTTTTGAAAGTGGTTGATTTTAGGAGTGATTGTTGTGTTTGGGTTTGGGTTTGGTTGTGTTTGACAATGGGAGATGGTGGGTTGGATTCGAGGATGTAGATGGTTGGAGATGTTGATGATTTCTGGAAAAATTGTTGGAGTATATGATTTTTTGTGTTCTTTGTTGTGTTCTTGAGTTTGAGTTTAAAGTTTTAACTCTTTTTTTGATTAGGTGGAGATACAATCATGGTTGGTTGGATTTGAAGGTGTAGATGGTTATGATATCTGGAAACATTGATGATGAAGATGAAGGTGTGTTTTAGTGGGTGTTCTTGGTGGGTCTGGATCTCCACTGATCAATTTTTTTTAAAAAAATTAATTTTCTTTTTCTTTTTTTCTTATTTTATTTTCATTACACGTGGTCAAAATATGTTAGACCACTGTTAAATGACCAAAATAACCTCATTTCTGTTAACTGAGACGTTAGTCTGACTCACAGAATGACCGAAATGAGTGGTTTTGGAAAACATAGGGCCCAATCCATTTAAAAATGGATAAATGAGTAAAAAATAAAACTTCTCAAAAAAACATAGGGACTAAATCAATAATACCAATATATCAAATCCACCCTAGTTAGAAAGGATAGAGCCATAGAGGTCTCATAAGCCCTTTAACCATATTTTGTCTCCAGGTACATGGAAGACTCAATTCTTTACTCCTAAATTGTTAATCGTAATCTATTATATGGAAACTTTTTAATATTAAAATAGGCATTTAAATTGTCAACAAATGGTGCAATAACATATTAACACCCTCATTTTCTACCACCAATATATATATATATATATATATATATATATATATATATATATAGTCATTTTCTTATTGGTGTGCATTGATAAAATTTTATAAAGATATTAAATATGAATCACTCATTTAAGGACATTAAATATGAGTCATTCATTTATAAAAGAGTTTTAAAAAATATATGCATGTCAAGTCAAAGTATGTAAAATGAACGTCTCACATTTAATATCCTTATATAATTTCATCGGTGTGCACTTATGTAAAAAATTTCGTACATATATATACAGTAATTTTCCTATCAGTAAACACCGATGAAATTATATAAGAACATTGAATGTGAGTCATTCATTTATAAAAGAGCTTTGATAAGTGCATACATACCAAATCAAAATATGTAAAATAAGTGTCTCACATTCAATATCTTTACATAATTTCATCAGTGCACAGTTATGTGAAAATTTTTGTGTGTATATATATAATCCATGACCCTAATTTTATAGGTAATTAATACAAATTTATATAGACATGACCGCGGTTCGGTTCAAACCGTAGAAACGAACCGTAACCGTACCCAAAAAATCAGAACCGATGTCGTGACCCTTAAGGTTTCGATTCAGGTTCTTCTTAAAAAAAAAGGATTGGAACCAACTGTTCGGTTCTGATTTTAGAACCACCGGTTCCAGCCACATTTTTCTCTTCTTTTTTTTTTTTAAAAAAAAAAATTGTTTGGCTGTTGGCCCAACAGTTTGGTGACCATTTGAGGCCCAACGATCAATTTTATTATTATATTTATTTTTCTTTTCTCATTCTTTCCTATAAATAACCCAACCTCCAATTCATTTCTCCTCACACCAATTCTCTCCCAATTCTCTATCAACTCTCAATTATTCAATTGTTTATAAATTTTTTTATTGCAATTATTTTTTTAATCGATTCAAAACCATTTTCCACATTTAAAAAAAAAATTCTAAGAAAATGAAAATCAAATTTATTTCCACCCATTTATTTTAATTTTTTTTTCAAGATTTTTTTACAATTCAAATTTTTAAATGGCAAGTGGAAGTGGAAATGGAATTGGAGCTGGAAACGCTCCAAGGCATTTTATTTCCAGGACTGGTAAGGGTCGTATGTCAGAGCCTTAGCTGGTGTCGGTCGACAATATCGATTATGACGACATTACTTACCATGAATTCCTGCAACGACAATCCTATCTTGAGTCCCTAAACTATCTAGCCTATAATAATACCCCTTTAATAATTTCTGAACCCGATGCTAGCCAGCCTAACCATAGCCCAATATCATAAGCCAATTAGAAAATATGCTCGATCCCTCTCCAGATCCAGATTTTGAAGTATCACCAACTTAAGAGATCTCAGAGAAGGCCGAGAAGCAACCCAAATCTGACATCTTTATATACCATATGAAGAAAATTAAGAAAGAGGTTGGAACAATGGCTGTTGTTTGCAATTACTGTCTTAAAGAGTTTAAATGGAGTAAATCTAGAGGATACAATACATATTGAAAGCATTTTCGACCCGACATCCAGTTGAACATGCCAGATTGAGTTAACAAACTCAAATTTCCAAATTTGCTACCCCTAACACTCAATTATTTAAAAATAGTAATCAAACTAATAGAGATGAATTAGCTATAAGAGTAGTTGTAGAACATTTACCTCTTGGTTTTAGTGAAAAAGTTGGTTTTCTTAATTATTGTCATAGAGCATTAAATCATGCTGCATGTTGTAGTCCTAGAATCATTCTCACACGTACACTTTATGATATTTATAAAAGAGAAAAAAACATTTGATTTTTTTTTATAATTATAAAGGTCATGGTTTTGTATGTGCTGACACAAGGAATGATTATTGGCGAACACATTCATATTTAGGTGTCACTTGTTATTTTATGGAAAACACATGAACAATGCAAAAAGAATTATTGCATTTAGAGTTTTTGAAGATGCATATACTTTTGATAATATTTATAAAAATATAAAAAATATTTTTAAAAAGTATAAAATGGAAAGCAAAATTTTTTCAACTGGTTTTGATAATACTTCCAACAATACGACAGCTATTCTTACTTTAATTGAATTATGCAAACCTTATTTTAGTAGTAAATTTTTTCATCAAAGATGTGATTACCATGTTTTAAATTTTTGTGTTCAAAAAGGTTTGAAAATTCTTCAAGCTTTTATTAAACTCATTAAAGATGCCTTATTTTATTTGTGGAAACATCCTTCTAATTTGAAAGCATGTGTAAGATTTTATAAATAGGCAGGTAGGCGTCTCTTTAGATTTTCTCGTGATGTGTTCAACACGTTGGAATTTTACTTATAAATTGTTTTCTGAAAGTTATGATTATAGGGATTTATTAGTTTCTTTTATGTAATATAATGTTAGTCAAATCAATATTTATCCACACCATTGAGATACTTGTACAAAAATTTGTAATGTGTTAAAAAAAATTAATAGTGCTGCTAACAAAGTTTTTGGCATTTATTTTTTGTACTACTCAATTATTGATTATTGAGAGTTGTAATATTGTTGGTGCATTTTTTGAGTGTTCATCTGATATACAATTACAGACATGTATTGAAGCTATGAAAAAAAATGGTCAGACTATTATAGGGAGTTTCCTACTATTTATTTGCTTGCATTGTGTTTTGATCAACGTTGTAAATTAGAAAATTTATCTGATTATTTTACTCTTTATTATGATTGTTTAGAAATAGATGTTGATATTAATAGTTATTGTTTTACAGTTAAGATATTATTTTATGAGTTATATGATGAATATCATAGAGTTTATGGTCAATCATTGGACATTAATGTTTTACAAACTCAAACTATATTCAATACTCGATCCCCCAGATTGTTGGGGTCAGGGTCTCATCAAAAGACCAAAAAATTATGAGCTCCTTCTTCTTCTCCATAAAGATCGGTCTCATATTTCGAGATTGAAACATATCACAATACTAGTTTTGAGTTAATGGGAGACGATGATGTGGAAGAATTTGATATCTTACATTGGTGGAGGGATCATGAAAAGTACTTCCCAATCTTGGCTATTATAGCCAAACAAATTCTTAGAACACCAGTTTCTACAGTGGCTGTGGAACAAGAGTTTAGCGCCGGTAGAAATTTTTTGGATGCAAGACATTCACTTTGGATTCCAGAATCAATTCAAGTCCAAGTTTGTGTTGATGATTGGACCAAGGCGTAAAACAGACAACAAGAACTCAAACAAGAAGCACTTTATGATTTCTTCGACGATGACCACACTACTGGAACGGAAGCAGCGATTAGTTACAGTCCCATCTCCCAACTTACTTCACGTCTTCACTGAACTGACAATAAAAGGTAAAAGAACTACGTGGTCTTTGATTCCTTTAAACCCGAAGATGATACATAGGCAACTTAATTGTGGTACAAATTAAGTGTAATGCCAATTTAAATTTTTAGTCTTATTTCAATTTATTTCTTTAGTTTTTTATATATTTATTTTATTTTAATTTTGGCGTACCCAATAAATTTTATTTACAATTTTCACATCATTACATGTCTAATATTATTTTTAGTTAGTATGTAATAATTAAATAAAATGAACCGAACCGTTTAGAACCAGAGAGCCGGACCAAAACAGAAATTGAACCCCCCTTCTAGACGATTTCGGTTCTGGTCCTATCTCTCTTTGGAACCGAAACTAACCTTTCAGAACTAGAAAACCGAACCGAAACCGAACGTAGTCATAACTAAATCTATGGCCATTATATTTGAAGGATTTGGGTTGTTGGGAATTAATGATTTATTATGTTCTCACCCTAATTAATTGCTTCCATTTTCTCTTTCCTCTCGTATATCTTTAATTTAATATATTTTATCTCTCTCTATCATTAATCTTAGGGGCCGTTTGGTATAAGGTAATCTTTACTTGGGAATAGGATTCTGGGGAAAGTATCATTCCCCTCCTTCCCCGACGTTTGCCCAATTGTTAAGATGAGGATAAGGTTTCACCATATTAACCGTTTTACCCCCTAAAATCAAGGAAACGTTAAAACACCCCATTCTGTCACATTTACTGTCCAATTTGGACGTTGACCGTTAAATGGGAAGGGCATTAATGTCATTTTGTCCTCCAAAATGTTATTTTACCCTTTTTTCAATTTTTTGTAAATGGATTTGGTGGTGGATCTCCACCTTCCATCCTTAAATTGAATATCATTTTATTTTTATTCTTTTCAATTTTTTTTTATTTTTTGTATTTTGTTTTTTAATATATTTTTTCTTTAATATATATCGTGAATTGATTCATCCCAAACCCAGACGTCCACGGCTAGCGCAGTCGTCGTCCACGGCCAGCACCGCCGTCGTCCACGACCATTTTCTCTTTCTTCACAACCAGCAACCACCTCTTCAGTCTTCCAGAAATCACCATCATCACAAAATACACCGCACCCTCAACTGCACCCTCAACTACACCCACCATTCAACATCTTCATCTTTATCACTATCATCTAACCAAAAACACACCCTTAATAGCAACATAAAAAAACACAAATCCAGAAATTAAAGCAATAATCTCCCATCATTTTTTTAATAAAATATGATCTATATATCTTTTTTTTTAACCAAACTAAATCTAGAAAGAAAAAATTCGAACTAAACTAAATTTGGAAAGAAAAAATTTGAACTAAACTAAATCTGAAAAAAAAAATGAACTAAAAAAGATCTGAAAAAAAATGGTTTGACCCAAAGCAGATCTGGAATTTTTTTTCCAGAAATGAACTAAACAAGATCTGAAAAAAAATGGTTTGACCCAAAGTATATCTGGAATTTTTTTAAAACAAAACTATGAGGATTTTTTTTTACCAACAATGCGAACAAAATGCAACCACCACCAGATTTTTCAATTTGGATCTCCAGATTTTTCAAGCACCAGCCCCAACACCACAACCACCACCAGTTCTTTGCTCACAGACACCATCACACCCACGAACACCATCGAGCCAAGCCACCCTCCTCGTCGATCAACAATCACCCAACAGCCAAACATCCACCAAACATAAATCCATCCACCAAAAACTCACCAAACGCAAACCTATCTACCGAATGAGTGCGAGAGACCGAGAGAAGTGAGGGATCGAGAAAGAAGACATACGGTGGTGAGGGTGGTGTTTCGGCGGGTTAGGGTGTGGTGTTTGGGAGGCGGCTAGGGTTAGTGTTGGTGAGTTATGGTGGGTTGAAGAAGATGAAGGAGATGAAGAAAAGAGAGAGGAAGAGAGAGAGAGAGAGCGGCGATAGAGAGAGAGAAAGAATAGAGTAATGGTTTTGTTAATATTTTTAATTATTTATTTTATTTTTAAGTTGTTTTTAATTTTTATTATTTAATTTAATTGTATTTATTAATTTGAATAAGTGGTTAATGATCCTCCACTGTCCATCTTTGAAATGGACGGTGGAGATCCATCTTTTTTTAATTGTTTTTTATTTTACTTTTTGTATTTTGTTTTTTAATATATTTTTTCTTTAATAAACATTTTGAGGGTAAAATGGTAATTAAATAGAGCAATGTTATTAGAGGGGGTATATAATACAGTTTGTGGATGGAAAATGAAACAGAAGGGACATATAATACATTTTTTCCATTTGAGGGGATACCGGTTAATATGATGAAACTCTATCCTCTTCTTAACAATTGGACAAATGTCAAGGGGGAAAATGATACTTTCTTTAGGATTCTGATAACATTCTCATGTTTAGTAGAATATTTGGATTTTTTGTTTTCTAGGAAAATGAATCCTATAGGAATCATAGAGGGTGATGCAAAACCTATCTCAATAGGTGAGTTTCACATTAACTCCATCTGAACCGTGGGACCCACCCTCGTTAAAAAAAAATATTCTTATTCATTCTTCAATTATTTTCTCCCTTCTTTTTCTTCTTCGTTCTTCAATTCTTATTCTGGTCTGTAGTTTTTTAGCTTCTATTCTTTCCTCTTCTTCTTCTTCCCTTTATATTTTTTCTGGTTTGTGACCTCTATCGAAGAGTGGTCGTCGTCGTCGTCTAAAATTGTTGATGTTTTATATGAATATTGGAAGGAAAGTTAAACAACGGTGGTGTTGGATTGAAATCGAAGTAGTGTTCGATGCTTTAAAGCATCTCTTCCTCTTCACGCAGTTTCTGAGACTCTACATCGAAAATTCCCAATTTCTTTTCACTGAATCTCTAATCTGTAACCTCTTCTTCATCAATTTTCAGTCACACAAACCCTAGATCAAATCTTCTTCTCCTCAATTCACCCATAAATCCTAAACCCAGTCAATCGATCAATATTTCAAAAGATTACATAACCAAAAATTCAAACCCAGTCAATCGATCAATTTTTCAAATAATAAATATACAGAGAGAGAGAGAGAGGGATGTGGGAATCGATTTCCATTTCGGCAACCTAAAAATAATTATAATAGGAGCCCTAAATTTGAATAAACAGAGAGGGAGAGAGAGATGTGGGAATCGATTTGAATAATTACAATAAAGATTTGAATAAGCAGAGAAATAAGATAGATTTGATACAATTTCAGATACATATAGAGAGGGTGAGAGATGTGAGAATCGATTTACTTGACGTTAATATCAGCAAAGTTCTCTAAAAAAATATCACCGACATTCTCCCTCCTCTCTATTTCAAGCTCAAGGTTTGATTTTTAATTTTTTTGTCCACTTTTTAACTTATACAAACATCAAGTAAATGTTTATATTAAAAAAAAACATCAATTAAATGTTTGATTTTGTCATAAACCCATACCTAAATAATAAATATTATAATATAAAAAATAATAAACAAAAACAAACACTGTTACTTTATATTTTCAGGAATCTGATATAATATTCTCATACACAACCAAACAAATGTATATAGGTTTTCAGGAATCTAGTATAATATTCTCATACACAACCAAACAAATGTATATATGTTTCTTAAAAATCACATTACTGTGTTGAACTTTCTTAAGAATCACGTTATTTTAATTACCCCATACAAAATGACCCCTCATATCTCTTCACAATATCATCTACTGCCACTGAAACTGAAAAAAAAACAAAACAGAAAAACAAAATCTCATTTTCTAACTTAGCATTATCTACACGAATGATGATCGTTTTTTCATAAAATCAACACAATTTGATCCATTGAAAAATAAAATTGGGAGGGATAAAATATATTAAAATACATAAATCATTATGTAATCCTTGAATCCTAACCATCCGGATCCTCCAAATCTAATGGCCATAGATGTGCATGAAATATTGTGTAAAAAATTGGGACAATGGATCATGCCCCATGTTGAGCATATTTGTGATTCTCGGAAGGGTACAACCTTCGATGGTGAACTCGGAGTCCGAAAGTGGAAAACACCGATTATAGCACAACGGTAATATTATAAAAACAACCTTCAGAGAATGGATCTCTTAGAAGTGGTTCGGGGGCAGCTGCATGCAGTGGCAGCCCTAGGCCAGGGCACCTGGGGCATCCGCCCCATGCCCGTCATTTTTGATGCCCCCAAATCCATAATTTCAGTTGGTTTAATTGTGAAACAAAACCCCAATAAATAGTAAGGGTTCAATTTTTTTTTTTTCTAGGTACCCAGATACATAATTTCAGTTAATTTAATTGTGAAATAAAAAGTAAGATAAATAGTAAGGGTCCAAGTATTTATTTTTTCAAAATAACTCAAACTTTACCAAAAATAAATTAACACATGCCCCATTTTGATGCCTCAATTGTCTTGTTCATATCATCGTTAGGGTTTCATACTTTCAATAATATTTTTTAAACCCCCCCCCCCCCCCCCCCACACACACACACACACACACACACACACACACACACACACACACACAAAGATAAAAAAAAAACGGTTCTACTCGTTACTACATCTTTCTCATTTTCTCACTTTCTCCCCGATTCCCTCAACTTTTAAGTATCAAATGTTGGTTTTATTCAGAACTTTTAGTTTAGAACTTTGTAATTGCTTGTGAGTTGTATATCTTTTATAATTTTATAAGCTATTAGCAACAAGTTTGATGTATGGCATTGACATTAATATATAATTTAGTAATAATAATCATATTTTACTCTAATTATATGAGAAACTTATTTGTTTATATATTTAATGTAATTATTATATAATATTATTTATATTAAATGAAATTATCATTTTCGGGTAAAATATACAAAAACAGGTTATATATATATATATATATATATATATATATATATGTATATGTATATATATAGAAAAAACTATAAATATACATAAAGGGTTCGCTTTTTAGATTTGGTCAGAAATCTAGAAAAAGTTAGAAACGGTGGTGTTTGTTTTCTCAATCTGAAGTCTTAAAGAGGTATGAAATGCGTTGTAAGACTTCTTATTAGGTCTCGTTTAAATTTTCGTCTGAAAACTGAACAGTGCTGAATGCTACTGAGAACTGAATAGTGACTGAAGACTGGAAACTGAAAAACATGTTTTTTTTTATACTGAAAACTGAATGTAAGTGATAAACTGTTTGTTTTTTTTAAGTTATAAATATCTTAAAATTAATACTTTTACATCTATGTCCTTCTAACTATATGTTATATATTTATATTTTAATATATTAAGGATAACTACAACAAATAATTTAATAATTATAAAACAAAATTATTTAGCTATTAATATATTTTAAATTTATTTTATTAATATTATTTAGATTCAATTGAACTCTAAAATAAAATTAAAAAAATTAATTATCAAATTATAAGGAAAAAAAAGAATGATTTCTTACTAAAAACCAAAATATGGTAGCAAAATCAGTCTCTAATTATTTGAGTTTTGAAGCAATTAACTTTTGTGATGCTGTAGTTATTTATGATGAGAAGGAAAATATATATATTATTATGGATAGTAGTTTAACAAGAAACAAAATTGGAAATTAGTTAGATTGGTGAGGATAATTTTGGAAGGAAAAAATTGTATTAAATTTCAGTTGATTTATGTTAAGTAAAAAGTGAATTTTTTTCACTTTTCTAAACAAGTGGTTTTAAGTTTCACTGAAAAAAACAAACAAAATAACTTAATGGAGCATATTAAGTGCCATTAAGTATTAAGTGAAAAAATTAAACCGGGCCTTAAGCCTTGTTTGATTTTTTGACTTAACACTGAATGTCACTTAATGTGTTTCATTCAGCTGTTTTGTTTGATTTTATAAGTGCTAAAATCACTTAATGAACCATTAAAACCACTTTTTTTTTTAAAAAAAATGATTTTTTTCCACTTTTCAATTAATACAAATCCAGCATAATTAATTACAAACTTTTACTTCCAAAACTATGCTCACTATTTTTGTATATTTCCAATTCTGTTTTTGTTAAAACCCTAATCATATTAATATATTTTTTTTCTTTTCATTGTAAAGAACTTTAAATCAGAAAACCTAACTTCTTCCAAACAAAAACAATTGGTGACTGATTTTTCTAGCATATTCCGGTAAGAACTCTTTCTTGTTTCCATAATTTGATAATTAGTTTTATTAATTTTATTAATTTTATATTACAGTTTGAGTACATCATTTTCACTTGTTCTAAAAATTAATTGGAGAATGGTTTTCTTGATGATTTTGTTTTGAGTTTTTTTTTTTTTTGGTTTTGAGATGTTAATTTTGGGAAGAAGAATATATATATATGAGATGTACCGGCCTATGCTATTTGGGTCAAAATCAAGTAGTAATTGATTTTTTGTTTTTATTAATATTTATTGAGAATTTTAGAATGTATCACCATCAAATATTATGTTCATTTTTAATGTAATTCAACAAATGGAATAATGTATGAAATATTTTTAATAACTAAATAAATTTATTTTAGAATTAATTTACATGTTAGAGTTGTCCTTAATATATTAAAATGTAAATATATAACAAATAATAGTTAGAAGGGTATACATGTAAAAATATTTATTTTCAGATATTTATAACTTAAAAAAACAAACAAATTATCACTTATATTCAATTTTCAGTGAAAAAAAACAAATATGTTTTTCAGTTTTCAGTCACTATTTAGTCTTCAGTAACATTCAGCACTGTTCATTCTTCAGACAAAAAATCAAACGGGACCTTAGTTTTTTCTAGACATCTGAAGACTGAACAAACATTAAAAATACTTATAACGTTAAAAAGTTAGAAATTGTGATCGAAGTGTTATATTTCTGAAAATTTTTACATACTTCTTTCCCAAAATAACCTCTCACAAATTACATAATTTCAATTTTCTAAAAATGTTTATAGTTAAAAGTCCTAAATTTTTTAACTAACCTTTTATTTTCTACTAAACAAAATTAATCAAATCAACAAGCATCAAGGATGTACCTAGTAAGAGATACTGGTACGGACCACACAGTAAATTTTTTAATGTCTATTTTTCTTTTCATAACACCTAAACTAAAATAAATCTTAGTTTTCCTAAAAAAATTATTCAATTTTCTAACTTTGTTTTCCCATAAGTAGACACATTAAAATACAAAACCTAAATCTCAATCATAAAATCCAATACTTAAATATCAATCATAAAATACAATACCTAAAAATTAAACTCATTCTAGGTAAATAAATACAAAAATATTAAAGTTAAGGGAATTTACTTTCAAATTGAGAAATTTAAGAGAAAAGAGTAGTTAGGGTTTAATATTTGAAAAAACGGAAAAAAAAAAGAAAAAGAAAAGGGTTTAGAAATTTGGTCGAATAATGATCGTTGAAATAAAAAAAAAGAAGTTTTTTTTTAGAGATTAGGATCTCTGTTGAGCTTCTGCTTTGCTACTATGCTGAGCTTTTAATGATAAGTGTAAATCGAAGTATTCACCGGTTCAGATTTATTTCATTTATTTTCACCCATTTTTATAGCTTAAACGACACCGTTTTAATAAAACCAAAACAATTTTTCTAAAGACCAAAAAACGAGTTTCTCTTCTTTGTTTTGACCCACCCATCTGTTCTCCGCCGACTTCATTACTTCAACCCAGAAACCTAACACTCTTCAGTCCCTCAATCTCTTCTCCGTCGTCATTAACCCAAAACCTAACACTTTCCAGCCCTTCAAGTGGAAATAATGTTTCCTTGTTGTGTAATGTCCACATATAGCTAGTTGTTGACGTCGATTTCTGGATTATGTCAGAAAAGCCAACAAGGATTGGATTTCGGCTATTGAGTCAAAGAGAAAGAGATGCATGAGAGTAACAAAGACAAGTTTTACGTGGTAAAACTCCGATGACCGGAGAAACGTCCACGGGTGGTTGAAGGATCAACCAAGCCAAAATCCACTATGAAAATATGATGTTTACAAGCTCTCGATCTCTCTTTTTCCTCTGTATTTGCTATGATTGTTGTATGCTATTTTTCCTATTTCTTTTTTTAGCCAGATTATGGGTCTATTTATATCCTTATAGAACCCTAATCTGCTTTGTACAAGTAACACAAGATCTTTGTATTTAATTGTGATTCGGTTACTTGTTTGAGGTTGATTTGTCTTCTTTCCTGTTTCTGAGTCTCTTATGGAAATCGAGTGAGATTTTAGTAGTGATGTTCAATTTGGACTTGTTTCCTTATAAGAACGTAGTTTTCGTAAAGTAATCAAGTTATTTCCTGATTGGGGACTCTTCTAACTTAATGTTCCATTTTATTGGGATTCCTTCCTGATGGATATCTTCGCGTATTTAATGACTTAATCCGTGTGGAATAAGCACCAAGTTCTTACTCGAGTCGTATTTATTCCAGAGTACTTTACCTGATGGTCCCAAGTAGCGCCGTTTGAGCCCGAGTGGAAGAGTTGTTTAACCAGTCCCGAGTACTGTTAACTGATCCCGAGTAGGTTTCATTCAATATATGCTCACTCGGGCTTTCTTCTCTTTAATGAAGCCTCGTAGGATATTTCCTGAGTGCCTATTTGGGCGTCCACCTGGCTATTTTCTCCTTCATGTCAATGACGTGTATGCTTGGTAAAATTCACATACTACAATACCCCCTTAAAATATTTTTGCCGAGTAAATTTCATTCCGGACAAGAGTATTTTAATCATCTTAATTTTTACTCGTCAAAATAGCCGTCTTGTCATAAAGGCGCGTCTTAATGGTGATTGTAATTTTGATTCGCTTCATCACGTGAGATCTTAAATGATGGCGACGTTTTGAAATTCTGACGGTCGAGGGCAACTTCCTGTTTTGACACGCGTCCCTCGTCTCTTCGTTTTACAATATCATTTATGACAAATGATTTTTGCATTACCTCAAATGCCGCCTACGTCATCAAGAAGTTTCGTCATAAGTTTTATCCCGCCTTAAAATCCTAGGGTTTCGTGTCGTCTCGTCTTTAAATTCTTTGCTGAGAGACATTGTTGGTTTATTCTCAACAATTTTCAGAAATTTCTTTAAACTCAGATTTAAGTTCACGATTCTCCGTTTGAAGATCTTGCATCAATCTCAATTCAAGGTTAGTTTTAATGGGGCCATCTTCCTGCCATCGTCTCTTTAAAATCGCTTTAGATGCATTAGAACGTGGGGATTTCCAGTTAGTTTCTTGCATTAAACGATTACTGGGGGATATCCCAATAGATAAACCTCTATTCTTAGAGGTTGATGTTTCTGGGCTTCACCCTGACGTCACTTTCAACCCTGTATTGAGTTCTCTATCTAGTTCTGATTCTGATATTTCTGATCACAGGGTATCTTTTTGAAAGTTGGGTAAACATCAGAGCAGAAGTAAGGTATACATGCATGGCTCGAGCAGCGTTCAGACCAGAGAACAGACAGTTAATGAGGGTGACGTTGATGAAGTGTACAGGGCGTCTCGTCTTTCGTTTTCTGACACTCGCCCGAGTGGCTTTGATACTAAGCCGAATGTGGTCGGGCCAACATGAGATAGAAAAATATCGCTCCCGATTCGACTTGCCCGACTCAGTCACTTTGGTTCCTGTGGGGGATAAAGCCGTATGGAATCCTCCAGAGGGTATGGTTGCGATTTATGGATCCACGCTTTTTTGTGGTGTCACACTTCCCCTTCAGCCTTTTATTGCCTGGTTTTTGGCTGAAGCAGGGATAGCCCCAGCTCAGTTGGCCCCGAATAGTTACAAAGTCTTGATGTGCATGTGGTACATGTTCAGTCAAATGAACCTTTCGCCGCCTTCCTCGAATGAAATCAGGCATTTCTTTACGCTGAGGCAGGTTAGCAGAACGGAGACTTATTTTCTTGCGTCTACTCCTTCGGACGGTTGTGTCCCAAAAGAAGCAAAGGTGAATCGGGGGGGTCAATGTTTCTGATAACCCAAAAAAGAAGGGTTTCATATGGGGATTCCCTATATCCAACAAATTTTAGAAGAACAGTTGATTTTTCACTAGAGGGGCTCTCGGGCTCGACATCACTTTTCGATCTGGGGATTCCCGAACGGTGTTGAGTGTTCCCCTTTTCTTCTGTTCCCCCGAAGTGTGGAACAAGAAAATAATTGATTATAGTGATTCTGAGCTAAAGAGGTTGACTCGGGCAGCTGTTCGTACTCTGGAGAAGAGGAGCAAGAGCTACCTTTTTAAAGAGGATGACTTGATAAAGCTCGGCTTCTTTAGACAGATTTTGGGCCATCGCAGGCGATGTAAGTAACCCGGTGCCCTTTCTGTTGTATTTTTCTGCTTTTCATTTTCTTTTCTAACAATTTTTTTTTTACTAGTGTTTGATACAGACGTCGTCAGCGATCTTCAGGCTCGCCAGGTGAAGGCGATTCTACAAACTAGTAGAAAGGAAGCTTCCCGTCAGGGCAATAAGGGTATTGCACCACCCGAGCCTGATAAGGAAACCGACACTGCTGAGGAACGAATTCCCGAGTGCGTTGTTCAGGGTGCTCAGCCTCCTACTCAGGATTCTGCTGGTCTAAGTGGCTAGAGTGAAGGCCCGTGTGAAGAGCCTGCTAGACAGATTGAAGCCGGTGATGGTGGTAACATCTTGACGGATCAAGTGCCTGCAGGTGGTGAATTCTTTGAGTCTTTTTGGGACGATCTGCAGGAAGATCCTGCTGCTGATCTTAACTTCCACCGTTCTCGGGGTGAGAAGCGAAAGGCAGTTGGTTCACCGTTTCGTCCTTTCAAAGTTCCTCGAGTAGTCTCATTTATTGACTCTAGTGACGAAGATGTTGCGGATGAGATTGCCCCGAGTGTTGGTGCTGGACCTTCAGTAGATACAGCCGTTTCAGAGCCGAGTAAGGCTTCTTCTACTCCAGAAGTTGGAGACATGAGGGCTGAACCTTTAGGGGTTCCTTCTCCGTCCTTAGAACCGAACATGGCTACTTCTGCCTCCAAGTTTAGAAATCTGGGAGCTGAACCCTCGGGGGTTCCTTTATTTATTTCTTCCCAGGATATGGTACGGGAGATGTCCTCTGGTCGGACTTTTATCGGGGAAGACCGTTGGAGCAGCTTTCGGGATGGTTCCCTGACCGAACATCTCTAAAATGTGTTTAACGATGCATCTCATATAAGTTGAATCTGACTCCTTTATTGTTTTGCTTCTTCTAGATTTCTAAGTATATTCCTTTGCAGATGGTGGCCGAATTCGCTGAGCTTATTCAGACGCAGCAACATCAAGCCGATCGAATAAGGCGTCTAGAGGCTTAGCTGAAGGCGAGTGAGGAGGGTCGTGCTCGAGCTGAGAAAACTTACCAGCAGGAGGTCGGTTCGGTACAAATATTTGCCAACCATTGTCTAGCGAAGCAGGTTGAAGCTGAGGACAAGGCATCTCTGGCAGAGGAGAAGGTTGCATCACTTTAAAATCTTCTATCTTTTGCTGAAGAATCCATGCTCAAGGCGGAACAGGAGGCGGAGCAGGAGAAGTCGGCGTATGAAAAAAAAAATTAAAGATCTGGAGCGCCAAGTGCTGACAGTTGAATCCTTTTCCCGAGAGGCCATGTTGGAACTGGAAGTCCAAGGGGTGGATCGTTTTAAAAGATCCCTTGCTTATGATGCCCTACTTCTTCAGAAATTTCAACGTGGGCTAGTTTCAGCAGGCGAGTTCTTCAAAGTTAAGAATAGGGCGACCGAGAAAGCCTAAGCTAATTGGGAGCTGTCAATCAAACATCATGTGGACCGGTCCTTGGAATCTCTTCAGATTCAGATGAAGGAATGGAGAGCCTACTGTCGTAGTCAAGGCAAAGAGCCCTATCCCATGCATTTAGAGATTCTGTCCGAGCATTCTCTCTCGACCTTTTATGCAAGTCAAGAGTCGGTTGAAGGTGCAATCCCAGATGTCGGGCCACTCCCGGGTGAAGATTACAGCCAGTGGATGGATGATACTGTTGACGATATCACTTGGCTGTCTAATGAGAGCCTGCTTCGTGAGTACGAGATGGTGCCAGATCCGAGTATTGGCAAAGGCTCGAAAAGCATCCTTAATTTTGTAGAATTGTAGAAAATTTCTGATTTTTTTTTACTTGTACAGAACCATTCTTTGAACTGTAACCATTGTTTTAGGAGCAATAAAATTCTATTTTATTTTCAATTGAATGGTCTTGATCTGTTTATTGCTGATTGTTACCGAGTACTGTATTAAACTGGCTGATGTTCGAGTAACTTAACCGAGTATCTTATTAAACCGGTTGTTAACCGAATGACTTCAATTGCCAAGTATCTGATTAAACTGGCTGATGTTCGGGTAACTTAACCGAGTATCTTATTAAACCGGTTGTTACCCGAATGACTTCAATTGCCAAGTATCTTATTAAACTGGCTGATGTTCGGGTAACTTAACCGAGTATCTTATTAAACCGGTTGTTACCCAAATGACTTCAATTGCCAAGTATCTTATTAAACTGGCTTCTTCGATGTTCGGGTAACTTAACCGAGTATCTTATTAAACCGGTTGTTACCTGAATGACTTCAATTGCCAAGTATCTTATTAAACTGGTTGATGTTCGGGTAACTTAACCGAGTATCTTATTAAACCGGTTGTTACCCGAATGACTTCAATTACCAAGTATCTTATTAAACTGGCTTCTTCGATGTTCGGGTAACTTAACCGAGTATCTTATTAAACCGGTTGTTACCCGAATGACTTCAATTACCAAGTATCTTATTAAACTGGCTTCTTCGATGTTCGGGTAACTTAACCGAGTATCTTATTAAACCGGTTGTTACCCGAATGACTTCAATTGCCAAGTATCTTATTAAACTGACTCTTTATTATTAACCGAGTCATCTTGAAACAGAAGTTTACACTTGTGTTTTATACCCGGTTGTGACCCGAACGTTGCATCAAGGCTCACCATGATCATACGTTCGAGTCCTTATGCAATACCAAAGACGTCTCCCCAGTTTTTATGCGCAAGGGTTTGCCGAATCGTTGAGCTTTTTTTTTTTTAAATAAAATTGCTTCAACACAGCTACGTATTTCACCGAAATTTCTCCCGATAGTGTCCAGATCATTTTTCCAGAGTCTGGTGTATCGAGGTTTGCCTTTCTACGAAAGTCATTTTGACCCTGCTAGGCTGGCATGCTCCTACGAGCTTCTCCGCCCATTCGGGATTTGATGGTCCCGAGAATTCTATTTGCATGTTCTTATTATCATGCTCTGCTTCCATATGTTCTTATTATCATATGTCATCTTTTGAAAATCCCGAGCTAGATGCTATCCTTTCAGAAATTCCGAGTAGTTTTATTTATTACTGTAAAAAATCGACAGATTTAAATTACAGTTTAATTTTTATCCTACCAATATTGTCCTGACTAGAAAAAACAGTAAAATATTCAATATATATTTTAAGGATAGAAAATCTTCAGATATTGGGCATTGCATGGTCGGGGTAACACCCCTCCATTGGGTCGAGCAATCCAATAAGCTCCATGGCCAGCTATTCCCTCGATCTTGTATGGACCTTCCCATTTGTCAGCCAGGGATCCTGCGGCTCTATTTTTTATGTTCAATGACACCTTCCTGAGCACTAGATCTCCTAGCTGTAATTTCCTGATCCGAACATGAGAGTTGTAGTGGCGAGCCACTCTTTGTTGATATGCTGTATTTCTTATTTGGGACTTTTCCCTTTTTTCTTCTAGCTCATCCAAACTTTGTAGTAGCGTATCAACATTTTGTTCTTCATCGTATAGCCTGACCCGGGGGGATGCATATGATGTTTTCTACGGGGATGCCAGCTTCTGTTCTGAACGCTAAGGTGAACAGAGTTTCTCCTGTTGAAGTCCTTGCTGTCGTCTGATATGCCCATAATACTTCAGGAAGCTTTTCAACCCAGCTTCCTTTTTTGTCATCTAACTTTGCTTTAATGGTATGCTTGATAATTTTATTTACTGCTTCTACTTGCCCGTTTGTTTGAGGATGAGCTGGTGTTGCATAGTAGTTAGCAATCTGATACTTCTCGTACAACTGTCTAAACTTTTGGTTATCAAACTGAGTGTCATTGTCGGTGATTATAGTGTCCGGAACTCCAAACCTATAAAGTATGTTTTTCTTTACAAAATTTGTGGTGTTGGCTTCTGTGATATGCACCAGCGCTTCAACTTCTGCCCATTTTATGAAATAATCGACAGCTACTATGACGTGCTTTGCTCCACCCCCTGTCCCAGCTGGCATTGGCCCAATCAGGTCTAGGCCCCACATGGCGAATGGCCATGGGGCAGTGAGGTTTCTAAGCTTTTCGGGGGGTTGTCGGATATCGTTGGCAATCCTTTGACAGGTATTGCAACTTTCCGACCACTGTTGTGCATCTGAGAAAAGTGTAGGCCAGTAATAGCCTTGCCTGAGTACCTTATGCGCCAGACTTCTACCCCCAGTGTGGTTCCCACAAACTCCTCTATAGATCTCTTGAAGTATTTGATGTGCATCTTCTTCCGGTACACATATCTGGAGAGCTCGGGAAAACCCCCTTCTGTATAATTCTCCTCCGATCATGGTATACCTAGCCGATCGATACCTGATGCGTTTTGCTAATACTGGATCTTTCGGGAGAACTCCTTCTTCCAGGAACCTTCTCAGCTGGACCATCCAACCGTCTTACGGTGTTCGGATTTCTAAAATTTCCAAATGCTTAGGTTCAGTTGTACTCGGTTTAAGGAGGTGTGCAACTGGAATGGTCTTTGGTCTGATTGAGGTTGTTGCTGACGCTAATTTAGACAATGCATCAGTCTTTTCATTTTCTTCCCTAGGGATCTGAGCGATATTGTATTCTTTAAATTTTTGGAGGAGTTGTTTCGCGATGTCACGGTAGGCTATCATACCTTCATCTTTGGCCTGGTACTCATCCATAACCTGGTTGACAATTACCTGTGAATCGCTGAATATCTCAACTTCATCTGCCCCGAGAGCTATGCAGACTCTGATTCCAGCTAACAATGCCTCGTACTCGGCTTGATTATTGGTTGCTTTAAAATCAAATCTCATGGCATATTCAACATCATCTTTTTCTAGGGTGCGAACTACAATCCCTGCCCCACTGCCATGAGTATTTGAAGAGCCATCAACATATAGTTTCCATAGGAAACTCTTACCCAAGAGTCTTTTTGCTTCCAGGTTTGGTTCTGTGAACTCGGCTATGAAGTCTGCCACAGCTTGTCCTTTGAAGGAGGTTTTGGGGACATAATGAATATCGAATTCACTTAGCTCGATTTCCCATTTGGTAAGTCTTCCTGATATTTCTGGTTTTTATAAAATTTATCTTAATGGGCAATTGGTGAGAACCTGGATTGTATGGGCCTGAAAATATGGACTCAGCTTTTTTGCTGCTGAAACCAATGCTAAGGCCATCTTCTCTGCCTGTTAGTACCTGGTCTCAGTCGGTACGAGTGCCTTACTGGTATAAGACACTAGTTTCTGTACCCCATCTTCTGTTCTGACTAAGACTGAACTTGCTGCAAGCTCGGTTATTGACAGATACAGCTGAAGTATTTCCTTCTTTTACGGTTTTGAGAGAACGGGAGCATGTCCCAAATACTCTTTTATTTTTAAGAATGCCTGCTCACACTCTTTATTCCACTCGAGTCCTTTCCCTTTTTTGATTATCTTGAAGAAGGGTGCGCACCTGTCTGTAGCCCTTGAGATGAATCTTCCCAAGGAGGCTAAACACCCTGTTAAGCGCTGTACCTCTTTCAATGTTTTAGGTGAGGTCATTTCTTGCAAGGCCTGGATCTTCTCGGGATTAACTTCGATTCCTCTTTGATGGACTTGAAAACCCAAGAATCTCCCCGAATGGACTCCGAATAAACATTTGTTCAGGTTTAATTTCATCTGGTATCTTCTCAGAATATCAAATGTCTCTCGGAGGTCCCGGGCATGCTCATCTGCCGAGACGCTTTTAGTCAACATTTCATCAATGTACGCTTCCATGTTCCTTCCTATTTGTCGAGTGAAGATTTTATTGACCAACCTTTGATACGTAGCACCTGCAGTTTTTAAACCGAAGGGCATTACTGTGTAGCAATATAAACCCTGATCAGTTGTGAAAGCTGTTTTTTCTTCATCAGCTTTGTTCATCCGGATCTGATTGTATCCCGAGTAAGCGTACATGAAGCTGAGCAATTCGTGACCTGCTGTGGCATCCACCAGCTAGTCTATCCTTGGAAGTGGGAAGCTATCCTTTGGACATGCCTTGTTTAGATCCGTGAAATCTACTCACATCCTCCATTGTCCATTTTTCTTCTGGACGAGGACTACGTTGGCGACCCACTGAGGGTAGCTGACTTCTCTGATTGATCCAGTTGCCAGTAGTTTTTCCACCTCTTGTTTGATTGCTTGACTTCTTTCAGGATTGAACGATCTTCTCTTTTGTATTACCGGTTTTGCATTCGGGCTAACTGCGAGGTGGTGGGATATTACTCGGGCATCTATTCCGATCATATCTTCGTGACTCCAAGCGAATACATCTTTGTACTCTCAAAGCAGATTGGTTAAGTCTTGCTTCACTTTTCCATCCAAGTTGGCCTCGATCTTGATTTTCTTGTCCGGTTTGTCTTCTTCAAGTGCTACTTCAACCAATTCTGTTTTGTATTCATTCGAGCCCTCTCTTGGATCCAGTTCGAATGACAAGAATTCTTCACACTGATTGGCTGCATTATGGTGCACACTTGTTCAGCATCATGCTTGTTTTTGTATACTGACAGGTTTGCTCTTCCGGCCATCTCTTGGGATCCCTTGACTATCTCAACCCCTTGTTCTGTTGGGAACTTGATCATTAATGCATAAGTGACCGTCACAACCCTTTTTTTATTCAGAAATGGCCGGCCCAATAATGCATTATACGGCCAATTATCCAAGTCAACCACCACGAAGTCGAGCAGGACAGTCTTCTGGCATGGTGCCGTTCCGATCTTCACGGGTAGTTTTACCGTCCCGAGTGACCTGACCTCTATCCCCCCAAACCCTCTTAATGGAGTATGGAAAGACTATAAATCTTTTCGGTCTAGTCTTAGCTGGTCGTATACGGCCACGCTTAGAATGTCTGCTGAACTCTCATTATCTATTAAAATTCTCCAGACTTTCCTATGGCCAATCCGGGCACTTATAACCAAAGTGTCATTAGGTCGAACATCGACGCCATGAGAATCTGCCTCTGTAAAGACTATTGGGTCCCATCCTTCCTTTACCCTTTTCGGGTCTGGCTCAACCGAGTTTAGGTCGAAGTTATTCCTTGCATCTTTTGCTTCTCTGATTTCCTGAGTTCGTTCTCGGTTGCTTCTCCCAGTAGAAGGTCCTCCGAAAATTGTATGTATTACTTGATTGGCTTCGGGACTGGTTCTTTAATTTTGACCAGGGTTGTGATCAACCTTGACTTTCTTAGTTTCTGATCTCTCTTCTTTTTTCAAGATTACATCCCACAGGTGCCCTTCCCGAATAAGAGTCTCTATGTAATCTATGAGCTGAAAACACTTTGAAGTCTCATGCCCGGTTTCTTTGTGAAACCTGCAATACTTGGTTGTATCTCTCCGGGCGAACTGTGATTGTCGCCGCGGCTCTTGCACCGTATTCTTCTCTTCCAAGATGGCTAAAATTTCTTCTTGTTTTTTCTGAAGAGGGGTGTAACTGGTATATTTGCCTCGATATTTCTCTGTGGACTGTTCGGCGTTGAGCCCATTACCCTCATCCTTGTTTTTCTCCTTACAGTTCCCTTTCTGTTTTTCCTTTTGATTCTGCCCCTTGGACTTGATATTCTTCTATTCGGGCTTTCCTTCATACATATAGCTTCCTCCTGTAGCTAACTCTTCTTCCTCGGCCAGAGCGTATCCTCTTGCCATATCCATCATGTCGGCATACCTAGTCAGCCGTGCTCTTCTCAAATCAAAGGATAGTCGTCCATTCTGCAAGTTATTAGTGAAGACAACAATAGTTACTTCATCATTAGCACTGCCAATTTCTGATACTGCTTGGCCGAACCGGCCCAAGTACTTTTTTAATGACTCATCCTTCCCCTGTTTTATTTGAGAGAGGTAGGCCACCGAATTCTTCCTGTGAACATTGCTCAAGAATTGGCTTGAGAAGCTCCTGCTCAGCTCGCTAAAATTTTCGATGCTCACCGGGGGTAGTCTTCCGAACCATCTTGACCCTATGTCCCCTAGTGTTTGCGGAAAGTTGAGACCCAATAGGGGGTCACTGCGGGCATATTGAGCCATGGCACTTTTATAGCGTCTAACGTGCTCCTTTGGATCTGTATCTTTTTTGAATTGCTCCACATGTAACATCCTGAATTTTTCTGGGAAATGGGTCCTCAAAATCTCCCTGGTGAATAGACTGCCAGAGTCATCGTCGGATAGATCGTTACAGCCATAACGTCTGACCAGTGCCTCTATCTGTCGCCTTTTATTCTCGACTTCTTGAGTTAGGCTCTGGATCGTGATATCTCTGTCCCCCATCGGACTTCCCTGACGGTTAAACCGTTGAGTTATCGTTATTCTTTCCTCAGACTCTTCACTCTGATGCCGGTCCTCTCGTGTGACTCCATGATGACGTTTGCGATGGCGTTGATCACTGTCTTCTGATGATGACCGACCTCTGCACCGATTGTATTTACGATGTCTGGCACGTACTGTCTGATTGTGGTTTAAGCTCTGGTGATTTTCCTCTTCAAGTGTTTTTTATCCAGCCGGGTTGATTGGGGAAGAGTTTCTTCTGGTTTCTGGCATAGTTATTCCTGGCCAAACCACCACCAAACGGAGCCTTGTGGGTGGAGGATTGGGAGTATGTGCTCCTGCAGCCAGTAGATCAATCCCTTCCCTTGCTGCGTCTGTCACCAATTGCTGCAAGACCTCTTGGAAATGCAGCGTAAGATCTCTGTTGGTTGGAGGAACTTGCTGGATCCCTGCCAGGTGTGCAGGCTAGTTTTCTGTGTTTGCTGTAGGATCTTGTGATGTGTTGCCAACATGGAAATCGCCAGGTGATTTTTGGCCATTCCCTGAACTGCTTCTGCTTCTGCTTCTTGCAATCGCTTTTAACAAGTTCGGAGGTTCAACCCCCTCATTCTAGCGCCAATTGTTGACGTCGATTTTTGGATTATGTCAGAAAAGCCAACAAGGATTGGATTTCGGCTATTGAGTCAAAGAGAAAGAGATGCAGGAGAGTAACAAAGACAAGTTTTACTTGGTAAAACTTCGATGACAGGAGAAACGTCCACGGGTGGTTGAAGGATCAATCAAGCCAAAATCCACAATGAAAATACGATGTTTACAAGCTCTCGATCTCTCTTTTTCCTCTGTATTTGCTATGATTGTTGTATGCTATTTTTCATTTTTTTAGCCAGATTATGGGTCTATTTATATCCTTATAGAACCCTAATCTGCTTTGTACAAGTAACACAAGATCTTTTTATTTAATTGTGGTTACTTGTTTGAGGTTGATTTGTCTTCTTTCCTGTTTCAGAGTCTCTTATGGAAATCGAGTGGGATACTAGTAGTGCTGTTCAATTTGGACTTGTTTCCTTATAAGAACGTAGTCTTCGTAAAGTAATCAAGTTATTTCCTGATTGGGGGCTCTTCTAACTTAATGTTCCATTTTATTTGGGATTCCTTCCTGATGGATATCTTTGCGTATTTAATAACTTAATCCGTGTGGAATAAGCACCAAGTTCTTACTCGAGTCGTATTTATTCCCGAGTACTCTACCTGATGGTCCCGAGTAACGCCGTTTGAGCCAGAGTGGAAGCGTTGTTTAACCAGTCCCGAGTGCTGTTAACTGATCCCGAGTAGGTTTCATTCAATATATGCTCACTCGGGCTTTCTTCTCTTTAATGAAGCCTCGTAGGATATTTCCTGAGTGTCTATTTGGACGTCCACCTGGCTATTTTCTCCTTCCTGTCAATGACGTGTATGCTTGGTAAAATTTACATACGACACTGATGTTGGTGGTAATTGATGGAATTGAGAGGACATTACAGTTGTTGCCCAACAATTTGAAGAAAACTCCGGCGAAGCAAACCATCCAAGGAAAAATTGAGAATTTTTGAAATTTTAGCAAAAGCCATGATATTGATACCGGATACATGTGGGTTTTTTGAGATAGGAATATAGATTTGGAACCTAAACTGGTGGGTTTTACTTTGGCCGAAATTTATTCCAGAGATTTTCTTGATTCCGATAAATCGAATTTGGGGGCCAAGTTTCTAAGATGAATTGAAAGGAACCGGAGAGTGGAGATGGATCAGAACAACGGTGTCCTTTAACGTTAATTTGCTTAAACAGTTTAAAAAAAATACAATGCAAGGGAAATATTATATTGTGAGAGGCGTTTCGCTTGATGTCGTGACAAAGAAGAGATGTTGCAAGTCGTAACAGATAAAAAAAGATGGGTGGGTCAAAACTAATAAGATAGAATTTGGTGGAGAAAGGATTGGCAAAATTTTTGAGGTCTGTTAATACGTTTAGGGCATAAAAAGGAAAAATAAATATAAAGGACATAATCTAGACCTTTGGATGCATTAATATAAACATGACATTAGTTCCTCAAAAGCTCAGTACATAAAGCAGAGAAGAAGCTTTATAGAGGATCTTAATCATATTTTTTCAATTTAGGCTGATTTATTTTAACCAAGTGTTTGGGCTAGTTGGACATATATTATAAAGATTAGTTTATTGAGTTTTAGTGAGTTTAGTTGATGTTTGATTATTATAGTGGAATGATAATCGTAATAGTAATGAGAATGAGAATTGGAATGTAAAGGAATGAAAAATTGATTTCTTTGTTTGGTTGGGACTTTAGAATCAATATCTGAATCAGTATGTTTCTGTTTGGTTAACAGTTAACTGTATTTTTATCAAAATAACCCTAATTACAAAACATTTATAATAGCATGATGTACTATGGATAATAATAATAATAAAATATGAAATGTATACTATATATATATATATATATAATGTATAATACATATATTATATATATATATAATGCATATAATATATATAATTAATAATCATATATATATTGTATAATATATATATATATATATATATATATATATATAATGTATAATACATATACATATATATATATAAAGTATATATATATATATCATTATAAATATATAATAATATATATATATATATAATATAATAATATAAATATTTATATATATTATATATATTATTATAATATAATATATAATAACATATATATTATTTTTGGAAATGAGAGTATTTTTATAATAGATTTGAGCATAAAAGGGTTATTTTTGGAAGAGAAAATATGTTAATGGAATGGAATGGAATGGACATTCCATTGGTTTTGGATGGAATTCTCATCCACCAAAATGGTGGAATCCCAATTCCATTGTATTTTAACAAACCAAACAAATGGAATGACTTTCATTCCATTCGATTCCATTTCATTCAATCCAACCAAAAATGACCCTAGTTTTAAGTTGAAGATTAAATTGTTATGGGTTAAGCAAATATTGAATTTGGATTTAACTGCTTTTTTTTTAAAAAAAAAATCAAGACAAACTTAAAAAAAAAAAAAAATGGGTGGTTGTAGCCCACCCAAACCCTTGAAAGGCTTAGCCCTATTATATCATCGATCGACCCATTTCTATGCTTGTTTTAGACCTTTATTTCGTATTATTTATGCTTTTTTCCTGAGTAAAATTTGTTATTTAATGTGTTTTGTGAGCATTTTCTAGGTAATCATCCCTAAATAGGTGTTTTGAGCTTAATTGGAGAGTTTGGAGGCAAAATGGCTGAAATTGTAAAGGTTTGAATAAAACATCCAACTTGTAAAGATCATATCTCCTTTCTACGATTGATTCAGGTTGAGATCTACATATATTTGGAAAGCTCAGGAAGTCTAGTTTCTGGAAAATATTACGGTTCATGAATCATAGTTTTCTAGAGGAAGTTATAGTCATTTTAATGGTCGAAGGTTAGAGTGGTAAAAGTCAACTACGGCCTAGACTGCGATTTGTGCATAACGGCCTATGTAGTTGTCAATTCCAGCCGTTTTCCATGGTTTGGACCGTGGTTGACCTACGGAGCAGTCCTAGACACGGTAAGGCATATTTTTGACTGGGAGACACTCCGAATTGATCCAAAATTTTCCCAAAATTTCTCAAATCAAATTCTATTGACTTTAGAAGACCAAAGGATGTTTGGAAAACTTCCTAAACTCGATTAAAATTCAATTTTTAAAAGAGAAAATCCAAGTTAGGAAATAATTCTTATTCCTTAATTCATGAGAATTCCTACTTGAAGGATTTTCTAAACGTGGAAGAATTTGAAGCTCATAAGGAAAAAACACCAATAAATACCAAGAGTTTTCTACAATCAAAAGGATACCAGCTAATGGAGGTCCCAAGCCACCACTGCTTTACTGCATACCACTTCAAGATCCTTCCATCCATTGTAGAGAGAGAAGAAGAAGAAGATTCACACTAGATCAGGTGGAGTCTTGCAACAAAAAGAATTGGAAGAGCTCTTTGATGATCATCTCAGGTTTTCTCTATTTAATATCTTATCACTTTATCTCTTTGGTGTGTAACTAAACCCATAACTAGGAAATTGTTATAAACCTATGAGAATGCTCATGTGTTTAGATTGATATCCATGTTCTTAATTTATTAATTCAAGTTTGGTTTGTTCAATTCATCTTATATTGTGATTCTTTATTTGTGTCGATTTATGGTCCTTTATTGATGCAAGTTTAGGGTTTCAATAACTTAATAGTTGAGAGTATGATATAGATCAATGCATAGTCTTTATTAATATTCAATTGAGCAAATAAAATCTATCTTCGACATAGGTCGATGCAAAATTGTTTTTGGTTCGTGAATTCTTATGCTTAAAGGGTTCTTGGTTATTGTTCACACCTAGGTCAAGGGTGAGTAACAATTGATGACACTTGATTCATACCTAGGTCAAGGATGGAATTGAACAATGAACATCGAGTATTTACATATGGGAATCATCGGTTACCTAGTACTTCTCCATCCCTTGATCACTTCATTCAAATAATTTCTTGTCAATTGCTTTCTTAGATTAATAGATTTAGTTTAGCTTAGTTTAATTAGAATTAGAATTAGTTTTTAGTCGATAATCTCTTTTACCCGTGAAACGAACTATACCTACTTCTATACGAATCACCACAATTCGTGCATTTACAAGTTTAGTAAAATAAGATTTTCAACATCAACCACCCCTATATAAAACTAATGTTCAGCCCTAAAACCATTTCACTTGATAGATTACCCAACTAAGACAAAAAAAAAACTGGAAAAAAATAATGATAATAAAAAATTATGGATTATCCGCCAAACCGAACTTGCACCACCCATACGCCTACGATCTCATCCCTCACGCGCCTTCAATGGTGCCACCATGCTCCCCATCTCCCACTTCCCCCACGATGAACTCTTATATGTTAATCTCCTCCATTTAGGACAAGTTTAGAATCCAAATTTTCTGATGAACTATATTTTTTTTAAAGAGAGATTAGGGAGCATGAGAGAATGAGTTATGTTAGAGAGCGACCGTGAGTTAGGGTTTGGTTGCAAAGAAATAGGCGATGTTGGAGAGAGAGATAGTGAGATTTGTTTTATAATTCCCAAATTTTATACTATATTATATTACTTATTTTTATTCAAATAATTTTATTTATATATGTTATGATTTGGCTTGTATTTTCATGTGAACCAAACATATTCAACTAATGCAAAATTAGTCCAAACAGATTTGAATGATTCTGATTCAGATGGCATTTGAAAGAAGAGTTTGAGACAAAGCCAACGGTGAAAACGACACTGGAATCTAGGACCCGTATGCACCGTCATGCTTTACTGGAAGATTGTTGCACATCACAAGCATGTTGCTACGCACCATAAGTTTTTTGGTGCATGAGGGTGCGTGGGTACGTTATTCAAGACACGATTGAGTACGTGAGACTCCTAGAAGACATGGTAAAACATTTGAGAATCTTGTTTCTTATTGGAAAAGGTTTTGTTTTGAGATTACTTGTTAGGTGGTTTCCAATTGCTTGTAAGAGTTTGATTTCTTAGAGACCATAAATAGTGACCCTATAAATAGTAATGATTATTTTTTGGTTGTATACACTTTGGGAGATACCTGGGAATATCATAAAGTGTATGAATCTAAGGAGTGGGAACCCGAGGAGATCCGAAGGAAACCTGAAGGAATATCCGGGATTGGGAGACCCAAGGGTTAGCAGGGAGGAGACCCAGGAGGATATTAATAGAATATCTGAGGGTGCACTTGGGAGGACCTGGTAAGAGTGATGTGAGCTGGGAGCTAGGATGTAAACTCAATTGTGAGCTTGAGGTCGGTTGTAATTGAGGTTTGGGGGTTAGAGAAAGAACATTAGAACAATGTAGTTGTAATAAACTATCTTATCATCTAAAATAAAATGATTTAATTTCTTTAAGTACTCGTTTTTTTTAAATGATTTTTTTAATTAGTGTATAAAAAAATATTTTATTTGAATATCGTTAAAAAAAATTACACTATTAATTTAAAGTTTATTATTGATAGTGTAATGCCCATTAATAATGTAAGGGCATGAATGTCAAATTATAGCTTTTCAGATGTTGTGTTTCCAAAAGACAAACAACTTAACCTTTTCATTTAGATTATAGATACAGAAAAACAAATATGTTATCTAGACTTCAGATTTCAGATTTATTGTGATTTTAGTACAGTTCAAATCGGTTAAGATTTCAAACAAAAAAACAATAGGTGAACCCCTCACTAGCCACCCAAACGATTTCTTTATGTTTTGATCTCCATATTCTGTGCAAACTACCGAACCCTAGGCCTCTGAAGGTCTTATCTATCCGAAGAGAGTTGAGCTTCATTTCTACCCCTCAACACGTAAGCCTTAGAGTCACACAACTAAAGGAATTTTAAATCTTTTTAAAAAATAATTTTTAAATGACATTAAAACTGTGTACGATATATAAAAATAAATAAAGGGTAAGATTAGAAATCATACCTACAGGTTAACTCCTTCGTTCTTTCATTTCTTGATATTGCTTTCCAATTTGTACCACCGGATCTTCCTCGCTATCTCTTAAGTTCCGGCAACTGCGTGTGGGCACATCGCGGGCTTCAGGAAGTTGTATGGAGGTAGAACACAAAAAAACTATTGCATTGTATATGGAGAATTCGGCCAACCTTGAATGAAAATAATAATAAATAAAAAACTTTTTTATGGCCGCCCTACCTTTCTTGTTTTTCTACATTTTGCTTTTCACGTGTATATCAATTTTTTTGGCTCTCCTTGTTTTTCTATTAATATATCTTTATATATTTTAAAATAAGATAATTAGTGTTTTAGTGACCAAATTAGTATAGGATTCTAAATATCGCATAACCTTAGTTCACTAAGACTTGAACACTTGACCGAGTTCGGAAATAAAATAATCCTATTATTTTTTCATTTGTCAAAGTCATGGTTCGAACCTTTAACCTCCAATTAATAATTCTCAATTATTAATTTATTAATTAAATAATCTCATCATCTAATTAATTCTCTGAATAAATATGTATCACTTTCGTAACACAATTAATTTGACAATCCAATTAATTAACCGTAACCCTTGGTACCTTCAATGTTCCAGGCTAGTAAGAGAACCTAATGGACCCACAATCTTAAGATCCAATAACCCTTAGAAAAATTAATTAAACTCTTTAATAAATATTTTATGATTATTAACCTCGGAGTTACTCCACTAAAAACCCGAGGCTGTACTCTCGTAACTGTAGATGTTTTTACACAAACCAAAATCTTAATGTCCATCGATATAGCTATTATATATGATATGATCTTCCACAAGTAGTTCATAATTAGAGATAGAACATAAAGTCCGTTATACCGCTTTAATTATATCTTTTCCAATAAGTACCATTGGTTCTCTAATGAAAAATTATATCCTTCATTCCTTTACGGAAGAAAGAGACCACTCTTAATTGTTCAAGCCTCGAATGAACCTTTAATGGGAACTACTTATCTACTTCTCGCAAGAAGGAGTAGATTCCATTATTGTGTACAGACCTTTCTAACCACAAGCCAAACTGTGATTCTAAGATACAGAGATGTTGATCGGGAATGCTACTCTGATCACACTCATGGTAAATCAAAATCCACGATCTAACATGAAGGAGTCAGTAAAACACTTAGGATTAAGATCACCTATATACAGCCATCATTTGTCGATATATCTGAATCTCCCTATGTAACGGATATTGATACGAGATTCATATAGATCATGACCAGTCATATATACATCATATAAGGTGCTTCCATTCTCATATCTTCATATGAGTAGTCTAGGATAAGACCACCATAAGTTACAGAATGAACCTCAGTTGTAGATTAACCACAAACAAAGTACCCAACTTTATTTGCTCTCTACGGACTTTTTAGATTGCACGTCTCAAACTGAATTCCTCTGTATATTACACTCATATACTTAGTTTGAGATTACATCCAACAATCTTGGATGTTTAATGCATATGTTATAAAAGTATAAGATATATAAACGGAATGAAAAAAGTACTTCTTTTATTTATAATTTATCATCATTTACAAAATACAAGCTTTTGAGCAAAAACCCCAACAATCTCTCACTTGCACTAAAGCAGGTGAGACATATCTCGTAATCTTAGAACCTCTAGAGACCTTCAAATACTTTAGCCGTTAAGGACTTCGTAAATGGATCAGCATGATTGTTTTGTAACGCTACTTGGTCACAACGACATCTCCTCTTTGCACTATCTCTCTGATTAGATGATACTTTTTCGTTATATGCTTTCATCTTTTGTGGTTTCTTGGTTCTTTGGAATTAGCCACATCACCACTATTATTATAATAAAGTATGATGGGCTTATCCAGATCTGGAACAACTTCCAAATCAGTCAAGAACTTATGGAGCCATATAACCTCCTTAGTTGCTACATATTTAGCTTCCATGGTGGAATCAGCAATACTTGATTGCTTGACACTCCTCCACACTATTGCTTCACCACCGTCAGATTGAAAATTAGAATCTATATATCCTAACAGAATCATATAATGTCCTGAATATACTAGCATATAGTTTCTCGTTCTCCAAAGATACTTGAGAATAGTCTTTATTGCAACTCAATGATCTAATCCTGGGTTGGATTGAAACCTGCTGGCTACTCCCACTGTGAAGCAGATGTCCGGTCTCGTGCATAGCATAACATACATGAGACTACCTACTGTTGATACATAAGGAATTTATCTCACATCTTCAGCCTCTTGAGGTGTCATATGAGACTATTCCTTAGACTAGTGAACTCCATACCTATAAGGTAAATAACCTTACTTGGAGTTCTGCATCGAGGAAAAGAATCTTGTCAATATACGATACTTGAGACAGTACCAAAAGTTTGTTCTAACGATCCCTTATTAATTGGATCCCAAGAATATAACTCACATTTCCCAAATCTTTCATTTGGAATTAGCTTGACAACAAGCTCTTTACTTCCGATAACACCCCTACATAATTTCTAATGAGTAGGATATCATTTATGTATAGGACTAAGAAAACTATCTTCTTGTCAATGATTCGCTTGTAACACAATGTAAGGACCTCAATTTATTATTGGCTTATTTCATAACAAATCACATCGAGGATGTTTTTGTAACGGGTAGCATAGGATCTCCAAGTGTAGTTTCTCGAAGACGTGCTTACAGTCATCTCATGACCTTCAAGAGGTAGTTCACTTGTGCTTAACTCTTTGTGAAAAGATTTAGTTGCACACACTCACAACTCATGTATTTTCATATCTCATATACTTATTATGTGTTTCATGTTTGTGCACTTTCATTGATATATCTCTGTTCATGAATGCCTATCTCTATTGCATCTAGGTTGATTGGTTGAGGTTTAGAGTACTTGCATAGTTACCATGATGCACCATTGTCGTTGCATTGTGGGACTGCTTTAAATTATCACATCAGTGGGCATTTCAGCGTGTCACTATTATGTGATCATTGTGATAATTCACAACGGTGGACATCACAATGTGTCACCATTGTGACTCCTACATCGATCGTGCCTTGTTTTACCCAAAACGGTGTCGTTTTGCTCTGACCACACACACACATACACACACACATATACATATATATATATATATATATATATATGTTGTCTTCTTCCAAAATTCATTTTAGAGCTTTAAGAACCCATTTTTAGTGAGAGAGATTAACTCTTAGAGAGAGAAGCTCCAAGACTTTTGTTTTAACTCTCCAAAACCTAAACCCATGAGCATCCAAGAATAGACATTCATCATCTTATCATGGGTATTCTTTATTAAGTGACTTGGTAAGTATAACAAACTTCATCTTTAATTAATTATTCTATCTACTCAAGATTTAATCTTTATTGCATACTTATTGCAAAACTCATGCTTTAATTTCGTATTCACATGAGAGTTATGACTTGTTTGGGTTTTGTTTGTGATATCTTGCACTTAGGACATATTTGCCCTCTAGCTAAGTCTCTATGTTTTGCATTTAGACATTGTTGATTAGGACTCATTGATTGCATTTATTATCCTTGCCTTATTATGAAAACTTATGTTGATTTGGCTTTGTTTGATAATTAGGTTGTTAGATTTGCATCTCAACATCTAATTAAGCATTTAGTGTTTTGTCTTGCACTCTGTTGCATCTAAAATATTCATATATTCACTTAGACTATTTTTGTCTCTTCTATGAGTTAAGTCTTGTGACTGCAAGGTTTAGTGCACAAGTAAGTGAAGTCTTGCAACCAAAGAGTTCGTTGGCAAGCATTGGTCTAAAATCACTATTAAAGGCCTACGGGTAGCAAAAGCGAATTAGTTACTGTTTAGGTGTGATGCGGTCAATCTAGGTTGTAATAGTTTTTGCAAATAGTGGATTTGAGTACTAGAGTAGCTAAGTGGTTAGCCTGTGAGTTTTACCCACATAGAGGGTTTCTCACGTAAATCAATCATCATGTCATTTACTATTTTTCCGCATTTTAAATTGTCGATTGATTGCTTGCTAAAATGAGGTAAACTTTTTAACATGATTAATCCAAAAAATCAGTAATTAATTGGATTAAAACCTATTCACTCCCTCTAGGTTGTTTAGACACATGCTTTAATTTATTTTTAATTGGTATCAGAGCTGGTTCCTAATCATACTTTGGTGATCCTTGCTCTTGTTTTTTGCTTCTTGCATTTGTGTGCATCATGTTCATTGCACTCATTTGCATACATTTACCCAAACAATATGATTGATTTCAGGTTGAGTAAAGAGGGAGCGTCGAACATGAGACCAACATTGCTCAAGGGTGAAAATTATTCCTCATAGAAGATGAAGATAAAGTCATATCTATTGGTGATAGATAATAAGGTGTGGATGGTGATTGAGGATGGATACACACCACCCACCATGACCGCTGATGATGGAAGAACTGTGCCAAAGCCCAAGGCTCAATAGAGTGCTCAATAGAGTGCTCAATAGTTTAAAGCTCTGAAATGGAACAATAAGGCAATGCATGCCTTATTTTGTGCAATGGATGAGAGTCAATATAAACTCATCCAAATCACCAAAAATGCACATGAAGCTTGGGTAATCTTGGAGATGGCACATGAGGGAACCAAAGTGGTGAAAGACTTCTGGCTCCAAGTCTTTCAAACACAATTTGGGACAATTAGGATGGTCAAGCAGACTTCCAAGTGAAGTTGATGAACATCGTGAATCAAACCATCAAATAGGTGACCCATACTTAGATAAGAGGATCAAGCAAAAGATCATGAGGTCACTACCTCATAGATTCGAATCCAAGGTGACGGCTCTTGAAGAAAGTAATGACTATAAGAAGATGAAGCTAAGTGAAATGATTGGAAGGCTTCTAGCCTATGAGTCTAAATGGGGTCGTACAACCTCATCACCCAAGAAGTAAAAAGGAATTTCTTTGAAGATCTCCAAGCATGATAAGGAGGATGATAAATTTGATGAAGAGATGACTCTAATAGTGAAAAGATTCAAGCAATTCGTGAAGCTACAAAAGAGAGGTTATAACTCTAGGGGAAATGACTTCAAGAAGAATGACATGTTCAAGAAAGGTGAGCCAATCCAAGCTAACCTTCAAGAAAAGGAATTAAGTGCTTTAAATGTGGAGGAGTTAGGCATATCTCCACGGATTGTGGTAACTTGAAGGTCAAGAGAAAAGGAAATGTGGTAGCTGCCTCATCAAGTGATAGTGGAAGTGAAAACGATTGCTCAAGTGATGAAGAACTTGCAATTAACTACATGGTATTTGGAGCCTCCCATGTTGATGATGTAAAAAATGGCAACAAGGCCTTAAGTTATGACTCTCAAGGGGAAGTTAAAGATAGTGTAGCTATAAGTGATTTTTATGAAGCTACTAAGAGGGAAAGTGATGAGATCATCTCAACTTCAAGTGATGACTTAAGTAATGAGAGTTCTTCATCACACTCCAACAAAGAGATTGGTGGAAGACTTCATCGAGTACTTTGAAGACTCTAGGTTGAAGAAGAAAAGGGAGATTCAAAAATTAAAGGAAAAGAATCTCAAACTTTCAACCACGGTGACTCACTTGAATGTAAAAGTAGGAGAGTCAAGTAAAGTGAAGACTTGTTGAAGAAGAAAAACCTTCAAATAAAGGCCAAGTTAGATGACTCCTTGAAGATGGACATGGTTGATGTGTCCAAATATAAGAAGGAGATTGGAGATTGCCACCAAAGGATAAATGCAATGAAATATGGACTTGCCAACAAAGTAATTCTTTGAAGATTGTCAAGAATAAAGAGATTAGGTGCTTTGAAGATTTGAAGAATGCCAAGATCAAGCAACCTCAAGCTCAAGGCAAAAGCAAAGCTTTACCTTCACAACATCCTAGGAGGAAGATTGAACTTGAAGAGTCATCTAAGAATGGCCAAGTAAATATGCCAAAGAAGAATGGATCTCAACCTCAACAACCAAGAGCTCCACCTCCAAGCTTCCCTCAACCAAGAAGGCAAGCCAAGCAAACTCAACCAAGGAGGTATGGTAATCCGATTCAGTAACAAAGGAAAGAAACGACTTAACACCAAAGGTGACATCAAATGCATGACAAGTCTTTAATGACCTCACAAGGATATAGTATGACTCCTCACCTTATACCTACTTGTCATTTTATGGTGTTGATGAGCATATTAGGCCAAATTGCCATAAGTACATTAAAAAATGTAAGGTTGAGAGCATGATGGAGAGGAATAGACTTAGAAGGGCCAATATCCATGTTCCTAGAGAATCTAGAGTAAGGATTCTAGGAAATCTAGTAACATGATGACCATGACCACGAGGAATGAAAATGTGTCACCTAAGTGGATTAGAAAAGATGAACCCACATGTTATTGTGCTAACATGTCGCTCATAAATGCAACTAGGTCTAATGAATTTGGTAAGTCTATTGGGGATCATACCTCCCATTGAATTGGTTGGAATTGACCCCATTTGGGGAGCTCAAGCAAAGAGAACGAACTTGGATGATTGAAATGAGCAAAATTTTGATCAACTCTATGCTTCTTTATCAATTGCTTGAGATACTAGGTTGCACATATATGCTTATATGATATTTTATTCAATAAGTGTGCAATTTTGCTTTGTTTGTATCCATCTCACTTTTATGTTCAAACATGCATTTTTGGACTAGGAGAATTGATTGGGAAGTACATTTGAATGACCTATAATTTATCTCCATGACATGTGATTTTGATTATGACATGTTTTAAATGATATGCATGAAATGCTTTTGATTGCTCTAATGCAAAATGTGTGTGAATGCAAATGAGAAGACTAACCAATAAGGATCTAGTATCCATGCAATCAATAAGGATTTTATATCCAAAATAGTCTTCTCTCTCTTCCTAATAGTTTGAACAAGACAACAACCAATACAGATTACATATCCATTCAATTAATAAGTATTCTATATTCATATCTCGTTTGACCTTTAAGGATTATATAGCTGTTTGTGTGTATAATTTTTTTTTTTTAAAAAAATTGTATCTTGTTTGTTAATGACAAAAAGGGTACAAATTTGTTTGAATTCTTTGAAAACCTTTTTTATGTTGGCTTTGCCAAATACCATTGCTTGAACCTTGATGTTATATGTCGTACATGCAAAGCAACAACTTCACACATTTTTTTCTTTAAATAAAACTCCTTAAATCTCTCTCAATTAATAAAGTTGCATAAAGTTTATGTAAATGATTATGCAATCATATCTTGTGTGAATATCTCTCTTCGCTAAAGCAACCCGATAGGGGTAGCTCCTTTGCCTATCTCATGACAATAAGAAGGAGAAGTCTTGATAAATATAAAGAAAGCATTTTTTTATGCTTTGGGGAGAAGTCTTGGGAGAGAGTAACTTTTTAGGGGGAGCATTGCATTACACTACATTATATTGATTGTATTGATTTCATAATGCAAATGCCTGCTTTTGGTTTTGAACACCTCACATGCACTTGTTCTTGGAAAGTGCCTCTTAGCTATTGTATGTAGGTTTGATGTTCTACGAAGAAATTGAAGACCTTGAAGAATTAGTATAGTAGGCTTCTCTCATTGTAACATAGAATATACCTTTGTTGACTAATGACTTTAATTTTGATTTGTGAGGAATATTTGTAAGTGGTGATTTTGTCATGAAATAGCGAAAATGAAGATTTTTAGGACCTCAATTTATCATTGGCTTATTTCATGACAAATCATATTTTTTTTAACGGGTAGCATAGGATCTCCAAGTGTGGTTTCTCGAAGACGTGGTTCCAGTCATCTCATGACGTTTAAGAGGTAGTTCAATTGTGCTTAACTCTTTTTGAAGAGATTTAGTTGCACACACTCACAACTCATGTATTATCATATCTCATATAATTGTTGTGTGTTTCATGTTTATGCACTTTCATTACTATATCTCTATTCATGAATGCTCATCTCTATTGCATCTAGGTTGATTGGTTGATGTTCAGAGTCCTTGCATAGTTGTCATGATGCACCACTGTCTTTGTGCTATAGGACCACTGTGAATTATCACAACGGTTTACATTTCAATGTGTCAACATTGTGTGACCGTTGTGAGACCGTTGTGATAATTCACAATGGTGGGCATCACAGTGTGTCATCATTGTGTGACCGTTGTGACTCCCACAACGGTACTCACAGCGGTCGATTTTACCCAAAAAGGTATCTATTTTCTCTGACCTCATATATATATATATATGTTATCTTCTTCCTCAATTCGTTTTGAGAGCTTTAAGAACCCATTTTTAGTGAGAGAGATTAACTTTTATAGAGAGAAGCTCAAAGACTTGTTTTTTTAACTCTCCAAAACAAAAACCTATGAGCATCCAAGTATAGACATGCATCATCTCATCATGGGTATTCTTTATTAAGTTACTTGGTAAGTAGAATAAACATCATCTTTCATTAATTGTTCTATCTACTTAAGACTTAGTCTTTATTGCATACTTATTGCAAAACTCATGCTTTAATTTCATATTCACATGAGTTATGACTTGTTTAGGTTTTGTTTGTGATAGCTTGCACTTAGAACATATTTTCCCTTTAGATAAGTCTCTATGCTTTGCATTTAGACATTTTTTATTAGGTCTCATTGATTGTATTTATTGTCCTTCCCTTATTATGACAACTTATGTTGATTTGGCTTTGTTTGATAATTAGGTTGTTAGATTTGCCTCTCAACATATAATTATGCATTTAGTGTCTTGTCTTGCACTTTATTGCATCTATAATATTCATATATTCACTTAGACTACTTTTATCTCTTTTATGAGTTAAGTCTTGTGACTGCACGGTATAGTGCACATGCAAGTGAAGTCCTACAATGAAAACGTTAGTTGGCAAGCATTGGTTTAAAATCACTATTAAAGGCCAGTGGGTAGATTAGTAATAGTTTAGGTGTGATACGGTTAACCTAGGTTGTAATCGTTTTTACAGATAGTGGATTTGAGGACCAGAGTGGCTAAGTGGTTAGCCCGTGAGTTTTGTCCAGTTGGAGGGTTTCTCACGTAAATCAATCATCGTGCCATTTATTGTTTCTATCAAACCTATGGCTTTGAGCAAAACGTTGATGAGCCTCGTGTGAAAATATACTAAAATGTGTGTCTAAACAACCTAGAGGGGAGTGAATAGGTTTTAATCCAATTAATTACTGATTTTTTGGATTAATCAATGTTAACAAGTTTACCCTATATTAGCAAGCAATCAATCGATAATTTAATGTGAGGAAAACAATAAATGACACGATGATTGATTTACCTGAGAAACCCTCCAACTGGGAAAAACTCACGGGCTAACCACTTAGCCACTCTGGTCCTCAAATCCACTAGTTTTGATAGCATTATCAAACCTAACTTTCCAAGATCTAAATGCTTACTTCAGTACATAAATGGACCTTTGCTGCTTGCAAACCTTTTGCTCTTGATCTGGGACTCGAATCCCTCTGGTTGCATCATGTAGATGCTTTCATCAATATTGCCATTTAAAAATGCAGTCTTGACGTCCATTTGCCAAATTTCATAATCGAAATAGGAAGCAATGGATAAGAGAATCCGAATAGACTTAAACATAACTAATGGCAAGAAGGTCTCTTTCTAATCGACCCCTCCCTTTTAGGTATAACCCATTGCCACTAGCCTTGCTTTGAAGGTCCCTACCTTCCCATTTACTCCTATCTTTCTCTTATAGATCCACTTACATCCAATGGGTTTTATCCCATTTGGTATGTCTACAAGTTTCCAGACTGAGTTGGAGTATATGGACTCTATCTGAATATTCATGGCTTTAAGCCATTCCTCTTTGTCATAATCTTCCATTTCATGTTTAAATGATAATGAATCATTCACACTATCATCAGAGACGACAACCTATGCCTCCTCAATACCTAAATAGCGATCAGGTTGTCATACAAACCTTGCACTACACTTAGGTGGTAGTATGGTCTGACTAGGGACCGTCTGGCCCTCAGACATAGGTGGAACAACAACCTTTGTTGTTTAAGCACTGGTGGTACATGGCTCTAACTCATTTAACACAATCTTACTTTAAGATTTATAATCGTTCATATAGTTCTCCTCAAGAAACGTTGAATTTGTTAATATAAACACTTTGTTCTCTTCAGGACTATAAAAGTATCCACCTCTAGTCTCTTAAGAATAACCTACAAATAAATAGACCATAGATTTAGGGTCTTGCTTTCCAGTCTGTTCTTCAATACATGTAATGGACACCCCTGTACGTGAAAATGTCACAAACTAAATTTACAACCATTCCACAACTCAGGAGGAGTGTTAAGAATAGATTTGGATAGGGCTACAATCAAAATGTAGGTCATTGTTTGTAGTTCATATCCCCGAAAGGAGTTTGGTAATGATGAGAAACTAATCATAGATCTCACCATTTCCATCAGGGTTCTGTTCCTCCTCTCCACAACACCATTTTGGTGTGGTGTTCCAAGAGTTGTGAGTTGGGACATAATCCCATGCTCAACCAAGTAGTCTTCAAACTCTTGGTCAAGGTACTCACCTTCACGATCCGATCGTAGAGCCTTGATTGTCTTGTCCAATTGGTTATCAACTTCAACTCAGAATTCTTTGAACTTTTCAAAAGTTTTTAACTTTCGTTGTGTTATGTAAACATATCCGTATCTTGAGTAGTCATCTATAAAGGTGACATAATACTCATAACTACCCTTAGCTTTAACATCCATTGGTCCACAGATGTCTGAATGTATAATCTCAAGTGATTCTATAGCTCTAAGCCATGTTCCAGTACAATGTCTCTTATCAATTTTACCTTCTAAACAAGATTACGGACATGTGAGGTGCCGACCTTTAACTGACTTAAAGGCCCACTTTTAACTAGTCTATCTATCTTATCAATGTTGATGCGGCCAAGTCTTAGATGCCATAAATACGTTTCATTGTTTGGAGAAACATTTTGTCATTTTGTTGTAGGTTTTTCAACTTTAAACAATTCAATATTGAGTAGTGTTGTATGAATTAATTATCTTTATACATACAAGTTGTTTTCAATAAAAACCGAACATAAATTCACTCCATTTATAGAAACAATAACAGACTTATTATTAAAAGAAACTGAATAAAATTATTCCAACAACTTGGATACAGAAATCAAATTTCCTGTAATACCAGGAATAAAATAAACATTGTTCAAAACTAAAAAACTACTATTGAATTAGAGTCTAACTACTCCCACTGCTTCAACTGAAACGATGTCCCCTGATCCAACATGCATTGAGAAGGCTCCCTCCTTAAGCTCCGTCTAAGAATCAGTCTAGTGTAAAGAAGAACAAACATGGTTAGTGACCCCTAAATCTACTATCCAATGTGAAGAATCATATTCCACTAAACATGATTCAATGACAAGTAAATCACATTTACCTGTTGCCTTTTTCTTCTTGGCAACCTTTTCTAGATACTGAGGACAATTCCTCTTCCAGTGACCGACCTTGTTGCATTGGAAACACTTTCATTTGCCCTTTTCAATCGAGGCATTTTTTTTTTTTGCTTTGGGATTTCTTGTTCTTGGGTAGCCTTAGCCTTGCCAGCAGACCTATTCCTTTTCTTGGATCTAGAAGAAGATGGTTTGGCAACATTTGCCTCAATGGTCTTACCTTTATGGTCCTTAGTCATGGACTCAAAGGTAGTGAGCTCATTCAGAAAATGAGTTAGGTTGAAATTCAAATTGTTCATCCCGTAGTTGCTTTTAACTGATCGAAACTCTTCGGAAGAGTCATCAGTATGTGCTAACCTGACATGCCTTATCAATGGCCTTACCATTGACTTCATCTGTGTTGAAGTAGAACATCATACCCAGGACATGTTCCCGGACAGATGAACCCTCCTTCATCCTAGCAAGCATTACGAAACGAACAGTTTCGTACCGTTTTTGCTCGGATAACTGTTCGAACATAGCCTGTAATGACTCCATGATTTTGAATGTTGTAGTCATTACCTTGTGCTTTGTGACAAGCACATATGTCATACTAGCTAACAGATATATCTGGGCCTTCTCATCAGCTGAGACCCATTTTTCTTATGCCTTACGAACATTTCCTGTGGCATATGCAACAGGCTCTGGAGGACATTCCTCCGTAAGTACGAATTTCATGTCTTTAGTTACCAAGATTACGTTAATATTATTTTTTCAATTGGTATAGTTTTCTCCGGTTAATTTGTCATTAGCGAGGATTTGTAAAAGTGCATATGACATTACTGAAAAATAAATAAAAGATTTCATTCACCCCATACATCCATCACATGTAAATATTTTACATAAAATTAAACATGACGCATGAACATGTTTAATGAACAAGAAATACCCTAAAATTGTTACCAGGTCAGGACAATCAAACATACCATAAGCAAGTGCCGACTTAGGGTTGGTCAAGTGCTTGTATGTTGGACCGAGACATTCTTAGTCAAATGATATACTAGAATAACTCTTATTCTTATATCATTCAACCATCATTTGTTTTAGTCAGAATTTTAATAAACTAATTTTATTAAATCCTCTGTGAACGTGACCCATCATTTTAGATCACATGAACTTAACTTGAGAATTTTTGCCTTAGGGTCAGTCAATCCTAAAATACATTCAAAAATCCTATCTATTATGAAGTCAACCTTGATATTCAGTCTCATGGATACCTTTCTTAGGGAGGACGAAAACAAAGCCGTATCGAGACCCCACTTTAATCTCATGGTATTGAACTAACGATGGAAACTACGAGACATATTGTAATATATCCCTCTCCCATTCACTATTTTCCGATTAGGGTTTTCATTTATTAATGTACCTAGATTATACTAAGAATTAACGACTAATGTAGCTCTAAGTGTCTAGGGCATTTAAGTAAAATCTCATTCCATTAGTAATGTGATATACCAAGTTTTAACTATTGAAACTAAAACACATTATTAAGTCCAATTATTGTTAGGGCCTTAATCAAATTAATCCTAATAATTATAAAAGGACCTAACTGATCTATTTAATTAAAAAAAATTATTAATAGACTAGTTATTAATGAGAATTACCAAGTTTTTTACACCTAAAAAACTAAACTCATTATTAATAGCAAATTATGTGATTAGCCAATTTTGTAATCACATTATAAAAAATAAAACACATAATGTGAATGATTATTATGCATATATGACATTTAATAAAATACATGTGTAGGCACTACTAATCTATGTGACATGTGTATGTATGACAATACTTTAATTATCACATAGTAAAAACATACATGCATTGACCGAGTACGATGAGTTTAGCTAACTTAAAAAATAAATCTAATTACAAAGAATTAATCCAAGGCATTCCTTGGTATTCTTGTAATCTATCTTTTCTTTAAGTCATCTGTAATATCTTTTGGGCTTTTAATCAAATCCAATTTGATTAACTCTTTTTTTAAAAAATCATTCGTCTCATGAATCAAAAAACGTAAGTCCCAAATGTTACACTAACATTTATTAGAGACCCAAAAATTTTATTTTTTTTTAAAAAAACTTATCGCCTGATACACCTTTTCGAATTCGCAACCCTAACGTCGCGAGTACTTGGTTTTGCACTTTCTTGCATAGCCGTTAACCGCACGAAGGGGCTGTCCCCAGCCTTCCGTGTTAACGTGCAGCTGCCTACCTTTGCGCAAGGGAGTGTGTTGACTGCTGTACAAACATACGAAAATTGCATGTTACATGCTGCATAACACTTGCACATATGTGTTTGTTGACAACTGCACAAATACAACAATTGTATGTTACATGCTACTTGCGCATGTGTGTGTTGACAGTTGCACAAAAGCATAACAACAAAACAATTGAATTGCCATATATTGTGCCTTGACCTGCAACATTGTATTGCATTGCGTATGTGTATTGTGCAACAATTGTGCATGGGTGTGCGATGGCTTAGCACATCTGTTGCGTGTGCAGGTGCTGTTCTACGCCTTCCGGATTGTTGATTTACATCAATAAAAATAAATTACAGCCTATATATATATATCTATATATATATATATAATAAAAAAATATACAACCTGGAATTAATATTACTTGAGAAAAATATTACATATAATATCCAAAACCATAAAACCCACCGTACCATACAATTAATGATCAATCATGTTTTTTTTTTTAAAAATAAAATTAAAAACATTATACATTCGGTAGATTGTGCCTAAACATATACATGCAATTAATCAAGAACAAAGAACGATTTATTCGAATATATCATACTAGGGCTCTTATACCAATTGTAGGCTCTAGTGTCGCGCAATGGAAGGAATTTTAAAATTTTCTTAAAAATAATTTTTAAATGACATTAAAAACGTGTACAATATATAAGAATAAATACAAGGTAGGATAAAAAATCATACCTACAGGCTAACTCCTTCGTTCTTTCACTTATTGATATTGTTTTCCGATTTGTACCACCGGATTTTCTTTGCTATCTCCTAGGTTCTAGAAACTATGTATGAGCACATCACGAGATTCAGGAAGTTGTTTGAAGGTAGTAGAAATAACACAAAACAACTCGTGCTTTGTGTATGGAGAATTCGGCCAACTTTGAAGGAAAATAAAAAATAAAATAAAATAACTTTTTTTTGGTCGCCCCACCTTTTTTTTTTCTACTTTCTGTTTTTAACGTGTATATCAAATTTTTTTTACTCTCGTTTTTCTATTAATATATCTTTATAGATTGTAAAATATGATAATTAGTATTTTAGTGACCAAGTTAGTATAGGATTCTAAATCCCACGTAACTCTAGTTCACTAAGACTAAGACTTGAACACTTGACCTAGTTAGTAAATAAAAAAATCTTATTGTTTTACACTTTGTCTCATTCATGCTTTGAATCTGTAACCTCAAATTAATGATTAATTAATAATTCTCAATTATTAATTAAATGATCTAATTGTTTAATTAATTTAATTATTAATATATTATTTAAATAATCTCATCATTTAATTAATTCACTGAATAAATATGTATCTCTTTTGTAACACAATTAATTGAATAATCCAATTAATTATCCGTGACCCTTGTTACCTTCAAGGTTCCGGGTTAACAAGGGAACCTATTGGACCCACTTCTCGTAAGAAAGAGTAGATTCCACTATTGTATACAAACATTCCCAACTACAAGCCAAACCGCGATTCTAAGATACAGAGATATTGATCGGGAATGTTACTCTGATCTCATTCATGGTAAATCAAAAACCACGATCTGACCTGAAGGAGTCAGTAAGGCACCCAGGATTAAGATCACCCATATACAGCCATCATTTATCGATATATATGAATCTCTCCATGTAATGAATATTGATGAGATATTCATATAGATTATGACCCAGTCCTATATGATCACATCATATAATGTGCCTCCATTCTCATATCACCGTATGAGTAGTCTAGGATAAAATCACCATACATTATAGAATGGATCGCAACTGTAGATTAATCATAAATAAAGTACTCAACTTTATTTACTCTCTATGGACTCTTTAGATTACACGTCCCAAACTGAATTTATCTGTATATGGCACTTATATACTCAGTTTGAGATCACATCCGGCAATCTAGGATGTTTAACACATATGATATAAAAGTATGAGACATGTAAATAGAATGAAAAAAATTACTTCTTTTATTTATAATTTATCATCATTTACAAAATACAAGTTTTAGAGCAAAAACCCCAACACAACATCGAAAACAAAGAAACACACAGTAAAATGCGACGTGGGAATAAATAAACATTAAGGAAATATTTTTTTTTCAAAAAAAGAAATAATTGATAGAAAATGTAGAGAATAAATAAGAGACACATGGATTAATCTAAATCATTAATATATTATTGATCCAAAGGCTACTAAATCATGTGAAAATTTGTATCAAAAATCCTGCCCCGATACTTCATTCCTTCTTTCCTGTATGTATATATGTATATATATATATATGTGTGTGTGTGTGTGTGTGTGTGTGTATATACAGTGGTTTTTCTATCAGTACATAATGATATAACTTATATCAGTGTGTTGCATGTGGACCATTGATTATGGAGAAGCTTTGACAAGTGTATATACTTTGAGTCAAAGTATGTAAATCTAATGGTCCACATCCAATGTACTGACAAATTTATATCACTGTGCACTGACTTGAAATTATATATATATATATATATATATATATATATATATATAATTATAATGTTAGATTTCAAAAAATCCCCTAATTCAAGAAACAAAAAGACATTCTCATTTTTTTAGATAAAATTTGATGTGTGTTATAAATAATTGTGATAATAAGGAATAAACAAATAACTGAGAAAGAGAGATGAAGAAATAAATGAAAGATGAGAGATGACAACTGAGCGACGAGAGAGCTTCTGCTCCTTTTGTATTGATATTCAGAGTGATTCTGTTTACAAGAGAGAACATATATATACTGAGAGCAAAAGCGACCCTATCAACTTGCATCAGCCACTTGCTCTTTGTATGCACATAATGATTAGATTAAGTAAATCTCATCCACTTAGATTATGTCATGATATAGATGATAGAGAGGTCGGTTGGTGGAATTCCACTTTTCAAAACACTTTCCCTTAGAGTTCCACCATTTGTATTTTAATTTGCTAGGAAAAACCCAGTGAGATAAAAACCTTGACAACAATAAATACAATGATCTTCTGAAACTTGTGGTGTTTGACGTTCTTAGAAATATCTCGTTAAAAACCTTGTTAGGAAAACTCAGTTGGATAAAACCTGATTGAAGGAAAAAAGAGTGTAGTGCACATATGTTCAATATTATTATTTTCTTCAAAATATTTCTCACATTTATACTTTGCTAAGAAAAATCCAGTGGGATAAAAACCTAAGCAATGATATTAATTGATATGTCAGATCAAAGTAATATTTATGATGATCTTCTGGATCAATATAACATATATAAGATGATTAGCAAGATCAAAGTAATAGTTACAATGATATTCTTGATCAAAACAACATATATACGATGATCAACTGGATCAATATAATTTTTATGATGATATTTATGGATCAAATGATTTCTAGGTGTGTTTAAAGAATTGCCACATTAAAACCATATCAGAAAAATCCAATGGGACAAAAACCTGACTGGAAGGAAAAAGTGTACAATATACATATGCCCCAATATAATTGATATACTTCATTTGATATGCTCCCCCTGATAAAAATTCTTTTGAATCAATCTTCTTGATTACTAAGCTGAAGTATATGGATGTTTATTTCATGAAATAACATCATAAATGATTAGAGGGAGTATAAGCAAAGACTTGCTTTATAGAGTAATATCCATATGGATTTTTTAAAGAATTTTTTCAACATATTCTGATTGATAGACAAGCATTCCATTTGATCTATGCTTTATCTCTAGGTCGAGACAATATTTTCTTTCTCATTTCTTTATGAAGACACATGTGTATATATTATAATTTACTATATCTTTATCTTATAGGATATTAACTGAGCCGGTTATACTAAATCCGTTCATATTGTTTTTAATCCATATAAGGATTTTTATATGTTCATTAAATATAGATTACGAGATATATGCTTCTAGCATTTTAAATCCTTCATGGATTATAAATATCTACATTGAGTGAATCATATATATAAATGATTACTATGTCTAGAAGAAGTATTTCAAGCCTGTCAAAGGCAGCTAAATTTATTAAAAATTTGGAACGTAATCGTATTCATCATAGTGAATGTCAAGTTTTTGTAAGAAATCTTTTACTACGAGTCGTGCCTCATATCTCACAATCTTGTTTTTCTCATTACGTTTCCGTGTGAAGACCCATTAGTATCCAATTAATTTGACATCTCCAGGTGTCTGGTGTATTATTGGTCTAAACACTTTATGTTTGGTTTATGAAGTCAACTCTTCTTTAATTGCTTATTTTCATTTAGGTCAATCATGTCTTTATTTACAATCATTGATATTATGAAAAATCATAATTCTCATTTATAATTTCAGTAACACTACTGTGTATAAAAGTACATCATCAATGATTGTTTCTTATGATTCCACATTTCTCTCATATAATTTATAGAAATTTTCTCAATATCTATATTCCTGTATCTCTGTTGAGATTACTTCCATTCCAATGGATTTAGTCTTTTCATAGACTTGTGTGTCTTAGATATATCAAAATCTTATATAGTTGATTTAGAGAAAGTGGATTTATTTATAACTTGAGTTTTGTTTATCTTTAGGATCCCGATAACAATACTTTTTAAAGGTTCATAAGCTTATGATATACATTAGATGATTTATTTGTTGCATTTTACTTTGATAGTTCAGCAGGAACAATTACCCCGACCAGGGTTTATGAGATAACAACTTATAAAATCTTGTTAACCTTTAATATACCAGGTAACAGATTAACAATCATCTAATGATCAATTATCTTTCGTATTTGAGAGATACGAAGATTGAAATGAGACACACATATATAGAGAACAGAACTGGTATCTCTATTTTGCATATAAATAACTTTTCATTTACTTTTCTCTTCTAGAGAAACTCTCACTTGGAAATTAATCAATATGATAATATACAGATTGTGTGTAAAATTATAAACTATCAGAAGTTCAAATGATCTAATAGAAGATTATTCAAAATCAACATTAATCTCATAATGATATTGAGGCCTTATCTTAGATCATGTTAGAGATGCAATAAGGAAATATACAACACAATCAAATATCTTAAAAGTGAGTAAGTCTCTATATAGAAATCAGTAACTGTATCAAAATAATAAAGTTCTTGCAATTATCTGGAGACGTTTGATAAATGATTCCCCTTATTCATTTTGATTATGAGTCTATCTGAAAACTAGAAGTTTGAACATCAATCTCAGTTGCTTTGCAATATTCATCAAATATCTTGTAAGTTCAATCAAGTTAATATACCTGAAAAAGCAATAATCAGTGTAAGTAATATGGAGATTTTTGATAATAAACAAATATGTGATCATCTCGTAGATGCATAAGTTATAACCATATAATAATGAAAATTATCATTTGATGGATAAATACGTCCACATATATCCCCCTAAATTATTTGTAAGAATGATGAGGATTCAAAACCAACTTTTAGAATAAGATGGTTTTACTGCTAATTTCCCCTGTGAATATACATTATATAAGTTCTCATTGGATAAAGATTCTTCTGGTTCTTTGATGGATACCCATGAGAATTTTCAATGATTCTACGTATCATTGTAAATCCAGGGTGACCGATACAGTCATGCCAAAATACAAATATTTTTCGATCTGAGAACTTTTGATTCATAATTGCATAAACATATACACTATTTACAATAGTGTAATATAATCCAGATGATAAAGCACACAGCTTTTCTATAATGAGTTTCTGGCCTGAATCATGAGAAGTAATGCACATATATTAAACATTCTCATTACTCATAGTTTCAATATGATATCCATTCCTCCGTATATTTTTGAAATTAAACAGATTCGGTTATATTCTGTTTGAATGATATTAAGTATCAACGATACACAATTTAATATCATATGGTAATAAGATTCTGGATCTTGTATAGCCTTCTATCAGATCCGTTTTGCTCAGAGAAAAGTCAAATTCATAAAATATTTCTAACTCCGCAGAATTGTATTAGTCGTTGCACTCTCGACAAGACATATATTTCCCTTCTGGGAATTTTATAGACATTATGAATAATGTCATTTTATATCTCATTTGAAATGATAATAATATAACAAATTCATAAAATATATCTGACTCCGTAGAACTATATAAGTCGTTGCACTCTCGGCAAACATATATTTCCCTTTTGGGAATTTTATAGACATTATGTGTAATGCCATTTTATTTCTCATCTGAAATCATAATCTCCCCCTATTTTTTTTTTAAAGTTTTTTCTATAAACTCTTTTCTCTTGTCATTTACAAACATCCATTCCTGGTGTATGTTTTGATATCTCATGAATATAAACTTATCCAAATTTACTCTCTTGATATTGCTCCTTCAGGAGCAAGTATAAAATGGATAAAATATCCTTTACAATCTCATTATACGTGATATACGATTTTAAATCATTTTATGATACTCACTGCATCTTGCTGGATGTGTTGGTCTTTTTTTCTCGAATAAATGATACGTTAAGATCTTAAATCTCTTTTTTGATAACACAGCATCCCGTTGGATGTGTATAAAATTGATAAAATATTATTTCAAATTTCATTTATTCGTTAGGATCTTAAATCTTTTTTTTGATACTCACAACATCTTGTTGGATGTCTATGAAATAGATAAAATATTATTTCCAATTTTATTATACGTTAGGATCTTAAAACTCTTTTATGGTACTCACATCATCCCGCTGAGATGTGTTGATCATTTTGCTCAAACGAATGACATGTAAACATATCACTTCATATATATGAGATAACTTCAAATTCTGAACGGGTTTGAAACCCTATGTTTCAAATAATGAAATACGACATTCATGTATATAACATTGGATCTAGAACTCCAAGTTCTCATCGGTTTTCAAAACCGTACCAACTTAAAAATCATAAATCCAGAAACTTTAAGTTCTGGCTAGTCGCTCCAGCTGATCTCATAAATTACATATAAATAAATAATACGATTATTTAAGGAGCATAATAATTAAACAATTTATTGGGAGACATAGCATAAACCAGTCTCATATAATGCATAAAAATAAAAGCTGAATATTTAAACAATTTATCTAGAGACACGTCCGAAGCCAATCTTATATATTGCATAAAAATAAATGATTTCAGGGACATGAGTTCACCCCGATATGTGCATAAAAATAAATCTAGAACTATAATATATAGGTTCCATTGACGGTATAAACCTTCTTGTTAGATGGAACTATATATATATATATATGTGTGTGTGTGTGTGTGTGTGTGTGTGTGTATATCCAAAATGTTAAAATGCAAGTAAATTACCCATTAGGAGATCCTATACACAATCGTGCTAGAGATTTGAATATTCCATCGCTCTTGAAAACAGAGTTAATAAAGTTTGAATAAATCAAAACAGTACTTACAAGCAAAATTAGCTGAAACCGATGGCACGGTTGCGTCCGAAACGGTTGAAATAGCTAGAAATAGGCCCGACTCGGTTGAAATAGCTAGAAATAGGCCCGACTCGGTTGAAAACAAGTGAAAATTGCATTGAGTTGGATAAAAAACACTTCTGGACTGAGTTGACTCGAGAATATTCCGTTAAGCTAAGGGAAAATTCTCTAACGATAACGGAATATTCCTTAACTGGCGACATGGCATATTGTTATCGTGGCACGACTGAGTGCTGATGCATCACTAACGCAGCGATAACGTGGCGCGATTGGGTGTTGGTGTGGCACTTACGTGTCGCTGACGTGGCGCTACAATGTCGTCTTCTTCTTTGGAAAATTATAGAAAAATTACGGATTTTTTTTCCAGTTTTGACCGAAGTTTGACTGAAACCAGAGAGTTCGTTAGAGCTCTGTTTGAGATGCGGTCAGTGGCATCATAATTATATTTCTGAGAGGAACACAACGGTATCCTTCGAAAGCGATTCGAGCAATTTTAATTTTTTGACTCAATCAAAACCAAAGCTATAAACTCTCAATAACCTTCTCTGGAACAAAATTGCTACTTGTTATATCTAATCTATACTTGTGTCGATAACATATTATAAATAATTGTAATAATAAGGAATAAACAAATAACTGAGAAAGAGAGATGAAGAAATAAATGAGAAATGAGAGATGAGAGATGAGAGATGAGAGATGAGAGCTGAGAGCTTATGCTCTTTTTGTAGATTTTGTTTACAAGAGAGAGCACATATATATTGTGAGAAAAAACGACCCTATCAACTTGCGTCAGCCACTTACTATCTGTATGTAGATAATTATAGATTAAGTTGTTAACCAAAAATTCACACAGGGTGAAAAATCTCGATAAACACCCTCAAGACCGCTACCACGGAGGCGGCGGTCGGGGTAGGTACCTCTTACCTTGGAGAGATCTTGTATGAATATGGAGAACGAAGCGGTAAAGAAAGACATCAAGTAGAAGACGAGGCATCCTGACCGTTGGGCTTCATACTTAAGGAGGAGATACGAGGAGCTCGAGGTTCCTTTACTGGTGTGAAGGGCTGATCTTGGTCCTTGTTCCCTGGTCCTGGTCCTCGGTCGGGGTCGGAGCTCGTCCCGGTACCCGGACTCCGGTTCTAGACCTTGATTTCTTCCTATAGTTCCCCGACCTATATGGTGATTAAGGTGGGGGGCTTGCTTGGCTTCTGTACCGGATCTATGTCCGCTTCTATAGTAAAATTGCAAGAGAGTTCCTTGAATCCCTTCAAGCGGGTTTGAGAGGATTCCTCCATCTCGATGTACGACTTGGCGTGTAGATAAAAAGAACAAGGATGCTAGGTCCATTGAGGTAGGAGTTAGATCCGGTTCCCAAGATCTTCGTTGTAGTTTTCCGATCTCATGTAAGAAAGATTAGAGAGCTAAGACCAACTAGGTCGGTACCCCGCTCGCATACACACATAATACAGGAGATAAATAAGACAAACACAAGTCTTTCGTAGAGAGAGGTGGACTGACCAAGGGGGACAAAGCATCACGAGTGATCACATGCTGAAAAACCACAAGACAGTATCCAGAAGAAAGGGGAATACCCTTCCTTATGTATATATCAAAGGATGCTCCGAGGAGCTTACAAGATTGATGAAATAATACAACGTAGTCGCTCCGGAGAGCTTACAATGGTAATATAATGTTAACCAATCCCGGTATATTTCTGGGAGAGGTCATACATGTAGCAATCATGTAGAGAGAACTTATACGAAGTATATAGACTTACCTCGGGCTGGTCGATTTTGGGATTAGAGATCCTTTATGTAGTCAGGTGTTGAATTATGCCCTGAATGTCGAATCTCCCATCCCCTTCAATGTTCTTTTACAGGTGTATTTATACATGGTGAATACCTTGGCGCATAAGTCCAGAACTCATGAATTGGTCTTCTTTTCCTTATTGAATATTCTTCCTTTAGTGTAGTTGATAGACTTGTAGATAATATAAGTACAGGTGTATTTATACATGGTGAATACCTTGGCGCATAAGTCGAGAACTCATGAATTGGTCTTCTTTTCCTTATTGAATACGATTCTTCCTTTAGTGTAGTTGATAGACTTGTAGATAATATCCTGGAGAAGATGTGTTTGTTTACTCTTCGAACTCTTTTTTCCTTGATAGGCGGGATTTTCTGTTATAGCTGACCCCCCCAAATAATCGGTTAGGGAAGATATCTTGGAGGTAAAGGTATTTGTTTTCTCTTTGGGCTCTTTTACTAATTGTGGCCATTAAAGAGTTGAATATTTTATCATTAATGACGTTGATCGTCTCCATTAATAGGGTTGACTACCTCCATTAATACAGTTGATCTCATTAATAGCGTTGACTACCTCTATTAATACAGTTGACCTCATTAATAGTGTTGACTACCTCTATTAATATAGTTGACCTCATTAATAGGGTTGACTACCTCAATTAATATAGTTGACCTCATTAATAGGGTTGACTACCTCCATTAATACGGTTGGCCTCCTTAATGGTAATAATTAAAGTCAACTCTCTCTCTCTCTTGGAGGAGAACTCTGGTTCTATATGTCACTTTGGTGAGGTACTTCATGGAGGTTACCTAATGTAAGGTTTGATAGCCCAGATGGTAAGGTACTCCTAGGTACCAATCTAAGGGCGAGGTACCTTAAGGTACCATATTTATTATATAGTGCTTGATTTGACCGCACTGGAGCTTCACAAATATAAATGAGCTTTTACAAGTTTCTCCCTTCACGCTAGAGAGATCATAAACATACCTCGACGGGATAGTGTGACAATGTCGATGAGTCCGGGTATGAGTAGGACATTCTATGGAGGTGGATGCTCCATACCTGCTACCGAGATGGTCACAAGGTACCTTGATCATGTGAATCCTAGTACCTCGAGGTAGATGGTAGCTCGTCGCGTCGACCTGGTGCAAGGTAGTGTTTTTTCTACCAGGTGAAAGTAAGGCGCTCAAGGGAGATGGATGACCTCGGCTCACTTCTGGAGGGATTGCCATGTATATCGACCTTGGGAATCTCGGTACCTCAAGGTGGATGACCTTTTACCTAGTCGACCTAGCTTCAGGCTCCTATCGCGATACTAAGAGCTTGATGCGGTCACGTCGAGCTTTAATTGGTGAGCCTAAATGTGTTTAAGATGTTCAGAAGGTATGGGTGACCTCGTCTTGTCCTGTAGGGTCGCATGGTTGCTCGACCTCGGGGACCTTGGTACCTTGATACATATGCCTAGTCTTGGGCCCTTGCATGAAGGTTGGAAGGTGGAAAATTCTTCTTTGGACCTTAGCTAAAAAAGGCTGTTAACAGAAGTTCCTCCTGACTTGAACGCCCGTACATAGTTGGGGTTAGAGTCAGGATCTTGTACTACATAAAGAATTTTGCTTGATGCTTCTTACTGGTAGCCATTACTTTAAACGAAAATCATTCCCAACATACTTAGCTTGGCGAATCAGAGTACCTGTTATTCCTACTTTAGGAATCTTGGTACATTCGGCGAAGAAGATCCAGGTAGGCAACTAAGGCCACTTTGTCACCAGTTCTTTATACATAGGTGAAACGTAGGCGAATCCGGCGTACTGCTCGATAATATCGGATGAAACTCTTGTGGCTAATCTGAGAGCCTGATATTCCTGTTCCCAAAATCCTGATACTTAGGCTAACTCGATCCTGGTAGGCAATTATGCCATCCGGACCCTTCTTGGCGGGGTTGGTCTGGCCAAAGCAGCAGGATTGCCATTTGGTTGTATTGTTCTTGTGATCTAGCAGGCAACTATGCTCTTACACTTAGATCATTCTTAAGGGTGGTAGCCCAACCAGGGCATCAGGATGGCTATCTAGCTATATATTGTTCTCGAGATCTGGATGGGAATTATGCTCTTACACTCAGACCATTCTTGAGGGTGGTAGCCTAACCAAGGCATCAGGAGGGTTATCTAACTATATCTTGGTCTCGAGATCTGGATGACAACTATGCTCTAACACTCAGACCCTTCTTGGGGGTGGTAGCCCAACCAAGGCATCGAGAGGGCTATCTAGCTATATCCTGGTCTCGAGATCTGGATGATAACTATGCTCTTACACTCAAACTCTTCTTGGGGGGTAGCCCGACCAAGGCATCAGGGGCAGCGAGGGGGTTTCCCCGGCTAATCCTTGGCCTCGAGGCGATCATTGTCGAAATACCATGGAGATCCTCCTGGAGTGATTAATCCATTCTAGGGTATCAGGAGGGCTATCTAGCTCTCCTAATCAAGGCGATCCTCTTTGAGGGATTTGATCCGGCCCAGGGCATCAGGAGAGCGATGTAGATCTCTTGGTAATGGCGATCCTTCTGGAGAGAATTGATCCGGTCCAGGGTATCTCGATCATGGGTGAATGGTGATCACAGGAGAACTATGACTGATATCAAAATCAAAGGAGATGCAAACTCATGGAGAGCCGATACGAAGTTGTATCAATGCTATGTGGTATCAGTTGATAACCAGTCTCGCTCTAGGAACCTTTTCACGAGTAGAATCTCTTGAGATGATCTGCGTTATAGGTGTAGATAGTAGAATGACTTTCCGCAAAAGTCACTTTCTATTGCGAACTAGGGGAAATTGTCTCACGCGGGGGTCATCGCCCCTCTTACTGGAGTACTGAGATATTGAGCTTCTAGTCCCAAAGTGATGTAATCGGTTTGGAAGTCCGGTTGAGGCAAATGAGAGTCTTTAACAATCGTAATGGAGCTCACCCCACCGTGAACGAATCGGGACCTCTGGGTGCTCCCCAAACGGATCTGGACATCGATGGCACACTAGGGCATTGGAAGGCCTGGTATAAATGAAGAGAAGCCATCAGTGTGATAATCTTTGGGAGCAAGCTGATGTTGCTATGGTCGAGCTTGTGCAAGCCAATGAGGATGGCTATTTCTTTGTAAACTACTAGGTGGATCGGGCTCGTCCTCTCCCCTTAAGCATCATTGATCAATGGAAAAATGAAGGGATCAAGAAGAAAGCTGCTGAGATGGCTATGTATGTGGCAGATGAGCCCCTAGGTGATCCAAAAGTAGGTGCTTTGGATGGGGAAACTGCTCTCACGGGAGGTTAAACTAGAAGAAGGAGGAGCTGACCACGGTAGCTAGAGGTGCAACCGTTCTGAACGAAACCCTAACCAGAATTGAGGCAACCGTGGCTAATGCACAGGAAGATAGAGAGCTGATGCATATGATATGAAGAAAATCAAGTCCGTATATCGTGCCTCACAAGGATTGCTCTGATGGAGGAAATAAAATCTGAAGGAAGTGGTATGAGCTTTGCAAAGTAGTGTGTCTGCCTTGGAAGTCAATGTGGGCGCTTCATTTACTGAATGAGGCTTCTGCACTGCTTTCTCTGCAGCTCGAGCTTTTCTTCCCTCTGACCTGATCATCATTAGAGATACTTTGATAAGGTCATGGAGAAAGCTGGGATTTACCTTGGTCTGCTCCTACCGAAGCCGAACCTTCTTGAGCTGATGGGTGCGTAGATGATGAGAACATGATGCACATCTACACTTTCATGTCTATTCGTGCTAGGGTAGAAACTACCTCGAAGTCCCCAGCTAATGCAGAAGCTTAGTATGTAGGATGAGCCTTTAACCCGCATACTTTTCCATCTGAACCCGATCAAGGAGTTAGAAGCCCAGATCGATCCTTCCAAGAAATGGGAGGTCTGAACTGATCTGGCAGATGTGGGATGCTGCAGAAGCTTGGGATGCAGGTGGAGCTTAAAACTTATGTATCTGTCCATCTGAATCTATTAAGGAGGTAAAGATCTAGACCGACCTTACCAATGGAGGGGAGGTCCGTACTAAAGCCATAGTGGTGGAAGAAGTCCTGATCCGTCCACCTGGAGAGATAATGGACCATGCTGATGCAGGTTGACCCGACCAAGGTGGTAGAGCTGGCTTCGAAGTAGTAGTGCGAGAGGATGGTAGTTCTTCCTATATTCAAGCAGTAGGACCATGAAGGAAGGAGCTGCCACTGTCGATGAAGCTATCCAAGGAAGCGGATCGGGAACACAGTGGCTAGCTAGGGCCTTGAATAACGCAGTACATAAGAAGCGGAGCCACCGAACTCGTAGCTGTGCTACTGCTCCAGAAGCTTGCTTAGGCACGTAAGAGGCCCTACCAAATGTGGGAAGCTTTTAGGCTCTACTCGATCAGATCAGGCTTCGGTGGCTTGCTAAGGCGATGAATGACTTGGTACATATAGAGCATAACCACCGGAGGTACTGATCTAGAAGCATGCTTGGGATCTTAGAAGTCCCCAGCAACTGAGAGAAGGCTCTGGATCTTGTCGGAACAAAACAGGAGCTCAGTGGTTCACTCAGGCATTGTTCGGCCCGGTATAAAAAGTGAGGAGCCATTGGGCCTTATAGCGGGGCTGCTACTCTAGAGGTTTGTTTAGGCATATAAGAGACCTTACCAAATGTGGGAAGCCTCCGGGCTCTCCTTGATTAGATCGGGCTTCAGTGGCTTGCTAGGGCGATGAATGACCCGATATATATGGAGCGAAACCACCGGTCTAATACTGGTCCAGCGGCATGCTTGGGATTTTAGAAGTCCCCAGCAGCTGAGAAAAGGCTCTGGACCATGCTGGAATAAAATGGTAGCTCAGTAGCACACTTGGGCATTTTCGACCTGGTATAAGAAGTGAGGAGCCACTGGGCCTTACAGCGGGGCTGCTACTCCAGAGGCTTGCTTAGGCATGTAGGAGGCCTTACCAAATGTGGGAAGCCTCTAAGCTTTCCTCGATCAGATCGGGCTTTGATGGCTTGCTAGGACGACGAATGACCCTGTACATATAGAGCGAAGCCATCAGTCTTATAGCTATGTTACTGCTCCAGAAGCTTGTTTAGGCTCGTAAGAGGCCTTACCAAAGATGGAAAGCTTCTGGGCTCTCCTCGATCAGATCTAGCTTCAGTGGCTTGCTAGGGTTATGAGTGGCTTTGTATGAATGGAGCAAAGCCACTGGTATGATGCTCTTTAGGAGTAGGTTGATGCTGCTAAAGTTGAGCTTGGGGAGACCAAAAAGTAGATGATCAAGGTAACGAGGGGAGCGATCGTCCTGAGTAAAGCCATGACCAGAGCTGAGGCAATCGTGGCTAAGATTCAGGTAGATAAGGAGCAGATGCAGTGTGCATATGATATGGAGAGACCTAAATCCATGCTCTTGTGCCTTTTAAAGACCACTCTAAAGAAGATCGTGGAGGAAACTGGCAGTTTAGTTGAGTCTGCTCATACCGAAGCTGGTCATTCTCGAGCCGCTGAATGTACTGATGAGGAGGGTATGGTGCCCATCTTCACCTTATGCTAAACCGTATTAAGGTAGAACCTATCTCTTGAAGTTCACCGTTAGGTAAGAGAGGTCCTGATTGATCCAGCTGAAGAGACGATGGTCAAGGCTGATTCAGGCTAATCCAACCAAGGTGGTGGAAGCTGGCTCCGAAGTAGCGGCACTAGGGGATGTCGACCCTTCCTTCAATCAGGTAGTGGGACTAGGTAGGAAAGAGCTATTACTGTTAAGGAGACTAACCAGAGAGGTGGATCGGGACCAAGGTAGCTTGCTAGGGCAATGAATAACCTGGTAAAAATAGAGTGGAGCTACCGGTCTGGGTTTGGTCCGGAGGAACGCCTAGTCCAGAAGCCCGCTTGGGATCTAGGGAGTCCCCAACAACTGAAATGAAGCTCTGGACCATGCTGGAATGAAACAAAAGCTTAGTGGCTCACTTGGGCGTTGATCTGCCCGGTATGAGAAGTGAGTAGCCACTAGGTCTTGCAGCGGGGCTGATACTCCAGAGGCTTGCTTAGGCATGTAGGAGGCCTTACCAAAATATGGGAATCCTCTGGGCTCTCCTCGATCAGATCGAGCTTCAGTGGCTTTTTAGGGCTATGAATGGCCCGGTACATATAGAGTGAAGCCACCAGACTTGTACCGGTGCTACTGCTTCAGAAGCTTGCTTAGGCGTGTAGGAGGCCTTACCAAGAGTGAGAAGCTCTTGGGAACTAATCAATCAGATCGGGCTTCAGTGGCTTGCTTGGGCGATAAATGGCCCTATACATATAAAGTAAAGCTACCGGTTTGGTACTGGTCTAGAAGCATGCATGGGATCCTAGAAGTCCCTAACAACTGAGAGAAAGCTCTGGACCCTGCTGGAATGAGTAGGGACCGTTGTTACTCACTTGGGCGTTGGATGGCTCGATACAAATGGAGAGAAACCACCTACCTGGTACCGGTCCAGAAGCCAGCGTGGGATCTACGGAGTCCTCAATAACTGAAATGAGGCGTTGGACCTCGCTTGAACGAAACAGGAGCTTTGTGGCTCACTTGGGCATTGACCGACCTGATATAAGAAGTGAGGAGCCACTGAGCCTTACAGCGGGGCTGCTACTCCAGAGGCTTGCTTAGGCGTGTAGGAGGCCTTACCAAATATGGGAAACTTCTGGGCTCTTCTGGATCAGATCGGGCTTTGGAGGCTTGCTAGGGCGATGAATAGCCTGGTACATATGGAGCGAAGCCACCGGTCTTGTAGTGGTCTAGAAGCATGCTTGGGATCCTAAGTCCCCAACAACTAAGAGAAGGCTCTGGACCCTACTAGAACGAACCGGGAGCTCAATGGCTCACTTGGGCATTGACAGACCCGGTATAAGAAGTGAGGAGCCACTGAGTCTTACTACTGGTTGTGCTGCTCTAGAGGCTAGACAGCTGAGTTGGATTCTCAGATACATGAGCTGACCTGCTATCGCTACCTATGAGCTTCTGAAGGGCGGATCCGGTGATATAAAGGGATTCGTATGACCAGGTACAAGTCCAATGGATATGTTGGATATGAGGTCTACTGGTAGCAGAACAAGCCTTCTATAAGGAAGCAGAGGAGGTGCAGCTCTACTGTATAGGAGCTCTCGATGTATCAGAGTGATCCAGTTGTATAAGAAACCTTCAGGTAGGGAGCTACTTTATTGGAGCTCCATGATTATATGAACATGTTTGCTTCATAAGAGCAACAAAATGAACCGGTTCCACCAGGAGTCCCACGTACCACATTTGCTCCACAATAAACAAAACTCATTAAATGACAGAATGAGCACCTCACGCGATGTATAGGTGATATAGACATGTATGGAAAAAGGACATCGTAAATAGTAAATGATATTCCATGAATAACTAATCTATTACTTCGATAGTATAATGATACTCATGTAGAGACAAGGCTTCCAAAAGGGGTGTAGAAACTTCCTACAGACAGTGCCAGAAAATGTTAACCGAAAATTCACACGTGGTGAAAAATTTCGATTAACACCCTCGAGACCGCTACCACGGAGGCGGTGGCTAGGGTAGGTACCTCGTACCTTGGAGAGATGTTGTATCAATATGGAGAATAAAACGGTAAAAAAGGATGATGCAGCATGTAGGAAACGAGGCATCCCGCCCATCGGGCTTCATGCTTAAGGAGAAGATACTAGGAGCTCGAGGTTATCTTACTGGTGTGAAGGGCTGATCCTGGTCCTTGTTCCCTGGTCTTGGTCCTGGTCCTGGTCCTGGTCCTGGTCCTGGTCCTGGTCCTGGTCCTGGTCCTCGGTCTGGGTCGGAGCTCGTCCCGGTACCCGGAGCCCGGTTCTAGACCCTGATTTCTTCCTATAGTTCCCCGACCTATATGGTGATTAAGGTGGGGGGCTTGCTTGGCTTCTGTGCCGGATCCATGTCCGCTTCTATAGTAAAATTGCAAGAGAGTTCCTTGAATCCCTTCAAGCGGGTTTGAAAGGATTCCCCCATCTCGATGTACGACTTGGCGTGTAGATAAAAAGAACAATGATGATAGGTCCATTGAGGTAGGAGTTAGATCCGGTTCCCAAGATCTTCGTTGTAGTTTCCCGATCTCATGTAAGAAAGATTAGAGAGCTAAGACCAACTGGGTCGGTACCCCGCTCGCATACACACATAATACAGGAGATAAATAAGACAAACACAAGTCTTTCGTAGAGAAAGGTGGACTGACCAAGGGGGACAAAGCATCACGAGTGATCACATGCTGAAAAACCACAAGACAGTATCCAGAGGAAAGGGGAATACCCTTCCTTATGTATATATCAAAGGATGCTCCGGGGAGCTTACAAGATTGATGAAATAATACAACGTAGTCGCTCCGGAGAGCTTACAATGGTAATATAATGTTAACCAATCCCGGTATATTTCTGGGAGAGGTCATACATGTAGCAATCATGTAGAGAGAACTTATACGAAGTATATAGACTTGCCTCGGGCTGGTCGATTTTGGGATTAGAGATCCCATATGTCGTTAGGTGTTGAATTATGCCCTGAATGTCGAATCTCCCATCCCTTTCAATGTCCTTTTACAAGTGTATTTATACATGGTGACTACCTTGGCGTGCAAGTCCAGGATTCATGAATTGGTCTTCTTTTCCTTATTGAATACGATTCTTTCTTTAATGTAGTTGATCGGCTTGTAGCTAATATCTTGAAGAAGATGTGTTTAATTCCTCTTCGGATTCTTCCTTCCTTGATAGGTGGGATTTTCAATTGTAGCTCCCTCAATAATCGGTTGTGGAGGATATCATGGAGGTAAAGGTATTTGTTTCCTCTTTGGGCTCTTTTGCTAATTGTGGCCGTTAAAGAGTTGAATATTCTCTAATTAATGGCGTTGATCGTCTCCATTAATAGGGTTGATTACCTCCATTAATACAGTTGACCTCATTAATAACATTGACTACCTCTGTTAATACAGTTGACCTCATTAATAGTGTTGACTACCTCTATTAATATAGTTGACCTCATTAATAAGGTTGATTACCTCCATTAATACGGTTGACCTCCTTAATGGTAATTATGAAAGTCAACTCTCTCTTTTGAAGGAGAACTCTGCTTCTATATTTCACTTTGGCGAGGTACTTCATGGGGGTTACCTAATGTAAGGTTTGATAGCCCCGATGGCGAGGTACTCCTAGGTACAAGTCTGAGGGCGAGGTACCTTAAGGTACCATATTTGCTATATGGAGCTTGATTCGACCGCACTGGAGCTTCACAAACACATAATGTTGGGATTATGCTCGATAGCAAGAGTGTAATAATGTATTTGACAATCTTTTCATATTAATAAAGTGATTTCTAGTTTAACACAGCTTATAACATTTATAGTTTAATTATTATAATTGTCAAAAGTAAATAATCATAAGGTCAAAAGACTATGAGAAAAGAAGAATTTTTCATACATCTAGATATGTATGAGGTAGACACAATTTTTTAGTTAGTCTTGAATAATATTCACAACTTAAGATGAAAGGTTGGCCACATTTATCTTGTCAAAGTTGTAGATTCTTTTGCTAGCATTTGAGTGAGATCAAATGTGTTATAATGAGTGTAAAGTCATCAAAGTGTGATGTCTTTGGGCAAAAGAATCTAGTGCATTGAATAGGATCAAATTGAAATACTTTATCTAGAACCGTCAATGGATAAAAGTTTTCATTTGAAGACAATCGGAGAGTCTATCTCAATCCTGAGACAAAGAAGAAGATTTTGTTTGTTTCCATCCTCAGGTATACAATTTAAAGAAAGGGAGCCCATACTCTTAGGTGATTCACGTTCGTGATTGGATTGGAAGATCTTACGGATTCAATTCGACGCTAGTTCAATCGTGACGAAAAAAAAAGATACGATACTTTTTATATACATCAATTAATCTAGGGTTAAGGTTCTTGTTATTACAAGAGAATTTTTTTTATATACGCAAACCCTAATTTTCTAATTTTCTCACGCTTTCGTTGTTTTTTGAACCGTTTTTTTCCCTACAATTGGTATCAGAGCCTGGTTGTACCTTGATTTATTGATGTATGTGTTCGTGAATCTTTTTTTTTGTATATATCCACGTTTCAGAAAGAGATGACACTCTAGGTATTCGCATATATATTTACATTGAAATATATGGATATATATATATATATATATATATATATGTTTTATATGTGGTTTGTCATTGCTCAATTTTGGTCCTAGAATTTCAATGTTTTTTGTTTTGGGATTGTAACAAGAAGGGTGGTCTATCATCGCCATAATATCCTTCTTGGTAGTTGCTAAGTTTTGTTTTTATTTTGTTGTTGTAATAAAAAAAATTGCACTATTGTAATAAAAAAAAACTGCAGTATTTTTTTTTATTTATAATTCTTCTGTAATACATTCAAGTATCGAAGACTCGAAGGTTTGAAGAATTGGAAGCAGCCGAAACAAGTTTGGGACCGTACGAGCCGTAGCAACGAACGTGCGTGCAAAGAGCGCACAACCACGTTTGTTATGGCATGGGCTGCACACAGCAGCCCTTTGGTAGCCATGGGCTGCGCACGGCAGCCCTTTATGGGTTTGTGGCATGCGCATGCCCATGGGTAAGGGCGAAGGGTGCACACGCCCATGAGAGGTAGCTGAGGGAGTCCGAACGACGAAGGTCGCGTGAAGACTTGTTCGCCAAGAAAGGAGTTCTTGTATTCCAAGTAGGGGTGGGCACGGTTCGGTTCGGTTTGGTTTGATTCTGGGTAAAACCAAACTGAACCGAAAATATTTTGGTTCATCCAAAATTGAACCAGTTTAAACCGAATAAGAAATGGTAACCGAACCGAACTAATTTGATTTTAATCGATTCGGTTCGATTCGGTTCGGTTTGGTTCATTTCGGTTTTTGACCTAATGGGCCTTATTGATTTGATGGGCTTAATGAGTTCTTTTTAATATGTTTTTAAATTTGATGGGTTGTTGGATTCTAATTTTGGGCCAAAGTTTTAATATTTTTAATAGCCCAAGCCCCAAGCCCAAAATAAAAAACAAATCAAAACTAACAAATAATAATGAAAGAAAAGGTAAAGAAGTTTGTTAGGGTTTTTTTAGTTATACTTTTATAGGTGGTTTAATCGGTTCAAACCGGTTTTTAGGAAACCAAACCGGTTTGAACCGAAATTTTTTTGGTTTTTAATTTTTTAAACCGAATTCATTTGATGAACTGAACCGAACACCCTTTTTTTGGTTCGGTTCGGTTCAAAACTTAATGCCTACCCCTAATTCCAAGATATATGTAATTTACATGTTTTTCTAGGATGGACCAAAATTGTAGCTATATATATTTTTGTAAATATTGCAATGTTTTTCATTGTTTGATAACATGTCATATAGAATAGGAGTGCCACTCATATATCTCTTTTGGTATGAACATGCATAGAATGATTTAGGTATCTAAATTGGCATCTAGATAACTTGGTAAATCATTCTTTGGAATTCGATCACACGCCTTAAACAATTGAGTGGGAGAAGGTGTTTTGGAACACCTACGGCCTCCAAGTTTAGTTGAGCTTTATGTTTCGTAAATAACCTCCCAAGAGGTATTCATGAATGGAATTTAGCAACATACTTCCTTACAAGGATAGACTAGACAATTAGCCCAAACGATATCTACTCCCAAAGGAGGGATATTCGTGAGGGATTATATTGAAGGTCGATAACTTGGTAACACACTCAATGTACTTTCATTAATATCCTTCCAAGAGTTCTTGTTAATAAAATTGTGAGGCTAAAATAGAAAACGTTGGTTGTTATGTTAACAATTAGGTAGGACCTAGTCCAACTAGTAAATGGTGCGTACTCCCAAAGGAGGCGTGACATTTATGGGTGTTGGATCACCGTTGAATTTTTACGATTGAATCATTTTATTTAATTCAAGATAAATATTCAAAAGTGCTTTATCATGATTATTTACTTATATATTTTTTGTTAATATATAGAAATCATAACCCCATCCCTAATCAATATCCTAAAAGATAATACTTCAACTGATGATAATTAAGTCACATGGAAAAGGAAAATTGGGTTGTTATTGCAAGCTGAAAAACATAAATTCGTTATGTCTATTCCTTAATCACCAAACTAATGATTCTACTTAGGAGCAAAGAGATGAGTATCAGTAGTGGAAGTCTTTAGATGAGATGGCTAAATGTACGTTACATTATGGCCATCATCTCCGACGTGTTGCAACAGCAACATGAAGGAATGGAGACTGCTGCCGATATAATGATGTCTCTATATGCGATATTAGCTATGAGGTCTAGGATGACTAAGAGAGAGGCAATGACTGCTTTCATGAATCTTAGGATAAAACCTGGACAAGTTATGAAAGTCATAGCACATCTCAACATTGCTGAACTGAATGGTGCTGAGATAGATGGTGAGACCAAAATTGACATGATTGTCAACTCACTATCAGATTCCTTTGATCAATTCAAGTTGGACTACACCTTGAATAATAATGAAAGCACCTTGCAAAGCCTGATGCAAGATATTCAAAGCACCAAGATAATCCTTGTGAAGGCAAGGGTAAAGAGATTCATATGCTTGTTAAGTTGCTATTGTTAAAGACCCGTAAGAAATTCAAGAGACAACAGAAGAAAAAGCAACTTGAGCTTTCTTAGAAGGAGACCAAGAAAGTAACCAAGATCAAAGGAAAGTGTTTCTTTTGTGGTGAAAATGGTCAAAGGAATAGACTGAATAAGAAAGAATTCAACTTGCATTTAGGCAATGGAGCGCTGGTGTCTACTAGTGTAGTGGGAGATATTAGAATCAATTTTGATTCTTATAGGCATTTAGTTTTAATAAACGCTTATTATGTACCACAATTCAAGAGGAATTTAATTTCGGTCTCTTGTCTAAATAAAATTGGATATTCGGTTACTTTTAATAAAAGTTTTATTATTAGTAAGAATAACAAATTTGTTTATAAAGGTACATTGGAAAACGCTTTATTCTATTTGCATGAAAATATCTCTCACTTGTTAGACACGGAATCAACGGAACCTAATCATAAAAGAGTAAAATTATCAAAAGATGAAACCTACCTATGGCATTTACGCCTAGGTCATATTAACCTTAATAGGATTAAAAGATTGGTAAGTGACGGACCTCTAAGTGACTTAAAGGTTGATGATCTACCAACTTGTAAATCTTGTTTGAAAGGTAAAATGACCAAAAGGTCGTTTACAACCAAAGGCGCAAGAGCCATCGAATGTTTAGGATTGATACACACTGATGTGTGTGGACCTTTGAGCATTCAAGCTAGAGGTGAATATGAGTACTTCATCACTTTCAAGGATGATCACTCAAGATTTGGCTATGTGTATCTCATGAGACATAAGTCGGATGCTTTTGATATGTTCAAAGCATTTAAATCTGAAGTAGAAAATCAGCTTGAGAAACGCATAAAAATCTTGAGGTCTGATCGTGGTGGAGAATATATATCTGGTGAGTTTTAGTAATATCTTATTGATAATGGGATAATTTCTCAGTTTTCTGCACCAGGCAAACCTTAACAAAATAGGGTGGCAGAAAGGAGAAATATAACTCTTTTGGATATGGTTAGGTCTATGTTGAGTTATTCAACACTCTATAATTATTTTTGGGGATATGCTTTACAAACCGCAATGTACATTCTAAACGATGTACCATCTAATTCGGTTCCTAAAACACCGCATGAGTTGTGGACCGGGCGAAAGCCTAGTTTAACAACACTTAAGGATATTTGGATGTCCTGCGCACAAGCTAAAAGGAAAGACAGAAAAGATGGAGTCCCGTCCGAAACATGCATATTTGTAGGGTATCAAAAAGGAACAAAAGGATATTATTTTATAGTCCTTCAGATCTTAAAGTATTTGTTTCGACAAATGCTAAATTTCTGGATAAAGACTATATGAATAATTTTGTGCCTAAAAGTAGAATTGTCCTGAATGAGCTTTTAGGAGATACAATTCCACAAGAGGTTTCGCAACCAAGCCTAATTGTAAGTTCCGTACCAATATAAGATTAACGATTTACCATACCTCGTCGTAGTGGAAGGGTTGTCAGACAACCCGAGAGATACATCGATCTGGGAGAATCTGTGGAGAATCTGTAGAGAATCTTCCAGAAGATGATGATCCCTATACGTACAAGGAAGCAATGAAAGTTGTTGATTGTCACCATTGGCAAAAGGAAATGCAATCTGAAATTGAATCTATGTTCAAAATTAAAGTCTGGTCTCTTGTAGACTTGCCTAAAGGGATAAAACCCATCGGGTGCAAGCGGGTATACAAGAGAAAAAGAGGAATGGATGGAAAGGTGGAAACCTTTAAAGCTAGATTGGTAGCTAAAGGTTATACACAGAAGGAAGGTATCCATTATGAAGAAACCTTCTGTCATGTGGTCATGCTTAAATCCATTAGGATACTCTTATCCATCGCGGCATCTCTAGACCTAGAGATTTGACAAATGGACGTCAAGACAGCTTTCCTTAATGGAAGTCTTGACGAAAGCATCTACATGATGCAACCAGAAGGATTCTTTGAAAAGGCCAAGAGGAAAGGGTATGCAAATTGCAAAGATCCATATATGGATATAAGCAAGCATCCAGGTCCTAGAACATAAGGTTCGATAAAGCCGTGAAAAGTTTTGGATTGATTCAAAACCTTGATAAACCTTGTGTATACAAAAGGATTAAAGGCGACAAGTTGGTTTTCCTAGTTCTTTACGTTGATGATATACTACTCATCGGAAACGATGTAGGTGTATTGACATCAATAAAATAATGGTTAGCAAAACAATTTGATATGAAGGACTTAGGAGAAGCAAGTTATATTCTTGGTATCCAAGTCATAAGGGATAGAAATAATAGAACGATTGCATTATCCCAAGCTTTATACATAGATAAAATCTTGTCTAGTTTTTCCATACAAGATTCCAAGAAAGGTATGTTACCTTTCAGACATGGAATCAAACTTTCTAAGGAACAAGTTCCTAAGAATGAGCATGAAGAGCAATTCATGAGTAGGGTTCCATATGCATCGGCAGTTGGAAGTCTCATGTATGCAATGCTCTGTACTATAACGGATATTTATTTTGCCGTGGGCATAGTTAGCAGGTTTCAATGGAAGCCTGGTCTTGATCACTGGACGGCAATCAAGCATATTTTCAAGTATCTTAGGAGAACGAGAGATTATATGCTTGTATACTCTGTAGGGGATTTGATTCCCGTTCGGTATACAGATTCTGATTTTTAGTCAAATTCTGAATCCTGGATATCAACATCAGGATATGTGTTTACTATTGGAGGAAGGGCAGTCATATGGAGGAGTATCAAGCAATCTTGTATTGTCGATTCCACCATGGAAGCCTAGTATGTTGCAGCATGCGAGGCTGTTTGGCTCCGCCAATTCTTGATTGACTTGGAAGTGGTTCCTGATGCGAATAAGCAGATCACTATCTATTGTGACAATAGTAGAGCAGTGGCTAATTCGAGAGAACCAAGAAGTCATAAGAGAGGGAAACACATTGAAAGAAAGTATCACCTTCTAAGGGAAATTGTGCATAGGGGTGACGTGACGATTATCAAGATTGCGTCAGCAGATAATCTAGCGGATCCCTTTATAAAGGTTCTTCCACAAAAGAGTTTTGATGGGCATCTGGAGAACATGGGGATGAGAAATATTACACATTTGCTATAGAGCAAGTGGAAGATTGTTGGGATTATGCTCGATAGCAAGAGTGTAATAATGTATTTGACAATCTTTTCATATTAATAAAGTGATTTCTAGTTTAACAAATCTTATAGCATTTATAGTTTAATTATTATAACCAAAAGTAAATAATCATAAGGTCAAAAGACTATGAGAAAAGAAGAATTTTTCATACATCTAGATATGTATGAGGTAGACACAATTCTTTACTTAGTCTTGAATAATATTCACAACTTATGATAAAAGGTTGGGTGCCTTTATCTTGTCAAAGTTATAGATTCTTTTGCTAGCATTTGAGTGGGATCAAATGTGTTATGATGAGTCTAAAATCATCAAAGTGTGGTGTCTTTGGGCAAAAGAATCTAGTGCACTGGTTGCATTGAATAGGATCACAATGAAATACTTTATCTAGAACCGTCAATAGATAAAAGTTTTTCATTTGAAGACAATCGGAGAGTCTATCTCAATCCTGAGATAAATGATGGACTTATGGTTGCAAGTGTTATCATTTGAGTTATCAATAAGTACGATTATATAGCATAGTCTATCCTCGATAGTTTGGTGGTATTCATTTGTTAATCGATAGAGGACTTCATTTATAGATCCGGACATCGTGGCTCCATTTATTAAATAAGAGTAGAATATCATCATATGGATGTTTTGAGGTATTAGATATTAAATCTTAACGTTAAGTTTTCAATAGTGTCTATTGAAACATGGCTTCTAGTATCCAAGTTCAAAATGTGGTCATATGAGTAAATATAGTAACTTGGAGAGTTATAGACGGTCTATGAGCTCTTGGTGATTACTGGTATTCTTCACAAGGATACACTTTCTCCAATAAGGTTGTTAGGGTACGAATGAGTAACATCAACTTATTCTATCTTTATTTAAGAGTTCATTTTTAGTTCTTTAGTGGAATGAACTAAAATTAAATAGATCGAACCTAAGTGATTCATTTATTGATTGTGATTGGATTGTGTCTATTGGAGCTTAAATTTAGATAACCCGCCAAGATCCCCAATTCATACGAACTTGTATGGATCACTTGATATATTCTACCGGACCAATTTAGGGGTCCATCTAGAATTTTATTGAGGTATGTGGACTTGTTTTTTTTTTTTAAGAATGGGTCTAGTTCACATGTGGATTTTTTTAAATGTCAAATGGATTTAATAAAATAAGAAAATAATATATCGGCCCATATATATATATATATATATATATATATATATATATATATATATGTGTGTGTGTGTGTGTGTGTGTGTGTGTGTGTGTGTGTGTGTGTGTGTGTGTGTGTGTGTGTGTGTGTGTGTGTGTGGCAAGGCTATTTAGAATAGCTTAATTATATTATATTATTTTATTATTTAATTAAATAAAAATTAATTAATTTAGTGATTAATTAATTATTTAATTAAAAGTCAAAATCTTTTTCTATGAGGAGATGGTCTCCTAATATTATACTATTGTTGGTAATATAATTAATATTAAAGACTATATTTGATAAGTAGATAAATAAAATGAATTATTTATCTAATCAAATTAGGAAGTCTTTAATATGGTTACAAATACACTATTGAGTTAGATTAGGAGTCTTGGTGTAGGATATAATTGTTTTTAGAAAAGGATTCTTAACCACCAAGTAAATCTTTCTTAGGAGAGGATTTGGTCTCCTATATATTATACTTGTAAATTTCGACCAAGTATGAGTTTTTGGTGTGAGAAGTTGTTTTTTATTTGTTTTTTTATTGTTATAAAAAAAAATTCGTCCAACTCATTGTGTGAAGAATTCGGCCAAGCATAAAGAAAAGAGGGAACGTTTTTGTTTACGATAGTACACTAGTATCCTTTGCATCAAAAGGGTTTTGTGTACAACATGGAATCAAAGTTCAAACGAGTTTCAATCAAATTGATTGATAATTCAAAAATGACCGGCCGTTCTTGGTTTTTCTCTTGGAGGATTATTGTGACTAACAAAGAATAAGATTTTGTTTGTTTCCATCTTCAGGTATACAATTTAAAGAAAGGAAGCCCACACTTCTAGGTAATTCATGTTCGTGATTGGATTGGAAGATCTTGCGGATTCAATTCGACACTAGTTCAATCGTCACGAAAAAAAAGGTACGATACTTTTTATATACATAAATTAATCTAGGGTTAAGGTTCTTGTTATTAAAAGGGATTGTTTTTTATATACGAAAACCCTAATTTTCTAATTTTCTAACGCTTCCGTTGCGTTTTAAACCATTTTTTCCCTACACATAGGAGCTTTTACAAGCTTCTTCCTTCATGCTGGAGAGATCACAAACATACCTCGACGGGATAGTGCTACAATGTCGATGAGTCCGAGTATTAGTAGGACATTCTATGTAGGTGGATACTCCATGCCTGCTTCCAAGATGGTCACAAGATACCTTGATCATGTGAATTCTGGTACCTCGAGATAGATAGTAGCTTGTCGATTCGACTTGGTGCTAGGTAGTGTTTTTTCTACCAGGTGAAAGTAAGGCACTCAAGGGAGATGGATGACCTCGGCTCACTTCTGGAGGGATCGCCAGGTATATAGACCTTGGGAATCTCGGTACTTCAAGGTGGATGACCTTTTTACCTCGTCGACCTATCTTCGGGCTTCTATCCCGATACTAAGAGCTTGATGTGGTCACGTTGGGCTTTAATTGGTAAGCCTAAATGCGTGCAAGATGTTCATAAGGTATAACTGACCTCGCCTTGCTCCTGTAGGGTTGCATGGTTGTTCGACCTCGGGGACCTTTGTATCTTGCTACATAGGCTCGGACCTGGGCTCTTGCATGATGGTTGGAAGGTGGAAAATTCTTCTTTGGACCCTAGCCAAAAAAGGCTGTTAACATAAGTAAATATCATCCACTTGCATGATGTCATGATATAGATGATAAATTGGTCGGTAAGAGGAAATCCACCTTTGACAACAATGTGAATCTTTTGTTTAATTTGTAAAATTATTTAAGGTTGCAATTGTCTTTCAAAATTAAAACAAGATGTAAAAGAAATAAAAATTTTAAATTACAGATATACCCTTCATCTGTTAAAGGGTCAAAGGGTTTAAGTAATGTTAATGTAATCTCGATAGTTCCTAAGTCCTCAACAGTAGTCCCGGTTGCTAATGTCTTGGTGGTTCATGACTCTCTTGTGGATATGGGGTTTGATTTGAGTTTGGATTTGTCAGTGGGTCAGGTTTCTTTCTGTTCGGGATCTGAGACGATGTTGGAGACCTTTTCTACTTCGGGTTTATTCTTTGATAGTCATTCCACTGCTCTGAACCAGGCTCTTCCGGTCATAGATTCTTTGGTTCGGATGGTTCCTACTATTGTGGGACCTTTCTCGCTTCAGCGTCCGCCGATTTTGCATGTTACCCATGGGGTTAGGAATGAATGTTCTGGATCTTCTCAGATTTCCTCTTCGTTACATGTTCTACCTAGAGTTCTAGACTTCAGGCCTCTGACTCCCAGACTAAACTCTGTCTCATTGCAGGTTCTTCATGGGCTTCTCAATCTGAGGTGGAAGGATTAGATGCTAGCAATATTTTTTAGAGGACGACGATTATTACGCGTAGGCTGACGAAGCTAAAGTCCAAGACGCGGACTTCTTCTGGCGTTTTAAATGATTAGTGTCCTTTACTGGAATTGTCATGGTATTGGGAATGGGTCTACGAGGCGTGTTCTTAGTGATTTGTGTCATATACACCGTCCTTCTTTGGTTTGTATTGTTGAGCCTATGGTAGATTTTACTTATATCTCTTATGGTTTCTGGTCTTCTCTCGGTCTACATTTAGTGGGCTTGAATGATAAGGGTGGTCTTTTACCGACGATTTGGGTCTTTTTTTGTGATTCTTGTCCTGATGCTCAAATTGTCTTTTTTCATGAAACAACTTACTGTTTCGATCACGGTTACCTCACCGTTGCATTATTTCACTTTTGTTTATGCGAGTACGTCGGCAATTGTCCAAAGATCGCGTTGGCAGTATCTTCAGGACATGGTCAGTTTGGTATCTTTCTCTTAGTTGGTTATGGGTGATTTTAACACTGTTTTGGGAGCTCGTGAGTCTTTAGGCCTTCATTCTCTAGCTCATAGCTCTTGTAAGGATTTCAAGTCTGTTATTGAGGATTGTGATTTGATTGGTGTTCACTCTCAGAGTGCTCATTTTACTTGGGTTAGGGGTCGTTATCCCCGTACTAGAGTTGAGAGGAGGTTAGATAGAGCTTTGGTTTTTGAGGGTTGTATTTCCTGTTGGCGAGACATTTCTTGTGTGGCTCTCCCCCATAGATTTTCAGATCATTGTCCGTTGGTGATTCGTTTGTCGGATATTGTGAATGTTAGTCCTAGGCCTTTCCGGTTCCAGAGCATATGGTTGGATCACCTAGATTTTATGGCTTTAGTTCGTCGTATTTAGAGTTCCTCTTATGTGGGTAATCCTCCTCAGGTGGTTATCAACAAGTTGAAAAGGTTAAAGTATGAACTTAAGACTTAGAACTGGGAGGTTTTCGGGGATCTAAATTCTAACATTTCTGGGAAATCGGCAGAGCTTCAGTCTATTCAGCTTTAGATGTCTAATCTTAGTTTTTCAGATAAGCTTTTCTTGGTCGAGTCTCGCGTTCATCATGAGCTTGACGTGTTGTTACGCAGACATGAGTGCTTTTATTGTTATCGGTCAAGAGTGAAATGGCTTTAAGATGGTGACCGTAATTCATCCTTCTTTCATGCCTCTGTCAGACGTAGACAGTACCGGAATGCTTTGTCTTCTTTTTCAATTAATAGGGTGCTTTCTAATGACCGTTTGATTATCAGGGATCATATCATCGAGTTTTATTCGAATCTCTTTTCTTCGGATCCTTCTCTGGTTGAGACTGATTTCTCGGTGGTGGAGGATGTGATTCCTTCTTTGGTGACAGATGTGGAAAATGCTTTTCTGGTTAGCATTCCTTCGACGAATGATATCCATGATACAATTTTTGCTATGGATACAGCCTCTGCTCCTGGGCTGGACAGTTTTTCTGAAGGGTTCTATCAACGTTGCTGGGAGGTGGTGGGTAGTGACGTGGTTCTTACAGTTCATGCCTTTTTTCGTACAGGGGTTATTTTTCCAGGCTTGAACTCCATTTTCATTGTTCTTCTTCAGAAGCAGAAGGATTCGATTTCGATAGACTAGTTTCATCCGATTATGCTTAGAAATTTCTTGTTCAAAATCTCTTCCAAAATTTTGGCAGATCGGTTAGCTCAGATTGTAGCTAGGATTGTCTCTCCTCATCAGTTTGGGTTTATCCAAGACTGTCACATTGAGGACTGTAATGTGTTACATAAGAAGTGTTATGGAGGCAATTTGGCCATGAAGATAGATATCCGCAAAGCTTTCGATATTTTGGATTGGTCTTTTCTTCATAGAGTTCTTCAAGCTTTTGGGTTTTCTCCAGATTTTATGGATTGGATTGACTGCATCCTAAGATCTTCGAGGCTTTCGGTGTTGATCAATAGGTCTCTATAGGGTTATTTTCATTGTTCTATAGGGGTTTGTCAGGGTGACTCTTTATCCCCTCTCTTGTTTGGTATTGCGAAGGATTTCCTCAGTAGGCTGTTGTCGATGATGGTGGATTTCTCTCAGTTATTGCCTATTTCTTCTCCGATGTGATTTTATACTCCTAATCATTTGCTTTATGCAGATGATGTTCTGATTTTTTGTAAAGGCACAGTTCAGAATCTGAAGAATATCATGAGTGCTTTGGAGGTTTATGGTAACATTTCAGGTCAGCTAGTTAATTGGGGTAAGTCGTCTATCTTTTTTGGATCTTCTATTTCCCCGTCCCGAATTGGTAGATTGCAGTCCTTGGTTGGTATGCAGATTTGTCATTTACCTTTCTCTTATTTGGGGGTCTCGTTTTTTTTTTAGGAAAGCCCAAGAAGTGTGTGTTATAGCCTATCGCGGATAAAATCCTGCATAAGTTTGCTAAGTGGAAGGGGGAAGCCCTTTCTTTGGCCGGTCGCGCTACTTTGATCAAGTCAGTCATTACGGGATCCTTTGTGCATTCATTCATGATCTATAAATGGCATTATTCTTTGTTACAGTTGGTTAATCGCAAGTTGTGAAGTTTTTTTTTGGACAGGTTTTTGTGAGGAGACTAAACTTATTTGGGTTGCTTGAGATCGTTGTTGTAAGCCTTACTCTCAAGGTGGTCTTGGTTTGAAGGATCTTGGGTTACTGAATGATTCTCTTTTAAAGAAGATCACCTGGAAGTTTATGACCTCTGAGAGTTTTACTTTTTCGTTTTTGAAGGAGTGGTATCTCACGCAGCTTCGAAAATCTCATTGGAGGTATGTCACTTCGTCGATTTGGCTTTCTTTCCACTCTCACTATTCAGATCTTCTTAAAGAGAGTATTTCGCTCATTGGTGAGAATTCCCAGTGAGATTTTTGACGCGATAATTGGTTGGGGGTTCCCATTCTTGAGCTTCTGGGATTTCCTGATTACTTGGCTACCCTTCTTAAGGCAAGGGTTTCATATTTTATCTATGAGGGTAAGTGGGTTCTTGACGTTAGTTTTTGAGTTCGTTTTCCTGATCTCCGTTCTCGGATCGATAGGATTGCTATATCTCCAGTTGCAGATTCTTTAGTTTGGGCTTATTCTCGGGATGGACAGGTTTCTTGTAAGTCTACTTATTCCCGTATGATTTGCGATTCTTCACAAGTCCCTTGATGGAGAGATGTTTGGTGTCGTTTTATCCCTCCCTCCCTGTCAGCTTTGACATGGCGTCTTTTGTTGAATCGGTTTCCCACAGAGGATCACTTGTGTAGGGCTGGGTTTCACTTAGCTTCTCGGTGCAGTGTTTGTGGGGTTAGTAGTTAGTCTTCTGATCATCTTTTCATTTGGTGCCCCCTAGCAGTTGCTCTTTGGGAGGCGGTTTTCTCAGCTTTTATTTCTGCTAATACGTGGAGTTCGTTCTTCTCTCAGGCCATGTCAGTTTCGTTTAGCCATCAGGTGTGTGTTTTATGGAAGACAACTATTCATATCGTGGTTTGGAGTGTGTGGCTTGCCCGTAACTAGTGGATTTTTGAGAGTAAGGCTATGGATTTCAGATCTGCTTTGTCTTTGGTTTGGTGTACGGTGTCTGATGCTAATCGGTTAGAGATTGGGTGTATGCGTAATTATGTAGATGATCTTTTTTTATTCTTCATCGGTTTGATATGTGTGGTCGTCCGGCTAGGGCTCCTGTTAATCTGTTATCAGGAGTGTGATTTGGTCACCTCCGGCTCCTGGTTGGACCAAAGTTAATACTGATGGTGCCGCCTTGAGTTTTCCAGGTGTTGGGGATTGTGGGTTGTGGGGGTGTCTTCCGTAATTGTAGAGCTTTTGTAAAGGGTTGTTTTGCTATTCATTTTGATCATGTGTTTGCATTTAAGGCAGAACTTCTTACAGTTTCGATAGCCATTAATTTTGCTTGGCAGAATGGGTGGTATCGGATATGGCTTGAGAGTGATTCTTCTTATGTGGTTCAGCTGCTCTCCTCTCGCTCTAAGCAGGTTCCTTGGCGGATTCGACAAGCTTGGCAGAGCTGTATCTATCAGATATCTAAAATGGAGTTTCAGGTTTCTCATATCTTTAGGGAGGGGAATCAGGTTGCGGACGCTCTTTGAAAGCATGCTTTAGGGTTAGAGGTCGATTCGTGGTAGGCAAACAGCCCGTCTTTCTGCTCATTGTTGGTTGACAATGATTGCATGGGTCGAGAGTCTTTTCGTTTTTCTTGATGTTTTCTGTTTTTGTTTTTGTTTTTATGGCCCGTGTGCCAATGTTTTTGTTTTTATGGCCTGTGTGCCAATGTTTTTGTTGGGATTGTTTCCCTTAGTTTTTGTGCTTTCTTGGTTTTTGTGCTTTCTTGGTTTTTGTTATTTTTCATTTTATTTTTTATATTATTGGTGGATACTGCCTAGAGGATTTTCAGCATATGATTGTCTGTGATGTTTTTTCCCTCTAGGTTAGTCCAATTTTATAAAAAAAAATATCAGACAAATGAATTGATAAATTCTCTATACTATCCCATTTTCTTACATATAGTCGATTAATATATAAAATCTAATCATCAAATTCAAACCATAACCATACAAAATATTGAACCCACGTACCCATTCAATCACATGAACTCAAAAAGGAAACAGAAGGTAGTTTTAGTGCAGTATCACAGTAAATTCTAACATTGCAAGTCAAGGTGACTGTCTCCATTAAAAGGAGACAGATAATCCAAAATGTTACACAGCTAATAATTAGGTTCTGCGCAAACTAAACATTACGTACAGTCATTTAAAACTTAAAACAAAAGGACACACATGGGATCTATTTGATCAAATAAAGTAGATAGCCACCACTAGCAAGTTCTTGGTCGATCTAATTAACGACCCTGACATCAATCAGTCGCTGCTTTTCAACAACTTGAGGCGTTGTACTGTGCGAATGAAAGTTCTGCAAAATTTAAAAACTGTTTAAGAAAACTAATAACTATAAATTGTTATATACAATACAACAACAAATCAGTTATATACCTCCATGGCACATCTTGATCAGCAGTTAGCCAATCTCCTTCGTTATCTTGATAAGTGAGTTTATAACTACTGGAATCTTGATTCCCTGCAATAAAAACAAAAACAGAGCATCAGAAAATGTTAAGTTGTTTATTGATTTATGCTGTTTGAAGAGAAAACAGCATAGCAACTTACATAATCCAAACATGGTGATCATGGTGGTGTTGAGAGATTGAAAAGAATCGTGGAGGGTTAGGTCAATTTTCCTGGTTATAGCCACTCCTTCCATATTCACCTTCACTAACATGGAATTGGAGTACTGTCTACCGCCACAAACAAATCCATTTTCCACCGTCTGATTGTTCTTGGCTGCTGTGGCTCGACGACCTTCATGATGATGATGTTGTTGTCTATGTTTTTTCCTCAAGTTCTTAATTGGTGGCCACCCCACTACACCATCTTCTTCACCGATCCTGAAAAATGGCAACAATTCAAAATTTTGAATTTCTAGAAACACTTCAATTTGCACCCAAAAAACAAAAGTACAAACAGGGGAAGAGATGAAGAAAGTACTTGTTAGTGGAAAAAGAAGAGTTGCTGTCAAGGTCTTTGGGGTGATCATCTTCATCATTAGGCTGATTGGGCCAGTGCAACAGAGGCAGTGTTTGTGGCACCGATCTGACCTGATGAGAAGCCTCATCAAAGCTACGTTTTTTGGCGTCATTATTTGTAGTAGTAGTAGTAGGCAAAAAAACAAAACCAAGAGTGTTCCAAGATGGGTTATTTGAGGCGATAATGTCCTTAGGCTCGTAAAGATAGGTGTTTAGGTCGAATCCCTTGACAGAAATAGCATGGTTTGGAAGAGCGAGACCTAGTTGAAGCTCCATGTATGTCATCCAACAACAACAAACAAAAAACAAAGGTTTCCCAATAAATAAACAAACAAATTGAACCCACAGAGGCAGAGAGAGAGAGAGAGAGAGAGAGAGATTGGGGTTGAAGTGATCTGGGTTTCATGTATAAATATTAAATAGAAGAGTTTACAATTCAAGTATGGGAGACGTGAGGAGTGGGGCGTGGTGGGTGGGGAAGCAGACAGGGGTTTAGAAGGGGACAGAGTGTAAAAGTGGTCCGTTGAAATGCTCCACTTTTAGCCGACCCAGTTGCCCTCCCTGTTTCCTTCTTCATTTCTCATTGTTTTCTGTTCCCAACAACAATACCTTTCTCTCTCTTCTCCACTCGCATCCTGAGGGCAGTACACGCGAAAAGTTATAAGGTCATGTTGGACCCTTCTGGTGGGGCCCTGAAGATCGAAAGCATGATTTAAACGCGGACTTTGGAAATTGAACTTCAATGCAGTTGCACCCATCTAATAAAATAATGCCACGTGGAATTGAAAACCAATGAGAAGAATTTCTCATACCACATGATATGATTTCAGTGGTAGACTGATGGATACATTGCACCCGCTGCACACTGAAAATTTACCCCAGATTGAGTTGGAGATTTGATAGTCAATCAAGTGGGGACCACTCATGCATTTATAGCATTACATCTACCAATCTACCATTTCGCTTCCTTCTTGTCACCGCCTAAACCACACAAATCTTTTATCTCCGCTACCAAATGGATTAAAATCCAATCTTCATATAATCTTTTATGAAATTGGATTAACGTTATTATTTATATATATATATAAAAAAAAAGTTGAATCGCATATCACCCAAATAGAAATGGTTACGTACTTGTCTTCCATACCTAATAGTTAGGGATTTGAGTCTCATCAGTCACCATATGTATTTTATCGATATATGTTAAGAGTTTAATTTTTCTGATTTATTAAAACAGTCATATATATTTTCAGATGTGAGAATTATAATCCATATGTAACATCTCACTGATAGTGAGAGTAGTATTTCAGACCGTTTTTATAGAATCTGATTAATCTTACCCGATCTCGATAGTAGTTTTATTTAAAAAAAAATTGAATTGGTCAATTCTTCTTTTCTTCATTCATAATAACAGTGTTTACTTAATCTAAACTCAATCTATTTAAAACTGAGCTAGTTTAAATTAGGTTTTAATCTAGATTTATGCTTTATTAAATTAAAAAACCGAGAGAATTTGAAAATTTCCCTTAAAGTTTCAATTATATTTAAAACAAAAAACTCGATAATTTCAAAATTACGTAAACCATTATAGCCAAAAACTGACCTTCTATTATAAAAGAAAAAAGATTAAAGGGAGAGAAGGGAACAATTATTTTATACCAATGCTCGACAATCTTAAAATTTAGTCTAAATTTCAATCCAAATAATGTGATAAGTGGGTTTTTCATTAACGATGTTATTATATGTTGTGTGTGGTGATGACAACTCACTCACCACATCATTTGGGTTAATTATTTTGGTCGTATATTATTACTTATTATTTTATTTATTTTAGTTTTGTGCTCCTTTTTTAGGATAAGGGAGAAAGAGGCTCCAAAACATTGGAACCAAACCACAAAAAATGTCGCAAATGTCTTATCCAAGAAGATATAAATAAAGACAAAACACTAGTTCCTACATTGGCTTGTTCGGGTTATGTTGGGTGCTTAATAATTAACAATAGCAAGATACAATGCAACACATAAATAATAAACCCAACAGAGAAGTGAGAACCCACACGGATGTCACGTGATGGATGCTGCATGGGCACACCACACGACATCGTTTGGACCAGCTAACATGCACGTGGTGCGGTGTGCCGGCCTCCCACATCCGAATTTCGATCGAGCACTAAGTCCCTTGTCATGAATCAATAATCATGAAAGCTGCTGGTTTAATAAGTTGTAAACCCAGACATTATAGGTTCAAACCTTGACAACTTTTTTTAGCAAGCCCTCGATACGTTAGTTTAGCTGGTAGAATGATGAGTTTAGGAGATAGATAATTCTCATTCTCATATCAGCAGTTCGAATGATATCCTGATAAATGTTAGATCTGATTTGCCTTTTTACATTCTTGTAGGGTCTAGGGTGTGAGTCCAGATTTTCTATCCATCTTACCCTATAACGACCAACAAACGGACCATAGCGTGTCACGAAGTCTAGATTCCGCGATATATATATAAAAGCTGCTCGTTAGAACCCATGCGTCCAGCGGTCCAGCCCAGACCCTCCTTATCTTGATAGAGAGGACGCCCATCTGTCTAGCTGCCTATTTGTTGTTAATATACAAGTTTGGACTTCGTTTTTGTTGAGTCAATGTCGTTGTTCTAATTTATGATTACATTATTGTCTCGACTTATATACATGGTTTTGAATGCTGTCCGTGCCCCAGTAACAATATTCAATATTGCTTGATAGGTCACTTAAACAGTATATTCAGACTCGTTAGTCCATCAAATAATGTAACGTACCGTGTCAAACGCCTATTGTTTTGGTGACCGGAAATTTCCCATTATATTCAAACTCTTTATCAATCCTTCGTGGATAAAACCTTGTCATATTGTAAATATTGTTTTACCATTGACTATAAAAGATCAATAAATATGGGGATACCAACTTCTTCGGATTATGAAAATATGCATTAAGGGTCAATTTGGTATTGTTGTACATTTATTATAATCACCGTTAACTATATTAAAAGAATAATTAACTGTGAAGTTAATTAGTACATGTTTGGTTAATTATATTTTTAACACTATTGTAAAATTCAAAAGTAAAAGCAGTATATATATATATATATTTCTTAATTTTATTGTAAAATTGTTGAGACTAGTTAGAATGAGTTACAATGACTAATATATATATATATATATATATATATATATATGTTTTTTTGAACCGTCCTTTATTTTTTTATTAATTATATATATTATACCAATATTTAAATTAAAAAAGAAATTCACAAGAATAAAAAAGATTTTATAAATCAAATCAAAAATTATTTAATTTAAAGATGAAATAAGATATATACATAATTTTAACCTAATTTTATAAAGATAATAATAATATTTTAAATTAAAGAAACTCAAAACATACCATGGTCCGTTGCACGTTATCTAAAAAAGACCAAGTTAGATGAAGATAATTCGTAAAAGAAGTAATCATGTTATGTTAATAGAGGACCAGACTTTTGTATATATAAAATGTAAACAATGTCTTCCATCAATCTAAAAAAAAAAAACAATTTCTTCCATCAAGACAACAATTTGGATGAGTCCACATATTTTCAATACAGAAGAGTCGCATCTCTTTAATTCGAAGAGTCCTATCTCATCAATAGCTAATAGGATTTAAACATTCAAATCTTTATTAAACTATGATGTTAAATTATTGGATAAGTAAATTAATATATCTGTTAGTTTATATATCATATGTGTCATGTGGGTTGTATTAAATTCTTACATCCAATTGTTAAAAAAAAAAAAAATCTTTCAAAGAAATAATAATTATAATGCAATGTATAAGTATTAAATAACATGTATATTTTCCTTAAATTAATAAGGTATGGAGGAACAAGATGATGTTGGTTTTGAGGCAAACCCCTCACACTTGTACTATAACCGGTGGCGGACTTAGAAATTTTAATCAAGTGAGATACTTGAACAAAATAATATTTATATAAAAATACTAAAAAAATAGTAAAAAATTAAGGTCATAGTAAAATGAGTTTAGAAAAAAAAACAAATGATGAGTTTTTTTTATATAGAGAAAAATTGTTCAAGATGAACTAAATAATCTTACACTAAAAAAGAAATAAAAATAAGAAGCATGATATTAAAAAATAAATAATAACAAAAAAAAATATTAACAAATAAAAATTACAATATTTATTCGTGAAACAATAAATTACAATCTAGTTTTAAGATAAGAAATTTTGTTTTGTATCTATAATGAATTCACTTTAAATTTATATGTAAATAATTGATTAATGAATATTACTAAACATGTTTTTAATTTTTTTATTCTTCCAATTAATGGTAAATTATTGATTTATTGATTCTAAAAACATTAAAACTATATAAAAAAAATAGTAAGGATAAACTAAAATGAATCATGTTGACGTCGAAGGATAGTCGTCCATTCTGCAAGTTATTGGTGAAGGCAGCAATAATTGCTTTATCATAATTGTTGACGTCGATTTCTGGATTATACCAAAAAAGCCAACAAGAATTGGATTTCGGCTATTGAATTAAAGAAAAAGAGATGCAGAGAGAGTAACAAAGACAAGTTTTATGTGGTAAAAATTCGATGGTCGGAGAAACATCCACGGGTGGTTGAATGATCAACCAAGTCAAAATCCACTAAGAGAATAAGATGTTTACAAGCTCTCGATCTCTCTTTTTTCTCTCTGTATTTACTATAATTGTTGTATGCTATATTGCCTACATCTTTTCTGGACGAGATTATGGGTCTATTTATATGTTTATAGAATCCTAATCTGCCTTGTACAAGTAATACAGGATCTTTGTATTTAATTGTGATTCGGTTACTTTCTTGAGGTCGATTTGTCTTCTTTCCTGTTTCGGAGACTCTTTTGGAAATCGAGCGAGATTCTAGTAGTGCAGTTCAATTTGGACTTGTTTCCTTATAAGAATGTAGCCTTTGCAAAGAAATCAAGTTATTTCCTGATTGGGGACTCTTCTAATTTAATGCTCTATTTTATTTGGGATTCCTTCCCGATGGATATCTTCGCGTATTTAATGACTTAATCCGTATGAAATAAGCACCAAGCTCTTACTCGAGTCGTATTTATTCCCGAGTAAGAGTAATACCTGATGGTCCCGAGTAGTACCGTTTGAGCCCGAGTGGAAGCGTTGTTTAACCAGTCCCGAGTGCTGTTAACTGATCCCGAGTAGGTTTTATTCAATATATGCTTACTCGGGCTTTCTTCTCTTTAATGATGCCTTATAGGATATTTCCCGAATGCACATTTGGGCGTCCACCTGGCTATTTTTTCCTTCCTGTCAATGACGTGTATGCTTGATAAAATTTACATACGACAATACCCCCTTAAAATATTTCTGCTGAGAAAATTTCATTTCGGGCAAGAGTATTTTAATCATCTTAATTTTCTCTCGTCAGAATAGCCGTCTTGTCATAATGGCACGTCTTAATGGTGATTCTGTAATTTCGATTCACTTCATCATGCGAGATCTTAAATGATAGCGACGTTTTGAAGTTCTGACGGTTAAGGGCTACTTCCTGTTTTGACACGCGTCCCTCGTCTCTTCGTTTTTCAATATCATTTATGAAAAATGATTTGTGCGTTTCCCCAAGCGCCGCCTACGTCATCGAGTTTCGTCATAAATTTTTTCCCGTTTTGAAATCCTAGGGTTTCGTGCCGTCTCATCTATAAATTCTTCGTTGAGAGACATTGTTGGTTTATTCTTAAAAAATCAGCATAAATTTCTTTAAACTCAGATTTCTTTATCCATAAGTTCACGATTCTCCGCTTGAAGATCTTGCATCAATCTCAATTCAAGGTTAGTTTTAATGGGGTCATCTTCCCGCCATCGTCTCTTTAAAATCACTTTTGATGCATTAGAACGTGGGGATTTCCAGTTGGTATCTTGCATTAAACGATTACTAGGGGATATCCCAATAGATTAACCTCCATTCTTAGAGGTTGATGTTTCTGGGCTTCACTCTAACGTCACTTTCAGCCCTGTATCGAGTTCTCCATCTAGTTCTGATTCTGATATTTCTGATCACAGGGTATCTTTTTGAAAGATGGGTAAACATCAAAGCAGAAGTAAGGTATACAAGCACGGCTCGAGCAGCGTTCAGACCAGGGAACAGACTGTTAACGAGGGTGACGTTGATGAAGTGTACAGGGCGTCTCGTCTTTTATTTTCTGATACTCGCCCGAGTGGCTTTGATACTGAGCAGAATGTTGTCAGGCCAGCTGAGATGGAAAAATACCGCTCCCGATTCGACTTGCCCGACTCAGTCACTTTGGTTCCTGCGGGGGATAGAGCCGTATGGATTCCTCTTGAGGGCATGGTCGCGATTTATGGACCGATGTTTTGCTGCGACGTCACACTTCCCCTTCAGCCTTTTATTGCCTGGTTTTTGGCTGAAGCAGGGATAGCCCCAGCTCAGTTGGCCCCGAATAGTTACAAAGCCTTGATATGTATGTGGCACATGTTCAGTCGATTGAACCTTTCGCCGCCTTCCCCGAATGAAATCAGGCATTTCTTTACGCTGAGGCAGGTTAGCAGAACAGGGACCTATTTTCTTGCGTCTACTTCTTCGGACGGTTGGGTTATCTAAAGAAGCAAAGGTGAATCGGGGGTCGATGCTTCTGATGACCCAAAAAAGAAGGGTTTCATATGGGGATTCCTTACATCCAACAAATTTTGGAAGAACAATTGGTTTTTTGCTGGAGGAGCTCTCGGGCTTGATATCACTGTTCGATTTGGGGATTCTCAAATGGTGTTGAGTGTTCCCCGCTTCTTCTGTTCCCCCGAAGTGTGGAACAAGAAAATAATTGACTATAGTGATTCAGAGCTGAAGAGGCTGACTCGGGCAGCAGTTCGTACTCTGGAAAAAAGGAGCAAGAGCTATCTTTTCAAAGAGGATGACTTGATAAAGCTCGGCTTCTTCAGACAGATTTCGGGCCATCGCAGGCGATGTAAGTAACCCGGCGCCCTTTTTGTTGTATTTCTCTGCTTTTCATTTTCTTTTCTAACATAATTAATTTTTTTTTTTTTAGTGTTTGATACGGACGTTGTCAGCGATCTTCAGGCTCGCCAGGTGAAGGCGATTCTACAAGCTAGTAGAAATGAAGCTTCCCGTCAGGGCGATGAGGGTATTGCTCCACCCGAGCCTGATGAGGAAACTAATATTGCTGAGCAAATTCCCGAGTGCGTTGATCGGGGTACTCAGCCTTCTACTCAGGATTTTGCTGGTCCAAGTGGCCAATGTGAGCCGATTGACACCCCACTGCCTGAAAATAGGGAGAGGCAGTATGAGGATCTAGGTGAAGAGCATGTTGGATGGTTTGAAGCTGGCGACGGTGGTAACGTCTTGACGGATCAAGTGTCTGCTGGTGCCGAATTCTTTGAGTCTTTTCGGGACGATCCGTAGGAAGATCCTGCTGCTGATTTTAACTTCCACCGTTCTTAGGGTGAGAAGCGAAAGGCAGTTAGTTCGCCGTCTCGTCCTCTCAAAGTTCCTCGGGTAGTCTCATTCATTGACTCCAGTGACGAAGATGTTGCGGATGAGATTGCCCCGAGTGTTGGTGCTGGAGCATCAGTAGATGCAGCCACTTCATAATCGAGTAGGGCTTCTCCTACCCCCGAAGTTGGAGATATGGGGGCTGAACCTTCGAGGGTTCCTTCTCCATCCTTAAAGCCGAATAGGGCTTCTCCTGCCCCCGAGTTTGGAAATCTGGGAGCTGAACCCTCGGGGGTTCCTTTATTCATTTCTCCCAAGGATATGCTACAGGAGATGTCCTCCAGTAGGGCTTATATCAGGGAGGACCGCTGAAGCGGTTTTAGATATGGTTCACTGATCGAACGCCTCCAAAACATTTTCAACGGCGCATCTTATGTAAGTTAAATCTGACTCAGTCAATTCTGACTCCTTTATTGTTTTGCTTTTGCCGGATTTCTAAGTATATTCCTTTACAGATGGTGGCCGAATTTGCTGAGCTTATTCAGATGCAGCAATATCAAGCTGATCGGATAAGGCGTCTAGAGGCTCAACTGAAGGCGAGTGAGAATGGTCGTGCTCAAGCTGAGCAGGCTTATCAGCAAAAGGTCTGCTCTGTACAGATATTTTCCGACCACTGCCTGGCGAAGCAGGTTGAAGCCGATGACAAGGCATCTCTGGCAGAGGAGAAGGTTGCATAGCTTCAAAATCTTCTTTCTTCTGCTGAAGAATCCATGCTTAAGGCCGAGCAGGAGGCGGAGCAGGCGAAGTCGGCGTATGACCAAAAAATTGAAGATCTGGAGTGCCAAGTGCTGACAGTTGAATCCCTTTCCCGAGAGGCCAGGTTGGAACTGGAAGTCCAAGGGGTGGATCGTTTTAAAAGATCCCCTGCTTACGATGCCCTTCTTCTTCAGGAATTTCAACGTGGGCTAGTTTCGGCCGGTGAGTTCTTCAAAGTCAAGAATAGGGCGACCGAGAAAGCCCGTGCTAATTGGGAGCTGTCAATCAAACACCATGTGGACCGGTCCTTGGAATTTCTTCGGATTCATATGAAGGAATGGAGAGCCTACTGTCGTAGTCAAGGCAAAGAGCCCTATCTTATGCATTTAGAGATTCCGTCCGAGCATTCTCTCTCGACCTTTTACGCAAGTCAAGAGTCGGTTGAGGGTGTAGTCCCAGATGTCGGGCCAATCCCGGGTGTAGATTACAGCCAGTGGATGGATGATACTGTCGACGATATCACTTGGCCATCTAATGAGAGCCTGCTTCGTGAGTACGAGATGGTGCTAGATCCGAGTATTGGCAAAGGCTCAAAGTCCTCGCAACCTTGATTTTGTAGAATTGTAGAAAATTTAGATTATTTTTTACTTGTACAGAAACATTCTTTGAACTGTAACAATTCTTTTAGGAGCAATAAAATCTTATTTTATTCTGAATTGAATGATCTTGATCTGTTCATTGCTGATTGTTGTCGAGTGGTATTAAATTGGCTAATGTTCGGGTAACTTAACCGAGTATCTTATTAAACCGGCTGTTACCCAAATGACTTTAATTGCCAAGTATCTTATTAAACTGGCTTATTCGGTGTTCGGGTAACTTAACTGAGTATCTTATTAAACTGGTTGTTACCCGAATGACTTCAATTGCCAAGTATCTTATTAAACGGGCTTCTTTGGTGTTCGGGTAACTACCGGTTGTTACCCGAATGACTTCAATTGCCAAGTATATTATTAAACTGGCTTCTTCGGTGTTCGGGTAACTTAACCGAGTATCTTATTAAACCGGTTGTTACCCGAATGACTTCAATTGCCAAGTATCTTATTAAACCGGTTGTTACCCGAATGACTTCAATTGCCAAGTATCTTATTAAATTGGCTCTTTATTATTAACCGAGTCATCTTGAAATAAAAGTTTTTCACGTGTTTCATACCCGGTTGCTACCCGAACGTTACATCAAGGCTCACCATGATCATACGTTCGAGTCCTTACTCAATACCAAGGAAGTCTCCCTAGTTTTTATGGGCAAGGGTTTACCGAATCGTTGAGCTCATTTTTTTTAAAAAAAAGTTGCTTCAACACAGCTACGCATTTCACCGGAATTTCTCCCGATAGTGTACCGAGCATTTTTCCAATGTTTGGTGCATCGGGTTTGCCTTTTTGTGAAGGTCATTTTGACCCTGCTCGGCTGGCATGCTCCTACGAGCTTCTCTGCCCATTCGGGATTTGATGGTCCCCAGAATTCTATTTGCATGTTCTTTTTATCATGATCTGCTTCCATATGTTCTTATTATCATATGCTCTTTTTTTGAAATCCCTAACTAGATGCTATCATTTCGAAAATTCAGAGTAATTTTATTTATTACCGTAAAAAATCGACAGATTTAAATTACAGTTTAATATTTATCCTACCAATAAATGAATAAAATATTCAATATAAAAAATATATATATATATATATACATTAAGGATAGAAAATCTTCATATATTGGGCATTGCATGGTCGGGGTAATACCCCTCCATTGGGTCGAGCAATCCAATAAGCTCCATGGCCAGCTATTCCCTCGATCTTGTATGGACCTTCCCATTTGTCAGCCAGGGATCCTGTGGCTCTATGTTTTGTGTTCAACAACACCTTCCTGAGCACCAGGTCTCCTAACTGAAATTTCCTGATCCGAACACGAGAGTTGTAGTGGCGAGCCACTCTTTGTTGATATGCTGTATTTCTTATTCGGGACTTTTTCCTTTTTTCTTCTAGCTCATCCAAACTTTGTAGTAGCGTATCAACATTTTTTTCTTCATCGTATAGCCTGATCCGGGGGGACGCATACGATGTTTCTACGGGGATGACAGCTATTGTTCCGAACGCTAGGGTGAACGGAGTTTCTCCTATTGAAGTCCTTGCTGTCGTCCGATATGCCCATAATACTTTAGGAAGCTTTTCAACCCAGCTTCCTTTTTTGTCATCTAACTTTGCTTTAATGGTGTGCTTGATAATTTTATTTACTGCTTCTACTTGCCCGTTTGTTTGTGGATGAGCTGGTGTCGCATCGTAGTTAGCAATATGATACTTCTCGTATAACTGTCTGAACTTTTGGTTATCAAACTGAGTGCCATTGTCTGTGATTATAGTGTCCGGAACTCCAAACCTATAAAGTATGTTTTTCTTTATAAAATTTATGGTGTTGGCTTCCGTGATATGCAATAGCGCTTCAGCTTCTGCCCATTTTGTGAAATAATCGACAGCTACTATGGCGTGCTTGCTCCACCCCCTGTCCCAGCTGGCATTGGCCCCATCAGGTCTAGGCCTCACATGGCGAATGGCCATGGGGCAGTGCGATTTCTGAGTTTTTCTGGGGGTTGTCGGATATCGTTGGCAATTCTTTGACAGGTGTTGCAACTTTTCGACCACTGTTATGCATCTGAGAAAATTGTAGGCAAATAATAGCCTTGCCTGAGTACCTTATGCGCCAGACTCCTACCCCAGTGTGGTTCCCGCAAACTCCTCCGTGGATCTCTTGAAGTATTCGATGTGCATCTTCTTTCGGTATACATCTCTGGAGAGCTCGGGAAAACCCCCTTCTGTATAATTCTCCTCCGATCATGGTATACCTAGCCGATCGATACCTGATACGCTTTGCTAATACCGGATCTTCCAGGAGCACGCCTTCTTCTAGGAACCTTCTCAGCTGGACCATCCAACCGTCTTGCGGTGTTCGGATTTCTAAAATTTCTAAATGCTTAGGTTCAGCTGTACTCGATTTAAGAAGGTGTGCAACTGGAATGGTCTTTGGTTTGATTGAGATTGTTGCTGACGCTAATTTAGATAAAGCGTCTGCCTTTTCGTTTTCTTCTCTGGGGATCTGAGCGATCTTGTATTCTTTAAATTTTTGGAGGAGCTGTTTTGCGATGTCACGGTAGGCAATCATACCTTCATCTTTGGCCTGGTACTCGTCCATAACCTGGTTGACAACTACCTGTGAATCGCTGAATATCTCAACTTCATCTGCCCCAAGAGCTATGCAGACTCTCAGTCCAGCTAACAATGCCTCGTATTCGGCTTGATTATTTGTTGCTTTGAAATCAAATCTCATGGTACATGCAACACCATCTCCTTCTGGGGTGCGAACTACGATCCCTGCCCCGCTGCCAAGAGTGTTTAAAGAATCATCAACAAATAGTTTCCATGGGAAACTTTTATCCAACAGACTTTTGCTTCCAGGTTTGGTTCTGTGAACTCGGCTATGAAGTCTGCCACCGCTTGTCCTTTGAGGGAGGTTCTAGGGACATAATGAATATCGAATTCACTTAACTCGATTGCCCATTTAGTAAGTCTTCTTGATATCTCTGGCTTTTGTAAGATTTGTCTTAATGGGCAATTGGGGAGAACCTAGATCGTATGGGCCTGAAAATATGGTCTCAGCTTTTTTGCTGCTGAAACCAATGCTAAGGCTATCTTCTCTGCCTGTGAGTACCTGGTCTCGACCGGTACGAGTGTCTTGCTAGTATAATACACTGGTTTCTGCACTCCATCTTCTGTTCTGACTAAGACTGAACTTGCTGCAAGCTCGGTTATTGACAGATACAGCTGAAGTATTTCCCCTTTTTACTGTTTTGAGAGGATAGGAGCTTTCCCCAAGTACTCTTTTATTTTTAAGAATGCCTGCTCACACTCTTTATTCCACTCTAGGCCTTTCCCTTTTTTGATTATCTTGAAGAAAGATGCGCACCTGTCTGTAGCCCTTGAGATGAATCTTCCCAAGGAAGCTAAACACCCTGTTAAGCGTTGTACCTCTTTCAATGTTTTAGGTGAGGTCATTTCTTGCAAAGCCTGGATCTTCTCGGGATTAACGTCGATTCCTCTTCGATGGACTTGAAAACCCAAGAATCTTCCCTAATGGACTCCGAATAAATATTTGTTTGGGTTTAATTTCATCTGGTATCTTCTCAAAACATCAAATGTCTCTCGGAGGTCGCGGGCATGCTTCTCTGCTGAGACGCTTTTAGTCAACATGTCATCAATGTAGACTTCCATGTTCCTTCCTATTTGCCGAGTGAAGATTTTGTTGACCAACCTTTGGTACATAGCTCCTGTATTTTTTAAACCGAAGGGCATTACTGTGTAGCAATATAAACCTTGATCCGTTGTGAAAGCTGTTTTTTCTTCATCAGCTTTGTTCATCTGGATCTGATTATATCTCGAGTAAGCGTACATGAAGCTGAGCAATTCATGACCTGCTGTGGCATCCACCAGCTAGTCTATCCTTGGAAGTGGGAAGCTATCCTTTGGACATACCTTGTTTAGATCCGTGAAATCTACGCACATCCTCCATTGTCCATTTTTCTTCTGGACGAGGACTACGTTGGCAACCCACTGAGGGTAGCTGACTTCTCTGATTGATCCAGTCGCTAGTAACTTTTCCACCTCTTGTTTGATTGCTTGACTTCTTTCAGGATTGAACGATCTTCTCTTTTGTATTACCGATTTTGCATTCCGGCTTACTGCGAGGTGGTGGGATATTACTCGGGCATCTATCCCAATCATATCTTCGTGACTTAGGCAAATATATCTTTGTATTCTCTAAGCAGATTGGTTAAGTCTCGCTTGACTTTTCCATCCAAATTGACCCCGATCTTGATTTTCTTGTCCGTTTTGTCTTCTTCAAGTACTACTTCAACCAATTATGTCTTGTACTCATTCGAGCCCTCCCTTGGATCCATTTCGAACGACAAGGATTTTGTACACTGATTTGGCTGCATTATGGTGCACACTTGTTCAGCATCATGCTTGTCTCTGTATACTGACAGATTTGCTCTTCGGGCCATCTCTTGGAATCCCTTGACTATCCCAACCCTTTGTTCTGTTGGGTACTTGATCATTAATGCATAAGTGGCCGTCACAGCCCTTGTTTTATTCAGGAATGGTCAGCCCAATAATGCATTATACGGCCAATTATCCAAGTTAACTACCACGAAGTGGAGCAGGACAGTCCTCTAGCATGGTGCCGTTCCGATCTTCACGGGTAGTTTTACCATCCCGAGTGACCTAACCTCTATTCCCCCAAATCCTCTTAATGGAGTATGAAAAGGCTGTAAATCTTTTCGGTCTAGTCTTAGCTGATCGTATACGGCCACGCTTAGGATGTCTGCTGAACTCCCATTATCTATTAAAATTCTCCAGACTTTCTTATGGCCAATCCGGGCACTTATAACCAAAGCGTCATTAGGTCAAACATCGACGCCATGGGAATCTGCCTCTGTAAAGACTATTGGGTCCCTTCCTTCCTTTACCCTTTTCGGGTCTGGTTCAACCGAGTTTACATCGAAGTTATTCCTTGCTTCTATTGCTTCTCTGATTTTCTGAGTTCGTTCTCGGTTGCTTCTCCCAGTAGAAGGTCCTCCGAAAATTGTATGTATTACTTGATTGACTTCGAGGCTGGTTCTTTGGTTTTGACCAGGGTTGTGATCAACCTTGACTTTCTTGGTTTCTGATCTCTCGTCTTTTTTCAAGATTACATCCCGCAGGTGCCCTTCCCGAATAAGAGTATCTATGTAATCTCTGAGCTGAAAACACTTTGAAGTCTCATGCCCGGTTTCTTTATGAAACCTGCAATACTTGATTGTATCTATCTGGGCGAACTGTGATTGTCGCCGCGGTTCTTGCACCATATTCTTTTCTTCCAAGATGGCTAGAATTTCTTCTTGTTTCTTCCGAAGAGGGGTGTAATTGGTATATCTACCTCGGTATTTCTCTGTGGACCGTTCGGCGTTGAGCCCATTACCCTCATCCTTGTTTTTCTCCTTGCCGTTCCCTTTCCATTTTTTCTTTTGATTCTGCCCCTTGGATTCGGTATTCTTCTGTTCGGGCTTTCCTCCATGCATATAGCTTCCTTCTATAGCTAACTCTTCTTCCTCGGCCAGAGCGTATCCTCCCGCCATATCCATTATGTTGGCATACCTAGTCAGCCGTGCTCTTCTCAAATCGAAGGATAGTCGTCCATTCTGCAAGTTATTGGTGAAGGCAGCAATAATTGCTTTATCATAATTGTTGACGTCGATTTCTGGATTATGCCAAAAAAGCCAACAAGAATTGGATTTCTGCTATTGAATTAAAGAAAAAGAGATGCAGAGAGAGTAACAAAGACAAGTTTTATGTGGTAAAAATTCGATGGTCGGAGAAACATCCACGGGTGGTTGAATGATCAACCAAGTCAAAATCCACTAAGAGAATAAGATGTTTACAAGCTCTCGATCTCTCTTTTTTCTCTCTGTATTTACTATAATTGTTGTATGCTATATTGCCTACATCTTTTCTGGACGAGATTATGGGTCTATTTATATGTTTATAGAATCCTAATCTGCCTTGTACAAGTAATACAGGATCTTTGTATTTAATTGTGATTTGGTTACTTTCTTGAGGTCGATTTGTCTTCTTTCCTGTTTCGGAGTCTCTTATGGAAATCGAGCGAGATTCTAGTAGTGCAGTTCAATTTGGACTTGTTTCCTTATAAGAATGTAGCCTTTGCAAAGAAATCAAGTTATTTCCTGATTGGGGGCTCTTCTAATTTAATGCTCTATTTTATTTGGGATTCCTTCCCGATGGATATCTTCGCGTATTTAATGACTTAATCCGTATAAAATAAGCACCAAGCTCTTACTCGAGTCGTATTTATTCCCGAGTAAGAGTAATACCTGATGGTCCCGAGTAGTACCGTTTGAGCCCGAGTGGAAGCGTTGTTTAACCAGTCCCCGAGTGCTGTTAACTGATCCCGAGTAGGTTTTATTCAATATATGCTTACTCGGGCTTTCTTCTCTTTAATGATTCCTTATAGGATATTTCCCCGAATGTATATTTGGGCTTCCACCTGGCTATTTTTTCCTTCTTGTCAATGACGTGTATGCTTGATAAAATTTACATACGACAAATCATAATAATAAATGGACTATTTTAGTACAATATATTACAATTTAATATTTTAGAGTTTATTGATTGGATGGATATATTAGGTATGTCAAACTAAAATTATTAAAATAATAAAAGTTCAAAATAATAATAGATAATTTAATATAGATAATTTAATTTAATATAAATAAAATAAAAGTTCCAATCTAGGCATTGGTTTCATCCAAATGTTAGATTTGTTTCTTGAAAATATATATTAAAAGAGAATATGTATATTAAAAAAATATGATATATATTAAAATTAGGATCTTCTGTAAAGTATTTTTTTTACCATAATAATCGAATCTAAGTTATATCTCTCTATTTTCTTCTCCAACAATGATTCTTCTAAATCTTCTACACCAAACTGGATAATAATAATAATAATAATAATAATAATAATAATAATAATAAAAGAATCATGGACTTCAGAAGCTATTTTTTTTGTATTTATGATCAACTATGTTTTCAACATAATATGAAAATCTAAAAGACAATAGAAAAAATTGTCTCATTTAGATATACTAAGGTCAAAAATCCCTCTTAACATTACTTATTTCAAGAATCAATTGTTAAAAAGATAACAAACATATTATTTAAAAGCAAATACAAAATTTTTCTTCATTGAAAAGTTTAAAATCTTATTTTTCATTGATATTTTTTTTTTTGAGAAGTTAGATGAAGACAGTTAAGCATAAGCACAATAAATAATGTACTTTTATGGATGTTGTATCAATAATGGAGAATTCCTAGATAAATCAAGAGGAATTTTTGGCCTTAGTATATCGTTTTCTTTAATATATATCTTCTCTTTTAATATACAGTTTCAAAAAACAAATCTAACTATCTCATGAAACCAACACTTAATATATATGTAGTGGTTTTCCTGTTAGTGTGCATTAAAATAACTTATATCAGTGCGTTTCTTATAGATTACTGATTATGGAGAAATTTTGATAAATACATATACTTTAAATCAAAGTATGTAAATCTAATGGTTTATATCCAACATACTAATGAAGTTATATCTGTAATTTAAATTTATATATATATATATATATATATATATATATATATATATATATATATATATATATATATAGTTATAGTTATAAAAGTAATGAAGAATTGAGGTGAGGAGATGATAATAATTTTTTGTTGGAAAAAAAGTTAGACATGTGTAGCATCAAAAAAGTTGGTATTAATTGAACCAGGAAAACTAGGGTAGAATAGGTTTTATTCCCATAGAAAAAACATGTGAGATGGTGGTGATGACTTTTCAATCGCATTGTCGGATTTCGGGTCTGCTTTGGTGATTTGTAAGTTTTGCAATTAAGATACCGAGTACTGGCCTTCCATGCTCAAGCTGTCTCATTCATTTAATTCAATTCTTTGCTTCTCTCATCACCTATTTTACTAATGTGGTCATTTTCTAACTGATAAGTAATAACCGGTTGGTCTATCCATTTAAACAGTCTTACATCTTAACCCAACAAGCCAGTAATTTTGTCAGTTAATGTGTTTCTGAAATGGATTCCAGCTAGAACAACATTTAAAGGACCCTATATTTTGGTGGGAAATGAAGGGCACTTCCTAAATTTAAATCTATAAATATTTCAATTTATAATGTGTCAATTCTATTAACTGACATGCTTGATATAATGTTATAACTAATGCTACTCCGGTTATTTGAACTATGCTGGTGTTGGGATTGTTATCAGTGATCATTCCAGTTGTGTTATAGACTTATAGTAGTATTCAGATGGGTTGTTTGTTTTTCTCATGATATTGGAGATTTTTTGCTTAACGATTTGGTTGGCCTCTCCTCTATGTGAAAACTGTTTTTTTATCAGCTGTGCAGAGTATCAACGGTAAGTATCCTTTGGCTATAGAAGGACCTTAATTTGGTGAATGATCTTATGACCCGAGTGGTCCTGTTTTGTTTGTTCCTAGAGATAAGAATATGTTTAACTCATGAATTAACAAAGTTTGCTATCTCTTTGCTTGAGGATAGATGTTGGGCTTCTTTTGTTGTCAGCCTTGTTAGTGTTGATTTACATCCATAATAGTTCTCTGGGTGTTCTAGCTCCTTCCAATTATATAAAATAAAATAGAATCATATCTCACAAGTTGAGATACAAGTTTCAAATATAAATTAAGATGTCTAGCAATATTTGAATTTCAATTGAATTCAATAAAATTAAACTCAATTGTAGTTCTAACATTCTCATTTATAGTTGATGTGATATTTAATAAAGCATTATCACATTATTTATCATGTGATTTTGATTTAGGGTCTGTCCTGTAAAATTTTTAATGTTCTGTTTTTCGAAAAGATAAGAGAAAAAATGAAAACTGTGTTTTTGGTTTCAATTTCGACATTTTCGAAATCATAAAAATACATCCGGTAAAACATACTGAAAACTGTATTTAAAAAAAAAAATTACGTATATGATAAATTAATTGAAAAATTTTACGATTATCTAACCAAAACAATTTCTCTGTTGTTAACACAATCCCAATTCCAAATTTCTTCAAAATTTCCCAACACAAAATCCGATGATAATCATCCTCCGATACCCACCCCCAAATTCAACACAATACCAACAGTCCCAACAACAACAACAACAACAACAAGCATATTTTTTTTTTTAAATCTCCACTTCAACAACAACAACTCCACACATTTGTCTCTTCAAATTTTTTTAAACGAAAAAATCTGGAAAATTTTCTAAATTTCCTCTCTTCAAGCTTTTTTTTTTGTTTATTTTGTTTGAGAAGAATAAGCAGATTGGAAGAAATTTTTCAGATTTCCTCTCTTAAATAAATATTAGTTTTTTTTATTAAATATAAAATCTTTCAAAAAAAGGGAAAGAAAATTTAAAAAAAAAAATGAGGGATGGATTAGTAGCATCTACTCGTGAAGACGAAGTTGGTCTCCAAGACTGTCAAGAAGAAGATCAAGGAGGCTGGTGGGGCTGCTGTTCTTATCACTTAGATTCAATTTTACTTTATATTTGATTTTTAGAAAAAGTTGGAGGAGCAGACCTCCATATATTGTTGTCATGAAGTAGCAGAGAAGATGACGAAGGAAGGAAGACGAAGAAAAAGAAAGAAAGAAGAAAGAAAGAAGAGGCAGACGAAGAAAAACAGTAGAAGCAGATGGATGCTTTGTTTGGAAAAGCTTCTTCAAACAGATATTTTAAGAGTATATGTTTTAGAGTAGATCTTTCAGAAATAGAGCTTTTAATAGGAAGATATTAGTTGTTTAGTTGTTAATTAGAAAAGGTTTTTTTTTTTTAAATCGTAAGATTATTAAAATATTCAAAAACTATTTTAAATGATAAAGATATATTAGACTTTTTAGTGTTATTAAAAAAAATCAAAAAGATCTACTTTGAAAAACTTAAAATTTGAGGTCCCGTTCTGCAGTTGTTTTTCAGTCCGTTTTCGTTTTTATTTTTCAAAAACGATTTCGAAAACGCGTTCGTTAACCGTTTTTCATTTATTTGTCAAAAAACAAAATGAAAAACAAAACCAGTGTTAAGAGTGGAAGATTTGAAAAACACAAAATAATTATTTTTTGTTTTTATTTTTATTTTTCATTTTGTTTTTCATTTTTTTATATAAAAAAAATCATTTTTTAAACTATTAATTGTACTATTATGTATTTCAGATGGTTATGACAAAATGAGACAAGATTTTCAACCAACCAAAGTGCCCCTCTTATAAATATATATATATATATATATATATATATATATATATATATATATATATATGTTATTATATACAATAATATATTATATAATATTAAATATATATATATAATATATTGTAATTATTTATTTATAATTTAAAAGTTTAGTTTTAATTAATTCATTTTTTGATATGTTTTTTTGAATTAATTTTTTATGTGTTACTTTTGTTTAATTTAAAACTTACAATATAAAAATTATATTGGTTAATTATGTAATCAATTTGTATATAATTGTAATAATATTAAACAAAATGCCACAATTGATATTTCAATTTTTGATAGTTTTCGGTTAACCTACCAGACACGTTTTTTCTGTTTTCGTTTTTAAAATACAGCTTTCACTATATGCTACCAGATACATTTTCAGAATTCGAAATTGAAACCAAAAACACTGTTTTCATTTTCGAAAAACATCAATTGAAAAACATTTACAGGATGGGTACTGAGCTTTTCAAAGTATACGTAAAACAATTTTTTTAATTATCTAAAAACTCTACTGGGTGACAACCAAATGATACAAATTTTATAAAAAAGAGTTTTTGTAATTAAAAAAACTCTTTTAGCCAGTAGACAAACTCTTCCCAACGAGCATGAAGAAAGCAGAAGAACCGAAGAGAAGGTTGAAAGGATGAGGCAAAAAAAAACTCAACTAAATTTTGGTTAAAAAACGAAAAATAAAATGAAAAACAAGTTTAAGTTGTTTTCCATATTTTTCATTTTCAACGTTGGGTTTTTTTCTTCTATTTTGTTTTTATTTTTTAAAAATAAAACGAAAAACAGTTGACGAACGCATATTCGAAATTGTTTTCGAAAAACAAAAACAAAAACAGCCTTGAAAAAGGGTACCAGACTGGCCCTTGTTATTACTTCAAAAGAATAATAAAAAAATGAATTGATAACATAAATTCAATTGTTGCATCAATAAAAAATAAATTACTAAAAAATATTAGTTTTTTTTTAGAAGATTACAATAATTCGAAATTTTAAAAAGGGGTAGACTCGCACCCACAACGTCGTAGTATAAGTGTGAGGAGCAAGCCATATGCTAACCTCATATTGTTTGCTAACAATATTAGTTGAAAAATAATATTATATATATATATATATATATATATATATATAGTGATAAAATCATTGTGCATATAGCAACAAAAGCGTGGGCGGAGGAACCATTGGGTCATACCGAGTTAGGGGAGTGTATGAATTGGTTCGGTTCAGTTTAGATTTAGGCAAAACCGTATTGAATTGTTGTACGCCTTAAAAACTGTATAGACATCCCTTTCGTAAGTACACCCCCGTTAAATTTTTCTAAAGAATATTTAGTTTTTAAATAGACACCACTTAATGTCAAAATACCTTTTATTAGTTTTATTCTATTATATTTATATAAGTACATTCATCAACCTTTATTTTGCTATCTAATTAGCTTTATTATTATTAAAATATATATATTTTTTGTTCAAATAAATAATTTCTAACTTCTAAATATAAAAATTAGGGTTATTGGTACCAGTCCACCCTGAACCCATTGAATTCTCATTTATAGGTAAAACTTGACTTTAGATACTCTCTCAAACAGGTATTAAGGGGGCAATAAATCAAACTGTTTGCTAATAAGTGAAAATTCAGAGGGTTTAATGCCTTATAAAAATGTAAACTCGCGTAAAGTTCAGAGAGAACTAGTGCTAATAACCCTATAAATTATATAGAAATGAAATGGGTTTTAAGAAAATTGTATTTACAAATAGATAGAAATAAAGGAAAAGAAGATAATGCGAGATATGCTATGCACATTAGTGCTTGAAATATAATAATTTAATAATAAAATAATAATAATAATTGTAAAAAATATTATTGTATACAACTAAAATTGAATAATGTATTAAAAATTTTGAACCAAATAAGTGTGGAATATGAATTATGAAAAATAATAAAATATCGTAGATAAATAAAATTAAAAATCCATAAAAAAATCAATCAATTTTACCTTTTATCGGATGGCTTTTATATATCTATATATAGCTCTGGGTTGAGGATCCCCTTCATGCTTTGAGTTTTTAGTTTAGAAAGTGTTTTGGTTTTTGCAATGATGGTTTTACATTTAAAAAAAATTGGGAAACTAATTAATAATTTGTAGGCATTCTTATAAACTATTAGTATTTTATTAAAGGGTAATATTGAATTTTTAAAAATATACTAATTTGGAATGTATATACTGTTTTTAAGAGATTTAAATGTTTTTTTTTTTACTTTTTAAACTGGATTTAACTATTTTGACTATTAAAACCACGAGTGATGATATATACATCTCTTTAAAATTATATGTAAACCCTACTAAATTTTTTAACATAATTAAAATTCTTTAGTACATCCTATTTGAAACCAAAATTATCCTTTTTTTTTATAATTTTATTTTCTAGCAAAAGCATAAAATTTATGATTATTTAAATACACATTGGCTTTTTCTTTCTTCAAATTTACATCTATTGTAAGATTTTTTTTTTTATATATATAAAACAAAGAATGAACGGAGTTTTTTTATTATAAAAAAAGCACTAATGGATCTAAGTTTACGATAATACTACTTTACGTATGCTCTAATGATATATCGTTATTATAATTTATTCATTTAAATTGATCATTCTACTCTGATTATGCTTTGTTGCATCTTTTTCAAAATATATCACTCAATCTTTTCAAAACCACGATATCTGCACTCATGTTTTTCATATATATATAAAGAGAAAGCATCAATTATATGGAAGAAAAACACAAATAAGAGAAAATGTTCGACTTGCAGGACTTCAGTTCAAATAGAAGGAGAAGCTGACCATGACAGTTTCCTCTTCCTTTGTTGGGTTTCATTATAATAAAATATAAGTTAAACTGTGAGCTTTGCAAAGAAAATAAATAAAATCGATATGGAATGTGATATGATCAAATATCATTCAGCACAATAAAGAAAAGAAGAAGGGAGAGTAGGGAAGGAATTATTTATATATTCAATATAAAAACTCAATACATATGCAATCGACTATTTATAAGCCAGACTGCTGCGAATGAGCATGAAACAATTCAACAATAAACTGACAAATGCATTACCCATATAATAGGGATGAGAAACCACTTATGATGTCGTCGGTTGACACCACTTCCTCACACCGTGGCCATGAATAATCATGGACCCCCTTTATGTTGACAAACAAAACTAACAACAACTGAACAAAAACTAACTAACTCATGACTAAGTCTTCCTTTCCCATTCGTGACTTGTGCATGGTCTTCACGGCTGGTCTTCATGGCTCAATATTTCAACCATATCATTCCTCCCGGCCCGGAGTATCCTTGTCCTCAAGGATGAAGTTGGGGTAAGTCTTAGAAAACCGCCACTTGTTTTCCCAAGTTGCGTCTTCAATGGAGGCCCTAACCCATTTGACTAAAATCTCTGTTTTAGGGCGATAGTTTCCTTTACGAATGACTCGGCTATCAAAAATGAACTCAGGTTGTGGAAGTGGGGTGAAGGAATCAGATACAGGAGAAGGATTGTTAGAGACGATCGACAATGGACCTCTTTGTTGTTTTAGTAAACTGACATGAAAAACATCATGGATTATATACCCAACTGGTAATTCCAACCTGTAAGCTACTGGACCAATTCGCTCGAGAACTCGAAACGGACCAAAATAACTAGGAGACAACTTGAGAGAACTTCGAAAAGCCATGAATTTCTATCGATATGGCTGCAGCTTTAAGTACACATAATCCGTAACACTAAAATTTACTTCCGATCGATGTTGATCAGCTTGATTCTTCATTCGGTCACGTGCAACTAATAAATTCTGGTAAAGTTCACGCAATATTTCTATACGATCGCGAAGAACATCATATATGGCATGGACTTTGGCTGTTCCCGGAATGTAGGAAAAGATAGTCGGAGGCGGCCGACTGTAGACAGCTTCGAATGGTGAGATTTTGGTAGCTGTATGGACAGAGGTGTTGTAGCTATATTCGGCCCATGACAACCAGTGACTCCATTTTTTTGGCTGGTCACTAGTGAAGCAGCGGAGATACTGTTCTAATGTCCGATTGACGACCTCGGCTTGACCGTCTGTCTGAGGATGGTAACTTGAACTCATATTCAGAGAGGTACCCTGCAATTGAAACAATGTCTTCCAGAAAGAGCTAACGAATACCTTATCACGATCATTGATGATAGAAGTGGGAATGTCATGAAGTCGGACAATATTTTCTACAAAGGCTTGTGCCACTATGGAAGCTGTATAGGGATGCTTAAGGGGAACGAAATGTGCATATTTTGACAGTCGATCGACCACAACCATAGCCACTGTATATCCTTGTGAGGATGGTAATTCGTCGATGAAATCCATGGATACGTCATACCAAACTTGTTGTGGAATTGGTAAGGGATAAAGGAGGCCGGTTGGATTAGTGGATGAGTGTTTGCATCATTGACATGTATCACAGTTTCTTATATGTGATTTGATCGTTTCCCGCATATTAGGCCAAAAGAAGTTTCTTTTAACTCGGCTGAGGGTGTGATGATAACCAAAGTGGCCAACAATTGAGGATGAATGTGTATCTGATAAAATGGCAGGAATGAGAGATGAAGTGGGACTCAAACACACTCTCTCACCTTTGAACCAAACTCCATTCTTAACGTGATAAGGATATGGTTGTGAAGAAGTCAAATTGGAAAACCTTTTGTAGAATGGGTTCTGTGAAACTTTCAATCTCAGAGTGGCCCACCAGTCCGAGTCGGGTATTGACATCGCTTGGCATTCAACTTCGGTCATGCGTGATAATGCGTCGGCCCCTTGGTTCTCCTTGCCTTTTTTTGTATTGAATGGTGTAGTAGTACCCCATTATTTTCGGTAACCATCGTGTTTGGGCAGGTGTTGTGATTCGTTGTTCCATCAGAAACTTCAAGCTCCGCTGGTCGGTTTTTACGATGAAGGGTTTTCCAAGAAAATAAGGTCGCCATTTCCGTATTGCTTTGATGATGGCCAGCATTTCTTTCTCATATGTAGATAAGGTCAGAGTCGACCCCTTGAGTGTCTCGTTGAAAAAGGCTACCAGTCGTTCTTGTTGAATAAGTATGGCTCCAATTTTGACTCCGCATACGTCTCTATCACAAAAGGCCGTGTGAAATCAGGTAGCTACAATACAAGAGCAGACATCAATGCCTGCTTCAATTTGGTAAAGGCTGTTGCGGCTTCTTCTGTCCACTGAAACCTTATCTTTGAGAGCAGTTTTGTAAGAGGTGCAAATATTCCTCCGAATCCACTGATAAACTTTCGGTAGTAACCTGCCAATCCCAAGAATCCATGAACTCCTTTGGCTTTTGTTGTAATGGGCCAATCGTTTACCGCTTGAGTTTTTACTGGATCAACTTGCACGCCGTCGTAGGAAATGAGATGCCCCCAAGTAATCAACTTTAAAAACTCCAAACCGGCATTTAGTTTATTTTTGTACGTACAATTTATTAGAAGAGAGGATAAATAGTACAGTATGTAAATGAGTAAGGTGTTCTGACCAAGTTCTGCTGTAGACAAGGATGTCGTCAAAAAAGACGAGGATGAATTTACGTAAGTATGGCTGGAATAAATCGTTCATTAAACTCTGAAAAGTGGCGGGGCCATTGGTAAACCCAAACGGCATGACGATGAACTCGTAGTGGCCTTCGTGAGTGCAGAAAGCTGTTTTCGGAACATCCTCCTCTCGAACTCAAATTTGATGATAACCAGAACGTAAATCCATCTTCCAAAAATACCGGGCGCCGTGCCATTCATCCAGCAACTCATCTATGTTTGGAATTGGGTACTTGTCGTTGATTGTAATAGAGTTGAGGGCCCTGTAATCGATGCAGAAACGCCAACTCCCATCAGCCTTTTTGACGAGCAGAACTAGACATGACCCCGGTTCTGGTTCTGGTTCTGGAAAGAGCCAGAACCGGAAACGGAACCGTGGAACCGCGGTTCTTGTTCCACCGGTTCGGTTCCTTTTTTTTTCTTATTATACATTTATACTCATTTTAAAAAAAATACGAAAATATAATACATGTAATAATATGAACTTGTAAATGAATTTTATTGTGTAAGGCGGTAAGCCGAAATTAAAATTTCAAAAAATAATACTAAATACATAAATTGAAATAAATGTATAAAACTAAAAATTAAAAAAATTAGTCTTGCACTTAATTTGTACCAAAATTAAGTTGCATACGTATCCTCTCGGACTCAGGGTTTAGAGGAATCAAAGACCGCGTAGTTCTTTTACATTTTATTGTCTTTTACATATGTAATTTTGTAAGTCTGTAACTAATCGCTGCCATCCGTTCCGGTGCCGGTGGTGTGATCATCATCGAAGAAATCATAAATAACTTCTGGCTCCATTTCTTGTTGTCTATATCCAGCCTTTGTCCAATCATCAACACACACTTGGACTTGAATTGATTCTGGACTCAAAAGCGACCGTCTTGCGTCCAAAATATTTCCACCTGCGCTAAACTCTTGTTCCACAGCCACTGTAGAAACCGGTGTTGCAAGAATCTGTTTGGCTATTATAGACAAGATTGAGAAGTGCTTTTCATGTTCTCTCCACCAATGTAGAATATCAAATTTATCCACATCATCGTCTCCTATAAACTCAAAATTGGTACTATGATAAGTTTCTATCTCATCATATGAGATCGGACTTGATGATGAAGAAGAAGAACCTCGCAATCTTTTGATCTTTTGGGATAAAAGTGCAGACCCTGCCCCCAACACTCCAGAAGATCGAGTTTGGGAGACATTTTCATTTTGTGGAACACTAATGTTTAATGATGGACCATAAATTCTACGATATTCATCATATAACTGATAAAATAATATCTTAATTGCAGCACAATAAGTATTAATTTCTAATTGTATACCTAAACATTTATAATAAAGAGTTAAATAAATATATCAATGCATTTAGTTTACAACGTGGGTCAAAACACATCGCAAGCAGGTAAATAGTTGGAAACTCTCTATAATAGTCTAACCATTTTTTTTTCATAGCTTCAATGCATGCATGTAATTGTATATCAGATGAACAGTCAGCAAATGCACCAGCAATATTACAACCCTCAATAATAAATAATTGAGTAGTAGGATAATAAATACCTAATAAATTGTTAGTAGCACTATTAAAAACTTTTAACAAATTACAAATTTTTGTACAAACATCCCAATGGTGTGCATAAAGATTGATTTGACTAACATTATATTGCATAAAAGAAACTAATAAATCCCTATATTCATAACTTTCACAAAGCAATTTATAAGTAGAGTTCCAACGTGTTGGAACATCACGAGAAAATCTAATGGGATGTCTACCTGCCTGTTTACAAAATCTTACCTATGCTTTCATAACATTAGGATGTTTCCACAAATATGAGAGGGCCTCTTTAATGGGTTTAATAAAAGCTTGAAGAATTTCCAAACCTTTTTGAACGCATAAATTTAAAACATGGCAAGCACATCTTTGGTGAAAAAATTTACTATTAAAATAAGGCTTGCATAATTCAATTAAAGCAGGAATAGCTGCTGTATTATTAGAAGCATTATCAAAACCAATTGAAAAAATTTTGCTTTCAATTTTATACTCTTCAAAAATGAATTTCATATTTTTATAATTATTATCAGCAGTATGCGCATCATCAAAAACTCTAAATGCAAGAATTCTTTTTTGTATTGTCCATGCTTTGTCCATATAATGACAAGTTACACTTAAGTATGAATGCATTCGCCAATGGTCAGTCCATATATCAGCACATACGGAAACACGACCTATATAGTTTGCAAAATATTTTTTTTAAATATTTTTTTTCTTTTTATAAATATCATACATTGTACGCGTGAGAGTGGTCCTAGGGACACGACATGCAGCAGGATTTAATGCTTTATGACAATATTTAATAAAACCAACTTTTTTCACCAAAACTAAAAGGTAAATGTTTTACAGCTACCATCCTAGCTAATTCTTCTCTATTAGCTTGATCACTATATTTAAATAATTGAGTGTCAGGGTAGAAAACCTGGAAATTTGAGATTGTGCATTCCCTTTGGCAAGTTCTGCTGGATGACTGGTCGTAATATGCTTCCTATATGTGCCATATCCTCCCGATTTAGTCCACTTATATTCTTTAGGGCAGTAATTGCACACCGCCCAACATGTTCCATTCGGTTTCGTAACTTTCTTCATGTGGAGAATGAATAGATCAGATTTGAGATGCTTCTTATCTTTCTCTGCCGGCTCTTCAAAATTTGGATCTGCAGCAAAATCGGGTATATTTTCTGATTGGCTTGTCATATTACCAAGGCTAAGGCTAGGGGCGCTAGGTTGGCTAGAATTGGGTTCAGAAATTATTAAAGGGGGATTTGGATTGATTGGATAGTTTAGAGATTCAAGATAGGCTTGCCGTTGTAGGAACTCATGGTAAGCGGTGTCATCAAAACCGATATTATCCGGTTGGACCGGATCCGGCTCCGACATACGACCCTTACCGGTCCTGCAAACGGAATGCCTTGGTGGAATATCTCTTACTCCATTTCTATTTCCACTTCCACTTCCACTTGCCATCGAAAAAAAAAATGTAAATAAACTCTTCAAAAAAAAATTAAGATAAAAATTGTTGACAAGGATTTTAAAATGATTTTAAAAAATAATAATTGTAATACACTAAATATAAACAAATAAATAATTGACTAATTGAAAGATAATTGAAGAGAATTAGGAGAATTGAGATTTGAGAGAGAGTTGAGACTTGAGAGAGCAATTGTATGATAAGAAATGAATTAAGGGGGTATTTATAGGAAATAAAGAATTAAAGGGGAAAAAAAAAATTAAAAAAAAAATTTAGCCGTTGGGACCAACGATCAGTAGACCGTTGGAGCCCAACGGCTGTTTTTTTTTTTTAAATCAATTTTTTTTTTTAAATAAAGGCCAGGAACCTGCGGTTCCTGAACCGGGACCGAACCGCCGGTTTCTGGCCGATTTTTCAAGAGAAGGAACCGGAACCAAACCGCCGACCTCCCGGTTCCAGTTACGGTTCCGAAACCGGTTCCACGGTTCCGGTTCCGGTTATGATTACGGTTACGGTTACGGTTACGGTTCATTTCACACGGTTACGGTTCGGTTTCACGGTTCGAACCGAACCATGGTCATGTCCAAGCAGAACTGGTAACTAAAAAGGGCTCGTACTTGGGCGGATCAGGCCTGCTTGGAGAAACTCCTTCACCAATCATTATATTTCAGCTTTTTGATGATATGGGTATCGGTAGGGACGGATGCTAATAGGTGGTTGTTCTTTTTGTAACAAGATTCGATGGTCATGGCACCGTCGAGGTGGAAGTTCTACGGTTCAGTAAAGACATGTTCAAAGCTTGTCAATAACTCCTGGAGGACTTTGGAAGTGTGGGTCGGTTGGCCACTTGAAGTGTGGGTTGGATGGACATCCTGATCACTTAGAATAATCTGTAAAAAAAATCCCATACCGTTTAAATGCATTAGTTCTTTGTCACTCAAAGCTTCCAGAGATGGTTTCCTGAGTCCCTGAAATTTACGGTTGTCACCATCTTGTTGGAAGACCATTGTTAGGTTCTGGTAATCAGTTTTGATAGGTCCTAACGTTGCGAGCCATTGTACACCCAATATAAGTTGACATGCTGCTACTGGAAGCACAAAAAAATCTGTCTGTATTGGACAGTCTTAGATGTCTAATTTGAGTGATAAGCATTGGCCAGCACATTCGATCTTGTCACCATTGGCGACCATCACTTGTAAAGTTCTATCCCGTACCACCGGTAGTTCGAGCTGGAACACTACAGACTGGTCAATAAAGTTGCGCTTACACCCCCCGTCAATTAAGATGGTAACATCTTGGTCTTTCAGTTTCTCGATCACTTTGAGGGTTTGAGGGTGGTTGGATCCGAAAATAGCATGGAATGAAATTTCCGGTAGGATTTCAGTGGTGCATAGCTCGTCCTCTTGAGATATATTTTCGTTTGTGCTGATTTTGGAATGGTCCTTTATCATGAAGAGTTGTGGTTGTTGGCATCGATGTTCCGGAACGAATTTTTCATCACAGTAAAAACACAGTCCCTGTGCTCGGCGTTCCCTCGCCTCTTGACTCGTGATTCGCTTAAAGATAACTGGTTGATTTGGGCTTGTCTTGGAGGTAGGAATTGGTCCCAAGAGATCGGCATATGGATCAGGTGAGACTTTGGGCAAGGTGATAGTATTGGGAGGCCAACTTGTATTGTTGGTCTTTTTCTGCAGCTGATTGCATTCCTCGATTAATCAGGCTACTTCAATGGCATCAATCAAGGATTTTGGTTGTTTGACTTTGACATCGAGCCTAATTTCATCTCGGAGTCCTGCGATAAAGCAACCAATTAGGTAATTCTCAGGGAGATTATCAATTCTCTGCGACAGCCGCTCGAACTCTGTATGGTAGACATCAACTATGGTGACTTGCTTCAGTCTGGTAAACGCCTTAGATGGATTTTCATAATCGGTAGGTCCGAATCGGTGGAGCACAGCCTTGACAAACTCTGCCCAAGTGAGTGGTCATTTGAATTTACTATACCAACGGTGCCACTGGAGCGCGAGCCCTTCAAGGGGGAATGAAGCTAATTGGACTTGGTATGGAGGAAGAATATTTGTGGACTCAAAGTACTGTTCATAATGGTAAATCCAATCGTGAGGGTCTTTTCCATTGAATTTAGAAAAGACAATTTGAGTTGTGTGTGGTTCCGGTCTGGTGGTAGTAAGGGTTGGGAAGAAATGGGTTACGTGGTGGTGTGGTTTGGCGATGTTTCACCTGGTGCAAATGGATTGGTTTCAATGGTGGGCTGAGGTGGGGGTATGTTGGACTGATTTTGTTACAACCGTAAGGCTTGTAGTTCAACGAGGATTTGGTCGAAACGTGATTCGTGCTAGCGAGGGTTTCATTGACTTCATTGCTGAATTCCGCATTCGACTTTCCTCGGGTGTCCATGGAAAACCGGCTCTGATACCAAAATGATATGATCAAGTATCATTCGGCACAATAAAGGAAAGAAGAAGGGAGAGTAGGGAAGGAATTATTTATATATTCAACATAAAAACTCAATACATATGCAATCCACTATTTATAAGTCAGACTGCTGCGAATGAGCATGAAACAATTCAACAATAAACTGACAAATGCATTACCCATATAATAGGGATGAGAAACCATTTATGACGTCGTGGGTTGACACCACTTCCTCAGTTCCTCACATCGTGGCCATGAATAATCATGGACCCCCTTTATGTTGACAAACAAAACTAACAGCAACCGAACAAAAACTAACTCATGACTAAGGGGTCGTTTGTTTTCTTATCTGAATACTGAACAGTCCTGAATTTTTCTAATGAATGAATAGGGACTGAAATCTGAACATGAATGACATGCTTTTTTTTTCTCACATCTGAATGTGTTGTCAACACGTTTGTTTTTTAAAGTAAAATTGTTTGAATATGAGTAATTTTACATTTATACATATGTTAAATAATTATACATATAATATGGAATAAAAACAATCCAAAAATAATAATTATATATGAATACATATGATCATGATCTTCATCTTTGATTACAAACAAACTTCATTTTTCTAAAAAAAGAAAGGTTTTTTTTTCAAAAAATAAAAAGAACATCATAAAAACTCGCACAAAACACTCTAATATATATATATATATATATATATATATATATACACACACACACACACATCAGCATAATATCATAATAAAGTATCGATATTAAATACTAATAGTGATTAGGGTTCTTTTTTATTTGAGTTCTTTTTTATTTTTAAAGCTATTTAAAATAAGCACTATATTAAAATAAAGATTTTTATACCATATGTAATTTTGATGAAATTAGAAATATGTTATATACGAGAGGATAGTATCGGAAGAAAAGATTTTAGATTGCATTTAATACAATTCAGTGATTTGCAATTAAGTTAAAAGTTAAGATTTTTTACCTTTTATTTTAAGTTGTTTTTTAAGATTTTTAAGTTGTTTGACCACTTGAAAAAAACAAATAAAATAACTTATTAATTATAATTAAAACCCATTAAGTTTTAAGAGAAAAAAACGATCATCTCCTAAGTCTTCGTTTCCCATTCGTGACTTGTGCATGGTCTTCATGGCTCAATATTTCAGCCATATCAGAATGTTGTTTCTTGTTTGTGCCATAAATCTGTTGAGCTTAAGATAGGTCTGTTTACACGATGGAATTAAAAATAAAATTATATGTACCCGCAGTTTCAATGATTCATCAGCTTTTTCAAAAATATCACTCTAGGCTTCTAGGGTAGTCATAATATTTTTAAATGTTATTAATTTTGGGATGTATAATTTTGAGGGTACACAGTTGAACCGAACACGTTTTTTTTTTATCATCTGGGTTTTTTGGTGTATTGAGCTTAGGATTTTTTTTTTTTCCTTTTTTCTCTTTTGGCCTTTTTTCTAATATTTTTTTCTTTTTGGACTTGTGTTTGAATTGCTATTTCGGCTTTTGGGACTTTGGGCTGCTTATTTTGGGCTTCTGATTTGTTGGTTTAGTTGATTTTTTTTTTTAATGTTTATTTATCATAATTACAAAACATTTTCATCAGTCTATTCTTAACAATAACATTTTAAACGCATCAACCACAACCTAACATGGTTTGGTTGTAAATGAAGCTTATTCAGTTAGAAAGATTCATATCTAAAATAATCTATAATCAAACATCGATCAACGTTCAGTCCATAATAAAATTAAATTTGAAAATGCATTTTATCTTTGTTTAATAATCAAGAGAAAGCCAAATGTGATAAGAAATTAAAAAGTCGAGGCTTTAAAATAAAGTAAAAATAAATAAATAAATAACTATGAATAGGAAAACGAAAAAAGAAGAAGAGAAAAAACACAAATACCAAATTAAATGCTTATCTTCTCGGTCCTTGTCGGTCTACTTTCAAAATTAAAATAATAAAATTGTAAGTAATTAACAAATATTATAAAAATTAATTATGATTACATACCGGTAGTAGTGTAAAAATGGACTGGCCCGGTCCATTAAGCACGGTCTGACCAATCCATTTGTGGAAACTGGCCTGGTTGGGCCTGGCACGCGACGGTGTCTAGGGCCGGCCTGTTTCCGAAGAAGCAGGCCCAGCACGACATGCCGGCCTGCCTCAGGCGGGCCGTGCCTGCCTGCCGTGCCAGGCCGGCCCGTTGGGCCCCTCTAGCGGGCCTGGCCTATCTGGCCTGGTCCGGCGGGTTAGTTTTTTGGTCCAATTTTTTTTCCAAATTACGTTTTTTTTAGATTTAGGGTTTAGGGTTTAGGGTTTAGGGTTTAGGGTTTAGGGTTTAGGGTTTAGGGTTTATGCTTAAGGGTTTAGAATTTAAAATGAATGAAGAGAACAAACAATTATTAGGATTTGAAATGAATAAAGAGAACGAATAATTTTTTAATTATTTATTTATTTTTCACTTATGGAATTCAGTAATACATATCTACATGATTGCCTCATTAAAAACCTTACCAAGAAAAACTCAGTGGGATAAAAACTTGGTAAGGGAAAAAGAGTGCAACCGTTTTACAACTTACAAGTAAATAATAAATACATATGTAAAAGTATAACCTAGTTATAGCCCTGGCCACTACCTGAAGGGTCATCAATATATAGATTGTCGAAATTTAGATTAAGTTCTTTATCTACAGTTAGATTTTGTAACCTTTTTTTAGCATGCTCCCAATCCCGAAGGCATGTCCACCATATCTGTAGACAAACAGCTTTTTCTTGATTCAATTATGCGTCCACTGGTGCTGAAAGCTTGTTCTGAAGACACCGTTGACACTGGAATAACCAGTACGTCACATGCTAAGTGTGACAGAACTGGATACCTGTACGTATAGGTCTTCCACCATAACAACAAATCAAACTCTTCCTTGTCTTCAACAGCATCGAACCGTGCTTCAAGGTACCTAATAAGTTCGGTACAAGAAGATAGGCTAGATCTTTGCCCTGAAGAAGTACTTGCTGATTTGTCTTTTTTTCATCGTTTCAGAAGGCTCCAACTTGTTTCCTTCGGCTCTGTCTCCGGTCGTGGTGATTGGGGGATGTCAATGTTGCCAAACCTGGTCTCATAAATACGAAAAATCTCGAACAACTTGGTTCGAATGTCAGTAATTTGTTCTGAATAATCTATTGACAAATTAATAAACTCAAGCAAAACTTCTAAACCAGATAATTTAACCCTGAGATCTATTATAGCACTTAAGGCATAAAGTAGGGGAATGTTAGCCCAATATTTTTTCAACTTTGTCTCCATGACAACAACTGCAACGCCTAGATGTTCATTTTCTCTATAACTGTTTAACAGTTCAGACATTTCCACTATCTGATGGATTGTCTGGGAAGATGTGGGGTAATATACCCCGGAAAGAGTTACAGTGGCATTGTAAAAAATCTTTAACAATTGAACAAAAATCTTTGCCACATACCAATCGTTTGTGGTAAGTAATTTTGGACTAAATTGTCCTGTTTCGGTCAATTTCATGTTATAAAAACATGTAATGGTTGTATCATATTCCAAACAATTTTACAACATTAAATAAGTAGAGTTCCACCTTACCGGCATATCAGTTTGGAATCGTCGGGGTTTGAGGCCGTTTAATTTACAATATCTCTTGAATTCACTGAATCTAGGATTAGAACTGCAAATCCAAGAAATGGCATCTCTGATGCGATCTATTTGGTCGCTTACCTGCTTTAAACCAGCATGTACAACTAAATTTATAATATGGCATGCACACCGTTGATGGAAGAAATAACCTCCATCTTGCGAGATATTTCTTACAACAAATGCAATAGAGCTAGTATTTGCAGATTCATTATCAAATGTGATTGAAAGAATGCGATGTGTGATTTCATAAGTTTCTAAAACTTCCATTATGACATTAAAAATATTTTCTGAGATATGTGCAAAATCCATAGGACGAAAACCAAAAATTCATTTTGTTATCCTCCAATTAGAATCTAAATAGTGTCTCGTGACACATAAATAGTCCTGTTTGGAACATACATTCCAAATATCAGAAGTTAATGCAACAGAGACACTTAAATGCTGTATTTCAGCAACTAAGTCATCCCTTTGGGTTTCAAACAATCGTATCAAATCATTTTTAGTGGTGGTTCTAGAAACAGGTTCATATTGGGGGTTATATGCAGATGTGATTAATTCTGTATAAAATGAACTCTCACCAATACTGATCGGTTGATCAGTTTGTACAATGTATCGTGCCAAACACTCTCTACCGTGCATGGCGTCGAACTGCCACGTCGTAACGGACCCGTCTGGGTTCCATTGAAGTTGTGTCTGGGTTGTAGTGTCTACCTATCCATGTGCAGGCATACATTTGTGCATATGCCGACTCAAATGTCCGGTTCCTCCCGTACTTGTAGAATAATCCTTATGACAAAACTTACATTTAGTTCTGAGGCCAGACGTCCCGTTTGGGAGTGTCATTTGGACTATGTTGAAACATTGCCACACATCTGATGTTAATTTTCTGGGACGTGATGTTGGTGTAACGTCGGAACCAGAAGGTCCCGCTTGAGTATGAGTCGGTTCTGAAATATCAAATTCATCGTTGAGCATATTCAAACCGTCCGGAAAATAAGGCTGCTGGTCAGGATCCATTATCTAAACATAAACATATGAGAATATGAGAATATACATATAAATTTACTATGAGAATATGTTAGACCAAAAGTAATAATAAAATTGTACCTTTAAAATTTGGTGTGTTGGTGGAAAATGTAGAGAATTTTGTAGAAAGAGTAATAACCAAATTGGATGAAAAAGTTTAGAGAATTGGAGAATATATTATATATTGAGATTTGAGAGAATGAGATATTGAAAGAATGATAGAGAGAGTTAATGGAAAATGAAATAGATGGAAGTATTTATGGAAAAATTTGATTTGTGGGTCAAAATATAATTTAAAAGATTTTAGGGGGGGTTTTGTAATTTATTTTTCCTCCAACAGCTAGAAAAAAATTCCAGCCGTTGGAGGATTTTTGAAAAAAATAAAAAAAATTAGCCGAACGGACCGGCGGACCGGTCCAACAGGCCGGTCCGACAGGCCTGGCACGCCGGATTGGCATGCCAGACGGGCCGGCCTGCCAGGCCTCCTCCCAGCGGCCCGGCACTCGGCCTGACCCTCTTCCTTCACGGGCCGTTCCCAGTACGGCCCGTGAACTTCCTGGGGCGGCTGGACCGGCCTGTCACCGATCGACCCATTTTTACACCACTACTTACCGGTTTTAATATTGAACAATTGATTGGTTGTATCATTATTTTTAATGAACTATTTTGCACCACGCGGTTCATCAATAAGTCAAAATGCTAAAAACCAATTTTCAATCAAAAGTAAATAAAAAATGAGTAGTGTTAGATAGTCTAAAAATTTAGTCTAAATTTTAATTCAAATGATGTAGTAAGTGAGTTGTTATAACAACACAAAACATGAGATGATATGAGTGATAAAAAAAACCATTTATCATATCATTTGGATTGAAATTTATGTTATACTTTTTGGATTGATTAGTATTAGTAATAAAAAAATATATGTAAAATAAAAATACATTTAAAAATTCAATTTGATATCAATAAAACTTAAGTTATTAAAATAACCAAGTGACCTTAATTCAAAAGAGCACGTGACAAAACCATCTATTTTCACGTTTTCACTATCCAATACAGCTAATCACGTTATCACTATCCAATACAGCTAAGTGATAAGGGCACTCATTGGAGTTGCTGTCAATGCAAGGAAAGAAAAAAAAAAACATGTTAGCCTTATATAAATAAGGCATCACATAATTTGAATAATAGAAAATTTTAAAAATCGGAAAATTAGTGACATTAGTCAAAATATTGAATCAAGAAATAAAAGAAAATCTTTAGCGTGAAATGTGCTCATGCGCCTGGAAAAAAGGTGGGGAAAAAAAAACTAAAAATGAATAATAGAAGTTATTGCAAAAAGGTTTTGTGAATTGTGATATCTAGGGATGTACATTTTGTTCGGAGGTCCAAATTCTTGTATTTCCAATTCTATTTGGGGTTTTTTTTTTTTAAAGGAAATGGGGAAATAGAAGGGAGGGGATGAGGATGAAAATCATCCCTAAATTGAAATGGGGATGGGGCCATGGGAGATCCCTTCCCATCCCCATTTTCCTCACAATTATATTGAAATGGGGATAGAGATGGGGATGAGGGGAGATCCTTCATTTCTATTTTTCCATTTCTCCATTTTCCCTAAACATATATAAATATAATTATAATATATATTTTTATATTTTTGTTATTCTTTAAAACCCTAAGTATATATACACATTTACTCTTTTTACCTTCAAAACAAAAAAACCTAAAACTGAAATATTTGAAACAATTTATTTTGTATTTGTAATGTATTAATGGATTTTATTTTGTATTTTTAATGGAATGTTTTTTTAGTTTAATTTGTAATTTTTAGTTAAATGAGGAAATCGAGAAATGTGGATCCGAGAGAAAACGGAGATAAACAGAAAAAACGAGAAACTGGGGTTGGGGATGAATATACCTTCCCCCAAAATTCTTCATCCTTTTCCCCAAACGAGGAAATTTGGGGGGGGGGGGGGGGGGTGGGGACTTATGTCCATCCACATTCCCCAAATGTACATCTCTAGTGAGGACTGAGGATGATTAGAAGTGATGTGTTCGAGTTGCGTGGATACTGAGAGATTGCATGCGGATGCAATGTGTGCAATGTGTAACTTCATATGATTTGGAGATCAAAAGAGCAGTGTTCTAATAAACGCTAGGCAGTCGAAATTTTTGAACTTTTTGTTTTGTTTTTTATACCTATAAAACCAATCATAATACTCATGTTATGACCAAATTTAATCAAAATCATCAACATCTAACCTAAATCCACACAAATCAATTGAAATCCAATCACAACTTGTCAATTTCACAATTCCACAATTCCACAATTCCACAATGCAATATTCCAAGTAATTCCAACAACAAAATCATCAACATTTAGTCTAGGTCAACAAAAACCAAATGGAATCCAATCACAAATTGTCAATTTCACAAATCACAATCCAATATTCCAACAACAAAATCATCAAAATAATAAATATAATCCAAAATCCAAATCCACAAAAACCGAAAGAAATTCAATCACAAAGTATCGAACATTCAAAGTTTCAAACAAAAATCAAAATCAAATCAATCTATCTAAGATTGATATTCTATTGATTCATCTTTTACTACATATTCTTCCAATTGAAATACAACGTTGTCATAGGATTCAAACTCAACATTTTCTTCAACCGCCTCATCGTCAGATTGAAAATCATCTTCAAGATCTACCATTTCACCATCATCTAGCCCTGAACCGGGCTCTACTTCATCATCACCATCATCAACAATCCATCTTTGCGCATTACTAGCATCATTTGCTAGTAGTATATCTATATTTTTATTGGTCCCCCTTTTTCTCTTATCCATCAATCTAGAATTAAATTGTACGTAAACTAGATTGTTCAACCGGTTTGTATCTAGTCGATTTCTTTTCTTGGTATGTATCTACACCAAAGTAAAATCAATAGATATTAAAAAAATAAAATAAAATTGAACTGTTAAATTGGGACCTATTTGAGGATTAAATTTTTTCGATTAATTTAACATAATTGGAAGACTGTTAATTACTTAATTAGTTAATTTACAAAACGTATAAATCTAATTGGAAGACTCTGAAAGAGAAACCAAAAACAAGAAATTGCATTCAAACAATAATGACACAAAAGGCAATAAGCCAATAAGCAATAATCTATTAATCTGAACTCACAACAGCTTCAAATTGACACAAACTGACAAAAGACAATAATCTAAGCAATAACGTGAAGTTATATGTATAAAAATTAAAAAATGTAATCAATTCAATTGAAACAATGAAACCCATCTATTGAAATTTAAAACCCATCCAAGTTTTCTATGAAACACATGCAAAACAGGACCGAAAAAAAATGAACAGTAGAGAGTCTTTGCTAGAGAATGCGATGTTGTATGTACCAGTAGGCAGTAGCAGCGAGTCAGCGACGAGATGTGGGTGGTCGGCGATGAGAGGCAATTGTGGTCAGCGATGAGATTTGGGGATTTGGATTTCAGTTTTCGATCTGAAAGAGAATGGCACAACTGGTGATTTACAATGACAAATTGAAATGAGAATGGCATTTTGGTAATTTAACTGATTTACAAGGCCCAAACGGTGACGTTTTATTAGACCGTTTTTCTCTTAAAATGGCTAGGCGGGTCAACGATTTTAACCCCGCCTAGCCCGAGTAATTGCTTATAATTCGGTTGACCGTTGACTTTTGACTTTTCCATTGACCGAATTTTTTGATCGATTTTCACTGTTTCGATGCGTCCAGACATCGCATAGCCTTGGCGGCCGTCCAGACCGTTTTTTCGAACACTGCAAAAGAGGACTTCTTTTTATTTATTTCATTTTCCAAATATTAATGCGAAAAGCAAATAAAGGAATCCAATAAAGTCACTCATTTTTTACTTGATTTGGAATTCATGCCATCTTATTTTAATTTATAACTATATTCGACTTAGGTTTGTTTGATTTTTTCACTTAATATTTAATGATACTTAATGTGCTCCGTTAAATTATATTGTTTGTTTTTTTAAATGATAAAATCACTTAAAGAACTTTTAAAACCAATTGTTTAGAAAAGTGAAACAATTTCACTTTTCACTTGACAAAAGTCCACTAAAATTTAATATAATTTTTTACTTTCAAAACTATCCTCACCAATCTAACTAATTTCTAATTTTGTTTTCTATCAAACTGTTATTCATAATAATATTTTTTTTCCTTCTCACCATAAACAACTACAACATCACAAAACCTAATTGCTTCAAAACTCAAACAATTAGAAACTGGTTTTTCTACCATATCCCAGCTTTTGGTAAGGAGTCGTTCTTTTTTTTTCTCATAATTTGATAATTAGTTTTATTTTAGAGTTTGATTGCATCTAAATAATATTATTAAAATAAATTTAAAATATTATTTGTTGACAGGAAATTTGCCCAAGATGAGAAATTCCTGCTAACACCCTCGAGACCACTACCACGAAAGTGGTGGCCGGGGTCGATACCATTGGTACCTAACTTATTAAGAGATAGACGAGAGGATGAATCGTAATAACAGTAAATGAGAGCTTTTATTATTGATATATTGCTTTAAAAATACAAATCACTCTCTTATATGCTCGCAGTCTCTCTAAGATGTAAGGTGGTGGCAACTCTGTGCTTGTCGAATAGTGGAAACGAAGGTGGCCGTGTTCTGAATAAAAAATTTAGGCATTCCCCTCTTATTTTCTTTCTCTCTTCTCTATGTTGCTATCTATATCTTTTTCTTGTATGTCAGTGTATCTTTTGTATCTTGCTTGGCCCTATTTATTTATGGTCCAAGTTGGTTTAAATTTACTGATATCTCGCTACGATCTTTTGAATCTGTTTCCTCCTTATCGGGCGGGTTCCTTTATTCAAAAGTTGTTGACCCCGAGTAAATAGCGGAAACAATTAGTGCGAATGAGTTTGTTTCCTCTTTGGAATCAAACTCTTGGCTTACACGTATACAGGATTTAATGATGGTTATCTCCTAGATATGATCTTGTATGTTATCGCGCCATGGTTTTTCATGGAGGTCGTCCAACTAGCTGCCTGTTGCCCCGTAGAGCGAGGTAGATCCCTGCTCCGACTCTGTTCTTAGAAGCTTGCGATGGATTTTCTCTGACCCTTGGGGGCTTTAGGTGTTCTTGTAGACATTCTTGGGAGGTAGCTGGGGTAGTATAGATTTAGGTGTGATTCTTCATTTATGTCCAGCAGGGACAGCGGGCTTCTGGAAAGGTTGGCGGGCTTCTCTCGAATGTCTCTTGAGCTTGGAGACTTCTCCTGGCATTCACGGGACGATTAAGGAGCTCGACCTTAGAGCCGAGGTTCCCCGATAGATGGCCTGGGGAAGCGCCCGGGTCCAGTATTCTTGTGGGGGCTCGTCCTGGTAGCGTCTGGCTTGTTTTCTGTTAGTTTTGAAGCCGAGACGGCCTTCCTTGCTTCTGCAGGGTGGGTTTATGGTCTTTCCGAGCTTCATGATTGTCGATTATGGGTTTCGACTTGTGGCGGGAAAGTGAAAATTTTCTCTTTGACCCCTGACCAAATTTCACTATTACATTATTAATAACCAAATAATTTTGTTTTACAATTATTAAATTATTTGTTATAGTTATCCTTAATATATTAAAATGAAAATATGTAACAAATAGTTAGAAGGGCATAGATGTAAAAAGAGTAATTTTCAGATATTTGTAACTAAAAAAAAAACAGTTTATCACTTACATTCAGTTTTCAGTGAAAAACCAAACATGTTTTTCAGTTTCTAGTCATCAGTCATTATTTAGTCTTCAGTAACATTTAGTATCGTTCAATCTTCAGACCAAAAATCAAACAGTGCCTTAGTATCAAATTAAAAAAACTTAATCCAATCAAAAGATTAATTGATTCACGTTGTTAGAGAATTATTGGATTTTATTTTTCATTTGAAAATAATTAGGTCAAGGTTTGTCGGGATTTAAAGAGAATAATTATTGGAATTTTATCAGTGCATGCTTATTTAACATTGGACTGATTTATTATATTTATTAATTTTGGTTTTTAAGGAATTGTAATCCCTGATTTATATGATTTTAATGCAGTTAGAATATGAGTATATGACTAAATAAATAATCCATTTCCTTCCCAAAAAAAAAATAATAAACAATTTTTACTCTATTACTATTTATAGGTATATCAGGCATAGTGTGACTGTAAACACCCCTCTTGACTTACGTTGGTCGTTGAGTTTTAAGTTGAAATTAATTAAAAATAAAAATACTATTTGTAGGAAATCGATATTTAAATTAAAAAACTAATTTATTAGGGGAGAAAATCATAAACCATAGAAAATTCAGTAGTGCTCTTTAACCAATCATGATACTCTCTCTCTCTCTCTCTCTCTCTCTCTCTCTCTCTCTCTCTATATATATATATATATATATATATATATATATATATATTATGTACATAACAATAATAAGTAATACTATACAACCCAAAAAAATAAAACATCCTAAATGATATGATAAATGAGTCATCATCATCATATAAATAATGAAGTGATAGGTGATATAGTGAATTGTTATATATATATATATATGTTAACAACCTTTTTTGACGAGGGATCAAATTATTTTTTTCCATCCGCTTGGTATTTGGTAAGATCTAGATCGGGACCGGTTCCCAGATACTAGGGATACTCGATACCATGATCCGGGAAGTGGTTAGAACCACATCGCATATATAACTAGATATCAAGTAGAGCCGGTACCACGGTACCACGGTACCTCCTACCTGGTACGGACGACATCTACTCGGTACCCAAGTATTGCCATAACAGTCCAGGATCTAACCGGGATATGTGTCCTACCCTCCAAATGAGAAGAATGTTACCGTGAAGATACCAGCATGCTAGAACAAGCATCACGCCATCAAGAGTAGACCGGTATATCATGGTACCTCACCACGAAGGTACAGAGTTAACAATCTCTTCCAGCAAACGTAGAAGAAAAGGGTTAACCCCTTCGCCCTTTAAAGCGCCATAAATGAGACCAAATAGGTCATCAGATTCATAATTCAAATACAAACGGAAACACGACGTAATTGAAGGGAGCAATTTTCGTGTTAATTGACAGCCCCTATCAACGCCAATCAATTCTGTTAAATGACCAATCAATTGGCCAAAATAATGGGATTTTATTGGGAGGATGGGAGAGGTTAAATACAAGGCCTGAATTCAGAGAAAGAAGTGGATTTTTGGAGACATCCAGAGTGAATTTTCGATTAACAATATATATAGTTGTACGGTTTGATTCAAAGAGTCATGTCTATTAATATTTTTTTGCTTAAACTTCGAGAGTTATGTCTTTCAGTTAAAAGACATGTTGGTAATTATAAGACAATAAAAAAAATTGTCTTTTAATTACAAAGGAATATGTCTCATAGAAGAATTGTAACTTGAATGAATGGTTACATGGTTCACTATAAATATGAGATTTGATCAATGTTAATTCTTTATCATTTATTCTCTTGCATGATCCAATTCTTCTCTTGTTTTCTTAAAAAAAATGTTGTTATACGTAAATCTTATCGAAAATACACATCATCGTAAAACCACGTAAGCAGGACACTTCATCAGAGAATCATTAGGTCAGTATCCTGGATGGTGTCCAAGTCTCCATCGTAGAAATACAGTGGAAGTCCGAATAAGTCCGAGTAAGGATGAGTCAAGTGTTACCATGTACTCAGTTCTACTCGGGACAACAAAGAAGATCCACTCGGGACAACAAAGAAGATCCCATAAAGTCTGCCTTTCTAGTTTAAGCCACGAGACTCCCAAGATGGTAACAGCACTACATACTTACCCAAACGCAACGAGGAATTTCATAAGGAAACAAATATATTCTGCTCAAGATATACGTTGTCATAAAGGATCTATACAATTAATGCCATTAAGTAGACAAACCCAAATAGGAAAGATCTCTCTTTTGTCAATCTTTGGCTTGCACACCAAGAAACGAAACCCTAGCTAAACATGTATAAATACATCTGTAAATCATGTTGTAAAGACAAAATAACAACAAGAGAGGCAAGAGAGATCAAATGCTGTAATTCAAATATCTTTATTGGATTTGACTTGGTTGCGTACGTAACTGTTTGTGGACGTTTATCCGATTATCGAAGTTTTACCATGAATTTCTGTGTTGCATTATAGTTATCTTTTTTGTAACCTTTTACTATCACAGGTTGCGGAAGTTCATACTATTGACTTTCTTGACCATCAAGAAATTGCTGTCAACAAACGTAAAGTTTCCAAATTTGAGTGTTTTAAGAATACTTTACTATCGCTAAGCGTAGTATTCAAGTTTTGTTGTATCCTAGAGGTAATTTGCACAACATACCCATTAGCAAACTCTTTGTATTAACATTCTTAATGTCTTATTATGGAAAATATGTCTGATTCAGTGGCTTTCAAAGTAATGAATCAGTATGTTGTGAAGTTGGACAAGTTTAATAGGACCAATTTCAATCGTTGGAAGGAAAAAGTTATGTTTATACTTACAGTCCTAAATGTATCATATGTTTTGGATTCAACTCTACAAGCTCGACTTGAACCAAGCAAGGATGACATATAAGACATCATCAAAGCCAGGAAGAAACATGACGAAGATGAACTCATTTGTAGAGGTCATGATAAGTGTAAAACCGTAGTTATAAAAACAATACTCGCAAGTGCACGAATCATGAAGATATTGTACAGCGGCAAGTAAGGATCATTCCCATGAGGACTAGAGATTTATCGATTAAAACTAATTCTAATTAAAGCAAAATTAAAGTAACAAGAAGATTGTTGAGTTTGATTTAAAGCTAAAACTAAATTAAATTAAAACTAAGAAAGCAATTTAAGAGATTTGGTTGTGATCAAAGGTGAGAAAGCACTAGGTCATCAATGCTCTCCTACTATGTTTACTCAATATTTCGAATTGACTGTGAAAGATATTAATCAAGTTAAGGGTTCGTTCTTATCTTAAGTATGATTGTTACCGTATGATCGTTACCATATGATCTTGGGATGAATCAAGTGTTCTCAATTACAATTTACCCATAGATCAATGACGCAAACTACAATCGAGAACCCATTAAGTGCAAGAACAATGAACCAAAACCTACTTGCATATATCAATGCTAAGATCAGTTTTATCCATTCAATTGAACATTAATTAAGATTACGTATAGATCAATACTCGAACCTCAATCATTAAATTATCAAAACCCTAAATTCATGCCAACGTATGATCATGCATTAACAAGAATAAAGAATTAAGACATAGGATGAATTGAATGAATCAAAACTTAATTTAATTAAATATAGTCAATTTTAACAAAGAGCATTCATAGATGTTCACATTGATTCCCCAGTATGAAATTAGTTACACATGACGATAAAACCCGTTAAGGCTTCAAACGGATTCTTCAAATCTTCAATGATGAATTCTTCTTCGTCTTTGAATCTTCGAATGTGTAGCGATGAATGAAAGAATTTTTATGTGTTTTGAAAGATATTGAGAGGTGAAATTAGCTTGCTTCTTCCTTGGAAAAGTTGATAACTAAGTATATAGAGGCTCTTTTTAAAATAGGGTTCAGAATTCCCAAGACAACAAGGAATACGCATGACCGCTCCCTAGACCGCGGCAACGACAGCTTGCTCAGACCGCGGTGGAGGCTTTGCTTGGGCAGCGACCTTCGCAGCTGTAATTGACAAAATTGCACTTCTTTGCTCAAATCTTTCAAACACAACATTAAAGTCCAATGTCCTGAAACATGCTCAATCACACAAATTAAATACCTAAAAATGCTCAAGAAAAAAGCAATTGATCGGAGGAAATGAGATTAAAAACATATACAAATAATGATCGATACTCCCAAACCTATCTTTTTCTAGTCCTCGAGCAAAACTAAGAAAGATAAAAATTGAAAACTAAACCTAAACCTATAAATAAAATCCTAACTAAATAAGTCACTTTCGTAGGGAACACGATAGCATTGAGCGTATGCTACAAGCCTTATACAAAAAATACCAATCATCTAAAATGTGTTTGAAGTATGCCCAAATTGAAACAATACATGCAAAATTCAATAAGTGAAGACTAAAGTTAAGTCACAAAACTGAATGCATTGCTCGATTTTTTAACGAAAAGCCTATTCTCAAGACGTTCGAGTTTCAAAGTCACATTCGCTAAACACCATAGATGTAATTCACCTTGACTCTAATTCTCACATGATGTCACCCATTAATTTCACATAGAACCTAGGCAAATACACTCAACAAGCATATGTGAAAGAAGTTATGTACAAGAAATTTCAAGATATAATCGCATATGAATATATAATAGAAAGAACGCTTGATTTTTATGTAAAGGATCTCACGAAAGAATTAAGCATTATGAACAAGATAGACACATTATTCACTTCTACTTTCATAGTAAGGATAACCAGCAGATCAGTTAAACTTTAATTAAGGTTGTAATAGGGCCATTGGGTGAAGGTTAAGAAAGAATGCGAAATTTGGGATTCAAAAACCTAGGATCATACCATGAGAGTCTTCAATAACTTTACGGCTTCGTACAGATATCTTAATCCTCATCACTAATGAGATAATCATCTCTTACCACTGTCCTATTTTTTCAAAAATTCACCATTCTCCATGTCAAAACTTCTTTTTGAGTATATACAACTTTGTGATCTAATTTACTTATATGCACTTATTAAGCTCTAATTTCTGATTCTCATAACACCTTTTTTATTTATTTTTTTGAATTGAGAATCAGAGGATTACATTACATGGAAATCATAATCATCAAACTTACTTTTTGGATTGAATGCAGCTCTTTTCCTTCATTGGCCTCTGATCGAAATACATAAAAATCACGTGTAAAAATATAACCTCTTCTTCACATTCTCAATGTATGATCCCAAGCTGTAAGGTATGGCTAAATTATGGCTTATTGGGTTACGGTTAATGTGGTGAAGAAAGAAAAAGGCTCAATCAGTGTTTGGCTTCAAATCGGGCTATGGAGCACACAACACACGGGTGGGAAATACTTACGACCTTTTAAGTAGTTCAAGCACACATAGTCTAATCATCACTTCCACTGATTTGACTTACTTGAGATCAAAATAAACATATGACTTTTTTTAATGATGAAAGTTCTATAATGATCAATGTATACCTTATAGAGATCAAATCTAAATGCTAAGAACCTACTGAGTGTTTAGGAGTAGAAACAAAATATCCCTCTTAATTTACATGGAAATATACGCTTTTTGGCTTGGTGAACTCACAAAGGTAGTCTCCATTATTAATAATGGCCATTCAACAAAGCTTCCTATCGACTATCACATCAAGAGTATGTCATAAAATGTTGAAAAATACAATGCATTACTCAAAGTGGCCAGAAGTTAGTGTAAACTCAGTGATTAATGCATATTATCTCTAGGGCACAGATCAATAGTCACATTCTCAACACATTGTTAGATTGTTTGTTTGATCTCTACACATCCGTCAAGTCTCCAAAAGAAATATGGAATGCGTTGGAATACATGTACACGACAAAGAAATTAGGTACGGATAAATTTTTAATTTTTAAATATTTTGAATTCGCTATGATTGTTACAAATTCTATAATAGATCAAGTTCATGAGTTGTAAGTGTTAGTTGCAAACTCAAAGAACTTAAAATTGTTCTTCCTGAATCTTTCCACGAGGGGGCTATAATTGCAAAATTGCCTCAATGAATGATATTAGAAAGAAACTTCTACATCAAATAGAAGATTTCAGTTTGGAAGGTATCCAAAGACATTTGAGGATTGAGGAAGAAACAAAGTATCGTAAAAAGAAAAGTTCTTCTCAAGAATCATCCAAAGTACTTAATGTTAAAAATAATAAATTTCAAAAGCACTTTAAGATGAATAAGGGGAAGTTCAAAAAGAATCATTCCAACAAAAAGAAAACCCTTGTTATCATTGTGTAAAGAAATGTTGATACATAAAAGAATGTCGATGCATAAAAGATTTGAAGGCTATTGGTGATAAGCCAAGCAAAACAAATTTAGTTAAAGACAATGTTCCTTATTTGGTTGCTATTGTATCCGATAAGCAAATTGACATGGTTGTGGAATTAAATATGGCTGTAACACTTAAATTCTCTGATTGGTGGCTTGATTATAGAGCTATTGTACATGTCTACAACGATAAATTTCAATTCAAGAAATATGAAGATGCATCAGATAACCAAGAGGTGTTAATGAGGAATCAAATTTATGCTAAATTTCATGGAAAATGAAGTATTGATTTTCAATTTACTTTTGGAAAGAAACTTACTTATATTAATGTTCTTCCTGTTTCAGAATTAGAAAGAATCTAATGTCTGCAAATCTTTTATGTAAAAATGATATTAGAGTCGTGCTTGAGTCCGATAAATTAATAATGTCTAAAAATGAAGTATTTTTTAGAAATAGATATTTTTCTGAAGGAATGTTTAAACTTGGTATTAATAAAGTGAATTCTTTTGTTTATATTGTTGGTTATTCTTCTTCTTTATGGTTTTGTTGTTTAGCATATTTAAATTTTAGATCATTGAGATATATGTCTACAAATGGTTTGATTTCAAGCAATGATAAAATCGAAAATTATAAATTTGAAAGATACATTTAGGCAAAATTAACAAGGAAACCTTTTCCAAATGCTGAAAGAAATACATAAATATTAGAATTAATTCATTATGGTATTTGTGAATTTAATGGTGTTTTAACGGTGGAAAAATATATTTTATAACCTTTATCGATGATTTTTCTAAATATACTTATACGTATTTAATATCTAATAAAGATGAGCTTTTGATTTCTTTAAACGTTTTAAAGCTGAAGTTGAAAATCAAAGAGCAAAGAAAATCAAAATACTTAGAAGTGATAGAGCTGGTGAATATTTTTCATGTTTTTGTGATTAGCATGGTATTATAAATCAAAGAACCGCACCTTACACTCCAAAATGGTTTACCAGAAAGAAAAAATAGAACTTTCATTGACATGATTAATTCTATGATTTCAAATGCTAAATTGCCTATTAATTTGTGGGGTGAAGCCATTTTTATTGCTTGTCACATACACAATAGAATTCTTTCTAGGAAAACACATGTTTCACCATATGAAATGTGGAAAGGAAGAACACCAAATTTATGATATTTGAAAGTGTGCGGGTGTTTAGCCTTTTATAGGTCTCATGATCTAAAAAGGCTGAAACTAAGTCTAAGAGGCATTAAAAGTATTTTTGTTGGTTATGCTAAAAATTCTAAACATATAGACGTCTTGATTTAGATTTGAATATTATTTGTTGAATCTAGAGATGTTGAATTTACTAAAAATAAATTTGTTAATGACTCTTGTACTGAGACAGAGTCTAATCAAGTTCTTTGACTAATTCAGACCATAGTTCATCTTTTAGTGAGAAAAGGAAAGAACATGACACAACTAATGAACTTAAGAGAAGTCAAAGAATTATAAAAGAAAATTCTTTAGGCCGTGATTTCATTTCTTCTCAATAGATATTATGTTTGGTTGAAGGGGATAGAAATAAAGTTCTTAATCAAATAACTATATTGTTTAATTTAGAAAAAGATCCTAAAACTTTAAATGAAGCAATGGCTTCAAAAGATGTACCTTTTTGGAAAGTGGCTATAGATGATGAGATGGATTCATTATTATCTAATCAAACTTGGACTTTAGTGGATCTACCTCTAGGATCTAAACCAATACAATGTAAATGGGTAATTAGAAAGAAATTTAATACTGATCGGTCTATTCAAACCTTTATGACAAGATTAATTGCCAAAGGGTTTACACAGAAAAAGGGAATTGGTTATTTTGATACCTATTCTCATTTTGCTAGAATTGCATCCGTTAGAGTATTGATTGTCTTAACTCCAATTTATAATTTGTATATATATCAAATTGATGTGAAACATCAATTTTAAATGTTGACCTTGATGAAGAAATTTATATGAAATAACCTGAAGGTTTGTTTTACCAGGAAATGAAATGAAAGTTCGTAAATTAGTCAAGTCATTTTATGGTTTGAATGAAGCTCCAAAACAATGTCATGAAAAATTTGATTATGTGATTATATCAAATGGATTTAAACATAACAATGCAGATAAATGCATATATTCAAAATTCACAGATGAATATCGTGTGCTTATTTTTCTTTATGTTGATGATATGTTAATTTTTGGAACAAGTTTGAAAGGCATTGTTAAATCTCAGAAGTATCAGACTTCAAAATTTAAAATGAAAGATTTAAATGAAGTAGATACTGTCTTAGGAATTAAAGTAAAGAAGTATTGCATTGCATTATGTCAATCTCATTACATTGAGAAAATACTTCTTAAATTTAATCATTTGTAAATAAAAAAAGTAAGTGCCCTATTTGATTCAAGTAATAAGTTACTTAAGAATTATGGCAAATATGTTGCACAACTTGAGTATGCAAATGCAATAGGTAGCATAATTTATGCTATGCATTGTATCAAGCCAGCTATATCAATTGTAGTATGTAAGCTTTCAAGATATATGAGTAATCCTAGTACAGACTATTAGAAACCAATTGGTAGAGTTCCCTTAATTAAGGATGATGTTATCAACATTATATATGTGAAGTCAAGTAACAAATTGGCTGATTCTTTGACAAAAGGACTCTCGAGAGATTTGATTAATAGTACATCTAGTGTAATGGGGTAGAAACTTTTTTCATAAACCACCGGTAATGGGAGCCTGACTTTATACTTGAAGATCTCTAGTATAAAGTTTAATGGGTAATAACTGTTATGTGATTGTTGAGCACTAAATTTATAAAGAACCCATTTCAAAATGATCAGTGTTAACTGTTACATTTGTGAGGATGAATTTTATAATTCTTAATGAAGTTCAAAATAAATTAGATGTCTATAACTCTATAAGTAACAGAGACATGAAAATGGAACTTCACTTATATGATATAGAAGTGGTGCAGCTTCTGATAAGAATTTAAAAGGTTTAATCTTGTAAATGTCATGAGACCAGGACCGAGCACAAGGCCATATAAGTGCTAAAGAAATGAAAACATCTCAAGGAAATAAGGTATAATTGTGTGTGAAGTATTTTTGGTTATAGGATAAGGAGACTCTATTTAATGCTATGCACACATGTCTCTTTGTTAAAACTTTGATATACTTTCACTAAGTGAAGGTTTAAATTGAAAGATACCTTCATGTATGTATGAAAGTATTAGTATGATTGTATTTTTGTAATTTTACAATCTAGTGAGGGATTGTATATATATATATATATGATGCAATGTCTCAGTAAAAGACATTTTAAAGAGTTGTAATTGGATACAGATTTTTGTGTCAGTTAAAGAATAAATACAGTTGTATGGTTTGACTCAAAGAGTCATTTCAAATGATAACTTATCATTTAAATTTTAAGAGTTATGTCTTTTAGTTATAAGATATGTTGATAATTATGAGACAATAAAAAAATGGTGTCTTTTAATTACAAAAGGATATGTCTGTTAAAAGAATTGTAACCTGAATCAATGGTTACATGGTTCACTAGAAATTAGAGATTTGAGCAAGGTTAATTCTTTATCATTTATTCTCCAGCGTTATCTAATTCTTCTCTTATTTTCTTACAAGCATAAAGTTTCCAAATTTGAGTGTTATGAGAATACTTCACTATTTCTACTTGCAGTATTCAGGTTTTGCTGTATTATAGAGGTAATTTGCACAACAAACCCATTAGCAAACTCTTTGATTAGGTGCAAATAAGACCTAAAGGAAAGTGACTACACGCCTCAAAGCCATTGTTCCGACATATTTTCGATTATTGTATTAACGGTGAATGATATGGTAATTACAAATCATTTGCCAAATTATTTGGATTGGTTTTTGGTCTAAATTTTTGGATTGACTGGCATTATTGAATAATAATTACCTAAGAAAATTCAATATTGCTCTTTAACTAATCATGAGACTCTACTAGGGGTGTGCGTTTTTTGTTTGGTTTGGACTGAAGCTCAATGTCAAACCAAACCAATATGGATCGATTTAACTATATTTCAATCCAAACCAAACTAATTTGATTTTTCAAACCGATTCAAACCGAATCGAAAAAGGTTGGTTGATTTGGATAGGTTTATCGATTTAGATTTGAATTTTTTTTTTTGTTGGCATTATATTATAAAAATATTTAAATAAAAAAATCATAAGATAAAATATTAACTATATATATAAATAAAGTATAAAAAAGTCAAACGAGTAGTTACTGATATGTGTGTGTATATTTATAGACACACACACACACACACACATGTATATATTGAAATATACAAACACGATTAAATTGCCTAGAGCTAATCTAGAAGGGGGTGAATACGTTTTTGCACATTTTTCAATCCTTTGAAACAAACCAATATTTGTCCCTCTAAATAGCTTCTATCACAATTAGGGGTGTCAATTCGGGTTGACGGGTCGTGTTTGGGTCAACCCGAACACGACACGATTATTAAAAGGGTCAGACCCTCTCGATCCAAACACGACACGAATATAAATGGGTCAACACTACTCGACCCGTCTAACCCTTATTTACTATAAGGGTTAAGTGGGTCGTGTCAATTAACCCGTTTAATGACCCGTTCCAGACATATGTTACTACATTCAACATACTCTTACTACATTCAACATACGTTTATAATAAAATTAAAATTACTATCGGCTAGATTAATACATATCAATCAAATGCAATATCTAATCCATTAATTAATTAAGCTAATTTTTAATAATCCAATCAAGATATAAGGCAAAAACCTAAAAAAAAACATCCAAATCAAAATTAATCCTTGCTATGAAAAAAGTACAGGAACAAAAAAAATCTCGATCCACAATTCCACATTCATTAAAATTAAATTAAAATAACATTGCACATTTGTACATCAATAGGAAGAAAAGAACTAAACTAAACAAATAAAAGAAAATCAAAAGTTTCAGATCTATATATATTTTTGATTACAAATAAAAAATAATAATAAATCTGGTGAATTGATCATCGGCACAGACGGCAAGTTGAGGAGATATTGACGATCTGGAAGTTACGGCGCCTGATGAAGAGAGAGAGGAGAGGGAAAGGCATAAGAGAGAGAGGTGAGAAAGCAAGAAAGGAAAGGGAGGAGTGGGACGGCGAGTTGAGGAGATGCCGACGAGGTGGAAGCTGCGGCGCCGGATAAAGAGAGAGAGGAGAGAGAGAGAGGTGTAAGAGAGAGAGAGAGAGGTGAGGAAACTGAAGAAAATGGAAGAGTGGCTGCGTGAAGAGTGAGGTTAGGGAAAATATTGATTTAGGCTGTTAGGGTTTCAAAGTTTCACTATATATAATAATGTGATAATTACAAAAATACCCTTAATATTAAATTTACATTTTTACCCTCACTAATCGTGTTAACTCGTTACCCGTTAAGTTTAACCTGGACACGACACGATTAATAAACGGGTTAGACGGGTTGACCTGTTTATTGACACGACACGTTTAGCCTCAATCCAAACCCGTAATAATCGTGTTTGTGTCGTGTCAACACGTCGTATCGTGACCCATATTGACACCCCTAATCACAATACTTAAAGCATATGAAAGCATATATAGACTATTGACATGAATATTCAATAGATCACATTTAGTCAAATGCCTACGATACGCAAGTGAAGAAATCATACTCAAAACATAAACCGTACTTGCATACATACACACACACACACACATATATATATATATATATATATATATATATATATATATATGACTAGCTTGCACAAGTACTAGTTAGTAATTACCGTGTACACATAATTTAATTAATAAGAATAAAGATATATACAACAACAATTAAATGAGTTGTTTGCATATCACACTTACTCTAACCTTGTTTTACAAGAATAGTTTAAGATGATGATTCAAACATACACATATGCAAACATAAAGAGATAGGGATGGAGTCATTTGACACATCATTTTTACGTGATAAAACCTTTGAAGAGGAAACATCCACGGGTTGATTCTACAACCACCGGAAAACCGTATTCCACTATGACAAATAAAAGTACACCCTCAAAAGTGACAAATCCAATGATACACTTTCTAAGATATCCATTCTATTCTACCATTGGGCCTAGTGAAACACTTTGGCTACTTTTTATCTAAGATGCTGCTCTTACAACTCTAGAAAACAACTTCCTATCCGAGATGGTACTCTCACATCTCTAGGATGATTTCATGCATGACTATCCATATCCTTCCGATCCTAACCAAGACTTCTTGCTTAACTATCCGGATCCTCCAGATCCTAGCTAAGTCTTCCTTGCTTGATTATATAGATCATTCCAATCCTAACTAAGACTTCATGCCTTTTACAAGGACTTTCTAAGTGTGATCAATGAATGTAAAGCGCAAACAAACATGCAACATAGAACATGATGATCAACATATTCTATAGAAATTAGAAATAGACATAGACAATGAGCAGCACACAATGTATGATATTCTAGTTTATAAGGTTTTATAGAGAACTAAACCATTTAGAAGTCTCAAGTTAACAACTAACCTATTTTTTCATGCGTAAGTACTGTTATACCATTACTTACTCACTTTTTTCTTTATACTTTATCTACCCATTCTATATCTCTTATTCTCATTCTTTTCCTCTTATTTCGACCTCCCTCCACCATAACACATTTGACTCTCTCTTTCTCTTATGTAGATTTTTTTTTCTTTTGTTCTCTCTTCCTTCATCTATCAAATTTTTAGTAAATATTTACAAAATCTAGCATTGAGCAGCTCAAAATTATTCATCAACCACAAGGGTTTCTTCTATTGAAGCTTTGAGGTGATTCTTTTTTTGAACTTTTATACATTATACTTAACTTCAATCTCCGATTTAGTTGAATGTGTGTATTATTTTTGTGAAAATAGTTTACATTTAAATAATAAGGCATGGGTCTTGTTTTAGTTTGATGTTGTTGTGATCAATATAAAGTGTATACATAAATTTAAAGTTTATTTCCTGTTTGAATCTCTTATTTACTTTGATTTGTGCATTGGGGTTGTTTATTTTTATGAAAATAGTTTACATGAATGTAATAGAGTATAGCACTTGTTTGAATTTGATGTTGTTGTGGTTGAGTTTCAATTGTAGTATTGAATCTAGATAATTGATAGTTTTTTTTTTAAAAAAAAAATGTGTCCAACACTATTTTCTCAACGGTTTTTGGATTTCTCAACTGAGTTTGGAGTTCCTAACGTCTTTGGAAATTACTAACGGCATCCGAAATTCCAAATAGTGTTTGTATTTCCTAATGGTGATAGGAATTCCAAATATAGTTAGGAGTTCCTAAAGTCATTGGGAATTCCCAGCGACATCTTGAATTCCAAATAGCAGTTTGTATTTTCTAATGCCGTTGGAAATTCCCAAAGTATTCCAGATATCCAAACAATGTTTGAATTTAGAATATTTTTTAAATTCCTTGTACCATGGATTAATAATATTTGTTTATGAATTTAATCATTAATTTCTTATGCATATGAAAGGTGGATTACATGGACAAAGCTTTAGTTGTTGTTTTATATGACGGTGAATGGAGTAACAATGGTGAGAAGTTCAAATATCAATCTGGAATGTTCAAACTAATTTCAGCTTTAAGGGAACGTCATATGAATCATTACATGACATCGTATCTCGTATTATTGATGTCAATCGAAACGAGTCGTCTACCGAAATGAGGTTCATCTATAATTCACCGGAGGTTTTAGCACCATTTGGAGATGTGATTGATGATCATCTGCAAGTATTCTTGTGTGAAAATTCCGTTGTGACCATGAAAATTCAGTTTCGTTGTTTTACACCCTTGTGTAATTTTGATAGTGTTGTTTAATTGTATTATTATGTAATGTTAGTGTTGTTTGATAATGTTGTATAATTTTGACAGTGTTGTTTAATTGCATTGATGTGTAATGCAGGTGTTGGGATTTCAGATTTTCACATATTACATGGAAAATGGAAGTGTGCCAAAACCATATGTTTGGCTAAGTTTAGTTGATATAAATGTAAAAGAGAGATTCAATCTAAAATTTGCATAATCTGCAATCAAATGGAGGATTATGGTACAATAGTTGTTGTAGATTTAAGTTATAGATATGTCAATGTCTGCATATGCAATCCTGCTGTCACCTGAACTATAATGCAAATTAAAAATTAATGAGAACCCACCAATATGATAAAAAAAAAGTCCTTTTATGTTCAGAAACTTGTCCAATTTCGATTCCTGAAACCAATTATATAAACATATCTACAACTTCACCATGAATAAGTAAAGAAATTATATCAATTAATATTCAAGTCACTACCTGAAATTCCCTTAAAAGTGTATGTGTATACCTAGGGGGGAGGTTTCAATCAAGTCAATTACCAATTTTTATTGATTATTCAATATTCAAAATTCACCCGATAAAACAAACTTACAACATCAATTGTAAAGTGCAGAAATATAAATAACACAAGATGTATACGTGGAAAATCCTCCAAATGAGAAAAAAACAATGGGCTGTTAAGTGAGCCACACTCGATCGCAGAAATCCACTATATAAGTACAAAGTTACACCCTCAAGTGATACTCGGACTCTCACTCTCGACAACCTCAGGTTATGGCCACTACCACTCACCACTCTTGGTTCAATCCCTAGTGATATCCCCTGATCCACTACTCTTGGCGTGAGCACCTCCTACTCTACCCCTCGGGCCTTTTACAGTGGATACCCGACCAATTGCTTGCCAACCCACCCTTGGTTGCAAGGCTTCTCTTGCTTGTGCAACTCAACACCGAAGCCACGAGACTTTGACTCAATGAAGAGTATATGGTCTAAGTGTATATATGACACTATGCTCAAATACAATTATGTGTAAGACCAAGCAAAAAATGCTTAACTAGATGTAGATAATGTAATATAACATCCTAGTTATCAACAATGTCTATAAGCCCATAGATAAGGACTCAATAAGATGTAGATAAAATCTAACAACCTAATTGTCAATAAAAGTCTAACCAACACAAGTTGTCACAACAAATAATCAAGGGCAATTTTGCAAACAATAAATGCAATCAATGAGACATAAACAATAATGTCTAAATGTAATACATAAAGACTTAACTAAATATGGATATACAATATTGCAATCTAGTTATCAAATAAAGGCACATCAACACAAGATATCAATAAACATGGCATGGTCAATAAATGCATCATCAAATGCAATCAACATGACCTAATTAACTAGAGAGCAAATATGACATAAATGCTAGCTATCACAATACAAACCCCAAACATGTCATAACTTCAATGAATATGCAATTAATATGAATAAATGTTAATCTAAGCAATACATGACATGTCTTGGTAAGGTAAAATAGTAAATGAACTTTAATAGAGGTTCTACTTACCAATCAAAGAAAATCCATGCTTTGAATTATGCTAAAGATGCAAGATGAAGATGGGTTGAGATTTGGAGAGTCAAACACAAAGCTTGAAGCTTTCTCTCTCTCTAATGGAGGTTCTCTCACTCTTAAAATGTGTTCTTTGAGCTCTTGGTCTAAATGGGGAAGAAGATAACATATATATATGAGAGAACAAAATAGTGAGTGCATGAAAGGGAGGATTGTCGCCTCAAAGGATGTCATCATGGATAACTGCGACAAACCATGCAACGGTAAATTTTTCAAAGTGTCGCATATAAGGTGTCGCTTGTACAACCGCGACAAAACACACAATAGCACAATAGCTCGAGATTCGAGCGACACAAAACATGACTGAACGACATCAAAACCTTTCAAATAATATACCGTTGGATAGGTATGGAAGTCTACTTTCTATTGAAATTTACAAAAAAGGATTTGAATGTCTGTAGAAATAGTTATGGTCATTTGAGTGACCAAAGGTAAGTAACAGACAACAACAGAGTTGCCTTATTTTTGTGGTCACTTTGGAGATTTAAAAACCAATCCAAACGGTCATAAAATATTACGAATAATATACCGTTAATTTGTACTTTCCAAATGGTATCAAGGATGCCTTTCATGCTTCGCTCTCTCTTTCTCTTTACAAGTCTCCCCAAATATGGTACTTGTGCTAAGATTTCAACACTTGGTTCCTAAACCACCGTATCCTTCTTCTTTTGTTGTCGATTCTTTTGAAGGACTTTTTTTTCTTTGGCCTTCATGTCTACTTCCATCTCTTTCTTTCCTTCTCCCACTTCCTTGCCACTTCGAAAAGTGATTGCCTTTGTGGATTCTTGATTTCCCTTCGGGTTTCGGATCACTTGGCTTGGAAGTCTATCTTGGTCTTTTTAACTCAATGAGGATGCTATTTGCTCAATTTGATTCTCTATGTTCTTGACATATTGCCTTGTTTCCTGCACAAAAGATTGGACATTTAGCTCTTAATATTCCATGAGTTCATCGAGGGGCTTACCTTATTTTGGAGGTTGTTGAGGTGCAAATTGATTTTGAACCGATGGTGGCATTAATGTATTTTAAGTGTTCTTCCATCCAAAGTTCAGATGTTGTCGCCAACCTGGATTTAATGTGTTAGAGAATGGATCATCCCTTTACCTCTGTTGTTGCACTTAGTTTGCCATCTCCACCCTATTGCCGCCTAGACTCGGACATAACATGTCTCCGAAGAGTGTCATGGATTTATGCATACCGTGCACACTTGAGAATTCAGGACCAATTGTTGAACTAACTTTGTCAAATGGACGGTTTGGGGTCGAAGGGGTTCTTCGGTAGTTGAATTGTTAAGAATTCTCGAAAGCCTCTCAATTATCTCCTTAGCCTCCAATGCATTCTTGTTCATCAATCCCTTTCCACTTGTAGCATCAACCATGACCTAGAGTCAAGCAACCTTTCATAGAAGTACAGAATGAGGTAATGTTCTTCTATCCCATGATATGGGCATGAGTTGAGTACCCGTTGATAACACTCCCAATATTTATGGAATGATTCATCATCGAGTTGCTGCACCCCCATAATTTCTTTCCAAATTTTGAAACGAACTTGGCCGCTAGATCAACCCATGTTTCGATGCTCCCACTTGGTAGAGAGTAGAGCCACTCATTGGCTTTGTCTTTGAGTGAAAAAACAAAGTCTCAAACAAATTCCTTCATCAATCTCACCTCCATCAGTGATAATGGTGCATACCGCATAGAATTCCTTTATATGGATGTGAGGATCCTCTCCCCAATTTTCCATAAAATGTTGAAAGAAAATGGATCATACCACTCTTGATCTCGAAATTGATGTCTGTTGGAAGGGTGATGCATGATGGTTGATCCAAAGCCCTAGGAATCGTGAAATCCTTGAGAGGTCTTATTAGATTATTTAATGCCACTTGGACAACAACTTGATTTGGTGGGAGATCGTCCACAATGTTTCTTTCTTGATTTCTCTGCAGTTGATGGAGAGTTCTATCGATCTCAGGATCCTGTTCTATAGGATGAGTATCCACAGAACGATGACCATTCATAAACCTACAAAGTAAAATAAAAAAAAAGTACCAAATAAATCTAAAAGAATAAAATAAAATAAATAAAAAGACAAACTCAAAACTAAAGTAAGCAATTTATTCCCCGGTAACGGTACCAAAATTTTGCTGGTTGCAAAATAGGCAAACAAAAATATTATCAAACCTTGCAAGTGCACAAATTGTAAACGACAGTACAATAGGCAAGTAAGGGTCGTTCCTACGAGGAATGAATTACCTATGGAAGTTAAGAATTTAAAACACTAAATTAAGACACTCTATGACTCGAAGACAACTTAAATAAAACACAACTCACACATGCAATTGGGGGTTTTGAATTGATTAAGAATTTAAATTGAACTAAAATTAAGAAACGCAACAGAAAAATTATTTAGAAAAATCAATGAAGAAAAGCTAACTAGAGCTTTCTATCCACCACTAAACATTCATCCAATCCATAGACAATAATGAAGTTAGTAAACAATCAAACATGATCAAGATATTCACAACAAGACAGTGGGTATTCCACAAGAGTTGTATTGATTCTCTTTAGGTTAATATGTAGATTGCAATGTATTTGCATAAATACTTGTATCCCAAATTACAACCTAGCATGGGTATTTAATAGATTTAATAATTGAAATCCATTAAGAACGAAGAGAATAAGAATATAACATGAACCCTAAAACATGGTATTTATTCTAGGTTATTCATGATTCAATTTTCCTTAATAAGGTCTTATTCCAATTAATTGTTGCTTGAAAGATATGCTCGTATGGTATTCGAAATCTATCCTACAACATAGATCCTAAAACCATGCTCATAAGGTGATCAATCAAAGAAACACAATAATATAAAAACAATTATTTTGGAGAAATTGAAATCATCATGTAAGACAAATAATACTTCATTAAAACACACTTGTCTATGGAATTAGAATCATGTCTAGGGCTTCAAGTTAGCCCCAACTATGAAAAGTTTAGTTACACATCATAACTATGAAAGTAAATAAAAATATTAAAAAGAAAGAAAGGTTGAAGAAGAGAGAAAATAACAACTATGAAAGATCTTCAATCTTCAATCTTCAATAATGAATCTCTAACCCCTTCTCTTGAAGAAACTCTTGGTATTTATAGGTGACTGCTCCTTGTAGATTCGATTTGCTTTGATGTAGAAAACACACCAAGCAAGAAAATAGAATTAATTAATGAATGAAATTCTTTCCTAACTTGGAGTTCTTCTTTGATGATTAATTCATAAACTAAGTTTAGGAAATTTCCAAAACATGTCTTGATTTTTTTAGAGTCTTTTTGGATTTGATTTAGGAGGTTCTGGGATAATTCCAGACCAATTCGATATAGAAATCCGTAAAAAAAAGCAACAAACGTGGTGAGACCGCTGTAGGGGCCACAACGCTATGATAGCAGAAAAGCATTAGAAAAACATCGTTGTGGAAAAGAGCAACGGTCCCACAACGTAGGTACAACGTGAAACACTGATGTTGGAGCGTTGTATGTCCCACTATTGAAATGTAGAGCACTATGACATTGGTCCACAATTTAACAAAGGCCGATGTTTGAAAGCTAAAGCGGTGGCACAATGACTGCAATTTGTTGCATGGATGTTGGTGTGAACGCTGAGAAAGGCTAAACCGGTGGCACATCTTTTGCTTTTAATTGTTACAAATTGATTGGTTAATTACACTTTTGTCCCTTCTTGCAACAATTACACTTTAATCCCTTTATTCACTTAAAATCACCTTTTTATCTTCAAATTTACTTCAAGAGCTATCTTTTACACAATCGTAACAAACACATTAAAATATTCAATTTCACTCGAGAACATAACATAAAACATATGGATTAGGGGTCTCAAATATCAACATTTACAGACCTAACATGGAGAAAAGGTAAGCTCGGGTGGCAAGGGAGGCCTCTCCACCTTATCACCTCGAGAAGGTGCGTGGCCATCTTGGGGGCCGAGGGTGGTCCTCCTCGAGATGGCCAATCGCCTTCTCAAGGAAGGTGGCAACAATGGCCTTTGGCCATTAACCACTTCCCCTGTGCTCTTTTTGCGTTCTTCAATCGTTCTCCAACCTCTGAACCTTGAATTCAAATATATTTTCAGATTATTAGCCGTAGCTCTTTCATGGATATGGCCATATACAAAAAATTGACTAGAAATTATAAATTCAACTCTATACACATGAACGAAGACCATAGACAATAAACACATGGAATGTTTTGTAACTTTCCATTGGGAACTTGAAATTATATGAATGAGTAATCGAAAGGATCGGGACTCAATATAGAACAATATAAGAACATATTCAAGTCTGATATCATAGAAACATAAACAAATAAATACAAGATCACAAAAGTATGTCATTTCTTAGAGGTAGTCCTAGAACATGCAATTTTACAAAAGTTGTCAAATTAAATCTACAACATGTGCATATTTCAACATATGTGTGAGTGTGTTTTACCAATTTAGCACAACGTTGTAGGGACACAAATGTGTACAAAGTGTGTGTGCATGCCTAAGCTTTGTAAGAGGAATAAGGTCTAAATGTACCTATGTTATGTAGTAAAGTTTGTTCCTCCTGAAGACTCCACTTTGCATGATATGATGTCAAACTTCCTTAAAGCTTGACAAACTGTGAAACCTAGACAACTAGTCAATACAAAGGAATGTTTTTTTGATATGGAATTATACCAACATGACTCAAAATCCTAACATATATAACCTGATTAAAGACATGTTTGACATCATTTATGCTTTTGAAATCCTAATACATCAATCAATCATATGAATTATATCAAAACAAATAAATAAACTATAAAAGCTTAATGTAATCGGTAAAAATATAAAACATTGATTGAATAGAATGTTAGGTTTTTGAGTCATATTGGCATAAATTCCATATCAAAATAATATTTCCTTTGTATTTGATTATTTGTCTAGGCTTATTATGATTCAAGCATTAAGAAATAATTGGCAACTTATCAAGTAAAAAGAAGTCTTCAAGAGGAGCGAGCATTATTGCACATCAAAGGTATATTGAGACCTCATTCCTCTTACAATGTGTTTAAGGTAGACACATACATATTATGTCTATATATGTCCATGCATCGTTGTGCTCAATTGGTATAACACACACACAAATTAATGTATGCACATGCAATAGATTTAAATTGACAAAATATGTAAAATTGCATGTTCTAAGATTATATCTAGGAAATGACATACTTGTGTGTTTTTGTATTTGTTTGTTTGTATTTTTATGATATCATACTTGAACATTTTCTCATATTGTTCCTTATTGAGTTTCGAATATTTTGGTTCCTCATTCATAGGATTTATAGTTCGGAGTTGGAAGTTACGAAACTTTCCGTGTTTTTAACGTGCATGGTTTTGGTCTTTGTATATCGAGTCGACTTCCATATTTTTTATAAAGTTTTGTTGATGTTCATGTCCATGAAAGAGTCTTGGTTCATAATCCAAAAATGGATTCAATATCAAAGTTTGGAGGTCGAAATATAGTCAAAGAACACGAGAGGTTTGTAAGGGAAGAAGTGTGTGGCAAAGTGCCACATTACTTCTCTCTCGTGAAGGTGCATGTACCCCATGGGAAAAGAATCCTTCAGCCCCTGTGAGGCACACGTGCCACTACGGAGTGGTTAAGAGGTGTGCCACCTAGTGCCATGCATGCTTCTTCCGAAGCCACATCATCTTCCTCCTTTCTTTCATTTAAAATCCCTCTTCCTCTCATTTTGATTTCTAAGAAGAAAAAGTGAAGAATTTTCTCTCCAAATCCTCTCAACTTCCAAACACCATATCTCACTCATTTCTCATCCGATTTGAGTGATTCAAGTTGAAGAATCTTTTTTTTTTTTGGATTTCTCTATCATCTTTAAGCAACTTTGAAGTCATTTTTTCAAATTTTATGTTGGTTATACACCTAATTTCGTGGCTGCACATTTTGTTAAAGTAATTGATTTATCTTTTGTATTTTTATCTTTATGAGATTCAATTGCCTTGGGTTATCTTCTTCTCTATAGGTATGTTACTTGAACAATTACTATTAAGAGATAAAGCTTCAATTATAATCTAGTTGAGCTTGATTAGAGACATGTATGTCAGTTAGGTTTTTAGAAATCTATGTTTTCACATGCTTGTGAGCAATTTTGTGACCAGTTTACTATCTAGGGCTATTTGTGCTTTAATTGATTGTATTTTAATGACTGATAGCCTTTGCATATGCTAGGACTCTTTAGTTGAACATATTTAGGATTAGCACGATTAGTTGAATATTTAGAGCCTATTAGGATTTAACTGATTACTTTGTGAATATGTGCTCTAAATGATTGCTAGAAAATCTTATTGATCATATCTCATGATTCTAACATTTTTGGTTTTAGTTCTAAAGGCTTGAATATGTGCTTTATTATTATGCTATGTTTTTCAAGATTTAGTAACATTAATAGAATCTTGGACTTGGCATGTTTTTGGTGTTTTACATGCTCTAGATTTTTGTTCATGTTTAAGGAGCTAAGCAACCTAATTTTGTATGCTTTAATGCCTAAGTCTAGTTCTTCATGGAGTATACTTAATCCATACATTTCAATTGTATATGCATTATTTGTATGATGTCATTTTTGTTAGGATTGTAAACTAGAAAAATGTACAATGTGTAAGATATATTGATCACATATTCTATGTTGCATGTTTTTGTATCATTTGCATTTCACATAGATCATTTACCTTGCAGAAGGTGGAAGTCTTCTTGGAGTGTGAAGATTTAATTTGAGCAAGAAGTTTTGGCTAGGAATGTGATGTTCCGGTTAGTCAAGTAAGGAAGTTTTGGCCAGGATTGAGAGAATCTGGATAGTGGAGCATGAAATCTTTCTACAGGCATGTGACTTGTCTTGAATAGAAAGTTGCTTTCTAGAGACATGTGAGATGTCTTGAATAAGAAATAGGCAAGTCTTTAATTAGGCTCGAGGGTAGAATTAAAGGGATATCTTAGAGGGTGTATCATGTTGAAAATACAAATACGGTTAAATACTCAAGGCTAACCTAGAGGGGGGGGGGGGGATGAATAGGTTATATACATTTTTTGACTCCCTTGAAACAAACAAAAGTTTATCCCTCTAGATTGCTTGTATCACAATATATATATATATATCAATTAAAGACAATTAATTAATATATAAAACATGTAAAGTGTGATACAAACAAACATTCATAACACATACATAATTGATATTATAGTAAGGAAGTCAATTTACATAAAATGTTTTATCCATAATATTCCAATAACATATACAAATATATGAGAGATAGGGATAGAGAGAATTTACACAAGGTTTTTACGTGATAAACCTTCGAAGTGGAAACATCCATGGGTTAGCAACCACCAGCAAACATAATCTACTAGTAAATAAGACAAGTACAATCTCTCAAGTGACCCCTTCACCAAGAAACTACCCTCTTATCCTACTCCATGAATATGTCACCTCCTTGCTCAACATTCTAAGGCCTCACACCTCTTGTCAAGACTTCCTTGCTTAACATTCTGAGATCTCCGACCTCTTGTCGAGACTTTCTTGCTCAACATTCTGAGGTTTCCGACCTCTTATCGAGACTTCTTTGCTCAACATTCCGAGGTCTCCCACCTCTTGTCGAGACTTTCACTGCACAAGTCAAAGACTCCCTCTAAGACATGTGACTTCCGCTTACACAAACCAAAAACTCACTCTAAGGAATGTGACTTCCACTTTCTTAACAAATCATAGGATTCACGCCTATTGTCAAGACTTCCTTCTCACAAGGCATCTAAGTGATCATGAATGCAAAACGTAAACAGGCACGCAACATAGAAAATGATGATCAACAAATTCTATGGAAAATAATAGACATATGCTTGAATTCACACAACAAATGTAGTCTAGTCAATCATGCATGTTTAATCCATCTAGATCATGTGAAAGATGCTACATGTTAAATACAATCTAGATACATGTATAAATCTAAACTTGAAACTCAAGATAAGTTTGATTAGCACATAATCATGTTTCAATCACATATAACACAAAATATGCTAAAATCATGTGACAAAGTCATTTAGATTAAAACAAGAGTTCTATAACATATTATCTTTTCATGAAATCAACTAAGCACAAGAATATCTCACAAGAACACAAGCACATGTATCATAGTGAGATTTCGGCCAAAAAAAGCCTAATACATGTGAGGAATTATTTTTCATAAAATCAATCAATTAAAGATTATCAAATAGTTCTAGATTCAAAGCTAGCATAATACAATCCCAAACATGTGAAAACATAGGCAAATCAAAACCTAACTCAACATGTGAGATTTTAATTGAAACTCAATCTAGCTTTAAATGAGTTCAAAACTCAAATCAAAATGATTACAAGATACATATATATAGAGGAGAATAAAACCCAATGTAATTGATCAAGTTTTAAAAGAAAACTTTAGGAGAAAATCAATACCTTAGTAAACTTGAGACAATACCCTTTTTTAGTGGATAGACACTAACAAAATGCAGTAAAATCAACTCAAACCTTCTAAGAAAAGATAGAAAACTTGTAGATGAACACTCTCTACTTTGATTCACTCAAATTGGAGGTAAAACGAAGAAGATAGAGTGTTTGGAAGGTGAGAAAATTTGAGAGAAAATTCCGCACTCAAGTTTGAATCTCTTCTCTTCATCTGAAATGTGAGAGGGAAAGGAAATATAAAGGAGGGAAAAGATAACATGTGAAATGACCAAAAGGATAAGAAGGATCACAAGCTTGCTTGCTGCCCGAGATGGCACATGGGCATCTCGGGGCAGCAAGCCTTCTTGCCCGAGATGGCCACGCATCATCTCAGGAAAGAAGAGCTTGATGCTTTTTTCTTTTCCTCGACCTCTCTTTGCGTTCTTCGACAGTTCTCCGACCTTCGAACTCTGAATTCAAATATATTTACAGATTACAAACTATAACTCCTTCACGGACATGGACATATAAGATGCTCAACCTAGAAAATACGAATTCGACTCGATATACAAAGACAAAGACAATGTATGCCACTTGACTGGAAAATGTCATATCTTTTGACTTAGAACTTGAAATTGAAAATTTAAGTAACCAAAGTGTTTGGAACTCTATCAAGAATGATTTAAGACTACAATCAAGTTTAATATCCATGTTATACAATCATTTACACATACAAACACATTTCACACTGGAATACAAATTATATAGAGATAGTCTTCAATCATGCATTTTTTAAAACATGTTATTTTCATACCAACACATGAGCATTCATATTTAAGTGTGTGAATGTATTATAAATGGAGAACAACGATGCAAGGACATATATGAATGAATTGTGTATATGCCTAAGCCTTGTAAGAGAAAGATAAGGTCTTAATATACCTTTGTAGAACCATATAACATCTTTTCTCTTTGAAGACTTTGTACTTGTTTTGACTAGTTGTTATTCCTTTTTTGAAGCTAGAATCATCATGAACCTAAAAAAATAAATCATTACAAGTAAACATCATTTTGATATGGAATTTATGCCAACATAATCTAAAACCTAACATATATGAGGTGGTCACTTTTGAGGATGTACTTTTATTCGTCATAGTGGAAGATAGTTTGTCGGTGGTTGTGGATTAAATTGGTGGATGTTTCCTCTTCAGAGGTTTTACCACATAAAAGATAATGTGTCAAATGTCTCTATCCTTATCTCTTTTATATTTGTATATGTGTTTGGTGAAATCTTATATGGACCTCTATTGATTGATATCTTTGAAAAATAAGATATGTTGATTAAAGTGAGATGCAAACATATTCTTGATCAAAGTTGTATTTATCGTTTATCTTTATATTGGTTGAAAATTGTATCTTTTGTGATTCTATATCAAGTTGTAAAGTTCTACTTAGTGAATTTACATTGTAATATTCAAAGTACAACTTGTGGAATTTTTTTTGCGTTGAATACATTTGTATATAAGATACATTATCTCTTGTTTTGTTTATGCGTTAAGTGTATCACATTCTTTCACATTTGTGAATTTATTTTATAGACTAAAGGTGATGAATTGAGCTTACATGTGATAATATATTTGTTTTGAATTGAGCTTACATGTGATAATTGTATTCTCACCAAGTATTTGACAATAGTCTTAAGAAAGTTTTAAAAATAGAATATCAACCTATCCACCCCTCCCCCCTCTAGGTTGTTTAGTTCATAACCTTGTAAGAATTTCACAGAAAACGTAGGTGAATTTATATTTTAGTTTTACTTTCTAAAATATACAGTTTGGTTTGGACTGGTGAATTATTTCTCTCAACCCTAAACCGAACCACCTTTAATCGGTTTTTCCAAAAGTCGAACCGAACCACCCATTTTTTATATCTGTAATCGAATCAATGGGTTGGGTTGGTCTGTTTGGTTTAGTTTGACGGTTTTTTACACACCCCAAGACTTTACTATATATGTACATTATGTACATAACTATAATTACCTTATGACATGATTATGATTAGTTTTTAATTTCAAGTGAAATAACAATATGATGTACATATTTTCTAAGTCCATGTCATGGTGCTGACTATTATACAAGGATTTTTAAGTAACTTATCATGCAAACAAAAGCAACTAAGTGTGTATTTGGTATGGCTTTTGTAATGGCCAAAAGTACTTTTTTAATGCTATAAACTGTTTTGAAGTTTTTTTTTGGTTGTTTGGTAAAATTTAAAACAACTTTTTTAATATACGAGTTGTCTGAACTACTCTTTATAAAAGCTATTTTATGTCTTTTTAGAGAAGCCCGAAATTTGGGCTTTCCCAAGAACTTTTTTTTGTTTGAGCTTTTTAAAACTTATGAATTGTTTCAATCACTGACAAACATCATTTTGATAAATGGAAAAGTGATTTTCAAAAGAATTTATAAAATCCTAAAATGCGCTCAAAATGCTTTACAAAACAAGTATGGTGGCAAGTCAGGTATCGTCCACAGGGACTGATCAGATAGCTATGATCAAATAAGACTCTAGTTCTAATAAATGCGATAAAAGTAAAATGCCATAAAAGTAAAGTATTGATTGGTTGAGAAGATTGTAAACTAAAATACAACTAACAACTAAATTAATCGAAATGCAACTAATGCTAACAAGAATATGGAATGGTGAGATAAGATATAATATGGTGATATGGGGGTTATTGAAATAATTACATGAATAATGGGCAATTCATTTTAAGTTAAGAACCAATACGGTCTATTAGAGCTCAATCTATCTTTAGGTGTGATATAAAATCACTTAACTCTCACCACACAACAATGATTGATATGCTCAATTGAGTGTAGAGAGGGTATCTAATGAAGCCTATATAGATTTAAGGTGGTTAGGATGGCTAGGATTGGTATCCTCACAATCCACCCCTTCCACTCTTTGAGCCAGGATATGTTGGATTGGTATGCTCACAGCACATCCCTTTCATTCAAGATAGCTAGTTTTAGTCACCAATTGTGGTTATCTCAACTTGAGTTGAGAGTTGGTATGCCTACTCAACCTAAGGAGATTTTTAATCCAATTCTTAAAACATTTAATAATTCAACATCAACAATGAATCAAGAGTTGGAATGCTTTCTTAATGCAAGGAGATGTTAAATACATTAAAAATAATGAATGGAATCAATATACCAAATATTAGATAAGTGTGAAAAGCCTAAAATTCATGGAAAATTTTATCAACTCCTATTAAGGGAATTTAATGTCTCATAATGAATACACAAAAGAGAATTAAAAAAGACAAGAGATGAGAGGAGACACACTGGTATGCTATGATCTCTTTAAGTCTTCAAGCTTCTCTTCTCCTCCTAAGTGTAGATTTTATGCTCTTATGTGATAGGTTTTGAGTTTGGGTGGAATTGGAATGAAAATGGTGATATGAGAAGTGATTTAATTTTGTGGAGATGGGGTTTGGATTTGTGGGAGGATATTCTTAGATCTAAAAATAGAAAAAAATGAGGTTGAAGGCTGTAGAGGGCGAGTTGTTGATCTCATAATGGGATCTATTAATAGGATTCCCAAAAATAGGTCTGAAATGCTGATGTGGAGAGTTTTGACGGACGTAGTGCACGAGGTAGGAACCCGCACAATATCCTTTTGCTTGGTTCTTTCTCCAGTGCACGGGTAGTGCGCTGGTGTAGATAAGCACAATACCCACAAGCTGGGCATCTCTGGTTTTCCATCCACTATGTGCAGGTAGTGCACTGGTGTGCACCAGCGCACTGGGAAATTTTACTTTTCCTCTTCACTGTGTGCGGGTAGTGACCTGTGCACTAGCTATTCTTCCTCAGTTTTTGGTTTGTTTTCTGCAAGAACTTTCGATTTCCATTTCCATCATTTGAAATACATCCAATGCCTGTAATCACTACAAAAGAGCTTATTATACATACAAATATGTGCAAAAATATGACAAATGACATGGTAACGTGGGCTAAAATATATCACAATTATGGTGTGATCAAATACCCCTAAACCAAACCTTTTCTAGTCCTCGAGCAAACTCAAGACAAAACAAATAAGACACAACAACAAAAATGAGTCGCTCTAAATTTTTCCTAGACAGAAAACAAACAATTCAAACGGTCGCATGTTCATGCGATGATGAGATGCAAGGAATTGTGATAGAGAAGAGTAAACACATGCACAATGTTCAAAAGCAAGTCAAAGGCACTACAAGTGCATTTGAGTAATCACAAATCCCACACCTACGAGCACTCTCATATTAGGAACAATTCACTTTCACACATTGAGCATAATTAGCTTCGACTCTAAGTCTCACATGGAATCAATCTTGTCTTTTCGCTCGAAGTCCTAAGTTCACTCTCATGCAGGGTATGCAAAGATGGAATTTATGCATAGGAGCCTAATGCATTGCATACAATGTAACATTTGAAGACCGATATTTTATTTGGTGAACGAGCCTAGGAAAGAATCATTATGCCACGAACATGGAAGATCATGCTTCAATAAACATTCCCAATCTTGACTCATCATAGATCTAAAAGGTATTTCCCTTTCGTTGTAATAGGGTTTTGGGTATGTGGTGACAAAAAAAATATGGAAAATTTGGAGTTCAAAATTCACTAATCATGCTCAGACTCACGTATACACACACCCCGTACTAAGCTCAACTTACACACTAGTGTCTAGGCAATGACTTTCACATACATTTACGCATACACAATTGTACTCTACATTGTGAGTACTTTACATTTGCTTTCAAGGCTCCTTTTATTTCTTTGATTTTTCTTTGATTTTTTTTTTTTTGCATTTTTTTCTTTACTTTTGCTTTTTCACACTTACATTTGACAGATTTGCTCTAAATGCAAATTATTGGCACTTTAACATTTTAAGCCTATGCTTTTGCACGTCTAAACAATATTGCCTTAGTACACACTTTCTTTACATATAAGAGCTAGTCACCTTTCAAATACCACACAACACTACACACCTTAACATGATTGGCAATAAAAAGGGTAGGTATGTGTTTAGGCTTACGGCTATATGGTTTATATATGGTTCCAAATGAAAGGGTAAGTTTTTGGCCTCAAAATTGTTTTGGAGCACACAATAGGGACATAGGAATGTGTTTAGGCTATAAAAGTAGTTTAAATGCACACATTGCCTAAGGTCATTCCCATAATTTGTCTATCAAGGGAATGAATGCATCTGAAAATTAGTCCATTATATATATGAGATGTATGTCCTATGGCATATGATGCGCGTGACAAGTAAAGTGTTTAAAGAATCGAACAATGAAAACACTCAAATGCGTTCTTTCAAAGGCTTGTGTTTGTGAACTAACGGGTAATCTCCACTATAAGAACAAGGTGTAGGAGCACTGAGTCCCCTCAACTTAAGTACAAAAAGGATAGGACAAGCCCACGACATGCAAGTGAGACTCTAGAGTGACAACAAGTTATTCAATCAGGCACACCATGCATAAGTACACTCGTCAAAAGCACGCACTCAAGGCATCACACCCAATCTAGTTAAAGCTCAAAAATCTTGGCCATGTGACAATTCAAAAAATTTGGACACAAAAATGACTCAAGACTCAAAAAAAACAAAAGACGACTCACCAAGAAGTCTACGCCCCCAAACTAAAACCCAACACTGTCCTTAAAGTTGAAGACAAAAGAGCCCGACCTAGCAGTGTGCATCTAACATGACACAAACATACAAACCAAGGCACTAATCAACACAATCAATGCCCAACAAAATGAAAATGACTCAACTAGGCTCAATAAAAGATATGGAAAACAATGCAATATTGCAGTTTCGTTTAAGAACCTAAATTCTTTTTCAAAACCAACATCAAGCATTCATTCAACAAAATTGATGGAGTGGGGGCATACGACCCCAAACCAAATATGACTATATGCATGTATAAGACCTGTACAAAAATGTGAGTAATTAAAACTCCCAAACAGAATGGGGCTATATATATATATATATACATGCAAAATGAACCTATACACTCACTGTAATTCAAAATAGCCTTCAGCTTATCCACCAATCAAAAATAAATAAATCAATAAAATCCAAGTCCAAATAAAAAATGTCATCAATATGCCCCAACTATATCCATAAAAATATATCAACAAAATATCAACAATTTAATTTATCTATCACCATTCAAATAAACACATAAACGAATGGTAGAACTCCTTTAATGAAGATATGGCACTTTGCTATTTTTATGAGCACTCTTAGCTTGCTCATCCCTCATAGACTTGCAAGTTGTTGGTGTTTCTTCCCAAGAGATGAAAAACCTTGCTTTAAACACATAATCTACCACAATATCATCAACCATAAATGAAAATATATTAACCATATGGTACTATTCCAAAATCAAAATATCTATCAAAATAAGATCCAACATCCACAAAATTCAAAAATATCATAATCAAATTAACAAAACTAATCAGAAATACTAATAGCAAAATAAAAGTTTTGAAACTAAATAAAGTTCAACTTAACATTATGTAAACAAAATTAAAGTTTAGATAAGGCAAGCAAAAGATATAAAAAGTAAGAAATGATCGATTCTTGTCTGATGACTCTGCTCTATCATCATGCACTAGAGGTCTCATCCCTCCAGGATCGAGCTCTGCTCTAGCCTTCTCCTCTGCCTCACATTTGGAGATCTCTATAACTTTCAGGAGATCTCTATAACTTTCAGGAGCTCTGCTTCATTGGGATCAATCGTCAGACCTCTTGTATGAAATGATGATGAAGTTGACCTCATCTTCTTTCCTACATATGGGACTAGTCTCAACTCATTGTGCATGCATGTGATGGTTGTTTATAAGTCATTAATGCTATCCATAGATTATGTGTGAAACAGCCTGATTTCCTTCTTGTTCTCCCTGATATCTTTGGTAAAGCTATAGCCTATTTGATTCAATATGGTTTTGAGGTTGCCATTCCTGCAATCAGAATCTGCCATGAGACTTGGTAATCACCAGCATCTGGAATAGAGAAATCCTGGTCAAGGTCCAAGGTGGTCCAAGTTGACATCCCTATGTCTAACTCGCCAAGCTCAAACGGATTATCTCCAAAATCTACCCCAGCTCTTCTGTAAAATGTTGTGATAAAACACGGGAATAAGAATGGTTGTTCGTTGTTCCTCATCTCGCCTACAATAATGATATCAGACTTCACCAAATATCCAATATTGATTGGCCGCATGTGCTGGATGCAATGAAGGATGGTGACTACCTAGAAAGGGACTGTAGTCCTGTGTTTGCGCAACCTCAAGGAATGGGAGTTGAAAATGTTCCACAGTCCTAACTCGATTTTCAAGTTCGTATGCTTGATATGATGATCCGGGGCCCCCCAAAACGTCATTGGCTCTATCACCAGCTCATTGGGAAAGTCCACATTCTGCATCATGAAGATATCGTCCCAAGTGTAATCATCTCTCATGTCATCCAATGCTTCCTCATCATCAAATGCTTCAATCATTTAGTATTTATTCACATCTATAACATTCAGGTGAACCTCCCAACCTCAAACAATTACTGAAGCTTAATGCCCGAAGTCCTCGGGATTCATCACTGCCTAGAATTCTTCAACAGCTCTTCTATAAAATTGGGGAGGGGTGAGAGTGCATGTCTCTCACCCTATAGTCTCTATCATGTTAGGAATATAAGTCTCGTTAAGCTCATGGGTTGCTATACTCCTCTCTGTAATGATACCTCACTCTTTGAACCGCTTCAATCTGTTCTTGAAATCCCTATTCTGAGTGCATTATGGTATTTGTGGGGCTTTGCTCGACTTTTTTTTTTCCTAGACTCTTTCCTAACCTTCTTTGTCATGTTCTTGGTCCTTTGAGTAATCTACAAAAGAAAACATCATAGTTCAGGGTCGAACCGTTACCAAATGTAAGCATGTATGAGCATTCAAGTAAGGAAATCAAGCAAGCATTGACCATCCCTAGACTGTCAGTGAGCGAGTGTTGTACAGGTGTATACCAACACATGACACGTACACTGCCTAGATTTCTTTGATTGCACCAACACTCATCACACATCATGCATTCAAAATACACACTTGATTCTAGCACACCAACTATTCATGTCATATCTCAACAAAAATATTCTCATCACAAGATATTCAATTAGCACATCAACAATAATCAAAATCAATCAATTTCAAAATTATATCCATAACACAACCAAAATCCCCAAATTGACATGCTTATGAAAAATTCAACCCATAGATACGAAATTCAATTCATGTGTTCATAATATACTCAGTCAATGGTTTAATTTTTACCTTAACAATTCAAAGTAATCAACAAAAGGTATCAATTTCAAAATTAGGCACAAAAAATCATTCTTATCAAATGAAAACCCTAAATTTTGAATTCATGTGTATTCATGTTTAATTTTCAATCCAAATCAATTCCAAACACTTCACATGCATCCATTGAACAAAATAGGTCTGAATTGCTGATGTTGCGAGTTCTGACAGACGTAGTGTGCGGGTAAGGATCTACGCGGTGACATGTACAGTGGCTTTTTGCTCGGTTCCAGCTTTGGTGCGCAGGTAGTGCGCTGGTGTAGACCAGCGCAGTACTAGTAATCTGGGCACCTCTTATTTTCCATCCACTGTGCACAGGTAGTGCGTTGGTGTGCACCCATGCACTGGGCAATTTTGCTCTCCCTCTTCACTGTGCTTGGGTATGGACCTGCGCACTAGTCTTTCTCTTGCAATTTTTGGTTATTTTCAGCACAAACTTTTCGCTTTCCATTTCCATCATCGACATGCATTCAAATATTTGTGAAAACAAGACAAATGACATGGTAATGAGGACCAAAATATAGTACAATTTTAGCTTGATCAATTAACCTTGTACAAATTTTAGATATTTCACCGTATAACTCTTTCATTATAAATATATTGTCAACACTTTTTTATAATTTATACAACCAAAAGCTATTTTTAAAAATAATCTATCAGCACCAGTTTTATATAACAAAAAGATTTTTTTTTTTATCGAAAGCTCTACTCAATAAAAGTTTCATTAGTAAAAGATCTACTTTACAAACTCTACTTGAAAAGTCATACCAAACATATCCTAAAGCTTTAATGTTTGGCTTCCATGCGACACCAAGACAACCAAACATTAAAAGTACTGCAATATCTGATTCCTAATAAAAACTGTTTTATTAATTTTTTAAATATAGAATTATGAATTACAATAATAAATAAATGAATAAATACAATATTCTACAAAAATAAAATTTTTAATAATTTTTAATTATGATAAATTTAATAATTAGTATTTTATTTTTCAAATTTTCAAAAACAGAGAAATAGTTGCCAAAATTGTAAAATTGGTTATCAGACTTGTTAAAGTGGTTACAAAAATAATAAAGTGGTTAAAAGTCAAATTTGTACAAAATCGTTAATAGTAACTGAAGCTATAAAAGAGGTTTTTAGACTCGTAAAAGTAGTTATCAAAGTCGTAAAAGTGATAACTAGAATTGTGAAAGTAGTTACTAAAGTCATGAAAGTGGTTACAAGTTAAATTTTCAAGAAATCATGAAATGGTAATAAAAGTCATAAAAGTAGTTACCAGAGCTATAAAAGTAGAACCAAAACGGTGAAAAATGGTTATCAAAGCGGTAAAAGTGGTTACGATTCAAATTTTCAAGAAACCATGAAATTGTTAGCAAAGCCGTAAAAGTGGTTAACAAAGTCGAAAAAGTAGTTACCAAAGTTGTGAAAGTGGTTGATGGTCAAATTTGTAAGATACCAAGATATTATTTCAAGAGCCGTAAAAGTAGTTACCAAAACTATAAAAGTGGTTACATGTCCAATTTTAAAGAAATCATAAAACTATTACCAAAGCCGTAAAAGTGGTTACTAAAGCTGTAAAAGTAGTTACCAAAAATATAAAGTGGTGGCAAGTCAAATTTATTATTAATTTTGTGAAAAGGTAATAATAATTTAATTTTGTGTAAAACATAAATTATTCAAATTTGCAAAAAGGTAACTATTCAATTTATCCCAATCAAATTTATCTCACAAAATTATATCTAATTATATTTAATTAGGATAAATTAAAAAAAAAATACTGCTTTGGTAACCTTTTCACAGTTTCTTAAAAATATAACTTGTAACCATTTTTTACGGTTTAGTAACCACTTTAACGACTTTGGTAACTGACAAAGTCATTTTTGTTGTGAAAATTGTTTGTCAAAAGAAATATAAAAAAGACCTTGAATGTGATCAAAATGTTTGCAAAAACAAGTATAATGACAAGTGAGGTATCGTCAACAGGGATCGTGGGAGAGAAATGACCAAATTGGCACACTAATATTAGTTAAGCTAAAAAGTAAATGAAATGGTTGGCTTTGAAGTTATTAACTAAAATGCAACATACAAGTAAGCTAAACTAAAATGCAGCTACACTAATGAGAATATGGAATGAGAAGATAAGATATGAGATGGTTATGGGAATTAATGCAATCACAACACAAATAATCGGAGATCTATTTAACCTTTGAGGAACCTATCCAATTATTTAGGGCTAATCTACCTTTAAGTGTGATTTGAGAAACAATAACACTCACTCGCAACTACTAGGTTGGATTTGGAGAGATAGAGACTCTTATCACTCAACCCTCTACTACACAACTACTTGGTTGGTTTATGAGAGAGTCCATTTTTAAGCATAGGTAGATTCTAATAGTTAGGATGACTTAGAAGGGCATATTCTCAATACACCCCTTCCATTGTAGCCAGGATACTTCAGAAGGGAATATTCATGACACATCTCTTCCATTTAATTCAGCTTGTTTTAATCATCGTAAAAGTGGGTATCTAACTTGACTTGAAAGAAGGTATATCTACTAAATCCAAGAAGATAAATAATCCAATTTAAAAACTCAAAATTAATTGATAGTAATCATGAACCAAGATAGGGCATATCTAATTAATTCAAGAAGTAATCAATTGCATTGAAAATCATTGAATGAAACTAAACAATACAAATAATAAAGATATAATGGACCACCCACAATTCATGTTTAATTACATCACTCCCATTGAGGGTTTAGTTACTCATAATCAAATAACAAAGAAGAAACAAAGAAGCAAGAGATAAATAAATACCTATTGGCATATTGTGATCTCTCCAAGTCTTCAAGCTCATCTCATCCTCTTATGTATGAAATTTGGGCTCCTTGAGTATGGGTATGTGTGTCTTGTAAAAGTGAAATAAAAGGAATGATATATGTGTAATTTGGTGAGGGAAATTTGTATGAAAATGGTGGAAGTTGGGTTTTGGATTTGGTGAGAGGATATTTCTACATCTAAAAGAGGTAAAAGTTATGTAGAAGGCTATATGGATGTGTCAGGAAAGAATATATTTACACTCATGCCTAACATAGGTCTGATTTGGCTGATGTCAGCGAATATGGGTCTGATATGCACGGGTTGGTACCCTTGCATTAGACCCTCACACATCCAATCTACTATGATCTATTCCCGATCTATTTTCGGTGAGCGATTGATTGTGTGGGTAGTGCGAAGGTATAGACAACCCACTAGGCATTCTACAAATTGCTTGTCTTCGGTCTGCAGGTCAAGTGCACTGGTATGAACTAACATATTGCCTTAAACCCATGGAAATGTGCGGGTAAAGTGACCCGCTAAGAACCTGTGAAGTTTGCATTAATCATTAAATGGCCTTGTGTATGGGTCTGCCTTTTTCCTCGTGCAGGTTTGCACCCACGATGGTCCCGTGTACTGGGCTATCTCCCATGATCTCTTGACTCGTTTCGTACCCAAAATCCCATTTTCCATCTTCAACATCTGATTTACATCAAATGTCCGAAATCACTAGAAAGTGCTTATTAGACATAGAAAATACACATGAAAATGAGACAAAGGTATGGAAATGAGGGCCAAATAAACTACAATTTTGGCACGATCAAATAACCCCAAACCAACACTTTGTTCGTTCTCAAGCAAACTTAAGACAAATAAAGACATAAGACAAATCAAACTTGACTCTATCTAAAAATTTCCTAAACACAAACGACAAAACAAAAAGCCACATTTCCAACTAGTAGTGAGATACAATGAAGTGAGAAAGAGAAGAGTAGACACATGCAAAATATTCTAAGGCAACTCTAAGGCACTCAAGGGAAAATCGTACAATCATGAATCTCACACCTAAAAGCGCCCTGATATTGGGGATTACTCACTCTCACACCTCGAGCGTAATTTGCTTCAACTCTAAGCCTCACTTGGAGTCTCTCTATTCTTTTCATTTGGAGTCCTAAGTTCACACTCATACAAGGTATGCAAAGATAGAGTTTATGCATAGGAATCTAATGCATTGCATACACATTAATGAAAGACCGCTAATTACTTTGTGAACTAGCCTAGCAAAGCCTCAAATGCCATAAACGTGGAAGATCATGCTTCAACAAACATTCCCAATCTAGATTTCATTATAGATCAATTAGGTATTCCCTTTGGTTATATAGGGTCATGACGAGAAATGTGGTGAATCAAGAATAGGAAAAATGGAATTCAAAAGTCACCAATCATGCTAAGACTCAAATTTGGCTTTGGAGCACACAATAGGGACATGGAAATGTGTTTAGGCTATATAGGTTGTTAATTGCACACACATTGCCTAAAATCATGTCAACAAGTCCATCTATTAAGGGAATGAAAGTATCCGTCAAGTAGTCCACAAAGTATAATGCAATGTCCTATGACAAATGATGCGTGTGGCGAGAAAAGTGTTTAAGATTTGCAAATGATAACACTCACAATGTGTTTTTTAAAGGCTTGTGTTTGTGAACTCTATAAGTAGTCTACATTAAACGTATGTAAGCACCGAGTCCCCTCAACTTGAACACTAAAAGGATAGAACTAGCCCATGAAATGCAAGGGGGACTTTAGAGTGACAAAGAGTTATTAAATTAAGCACATCAATCATAAATAAACTCGCCACAACTACATGCTTACGGTATCACACCCAAGCTATTTAAAGCTTAAATTTTTTGACCATGCCACTTATTTTTAAAAAAAATGGACTAAAAAAGACTCAAAGACTTAAAAGGATAACTCAACAAGGCGTATACACCGCCAAACCAAACTCAACATTATACTCAATGTTTGGACAAGAGAGCTCAACAAGCGGCGGGCACCTAACATGACACAAAACAAACCTAGGCACTCATCAAACACAACAAATGACCAACAAACCAAAATGACTCAAACTATGGCTCAAAGTAATAAGGCAAAACTATGGAATATATGTCAATTAAGCATAAAGCACGCCGATTTTTAATCAACTTAACATCAAGCATTCACCCAAAATTGACAGAATGGGGGCGTAATAACCCCCAAACCGAATCAAACTATATGTATCAAGACCTCTATGAAAGTATGGAAGCAAAACCCCCAAACCGAGTTAGGCAATATATGGCAATTAAAAACATGTACATTCATGTACATTCATAAGAGCCTTCAACTCATTCACCATCAAACAATAATAATAAATCAAATCCAAAAATGCAAATATGATCAATATGTCCACAATATCAACATCAAAAATGTAATCATGGTATCCATAAAAATAATATCCCATCACATCAAAGAAAAAAATATCCACAGATCATCCACCAAATAAATCTTTCAATAACCACAATCCAAAAAATTTCACGAAATTATCCACCAAGTTAATAAGGCTAATCAAATAAACTAAAGGCTAGATAAAAATGCAAAAACTAAATAGAGTTCATCCTAACAAAATAATAATCAAATAAGCAGTTCAAGTATAGCAAGATAAATGGCAAGTGCAGACATGTAAAAAAAAGCCCAGTCGTCATCTTCAGACTTAGTTCTGTCAACCACTATAGGCCCCTTCCATCTTTGATCTAGCTCGGCTCTGGCTCTGGCTCTCTCTTCAGCCTCTCACCTAGATATATCAAGGGTTGCTTGAAGCTCAGTTGCGTTGTCGAAGATCATGGGTCCTCCCTGATGTGTTATTGGAGCAACTTTTCTCTTATTCTTCACATAGGTGACATAATTCAGCTCTTTTGAAAAGCTAGTGAGGTTGTCTCATATATCTTCAATACGACCCACGGTATCTAACTTGGCCTCCTGAATCAGCCTTCTGTTTTCTCTGATTTCTTCATTGAAGCCCGATCCCATCTCTTTCATGGTCTCTTTGAGGTTCTTCATCCCTGCAATAAGCTCTGTAATGGCACTCTATCATCACCAACATCCTCTGGAAGTGTTGGCTCATGGTCATAGTCCATCTCCTTTGTATCCTCATATGTTTGTCTGCTCGACCCAACCTCATATCTAGTCTTCTTCTTACTGATCTTCCTCCTACTACTTATGGGGTCTCTCTCTACTGCTAAGGTGTTCCAGGTGGCCATCCCGACATCTATTAGGGGTGACTTGACCAGATCATCTCCAAAATCTACTCCAGCCAACCTACAGAACTCTGTGATCAGGTACGGGAATAGAAAAGGTTATTTGTTGTTCCTCAGACGTCCCACCATGAGAATGTCGGTCTTCACTAAGAATTCGACATCGATCAGCTACTCATGTTGGATGCAATATAGAATGGTAGCTACCTCAATGACTATGGTGGTCTTGTGATTGTGGTTCCTCAAAGATTGTGAGTTGAAAATGTTCTAGATCCCCAACTCTATCTCCATGTTTATGTGTTTAAAGGGGTACTCTAGGGCCACCCAGAAAGGCAACGGCTCTATTGCTAGATCATTGGCCAAGTCCACATGTTGTGACGAATAACTAGTTCCAGGTCACACCCTTTATAATACTCCCTATTGAACTTCTGAAAGCTCAATCCTATAGTATTTGTTGATGTCTGTCACATTCAAGCGAACTTCTTTCCCTTGGACCACGACTGAGGCCATAATCTTGTAAACATTGGGAACCATCCCCGTATAGAATTCCTCTATAATCCTTCAGGAATATCTAGGAGGGGTGCTAGTGTATGTCTGCCATATGCTTGGTTCTTGTAACGGTTCCAAGTTCTTACGTGGCTATTCCCCTCTCTACCACTATTCCTCATTATCTGAAGTGCTCCAACTAGTTCTGGAAGTCCTTGTTCAGGGTACACTATGGTATTGGTTGCCCCTTGTTTGACTTCTTTTTACGGAGCCTTTGCCAATTTTCTTTGCCATATGCTTGGTTCTTGTAGTCATCTGCAAAAGAAAACAACATAGTTCAGGATTAAACTACAACCAAATGTAAGCATGTATAAGCTCATCAAGTAGAAAATCAAATTAATTAAAATCAAATTAATTAAAATCAATCTGAAGCACCTAGTTCGTAGGTGTTACGCGGGTGTGGGCATAGACACCCGCTCACTTGCCCGGGTTTCTGCGTTAAGCACATTCACCATCAATCATCACATTTTAAGCATTCAAAATACACCTCAATTGATTCAACATCACTTTATGCATGGCATGTCTAACTAAACATATTACCATCACAAGATATTTAATTAGCACAATCAAAGAATCAAACTCAATCGAAAATCATATCCTAGAGTTCCACACATCAAACTCCTTAAATCGACAAATTCAAACCCTAGACATGCAACTTACACAAAGTACACATGATTCACCCAATTGATTGTTGAATCTCATCTTAACTACTCAAATTAACAAACACATGCATTAATTCTAAAATAAGACATAATTTTTTTTTCAAGTTATATAAACCCTAAATTTTGAAATTATTCACAAAATTATCAATTAACACTTCAATCCAACCACAAACACTCTCAATTACATGTATTCAACAAGATCCATCATGGAATTAAGACAAACCACTTCAATTAATTCAATAAAACCCAAACATTTAAATTTAGGCACACACTTGGGCAATTGACATTCAAAATCAATTCTAATAACTTCAACACACAACAATCCATGAAACCTATCATCCAAACATGAAAATATACCAAAAGAAGGGGAAGAATTCGTGAGTTTAATCATACAAATCATTCCTCTTCATTCTTTGACAAACTAAAGAAAGAGATGGAATATGCATTCAATCATGAATTTGATGAAGAATTGAGGAGAAAAACTTACCTTTTTTATGGATTAAAGCTCTTACGTGAGGAAAAAGAAAATTTTGGTTCGAGTTTTAGTTTGTACAGTGGAGCCCAAACTGAAAGTGACATGATGTATATATAGTGTACATTGCACTGGTAGGGGCCTGATATATGCAGATAGGTACCCGTGCATAGACACTCTTACCTTTATCATCTTTCCAGCACTCGTGCAAATTAATCTTGGCCGAGAGTCATACTTGATACATTGCTGGTAATGCGCGGGTCTACACCTACGCAGTTGGACCTACACATTAATGTGTTGTTCTTCCTTGTTTGCATTGTTCTCTACCCGCGATGCACCCTTTTTATGTTCTCCACTGTCTTGACCTGCATGAGATTCACATATTAACCAACTCTACCTATCTTATTCACTTTATTATCAACAAAAGCAAACTTGAAAATCATAATGCAAAATCATAACACAAACTTAACACATATTCCATAATAGATTTTCTCCACAACCAAGCCCTACCCAAACATTAACATGCAAATAATAACAAAATAAATGGGCATCACTTCATCAAAAAGAGAAAATAAATTGTGTAATCTAATCATGCATAAAAAATATTCAATATGTTGCATTCACAAAGAGGCCAGGATCCACTAAGGGTGGTTTAACCAAGTTGGGAAATTCTTTCTTCTTTGCAACCCAAACAATTTTAGGTGACTTATGATCCCCATCTTTTCCTTTCCCTTGTTTCTTAATAAGTGCACTATGTCATTCCTTACCTAAATTTTCTTGAATAGAGGTGGATTCTTTCTATTCCTAGAACCTCTCATTTTCCTATGTCTATTAAACTTGTAATATTTAGCTTTAACTGCTCTCTCTTTGAACAATAATAACATGTGAGGTTAGGAAATCTCTCTTTCGATTGGTGACTCTATAGCCCTGAGTTAGTATCCCTTGACAGTGACTTGACCACCTGTTCCATTCTGTCCAACTCAAAGATGTATTCACTTTCCCCGCCTTTGCTTTTTTGAAAGTTTCATCTTTCTTGTTAAGTGTTTCCTTGACTTCACTCAAGGTATTAGCCTTTAGCTCAAGCTCCATCTGCATCTTCCTTGACTTGCGAGTTGTCTCCTCTTCAAATTCTTCCGATGGCCTCGCTTAGTCCTTCAACTTCAAGTCTCTTCATTTGTAATTCAACTTCAAGTCTCTTCATTTGTAATTCAACTCCTTGATCTTGTCAGATCCCCTATCTTTTTTCGGAGTGTACCATTCTCCACTTTGAGTAATTTTACTTCAAGACTGAGCTTTTTGTTCTACGTTTCGAGCTCTTCCACATTTGCCATTTTTAAGGCATTCTCCTTGTTTTCAAATTGTTTCATCATGAGCTGCAACTTCCTTTCACAATCTTCTCTCATTTCTTCTTTCTCTTAGGAAATTTCCTCCAATTTCTCTTGAAGAAAATACAGCCTCTCTACCAATTTCCTATTGAGCTCTTAACTCTTCAGTTGTTCCTCATCAGCTTCCACATCCTTCTTAAATGCTTGTATAAGAGCGTTTACACAGTTTCTTGTTTTCCCTTGCTTATGATTGTTTACTGCTAAACAACTCTTATGACCATGTCTTTTCTCTAGGCTGTTTGAGGATTCCATCTATTTGTTCACTTTGAACTGATCTCAATGCTTGTCGATCAAGTTATTGAGGTACTCTTTTAATACGGACTCTACTGATTGGTCTGGCCAACTAAGTGATATATATTTGCAGAAATCCTGCTCACATGCTTCTTGTGTGGATTGGAGTATCTACACATTTTCTCACTGAGAAGCCTTACTCTGTTTATTAGTCTGAAGGTTATCTTCCATGAACTCTCTCATCTCATCTTCAAACGATTTTGAATTTGGTTGGTATGATGAGATGGAACCTTAGTTGGTCATTTAATCCTTGTTGAACTAATTCTCATAAGGTTCATAGCTTGGCCCTGGATTACCAAATATCCACTTGGTTCGCTCATAGCTCCCGTATATTGTCTAAAGAAATCCATATGACCTGAAACACAAAGAAACAAACTACTAAATGCAATCACACGAAACAAAAGTTACTAAAACACAGCCAGTAATAACAAAAATAAAAACACAAACACAATAAAAGAAACTAAATGAACTAAAACAAAAGTAAACATGTACTAAAACAAATCTAATCACTATTATGCTCGTCAATCCTCGACAACGGTGCCATTTTGAGAAATATTGTTTCTGTTGTGAAAATTGTTTGTCAGAAGAAATTTTTAAAAGATCTCGACTGTGCTCAAAATGTTTGTAAAAACAAGTATAATGGAAGTAAGGTATCGTCCACAGGGATCGTGGGATAGACACGACCAAATTGACACACTAATATTAGTTAAGCTATAAAGTAAATGAAATGATTGGTTTTTAAGTTATCAACTAAAATGCAACCTACAAGTAAGCTAAACTAAAATGTAATTACACTAATGAGAATGTGGAATGGGAAGATAAGATATGAGATGGTAATGGGAGTTAATGTAATCACAACACAAATAATGGGTGATCCGTTTAACCTTTGAAGAACCTATCTGATTATTTATGGCTAATCTACCTTTAAGTGTGATTTGAGAATCAATAACTCTCACTCGCAACTACTTGGTTGTATTTGGAGAGGTAAAAACTCTTATCACTCAACCCTCTACTGCACAACTACTTGGTTGGCTTATGAGAGAGTCCATATTTAAGAATAGGTAGATTCTAATGGATATGATGACTTGAAAAGGCATATTCTCAATCAATCCTTTACATTATAGCCGGGATGCGTCGAAAGAGCATATTCATGACACATCTCTTTCATTCAATTTAGCTTGTTTTAATCACCTTTAAAGTGGGTATCTAACTTGACTTGAGAGATGTCATATCTACTCAATCCAAAAAGATATAAAATCCAATTTAAAAACTCATAATAAATTGATATTAATCATGAACCAAGGTAGAACATGTCTACTAAATTCAAGAAGTAAACAATTGCATTGAAAATCATTGAATAAAGATATAGTGGACCACCCACAATTCATGTATAATTACATCACTGCCATTGAGGGTTTAGTTACTCAAAATCAAATAACAAAGAAGAAATAAATAAGCAAGAGATAAGTAAAGATTCATTTGCATATTGTGATCTCTTCAAGTCTTCAAGCTCTTCTCCTCCTTCTATGTATGAAATTTGTGCTCCTTAAGAGTGGATATGTGTGTCTTGTGAAATGGAAACAAAAGGAATGATATATGAGTAATTTGCTTAGGGAAATTCGTCTGAAAATGGTGGAAGATGGGTTTTGGATTTGGTGGGGGGGTGGGGTATTCCTATATCTAAAAGAGGTAAAAGTTGTGTAGAAGGTTGTGTGAGCATGTCAGAAAAGAATATATTTACACCTATACAGAAAATAGGTCTGATTTGGCTGATGTCAGCAAATCTTGGCCAGATATATGTGGGAAGTGTATGGGTTGGTACCCACGCACATACAATCTGCTTTGATTTGTTCCCGGTGCCTGGTTGATTGCGCTGGTAGTGCATGGTTATGGACCCACGCATTGGGCATTTTGCAAATTATTGGTCCTCAGTCCGCTGGTCAAGTGCGCTGGTAGGGACCAACGCACTACCTTAAACCCTTGGACATGCGTGGGTAAGGTGACTCGTACAGAACCCACAAAGTTTACCTTGGTCTTTTCTATGCCTTATGCGCGAATCTGCCATTTTCCTTGCATGGGTTTGTACCCACGATAGACCCACGTACTGGGCTATCTCCTTTGATCTCTTAACCCGTTTCATGCCCAAAATCCCGCTTTCCGTCTTCAACACCAGAACTATATTGAATACCTGCAATCACTAGAAAAGTGCCTATTCGGCGCAAAATACACACAAAAACAAGACAGAGGTATGGAAATGAGAAGCAAAATATACTACAATTTTTGCACTATCAGTAACAATTTTACGAGTTTTGAAAATTTGAAAAAAAAAATAATTACATCAAATCGCACCAAATTCGTTTGAGATTTACCTAGAACAACTTTATCGAAAATTGAAACTATCATCCTCTACTGTTAGGGTTTGACCATGGTTGACCATTAAATTTAACACCTTAAAGGTAATATCAACATTTTCCCCTTAATTTAATAGATTATAAATTTAAAAAAGGAAAAAAAAAAGATATCCACCATCCATTCATATTAAAAATAAATAAAGTAAAAATGAAACATTTATTAAAAAAACTTTTTAAAAATAGTTGAAAAAGCTGTGGACGATAGAGATTAAAAAAATGCAATAAGGTGGAGATTGGTTCTCCATTGTGATCCATGGAGATCTCACCTCCCTCGTCGTGAAGGAGAGAGGCGCAATGGCATACCTCCCCTGTTTGTGGCTGATGGAGGTCGGAGCCTCCCTACTATGGATGGCAATTTGACCTGCAAACACGGGCACCCGCTCGAACCCGACCCTGTAGGGTCTGGATTGAGCGGTGAATTTATGACCCTCGAACCCGTACAAATAAAAACCCAGCGGATTTGGATGCAGGTGCGGGTTGGGAAAACAAACCCTCGGGTGAACTAGCGAACCCACATAAAAAAAATATTTATTATTTATTATTTAAATTATTGTAAATTTTAACTCCAAATGAAATTTTTTAACCATATAAGGAATAAATATAAAAACTTCACTCATTCTAAGTTTGAGAATTATAAATCTCAACTCTCATTTACATATAGCTAATGATAGGTTACACATGTTGGTTTTACTCCTATAAAACATCGTTCTTGCTTATTTGTTTTGCCTTTAGAGATTCATTTGGAGTTTTACTTGGTAGTGTTTTATTGTATTCGTAATTCTCCATGATATATTATAAATAAAGAGGAGTTTTGTATTGTATATATAAAAAATATAATTAAATATTAAATATTTATAATTTAATATATTTTGTGGGTTGGTGGGTGTGACCTGCGAACCCGTATAAAACTCTCAGGTGAAACCCAAATCCTTTTATTTTCACAGGTTCACGGGCAGGCATGGGTGCGGGTTTGGATTTTGCAAAAATTGCCATAACATGACATGTTGCCATCCCTACTCCCTACCGTGATGTGGGGAGGCCAGAGGTTCAAGCTCTAGATTGGATCTCTATCATTGGAGATTGAATCTCTATTATTTTGCTTTTCTTTCCATTGTTTTTTTTTTTTAATCTCCACCATCCATCTTTGCGGTGGATGGTAAAGATCCATTTTTTTTAATTAGTTTTTGTTATTGGTATAATTTGGAGAATATGACACATCAACAATAGACAAGAATCGGGGTTGCCAAGTCACCAAAAGTCAACAAGACTAACCCAGCCCAAGATGACCAAAGATGACTTCATAACAGTCGGTCGGGATTACTTGAACGATCGGGTAGAGATAACCCAATTAAGATAATTAGATCGACCATATAAGGATGGTCCGATCAGGATTATTCAAATGATCGGGTCAAAACCTATGGTCGGGACCAAACCATCGGTCGGGGAACATGAAGTTTGGTCGGGATCGGTAGATGGTTAGTTGAGTGACACATGGACAATATCGAATTCAATGCAATCACGGCTCAAACACGTAGAAAAATAGCTTAACTTGAACAAGGCATCGAGAAACACACTTTGATAAGGAAATAAACTTCCTTATAGATATCAAAGTCCCAATTAAGCAAGAGACCTAATACAACCGGAATGTAATCGACACGAAACAGGAAAGAAGAATAGAACGACTCCAATAAAGATAGAGTTTCATTAAAATACTGGAACTTTCCTTACTTGTATAACATGAATTAGGGTTCTATGCATGTATAAATAGACCCTAATAATACCCATGAAAGGGTTAACACAAGAATAGTTTACAAGAGTGCAAGAGATATCGACTGTGTAATAATTCAATTATAGTGAATTCTTTTAGCCGTCACCGGCAACCGTGAACGTTTCCCCACCTTTAGGTTTTACCACGTAAAATCTTGCGTCTTGTTTGTATATTTATTTTTCTAGATCCATAACTTGATTATCAACCCGTATTCATTTGTTCGATGCGTGATCAATTAAACTTAATCCAAAAATCACCGTCAACAATTTTTTTAAAAAAAAATTGGCTTTTTAGTTTTCAATTTTTTAAAGATCTATTTAAAATATTATATTGTTTTGTAAATTATTTTATTTATTTAATTTAAGAATTATGAGTAGTTTCGCCTTTTGACGGTATAACACAGTCAACAGTTATTTTTTACGGTCATTTACTAACGACAAGGGAGGTGAATATCAATTTTCGGTAAAATTGTTTTTGGTTGAAAATGGCAAAAATGAGGGTAGTTTGATTCGGTTTACTCAATTAATTATTTAATTTATCTTAATTAAAATTTATTTATTTATTGTTATTTTAATTTTTTTTCTATATTGAAATAATTAAAAAAATAGTTTTTATTAGGAGTTGGGGATTAGAGTTTTAATGTTTGGTTGCCTTTCTGCCACCTGGCATCTAAACACTAAAGCTTTAGTTGCTTTTTTTTTTTTAAGGCTTCGATAAAGATAAAAATAGAAAAGCCTGAGTTGTTTTGTTTGCATGATACCGGGTGTTTTAAGTGCATGCATGCATGCTAGTCATCCCCGCATGCTATAGAGATATTGTTGGGTGTTGCAGCTTTAGATATTATTGGGTGTTGCAGCTTTAGTTTGCTGTCAAAGTGAAATCCACTCAATTAAGGAAATAACCAAAGTAATATTTATTACTAAAGGGAGAAATGGAGTATCGTAAATAAACTCCACATATTACTATACTGGGTTCTGTGGCACATTCATGGCATGTGCTTAAATCTTCGTATTTGCAAATATATATGCCCTGGAAAATAAGATATGTTAGTCTAAAGCAGTACAGTTTTACTTCACGTAAATGTTATTATATTGATATAACACTCTGAGGAAGTCTTAAACTCATGGATTTGGTAAGAAGCTCCTCTACAATTGCCTCAAAAGAGATCCTTCTCACGTTGATTTAACAATGGTAATCCATACAATTGTCTGCAAATTTTATTGAACATCTCAGCAATTCAAATTCAACAACTAAATTATTATTATTATTTTACATCTAAAAGTACTCTTTAACTAAATTGTGATGAAATGATCACTGAAATCTTCAATAACCGATATCCATGTTTTCAAAACTTCATAATACTCACTAATTTGTAGTTATTCCATCAACCACTTATAGCAATTAGCATCTGAATTGAAAATCCCTATCATATCCATTACCACATTATTTCACTCGTGATGCTAATTATTGAAGTAAAGTTCATGTCTCTACAAACTCCATTAATGGTATCCACTACATGATAGATCACCAACAACAATACTATCAATTGTGTCATGTGTGTGAAGATTAGATTATGGTTTATAAACAGATTGTACATTACCTTGGCTGCTTGAATTTCAAGATCATCAATCTTGATCTGAGATGATACAGGTTTAAGTATGCAAACAAATAACAAATCCGAGTTTTCAAAAACCACTTCATGGGCATTTCTGAAATTTAATTCAAGTAGCATAAAAATATATATCATATGAACATGAACAAGCAATATAAATAGAAATTATATGTCTATTGTGTCATGATTCGTAGCATATAATAACTCAATCTATAACCATAAACTAATATTTATGTAGAGATACTCAATGATCATTACCTGAATGTTACAACTTTAACGAACTCATAATCGATCTGCAAAGTAAAGCAAGACAGCTTGAGATATTTGATAGTATATTATATTTAGCTATAACATAACATAACAAAAACAAGTCTTTTAGTAGGTCTTACACCAATTTCTTCCTTCACTTCTCTTATAGCTACATAATTCTCCTCTGACTAAAATTCTGTAAAGTCCTCATTTGTTGATTGGCTTATTTCGTGAACAAATCACATTTTTGGGGTACTATGTAAGGGTAACTTAGGCTCTCAAGACCTCAAGAGGAGAAACACCGAAGGTAAAATTCTTGTGTTTACTTGCTTTGAAGAGATAGTTGTACACACTCACAAATTCATGCATAATTCTTATTCATATATGTTGAGTGTTTATACTTGTGTGCATTTTGATTTAAATGACTCTTGTTGATTTATTTACATCTTGTAATTAAAGTTTTATGTCATGCTAGGCATTAGAATAGGATGCACTTTCATCACTCTTGAACTTGTTGATTTTGTGTGTTTGAGTGTTGAAATAATAGGCTTTGTGATGGTGGTGCGCTACTCGACCAGCGCACCTCACCAGCACAACTTTCCAGTGGATCATCGCATGTGTTACGCCACTGAGTTGTGCCACTGCACCCGTGAATAGTTGGAAAAATGGGCAGTGCGCTGGTGGTGTGCTACTCGACTAGCGCAGCCTCACCAGCGTAACATTCCAGTGGATTGTCGCATGTGTTGCGCAACTGGGCTGCGCCACTCATCCAGCGCCTATTGAAAAATTAGGTTGTGCACTGGTGGTGCGCTACTCGACCAGCGCACATAGAGGAAGCTTGAACGTTTTTTTTTCAAAACGACCTCACTTTGTTTGGATCTCATATATATTTATATATATATATATATATAATTGGTTTAAGGTCGCGTAAGAGTTCATAACATCATATCTTTTCCTTAGAACACATTTCAAAGGAAAAACTCTTCCAAGAACTCATCTTTAAACACTCAAAGCATTCCCAAATGCATAAAAACTTCATCTTACATCATCTAAATTCATTTAGAGTGCATCAATGGATAGGGTTGCTTCATCACATCTTGTTTGGTAAGTTCTTCACTATCTTCTTACAAGTTAAGTGTTTTGCTTGCTAAGTCATCTCTTTAATTATCTGTATGATCTTAGAACATTTTCTAGATACAAATTAGAGATTGTTATGATGACATGATTGAGTGTTGTATTGTGATAGCTTCATAGGATTGTTTGATCTATGTTTAGCTAAGCTTCTTGAACATGTCATTTAGCTCTTGATATCTAGGATTGCATTAATTATCATCTCATTATCCTAGATAAGCATATAAGGTTTCCTAGCCTTGTTTGTTCTTTGAATATCATCATATATTCAATTAGGACACTTTATCTCTTCATTGAGAAGTAAGACTTGTGTTTCTTCCGGGAGTAGGTAGCTTAAATCACAAGCAAGATGGATTAGGTTCACTTATACCGGGATTAGGTAGTGGTGGTTGATTAAACCGGGATTAGGTTGTAATTCCTTTGCCATTAGTGGATTCGAGGTTCTAGTGTGGCGCACTCATCAGCCCGTGGTTTTTTTCCATTTGGAGGGTTTCCACGTATATCTTAAGTGTCTTTACTATTTCCGTATTTATTACACTTGTGGTATTTCTGTAACTAGATAGGGGCATTTTCGACAACTTGACCTTTAACGAAAATTGGGTAAAATTTATTTAAAATCTATTCACCCCCCCTTCCCTCTAGATTAATATTACACACCATAATATTTGTTTCAATTGGTATCAGAGCAGGTATCTAGATATACATAGGTGATCCTTGCTCATTTTGGTGTGTGTTGCATTTTGTGTGTGTATTGATCATTCATACATTTGCACTCATATCATTCATTCATTAACACAATGAGTGGAAATGGTGGCAACGAGGGAGCTTCTAGCACTAGACCTCCACTCCTCACCGGATTGAATTATGCCTCTTGAAAAGGTAAGATGGAGTCGTATATCTACCAAATTCATGACAGGGAATGGATGGCGGTTGACGATGGCTACACTCTACCCATGATAACTCTTACAGATGGAGGAGAAGATGTACTCAAGCCAAAGGCACAGTGGAACGCACAAGAGTTTGAGGCATCAAAATGGAATAGGAAGGCAATGCATGCCATCCTATGTCCAATGGATGAGAACCAGTACAAGTTAGTTCAAAATACTAGGATAGCTAAGGAGGCATGGGATATCCTAGAAGTTGCACATGAGGGAACTGATGTGGTTAAGGAGTCGAAGCTTCAAGTTCTCCAAACACAATTTGAATTGCTCAAGATCGATGAGAACGAGTGATTCAATGACTTTGAAGTGAGGTTGATGGACATTGTGAACCAAAGTCATCAACTTGGTGATCCTTATTCGGATAGGAAGATCAAGCAGAAGATTATGAGATCTCTACCTGATAGATTTGAGTCTAAGATGACGGCTTTAGAAGAGAATAATGGTTATAAGGATATGAAGCCAAGTGAAGTGATTGAGAGGCTTCTAGCTTATGAATCTAGGAAATTTCCTAACCCCACACCACCGAAAGGGAAGATACCTATCATGGAAGCTCATAAAGGGAAGATACCTATCATGGAAGCTCAACTAAGGAAGCAATCAAGTCTTGCTCAACAACAAAGAAGGAAAGCTCCTCATCAACAATCAAGACAACCACAAAGACATGGGAAGTCTCCAATGCATCCTCAAGGATATGGTATGATTCCTAACTTTATTCCCACATGTCATTTTTATGGTATTGATGGTCATATTAGACCAAATTGCTTTAGATATATCAAATTTTATAGAATTGAAAGCATGATATAGAAGAAAAAGGCTAGAGCCATGATGCATGTCACTAGGAAAAATGGAACACTTTTGCATGATCCTAGGACATCTAAAGCCATGATGCATGTCACTAGGAAAAATGAAACAACTTTGCATGATCCTAGGACACTTAGAACCAATGTACCATTGACCACTAGGAAGAAAAATATTGCACCTATGTGGATTAGAAATGATGAACACTTTTTCCATGTTGCACAAATTGCCTTGAATGCTCATTCTTGTGATTTTTGGTATTTGGATAGTGGGTGCACTAGGCACATGACTGAAAATAAGAGTTTCTTTGAGACTCTTATGATGGAGGAGGGAGGAAATGTCACATTTGGTGATGGATCCAAAAAGAAGGTTAAAGAAAAGGGAACCATTTCCATTCCCGAATTACCCTCCTTGTCCAATGCTTTGTATGTTGATGATTTAAAAGCTAATTTGAAAAGCATTTCACATCTTAGTGATGAAGGACTTTCCGTCCTGTTTAGAAAAGATGGTTGTTCTATTATATTGCCTAATTGACAAACCTTGTTAAAATGTATGAGATCTAGTGACAATTGTTATTGTTTTGAGGCTAGAGGTGTGTCTTGCAATATGTCCAAGGATGAACAAATTAAGTTGTTGCACGAAAGACTTGGTCACATGAACTATAGGGATTTAAGAATCTTAGATAAATTCAATGTTGTGCGAGGCCTTCCCAAGCTTGGGAAGAAGGTAAATGGTGTTTGTGGACCTTGCCAATAAGGGAAGCAAACCAAAAGTATGCACAAAAAAGGCAAGTATTTATCCACCAAGGAACCTCTAGAGCTTCTCCACATGGATCTTATGGGTCCTATGCAATCCGAAAGTTTAGGTGGAAAGAGGTACATTTTTATGTGTGTAGATGACTTCTCTAGGTACAGTTGGACTTATTTTCTTAGAGAAAAATCTAAAACCATTGATAAGTTTAGAATGCTTTGTTCCAAAATTCAAAATGAAATGAACTCCAAGATTAAAAGCATTAAAGGGATTAGGAGTGACCATGGGAAGGAATTTGAGAATGCTTATTTTGAAAACTATTGCAATAGTCTAGGCATCTCTCATGAATTTTCAGCTTCTAAGACACCTCAATAAAATGGAGTTGTTAAGAGTAAAAAATAGGGTTCTTCAAGAAATGGCCTGTGTGATGTTGCTTAGCAACAAAGTCCCTAGGAATCTTTAGGCCGAAGCCGTCAATACGGCGTGCTACATAGGAAATAGAGTCTTTCTAAGACCCCATACTAGGCAAACCTCCTATGAGTTATGGAAAGGTAGAAAGCCAAATGTTAGCTATTTTCACACATTTGGAAGCAAATGCTACATTTTGAATGACCGTGATCAACTTGATGCTAAGAGTGATGAGGGTATCTTCATTGGTTATGCCTTGAATAGTAGAGTTTATAGAGTTTTCAATCAAAAAACTAGGTCCGTAATGGAATCATCTAATGTTGTCATTGATGATACTAGGCTCAAGTCTAATGACCATGAGGAGGAGGTAGAACTAGTTGATGACTCCCTTTTGGAGAAGGTTATTGATGTTTCTAATATAGAAAAGACTAACTTTGATGATGACATAATATAACCTATTGATAGGATTCCTCCCTTGAACTCAAAAGAACCTGCTCCATGGGTTAGGAAACTCCATGACAAAGATGACATCATTAGAGAGGTTAGTGAGGGTGTTAGGATTAGGCATCAAATGGCAAATCTAATTAGCTACACTTGTTACACCTCTCAAATAAAACCCAAGAAGGTTGATGAAGCCTTAAAGGATGAATTTTGGGTTATTGCCATGCAAGAAGAGCTTAATCAATTTGAAAGGAATGAGGTTTGGACTCTAGTTCCTAGGCCCAAGAACACCAATGTGATAGGCACCAAGTGGGTCTATAGGAATAAATCCGATGAGGATGGCAACATTGTGCGAAACAAGGCTAGGCTTGTAGCACAAGGGTACTCTCAAATTGAGGGTATTGACTTTGAGGAGACATTTGCTCCCGTTGCTAGGATTGAGTCCATTAGACTTCTTTTATCCATTTCTTGTTTGCACAAGTTCAAATTATATCAAATGGATATTAAGAGTGCATTCCTCAATGGTTTCTTGCAAGAGGAAGTGTTTGTTGAGCAACCCAAAGGGTTTGTGGATCCTCACCACCCTAATCATGTCTATCACCTCAACAAAGCTTTATATGGGTTGAAACAAGCACCAAGGGCTTGGTATGAGCGTCTCACCCAATTTTTCATAGACAATGGCTACACTAGGGGTAGTGTTGACAAGACTCTATTCATCAAGAAAGACAAAGATGAGCTCTTTATAGCTCAAATCTATGTTGATGATATAGTCTTTGGCTCCACAAATGACACCAAAGTCCAACAATTTGTTGATGTCATGTCTCATGAATTTGAGATGAGTCTTGTTGGTGAGCTAAGTTACTTTCTAGGTTTACAAATTAAGCAAATGGATGATGGGATTTTCATATCCCAAGCTAAGTATGCCAAAAACCTAGTGAAGAAATTTGGCCTTGAAAGTGTCAAACATTGTGATACACCCATGAGTACCACTTTGAAGCTAAGCAAGGATGCTAGTGGTTAAAGTGTGAACCAAACCTTATATCGTGACATGATTGGTAGCTTGCTCTATTTGACCGCAAGTAGGCCCGATATCTCTTTTAGTGTAGGTGTGTGTTCTAGGTACCAATCGGATCCTAGGGAGTCTCATCTCTCTTCCGTTAAGAGAATCATTCGATATGTGAATGAGACATCTAACTATGGAATTTGGTACTCTTTTGACACTAAAGCTAGTCTTATAGGCTTTAGTGATGCAGATTGGGCAGGAAATTGTGATGATAGAAAAATTATATCAGACAGTTGCTTTTTCCTTGGGAATAATCTTGTCTCTTGGTTTTGCAAGAAGTAAAATTCGATTTCCTTGTCCACGACTGAGGCAGAATACATAGTTGTTGGGAGTGGATGCACACAACACCTTTGGATGAAGCAAATGCTAGTCGACTATGGATTCAATCAAGGTACTCTTACTCTCTTTTGTGATAACATAAGTGCAATTAATATTTCCAAGAACCCTATTCAGCATTCTAGAACTAAGCATATTGACATCTATCATCATTTCATTAAAGAACTAGTTGAGAACAAATGCATAGTACTTGAGCATGTAGGTACTAATGATCAACTAGCGGATCTATTTACTAAACCCTTAGATGTTACTCGATTCAAGACTCTTAGTAGATCTATTGGGATTTGTTTAATGGAGTTATGAGTTGTGGTTTTTGACCCCATAAAAGGAACTCAAGCAAAGAGAGCTATTGTATACTTGTTGCATGCAATTTTTCTTTGAAAATATTTATGCTCCTTTATTGATTGCTTGAGTAGCATGGTTCACTTATACTATAGTATATCGTATTTTCTTCAATAAGTGTGAACTTTGCTTTGATTACAATCCATGTCATATTTATGTTCAAACATGCATTTTTGGACTAGGAGATCTACATAGGAAGTACATATTGAATGACCTATAATTATCTCCATGACATGATGATTCTTTAATGGCATGCTAATGAAAAATGATAAAGCATGAATTGATTATTGCAATTGTTGAATGCAAAATATTGTGTGAAAAGAAGCTAGTGAGACTAAAATGTTTCATCAATGTCTCTCTTTCTTTATTAGTTGAACATGGCTACTATCATACGGGTATCCTACCCGAAAAAATCAAATAGGGTGCAAAGTTGCTCATGCCATGTTTAGCTTATAAAGTTGGATATAGTTCCATTAAAATTTGATATCTATAAAAACTCTATATTCTTGCTTTTCTCATGACAAATGGTGAAATTGGTTAGAATTATATTGGAAACCTTTGTCATTTGCTTTGTCAAATACCATTGTTTTTGGACTTGAATGCAACATGTCTTGTATGCAAAGCATTTTTGATTCACACATTTTCTTCAAATAAATCTCCTTGTTTCTCTCCTATTAATTGAGTTGCATAAATGTAGCTTATATAATTATGCAACAATCTTGTATGCTCCTTTCTTTCTTTACCTTGAGCAACCCGGTTGGGGACTTCTCCTTTGCCTATATCATAACAAAAATGGGGAGTAGCATTGACCTAGCATTGTGGTGTTAGGGGAGTAGCATATGTTGGCTTTAAGGGGAGTAGTACTTGTTTTAGAGGGAGATTACATTTAGGGGGAGTAACCCTTTGAGGGGGAGCATTGCATGATGTGGTGCATTACTCATATTCTTATGCAAATGCTTTTTGTTTTCTATCCACTTGATCATCTCACATGCACTTGGTTTGGCAAGTGTACTTGTTGTTTGCTTTGTGTGTAGGATTGATGATTCTACAAGAGATTGAAGATTTGAAGTTTTGAAGTTTTTTTTTATGTATATCTCTTTGTAATGTAGAATATCTTCCCGGTGTTTTATTTTGTTTTGTGGGGATCAATGTGAGTGGTGGTTTTGTCAAGAAATAGCCAAAAGGGAAGATTGTAAAGTCCTCATTTGTTGATTTGCTTATTTCGTGAACAAATCACATTTTTGGGGTATTATGTAAGGGTAGCTTAGGCTCTCAAGATCTCAAGAGGAGAAGCACCGAAGGTAAAATTCTTGTCCTTACTTGCTTTGAAGAGATAGTTGCACACACTCACAAATTCATACATAATTCTTATTCATATATGTTGAGTGTTTATACTTGTGTGCATTTTGATTTAAATGACTCTTGTTGATTTATTTGCATCTTGTAATTAAAGTTTTATGTCATGCTAGGCATTAGAATAGGATGCAATTTCATCACTCTTGAACTTTTTGATTTTGTGTGTTTGAGTGTTGAAAGAATAGGCTACGCGCTGGTGGTGCGCTACTCGACCAGCGCACCTCACCAGCGTAACTTTCCAGTGGATCATCGCATATGTTGCTCCACCGAGTTGAGCCACTGCACCCGGGCATAGTTGGAAAAATGGGCAGTGCGCTTGTGGTGCACTACTCGACTACCACAGCCTCACCATCGCAACATTCCAGTGGATTGTGCCACTGGGCTGCGCCACTCTTCCAGTGCCTATTGAAAAATTAGGTTATGCGCTACTCGATCAGCGCACATAGAGGAAGCTTGAACATTTTTTTCCAAAACGACCTCACTTTGTTTGTCTCATATATATATATAATTGGTTTAAGGTCGTGTAAGAGTTCAGAACATCATATCTTTTCCTTAGAACACATTTCAAAGGAAAAACTCTTCCAAGAACTCATCTTTAAACACTCAAAGCATTCCCATGTGCATAAAAACTTCATCTTACATCATCTAAGTTCATTTAGAGTGCATCAATGGATAGGGTTGCTTCATCACATCTTGTTTGGTAAGTTCTTCACTATCTTCTTACAAGTTAAGTGTTTTTCTTGCTAAGTCATCTCTTTAATTATATGTATGCTCTTAGAACATTTTCTAGATACAAATTAGAGATTGTTATGATGACATGATTGAGTGTTGTATTGTGATAGCTTCATAGGATTGTTAGCTAAGCTTATTGAACATGTCATTTAGCTCTTGATATCTAGGATTGCATTAATTATCATCTCATTATCCTAGATAAGCATATAGGGTTTCCTAGCTTTGTTTATTCTTTGAATATCATCATATATTCAATTAGGACACTTTATCTCTTCATTGAGAAGTAAGACTTGTGTTGCTTCCGGGAGTAGGTAGCTTAAATCATAAGCAAGATGGATTAGGTTCACTTATACCGGGATAAGGTAGTGGTGGTGGATTAAACCGGGATTAGGTTGTAATTCCTTTGCCATTAGTGGATTCGAGGTTCTAGTGTGGCACACTCATCAGCCCGTGGTTTTTTCCATTTGGAGGGTTTCCACGTATATCTCAAGTGTCTTTACTATTTCCGCATTTATTACACTTGTGGTATTTCTGTAACTAGATAGGGGCATTTTCGTCAACTTGAGAAAATTGGGTAAAATTTATTTAAAATTTATTCACCCCCCTCTAGATTAATATTACACACCATAATATTTGTTTCAAATTCCAAATAAAGTTATTAGTAAACATAAAGAGAAACAAATCAAAGCCATTTTCGTTTTTCTTTGTTTCCTCTTCGATTTTCAGATATAAGAAATTGATATCAGATATGAATTTCCTAGCTAAAATTTCTTACCTCAAGTATAAAACCAATTGGTAATTTCCAAAGACCAATAAAAGATGAATTGCAGTATTTCTCTTGTACTACAACAACCTACAATAGTGATTAGTATCAAAATTTTGATTATCTAAACACCATATTGGATTGAATATAGTTGTCGTTAACAACGAATCAAATTAAACTTAATCAAAACGCAACTATTTTGCCTAGAAGACTGATAAAGATAAGTTTATGCCTTCAAAAACCATCCATGTGCAGCCAAACTAATTAGATAGCATTTACAGAGAGTAAAAGATGATTGGCGTTCAATGCGTTGAGACATGTGAGAGCTATATGTGTTGGAAATTTGTGATAAATAAGCGGTTTGAAAGCATAACTTGAGTATGATCGGTTTCATGAAAAATGAAATATGTATATTCGAATTCTCCTTCGTGAGAACTTCGAAGTGATATACTCAAACTCACAAATAGATTAATGGGTGAATGAGAAATTGAATCTCAAAGTGAGCCCATTGTGTAGGGAAAAAATGTGCAAATCAAGGACCCCAAACCTTCGATTGCACGACTCGTACGTGGACGCGTCCTGCGTACACGAATGTCACTCAGGTTGCACCGTGAATATACAACCAAATTTTTACTACTATTTCAAAATTAATTTTCCTAAATCAGTTTATTGATAAGGAAAGAATTAATTATTTTCCCTAAGTCAAACGTTTTAAATGAATAACAAGGAAAAAGGTAATTTTCGGTTTTGTAAAGGAAATTAAGAAAACAGTTGATTTCCAATTTGGATTCTGATACTTACTTGATCACTATGGTGATCAATCAGGAATAAATCTTTTAGAAGATTATTCTTTAATTAAATTTTCTTTATCATTTAAAACGTGGTTATTAAGAAATTTTCAAATCAATCTATTTGACTTCGGTTATATAAGAAACTCTAGTCTGCACTTCATATATGCATTTTCACAATCACGAAATTTAGAGCAATTTTATTCTCTTTTCTCGTTTTTCTTCTTTAGTAAGATCGAACCTTTTTTGAGTTTGTTGAGAGTGGATTGTGCTTTGCACTTTCACTGTTAAATCGTTGTATCCTGGGAGACAATCGCCTTACAAAATTGTCTTAAGGATATCTTGTGAAATACGAGTCTCGATTTCCCTAACCTTTGTTTTCTATTTGTTGCTATCTACAGTTCGAACCAGATTGTTTTAGGTTTTATGAACAACAATATGTAGAAATTTTTAGAAAGTTCTAGGAAATGGTTTTGTTTGGTAAGCTTCTGGTTTCTTTTTTTATTATTATTATTCTTCTTTCTTAACAGATTAGTCCACCGCTTGGACTCTAATATATATTTTTATTTTATTCTTTTTTCTTTCACTTTACACACGTCCTCGTATATTTCAAGCCATCAAGTTGCATGACAAACTATATTTATACCCGTATATTATTTCTTATTCATTTTCAACTCATCAAATGCATACAAACACTATCATTTCAGGCCTTTAGTCTTTTAGCAAAAAAAATCCATACAAATTCATAATAATTGGGGTAAACTGTTTAACAATGATTTGACCAATTTTTTAGGATATTACAAGCATGCACATTGATATTATTTGATTAAGCGTAATTATTAATTTGATTATTAAAAAAATCATAATATTTAGTATAGGGCAATGTGATGAAACTTCTTATACATTAATAAGAGGTTTTACCATTATAATTTTTCATTAGATAACAAATTGTAAAGTAAGTATCAAATTTGTAAACAATCTCTATAGTGGTAATTAAAAAAAAGACAAATTTACCCTTTTTTGTTTATCTCACATCTATTTGTCAATATCATTTAGGAAATTTTGAGGGTTATAATTGAAAATCTACTGTGTTAGAATTTAAATTAATTGAAATTCACTGTGTTAGAATTTTAAATTAAAATAAATTTTAAAAATTACTACACAGTTCCTATTGTGTTACTATTACTAAGACCAGTCTATTAAGTAATTCTACAAACTCGAAGAATTGTATTTATCATTTAAAGGGATACTACAATTGAAATCTTATTATTACCTTCTACTAAATAATTATAAAAACTTTAAGGGTTATATTCATAATTTTACGTTTAAAGAAATTAAAAGAATATATATGTATATATAAACTTTAGGAGTCATAGTTGTAATTTTCCTTTAAAAGAAACTAATTTTAAAAAAAAAGGATGCTATATTTAAGCTCCCTCTTTTATATATAGTAAGGGGCCGTTTGTTTTTTTGTCTGAAAACTGAATAGTTCTGAATTTTTCTAATAACCGAATAGGAACTGAAATCTGAACTGGAATGACATGTTTGTTTTTCTTTATGACATCTGAATGTATTGTCAACACGTTTATTTTTTTAAAGTAAAATTGTCTGAATATAAGTAATTTTACATTTATACCTATGTTAAACAATTATACATATAATATGGAATAAAAACAATACTAAAATAATAATTATATATGAACACATATGATCATGATCTTCATCTTTAATTATAAACAAACTTTATTTTTCTAAGAAAAGAAAATATATATATTTTTTAAAATTAAAAAGGACATCAGGAAAACTCACACAAAACACTATAATATATATATATATATATATATATATATATATATATATATATATATCATCATACTATCATAATAAAGTATCGATATTAAACATCAATATGTACAGTGATTATGGTTCTTTTTTATTTTTAAAGATATTTAAAATAAACAATATATTAAAATAAAAAAATTTATATCATATATAATTTTGATGAAATTAGAAATATGTTATATATGGGGATAGTATCGAAAGAAAATATTTTATATTACATTTAATAGAATCCAATGATTTGTAATTAAGTTAAAGTTAAAATTTTTTATTTTTTATTTTAAATTATTTTTTAAAAATTTTAAATTGTTTAATAAATTAAAAAAATAAATAAAATAATTTAATAATTATAATTTAAACCTATTAAATTTTAAATAGAAAAAATAAACCATCCCTACGTATATATCTCTCGACTCTCGATAAAAGGCAACTAAAGTTGTTTTTGATTTCTAGCACCGAAGCAGCAAAAGGACAAACTTTACGATCATGGGATAATGACTGAAAAGCAAGCAGACATATAAGAGAATATTGCACTCAAAAGTCCTGCCAAACAGTCTCTGCTGTTTGAAAACAAAGATTAACTTTTAATTTACCAATTTCAAAAAGAATAAAATTTACCTATTTCAGAAGAAAATAAAAAGATTTAAATCTATCTATTTTAGAAAGAAAAAAAATACCGATTTCAATTCCTTTGGTTATTGAAGACTTCAAAAAGACGCTCCATCAATTATGTGGTATTAAATCTCATAGTTTAAAGATATCGTTATATGTGAAATTATATTTAAATCATATTTATAGAATTCAATCTCGTTGGATATTACAAACCTTTTATATATAACGGTGGCAATTAAAAATAAAAAGGATTAACATTAAATTTAAAAGGAAATCATATGGCCCCTAACTCCATTCCACACGATTCATGAGGTGTAAGTAAATTATTAGTTCACAGAGATGAAGTATTTTATGTCGGTTCACATTACTGTAATAGATCTAGATAAAATTAATAAAGTAAAAAATAGATAATAGCTTCAATATTTATAATTAAAATATATATCCTTATATTGGTATTACTAATATAAAAATTGAATATAATATTTTAAATATTTTAAGAGATACTCATTCAATATGGGAATATTTCATATAGGTTTTGACATAATCCTAAAATACTAGATTGTCAAAATTATTAGCGCAATATTGATATAAAAAATTGATAATACCGAATAGACTATGAAATAAAATTTGTATAAACCCCAGCTCAAGTTTGGGTAACCACTTGGATTTTTTAGGTTTGTAATTGTACACGAGCTTGAAAAATTATTGTTCTGAGCTAAACATAGTCTTTTACTCAGATTAAGTTAATCTCACGGTTTAGCACTAGATGCATGCTCTCTCGACTATCCTCATTATTATAGCCAGCTAAATCTCTCAATGTTTTTTCTCTTCTCCTATTTACAGTGCTCTCGTAAATTTGCATCTGACACGTGTTTAACTTTCGATTCATGTAGAGATAGATAAGTGTCATTCACAGCTGCCACATGTTCTTCACTTCCAACTTGGTTTTGATGACTCGTCATCCCTTGAGAAGCTCAGCTCGAATTTTCTTTTCCCATAGTAGCTCTATGCGATACTTGGCTTTGTCATATGTTTTATCAACTTAAGTTGGACTTTTATGTATTCGACATTTTCCTTACTTTCTCTTTTTTTTTTTACCAAGTGGCATCTAGTGTTATTTGGACTTAACTGCACACTTCTTAATTTTATGATTTGTGGATAAGCCATTCATTCTTATAAGATGTGTAACATATATATCTTTGCACTCGATTGGCTTTTAAATAAGCCATTCATTCTTATAAGATGTGTAACAAATATATCCTTACTCTCGATTGGCTCTTAATCGACCCAATATATATATATATATATATATATGTATATAGGATGTGTAACTCATATATCATTTCATCGGATTGGTTTTCAGACGATCCAAACTAATGTTTAAAGTATATCTCCTTTCAATGAACATTTACTCTAACATAGGATATATAGCTAATGGGATATAAAAAAAAAAACCTCAATATTATTACCCATTTAATTGTAAAACAAAAAGGAGAGAGTGAGAAATAAATGTTTTATAACGATTGATTACGAAATGAAAGTATATTTGATTTCCGATAAATGTATTGAAGATAGTATAATTATTTACTAAATGAATCCATATTCAATGGAAATAAGTGTCATCACTTCCAATATTTATGCACTAACACCTAAAATCATGGTGTAACTAACTCATCATCAACGATTTTTTTTTTATACTGAAAGACCATCATCAACTAATTTGAATGACCATTATTTGAACATGATTTCTGACATATTGTGCGGACAGCATGATATTAGTATCCAGTTTAGAAATAATTGGTTATTTATGAGATTATATTTTGGAAGGTGCGTAATCAAATTTAACAAAAACCAAGAATCTTTGAAACGAAGTAGTGGAAGCAATTATTAGTAAATCCCAGTCAATGAGGACCGAAGGGCTATGATTGCTGTTTACTGCTTTGTTTTTATTTTGGCACGAGACTGAGACAAAGTAGGCTGGATTTAAAGTATTTTATGAAAAAGGAAAAAATAATCACAACCCGGAAAATGCCTTATGAAACGACAACAATGTTAGGAAAAATAAAGAACATCTGTCAAAATTACAATAATCGATAAGCATGAAAAGTCTCAATTTTATACTCCATCGATGCATATACTTGTTTGTAACACTGAATATTCACATAAAAAGAAAACCTTTATACATTTCATGTGGTGGGAGCTAGCTAGGAATAAATAAAATTAGAACTACTGCATTTCTTACTTCTCATATAGTTGTAAAATTTTATTGGATTGGATTGGATAATAAATTTCTTTATTAAAAATGTGTTTATTAATCATAATAAAAATCGAAAAAAGATCTCACAAATCAATTAGGATTCATTTCCTACGTTAGTATTCTGAATTAATAAAGGTACCTAAGATCACGTATACGTATAATACTTATTATTATTTTCATCCCGACCGAGTTTCTTCTGCGAATCACCTGAGCTGTAATGTAATATATATTTTATATATATATTACAGTGAAGTGATAATGATTAGTAACATTTACCAAAGAAAAAAGAAGAAAAAAGTTGGACCGCAAATACAGCAAAAAACGTGGCACGCATGCAAAAGGTTGAGATTGGAGTACCGAGTACCGACCCACCACATCCAATTGGGTACAATCGTGGGTGTCAGAAAGTTACTACGCTATGTGACATTTTCAACCTTTATTGAAATTAAAGAGAGAATTACAACTACAAAATGAATAAATAAAGATCGTGGGGTTGTTTTATAGCTTTTGTAGAGTGAGAATGCAAAAGCTATTTAAAGCGAAGCAAATTAAAAAACAAATGGCATGACAGGGCCCTCGTGTCAAATTCTTTTTACAATATTTTGAATAGTAATAATATATTATTCATGCACGAGTTCCACCAATTTTTGCTATTGTGGATTTGGACAAAGCCACACGAACACACACAACATGACAACAACAACGACAACAGCTAGTCTGCTTTTAGTTTCTCTTTCTCTCTCTCTCTCTCTCTATATATATATCACACACTCACATGAGACCCTTTCACTTAAACCCTCATCAATCTTTGTGAAACCTAATCAGTACTACTGGGAGTGATGGAAGATAATAAAAGAGAGAAAAATAATAATCAGGCAAAGAGGGGTTTGTGGAAGCCAGAGGAGGATCTGATATTGAAAAATTATGTAGAGACTCATGGGGAAGGCAACTGGGCAGCTGTTTCTGAGAATTCGGGTATGTACGTAATAACTAATAAGTGTAATACTATGTTTTTGTATTTTCATGACTAGCGCTGACATGCATGATCTGCTATCTCTCATTAATGAATAATAATTTATTATTATTAAGCATAAGTGAGTGTAATTAATTTGCAGGGTTGATGAGAGGAGGGAAGAGTTGCAGGCTTAGATGGAAAAATTACTTGAGACCAAACATTAAACGTGGTTGTATGTCTCAAGAGGAAGAAGATCTTATCATCCGAATGCATAAACTCCTCGGTAACAGGTTAGTTCTTATGCCAAGCCAGTTTCATCCCTAACTTAAAAGGTTGATAAAGTTTTACTATAAAAACGTAAATAACAAAAGATGCAGGGTAAGATTTAAATAATTTTAAAAAAAAATCCCTCATAAAAAGGTTTTAATTTTTTTTTATAAAATTATGAAATTATCTTTATATTTTAAAATTGTTCATTTGGCCCCCCTCGGAATTTTTTGTTTTTGTATATCTAGCTCAGTCGTGGCTTCGCCACTGGGTTACTTGCACTGCTGGTACTTTGCATTTACTAAAGTGTGATATATATACTTGGTATTCATTTCCATATCTCATTTCATGTTAGATGGTCACTGATTGCTGGTCGACTCCCCGGTCGTACCGACAATGAAGTGAAGAACTACTGGAATACCCATTTGAACAAGAAGTTATGCCGTTTAGGCAAAAGAAAAAGCAATGAATTTGATGATGAGTCAGGCAGGCAAGAGCAAGAGCAGGAGCAGGGTGAGAATGATGATGATGAAAATTACAACAAGAAACTGAGACGATTCTGTGATTCTCATCAACCTATTTGCAATGCAACTGAAGATCAATTGGATATTAATGAAGTAGAAGAGAATAAAGAAAAGATAATGAGAAATAGTACTAGTGATCATTCTAGTTGGAAGTATGAGATGGAACGTGGAGGAGGAGTGGTGTTTCCTGGTGATTATAATCATGATGCAACATTTTTGTTTGATGATGAGCCTTTCGTGACCTATTTGGATTCCTTTCTGTTATTTGAGGCACTCGAAATGCAATCAATCATGCATGGACACTCCACCACCTGAGAGAGAGAGAGAGAGAGAGAGAGAGGCACCTCATTTACTGTTTTCTTGTATGTTTGCTTGGTCGATCGGGTAGGGCATGAACATGTGCTTGATGTTTTTTTTTTTTCTTTTTTGAAAGCGCGTGATACTTTTTTTTTTGGTAAAAAAATTAAAAACAAGTATGAAGCCCAACCTGCAGCTCTAAACAGTGCAAATAAATCAAAATGTATGGCTTCAAAACAGGTGTTTTAATCTGATAAATGTGGTAACTTCTTGCCTTAAACCAAACTTAAAGTTTATGCCTCCATACATGCAAATTAGTTTAAATTTTGTTATGTATAATGAGTATTCTACAAACTGTTTTGTTGGGCTATTGAAGTTAGGTGTATCTTGATCCTCCCTCCACTCTCTGCACTTATTTTGTGCATTGCAATCAACTTAAGTATGCTGACTATGCAGATTATGCAGACTAAATAGGGTTGCATAAAATATCTTACCACATCCATTTTTGTTAAAATAGTTTAATACTTAAATAACCTATAATAAATTACTTTTAAATTCAATAACATCGATTTCAACTGCAAATCTCTGTTGTTTCTTCCTCCATTATCGAAGATCAAAAAAAGGCATGTTCAAGTTCAAAGGTCCACTTTATAATGATGATTTCAACGGCACATTCTTTTGAATCGTCAAGTGATCGTCAATAAGTTGCGAACCATTCTCATGAAAAAAAAGTTGCCAACAATTGGACCCAGTCATCATATCTCACTCTCTCGATGCCCTAAAGAATACATCACTTACACGATGAAAAATAACGTAAGTTAATAGTCTCTTTTAGAAGCGTTGGAGTTGTATGTAATTAACATATATATATTCGTATTAAATACATAAGTATGAAATCGTATCTGAATTTTTCGAATCCATTGAATAATCCAAGAAACTCAACCTGAAAATAAAGCAAGAAAATAATTAAAATAATAGAGAGTCTTTTACTCTCTACTCACCTTCCTCAGATTGTCTAATGGGAAGACAATTCTGTAATCCATTATATGAGTGAGAGTAGAGACCCCCTAAATATAGTATAACTTTCTAGAATCCTAACCCATAAAAGATTCTCAACCCTAATAGGATGGCTAGTTTTAATAGGAATACTAGGTCCACACATATATAATAGTCCATACCATATCCTACATTTATTAATGTATCTAAAGTGCACCGAGCCCAACAAATATTGATCACAATTAAACGGGTTTTTCCGGTCAACTCTCACTTACTTAAACATTCCAATCAATTCAGTTTTTCATAAATATAAAATATAATGGAATATGTTGCTCACAATTTTTTAAGAACCTTACATTCTCCCACTTAAGCTACATAGACATTATTATTTTAGATTTAAAAATTCATTTTAGAAAACGATTCTCCGAATTGACAAACAATTATATGTGGCCACAAGGAATGTTTAAGAGAGTAACACATTCCTTCCTCTTAGTCCAATAGAACCTTAAGTACCCAACTACATAGATCATTACATCTTTAATCAACATAAAACCATATGTAATCAAAATACCCTTAGCTCTACCTACCCAGGTAAAATGGTATGTATGTGTGGTATGAAAATTACATGCAAATGTGATCATCATGCATATTTCCATATAGATCCAACTTCGCATAATACGAAACAGCTTAAAACAAGTAAACTTAATGTCTTAAGCATTTTACACTCATTGACCAAACACTTTGACCATGAGTTCAACCTCCCTTAAGACGGGCAAATCCTTCTGTCTTAAGTAATATTCACTCATCGGTGGAAACTTTATACCTTATGAGTGAAATGCCCCCTCAAAGCCAAAAGGTTTGAGATATCCTGCCACAATCAAAAACATACATGCGGGCATATCATGACAAATAACATACATATACAATATACAAATATATTCTCGAAAATAAAATTTTATTATTTAAACAGAAAACTACAGTTAATTTTAAAACAAAATATAACTTCCACCAACCAAGCATATCATAACTATCTACCAACCCCATACGATTAACATGCCCTTTAAAAACCTTCGGAGATAGTCCATTGGTTAGAGGATCAGCTATCATATCTTTATGTGGTAATATGATTAATAGAAGTTTACAACTCTTGAACTTTCTCTCTAACCACAAGATACTTGATCTCCATATGTTTAGACCCTAAAGACCTTTTATTGTTCTTATAGAAAGAAACAGGTGTGGAATTGTCACAATAGACTGTCAATGACTTAGAAATTGAATCCACAATCTGTAACCTACCCTGAAATTAAATTATGTAACCAAACTGCTTGGATTGTTGCCTCATAACATACTACAAACTCAGCTTGCATAGTAGATAAAGCTCCAAGTGTTTGCTTGACACTCTTCCATGAAATGGCTCCACCAGTCAATATAAACACAAAACCTGAAGTGGATTTAAGATCATCTGTACAACCAGTAAAATCTGCATCTGTATAGCCAACAACTTCCAATAGGCTTGAACGTCTATAAGTGAGCATGAAATCCTTTGTTCACTGTTGATAACGCATAACTTTCTTTGCTGGTGTCCAACGATGAATGCCAGGATTACTTTGAAATCTGCCAAGTACACTAATTGCAAAAGCAATATCAGGATGTGTACAAACATATGCATACATCAAACTGTCAACCACAGATGAATATGGGACATCTTTCATTTGAGAAAGTTCTAGCTTATTATGGAGACAATGTAGCTTCGTAAGTTTATCTCCTTTCACGATATGTACCTCACATGGGGAATAAGCACTCATGTTAAACCTCTCTAATACCCTTTCAATGTAAGCCTTTTAAGATAATCCAAGCAAACCACGTGACCTATCACAGTGTATCTCAATACCAAGGACATAAGAGGCTTCCCCAAGATCCTTCATTTCAAAGCTACGAGATAGAAAATTCTTGATATCATGCAGCAACCCCAAATTATTGTTTGCGAGCAAAATGTCATCAACATAAAGTATAAGAAAAATAAAATAGCTCCCACTGACCTTGAGGTATATGCAATGATCCATCGAATTTTCAACAAAATTTTATGATGTATTGACTTCATCAAATTTCAAATACCATTGCCTTGAAGCTTGTTTCAGACCATAAATGGATTTTCTAAGCTTACAAACCATATGTTTCTTTCCAATCACCTGAAAACCTTTAGGTTGCATCATGTATACATCCTCTACGAGATCTCCATTTAGGAAATCAGTCTTCACATCCATTTGATGCAACTCTAAATCAAAATGAGCAACTAAGGCCATAATAATCCTAAAGGCATCTTTGGAAGAGACAGGCGAAAAAGTCTCGGTATAGTCAATATCTTCTTTTTGACTAAACCCTTTCGCTACAAGTCTAGCTTTATGTCTTTCAACATTGCCTTTAGAGTCTCGTTTAGTCTTAAAAACCCATCTGCAGCCAATGGGCTTGCAACCATCAAACAGTTCAACCAAATCCCAAACACGATTTGTATCCATGGATCTCAGTTTATCGATCATAGCATCCATCCATTTTGACAATTGAGGGCTCTGAACATCTTGATCATAATTCTTGGGATCGTCATCCACTCCTAAGTCAAAATCATGCTCCTGTAAATAAACAATATAATCATCTGGAATGACAAATCTTCGGACCCTCTGAGATCTCCGTAAATGATCAACAATAACTGGTTGTGGCTCATCAACGACTAGCTGGGGTTCATCAATAGTTGGCTCGGGCTCATAAATAAACGGTTTAGGCTCATCTTCTTGTTTAGATAGAGAATCATCATGATGCTCCAAGAGAGGTGGTATGACAATATCTAATGAAGTAGAAGATGTCGGATTACCCGATTTGTCCTCCTCAAACTCAAAATCCTAAGTTTGCATATTCTTCTCAACTTCATTACCTTCCTCCAAGAATACAGCACGTTTAGATTCAACTATCCTCATAGAGTATGTAGGATAATAAAATCTATATCCTTTTGATTTATTCGCATATCCCATAAAAAATGCACTAACTGTCTTAAAATCCAGGTTTTTCAAATTAGGATCATAAGGCATCACTTTCGCAGGACATCTCCATTCTTTCATGTGATATAATTTTGGTTTCGAACCAAACTACATTTCAAACGGAGTCTTAGGCATAGATTTGTTGGGAACTCTATTAAGAATGTAAGTTGTCGTCTTTAATGCATCATCCCATAAAAGATTATGGCAAAGAACTCGTACTAGTCATACTTCTTACCATGTCCATTAATGTACAATTCCACCTCTTAGAAACTCCATTCTGTTCAGGTTCACCAAGCATAATGTATTGAGCACCAATCCCACATTCTTGCAAAAACCTTGCAAACGGACCAGGATTCTGACCAGCTTCACCATACCTACCATAATATTCACCCCCATGATCAGATCTAACACATTTGATTTTTCTTTCTAATTTCAATTCAACATCAGCCATATATATTTTGAAGATATCTAAGGCTTTGGATTTCTCGTGAATAAGATAGATGTAACCATAACGCGAGAAATCATCAATGAAAGAAATGAAATATTTATATCCACCAAGTGTGGCGGGTGAAAATGGCCCACATATATCGGTATGGATAATTTCCAACATATTTTGACTTCTAGTAGCCCCTTTCTTTTTAGTTCTTGTCATTTTACCCTTCAAACAATTAACACAAGACTCAAAATCTGAAAAGTCAAGTGAATCAAGAATACCATTTCTAACTAATCTTTCAATTTGATATTTGGATATATGGCCTAAACGTCTATGTCATAGCATGAACAAACAATTTTCTCTCTGCGTTTAGATCCAATGGTAGAATTTATCACAGCAGTAGAACGAGAACATTCACCAACCAAATCAGTATGTAAATTCAATTCATACAAACCATCACACAAACATCCAGAACCAATAAGAAGAGAAACATGATAAAGAACAAATCCTTTATTAATGAATTCAAAACGATAGCCTCTAATATCCAACTTAGAAATGGAAATCAAATTACATCTAAGAGAATGAACAAAAGCAACATCAACTAAATCTAAAAACTTTCCTGAAGCTAAAGGTAATCTAACAACTCCTATAAACTCAACTAAAGCCTTCTCTTCATTTCCCATGAAAACGACAGCTTTTTTATCCATTGGTTTCATTTTGCTTCTGAAGCCCTGTAAAGAATTTGTAACGTGAATAGTAGCTCCAGAATCAACCCACCAAGAATTCAAAGGGACATCAACCAAATTAGATTCAAAACATACGAGAGCTAAAGGGGTACCTTCTATGTGTTTCTTAAACTTGAAGCAATCCTTTATCATATGGTCTTTCTTGTTACACCAGAAACACTTGTCTTTCATGTCATCATCCTTAACCTTAATAGTTTCAAAAAAAAAAAAATCCTTAACCCATTAGACTTGCCATCTTTCTTTCCATGATGTTTAAACTTCTTACCTCCCATTGAACTTCTTCTTACCCTTGTTGTTATGAGTAACCATATGAGCACCTTGTTTCTTACTCTTACGAATAGTCTCTTCTTCCTATACCACAATTGCAGTCATTTGGTCCAAAGTCCATTCAGCCTCTTGAGCATTATAAGAGGTTTTCATAACATCAAACTCACTTGGAAGAGACTTAAGGACTTGCCATACAAGGTGAGAGTCAGAGATCTCGGTATCCAGATCCTTTAATTTCATGGTCATATTAGTCATCTTCATAATATGCTCACGAACATCACCGATACCATCATAAACCATTGTCGCCAGCTGGCTCAGATACTTTCCTCTCTCAGCCTTGCTTCGCTTCTTGAATTTGCCACTCACAGCTTTAAGAAAAGTCTTTGCATCCTTACATTTTGGAATACTCTTCTTAATAGATTTGGCAATGGACAAACGCATGATCATCAAACATTTTCGATTAGACTCTTTCCACTTCTTTCGATAAGACCTCTGTTTAGCAGTACTCTCATCAGTGAGTTTAGAAGGCTTCTTCTCACGTAACGAAAGGTCTATCCCCTAAAGAGCTAGAACAACAGTGAGATTCTCTTTCCATTCCTCGAAATTAGTCTCATCCAAAGGTTTAATAGTAGACAATTGTGAAGCAAAATTGTTGACATTGAAAACTGAATATCAAAACCAAGGATTTCATGCATATAAGATAACATTCAAAACATTTATAGAAATAAAATTCAACATGTGATTGGGCCAAAATCACTACATACTATAAATGAATTCCTCAAGATGATGAACCTCTTACGGAGAAGAACATCATCTATCACATGTGATAACCCTCCTACGGAAATGATTAAAACATGTATATAGTTTCCATTATTGTTAATCTATAGATGAATACCTCAAGATGATGAACCTCCTACGGAGAAGAACATCACATATCACATGCGATAACCCTTCTATGGAGATGATTAACACACGCATTTTCATCTTTGCAATTCAAATTTAATAATTGATTACCGATAAATATTTCAAAATCTTTCATGATTCATCCAATCTACGAGAGTATTCAATCAATTATTAAAACTATCAAATTAATAACTGTCAGCCAACTAAATTCTCAAACTTAAAAACATAATCATTCAATTCATGCGTATATACAAAGCAGATTATTAATTTCAACAAAATAATCAATATAAAAACTTAATGATTAGTCTACCACTTAGAAACATAATCATCCAAAATCGTAAGGATTATCAACTGCAATTTTTCCCAAAATCTTTTTCAAAAATTACAAAAATTGCCCCTGATTTTGCTAAATTATAAAAAGGCCCCTCAAGATCTAGCAATTACAAATCGACCTCTGAATTTTATCAAAATTACAAATTGACCCAGTAAGTTTTTATAATTATAAATTGGCTCCAAAACTATTTTAAAATTGTAAACTGGTCCAGTAAGTTTTGTTAATTTAAAATTAACCCTATAATTTTAACAAAATTACAAAAAGGCTTAAAATATTTGTAAATCAGTCCTTCAAGAATATCAAATTTTTAAAAGATGGCCCAAAGCAAAATCAGCCATGGAAACCCTAGACCTTCATTCACCGCCGCATCTACAGCTCATCTGTCGCCTGAAGTCAACGTACGGCGGTGTAACGTCGACTCAATCCACCCCAGATCTCGAAAGAAGAAATCCCGGTATGGATTGCGATCGATCGGCCTCCAAGCGTGATTCTTGGATGATCGATTCACTGGTCATGAGTCCTTCGTCTGGTCGTGATCGGTGACCGTCGATCTGTGATCATAATGGGATGGTGGCATTGATCACAGATCGATGATGGGTCTGGGTATGATATGGTCGGCGATGGGTCTGGTTCGTCTCCCAAATCACATGGGTTTGGAACGTGACCCGTAAAAATCAACAACCCGGGTATAACCCAGGTCTGGTGCAAAACCGATGAACCGTGATGGATAACAGGTCTGGTGAGAAACTCAGGTCTGGTGAGAAACTCAGATCTTGGGTGGTCAGATCCTTCAATTATCACACCATCAATTTTGGTTTTGCACAATTGTGATCTAAATCTAAAACCTAAATTCTTGTTCATACACTGATCCAATCCTATCATCAGATTTCTATATAGAAACAAATCATCAAACAAAAGTTTTTCTCTAATGGATTCAACATATATCAATATCTTCATGTATCAAAATAGTATACGAACAGTTATAAGAATATATATTCAGCCTATATAAAAATACGATAGCTCTGATACCATTCTTGGAGTTGTATGTAATTAACATATATATTCGTATTAAATACATAAGCATGAAATCGTACCTGAAATTCTCGAATCCATTGAATAATCCAAAAAACCCAACCTAAAAATAAAACAAGAAAATAATTAAAAAAATAGAGAGTCTCCTACTCTCTACTCACCTTTCTCAGATTGTCTAATGGGGAGACAATTCTGTAATCCATTATATGAGTGAGAGTAGGGACCCCTTATATATAGTATAACTTTCCAGAATTCTAACACATAAGGGATTCTCAACCCTAATAGGATGGCTAGTCATAATAGCAATACTAGACCCACACATATACAATAGCACATATCATATCCTACATTTATTAATGTAGCTAAGGTGCACAAAGCCCAACAAATATTGATCACAAATAAATGGGCTTTTCCAGTCAACTCTCACTTACTTAAACATTCTAATCAATTAGGTTTTTCAAAAACATCAAATATAATAGCATATGTTGCTCACAATTTTATAAGAAGAGTTTCCCCATCGGTTAAAATGGCTTTTTTAATTAAAAAACCTATTTTTAAATTATTATTTTTATCGTTCGGTTGTCATTCAGTAAAGTTTTTAGATGATTAAAAAAGCTATTTTACTTCTTTTTAGAGAGACTTAAATTTTAGACCTTTTCAAGTAGACCTTTTTAAGTTTTTTAATAACATTAAAATATCTAATATAACTCTATCATTTAAAATAGTATTTACTGTTAATCCTACCATTTAAAAAGCCTTTTCTAATCGTTAACCGAACAACCAATATCTTCCCATTACAAAATCTACTTCTAAAATGTTTACTTTTAAAGATTTACTCTTGAAAGATCTATTTGAAATAGCTCTTCCAAACGGATCTACCATGACGCTTGTGCAAAAACTCAAGGTATTCGGTATTCCCATCCAATTTTAGTAAATAGGAAACAAAATGAAATGCAATCAAATTCCATAAGAAAGATAATTAAAAATTCACTATGGAAGGGGGAACCAAATTCCCTAATTCCCAACTGATTTTAGTTACACATAATCACAAAACCATAATTAAAATCCATTTTGCTCATTTTAACCCTTTTCAATTTGTATATTTGCATTTTCTTTGCTTCTTATAATGATTATGATTCTTTTAAAAAGCTACCATTATTTCATTAATAAAATAAAAATAATACTAGACATCTCAACTTACATCACATTGTGTATTAAATTGACGACAGGTGCTTCAGAACCTCTGGTTTAAGAGCTGAGTTCGCACGCCAAGCCGATAAAATCATACTACTTCATTATAGTGCTGTAATTATGGGTCGGCCCGAGACAGGCCGGTTCGGCCGGTCCACGAAGCCAACGGGCCGTGCTTGGCACAGCCCGTGAAGGAAGAGAGCCAGGCCGCGGCCCGGCCCTTGATAGGCCGCGTGCCGGGCCACTGGTACGAGGCCCGGCAAGCCGACCGGCCACGGCACTCCAATCCTGCATGCCAGGCCCCTGGACCGGCCTGTCGGACCGGCATGTCGGACCGGCCTTTCGGTCCCTCCCATCAACCCTAATTTAAATATATATATATATATATATAACCCTCCAGGCCTGCCAGGCCTGGCCCGCCATACCAGCCTGACACGGCCCGTCTGAGGCAGGCCGGCGTGTCGTGCCGGGCCTCATGTTTCGAAAACAGGCCGGCACGCGACAGCGTTAGTGCCACGCCCAGCCATGTCTGTTTCCAAAAATGGACTGGTCAGGTCGTGCCTAATGGGCCAGACCAATCCATTTTTACAGCACTACTTCATTATATTTGACAAAACCCTACACAATAACTGCCACATCAGACAAATTTTGTTTCCAGCAAACCTCTTCTCTTTTGTTCATGAATGTCCTCTTCTTTTCTTCTGTTTGTGGCTGATATCCAGATCTACAAATCTCTCTCTTACAATCTTTATCTCCAATTTTTAAAACCTTCCAAACTAAATTCACATATTTTGGGTATTAGGATTTTTCATTTAGATATATCTTCTTCTTTTTTTGTTTTTGATTTAGTGATTTAAACTTAACTTTTTCTTAAAAATAGAAAAATAAATTAATCATCGGAGGGGGGAAGCGGTTATTCTTTTAGATCGGAGGAAGTCAAGTTCCTCCGGATCGGAAAGCTGAGTTCCTCGGGCTTCATCACATGGGCCTTGTCAATTTTAAAATAATAAGAAAAGAAAAAAAAAACCTAATTGGAATGAAAGTAAATTTCTTTGTAAAAGAAAGAAGAGGACGAAGCATGTGGGTTGTTGTATTTAAGAGGATTGTTGTATTTAAGAGATCCTATTTTTATTATTTATGTTGATTATTGAAAGTGGAAGAGGAGCTGTGAAATTGAAAAGAGGAAAGCAAGAGAGGTTTACAAATGGAGGCGTAAACTTGAAAGGAAAAGACCAATGTTCATGGCAATTTTTTTTTATGACATTGCAGTTCTGTGTTGGGTTTATAAAATATTAGGATGTGTCGAAATTTTATTTGTTAGACGGGACTGCTCAGCTCCTAAGCCAGGGGTATTGAAGCATCTCTCTAAATTGACCCATCAAAAGTTGAAATAACTTATTTAGTTTTATCGTATTATGTCTAACCACATATTTAGACCATGTTTTTTTTTATTTATTTAAAGCTTTTGATACGGGTATGATTTGAACTGTTAACTTAAAAATTAGGATATAATTAGTCGAAGTTGAGATATAAATTAGAAAGCTTAGCATTAGATAAGTTGATAGGGCAACTTCAACTAATTGGAACGGGAAATTAATGGGCAGATACAGTTAATTTTATTTTGAAAAAAAAAAAATATTAGGTTACATTAAGAGCAGAGAAAATCAGCTAATTACACAAACTAGTGAATGTCTTGAAAGAAAATTGAGCATATAAAATAGTAGATAAATCCTTTCTAAAGAAAGGGTCATATTTACAATACTTCATCTTCTTGTTGAGAATAGAACAAACCACTATCAATTGGCAATGACGGGGGTGTTCCAGGTGGAATGTTAGCAGCACCATTCTCACCAGCACATATGCACAAAGCCTCTGCGTCTCTAAGGATTGCATCGAGGTTGATTTGACCACTCAGCTCGTTAATAAATTTCAAGAGCGTGTCAAAGTCCATTTGTTCCCCCATTATCTTCCTGCGGTACCGCTTCAAAACTGCAACGCATACATACAGATGCAGGTGCTCGGACAAATAATGTGTCCATAATACCTCCCACAAGCGCATTGTTTCCTCGTATTCAAATTCTCTGATACACAAATTAAAACCATATCAAGAAAACCTTACTGAAAATGAAAGACGAAAATTAGAATCCCGATGTTATGACAAACTAAAAGCGATTCCACAACTTAATTAGTGAATAGTTAGGGGAAGTGGCACTCTTTGGCACAGAAATTACTAAACATTCAGCCTATGGCACAAACTATTATCGTCGAAATGACCATGATTGAACCAAGAAGCTCCAAAATCCATAACCGATTTACCATAGGTATCTTCTCATTAAGCAATGCATGCATACAAACCAATGTGATTATTTCAAACAACGGATGCTACTGTCTCTCACAAAACCATACCCTCTCTGTTCTCCACATGCACATATAAAGGCAATATGAAAAACCAAATGAGTTTCTGTTTTGCATGGAGTATGAACTAAAAACTTTATGAAAAAGTAAAATATGAGAAATATAGGTGCATAACATGTTTAGATTCGAACCACACACAGGACTAAACCAGTAAAATCAGGTATCTGACCTTTTAAATTGTATTAGAAGCCAGCGAAAGCAAAAGAAATAATTCAAGCAATCATTCTGCTTGAAATAGTTGTGCAAAGGACTGTCGAGCAACTCCACCAGCTGCCAGAACAAATTTTTATTATTAACTTTCAAAGGGAAACATTTTATCTAAAGGTCTCACACATAATCTCAATCACACACAGAACAAACGCAAAAGGCTTGATGCCACAAAAAAAAATACCATCCTATGCCATTTCAGTGTTATAGCTTCGATTACAGTAACATGAAATTTGGAGTGGTAGACCATCAAGAACATAACAGAGAATCACACCAAGAAAAGTAATTACACCTAATATGCAGAAGCAAGCAATTATGCATGCATTTGTAAAGCTCGAGGAACTTCTTATTACCCAGCTAATGCTTTTATGTTACAGTTGGTACTTGGTCCATTGAAACAATAATGTTTTCTATAGGAAATTAATAATAGGTCCATTGAATTGGTAGAAAGTTTCTTGTAGGTCCAGTTTAGTAATAAAAACAAAAATGAGAAGATTGCAATTCTCATCAAAAAAGAAGGAAAAAAAAATAAGAAGAAAGAACACATCAAAAAACCACAAATAGATCTGAGCAAATATATCCCATAAGCATGTATTGTGATTGATACTCTGACAAATCTAAGTGATATCCTCTGTTGCAATAATAAAATAGAGTTTATCAAATATAACTTTCTGAATGATGCCAAGTACATCAGTGGGTGACATGTTAGCTATATCACAGATTCCAGGACAACCAGAATGTCAAGCAAACTAAAACAAAGGTAAAATCTAAGGGGAAACATTAATTAAAAGAATGTGCAAAATGCAAAGTAATCTGAGAGAAACAGAAAGACCTTAGATAATGCAAAGAGTTGAGAGTGCATTCCACTTTGATCACGATTAAAATTGGGCCCAAGGCGTTCCATCAGTTGCACAAAACACCAAAATGATTCTGACTCATCCTCCATCACAAACAATATTGGGGACATCAAATCACTCATTCCCTGCAAGAGATATTAATATATAAGACACCAATCATAAAGAGAACAACATATCAAGTTAGATAATCAAAACAGCCAGAAGCCTATCATAGATGTGCCATATATAATATAGCATCATTTTATTTGCAACATCACGTCTCAGATAGACTAGGTACACTGTACAGTGGAAGAAGATCCACATGATGCCAAAAACATAAGAATATTTATGACAATACTATTTCTTCTCAATAAAATATGACAGTATTGTAGAAAACTCTTTTAATGAGCAACAAAGGAAAACCATATATTAACACAAAAAAGAACTATATACAGTGGTAAAACTGAAAGCTTAATGCAGCTACCATAGCAAGAGAAAAATTCAGCATCTTCTTCATGTAACTTAACATGGATTTCAATGCAACATCTAAATATAAGGAAGTTGCATGCAACCTGCTTTCTCAAAATATTTAAACATTTTCTCACGTCTTCTATAATTTTTGTGTGTGCTACTATCAGATGTAATTAGTAGTTTATTAAGCAAATTATTAGCATTTGGGAAGGACTAATTCTATGTCCACAGGCATCTGAGCATTTTGAAGACATTACTTCATTACTGTTGCATTTGAAGATATTTGTAAACTATTCTTTGATTTATTGAAACAAAAACCAACACCAACTTGGTGCATCCGCATAACTGCAAAAATCAAAATTTTGCACACACCTTGTTAGAGTGCTTGAATACTATTGTTGGTTCATTTCCTAGCAGCTTAAGATTTTAGACTAACAGTTATTAACACGGTCTCAAAGCCTTGTTTTACCAAGAGTGTCTAGGTTTGAGTCCTCCCATATTATTGCTAATTGTTAATTTTATTTGATTTATGTTTGTGTTTGGCTTTAGCTGCGAGGCAAGATCGTTGGTTTTACACATATGGCGGTATGTTATAATACTTAAATACTAGTTGTACGTTTTCCTAACTTAAACTTTCGGGTGTAACAGTTACTATCACACCTAAGTACCTAACGACAAGGTTGAGAAAAACCACACCAATTGAGAAGTAATTACCTGACAGTAACCAAGGTCAAAATTGTAGAAAGAGTACGTTAATAGAGTATCACGTAAAAGATTCACATTTGGATTATCATCCCCATCATAGAAATCGAGTGTTCTATCAGTCCTTACCTAAAAAAGAAAAGAAAAATAAACAAAATTTACAACTTCCGTTTATGAAATTCTTTCATAATATTATTATGCATACATTACAAAAAAACAGTGCTAATTTTGCACATACCACGTCTTTATCAATAAGTCCTTTCCTCTCCCTGAATTTCGTAAACCTTCTTGCCTGTTCAGGTGAGATACTCTACAAAGGAAAATTTGTCTATAAAAGTACGCCCCATAGAAAACATATTTGCAACAGTAAAACAGGCATTCACCAAAACAAATACAAACACACACACACACAAAATCATAGTTGAGCAAAAAAGCAAGGATGCATTCTGAATATGGAACAACATGCAGAGCACATAAAAAACATTGGACAATAGAGATACATCTAAAAAGCTTAGAGAGAATTTGATAATGACTTCTTTATTTCCACAAGAGAGTAAGTGATAGAGAAAGAAATAAAGTATATGACATTTTAGGAATTTTATTGTCATATTACATTTTGATTAATTCGACAATTTCCTTTTATTATAAGATTTATTGAGATATTTTTTGTTTGGTTTAGGAATTTCTTATTCGCCTTATAAGTTTGTTCTTTCCCTTCTTTAAGTTAGATTAGATTGACTTGCCTATAAATAGACCCTTATATCCAGAAGATTTAATTGATGAATAAAATAGATATTTAGGGCGCATTCGGTATTGTTTCCGAAACGCATTTTTTGTTTTTTGTGTTGCAAAAACAGTGAAAACTTGTTCGGTGGAACATTTCCAAAAACAAAATTAGAAAACACGGAGAACAGTTTTCACTTTTAATGAACAAAAAAGTGAGAACTAGGAGAATAACAAGTTATCGTTCTCAGTATTATTGTTCTTATTATCATTAAGATCTAAGAGTTGAAAACTTTTCTTAACAAAAAAATTTACTCGAACCAAATCCATCTCTTGGATCTTCATGGATATATACCAAAAAAATATTAAGAAAAAAGGTACAAATCCAAAAGCAAAAAAACAAAATTAAATAACAAAAGAATTTGGTTGAGATCAAATCTGATCTTCATGAAGAACCCAGCACTGCCACCATCCCCAGCTGTCGGCACCATCCCCTGCCACCGTCGAACCCAGCACCGTCACCAAGACCCAGATCGAAACCATCATCTCCAAACATCATTCAACAAACAAATCCACATCGAAACAAAACCCAAATCTCAAAGACCATCGCCGCCAGATGAAATAGAGAGAGAGAGAGAGAGAGAGTGCGAAGGAGCTGGTTTGGTTAGGTTCGATCTCCCCGACCGCAGAAGATCGGCACATCGGATGGTGGTGGCTGGTGATTTCAGTGGGTTAAGGTGGTGGTGACTAGGTTTTGATGAAGATGATGATGAGATGAGGGACCATAGGAGTGGTCTGAATCAGATGGATAGAGTATGGTTTTGTTAAGTTAAATTAAATTAATTTATTAATTATAGTAAACTTAATTTTAATTTTAATGGAGTATGGAGTATTATCTAATTTAATTTTAATTTTAATTTACTGATTTTCAGATATTGATATTTAGATATCATAAATAAAAAAACAAACACATCATCCAGATTTCAGAAATTATTATGAAATAATACAATATTGAAAATGATTTTAAAAATATTCTACTACGCAGTCAGACACGTTTTTTATGTTTTAAATCTCCAAATATCAATTTCAACTATTGCTACCAAACGCGTTTTCGAATCCGAAAATTCCAAAAATCAATTTTTCAAAAACAAATGAAAACGAATAAACAGAAAACGAACGGTCCCTTACATATCCCAATCATCCACTATTTCTCCTTCTATTTAGACTTCAGTCTCTTTTGAATCAATTTCTCTCCTTTATCCTATTTCCCTTTTCCTGCATCCAGCTTGGTCTTTCAAATCAACTAAACTATCTGATATGCGCCATATCTCAGAAAACGAACGGTCCCTTACATATCCCAATCTCCCATTATTTCTCCTCCTTCTATTTAGACTTCAGTCTCTTTTGAATCAATTTCTCTCCTTTATCCTATTTCTCTTTTCCTGCATCCAGCTTGGTCTTTCAAATCAACTAAACTATCTGATATGCGCCATATCAGATTACGAACAATACTATATGTATTTAGCCTTATAACTGAGGGAAAAGGGGGATCTTACACCCATCAACAAACATCTTATAACCCTGTTTTTTTTCAAATAACTATAATGAATGAGTTTTCGATTCGAAAACAACCAAAATTTGCTTTATGTTTTATAAGCTTCAGCATTCTTTGCTTAGGATTTATATAACAACCAAATTTTGCTTCATGTTTTTATATGATCCATGATACTGATCGAATGATAACATTTTTCTCTCCCATCCTTGTCTACAATTAATTCCACCAGTTCTCTCTCTAAATTAAAAAAAAAAAAAAAAAATCCACCAGTAAATTTGGGTATACTCTTTGGCTGGAACTATCAAAGTAACTGAAAATTTAAGTGCACATCATACCACTCAAGAGATTAGATACGAGATCACCAACTTCAAATCCTATTGAGTTATTTACTGTTTCAACAGAGTTTAAATCCCTACATCCAAATAGCTCGCTTGTTAGCAAACACGTCCTTCCACCAGTAAATTTGGGTATATTCTTTGGCTGGACCTATTAACGTAACTTAAAAGTTAAGTGCACAGCATACCACTCAAGGGAATAGAGATGAGATCACCAACTTCAAGAAATATGGATTATTCCTTTCTCTCATGAGGTAATCCATGAATTGTATAATATAGAGTTAGGTGGATTCAGATTATTCAAACATTCTATTATTTATTTCTTATAAAAATAAATAAATAAATCTCGATAAAAAGGGGTTTGCTAATGGAAAAAGCTTTCAATGCTGCCCAATATCCTCTCTTTTTTCCGAATAATTTATGAAAACCGTTTTTCAATATAGAACTACATTTTTTTTGGAACCGCCATTCACAAAAATTGGATGTGAAAGACATCTATGGTTTAAAACAGATCATTTTTAAAATTTTATAGTCAATAATTTTGTCTTTTGATTTCTAAAATATACTATCTTTATAAATACTACCTTTATGAGAATAAAAAATATAAATACAAATACGAGAAACAATATTGCTTAACATCCCAAATCATATCTAACTTGTATCCCAACTTCTAATGTAGCAATTTGATTCACATGACAATGTGGCAAGTGAGATAAATCACCATTAATGTGTATCAATTTATCAACTAACACATTATAAGTTGAGATACAAATTGGGAAATAGAGTTGAGATCCCTAGCATTATTGTACGAGAAAATAGCATAAACTATAACTTAAACAAAAAAAGAGAAAATACTGGGATATAAAACGTATCAATTTGTTTTTCATAATAATATTCGGGGAAGAACTATTGGTGGTACCTTTTCACCTTATTCAAATTGACATCTATAGGGTGGATTATGCCATATAATATATTTGAATTTGTTGAATTTGAAAAATTGCTACATTTATACATTAAAAATTCAAGGAACAAGTTTAAGAATTATTATCTACCTAATAAATAAATAATCCTAGAAATTGGTTATTAAATGTCATTTGTTGTTAAGGAACGCAATCAATCAGCTTAGTAGTAAACTAGTTGATGATCCTAAATAAACAAACTAAAATACTTCGTTCTTACTTTATTAGATAAAGGTATGGGCTATCCTATGATTTATATCAATATTAAGTACTTTTTTTTATCTAATTCTTTAATATTGATACATTTACATAAATTATTGAAATCAGGAACAATAATTGATATTGAAATTTGGTAACATCATCCTAAAACTTAGTATAAAATAATTACTGACTTTTCACTAGTAACTTGGTTATATCATAATTCACTGTGAACTTTTAATATTTTGAAGTGTTAAAGAAAGATTCAACATAACAACGAAAGAAAATTACATTTTAAGTTTTTTTTAAATTATTTTTAATACCTTATATTATTACTCCCATTCAAATGAGATAAGAGTTGACAATTACTTAATTAGGAATAAAAAAAAAAGTAATTATTATAAATTTTGAAAAATACATTATCAATAATCCTGAATTATACAATTTGTTCCACTTCCAGTTTCTAGGTTAGCAGGATGCAGGAGTCGGACTTCTACTTTTTCCAACAATAACAAATCTTTGCAGTGTGGGGTTTCTCCTAATATGTTGTGGTTAAGTATAATTTTGATTTTCTAGGTTAATCGATCTATTCAGCACAAACATAGAAGTTCTATCAATCGATATGTATGGTCTTGAACCATCAATAATGATTTTTCATCGATCCACTTACTTTTATTATGTAATCACTACAATTGAACTTTCAATTCTTATTTATAGTGGTAATTATGTCTCATGATCAAGGATATTTAAGATTTTTCCCTTCTATGCGTTTCTTCAACACTTCAATTTTCAGATTAGTTACAATTTCTAATTTCATACAAATTCAGATTTTTTTGGCCATGGAAGTATAATTTGGCACTGACAAGTGTCTAACACAACAAGTCCCTAAAGCCCGAACACTGGTATGTTATATATGCAATTTTAGATATTTAACAAAATATGACAACAAAGAAAGAAAATGTCCATGCTGATGCAACAAGAGTTCCTCAAGCACATAACACGTAAAAAATTAAGTACCAATGCTAACGAAGGATGGAGTGATCCACAAAAAGAAAATCATAAATCTTTACAACAAACCTGCCACTGGTGTTTTATAGTCTCATACTCTGACTTTTTAATGGTCCGAAGATACTCCCGTTCAGCATATGTTGAATCATATGCATAATATCCCAATAAAAGTCCCCAGACCTACAAAAGCAATCAAAAATTTCATGAAGAAGATGCATATTTAACAAAATACAGAGTACTTAGCAGAGTTCTTACATATTACAAATACAGACCTCTCTCCTTAATCCGTGTTCAACTCCCCCGTAGAATATTCGCTTTCTCAATGCTTCTGAATCCATAACTCGCCCTTCATTGTCCAAGAAAGTTGCCCACTGCACATAAAATAAAGGAAAATTTGAAAACATCAACATAACGGCAATCTTGTACATAGAGAGGCATTAACTCTTGAAAGGAAAAATGTGTGCAACAGCTACTAAAAAACAATATCTTCAATGGGTAGCTCTCAGCATATTAATAGGACAAATAAATTGACAACATAATTTTATTTTGTCCATGGAGATCCAGCCTCTTCCCTGAGACAGTGGAGGAGGCTCCACTTTTGTCAGAATGAGATCTGGCTCCTCCACTGTCTCAAGCAAACCTATTAGGAGACAGTGGATAAGGCAAGTCAGGCAATAATAACCTTATTTGGATTCGATGACGCTGGAATATAAGACACCATGTCCTGATGCACTCCTGATATTGTTTTGTAACATGGCTTGAGAATGCATATTTTATAAATACAATGTTATTCTGAATGTGGAACCATCAAGAGTTGATAAATAGTAAGCTCTATTTTGGAATGATAAAAATGTGAAGGGACTTAGATTATGCGTCAGGCGGAAAACAAAAGAAGAGACAACCGGGCAAGCTTATTAATGTAATCGACAAGGCTCCTCACCTCCTTTTCTTTCAAGCTTAAGCTCATGCCACTTAGAAATTTTACAAAGTTCTAAAATAAAGAACGTTTAAGTTAATATGGTAAAAACACACATGACAGACCCAATAAAATACTAAACCAATAAAACATTTCTGTTGACCTTCCCTGCACTCCCAAACCTTTTCAAGAGATCAGAGTATGTGATCTGACATTTTAAATTATATAGCATTAAAATATTTGACAGAAAAGTTATCTTTAGGAAAGGCAGCCCATACCTCTTCAGACCCCAAGGGTGGCTGTCGCGGTTTTCCCCACACTAGTGACAGTTTATCAAACTGCCAACACAAAAAAGCAATACATGCATATCAAGTCAATTTTAATTCACTGAGAGATGCAAACATAAGAACAATATTCCAAGGTCTCACAACAATGACAAACCAGAGCTTGAAATGGTCAAGAAAAGAATCAAAACCTATGGTGACAATCTTCCAGAAAAATCAATAAGATAATTGACCACAACCAGCCCAGAAAAACAACATAACGGCGAAGATGCAATTGTATAATTCCAACAAACCAAACGAAAATGACCACCATTATTCAAATACTACTCACAGGTCAAAATTAAAAATTATGCAGGATTAATTTATATACCTAGCATACAATAGAAATTAGCTATGCTGAATTAAGGTTGTTGTAAGAGGAGTTTCTGCTGCCTAACTTGAGACAAGGAAGAATTCATGTTCACCGTTATCCAAGGTCATAACCACTTTGTTATTCCAACTTCATGCATGTACTATCAAGAAAAAAGGTATCCTACACTTTTTCGTGTGTAGTAGTGCAGTCATTTGTATTTGTTATGGAACATATTAATCTTAGGTTGATCACTTTGTAGTTCAGATTATAAAATATTTGTATAGAAACAATTTACACCCACAATATCCATGGCAAATTACTTTCTAAAATACTATCGAAGGGTCTGCCACTGCATATGCATAATGGATCGATGATCATAATCCCAGATGGATGGAAATACAAAAGAAACAGAAGCAAATCAGATACTAAAGCGAAACAGAAGGCTCCTGTCTAAACCTCCTTACAATTGATGAGCTCTAAAGTTCCCACATTGGTGGCAGCTTCTTCATCATGATTGTGTATCCTAGATTGAATTTTCTATTTAAAAAGAATGGAGGTCTCAGGTCTGCATCAGATGGCCTTGGAGTAGTTCATTTATTTATTTTCTTTCCAACTAATGAAACACAAGTAGCCTGTGTTGAACCAAGAGGATAAACGTTTGAACCAACCTATTAACTAATAATAATGATAACATTGTAGTAAAGTAAAGCAAAATTTATAGGCATGTAGCCCCCCACCAAACCTAAGTTTCCAAAATTATCAGGTATCACCGAATCGCAATAAGTACATCTTTGGCACTGCATCCTGTTTCTTGTTTCCTATTGTCCAATGGCTGTTTTGATGCTTATGGTTATTGCACATAGGGAGATGCTACGTATTAAACTAGTCCAAAATGCCTGACAGATAGCTTAATATCGAATTGTAGTGAACCCAAATATAATACTTACAGTGATAAACAATTTCTCAATATGGTATGAGTGCACTTTCCCTAAAAACCAGCTCAGCCTACTCTAAATGACACTAACATCCAATATAGAAAAGAAAAACAAAAAAAAAAAAAAAGGTATGACCTGAGATCATTGCAGTGACACATCAGTTATAAGACTCAATTGTAACCCATGATTCATTTTTGTAAAACCTTTAAAACCCTAGAATATATCAACTGAAAATACCATTGCATGGATCAGATATACCACAACAAAATCACAACCTAACACAAAATACAGGTAGGCCACAACCTAACACAAAATAATAGTAGGTCAAATTGCCAAAACACAAAAGATTACCTCCAAAGGATCTGAGGCTACAGCAATTTCATTAACTTTTTCTGCATCGTTGGATGCCTTATGAAGATCATCTTGGGCTGGTTGGCTATCAAACATCTTCTCAAAAGCACCAAAGCCATTACTATGACCGTCCCGAAATAGTTGAGAAGTTGTATCGCGGGCAAATTTGGTCACAAGAGAGAATTTTTCCAATACTTGAATTGAGATGTCTCGAGCAGGATCATGAACTTTTTGCCTTTGTCTCCCATTGTATTGAGAAATAGTAGTCTCATACCCATTGATCCTCTCCTGGTTTTCTTTCAAAGGAGATTCGCCAACTGAAATGGGTGTTGATGGCCCACTTGCAACAGAAACCAACCTAGGCAACTCCAAAGAAGAAAAAGTTCTCTGTTGCAAGAGATGAAAAATTAAGTTTCGATCATACCGAAAAAACAATACGAAAAAAAGTAAATCAATCAAATAGATTGTATAGGTTTTGAATTTTTAAGTCAAAATTGACCAGATAAATGTTGTCGAGTTCTGAATATTCAGTCCAACATTGACCAAATAAAGCATGTCAAATCTTGATGATTCAGATTAAGGTAATAAAGCCAGACAAATGTAATTAGTATTTACACCTCATATCGTTTTCTATGTTTTATTTATTTATTTTGCCCAAAGTCTGCAAAAAATAGATAGAAGATGTGTGCAGTCAGGTAGGTGGCAAGTTCTTATACAACTTCATTTAGTAAAACAAAAATCCAATAAAAGGAAACGTATAGCTATTAAAGTAAACCCTCAGTTCCTCATAAAAAAATATTCAACCCACACGGAAATAAAATTACCATAGAGAAGTACAGTACACCAATTAATAACAGAAGTTTTATTCATGTGCTTGAACAAAAAGTGCAATACATACCTGCAGTGGATTTTCAAAATCATTAACAAGAAATACGCTTGCATCTTCTGCTGACCTGAAATATGATGTAAAATAAGAAACTTGCAAGAAATGAAGTCATGGGCCTAGGATGAATGTAATATTCAAATATTTTAACACCCTAAAGTACTGATCTTCCCAGTATAATACTCCAAAATTAAACATAGTTTGGCATGCAAAATACAGTTAATATAATGTTAAGCATGCAATGAAGGTTATTATAACATCATGCTCAGCAGCTCAAGTCACACAAAAAAAATTGAATGACACTTGATCTTTTAGCTGTCAATCACACATGCTCTTGTGTGCCCTTGCATCTTGCAAAATCTTAAGAGGACTGATTCATTTTTAATTTAAGTAGACTTCAAAATGTACATGCATACTTTACACACACGCGCATAAATTTTATCTCTTGCGGCGTTTTTGCAGTAACGAATTTATACCTGTAAAAATTCTCTAAAAGATAATTGTTTGTCTTTTAGCAAATCTGTATCTATATAAATTTGCGGATAAATTTTCTACTGCAAAAACGCCGTACATTTGTGTCCCCAGGTGATAAAATTTGTGTATATATATGTATATGTGTGATAGATATGCGTGTGTAAAAAAAAAAATCAAAAGAGAAAAGAAATTTGAAAGATAACAATAACCGACCTCACAAGAAAAACATGCTGCTTTATGGTAGCAAGGAACTGTCTGACGCCTCCATTGTAGAAGTAAAACGGGGGAAATGCAAGTCCTGCAGAAAAACACCTGAGTTATACAATGTATAGAGATGCACAATAACACATTAGGGTATAAAAGAAAATCAACTCCAAATATAGGTACACATAAAAATCACAAGCAACAAGCAGTCAAGATAATCAATTGGTGCTAAAATTAAACATAATTTGATTACCTGATGATAAAACAATGATTACGTACTGCCACCCGAGAGGTGGAGCGTGTCTCCGGATGGACCGCACTTCTGTAAAAGGCACTGCCTTTATAGTATACAAGTTCCTATCTACATAAGCTAATAACATAATAGCATTTATCAACTTCTAAAACTGTATAGCTATAAATGACATAAAAGTAAATCATTTGACAATGAATAAGACAAAAGCTAACAACCTTTCTCTATCTGCTTAGCATTCGAGTTTTCCTCTTTGTACGGAAGCCAGGTCTATGATCACACACAATCGAAAGGAAAACAAAAATCACAAAATCACAGGCACAAACAAAAGCAAAAGGAAAAAGAAAACAATTGCTGATACACAAAATAGATAATTAAAGTTAATTGATACCATAAAGAGAGAGGAGCCTTGTTTAATTAGTTTTAATCTTCCACTAATTCTTTCAGACACAAACTGAGTAGGATGAATTGCGACATTATCTTTCGAATAAATAATTTCGGCACCATCAGGTTCGTTCGACGAGCTTCTCTTAATGCTATCGGTCCTCATCATGCTTGATGATCCCTAATATTACAGATGTACAAAAACAAAACCCTAATTAGTTTCACGATTAAATGCAATTGGATCAGGAGTGGCAAGAGATGAAAAACACAATTGTTTAACGTTCACGAGTATGTAATCAATTGCTTACTTGTTGTTGCGACGCTGCGTAATCGGCGTCGTCTGATAAATCGTGTAGCTCTGTTTCTTGCATGACGACTTGGGATTGGTAGAGATATGAATTCAATTAATGAGATAAGAGAGAGTACAGATTTTAATTTCTTCGTAACGAAGTAATGGAAGAGAGAGAGAGAGAGAGATGGAAGGGAGTAGTAGAGACTAGAGAGCGAAAGCCGTGTCGGGTCCCGCTACTAACAGGCAGTTTCGTGATTAGTTAGAGCGTCTCCGATACTCATGTAGTCTGTGAAAAAATTAAATGTTACTTAGGATTTACATTCATTTTAGTAAAAAAATTATTTCCGATACAATTTTTCTAGCTTAATTTCAGATTGAGGCAAAAACTCTTTTTAGACTATATGTTATAAATATTTATTTATTAATTAATAAAAAGTTTTTTAATAATTATATTTAATTAATTTAATAATTATTTTAAATTTTATAACACGTTGTTTTAAAGAGATATAACTGTTCAGCATTTTTCTTTTATTTAATAGTTTTTTTGAAGAGATACAACTCTTTACTATTTATCTATAAAAAAATATTGTTTATTTAAAAAAGACAAAAAAAAAATTAAGAAACATAAGAACGTTTTTTTCTCACCTTCTCTGTCAAAACAAAATTCTCAGTTCTCTCAAAACTTCTCTCTGATACATCAATCAATTGAAAGAGTGAACAAAGTGGTTCGAATGCTAATCTTCCTGCAATAGAAGAAACGTCTAATGATCATCGTATCTTGGAAGGGAATCGCTAGAAATACTGTGCAGGTACATTTTTTCTAATCTCTATTTGATATTCATACATTGTCTTTCTTGAAATCTGAAATTGAGTGTGGTTTGATAATTGTCTAGTTTACACTTTTTATATATTTTTACTACTTTTCTAACAAACGTAAAGGAAATTCCGCTAATAATTCTTTTTTAAGTATAAACGGATTTATCAAAATTCTGTCATAGTTGATTTTTTTTATTTTTTTTACAAAACAGTACATGAAAGTGTTAATCCTGATTTGGTTTTAAAAAAATTGCATAGTCATAATTTTTGTTTCTTGAAATTATGATTGAGATTTCAAAAAAAAATACTAATCATTTAAGAGCCTTTGATTTTTGTAATTATTATTTCTTGAAGATAATGTAACTCTTCTGGTATAATCTGTTTATGCAAGTTTATTTTAAAATATTACTGCATGTGTTGAGTGTTAAATCTGTTTGGTGTAATTATTTGTTTAAATTATTTATTTGTTACAGTACAATGGATTTGAATATGATAAGTGTAGAATCCAATAATAATTGTGCCCCTGAAAGGTTTAGTGGCCAAAATTTCAAACGGTGGCAAGCGCGTATGAAATTTTGGTTAACTACGTTGGGGTTATTTTTTGTTATTGATGCTCCCAATATTCCCGATTCTGAAGAGGAACCTGGTCGCACTCATGCTCTTAAAGTACAAAAGGAGCAAGATTATCTTTGCCATGGCAAAATATGTAGTCGGTTGGAGGATAATTTATTTGATATTTATTATCAAATTCCTTATGCTCATGATCTGTGGTATGCTTTAGAGAAGAAGTACAGCACAGAAGACATTGGACTTGAGAAATACCATGTGGATAAGTACTTGTATTTTAAAATGATTGAAGGAAAAATTGTTATTGACCAAACCCATGAACTTCAACACTTAGTCCATGAACTTAATCAAGCCGGTATTCATATATATGAGAAATTTGTTGTCTCTACAATTATTGAAAAACTTCCTAATTCCTGGAAAAAAAAATTGGCATTTACCTTAAACACAAGAGAGAAACAATTTCCCTTGATGACCTTCTTGTCTCACTTCAAATAGAAGAGAAAGCCCGTGAGAGATATATTATTTAAGAACCATCATCCTCTAACTTTCAGGCTAAGGTTAATGTCGTGGTAGGACAAAAGCCAAAGTTCAAGAAGAAAAATTTTCAGGAAAATACAAACAATCTTGGACCTAACTAAAAAATTAAAAAATATAATAGTAAATTGAGTGCTATGTGTGCTATAAAAATGAACATTATGTAAGAGAGTGCTACCAAAGAAAGGGAAAGAAAGGGAAATCAATCGAGGGACAAGTCAACATGACGATAGGCGGAGATTCCACTGCTTTAGAAGGAGGGTATGTATCTTACTTTTCTGAAGTGAATATGATCTATCAATCAGACGAGTGGTGGTTAGACTATGTTGCTAATGTTTATGCTAATCGCTCTGCATTTGTGTCTTATCAGGAATCTGATGGCAGAGTAACTAAAAGAGATGCTTCTGTTGCACAAGTGTGTGAGCAAGGATGAGTGGACTTGAAATTGACTTCGGGCAAGGTCCTCTCTCTGTATGCCATGCTTCATGTACCAAAGTTCAGGAAGAATTTAATTAGTGGATACCGTCTAGTCCAAGACGGATATAAAATTATTTTGGAATCTAATAAAGTTGTAATATCTAAATTTGGTTCTTATGTTGGATTAGGTTACACTTATGATGGCTTATTTAAATTATCTGTATTGAATAATTTATTATCTTCTAAAAATGTTAATTCTATTGTTGCTTTAAATGTTGAATCTTCTAATATTTGACATGTTAGACTAGGACATGTGAATGTTGGTACAATAAAACGTACGTATGATGAATGTTGTTATTATACCTTCATGTAATATAAATGTTAACTCTAAAGTCAAATTTGTGTAAGTTCTAAACAACATAGGAAACCATTCCATTCGGTTGAACGTGATTCTATTTTATTATAATTAATTCATAGTAACTTGTGTGAATTTAATGGTGTACTTACACGAGGAGATAAAAGATATTTTATATCATTTATTGACGATTTCTCAAAATATTGTTATGTGTATCTAGTACAAACCAAATATGAAGCTTTTGATAGATTTACTGCCTATAAGGCTAAGGTTGAAAATCAACATGAGAACATAATTAAAATTCTTAGATTATATCATGGGGATGAATATACCACTACAAATATGTCTCAATTTTGTGAACAACATGGTATTATTCATGAAGTTACTGCACATTTCTCTCATCAGTCAAATGGGGTAGCAATAAGGAAAAAATAGGACATTAAAGGACATAGTAAATTTCATGTTGTGCAGTTTAGGAGTACCTCATAAATTATGTGTGTGTGTGTGTGTGTTATCAGCATGTCACATTCTTAATCGAATTTTATTCAAAAGAAATGACAAGACTCCCAACGAGCATTAGAAAGGTAGAAACCCAAGCCTCAAACATTTCAAAGTATGGGGTTGCTTAGCAGTGATAAAGGTACAATTGAACAAAAAGCAGAAATTAGGACTCCAACCTGTTGATTGTGAGTTTCTTGGTTATACACATAATAGTGTGGCTTATAGATTTCTAGTTGTGAAGCCTCTAGTAAGTGATATCGTAGAGAACACCATTATGGAGTTTAGGGATGCAACTTTCTTTGAAGATGTATTTCCTTTCATTAATCGCCCAAATGGATTATTAAATGATCCTACCGAAGTTCCTTCTTCAAGCGACACTGTGCCAGTGGTTGCAGATGTTGGAATCCTGTTCACCGGTCACGCAGCGAAAATGGGTTTTAAAATTGTTTATACAGATCGTAATCTGTATCTGGGACCAGTGAACTTGTGATCGTATTTATTTTCGGAACAAATACATATATTAATTATTACACTAATAAAATATATATGTAAATACAGGAAATTGTAATCAATAATAAAAAGGAATATTAAAAGAACCATACCAACATTTGGAGGCTCCTTCACTTTTTCGATATGTTCCTGGTCTGTACCACTGATCATCCTCGTTATATCCCGGGAATGGTAACTGCGCGTGGGCGCGTCACGAACTCATGAACTAGAATGGAGGATGTAAAAGATAGAAGAAGAAGAAACTATTTCTTTTGATATAAGTATACAATACTTGCACACTTTTCTCTCTCTTTTATGTATTTTTATACACACAATCACACTTTTCTTTCTTAAAAAAACTCACACCTACCTTATATGTTTGATCAAAATCCAACCTTTTTTCTTTTGTCATTATATATATATATATATATATATATATATATATATAAGTGTGATGTGTGTGACACATCACCCTTTTAAAATATATATATATATCACATATATAATATTTAAATATTAGATCAAATCTATATTTGATTTTTAAAAACTTTCAAATAAAAAATATCACATATCTTTTATTTGATTTTTAAAAACTTTCAAATAAAAAATATATCATATCTTTTATTTGATTTTAATTTTGAATTCAAACTATTAAATTCAAAAATAAAATATTTAATTTAATAAAATAAAATAATCATATTATCTTATTTTATTCAAAAATAAATATCAACATAAACCCTCTATTTAGTGATTAATAACATAATTAAATAATCTCATTATTTAAGTTATTTAATCACCATTATCTATTAATTAAATAATCTCATTATTCAATTAATTCCCGAATAAATACGTGTCACTTTCGTAACACAGTTAACTGGACAATCCAAATAATTAATCGTGACCCTTGTTACCTAAATCGATCGGGCTAGCAAGGGGACCTATTGAACTCACAGTATTTTGAGCTCCAATAATCTTCAGAATCATTAATTAAACTCTTTAATTAATATTCCTTGATTATTAACTCCGGTGTTATTCCACTAAAATCCCGAAGCTGCACTCTCTCAACTGCAGACGTTTTTACATAGACCGATACAACTCGGTGTTCATCGATATAGCTATTACATATGATGTGATCCTCCATAGTAGTTCATAATTAGAGTTGGGTCATAATGTTCGTTATACCCCTCTAATTACATATATCCTTTAAGTACCATTTATTCTCTAATGGACAATAAATCATATTTTCTCACGGAATTAGGAGAGCGCTCATATTGTCCAAGCCCCGAATCAAACCTTAAGGAAACTACCATTTACTTCTCACAAGAAGGAGTGGATTCCACTATTGTGTACAATCCTTCCCAGCCACAAGCCAAACCGCAATCCCAACATACGGAGTATATTGATCAGGAAATGCATCTGACCTCATCCATGGTATATCAAAGACCATGATCTAACCTGAAAGAGTCGATAAGACACTTAGTATTAAGATCACCCATATATAGCCATCATTAGTTGATATATATGAATCTCATCGGTAAACGGATCTTGGTGTGAGATTAATATAGATCATGGCTCAGTCATATATGATCACATCATACAAGGTGCCTTCATTCACATATCTCATATGAATTATTCAGGATAGAATCATTGTACATTACGGAATGGACCACAGCTATAGATTAACCACAAATAAAGTACCCAACTTTATTTGCTATTTATGGACTCTTTAGATTGCACGTCTCTTACTATATCCATCTGTATATGACACTCATATACACAGTTTGAGATTACATCCGGCAATCCAGGATGTTAATATGTACACAAGTTTATAAAATAAATAACATAACAGAATGAATTGAATCTTTCTTTTTATTTACTTCATAAATCCATTTACAAGTTACATGTTTAGGGTATAAACCCCAACTGTAGAATCGATGGAACCTAAAAGAAGCACAAGAACTAGAGTTGAGAAGAACTTTGGTGAAGATTTTCTTATTTATTTGGTTGAAGAAGATCCATTAACTTTTCAAGCTACTATGGCATCTATTGATGCTTCTTTTTGGGAGAAGGCCATTAATAGTGAGATGGAATCCATTACATCAAACAACACTTGGGTGTTAACTGATTTACCTTCTGGTATTAAAACTATATGTTGTAAATGGATTTTCATGAAGAAACTTAGGGTCAGTTTGCTATTACTTTTGAAAAGTTAAAATCATATTATTTTATAATTTTGACATAAAATGATGTTTCGTAAAACTTCCAAAAGTGATTAATTGATAATCTGACAACTTTTGACAGTGATTTTGAGAAGTAGGTGATGAGTTACTTTTTTAAAATGATTATGGAATAATCTATTTTAGTATTTATTTCATCTTTTAAAATATCATTATTAGCCTTATCAAATCAAGTTAAAATCATTTATATTCCTTATTTCATCTCAAAATTAAATATTTTATTTAAATATCTATTTGATTTATAAAATCTTTTAATTGTTCTTATGGAATTTTTTTTCCAATTTAAATATTCTACTTAAATATTGATTTAATATATGTAAGTAATAATAAAAAAAATATGGTCTATAACTATGTACATTTTAGTCATTGTAACTAATCTCAGCACTTTTACAATAAAATTACCAAACATATGTATACTGGTTTTGAGTTATACAGTAGTTTTAAATACAATTAACCAAACATCTGCTGCTTAACTTCACAGCAGATTATTCATTCAACACAACTAATAGTGATTATTACAAAAGTTACAGCAATACCAAACTGACCCTTAGACCAGATGGTTATATTGAAAAATTTAAAGCTCGATTGGTGGCTAAATGATATAAACAATGGGAGGGACTTGACTTCTTTGATACTTAATCCCATATCACTAGAAACATAACATTCGGTGTGCTTATAGCAATTGTTGATATCCATAATCTTGAGATCCATCAAATGGATGTCAAGACTGCCTTTTTAAATGGCAATCTTGAGGAGGAGATTTACATGGATTTACCAGAGGGATTTGTGATTCCTAGTCAAGAACATAAGGTCTGTAAATTGGTTAAATCTCTATATGAACTTAAACTAGCTCCAAAACAGTGGCATGAAAAGTTTGATAATGTTTTTCTTTCTGGTGGTTTTATCATTTACGATTATGATAAATGTGCTTATAGTAAAGTGAAGGATGGTAATATTATTATTCTTTGTCTTTATGTAGACGATATTTTATTGTTTAGCAATGGTTTAGATGTCATTTTAAGTACTAAAACCTTTTTATCTAGTTACTTTAAAATGACTGATCTTGGTAGTGCTAGTGTTGTTTTAGGTTTGAAACTAGAAAAGACTCTAAATGGATATTCTCTTTCTTAGTCTCATTATGTTGAGAAAATTCTCAAGAAATTTGAGAAATTCTATAGTAAACTTGTACATACTCCTTTTGACAGTGGTGCCAGACTGGTGAAAAAAAGCGGAGAGACTGTCTCTCAATTGAAATACTCACAAATTATAGGAAGTTTGATGTATTTGGCAAATTGCTTCAGGCCTGGCATTGCATATGCCGCAACTAAATTGAGCATGTTTACTAGTTACCTAAATGCATATCATTGGAATGCATTAGAGAGTATTCTCAGGTACTTGAGAGGTACTATGAACTTAGGGCTTCATTATAATAATTATCTGGTTGTATTAGAGGGTTTCAGTGGTGCAAACTGGATATCTAAGTTCGATGAGACAAAGGTCACAAGTGGTTATGTCTTTCTTTTATGAGATGCAGCTATATCATGAAAGTCTATGAAACCGACTTTATTATCTCGATCCACTATGGAAGCAGAGTTAATTGCTTCTGACTTGGCTAGAACTGAAGCGGAGTGGATAAGAAGTCTATTTGTAGATATAACATTGGGTGAAAAGCCTATTCCACCTGTATCTATGCACTGTGACAACCAATCTACTATTGCATTGGTTAAGAGTGCTATGTATAATGGAAAGAGACAACATATTCGTCTAAGACATAATTCCATTAGACATTTAATTACAAATGCAGTGATATCACTGGATTTTGTGAGATCAACAAAAAACCTTGTTGATACTTTCACTAAAGGGCTAGCTAGAATACAAATTGAAGAAACATCGAGGGGGATAGAATCGAAACCTATTAAAAACTAGTTATCATCGGCGGCTACCCAACCTATCTAACTGGAGATCATAGAAAGTAGGTTCAATGTGGAAACGAGCAGATTGAATAACTTACATGAGCATTAATTTTGATTATATTAAATACCTCTCTATCGTGATGTGCTTATGGTCTGTTTGTATTAGGAAGAGTTATATTCTCTAAATGAATTCAAAGACTATGTGTTGGGGTACTGCCCAAAGTATACCCTTGGAGAATTCATTTATACGAGTATGGTAGTGGGGCCTTTACCTATATGATAAGGGCTTAATTTCTAGAGTACTCGTGAAAACAGGATACTGCGCATGGCCGGAAGTGCAAACCCCGCTACAATGCGTGGATTTAATAATGTGTACACATTAAGGGTTCAGGTTCAAGACCTAGTTCACCTCAAACCTGTGTATGCAAAGCTTAAATTCTCTAGGTAAAGATTCATGTCTGTAAGACACTTATTACTGAAAACATAATATAAGATTGATTTGAAATATCTAATTGAAATTCCCTTAAATATGTATGTCTATATACCTAGAAGGGGTGAATAGGTTTTAATTGAATCAATTACCAATTTTTCGATTAATCAATGTTAACAAAAACAACCCCAAGTTATCATGCATTCAATTAAACTTAATTATGCATAAAGCAATAAAAACACACGATATATACGTGGAAACCCTTCGACAAGGGAAAAACCACGGGCTATCCCTCTAACCACATCTGATCCTCAAAATCTACTATTGAATGAAAGTTTACAACCGAGGTTGATCTCCCGTCACACCGTACCCGGTTACTAACCCTTTCACTCTACCTATAAGGCATTTGATAGTGATCTTGAATAAACAAGCTTGTGCACTAAAACACTTAGTCACAAAGTTTAACCTCAATGACGAGTTATAACAACCTATGTAAATATGCTAAAATATTCTGTTATAAGGATTTTTTGATAGCATGATTAGATATGCCACACCATAAAAGTCAGCCATAGAAGATCATGTGATCAACCCAAAGCAATTAATAGATGATCTCAAGACCTAGTCAAGATTACCCAAGATGATCGGGAACACTAATCGATTAGGCACAAATAACCTGGTCTGGAGCGGAAACAACATGGTTGGGACCATCCGATCGGGATAAAAGAAGTCTAGTCGGGACTAGACAATTGGTCAGTTAGACAACGCATGAGAGACATTAAAGACAACTACGACTCAAATACGAAGACTAAAACAAGGAATCTAGAGTCGTACTCCAATAAGGAAATATCTCTATTTTCTCTCCAGTATCAGAGAATTCTACTCAGAAAAGAACCCAAAGCTTCCAGAATTAGGGATGGCAATGGGACGGGGTTTAGGGCGGGGTGGCCTTCCCCACACCCCATCCCATTTATTTTTTGAAAACCTATCCCCTCATAAACCCCCACCTTAGATGGAGCGGGTTGGGGCGGGGCGGGGCTGGGCGGGTTACAACGGGGAGTGCTTTCCCCATCCCTACCCATTTACCCCATTTACCCCATTTATAATTTTTTTATTTATTAAAATTACAAATATATAACAATTGAATATGATAAAATATATAAAGTAGTAAATAATTCGATAAAACTATTAAAAAAACATCTCGTAAACTTAATTATCACAAGTAAATTCTATCATTCTCAAACAAAAACATAAAGTATGAAGTCAAAATGTTCAAAAATCATAACGTTAATCATCTAATAGTTGCATCTATTTCTCTTGTTCTCTCTTCGTAATATCAACTTCATCTGGCATCTCCTCAAGATGTTGACACTCACTCACATGGTTTCTGCAACATTCCAAACCAACAAAAAAAATTGTATTCAATCTAATTTGAATAACAATAATTTAATTTGATTTAATATGCATGATTTATTTTACCTCATTAAAATTTGGTTCTTCAAGACATGTGGAATGCTCAGTTGCTGTAGAAGAACATGAAGCTAATCATAAGATAAAAAACTTACTGTATTTGAGGTTGAAGCTTGAATGGTGAACTTTGAGTTGTTTGTGGAATAAAAACTTAGAGTTGCAGTTAGCGACTAGGGTTTTTTTAATTGTATTTTGTATTGTCACTTTATGTTAAATAACGGTAAATAGATATAAAGTTAGGGTTAATGTATTTATATATATTTCATTTTTTTAGATATATTTATTTTCTTTGAAACTACGTAGTTTAACTAAATATTATTTTAAGAGGGGCGAGGCGGGGTGGGGAGTATAAAACTCATCCCCGCCTCATACCCATTGCGGGTTAGACTATCTATCCCTATCCCCGCCTCATCTCCACTAAATTGAAACCTATCCCCACCCCAAAAGTGCAGGCCCCCGCGGGTAATTTTGCCATCCCTATCCAGAATGATAAACACCAAACAGGGAACGAGTCCAAATCAATCAATAACTATGCTCTTCTAAAAGTCTGCACACCGATAAGAAAATAAGTCCTAAATGGACTATTCAACTAGAATCTTACAATGACTCTAATTCAATACATAAGATCTCTGAAATAGGAAAGAAAACAAATATGACTTCAACAAGTAACCAATCCTAATTAAACACCATTACATTTCCTTATTTGTATAACAATGATTAGGGTTATATACACATATAAATAGACCCATAATCTCATTGTAATATATATATAACAACACATAGAAAATATACAAGAAAGAGGAAGAGAGAGATATGCCAAAAATGAGAGATTGAGTGTGTAATCACTCTATTCATAGTGAATTCATCTTGCCGTCACCGACAACTGTAGATGATTTCTCACCTTGGGGTTTTACCACGAAAACTTATGTGTGCATGTTTTTCCCTTTTTCTATTTTCTCTGTAACATCTTCGACAATTAGCTAAACTTGTTAGACACATGATCAATCCTAAGGGATCCAAAAATCACCGTCAACATATTCTAACCTGCAAGTAATGCTAGGCTACACTAAATACTTATCTAGGAATCAAAGATGTCAATAAATGCAATTCCTAGATATCAATGTCTATATGAATGCTCATAAAGACATAACTATATATAACTATGAAAGTCTAAAATCTAGTCATCAAACAATAAGCCAATCAACAAGAGTTGTCATAAAACATGGCAAAGATAATCAATATAATTAACAAATACAATCAATTAGAACCGAACAATATCTAAATGCAAAGCATAGAGATTTAGCTAGAGGGGCAAAATGGTCATAAGTTCTAGCTATCACAAAATACAAACCTCAACCAACAATCAATGTCTCAAACATGTTAGAAATAACATTAAGCAAAGAGATGCATTTATTAAACAATAAATGCTAAACCTAGGAAAACATGTCATAAGAATTAAACAATAAATTCTAGAGCATGTAGAGATTACCTAGTCAAAGACAAACAAGAAGAATCCATGCTTGGAAGATGTAAAAGGATGCTAGATGCTCATGGATTTAAGTTTGGTTGAGTCAAAATGTGTTTTTGGGAGCTCTCTCTCACTAGGAGTTACTTTCTCTCTCTTAGGGATTTAATTTCAGAGCTCTAGGTCTAATTTGGGAAGAAGATGATATATATATATATATATATATATATATATATATATATATATATATATGTAAAAACGAGATACATACGAAAAAACGTTTTTACCCAAATCAGGTTTTTCTCTTGATAATTCGTTCGAGGCTCGAGCGGAGACATGTCAAGCGAATGCTGTCAGGTTTTTCACTTGAGACTTCGCTCGAGGCTCGAGCGAAGACCTGTCGAGCGAAATCCACTCTCATCACTACAGCTTGATATTCAAGTGGTTCAAAAATTGACCAAACGACTTTAAAACCTTTTGTATAATATATCGTTGGAAGGGTATGGAAATCTTCTTTCTACTTCAATTAACAAAACATGAGTTGGATAACTGAGGAAAGAGTTATAGTCAAATGAGTGATCAAATGTTTGATATGGACAACAACAATAATTCCCAAACTCATGGAAAAAACCATGTGACCAAAACCAAAGAAAGAGAAGAATAGGATCTTCTCAAATGGTCACCCAAAGCGCTAAAATAAGCACATTATCATGCAAGCGTGGACGCAACACAAAATCACACTTAAATCTAGAAATGATATGCAAGTGTGATTGTGACATGAATGCACACAAGAGAAATAAGAAACAAATGCATGTCAATACAAATGCATGTAAGTGTGCGTATGTGTGTGTGTGCAACTAATATCTCTTCAAGAGTTAAGCAAAGTGATATACCTATGAAGTTCTCTTTAGATGACGATACCATCAAAGCTTGATCATGAGCAATAATGCCTAATCTACCCTTACATGTTAATCCTCAATTGTGGTTTGCCAATCAAAATATGTCATTCAATAAATGAGGCACTTACACTAAGGTTTTAAGTTTTTTATTACTTATAATTTTTTTTATTAAAGTGGGGGATTGTTATAAATATTCGTTTATTATTTAATAAAAAACGTTTTCTTATAATCATATTTAATTAATTTATTAATTATTTTAAATTTTAAAACCGGTTGTTTTGAAGAGATACAACTATTCGGTTTTTTTTTTGTTTAACAGTTGTTTCGAAGAGACCCAACTCTTCACTATTTGTCTATAAAAAAGAACATTGTTTGTTAGAAGAAGATAATTTTTTTAAAAAACATCAGAACGTTTTTTTTCTCACTTTATCTGTAAAAACGAAATTCTCAATTATCTCAAAAGTTCTCTTCGATATATCAATCAATTGAAAGAGTGAACAAAGTGATTTGAGGGTTAATCTTCATGCAATAGAATAAACGCCTAGTGGTCGTCGTATATTGGAAGGGAATCGCCAGAAATACTGTGCAGAGGCGGCGAATTTCCTTTACGGAAAGCATTATTTAACGTGCTTTGACCAAGTACATTTTCTCTAATCTCTATTTGATATTTATACATTGTCTTTCTTGAAATCTGAAATTGAGAGTGGTTTGATAATCCAAATTTGTCAAGTTTATACTTTTTATATATTTTTACTCTTTTCCTAACACTATCAACATGACTTTATGATTTCAGAGGGCCTGGACAACCATTTTGTTGGCTTTCTACTTTATTTTATTCAACAATTCTAAAGTAAATTGAAAAGAGACCAACAATAAATTGACATGCCGTGATAATTATATATTTTACAAGGTAAGTATTGAAGACCATTTTTTCAGTTGGATGTCTATCAAGTTTACTTATATACCACATTGGAAGCAATTGGCTTGACAATGTTGACATATCGCCATTTTTTTAAATACAAGTCATATTATCATCGAAGATGCTCTTATATTTTTCTTTTTCGATAATATGGGTATTTATAATTTTGGTCCCTAAATAATTTCACAATATCATTGTCACCTTTTGACTTAGGTATGCTTTTTTACTTATTCGGTTCTTAATTCTTCTAAAATACATCAATCTAGCCCCTCTCAATCGAATTTTTAAGGGTCAAACTTCACAAGAAATACAAAAAGTTTGTTTTGGCCTTCACTAATAGTTAGTGCTTTTCCTTTGAACATTTTAAACTATATTTGGTTTGAAGGAATAAGAGAAATGAAATAAGAGGATATTAGTGAATTTCTTATCTCTTATTTAGATTGTTAAATGGGAAAAAAAATTACAATAAGGGAAAAAGAGGAAATAGTCATCACCCATTTGACTAATCACCAAAATTGGACAATAAAGATGGCTTATCACAGTTGGCCTTTATACACACACACACACACACACATATATATATATATATATATATATATAGTTATTTTATTTTTATAAACTATTCTTTAAAGATATTTATTTTTTATTGCCAATTTATTTCGTAACTTTTTTTTACATTAAGTTCTAAATTCTAATATTAAGGGCCAATTTGGTATTGTTGTAACTTTTATAATAATACTGTTAGCTGTTCTGAAAGAATAATCAACTGCGAAGTTAATTAGTAGATGTTTGGTTAATTGTATTTTTTAAACTACCGTATAACTCAAAAGCAGTATACATATGTTTGGTAATTTATTGTAAGAGTGTTGAGATTAATTATAATAACTAAAATATACATGAGTTTAGGACCTTATTTTATTTTTTACATTAATTATATATTAAATCAATATTTAAGTAGAATATTTAAATTGGAAAAAAAATCCATAAGAACAATAAAAATATTTTTTAAAATTTTTATAAATCAAATCAATATTTAAATAGAATATTTAATTTAGAAGTGAAATAAGGTATATGTTATATGTATATTTTTACCGAATGTACAGGTCACTGACAAGGTGGACAATCCCTTAAATATTGCCAGACATCCAAATAGGCATCCAAAAAATGCCCTTCAAAACAACACTAAGGAATGAAAACCCGAGCAAGTGTGAACACGAGTATTCGACAAGCCATGACCTGCTCGGGACCAAGCGATTTCATGTTCTCATCGGGACAAATATGAAGAAACCCGAATAAAGAAGTCCAGTACATAACTCGCATATGAACCAAGAGTCATACTAAAATATGCAAAGATATCCATGTCGAGAAGAATTCCTAGAAGAATAAAATACCAAACAGGAAAAAGGTTCCGGATCAGGCAACAACTTTATTTCTTCAAGAAGACTGCACATTTATAAGGAAATAAGTCCTAAATGGACTATATCACCAGAGTCCCATTCGATCTCCATACAAACTCCGAAATAGGAAAGAAGGTAAAAAACGACTCCAACAAGCAACCAAATTGTAATTAAATACCAAAATCCTTCAATACTTGTACAATAAGGATTATGGTTCTATGAGAATATAAATAGACCCATAATCTCATTATTGGAGAGAGAATAAAAAACGAAGAGAAAAAAGAGAGATCGATTATTGTAATTCTTTATTCCAAATAGTGGATTTTGGCTCATTTGTTTGCTGAACCACCCGTGGACGTTTCTCCGATCACCGGAGTTTTACCACGTAAACTCGTGTCTAACTAGCTTTAAATTACATTCCCTTTCTCTTTCTCTTTGACAAGTCACAATTAAATTCAATCTTGTTGACTTTCTCACCTATTGAGAAATCGACGTCAACAATTGGCACTAGAAGGAGGCGGCTGAACCTCCGATCTGATTTAAAGTAATGGCTGGAAACAGAAGCAAAAACAGTTCTAGGGACATCCAAAAATCTCCAGATAATGCTCATATAGGTGGGAGCTCGCGAGATCCAACCATAACCATCGAGAACCAACCGGCATCCCTGGTTGGTATCCAACAAATCCCTCATATTAGTGAGGACATAGCATGACGTTTCCACGAGGCATTGCAACAGCTACTGACAGACGCGACGAAAGAATGAGTAGATCTATTGGCTGTAGATGAGGCGCACCCACCAAACCCTCTGCCTACAAGGCTCCGTTTGGTTATAGTTGGGCTAGAACCAGATGCTCCAGTAGCTGCAAAGAACTTGGATCAAAGCAATCAACTTAGGCGTAAAACACGTACCTAGGACAGGGATCGTGAAACACCCGAAGAACCACGCCAAAGGCGAAATCATGGTCAGGTAGATCGAGATAGGCACCGAAAATATGACCGGAGTAGGGATCGGTCATCGTCATCAAATGATAGTGATCGTCGCCTACAAAGGTTAGCTAAACCATACACCTACAAGGGTTAGCTCATGAGACTCGGATACAGGATGACGATGAGCTGGAAACAGGTATGGCAATCACCCGACGGTTTAACCATTATAGAGAACCGGTGAGACACGGATGTTACGATTCAGAGCCTGACCGGAGAAGTCGAAAACAACAGATGTCAAATGGACACGCTGGTTAAGCGATATGGATATAATGACTTATCTGACGATGATTTCGATAGTCCATTCACTAGGGACATCCTGCGAACCTCATTCTCAGAAAGGTTCAGGATGCTACACGTAGAACAATTCAAGAAGGATACAGATCCTAAAGAACACATCAGACGGCATAAAAGAGCTATGGCTCAGTATGCCCACAATGACCCTTTACTATGTCTTAACTTTCCACAAACTCTGGGAGACAAAGGCTTAAGATGGTTTAGAAGGTTGCCCCCGGCAAGCATCGAAAGTTTCAGTGAATTAAGCAGAAGTTTCTCAAGACAATTTATGGGCAATGTACACATGAAAAAATAAGTGGCTTACCTTTCTCAGTTGAAACAAGGGAAAGATGAGTCATTAAAAAAATACCTGGGGAGATTCAGCCAGGTAGTCTCAGAAATCGACAATGCAAATGATGAAGCAATAATTGTTGCATTCATAAACAATTTACAGAATGGACATCTATCTTTTGACTTAAGAAGGGCCAGTCTAACCAGATATGCAGATATAATAGACATGGCTGGAAGATATGCACTAGCCGAAGAAGAGAAGTTAGCCACGGGAGGATGCTACATGCATGGAGGGAGACCCGAACAAAAAGATGCTGAGTCAAAGGCATAGAACCACAAAGGAAAACAAAAAGGAAAAAACAAAGAAAGAAGCAATGATGGGGGAAACAGACTTAATGCTGACCAGACCACTGAGAAATTCTGAGGAAAATACACAAACTACACCCCTCTTCAGAAAAAGCATGAGGAAATCCTGGCCATATTAGAAGAAAAAAATATGGTACAGGAGTCACGCCGACAATCTCAGTTTGCTCGGCGAGATACAACAAAGTACTGCAGATTCCACAAGGAAACCGGTCATAAGACTTCCAAATGTTACCAGCTTAGAGACTACATAGAGACCCTCATTCGGGAATGACACCTACAAGATATAATCCTGAAAAGAGATAAGAGGTCAGAGACGAAGAAAGAGACCAGGGCCGACCATAGTTTCGGTCAGAACAAAAGGGTCAATCTTGAGGCCAATGAAGTAATACAAATAATCTTTAGAGGACCATCAACTGGAAGAAGTAACCGGGAGCGAACTCAGGAAATCAGAGAAGCGGTAGAGGCAAGGCAGAACTTTGATGTCAACTCAGTCGAACTAGACCCGAAAAGGGTAAAAGAAGGATGTAACCCAATAATATTCATAGAGGCTGACTCACATGGGGTCGATGTTCGACCAAATGACGCTCTTGTCATAAGTGCCCGAATTGGACACAGGGAAGTCAGGAGAATTTTAATAGACAATGGTAGTTCGGCTGATATTCTCAATGTAGCCGTCTACGATCAACTCAGGTTGAACCGAAAGGATTTACAACATTTCCATACCCCACTCAAAGGATTCGGGGGAGTTGAGGTCAAGTCTCTCAGGACGACAAAGTTGCCCGTAAAAATTGGATTAACACCTTGTCAAAGAACAATGTTACTCGATTTTGTAATGATAGACCTAGACAATTTGCCTTATAACGCGCTGTTAGGTCGGCCATTCTTGAATAAAACTAAGGCAGTAACAGCTACTTATGCTCTGATGATCAAATTCCCAATAGAATGAGGGGTAGGAATAGTCAAAGGGTCCTAGGAGATGGCCAGAAGAGCTAATCTCTCGGTTTATAAAGACAGAAAATAATGAACAAATGTTCACCATCACACAATTAGATCAGACCGAGCAAGAACCACTATTGTTTGAGTTCGATCCGAGGGAAGAGCCAAAAATGTCTAAAAGTGAACCAATAGTGGAAATAGTCTTAAAGGAAGATGAACCAGATAAGAAGATCAAAATCGGGGCTAGTTTAGAAGGAAAGGTTAAGCAAAACCTTATTGATCTACTCAGAGAATATAAAGATGTGTTCGCCTGGAGTCATGAATACATGGTAGGGATAGATGCCCGAATAATATCACATCATCTTGCAGTGGACCCAAATGCAAAACTAGTAATACAAAAAAAAAACTTTTAATCTCGAAAGAAGTCAGACGATCAAGCAAGAAGTGGGGAAGTTACTCGCTGTAGGATTGATTAGAGAGATCAGCTACCCTCAGTGGGTAGCCAATGTGGTCATTGTCCAGAAGAAAAATGGTCAGTGGAGAATGTGCGTAGACTTCACGGACCTGAATAAAGCCTGTCCAAAAGACAGTTTTCCATTGCCTAGGATAAACCAACTGGTTGATGCCACATCAGGCCACGAACTACTCAGTTTCATGGATGCCTACTCAAGGTATAACCAAATTCGGATGAATAAGGCTGATGAGGAAAAAACGATGTTCACAACCGATCAGGGCTTATACTGTTACACAGTAATGCCCTTTGCTAAAGAATGCAAGAGCAACATACCAAAGGCTGGTTAACAAAATCTTCGCACGTCAAATGGGAAGAAACATGAAAGTTTACATAGATGACATGTTGACCAAGAGTATCTCGGCAGACATGCATGCTTCAGATTTGCAGGAAACATTCGATGTCTTGAGAAGATATCAAATGAAGCTGAATTCCAATAAGTGCCTATTTGGAGTTCCTTCAGGAAGGTTCCTGGGTTTCCAAGTTCACCAGAGGGGAATCGAAGTAAACCCTAAGAAGATTCAAGCCCTTCAAAAAATGATATCGCCAAGGACGCTAAAAGAAGTGCAGCGCTTAACAGAATGCTTAGCCTCCTTGGACAGATTTATTTCAAAGGCCACATATAAATGTGCTCCTTTATTTAAAGTAATTAAAAAGGGAAAATGACTCGAATGAAACGAAGAATGCGAGCAGGTGTTCCTAAAAATCAAAGAGTACCTAAGGCAAGCTCTCATCCTTTCATAACCGAAAATGGGAGAAATACTCCACTTGTACTTATCAATTACGGAATTAGCAACAAGCTCAGTTCTTGTCAGAACAGAAGATGGAGTATAGAGGCCAGTATACTATACTAGCAAGACACTTCTTTCAGCTGAAACCAGCTATTCACAGGCTGAAAAAATGGCCTTAGCATTGGTTTCGGCAGCAAGAAAGTTGTGGCTGTACTTTCAGGCTCATACAATCCAGGTCCTCACCGACTGCCCACTTAAGTAAATACTACAGAAACCAGAAATTTTAGAAAGACTAACCAGATGGGCAATCGAGCTGAGTGAATTTGATATTCAGTACGTCCCCATGACATCTCTCAAAGGCCAGGCTATAGCAGATTTCATAGCAGAATTCACAGAACCAAACCTGGAAGCAAAAAGGATATTGGGCAAGAGTTTCTCATGGAGATTATATGTCGATGGTTCCTTGAACACTCATGGCAGCGGGGTAGGGATTGTAGTATGTACCCCGGTAGGAGATGACATTGAATGTGCCATGAGATTAGATTTCAAAGCAATAAATAATCAAGCCGAGTACGAGGCATTACTAGCTGGACTTAGAGTATGCATTGCACTTGGAACAGATGAGGTCGAGATATTCAATGACTCATAGGTAATCTTCAATCAAGTCCTGGATGAATACCAAGCTAGAGATGAAAGAATGATAGCTTATCGAGACATAGCAAAACAACTCCTTCAAAAATTCAAAGAATATAATATTGTCCCAATTGCCAGGCCTTTGTCCAAACTAGCATCAGCAACAACCATAATCAGATAAAAAACTATTCCGGTCACACATCTCCTTTGACCGAGTATAGTTGAATAAAAAAACTTGGAAATCTCAGAAATCTGAACATCGCCAGACGGTTGGATGACTCAATTGAAAAGATACCTAGAAGAATACATACTCCCGAAAGATCCCTTAGAAGCCAAATGTGTCAGGTACCGGTCAACAAGATACACATTGATCGGAGGAGAACTGTACAAAAGGGGGGTTTTCCCGAACACTCCAAAGATGTGTGTCAGAGGAATATGCATGTCAGATTTTATAGGAAATCCACAGTGGAGTATGCGGAAACCATACTGGGGGCAAAATTTTAGCACACAAGGTACTCAGGTAAGGTTATTATTGGCCTACTTTATTCTCGGATGCACAACGATGTTCGGAAAGCTGCAATGCATGCCAAAGGATCGCTAATGATATCCGACAGCCCCCTGAACAACTCAAAAGCCTTACGTCCCCATGGCCATTTGCCATGTGGGGCTTGGACTTAATTGGCCCAATGCCAGCAGGGACAGGGGGTGGAGCGAAACATACAATAGTAGTCGTTGATTATTTCACAAAGTGGGCAGAAGCTGAAGCATTGGTGCATATCACAGAAGCAAATACCACGAATTTCATGAAGAAAAATATACTCTACAGATTTGGAGTCCCGAGCACTATCATCACTAACAACGGCATCCAGTTCGATAATCAAAATTTCAGACAACTGTGCAACAAATACCAAATTGCCAATTACTACGCCACACTTGCCCACCCTCAAACAAATGGGCAAGCTGAAACAGTAAACAAAATCATCAAGCACACACTCAAAGCAAAGCTAGATGCCAAGAAAGGAAGTTGGGTTGAAAAACTTTCTGAGGTAATATGGGCATATCGGACGACAGCGAGGACTTCTACTGGAGAGACTCTATTCACTTTAGCGTTTGGAACAGAATCTGTTATCCCTGTAGAAACATCATACGCATCACCTAGGGTCAAGCTATACGATGAAGATCAGAATGTTGGTATGTTGTTACAAAGTCTAGATGAGCTAGAAGAAAAGAGGGAGAAATTCTGAATACGAAATATGGCATATCAGCAAAGAGTGGCTCGCCACTACAATTCTCATGTTCGGATCAGGAAATTTCAATTGGGAGACCTGGTACTTAGAAAAGTGTCACTGAACATAAAAAACAAAGCTGCAGGATCCTTAGCTGACAAATGGGAAGACCCATACAAGATTGAAGGGGTAGCCGGTCATGTAGCATATTGGATTGCACGACTAGATGGAGGGGTCTTACCCCGGCCATGCAACACCCAATATTTGAAGATTTTTTATCCTTGAAATTTTGTTTCCCTTTTTAGTTAGCACAATTCTAGTCAGGATAGTTATTAGCTTTGAAATTTAATAATTGTTAATTTTACAGTTATAAAAACCCAACTCGGGATTTCAGAAATCTAAAGCATATGATAATAAGAACATATGAAAGACGAGCATGATAATAACGTGCAAATAGAATACTCGGGGACCATTAATTTGGTAAGACTACCGAATGGACAGAGAAGCTCGAAGGAGAACGCCAGCCGAGCAACATCAATTGACCTTAGCCAAAAGGCAAACCCAATGTACCTGATTCTGGAAAACGGCTCGGGGCACCGTCGGGAAAAATCCCGGTAAGATGTACAACTGTGTTAAGCAATTTAAAAGCATAAGGATTCGACAAACCATTGCACAGACAAAACTAAGGAGACGTTTTCAGTGACTTGTGTAAGGACTCAAACATGATCGTGATGAGCCTTGATGTAATGTTTGGGTAGCAACCGAGTATGAAATATGCTTGTTTCAAGATGGCTTGGTTAATATTAGTGATTAACACTGAAAAGTGTATGTTTACTAAGGGATAATATCATCATTTTACACATCTAAAATGATTAATTCCCAAATTTAGACATAATTTCGTCATTCGTTTAAATAAATGTGTTGTGTAGTAATCAGTGTATTTTTCTTTATATTTCAGAGGTAATTTGGTCAATTCAGAATTATGGATAAGTTAGATGGCAAAACAAACATCGTTTTCAAGTTTAGAACGTTAAAAACCTTAGGAAGGCCACGGAGGGCATTTTTGTATTTTTGACTATTCACTGTTCACAGTTAATTTTCACTGTTCCTGATGACATGACACATTACTATTGGACCAAACTGCAAGTGCACCGTACACGCGGCTACAGAGAATCATATTCTAGAAGTCGGCGCACTGTTCATAGTTGACTTTCTAGACGATTATTGACCGATGACGTGGCACAATTCTATTAACCCCGAGTTGTGAATACACTGTACACGTGTTGTAAAGAATCATATTCTAGAAGCTGGTGCACTGTTCACTATTAACTTTCACGAATGCGTTTACTGTTCACTGATGACATAGCGAAATCTGGACGCTCCATTCTAAATTCATCCGATGGTCAATTTTCATCCGTATTTTGTATAAATAGGGGATCTCTCCCCCCTAATTTACACATTCTGAATCCAAATATGATATTAGTTTTGTGAAATTCTCTCTCTTTTGTTCTCAAATTCTCAGTTTAAATAAAATAGCTATTTTCTAATTAAATTATGTCTGGCTAATTTTATATAGCTGGGGCCAAAGGTGATACTGTTGGTATGGAAAATTTGATCCAACTATGGTAGGTTTATTATTTTTTTGCTTTCTCCCCTCTGATCTTTATGGAGTTTTTGACTGACTGTAGTCAGACAGATATTGTCTAGCATAGTGAGTACTTTTATCCATATTTATCATAGAGTGGTTTCACCCCTCTGATCTTTGTGGAGTTTTTGATTCACTGTAGACAGACAGATATTTTCTAGCATAGTGGGTACTTTTACCCATATCTATTAGAGAGTGGGTTATCCCCTCTAATCTTTGTGGAGTTTTGATTCACTGTAAACAGACATATGTTGTCTAGCACAATGAGTACTGTTACCCACATCTATCAGAGAGTGGTCAGTGAAGTGGAATACCCTCCCATTAATCTGGACTAAATATTAATAATTGGATCACAATCGAATTACCAACAGTGGATCCCTTAGCCCCAGTTTTAATTTTAATTGATTTACATTTTATAACAAGCTTAGTAATTAATCTAGATTATTAATTCTACAAGGACAAGTGAACAACCTCCCTATGGTTCGGCCCGGTTTTACCGGTTAATTTATTACTTTGACACTCTTATACTTGGGAGTAGGAACACTTCTTTAGGACGTGTCAAGTTTTTAGCGCCGCTGCTGGGGAGGTAAGTCCGCCTTTTCTTTGTAGAAGTAATTTCTTTTTAATTTGATTTTCGTTTTGCTATTTTTTTTCTATATTCTTTGTTTTTATTTTGTATTCAATTTTGCATCACTCATTTTAATTACAAATTTCATCCACTTAAAAAAAAACACTTGTAATCATTAATCATATTTTTACAATTTAGTCATTCAACTTTTTATTTGCATTTTAGCCTAGATCTAGTTTGTATTTGAATATAGGTCATTTTAATTTTCACTTTTGCAGATCAGTCCCCTATCTGTCATATTTTCACTTTAGACCCTATATTTATAATTATTTACACTTTTACCCTAACAGTTGTGTATATTTGCATTTACACCCCTAGAATTTTGCATATTGTTATTTTTAATACCTTTTCCTTTATTTTCTTCATTTTTGTGTATTTCACCTCCATGAACCCTCATTAAATTTGCATGAGACGTTGGTCTCAAACATCTAGTGGTAGATTAATTAGGAGATCACAATCACCCACATTCACCACTTAGACATCCAACAGGGAACAAACCTTTTGCTTTTGACTTTATTTGTATTTACAATTATTATTTTTGTTTTTGTTCGCTTTTTTATGTTTTGTATTTTTGCAAGATTAATTTCTAGGTTCAGTTTTTGTTTGGTGTGTTTTGCTATATAACCTCGGTTAAGTAGCGGATAACGGTATTTCGTGACAATTCAAGTCGGTTTAATTTAGTTTTCAAAATAACTGATCCCCAAAACAAGGCATGGACGAAATTTTCACAAACCTGCGAAAATCTGTTCCATCGTTGCCCCAAAATGCTCTAAAAAAGATTTAAAAAGCACGTTCCGAAAGATTACGCTTACTGATGATAAACAAAATTCCTATTGAAATTCGCTGGTTGATCGAAGCTAAGGTACGTCTAGCATGTGAGTCTGCTGATTCATTTATATCTTACATGCCTAGTTTTGGAAAAAGTAACCTTGCAAAAAAACGAAGAGCTAAGAAGTTAGGGGTTACTTGTCACAAATGTGCACGTACAACTTGCAACACACGTTGTCGTTCTTTAGGAATGGTGTCTAATAACGGGGAAGATGAAATTTTATTCATTAGGCATCATTTGCGTAGGGAGTCATTGGATAATATCCTAACGACTATTGATGCACATCCTAGTGGATATGTGCAAATGGCAATAGACCAATTATGGCCACAATTTCAAAAAGAACATGCACAATATAGTCTTGGGAATCTGACTTTAAAAGATTCTGTTTGTCAATTTATAAGAAAATTGGATGGTAAGCATATCCCCGACCCATAGAGGGCATTGAAGCTGTTTCTGGACTTAAAACCAGAGGAAGATGTGAGCCACAATCACAACTACCAGTAAATATCCTTTTGTTTTTATTGTATTTTTCTTCCGCATTTAATGTCTTTTGTAATTATTGTTGTTTACTTTTTATTTTTGAACCATTTGGATCTAATATCATTGACAAATACGTTGCCCTATACATATAGGTGTATCATTGTGTTACCTTTCCGAGATCTATAAATACAAGCATTTGTTTTCTTTTCTTTTTTTGCTTCAAAGCACTCATAAACATTCAAAAGAAAATTTCAGAGAGTGCATTAATGGCGTCACATTCAACTAAACGATTCACAAACATTTGTGTGTTTGGTGGCACCAATTATGGGAAATACAGAGTGTTTGTTGATGCTGCAACTCATCTTGGTAAGGTTTTGTCTGAGCGAAAAATACACCTAGTATATGTAGGAGGTAACTTGGGATTAATGGGGTGTGTTTCACGAGTTGCACGAGACAGAGGCAGTCAAGTTCTGGGTATTGTCCTAAAACCTATGACCCCAACAGACATCATCGGAAAGACAAACGGTGAAAAGTTAGTTGTTTCAGGTGTGCCTAAAAGATTGACTGCTATGTTACATCATGCTGATACGTTTATAGCTTTGCCAAGTGGTTTTAGAACCTTAAAATAAATCTTTACAATGGCATCCTGGACACAACTACACATCCATGAGAAACCCATCGGTTTGTTGAATGTTAATAAATTTTATGATCGTTTGCTTTCATTTCTTGATCATGCTCAGAAAAATTATTACATTCCACCTTCAATCCGAAAAATCTTTATGTCTGTTTCAAGTCCTCATAAGCTGATTGACCAGTTACAAGCTTTTAATTATGAGCCAGATCCCTCAACCTCCAAAATATATTGGTCCATTAATGAAGAGAACAAGAAACGTAGAATTGATATGAATCTTAGTTGTGATTGTCCCATGGTTTTTATGCATTTTATATTTCTTTATTTTGTATTTCTTTTGTTGTTTTGCAGGATTTTGTTGTCTTTCAAGTTGTTCAGGTGATATCTTCTAAACCTTTCCTCTTTCTAAAGACATTGGGGACAATGTCTCGTTCTGGTTGGATGGAGGGGATAGTTGATTCAATAACTTTTGTTTTTCAAAAAAAAAAAAAAACTAACTTCTGACCATTTTGTTTTTGTAAAGATGGCCGAGTAAGGAGATCTTTTAGATACTTCTGAGATGCATCTTTATAGTTCTGATGCATTTTTTTTCCTCTCTTCTGACTATTCAAATTTATAAACTCTCCATTGTTATATCATTGACTAATACTTTTGTTCATTAAGTCATCTTGAGAAAATTTTTGAACTATTCTAGACACACACGTACATTGACACGTGATTATGTGCAGTAAGTTGAGATTTTTCGATATTTAGTTCTGAAAAATCATTCAAGGGTAACAGCCGAAGGCAGTGGTCTTGTTTATATATATATATATATATATATTTATATAGTAATAATAATAATAATAATAATTTTGTGTGTTGTGACCAAAACTCTTACTTAGTAGTCGGGCCTCATGCCTCAGTAAGCATAAAGTGTTCGTGCAAAACGGTGGAGTCTGGATAAGAATAAAGTGCAGTTTCGTAGCCTCTTTAACTCGAGCAATTAAGTCCGATGGGTGCTTCAACATCTAATGCCCTAAGACCAACTGGTTTGGGAGTCATTGACCCAAAGCTCGTTACACAGGTTAAAGAGAAAGTTTAAGAGAATTGTACTAAAAAAACATCTGCAATTCGAGTAATTAAGCTCGTAGGAGTGTTTTAACACTTAATGCCCTAAAGCCAACTGGTTTAAGAGTCATTGGCATAAAGCTCGCTACATAGATTAAAGATTGAATGTTTGTTTCCAATTTTGTTATATTAAAAAAAAAACCAAAAAAAAGAAGAAATAAAACTACTGCGTAAGGAAGAAGCCCTGATGAGATTTCGGAATGAAAATGTTGCTTGTTTTCAATTGAATCTCATAGTTATTTTGTTGATCTTTATTAAGCACAAGAAAGTTTGATTGATAACTCAATTGATGACTGGTTGTCAAAGGGTGAGAAAAGAGGTATGAGAGAGTTGTCTATTTGGTAGTTTAGAGATTTGAATTTGAGTTTTTACTATTTTCGCTTTAGTTGCTAGGGACTAGCAATAAACTGGTTGGGGGGGGGGGGGGGGGGGGGGGTTATTAACACTGAAAAGTGTATGTTTACTAAGGGATAATATCATTATTTTACACTTCCAATATGATTAATTCCCCAATTTAGACATAATTTCGTCGCTCGCTTAAATAAATGTGTTGTGTAGTAATCAATGTATTTTTCTTTGTATTTCAGAGGTAATTCGATCAATTCAGAATTATGGAATAGTTAGATGGCAAAACAAACATCGTTTTCAAGTTTAGAACGTCAAAAACCTTAGGAATGCCACGAAGGGTATTTTTGTAATTTTGACTATTCACTGTTCACAGTTGACTTTCACTGTTCACAGTTGACTTTTACTGTTCCCAGTTGACTTTTACTGTTCCTAGTGATGTGGCACATTACCATTGGACCAAACTGCGAGTGCACGGTACACGCGGCTGTAGAGAATCACATTCTAGAAGTCGGTGCACTTTTCATAGTTGACTTTCTAGAAGATTATTGACCGATGACGTGGCACAATTCTATTGGCCCGAGTTGTGAGTGCACCGTACACGTGCTGTAGAGAATCATATTCTAGAAGCTAGTGCACCGTTCACTATTGATTTTCACAGATGCGTTCACTGTTCACTGTTCACTGTTCACTGATGACATGGCGAAATCTGGACGCTCCATTCTAAATTCATCCGATGGTCAATTTTCATCTGTATTTTGTATAAATAGGGGATCTCTCCCCCCTAATTTACACATTCTAAATCCAAATCTGATATTAGATTTGTGAAATTCTCTCTCTTTTGTTCTCAAATTCTCAGTTTAAATAAAATAACTATTTTCTAGTTAAATTATGTCTGGCTAATTTTATATAGCTGTGGCCAAAGGTGATACTGTTGGTATGGAAAATATGATCCAATTATGGTAAGTTTATTATTTTTTTACTTTCTCCCCTCTGATCTTTGTGGAGTTTTTGACTGACTGTAGTCAGACAGATATTGTCTAGCATAGTGAGTACTTTTACCCATATTTATCAGAGAGTGGTTTTACCCCTCTGATCTTTGTGGAGTTTTTGACTCACTGTAGACAGACAGATATTGTCTAGCACAGTGGGTACTTTATCTATTAGAGAGTGGTTTATCCCCTCTAATCTTTGTGGAGTTTTGACTCACTGTAGACAGACAGAAGTTGTCTAGCACAGTGAGTACTTTTACCCACATCTATCAGAGAGTGGTCAGTGGAGTGGAATACCCTTCCATTAATCTGGACTAAATATTAATAATTAGATCACAATCGAATTACCAACAGTGGATCCCTTAGCCCCAGTTTTAATTTTAATTGATTTACATTTTATAACAAGCTTAGTAATTAATCTAGGTTATTAATTCTACAAGGACAAGTGAACAACCTCCATGTGGTTCGATTCGGTCTTACTGGTTAATTTATTACTTTTACACTCTTATGCTTAGGAGTAGGAACACTTCTTTAGGACATGTCAATTAGCCAGTTTAATAAGATACTTGGCACAAAGAAATTGCATTAGTCAGTTTAATAAGATACTTAGCATTAGAAAATTGTTCCAAGTAAGCGAAACCAAGTTAAATAAGATAGTAAAGCTACTCGGACAACAGAGTAAGCCAGTTTAATAAGAGACTTGGCGTTAGAAGCTATTCGAAGTGAGTTAAAATACTCGATACTCGGTGAAAATACTCGGAAGGTAACAGGTTTAAACAATGGCTTTCTAAATAAAATACACGAAACTTTCATTGATCAAAATTTACAGGGCAAAAAATTTACAAAAATGACTAATGCTAGGACGAGGATTTGGAACTCTTGCCGATGCTCGGGTGAGGCACCATTTCATACTCACGAAGAAGACTTTCATTTGAAGACCAATCAATTGTGTCGACTGAATCATCCATCCACTCGTTGTAATCTGCTCCAGGGATCGGGCCAACATCAGGCGTCGAACCATCTACGCCAGATTCCAGACTGGCATAGAAGGTCAAGAGAGAATGTTCTGATGGAACCTCCAAATGCATAGGATGAGGCTCTTTACCTTGACTACGGCAGTAAGCTCTCTATTCTTTCATCTAAGTTTGGAGGGATTCCAGGGACTGGTCCACATGGTGCTTGATCGACAGCTCCCAGTTGGTTCGAGCTTTTTTAGTTGCCCCGATTTTTTACTTTAAAAAATTCACCAGCTGAAACTAACCCTCGCTGAAATTCCCAAAGAAGAAGGGCTTCATAAGCTGGAGACCTTTTAAAGCAATCAACCCCTTGGACCTCAAGTGCCATCTTATCCTCCTTTGATAGGGATTCAACCGTTAAGGCTTGGCGTTCCAAGTCTTCGATTTTCTGCTTATAAGACGACTTGGCCTGCTCCGCTTCCTGTTCGGCTTTGAGCATCAATTATTGGGCAGGAGACAATAAATTCTGAAAGGACACGACCTTCTCCTCCTCCAAAGAAGCTCTCTCTTCGGATTCAATTTGCTTAGCCAAACAATGGTCGGCAAACACCTGGGCAGAGCTCACCTCTTTTTGATAAGCCGTTTCAACCCGAGCATGGCTATCCTCGCTCTCCTTCAGCTGAGCTTTAAGACGCCTTATTCAATCGGCTTGATATTGTTGCATCTGAACCAACTCAGCAAACTCGGCAACCATCTGTAAGGAATTTAAAGTTAAAAATCTAACAGGCAGAAGACTTAAACAGTTAGAATAGAACTTACATAGGACGCACCGTTGAAAATATTCTGAAGACAATCAGTTGAACCATCCCTGAAATGACTCCATTGATTATCCCCAATGAAAGCCCGACCAAATGATGTCGCCCTTAACATATCCTGGGGAGAAGGATAGGAAGGGTCTCTTAAGGATTGAACCCTTACATCTTCAGCCTTAGGAGGTAAGGAATCCCTTTTCAGACTGGAAGTTTCCGCTCTTCCAACAGACTCTTCAACTTGAATGCTTAAGGAAATTCCAACCTTGGTATCATCATCACTTGATTCAATGAACGATACCACCCGAGGGACTTTATGAGGACAAGTGGGAGAGTCGACCATCTTTCTTTTCTCAGCCCGAGTACTATGAAAGCTGAGATCAACTGCAGGATCATACTGATCAACATCAAGGAAAGTTTCGAAGAAACTAGGATCAGGATTTACTTGTTCATCTAAAGGCTTTCCAGCTTTGTCTCCATCCCCGACAGCAAACTGTTCGGCAAGAACCTCATCAATCGGGGACTTTGGCACACCAGAAAATCTGCCAAGACAATCTTCTTGCCCGCCCTCATCATCAGAAAACCTTTGGCCATCGGAGGTTTCAGCAGAGCCACTCGGACCACTAGATTCCCCCACGTTCAGCTGAATGACCTCCTCAGGGACGTACTCAGGGATTTTCTTATCAGCCATTACAGATTCCTCATCTGAGTCAGGTGGAGCAATGCCTTTCTTGCTTTGGAGAGAAGCTTCTTTTTGGCTCGCCTGAAGGATCGATTTCACCTAACGAGCTTGAACATCGCAGACGATGTCCGAGTCATACACTAACACGATAAAGAGAACCAAGTCAGACAAGTAATAAAAGTGAAATAGAAGCAAAATAAAAGAACCACTTAAGTCACCTGCGATAGCCTGAAATCTGGCTAAAAAGCCAAGCACTATCATATTCTTCTCGCTAAAAAGATCGGATTTGCTTCTCTTTTCCAGAGTACGCACTATAGCCCGAGCAAGTCTGGTCAGCTCAGCATCAGATAGTCAAGTTTTTTCTTGTTCCATGCGTAAGGAGAATAGAAAAAATGGGGAACCTTCAGCGCCGTCTGATTCTCCCCGGCCGAGAGAGTAACCTCAAGTCCTAAGTTCCCTCAGGTAAAGAACCAACTGTTCTTCCAATACTTGTTCGATGAAGGAAACCCCCACACAAAGCGTCTCTTTTTTACACCAGAAGAGGTTTCAACTTTCCGGTTCACTTTTGTCCCCTCAAGGGCCTAGCAATCTGGCGGATTGGACATAAAAAATAGGTTCCCGTCCGACCAGATTGCCTTAATGTATAAAAATTCCTGATTTCATCCGAGGAAGATGATGGCAGGTTCATCCAGCTCCACATGTGCCACATGCACATTAAAATCTTGTAGCTATTCGGGGCTAGTTGGGCTGGAGCAATCCCTGCTTCGGGCAGAAACCAGGCGATGAACGACTGAAGAGGAAGAGTTATACCTCAACAGAGCATGGACCCATAAATCGCCACCATGCCTATAGAAGGGTTCTATACGGCTCTATCACCAGCGGGAGACATTGTAACCGAGTTGTCCAGGTCAAATCGAGCATGGTACTTCACGATCTCATCTGCCCCGACCACATTCAACTCAGCATCAAACCCACTCAGGCGATCAATAGAAAAAAGGATACGTGATGTTTTGAACTCCGCTTCAACGTCCCTTTCATCAACGGTTTGTTCCTAATTTGAATGCTGCCCGAACCATGTTTGTGGACCTTGCGCTTACTCTGATGTTTTCCCATCCTGGATCAAAGATGAACCTTGTGATCAGAAATGATAGATTCAGAACTACAATATTCAGAACTGGATGATTCAGAATTAGAACTTAAACGAACATCGGGGTAAAGCCCGAAAACATCAACACCTAAAAAAAGAGGCTCATCAGAAGGGATCTCCCCAATAGTCTACGAACGCAAGAAACCAGTTGAAGATCTCCGCATTCAAGCGCCTCAAAAGCTATAGTAAAAAGGCGATGACAAGAAGATGGATCCATTAAAACTAACCTTTAGAATAAAGAAACCTGCTGTAAAATCTTCGACGAAGAGTTGAGATAATTTTCTGCGCAAGAAAATATAGGTTGAGTGTTTGCTTCTGTAAAAATGAACCAGATCAACCCCTTAATGGAACATTTAAAGGGGCAATGACACGAAACCTTAGGGTCTCAAAAGGCGGGAAAAATCAAAATAAAGATTTGATGACCAAAGTGGCGCACCAGTTAACCCACCAGTCGCGTCTCATAAATGCTACTAAGGAAACCGAGCAGTTAAAAGACACGTGTCGAGGAATGAACTGACCAAGCCGTCAGAACTCCGAAATATTGTAATCATTAAAATCTCACGTGGAGGAGCAGATCACATTCACATGGCAGCCATTAAGACACGTCATTACTGCGAGGCGTTGTTTAAAAGATTATTATTCTGATATAAATGATTAAAGGGTCGATTAAAATACTTTCGCCGGGAACAAATTCCTACTCGGTAAAAATATTTTAAAGGGATATTGTTATATGTATATTTTTACCGAATGTACCCGTCACTGACAAGGTGGACAATCCCTTAAATATTGCCAGACATCCAAATAGGCATCCAGAAAATGCCCTTCAAAACAACACTAAGGAATGAAAACCCGAGCAAGTGTGAACACGAGTATTCGACAAGCTATGACCTGCTCGGGACCAAGTGACGTCATGTTCTCATCGGGACAAATATGAAGAAACCCGAATAAAGAAGTCCAGTACATAACTCGCATATGAACCAAGAGTCATACTAAAATATGCAAAGATATCCATGTCGAGAAGAATTCCTAGAAGAATAAAATACCAAACAGGAAAAAGGTTCCAGATCAGGCAACAACTTTATTTCTTCAAGAAGACTGCACATTTATAAGGAAATAAGTACTAAATGGACTATATCACCATAGTCCCATTAGATCTCTATACAAACTCCGAAATAGGAAAGAAGGTAAAAAACGACTCCAACAAGCAACCAAATTGTAATTAAATACAAAAATCCTTCAATACTTGTACAATAAGGATTATGGTTCTATGAGAATATAAATAGACCCATAATCTCATTATTGGAGAGAGAATAAAAAACGAAGAGAAAAAAGAGAGATCGATTATTGTAATTCTTTATTCCAAATAGTGGATTTTGGCTCATTTGTTTGCTGAACCACCCGTGGACGTTTCTCCGATCACCGAAGTTTTACCACGTAAACTCGTGTCTAACTAGCTTTAAATTGCATTCCCTTTCTCTTTCTCTTTGACAGGTCAATTAAATTCATTCTTGTTGATTTTCTCACCCATTGAGAAATCGACGTCAACAGTATATCAATGATTTTAACTTGATTTCATAAGGATAATAATGATATTTTAAAAGATGCATTAAATATTGAAATAGATTATATCATAACTATTTTTGAAAAGTAACTTCTTACCTACTTATCAAAAATTGTCAGATTATCAATTATTCAATTTTGGATGTTTTACCAAACATCATTTTATGTCAAAATTATAAAATAATCTGATTTTTGCTTTTCAAAAACAACACTAAACTGACCCTAACTCACCAACAACAGGAAAGATGAGTGTCTATTTTTTTTAAAGTTACTTTCTCGTGTAATGGCCAAAACTAAAGGAAGTTTAGAGTTTTCTTACATAAAAAAGAATGTGTCAATTGCCAAAAATTATTAATATTAGCTTCAAATGAATATAAATTGAGAAATATTGTACAACCCAAAAAATTAACCCAAAATTCAACACAAATATATGACAAATGAATTGGCAATACCATACAAATCATTGGGTTAGGTAGTGAATGATATGGTAAGGGCAGTATCATATTGAGTTAGTTTTTGGGCTAAATTTTTAGATTGACTAACATTTATAATATAAATTACAATATGAGGTTAATCCGATGGTAAACCCTTTACATTTACACCATGAGTTTGCGGGTTCAAATCCTTCCCCCTCCCCAAAAAACCTCGAATTTATGTAGTAGTGTAATACTTAAAAAAAATGCATTGAAATTGATATTATTTGTAGAATATAATCATATGATCAATAATCATTTTATTTTCGTGAGAATATTAAGTGTTGATGGTAATTAGTGAAATGAAATGTTATAAAGAAGTTAAAAAAAAAATAAACTATACATGACGAGATGAGATTGACTCGGTGTATACTCATCACCTACACCATGAGGGGGTATTGGTTCAAGTCCTCCCCTCCCCTAAAACCCTCAAATTTATGTAATATTTTTTTTAAGAAGAAAGAGTGATTAACTATGTATCGATGACTTTCAAGTCTTGATGAATGTCAAAAAGATTTATTCCATATCAATGTCAAGCATAGATACACAATAACGAAAGTATTAACTAATAATACTTGGCCCAGTGTTTAATATATATATATATATATATATATATATATATATATGTATGTATATAATTGGTTTAGTAAGTATACATCTTTTGTCCACGATAATGTTTTTGCTGACATCTCAATATAATTTCTAGGTGTTTTCCCAACTTAAAAAAAAAGTAATAATAGAGATTACCAAATGCGAAAATAAGGACAATAACTTAACTTTAGACTATTTCGGTTTCCATAGATCCTAGTGTTAGGTTTTTGAGTCTTATGTTGCCATAATTATATATCAAAATAATATTTGCTTTGTATTATTTAATTGTCTAGAATTTATGGATCATCAAACTTCAAGAAAGTTTGGACAATAAATCAAGCAAAGTGGTGTCTACAAGAGGAACAAAGCTTCATTTGTTGTCTATGTCTATGTAGTTTGCATTCTAGTGTGAATTGTGTTTGTAAGTGTAAATGTTTGTAAAACATGGATATTGAACTTGATTTTTGTCTTAAATCATTCTTAATTGAGTTCCAAACACTTTGGTTACTCACACTTTCAATTTCACGTTCTAAGTCAAAAGATATGATATTTTCCAGTCATGTTGGGTATATTGTCGTCATATTCGTATATCGAGTCGAATTCTTATTTTCTGGGTAGAGTATCTTATATTTCCATGTTTGTGAGAGAGTTATGGTTTGTCATCCACAAACGGATTCGAATTACAAGTTCAGAGACCGGAGAACGATCAAAGAACGTGAAGGGGACGCGGGAGAAAAAGAAGTACAACCAAGCACTCTTTCCCGAGATGACGCGCGACCATCTCGGGCCAGAATGCTTACTGCCCCGAGATGCCCATGCGCCATCTCAGGCAGCAAGTGTGCTTGCATGCTCTCTTTGGTCATTTCACAAGCATTCTTTACCCTCTCCTTTATATCTCACTTCCCTCTCACTTTTCATTCCAAGAAGAGATTCAAAATTTAAGTGCAGAATTTTCTCTCAAATTTTCTCACCTTACAAACACCATGACTTCTTCATTTGAACTCCGATTTGAGTGATTCTAAGTTGAGAATGTTTATCTATTCATCCTCCATCTTTTCTCTGAAGGTTTAAGTTAATTGTACTGTTGTTTTTGGAGTCAATCCTCATAAAGACGAGATTGTATCAAATCAACTAAGATATTGATTTTCTCTCAAAGTTTTCTTTTAAAACTTGGTCAATTACCTTGGGTTTTCTTCAATATATATATATATATATATATATATATATATATATATATATATATATCATGTGATTGTTTTGATTTAAGTTTTGAACTCATTTAAAGTTATATTGAGTTTCAATTGAAATCTTACATGTTGAGTTAGGTTTTGATTTGCCTATGTTTTCACATGTTTGAGATTGTATTGTGCAAACTTTGAATCTAGGACTATTTGATGATCTTAAATTGATTTATTTTGTGAAAAATAGTTCCTCGCATGTATTAGGCTCTCTTTGGCCGAAATCTCACTATGATACTGCTTATGTTCTTGTGAGCTATTCTTTTGCTTAGTTGATTTCATGACTAAATAATATGCTCTAGAACTCTTGCTTTAATCCAAATGACTTTGTCACATGATTTTAGCATGTTTTTGGTATATGTGATTTAAACTTGATTATTTGCTAATCGAACTTATCTTGAGTTTCAAGTTTAGATTTATGCATGTATCTAGATTGTAATTAACGTGTAGCATCTTTCACATGATCTAGATGGATTAAACATGCATGATTGACTAGAATACATTTGTTGTGTGCATTCATGCATATGTCTAGTATTTTCCAAAGAATTTATTAATCATCATTTTCTATGTTGCGTGTTTGTTTGTGTTTTGCATTCATGATCACTTAGATGCCTGGTGAGAAGGAAGTCTTGACAATAGGTGTGAGGCCTATGATTTGTTGAGCAAATGGAAGTCACATTCCTTAGAGTGAGTCTTTGGTTTGTGCAAGCGGAAGTCACAAGTCTTAAAGGGAGTCTTTGACTTATGCAATGGAAGTCTCAACAAGAGGTAGGAGACCTCGGAATGTTAAACAAGGAAGTCTCGATAAGAGGTGGGAGACCTCGGAATGTTGAGCAAGGAAGTCTTGACAAGAGGTGTGAGGCCTCATAATGTTGAGCAAAGAGGTGACATATTCATTGAGTATGATAGGAGAGTAGTTTCTATGAGAATGGGTCACTTGAGAGATTGTACTTGTCTTATCTACTAGTGGATTATGTTTGTCGGTGGTTGCTAACCCGTGAGTGTTTTCTCTTTGGAGGTTTACCATGTAAAAAAAAAACCTTGTGTCAGTTTTCTTTATCCCTATCTCTCTTATATTGGTATATGTTATTGGACTATTGTGGATAGAACATTTTATGTAAATTGACTTCCTTACTATAATATCATTTGTGTATGTGTTATGAATGTTTGTTTGTATCACACTTTACATGCTTTATATATTGATTAATTATCTTTAATTGATATATATATATATATATATTGTGATACAAACAATCTAGAGGTACAAACTTTTGTTTGTTTAAAGGGAGTCGAAAAAAGTGTCTAACTTATTCACCCCTATAGGTTAGCCTTGAGTATTTAACCGTGTTTGTATTCAAGTGGTTTTAAACATTTTATATGCATACAAATTGAAGAATTTACATGATTTAATTGTCAACAAGGCTACTGATATGGCTGTAGGGCAATATGCCTAGTACAACACTTCATTTGTTATTATTATTTTCTCGTATTTTCTTAATTCATAGATTTTTATCTATAAAATTTTATGTTCACGTGAGCTTTGCATATATTTTCATTTTACTGCTTCTAATTTGGCTTCATTTGTATTGTATCAAGCTCCTATTATCAATTTTGAGAGTTTTGTCAGTTTATGTGATTAGTTTTGGTTCTTGCATAAATTCCAGGAACGTGAGCCTTCCATTTTTAATCTTAAATGTTGTAAACCAAAAGGCACAATGTTGGTCTGCCCAAGAGTGTCAATAATCTAATTGTGATGGCAATACAAGCTGGGCTGATTTTAATGAGAAGTCACGGTGATCTTGGATAACAGATGACATATGACAGTGGAAATATGACTTTTCTACTTGAGCTCCTTTTATAATGTGGGTAGTTAATAATTCTCTGATGTTTTGCAGGTTCACAAATGCCTTAGCTGGACATACTGGTAATGATATAATACAGATAACTGCTGGCAGAATAGAATCTCTGCACTTTAAGGGTGTTTAGGTATGAAGATAATTTGGATTTATTTGGAACATTTTATCCAAAACTGTTTTCCATGGAGGATTCTCTTTTATATTTTTAACTGAATAAAATTTTAATGTTGTCTGCACAGAGAATCTTATAAATGTGTTGTTTTGTTATGTCTCAATTGCATATGCTAGTGTAATCCATCATTGTAATTACTAACAAGGTTCAGGATGGGCATGAGGATGTTGATGGTGATATGTTGAACATTGATTGGCTTGAGGATTCTGTTGAAAAAGATAAGATAATTAGAACAAAGGCACAATCCATGACTAGCTAAGCAGAAGCGGTTTCCAACAGTTTTACCACAGGTTAGTCATTTAGCACTCGATTCAATATTATTAGCATTGTTGATTAAGTGAATTGTATTTAGCAGAAATGAAAGATTTTACACACTGTTTTTTATTACTTTCTCATATCGAAATTTGAAATGCCTTAATTTATTTGTTAATTCCAATAATTCACTAGTGCCTCACATTTATTGTAGGGAAAATAAAACCACGCGCAGAGGAAACGTGAGAAAATTTAATAAAATTAGGGTTTGTGTATAAATAAAAAATTTACCTTTTAATAACAAGAACCTTAACCCTAGATTAATTGATGTATATAAAAAGTATCGTACCTTTTTTTTCATGACGATTGAACTAGCGTCGAATTGAATCCGCAAGATCTTCCAATCCAATCACGAATGTGATCACCTAGGAGTGTGGGCTCATTTTCTTTAAATTGTATACCTGAGGATAGAAACAAAGAAAATCTTCTTCTTGTTAGTCACAATAATACTCAAAGAGAAAAAATCAAGAACGTCCGGTCACTTGTAAATTATCAATCAATTTGATTGAAACTCGTGTGAACCTTAATTCGATGTTGTACACAAAACCTTTTTGATGCAAAGGATACTAGTGTACTATCGAAAACAAAAACGTTCCATCTTTTCTCTATGCTTGGCCGAATTCTTCACACGATGAGTTGGATGAATTTTTTTATAACAATAAAAAAAAATTAAAAAACAACTTCTCACACCAAAAATTCATGTTTGGTCGAAATTTACAAGTATATATATATATATGAGACTAAATCCTCTCCTGAGAAGGATTTACTTGGTGGTTAAGAATCCTATCCTTAGGTGGATTTACTTGGTGGTTAAGAATCCTTTTCCAAAAAGAATACTTTCCTACACCAAGACTTCTAATCCAATTCAATAGTGTATTTGTAACCACATGAAAGACTTCCTAATTTGATTAGATAAATAATTTCTTTTATTTATCTACTTATCAAATATAGTCTTTAATATTAATTATACTACCAACAATAGTATAATATTAGGAGACCATCTTCTAATAGAAAAAGATTTTGACTTTTAATTAAATAATTAATTAATCAACAAATTAATTAATTTCCCTTTAATTAAATAATTAAATAACAATAGTATAATTAAGCTATTCTAAATAGTCTTGCCGCCCAACACATATATATGGGTCATATATTATTTTTCTTATTTTATTAAATCCATAGGACCTTAATAAAAAGTCTACATGTGAACCAGACATATTCTTACAAAAAGAAACAAGTTCACATGTTTTAATACAATTCTAAATGGACCCCTAAATTGGTCCGGTAGAATATATCAAGTGATCCATGCAAGTTCGTGTGGATTGGGGATCTTGGCGGACTATCTAAATTTAAGCTCCAACAGACACAACCCAATCACAATCAACAAATGATTCACTTAGGTCTGATCTATTTAATTTTAGTTCATTCCATTAAAGAACTAAAATTGAACTCTTAAATAAAGATAGAATAAGTTGATGTTACTCATTCATACCATAGACAACCTTATTAGAGAAAGTGTATCCTCGTGAAGAATATCAGTAATCGCCAAGAGCTCATAGACCGCCAAGAGCTCATAGACCGCCTATAACTCTCCAAGTTACCATATTTACTCATATAGCCACATTTTGAACTTGGATATTTTGACTTGTCCAGAAGCCATGTTTCAATATACACAATTGAAAACTTAACGGTAAGATTTAATATCCAATACCTCAAAACATCCATATGATGATATTCTACTCTCATTTAATAAATGAAGCCACGATGTCCATATCTATAAATGAAGTCCTCTATCGATTAACAAATGAATACCACCAAACTATCGAAGATAGACTATGCTATATAATCGTACTCTTTGATAGCTCAAATGATAACACTTCTAACCATAAGTCCATCATTTATCTCAGGATTGAGATAGACTCTCCGATTGTCTTCAAATGAAAACTTTTATCCACTGACGGTTCTAGATTAAGTATTTCTTTGTGATCCAATTCAGTGCACCCAGTGCACTAGATTCTTTTGCCTAAAGACACCACACTTTGATAATTTTATACTCATCATAACACATTTGATCCCACTCAAATGCTAGCAAAAGAATCTACAACTTTAATAAGATAAAGACGCCCAACTTTTTATCTTAAGTTGTGAATATTATTCAAGACTAACTAAAGAATTGTGTCTACCTCATACATATCTAGATGTATGAACAATTCTTCTTTCCTCATAGTCTTTTGACCTTATGATTATTTACTTTTGACAATTATAATAATTAAACTATAAAATGCTATAAGATTTGTTAAACTAGAAATCACTTTATTAATATGAAAAGATTGTCAAATACATTATTACACTCTTGCTATCGAGCATAATCCCAACAATCTCCCACTTGCTTTATAGCAAATGTGTCATATTTCTCATCCCCATGTTTTCTAGATGCCCATCAAAACCCTTTTGTGGAAGAGCCTTTATAAAGGGATCCGTTAGATTATCTGCTGACGTGATCTTGGTAATCGTCACGTCACCCCTATGCACAATTTCCCTTAGAAGTTGATACTTTTTTTCAATGTGTTCCCCTCTCTTATGACTTATTGGTTCTCTCGAATTAGCTACTGCTCCACTATTGTCACAATAGATATTGATCTGCTTATTCGCATCAGGAACCACTTCCAATTCAATCAAGAATTGGCAGAGCCAAACAGCCTCGCATGGTGCAACATACTCGGCTTCCATGGTGGAATCGGCAATACAAGATTGCTTGATACTCCTCCATATGACTATTGCTCCTCCAATAGAAATATAGATCCTGACGTTGATCTCCTAGAGTCAGAATCTGACTGAAAATCAGAATCTGTATACCCAATGGGAATCAAATCCCTTCTAGAGTATACAAGCATATAATCTCTCGTTCTCCTGAGATACTTGAAAATATGCTTGACTGACGTCCTGTGATCAGGATCAGGTTTCGATTGAAACCTGCTAACTATGCCCACAGTAAAACAAATATCTGGTCTAGTACAGAGCATTGCATATATGAGACTTCCATTTACTGATGCATATGGAACCCTACTCATGAATTGCTCTTCATGCTCATTCTTAGGAACTTGTTCCTTAGAAAGTTTGATTCCATGTCTGAAAGGTAACATACCTTTCTTGGAATCTTGCATGGAAAACCTAGACAAGATTTTATCTATGTATAAAGCTTGGAATAATGCAATCGTTCTATTCTTTCTATCCTTTATGACTTGGATACCAAGAATATAACTTGCTTCTCCTAGGTCATTCATATCAAATTGTTTTGCTAACCATTTTTTTATTGATGTCAATACATCTACATCTTTTCCGGTGAGTAGTATATTATCAACGTAAAGAACTAGGAAAACCAACTTGTTGCCTTTAATCCTTTTGTATACACAAGGTTCATCAAGGTTTTGAATAAATCCAAAACTTTTCACGGCTTGATTGAACCTTATGTTTCAGAATCTGGATGCTTGCTTCAATCCATATATGGATCTTTGCAACTTGCATACCCTTTCCTCTTGGCCCTTTTCAATGAATCCTTATGGTTGCATCGTATAGATGCTTTCATCAAGACTTCCATTAAGGAAAGTTGTCTTGACTTCCATTTGTCAAATCTCTAGGTCTAGAGATGCCGCAATGGATAAGAGCATCTTAATGGATTTAAGCATGGCCACAAGAGAAAAAGGTTTCTTCATAATCGATACCTTTCTTCTGTGTATAACCTTTAGCTACCAATCTAGCTTTAAAGGTTTCCACATTTCTATCCATTCATGTTTTCCTCTTGTATACCCACTTGTACCCGATGGGTTTTATCCCTTTAGGCAAGTCTACAAGAGACCAGACTTTGTTTTTGAACATAGATTCAATTTCGGATTGCATTGCCTTTTACCAATGGCGACTATCAACATCTTCCATTGCTTCCTTGTACGTATAGGGATCATCGTCGTTCGGAAGATTCTCTACAGATTCTCCTAGACCGATGTATCTTAAGGGTTGTCTACTAACCCTCCCACTATGACGAGGTATGGTAGATTGTTGATCTTGTGTTGGTAGGGAGCTTAGAATTGGACTTGGTTGTGAAACCTCTTGTGGAATTGTATCTCCTGAAAGCTCATTTAGGACAATTCTACTTTTAGGCACAAAATTATTCATATGGTTATTTTCCAGAAATTTTGTGTTTGTCGAAACAAATACTTTAAGATCTAAAGGACTATAAAAATAATATCTTTTTGTTTCTTTTGGATACCCTACAAATATGCATGTTTCTGAACGGGATTCCATCTTTTCTGTCTTTCCTTTTAACACGTGCGCAGGACATCTAAATATCCTTAAGTGTTGTTAAACTAGACTTTTGCCCCGTCCACAACTCATGCAGTGTTTTAGGAACCGACTTAGATGGTACATCGTTTAGAATGTACATTACAGTTTGTAAAGCATATCCCCAAAAAGAATTAGGGAGCGTTGAGTAACTCAATATAGAGCTAACCATATCCAAAAGAGTTCTATTTCTCCCTTCTGCCACCCCATTTTGTTGAGGTGTGCCTGGTACAGAAAACTGAGAAATTATCCCATTATCAATAAGATATTGTTGAAACTCACCAGATAGATATTCTCTACCACGATCGGACCTTAAGATTTTTATACGTTTCTCAAGCTGATTTTCTACTTCAGCTTTAAATGCTTTGAACATATCAAAAATATCCGACTTATGTCTCATCAGATACACAGCCAAATCTTGAGCGATCATCCGTAAAAGTGATGAAGTACTCATATCCACCTCTAGCTTGAATGCTCATAAGTCCACACACATCAATGTGTATCAATCCTAAACATTCGATGACTCTTACACCTTTAGTCGTAAATGAGCTTTTGGTCATTTTACCTTCCAAACAAGATTCACAAGTTGGTAAATAGTCAACCTTTAAGTCACTTAAAAGTCTGTCACTTACCAATCTTTTAATCCTATTAAGGTTAATATGACCTAAGCGCAAATGCCATAGGTAGGTTTCATCTTTTGATAATTTTACTCTTTTATGATTATGTTCCGTTGATTCCGTGTCTAACAAGTGAGAGATATTTCCATGCAAATAAAATAAACCATTTTCCAATGTACCTTTACAAACAAATTTGTTATTCTTACTAATAATAAAACTTTTATTAAAAGTAACCGAATATCCAAATTTATTTAGACAAGAGACCGAAATTAAATTCCTCTTGAATTGTGGTACATAATAAACGTTTATTAAAACTAAATTCCTATAAGAATCAAAATTGATTCTAATATCTTCCACTATACTAGTAGACACCAACGCTTCATTGCCTAAATGCAAGTTGAATTCATTATTATTCAGTCTATTCCTTTGACCCTTTTCACCACAAAAGAAACACCAATATCTTACTTTCTTTGTCTCCTTCTAAAAAGGCTCAAGTTGCTTTTTCTTCTGTTGTCTCTTGACCTTCTTACGGATCTTTAACAATAGCAACTTACCAAGAATATGAATCTCTTTACCCTTGCCTTTCACAAGGATTATCTTGGTGCTTTGAATATCTTGCATTAGGCTTTGCAAGGTGCATTCCTTATTATTCAAGGTGTAGTCCAACTTGAATTGATCAAAGGAATCTGATAGTGAGTTGACAATCATGTCAATTTTGGTCTCACCATCTATCTTAGCACCATTCAGTTCAACAATATTAAGATGTGCTATGACTTTCATAGCCTGTTCAGGTTTTATCTTAAGATTCATGAAAGTAGTCACTGTCTTTCTCATAGTCATCCTAGACCTCATAGCCAATATCTCTTATAGAGACATCATTATATCTGCAACAGTTTCCATTCCTTCATGTTGTTGTTGAAACACATCGGAGATGATGGCCATAATGTAACGTACATTTAGCCATCTCATCTGAAGACTTCCACTATGGATACTCATCTATTTGCTCTTGAGTAGATTCATTAGTTTGGTGGTTAAGGAATAGACATAATGAATTTATGTTTTTCAGCTTGCAATAACAACCCAATTTTCCTTTTCCATGTGACATATTAAACATCAGTTAAAGTATTATCTTTTATGATATTGATTAGAGATGGGGTTATGATTTCATTATATTAACAAAAATATATATAAGTAAATAATCGTGATAAAGCACTTTTGAATATTTATCTTGAATTAAATAAAATAATTCAATCGTAAAAATTCAACGGTGATCTAACACCCATAAATGTCACACCTCTTTTGGGAGTACGCACCATTTACTAGTTGGACTAGGTCCCACCTAATTGTTAACATAACAACCAACGTTTTCTATTTTAACTTTGCAATTTTATTAACAAGAACTCTTGGGAGGATATTAATAAAAGTACATTGAGTGTGTTACCAAGTTATCAACCTTCAATATAATCCCTCACGAATATCCCTCATTTGGGAGTAGATATCGTTTGGGCTAATTGTCTAGTCTATCATTGTAAGGAAGTATCTTACTAAATTCCATTCATGAATACCTCTTGGGAGGTTATTTACGAAACATAAAGCTCAACTAAACTTGGAGGCCGTAGGTGTTCAGAAACACCTTCTCCCACTCAATTGTTTAAGGAGTGTGATTGAATTCACAAGAATGATATACCAAGTTATCTAGATGCCAATTTAGATACCTAAATCATTCTATACATGTTCATACAAAAAGAGATATATGAGTGGCACTCCTATTTTATATGACATGTTATCAAACAATGACAAACATTGCAATATTTACAAAAATATAAATAGCTACAATTTTGGTCAATCCTAGAAAAACAAGTAAATTACATATATTTTGGAATACAAGAACTTCTTTCTTGGTGAACAAGTCTACACGCGACCTTCGTCTTTCGGACTCCCTCGGCTACCTCCCATACGCATGCGCACCCTTCACCCTTACCCATTGGCGTGCGCATGCTACAAACCCATAAATGGCTGCCATGTGCAGCCCATGGCTACCAAAGGGCTGCTGTGCGCAGCCCATGCCACAACAAACGTGGCTGCACGCTCTTCGCACGCACGTTCGTTGCTACGGCTCGCACAGTCCCAAACTTGTTCCGGCTGCTTCCAATTCTTCAAACCTTTGAGTTTTCGATACTTGAATGTATTACAGAAGAATTATAAATAAAAAAAATACTATAGTTTTTTTTTTATTACAATAGTGCAGTTTTTTTTAATTACAACAACAAAATAAAAAAAAAACTTAGCAACTATCAATAAGAAAATTATGGCAATGATAGACCACCCTTCTTATTACAATCCCAAAACAAAATTACAATGAAATTCTAGGACCAAAATTGAGCAATAACTAACCACATATAAAACACACACACACACACACACACACACACACACACACACACACACATATATATATCCATACATTCCAATGTAAATATATATGCGAATACCTAGAGTGCTATCTCTTTCTACAACATGCATATATACAATAAAAAAAAAGATTCACGTACACATACATCAATTAATCAAGGGTACAACCAGGCTCTAATACCAATTGTAGGGAAAAAATGGTTCAAAACGCAACGGAAGCGTGAGAAAATTAGAAAATTAGGGTTTACGTATAAATAAAAATTTTCCCTTTTAATAACAAGAACCTTAACCCTAGATTAATTGATGTATATAAAAAGTATCGTACCTTTTTTTTCGTGACGATTGAACTAGCGTCGAATTGAATCCGTATGATCTTCCAATCCAATCACGAACGTGAATCACCTAGGAGCGTGGGGCTCCCTTTCTTTAAATTGTATACCTGAGGATGGAAACAAACAAAATCTTCTTCTTTGTTAGTCACAATAATCCTCCAAGAGAAAAAACCAAGAACTTTCGGTCACTTGTGAATTATCAATCAATTTGATTGAAACTCGTGTGAACCTTGATTCGATATTGTACACAAAATCCTTTTGATGCAAAAGATACTAGTGTACTATCGAAAACAAAAACGTCCCCTCTTTTCTCTATGCTTGGCCGATTTCTTCACACGATGAGTTGGACGAATTTTTTTTTATAATAATAAAAAACAACTTCTCACACCAAAAATTCATGCTTGGTCGAAATTTACAAGTATATATATATAAGAGACCAAATCCTCTCCTAAGAATGATTTATTTGGTGGTTAAAAATCCTATCATTAGGTGGATTTACTTGGTGGTTAAGAATCCTTTTCCAAAAGGAATTCTTTCCTGCACCAAGACTCCTAATCCAACTCAATAGTGTATTTGTAACCATATTAAAGATTTCCTAATTTGATTAGATAAATAATTCTTTTTATTTATTTTATTTATCTACTTATCAAATATAGTCTTTAATATTAATTATACTACCAACAATAGTATAATATTAGGAGACCATCTCCTAATAGAAAAAGATTTTGACTTTTAATTAAATAATTAATTAATCAACAAATTAATTAATTTCTATTTAATTAAATAATTAAATAAAAATAATATAATTAAACTATTCTAAATAGCCCTGCCGCCCAACACATATATATGGGCTATATATTATTTTTCCTATTTTATTAAATCCATTGGACCTTAATAAAAAGTCTACATGTGAACTAGACCTATTCTTACAAAAAGAAACAAGTTCACATGCTTTAATACAATTCTAAATGGACCCCTAAATTGGTCCGGTAGAATATATCAAGTGATCCATGCAAGTTCGTGTGGATTGGGGATCCTGGCGGACTATCTAAATTTAAGCTCCAATAGACACAACCCAATCACAATCAACAAATGATTCACTTAGGTCCGATCTATTTAATTTTAGTTCATTCCACTAAAGAACTAATAAGTTGATGTTACTCATTCATACCCTAGACAACCTTATTGGAGAAAGTGTATTATCGTGAAGAATATCAGTAATCGCCAAGAGCTCATAGACCGCCTATAACTCTCCAAGTTACCATATTTACTCATATGACCACATTTTGAACTTGGATATTTTGACTTGTCCAGAAGCCATGTTTCAATAGACACTATTGAAAACTTAACGTTAAGATTTAATACCCAATACCTCAAAACATCTATATGATGATATTCTACTCTCATTTTATAAATGGAGCCACGATGTCCATATCTATAAATGAAGTTCTCTATCGATTAACAAATGAATACCACCAAACTATCGAGGATAGACTATGCTATATAATCGTACTCATTGATAGCTCAAATGATAACACTTGCAACCATAAATCCATCATTTATCTCAGGATTGAGATAGACTCTCCGATTGTCTTCAAATGAAAACTTTTATCTACTGATGGTTCTAGATTAAGTATTTCATTATGATCCAATTCAGTGCACCCAGTGCACTAGATTCTTTTGCCCAAAGATACCACACTTTGATGATTTTAGACTCATCATAACACATTTGATCCTACTCAAATGCTAGCAAAAGAATCTATAACTTTAACAAGATAAAGGCGCCCAGCCTTTTATCTTAAGTTGTAAATATTATTCAATACTAACTAAAGAATTGTGTCTACCTCATACATATCTAGATGTATGAACAATTCTTCTTTTCTCATAGTCTTTTGACCTTATGATTATTTACTTTTGACAATTATAATAATTAAACTATAAGTGCTATAAGATTTGTTAAACTAGAAATCACTTTATTAATATGAAAAGATTGTCAAATACATTATTACACTCTTGCTATCGAGCATAATCCCAATATTTATCTTCCTACAAAATTCATGTATATTTTATCTATGTGGTTGTGCATTCTATTTGTCAATATGTTGACTGTTATGCTATATATAAGTTGCATTGACTGACCTAGCTAAGCCACCGGATGTTGTCATGCTTATTAGAAGTGGTTAAGAAACACTCAAGGTGTTTGTTTATGGGCGTTCTTAACAGGAATATTTTTTTACAGTTATTTAATTGATGAGTAAAGGATGTGTTTACGAAACCATTTGGGTTTCCTATGTGTGATCAACTTGTATTTGATGTTATATGGTTTTCCAGGTTTAAGACGCAGGAAAATAAATATTAAAATTCCATCTCAATAGTGTTGTCAAGAATATTAGTCATCTATTTCTTTTGGCATTCTTAAGTTTGTTTGTGTTGTTATTTTTACTCACCTATAGAACAAGTGATTCTGAAAGTTTCAAGTCCTAATCTCTTGTTCAGGCATATCTAATGTAGTTGAAGCTTACCAAGCAACCATAAAGAACGCTTCTGTTGATTCCCTTGAAGGTCTTCCACATCTCAATATGATATATGTATGTGTAATGTGTGCAACTTTGTTGCAAAATGTAGCGTTTTCCTTTTTCTTGTTTCGTTTGTGTTAATTTACTTCTTATTCCTATTTGTAATAATTATTTTTTGAGACTTGCAATCAATATTGAAAGTGAATTATAGGTAAAAAGAAGTTGTTTAGAAAATTTACCTAAATTTGTTAATTAGTGCATGGATGTGTTTTCCTTTTTCTTGTTTCGTTTGTGTTAATTTACTTCTTGTTCCTATTTGTAATAATTATTTTTGAGACTTGCAATAAGACATGACCACGGTTCGGTTCGAACCGTGGAACCGAACCGTAACCGTGTGAAATGAACCGTAACTGGAACCGTAACCGTGGAACTGGAACCGTGGGGAAGGCGGTTCGGTTCCGATTCCTCCTATGAAAAAACCGGCCAGGAACCTTTAAAAAATAAATTAAAAGAGCCGTTGGGCTCCAACGGTCAGCAGATTGATGTCAGCGGAACGTTAACGGTAATGTTTTTTTCCCCTTAAATCTTTAATTTCCTATAAATGACCCCCCCCCCCCCCCTCTTCCCCGCGCTAATTCATTTGTTTAAACACAATTGCTCTCTCAAATCTCTCTCAAATCTCAATTCTCCTAATTCTCTTCAATTATCTCCCAATTAGTCAATTATTTATTTGTTTATATTTAGTGTATTGCAATTATTATTTTTTAAAATCATTTAAAAATCCTTGTCAACAATTTTTTTAAATATATTTCCAATAAAAAATTTAATTTTAATTTCATCCATTTATCTTAATTTTTTTGAAGAGTTTTTTTACAAATTATTTTTTTTGATGGCAAGTGGAAGTGGAGTAAGAGACATTCCACCAAGGCATTCCGTTTCCAGGACCGGTAAGGGTCGTATGTCAGAGCCGGATCCGGTCCAGCCGGATAATATCGGTTTTGATAACACCGCTTACCATGAGTTCCTGCAACGACAACCTATCTTGAATCTCTAAACTATCCAGTCAATCCAAATCCCTCTTTAATAATTTCTGAACCCAATTCTAGCCAGCCTACTAGCGGCCCTAGCCCCGGTAATATGATAAGCCAATCAGGAAATATACCCGATTTTGCTGCAGATCCAAATTTTGATAGACGGTAGAGAATGATAAGAAGCAGGTCAAATCTGATCTATTCGTTCTCCATATGAAGAAAGTTATGAAACCGAATGGAACATGTTGGGCGGTGTGCAATTACTGCATTAAAGAATACAAGTGGACTAAATCTGGAGGATACGGCACATATAGGAAGCATATTACGACCCGTCATCCAACAGAACTTGCCAAGGGGAATGCACAATCTCAAATTTCTAGGTTTTCTACCTCTGACACTCAATTATTTAAATATAGTGATCAAGCTAATAGAGAAGAATTAGCTAGGATGGTAGTTGTAGAACATTTACCTTTTAGTTTTGGTGAAAAAGTTGGTTTTATTAAATATTGTCATAAAGCATTAAATCCTGCTGCATGTCGTGTCCCTAGGACCACTCTCACGTGTACAATGTATGATATTTATAAAAAGGAAAAAAGGATTTTGAAAAAATATTTTGCGAACTATATAGGTCGTGTTTCCTTATGTGCTGACATATGGACTGACCATTGGCAATGCATTCATACTTGGGTGTAACTTGTCATTATATGGACAAAGCATGGACAATACAAAAAAGAATTCTTGCATTTAGAGTTTTTGATTATGCACATACTGCTGATAATATTTATAAAAATATGAAAATCATTTTTGAAGAGTATAAAATTGAAAGCAAAATTTTTTCAATTGGTTTTGATAATGCTTCTAATAATACGACAGCTATTTTTGCTTTAATTGAATATGCAATCCTTATTTTAATAGTAAATTTTTTCATCAAAAATGTGCTTGCCATGTTTTAAATTTATGCGTTCAAAAAGGTTTGGAAATTCTTCAAGCTTTTATTAAACCCATTAAAGAGACCCTCTCATATTTGTGGAAACATCTTAATGTTATGAAAGCATTGGTAAGATTTTATAAACAGGCAGGTAGACATCCCATTAGATTTTCTCGTGATGTTCCAACACGTTGGAACTCTACTTATAAATTGCTTTGTGAAAGTTATGAATATAGGGATTTATTAGTTTCTTTTATGCAATATAATGTTAGTCAAATCAATCTTTATGCACACCATTGGGATATTTGTACAAAAATTTGTAATTTGTTAAAAGTTTTTAATAGTGCTACTAACAATTTATCAGGTATTTATTATCCTACTACTCAATTATTTATTATTGAGGGTTGTAATATTGCTGGTGCATTTGCTGACTGTTCATCTGATATAAAATTACAGGCATGCATTGAAGCTATGAAAAAAAAATTGTTAGACTATTATAGGGAGTTTCCAACTATTTACCTGCTTGCGTTGTGTTTTGACCCACGTTGTAAACTATATGCATTGACAGATTATTTAACTCTTTATTATAAATGTTTAGGTATACAATTAGAAATTAATACTTATTGTGCTGCAATTAAGACATTATTTTATCAGTTATATGATGAATATCTTAGAATTTATGGTCCATCATTGAACATTAATGTTCCACAAAATGAAAATGTCTCCCAAACTCGATCTTCTAGAGTGTTGGGGGCAGGATCTGCACTTTTATCCCAAAAGATCAAAAGATTACGGGGTTCTTCTTCTTCTTCATCAAGTTTGGTCTTGTATGATGAGATAGAAACTTATCACAGTACCAATTTTGAGTTTATAAGAGACGATGATGTGAATAAATTTGATATTCTACATTGGTGGAGAGAACATCAAAAGCACTTCCCAATCTTGTCTATAATAGCCAAACAGATTCTTGCAACACCGGTTTCTACAATGGCTGTGGAACAAGAGTTTAGTGCTGATGGAAATATTTTGGACGCAAGACGGTCGCTTTTGAGTCTAGAATCAATTCAAGCTCAAGTGTGTGTTGATGATTGGACAAAGACTGAATATAGACAACAAGAAATGGAGCCAGAAGTGATATACGATTTCTTCGATGATGATCACACCACTGGCACCAGAACGGAAGACAGCGATTAGTTACAGACTTACAGAATTACATATGTAAAAGACAATAAAATGTAAAGAACTACGTGGTCTTTGATTCCTCTAAACCCCGAGATGATACGTAGGCAACTTAATTTTGGTACAAATTAAGTGCAAGACCAATTTTTTTCATTTTTAGTTTTATACATTTATTTCAATTTATGTATTTAGTATTATTATTTTTAATTTTAATTTCGGCTTACGGCCTTACACAATAAAATTCATTTACAATTTCACATTATTACATGTCTTATGTTTTCGTATTTTTTTTAAATGAGTATAAATGTATAATAAGAAAAAAAAAAGAAAAAAAAAAGAGGAACCGAACCGGCCGAACCGGTGGAACCAGACCGGAATCGGCCGAAACCGTGGCCATGTCTACTTGCAATTGATATTGAAAGTTAATTTACTACTACAATTAGTTGAAGTGCTTGTGTTGTCGTTACCCAAAACTGCGAGTAAATAGCCAAATATGTAACGATTAATTGTAGTAGTCAAGTGAAATCAATAAGAAAGTGTTAATAAGTAATAACATGAAATAAAAAAAATAAAAAATCATCCCCGTAAGAACTAATTAAAGATCCAAGGCAAAGACAAAATTTATGGAAGAGCTCGTGTTGCTACTACCCAAAGCTACGAGTAAATATGCAACGAGTACTTCCATTTTCTTGGACTCACCAAACATGGGATTAGACAGAAAATAGTTCATTCCTAGTCCTATCATAAGCAACAAACATGAGTTGAGAGGAACGTTAAGCTCGTTCAACCTACGTTGAATCACCAATTTTATAAACTATTGGTTTCGGAGAGTGCCACACAGATGAGCTGTTTGATTTTAGCATTTGGTGGTATATAACTTAGTGAATGTGTATACTGAGTTGGATACTGCCTGCATTAGAAGATCCATATTTCCTTTTTATGTATTATTTGTTAATGGTTTAGTACACATATTATCAGCGTTGTTAACTTAAACCAAAATAGTAGGTAACAATTATTGATATTAAATATTTGGTTAACAATTTGGGGGAAAATCAAAACTTGTTAACATGATAATGAGTAAATTACTATTATGTATTTATGTTTTACAAATTAATTATTGATATATATTAATAAATATTTAACAAATTTTCTATTAATTCATTAAACATACTATTTACAATAAGTTTATAAGTAAAGTATTTTTATGAATTGTTACAAGTGAAAATTTTAAAAATAAAAAAATTGTTACTAAAGTTGTAAGAATGGTTACAGAGCTATGAATGTGGTTAGCAAATCCGTGAAAATGGTTATATGTTAAAATTTTAAAATTTGAAAAATGGTTACCAAAGTCGTAAAATAGTTACTGAAGTCATGAAGGTTGTTACCATAGTCGATAAAATGTTACAAGTCAAAATTTCAAAAATTGAAAAATAGTTACTAACGTCATACAAATCGTTACCATATCCGTGAGGGTGATTACTATAGCCGTAAAAATGGTTACAAGTTAAAATTTTAGAAATTGTAAAATGGTTGTCAAATTCACAAGTGAAATTTACATTGTTAAATATATATTTAATAATCAAATATATTATTTGAATATAAAAAATATAAAGGTTAAACATTTTATTTGACATCATTAATCATTCTACAAGTTTTGAATTTTATTTAAATAACTATATAATTTTGATAAGTTATTCATTTTGATTTTTTTTTAAGTATTATAAGTTACAACTATTACAATATGACTGCCGAAACTTATCAAGATCAAACAAAACAAGTGTGGTCAGGATAAATACTCTAAAAAAATTAAGAGAAAACTCCACACATGATTATAAAATAAGTATGATGAGACTCAAACCTCTCACCACCTTGTCTGGCAAGAAAGTGCACTACTATCCCACTCAATGTTAAGAAAAAAAATTCTTTTTTTAAATCATATTAATGACTAAATCGGTTTCTCTTTGCTTCAACGACATCCGGTGATAACATTGCCAAAATAAACCAAAATAGTATGTGGAAATTATTGATACTACATACTTGCTTAACAATTTGGAGGAAAAGTTAACTTTTAACAATGATAATGAGTAAATTAATAATATGTATTTATGTTTTACAAATTAATTATCGATATATAATATTAAATATTTACTAAATTTACTATTAATTCATTAAACATACAATTTGCAGCAAGTTTACCAGTCAAATATTTTTATGAATTTCATGAAGATTTACGATAACTTGTTCGTTGAACAAGTTTTACGTTGACATGAACGTTCCACTCGTTCAACCTACGTTGAACTTGTTCATGAAGGTTTACCATAACTTGTTCATCGAACAAGTTTAACGTTGTGATGAATGTTAAACACATTCAACCTATGTTGAACTTGTCCATGAAGGTTTATGATAATTTATTCACCGAACAAGTTTAACGTTCAGATGAATGTTAAACTCGTTCAACCTACGTTAAACTTGTTCTTAAGGTTTACGTTAACTTGTTTATGAAGGTTTACGTTAACTTGTTCATTGAACAAGTTTAGCATTGACATGAACGTTAAACTCGTTCAACCTACGTTGAATTTGTTCATGAAGATTTACGTTGACTTGTTCAATTAACGAGTTTAATATTATCAGATAAACGATAAACTCGTTCAACTTGCATTGAACATTTTCATGAAGATTTACGTTGACTTATTCACGGACGTTAAACTTGTTCAACCTACATTGAAATTGTTCTTAAAGATTTACGTTGACTTATTCACAGAACTTTCATCTGAACGTAAAACTTGTTCACTAAACAGGTTTAACGTTCCTCTAAACGTTAATTTTATTCAACATACATTGAACTTGTTCTCGAAATTCAAAATTTTAAAACTTTTATTTTATTTTATTTATTTAATATAATATAATACATATATTTCATGTATTTTTTTCATTACTTTTTTAATGAAAAATTAATAAAAATTATTGGAGCAACTGGTTGCTTTTATTAGTTGTCACCCACTTTCCATTTCTTTATTATTTGTTTGATAACTTTTAGTTGGTTTGTACGGTACAACATATAAGGTTGCTTTGCATTGTAGCCAACGTCTAAAATTAACATGATGGTTACAAATTGATATATTTATTCTCTGTTCATAATAAATATATCAAAGATGTAAATGTATTGTCACTGTAATATATTACTCATGACACCCGGCCAAAACAAACTACCTAACACATAAAGGTATAAATTAGGGTCGGGTCTGACGTGTTCGGCCCTTTAAGGCCCACTAAGGAGGAAGGCAGTGCATGGGCTAGCATGACAAGATGGCACGTGCCGTGTGAGGATGAGGGTGCCGGTCGGTAGCGATAGCGTGCCACGTCCAACGGTCGACACAACAGATTGGTTGTTGGCTCGCCATATATATATTTTTAAATCTAATCATTGGATTTTAAAAATAAAAATCGTAATAATATATAAGATAAACAAATTATAATTAAAATTACATATGATAAATCGTAAAAATAATATTATAACAAATAAATTCAATACTTTCTTATTTTTTTTTAAAAAACTAAAATAAAATGAAGTGAATTGGCCTGTTAAGGCCTGCCCGGTGTGCCGACAGGGCACGACCCACTGGGGCCATGCCTACGGGCTCTGCCGTGCCGTGCCACCCATTTCCTTAACAGATTGTGCCTGGCACAAGACGAATCCTTCATGTGTCGGCACGTCATGACACGCTAAGGAGGCAAGAGCCTAAGGGGCCAGATCTTAGGGGGCCGGGCCGACACATTTTGACTGTAACACATGGAGGGTCATTAGCGCATACATGTACCATTTAAATTTTACTCTTTTTTGACATGGTCACATGGTTTTAAGACATTGCATGTAAATCTCAAAATAAGTTAAAATTTTAATAGTGCATAGATAAACTAATTGTAAACTAAATAAAATGAATTCGAGATATATTTAACCTTTCTTTAACATGACTTACACTAATGCCATGTTTGGTGTAGTGGAATGGAAAGAAAATCATTCATAATGTTTCGTTTGCTAAAATGGAATGGAATGAGGATTCCATTTGAATATTGATTCCACCATTTTGGTGGAATGATCTTTCCATCCAAAAATCAATGGAATGCTCATTCCAATTCCAAAATAAAATTGGTATTCCATATATACCCTCCTATGCTCCAACTCTATTCCAAAAATATTCGTCTTTCCAAAAAAAAAAATTGTTATATATATATATATAATAATAATAATAATAATAATATTATATATAATGATATAACAATAGTTTTATTAATAAGTGGCCCTAAGAGGCAAAACCAAAACAGTACAAATTTTAGGAAAGGCCACAGACCCCTCACAAAGCAGAAAACCCCCATTCAAATATAGGAAAGATAACAAAGGACATCAAAATCCAATGCCAAAACATCTTTACAAAACAAAAGGAGCATAACATCAAACGTCTCCCCACTCCAATCTATCCACAACACCACTAGAGGCAGCTTTAGCTAAGCTGTTCACAAATGAATTCGACTCCCTTGGCATGTACTTGATATCAAAACCAGCTGATGACTTCAGAAATTGGTGAATGTCGTAAACTAAATGAACAAGCTGAAGATTGCCAAAATCTGAACCCTTAATCCAAGCAACAACAGATTTCGAATCACTGAAGATAGTGATACATCGACGAGCAAGAGAAACTTTTCCAGATATCAGTTAACAAGCTCTATGAATGGAAATCACTTTATCTGTTATAGCATCAAGAGAACACACATGAAACGAGAATAGACAAAGGATTCTACAACTAGAATAATGTAATACACCGCTAATTCCTGCCTCCTCAGGACTACCCTATATAGAACCATCCACATTAAAACTTAAATCGAAAACAGGCGAAGGAGACCCAACATAAGCTCTTTTAGCCTTAGCAACTGAAACATCCACACATCTATCATTTAAATTCAAAATGAGCAATGTTAAATCGACATCAGATCCATAACCATAATTCTTGAACCAAAAAGCAACACGAAACTTAATCGTATCCAAAACCAAACCCAAATAAGAGATTTTACCACTGAAAACCTTCTCATTAGGACATTCCCAAATCGACTAAACTACAGCTAAAAATAGGGTATTCCAAGCTCTCTTTCATGACAACGAGGGACATAAACTATTCTAGCATGCTGCCCACTCTCTGACAGAAGGGGAGGAACACAAAGAAACACCCCACCAGCCCATACAAATTCACCAAACCACATCAGACCATGCACAATGTAGGAATAAGTGATCAATTGATTCACTCCCACCACCGTACAATGGATAAATAGCACTCCCTACCTGCTGAACACCGTAGCTAAGCAAGACCTCTCTTATCAAGATCCAACCCTTCAGTAATTGCCAAGCGAAAACCTCCACCTTAGGGGATAAATCCCCTGCCAAAGAAAATCAGAAAATGGGTCAACTACAACTTTATTGTCCTCCAAGCACCTCCTGAAAGAACTAACAGAGAATAAACCATATGAAACATGAGACCATGCCAAAGCGTTAGAAACATCGATTCTTAACTTAATATTCTCCAAACACATCATAAAACAATTCCATTGATCCAACTACCAGTTAAATAAAGCCCTACATAGATTGACATCCCAAACCCATCTAGAATCTAGCAACTGCCAAACTCAAAAATGATCTATTCTTGTTAGTAGCCAAAGCAAAAATTCTCTGGAAAGCGGACATGAAAGAAACTAAATCTCCTCTTATTTCCTTCCACAACTGAACCTTCTTCCCACTACCAATCACCACGTTAAAACCATTTTTAACTAAATTGTAAGCTTTATGATTTTCACAAAAGAACTTATTGATGCTCCTAACAAAATGAGAACCAGACCTCACAGTACTACCATTCCACATCAACGAATTGTTACTAAGACCGAACTTAGCACACAGAACTCTTCCACAGAGATGAACCCTCTCTCCAAAACCTCTATAACCACTTGACCATCAAACTCAAATCTTTGTCTCCCATCCTACCAATACCCAATCCCCCAATCTTCTTATGCTTACAAATAGACGCCCAATCAACATAATGAAGTTTCTTTTGTAAAAGACCATTCCAGAAAAAATTCCTCTATAATTTCTCCAATTTCCTTGCCACTGACATAAGAATAGAGAATACAGACATGAATTAAGATGGGAGGCTAGACAACATAGCCTTGATAAGAACTAACCGACCCCCTTTTGAGATAAAAACCCTCTTTCAAGAAGTAAGTCGATGTTCAACCTTATTAACAACTTGGTTCCAAAACGCTACCCTACTCGGATTACCACCGAGAGGAAGACCCAAATATGAAAAGTTCCCGTCCAATCCTCCTCACGAGCTCCTTTCTTACAAACCCTTACTAGGCAAGATTTGTGGAAGTTGATCTTTAAACCAAAAATTAGTTCATAACACTTCAATATCCTCTTAGCATTCATTAAATACTCTAGTTTAGGTTCCAAAAAAAGTATCCAATCATTAACAAATTACAGATGAGAAATATGCACCGTACCATCACCGAAATCCACCTCATTCAGCATACCCAATTGTTTTTCTTTAATCAACATACAACTCAGGACTCCCACCACCATATTGAATAAAAATGGAGATAAAGGATCGCCTTGACGAAGTCATTTTTCCGTAGAAAATTACTTAGTTGGACAATCGTTAACTAAAATCGACAATGAAGGAGACGATATGCACCATTTAATCCAATTACGCCATCTCATGCCAAAACCCATCCTTTCCAAAGTTTCGAGCAAAAACTCATGGTCTACACTATCGTAGGCCTTTTCAAAATCCAACTTCACCAAAAAACCTCATTTCCATTTTTCTTCCAAGAATGAATTACCTCTTCAGTGATAACAAAAATATCAATAATCTGTCGATCCTTCACAAAAGCCATCTGAGTGGGATTGATCACAGAATCCATTACAACCTTTAATCTATTAGCTAACACATTGGCTAACACCTTGTAAAATGATCCTACTAAGCTAATAAGCTTGTAGTCTTACAAGGATACCTTGATTTTAATCTTTGGGTTTAGAGCAATAAAATTGCAATTGAAATCTTTTATCACAGAGCCATCATGATAAAAGGCATGAAAGAAATTCATAAAATCACATTTGATTAACTCCCAATTAGCCTTGATGAAATTAAGAATGAGACCATCAGGATCATGTGCTTTGTGACACGTCCTTAAGAAGTGTTCCTACTCTCAAGTATAAGAGTGTCATAATAATGAATTAACCGGTAAGACCGGGTCAAACCATATGGAAGTTGTTCACTTGTCCTTGTAGAATTAATTATTTATATTAATTACTAAGCTTGTTATAAATTGTAAATCAATTAAAATTAAAACTGGGGCTAAGGGATCCACTGTTGGTAATTCGAATATGATCCAATAATTAATATTTAGCCCAGATTAATGAGATGGTATTCCACTCCACTGACCACTCTCTGATAGATATGGGTATAAGTACTCACTGTGCTAGACAACGTCTGTCTGTCTACAGTGAGTCAAAACTTTACAAAGATCAGAGGGGATAAACCACTCTCTGATAGATATGGGTAAAAGTACCCACTGTGCAAGACAATATCTGTCTGTCTACAGTGAGTCAAAAACTCCACAAAGATCAGAGGGGAGAAACCACTCTCTGATAGATATGGGTAAGAGTACTCACTGTGATAGACAATATCTGTCTATCTACAGTGAGTCAAAAACTCCACAAAGATCATAGGGGAGAAAGCAAAAAATAATAAACTTACCAAAATTGGATCATATTTTCCATACCAACAGTATCACCTTTGGCCCCATCTATATAAAATTAGTCAGACATAATTTAACTAGAAAATAGCTATTTTAATTAAACTGAGAATTTGAGAACAAAAAAGAGAGAATTTCACAAATCTAACATCATATTTGGATTCAGAATATGAAAATTAGGTGGGAGAAGCCCCCGGTTTATACAAAATACGGATGAAAATTGACCATCGGATGAATTTAGAATGGAGCGTCCAGATTTTGCCACGTCATCAGTGAACAGTAACACATCCGTGAAAGTGAACAGTGGCTAGTGAACAGTAAACCATCCGTGAAGTATATAGTGAACAAGTGAACAGTGAACAGTAACACATCGTGAAGTGAATAGTGAATAGTGAATAGTGCACCGGCTTCTAGAATGTGATTCTCTACAGCCGCATGTATGGTGCACTAGCAGTTTGGGCCAATAGGAATGTGTCACGTCATCAGGAACAGTGAAAGTCAACTGTGAACAGTCAAAGTCAACTGTGAACAGTCAAAGTCAACTGTGAATAGTGAATAGTCAAAATTACAAAAATGTCCTTCGTGGCATTCCTAAGGTTTTTAACGTTCTAAACTTGAAAACGATGTTTGTTTTACCATCTGACTTCTCCATAATTCTGAATTGATTGAATTACCTCTGAAATATAAAGAAAAATACACTGATTACTACACACCACATTTATTTAAGGAGGGAACGAAATTATATCTAAATTGGGAAATTAATCATATTGGAAGTGTAAAATGATGATATTATCCCTTAGTACATATACACTTTTCAGTGTTAATCACACCCACAAACCAGCTTATTGCTAGTCCCTAGTAACTAAAGCGAAAATAGTAAAAATTCAATTTCAAATCTCTAAACTACCAAATAGACAAACTCTCTCATACCTCTTTTCTCACCCTTTGACAACCAGTCATCAATTGAGTTATCAATCAAACTTTCTTGTGCCCAATAAATATCAACACAATAACTATGAGATTCAATTGAAATCAAGAAACTTTTTCATTCCAAAATCTCGTTAGGGCTTCTTTCTTAGGCAGTAGTTTTTTTTTGTTTTTTTTTAATATAACAAAATTGGAAACAAACATTCCATCTTTAATCCATGTAGCGAGTTTTAGGCCAATGACTCCCAAACCAGTTGACTTTAGGGCATTAAGTGTTAAAACACTCCTACGGGCTTAATTACTCAGATTGCAGATGTTTTTTTTTTAGTACAATTCCCTTAAATTTTCTTTTTAACCCGTGTAACGAGCTTTGGGTCAATGACTCCCAAACCAGTTGGTCTTAGAGCATTAGGTGTTAAAGCACCCCTCAAACTTAATTGCTCGAGTTAAAAAGGCTACGAAACTGCACTTTATTCTTATCCAGACTCCATCGTTTTGCACGAACACTCTATACTTACTGAGGCATGATGCCCGGCTACTAAATAAGAGTTTTGGTCACAACACACAAAAATATTATTATTATTATTATTATTATTATTACTATATATATTTTTAAACAAGACCACTGCCTTCGGTTGTTACCCTTGAATGATGTTTCAGAACTAAATATCGCAAAATCTCAACTTACTGCACATAATCACGTGTCAATGTGCGTGTGTGTCTAGAATATTTCGAAAAATTTCTCAAGATGACTTGTTGAACAAAAGGATTAGTCAATGATATCACAATGGAGAGTTTATAAATTTGAATAGTCAGAAGAGAAGAAAAATACATCAGAACTATAAATATGCGTCTTAGAAGTATCTAAAAGATCTCCTTACTTTGTCATCTTTACAAAAAAAATGGTCAGAAGTTAGTTAGTTAGTTTAAAAAAAAACAAAAGTTATTGAATCAACTATCCCCTCCCCCCAACCAGAACGAGACATTGTCCTAATGTCTTTAGAAAGAGTTAAGGTTTAGAAGATATCACCTGAACAACTTGAAAGACAATAAAATCTTGCAAAACAACAAAATAAATACAAAATATAGGAAAATAAAATGCATAAAAACCATGGGATAATCACAAACTGAGATTCAGATCAATTTTGCATTGCTTGTTCTCTTCAAAAATCAAAAGTAAACAACAATAATTACAAAAGACATTAAATGTGGAATGAAAAAGATAATAAAAACAAAAGGATATTTACTGGTAGTTTTGATTGTGGCTCACATCTTTCTCTGGTTTTACGTTCATAAATGGCTTCAACCCCCTCTATGGGTCGGGGATATGCTTTCCATCCAATTTTCTTATAAATTGGCAAACATGGTCTTTTAAAGTCAGATTCCCAAGACTATATTATATATGTTCTCATCTTGGTTTCCTTCTGGTTGTCTAAGTGGGTTTTCAGCCATGTTGTTAGTGAATGTGGGTGATTGAGATCTCCTAATTAATCTACCACTAGATGTTCGGGACCAACGTCTCATGCAAATTTAATTGAGGGTTCATGGAGGTGAAATACATAAATATAAAGAAAAAAAAAGAAAAAAAAGTGATGAAAATAACAAGATGCAAAATTCTAGGGGTGTAAATGCAAATATGCACAAGTGTTGGGGTAAAAGTGTAAATAATTATAAATATAGGGACTAAAGTGAAAATGAGATAATTACAGGGACTGATATGCAAAAATAAAAAATAAAATGACCTATATGCAAATACAAACTAAATCTAAGCTAAAATGTTAATAAAAAGTTGAAGGACTAAAATGCAAAAAAGGATGAAGTTTATGATTGAGATGAGCAATGCAAAATTAAATACGAAATAAGAACAAAGAAGATATAAAAAAAAACAGCAAAACTAAAATAAAATTAAAAAGAAATTATTTCTACAAAGAAAATGCGGACTTATCTCTCCGACAGCGGCGCCGAAAACTTGACACGTCCTATAGAAGTGTTCATACTCCCAAATATAATAGTGTCATAGTAATAAATTAACCAGTAAGACTGGGTCGAACCACAAGGAGGTTGTTCACTTGTCCTTGTAGAATTAATTATTTAGATTAATTACTAAGCTTTTTATAAATTGTAAATCTATTAAGATTAAAATTGGGGCTAAGGGATCCACTGTTGGTAATTCGAATATGATCCAATAATTGATATTTAGTCCAGATTAATGGGATGATATTCCACAGTGGACCACTCTCTGATAGATATGGGTATAAGTACTCACTGTGCTAGACAACGTCTGTCTGTCTACAGTGAGTCAAAACTCCACAAAGATCAGAGGGGATAAACAACTCTCTGATAGATATGGGTAAAAGTACCCACTGTGCTAGACAATATCTGTCTATCTACAGTGAGTCAAAAACTCCACAAAGATTAGAGGGGAGAAACCACTCTCTGATAGATATGGGTAAGAGTACTCACTTTGCTAGACAATATCTGTTTATCTACAGTGAGTCAAAAACTCCACAAAGATCAGAGGGGAGAAAGCAAAAAAATAATAAACTTACCAAAATTAGATCATAATTTCCATACCAACAGTATCACCATTGGCCCCAGCTATATAAAATTAGCCAGCCATAATTTAACTAGAAAATAGCTATTTTATTTAAACTGAGAATTTGGGAAAAAAAGATAGAGAATTTCACAAAGCTAACATCATATTTGGATTCAGAATATGAAAATTAGGGGGGATAATCCTTTATTTATACAAAATACGGATGAAAATTGACCATCGGATGAATTTAGAATGGAGCGTCCAGATTCACCACGTCATCAGTGAACAGTAACACATCCGTGAAAGTGAACAGTGAATAGTAACACATCCGTGAAGTGAATAGTGAACAGTGAACAGTGAACAGTTACAGTAACACATCCGTGAAGTGAATAGTGAATAGTGCACCGGCTTCTAGAATGTGATTCTCTACAGTCGCGTGTACGGTGCACTCGCAGTTTGGGCCAATAGGAATGTGCCACATCATCAGGAAGAGTGAAAGTCAACTGTGAACAGTGAAAGTCAACTGTGAACTGTGAAAGTCAACTGTGAACTGTGAAAGTCAACTGTGAACAGTGACAGTCAAAATTACAAAAATGCCTTTCGTGGCCTTCCTAAGCTTTTTGACGTTCTAAACTTGAAAACGATGTTTGTTTTGCCATCTGACCTCTCCATAATTCTAAATTGATCGAATTACCTCTGAAATACAAAGAAAAATACACTGATTACTACACAACACATTTATTTAAGCGAGCGAACGAAATTATGTCTAAATTGGGGAATTATTCATATTGGAAGTGTAAAATGATGATATTATCCCTTAGTACACATACACTTTTCAGTGTTAAGCACTTTGTTCCCCTCACAATCACTCAACGCTTTCCATACTTCATCAACAGAGAATTCCAATTCTAAATTCATCATCTCTTGCACCGAAATATGATTGACAGACAGTCTATCCCAACTCGGTCTGCCCTTCCTTCCTTTTGAAATGGTCTTTGAAAAACGATAACAGTCCCTCTCTTACTTGAGATGGACCCTTATTAAAACATCTCGAAATGAATAAATCTCTTAGAAAAATTTACCTTCTGTCTCACGTTTGACATGATGTGATTTTTTTTTGAATTCCCATCACCTTCCTTCAACAACTTCACCCTAGAAACTTGCCTTCACTTTTGTTCATCAAATGAACCTGTCTCCATAATTTAACCAAACAAGAAGAGCATTCTTCTCTCAACCCAACCGTTCAACCACTAGAAACAACATAACCTTCTATCCTAGCCAATTCCTCATCCAACTCTTTAATCAAATTACTGTCATACTTTCTATTTTTGTAGTAAGCTTTCATATGACGTCAAACAACACTAATTTTATGCTTCAAAATGGTACCAACCGAAGTTCCATATTTATAATTGATCCAACTATTTCGCACCCCTGCTATTAGAACCTTATCCTCTAACCAACCATTTAGGAAACGAAATGGTTTGGGTCCCCAATCAACCACCAATTCTCCTAAAATCTATGTGTACGCCATACCCTGCATAGGAAGATCAACCATATTAGTTGCATCTGCAAATATCTTGAAATTCCTCTTGGACCTGACACTCCCATTGCCACCATTTCTTTCACAATGATAAAGAACTGTATTAAAATCTCCCCCAATAATCCATAGCCCAGTAAAGAGACTTTCGCAGCCAAAATAAATCTCCATAAATCAACCTTTTCATTCTCATTATTAGCCGCATACATAATACAAAAGACCACCTCCATATTTATTGACGACAACATTCCAGAAATAATTATGCACCTATCATTGGATATATATGACTTAACATCTAAAGCATCTTCATTCCATAATAACACCACAAGTTGACACTTTTGCCACCACACCTACACCTTTCAACAAAATTGAACCACCCACAGACTTGATAATCCTAGAATCAAAGTAATTCAATATAGATTCTTGAATAAAAAGAAGAGCAAACTCTGAATTTCTGACCAAATTCCTCACCACTCTCCTTATTATTATTATATATATTATATGTATTATAATATATATATATATATGTGTATTATAATATATGTATATATATTATTTATTATATATTATATATTGTGTTATATATTATATATTGTGTTATATATTATATATTGTATATATTTATTATTATATTATATATTTTTATATTTTATACATTATTATTATCATCCAAAATATATTATATATTATATTTTATTATTATTATCCACAATATATAATATATTTTATTATTATATATTATATACATATTATATTTATATATGTATTATATAAAGTATTACATATTATATAATGCATATATATATATATATTATTACATATATATATATATATATATTATATATATAATATTATTATATGTATTGTAGTGTATATATATATATATATATTATGTATTAATATATTATATAATTTATGATTTTATATTTTATTGTTATTATCCAAAATATATAGTATATTTTGTTATAGGGATTTTTTGATAGCTTGACAAGTCAGTATGATCACCTGAAAACACTGTCACATCACAAAGGTCAGGGAAGATCAACTCAAGGCAATTAATAGATTATCTCAAGGCCTAGTCAAGATTACCCAATATGGTCAGGAAAACTAACCGATCGGGTAGAGACAACCTGATCGGGTATAAACCATCCGATTAGGACAAAAGAGGTCTAGTCAGGATTAGATAATTGGTCAGTTAGACAACGTGCGAGAGACATTAAAGGTAAATACGACTCAAATCCGAAGAGGAATGATCTTATTCAAATAAGGAATCTAGAATTATACTCCAATAAGGAAATATCTTTATTTCCTATTTAGTGTCAGAGAAGTCTATTCAGGAAAGAACTCAAAGTTTCCAGAAGGATGAACACCAAACATGAAACGAGTTCAAATTAAGTAATAACTCTGCTCTTCTAGAATATTGCGCACCCGTCAGGAAATAAGTTCTAAACGGACTATTCAACTAGAATCCTATGAAGTATCTAATGCAATGAATAATATCTCCGAAACAAGAAAGAAGACAAAGATGACTCCAACAAGTAACCAGTCATAATTAAACACCGTCACCTTTCCTTACTTGTACAACAAGGATTATGGTTCTGTGGACATATAAATAGACCCATAATCTCATTATAATATATATATATATATATATATATATATATATATATATATATATATATATACAAAAATAAGACCATCTCTAATGCATGTCTTATTGTCAATGTCAAATTTGGCACAAAAAAGTGTAAAATGTTATATTTTACACAACAATTTAGCATTGTGCTCCAATGCACAGTTGTATTTAACATGCTATTTTTATTGTTTTATTAATTAAAATTATAAAAGTTAACATTTACCGTTAATACATTCATTAAAATACTAAAAAATAATTGGATTAAATATATTTTGTTTGAAATATCTTTAATGTACATTTAATTTAATTCATTTTAAATATTTTAAAAATATATAATGGTAATTTTGTAATTAAAAATGTGAATTTTTTGTTGTGCCAAATTTGACATATGCTATATTGTGTGCCAAATTTGGCACAACAATTGACACTGCATTAGAGGAAGGTTCTTACAACCTATGCTAAATTTTAGTATTTGCACACATATTTGACACAACATTGGAGATGCTCTAAGATATAGATAATAACACACGAAAAAAGATACACAGATAGATAGAGAAAAACATAGGAAGAGAGATATGATATAAAAGAGAGGAACAATTGATGTAATCATTCTATTCATAGTGAATTTCGTCTCACCGTCACCGACAACCGTTGGATGTTTCCCTACCTTGGGGTTTTACCACGTAAACTTATGTGTACATGTTTTTTTTCTTCCTAACGTCTTTAACAATTGGCAATAACTTGTTAGACGCGTGGTTAATCCTACGCAATCCAAAAATCGCCGTCAACATATTTTATTATCATATATATATATTATAATATATATGTATTATACATATTATATATTATTATTGTATATATATATATTATAACAATATATAATATTTATATTATATAATATATAACAATATTTATATAATATATATATATTATATATATATACTATATTATAATATATATTATGTTATTATAATATAAATTATGTCATTATAATTAGGGGTGGGCTTGATGTGTAAAGCCGTAGTTATAAAAACAATACTCTCAAATGTGCCGAATCGTGAAGATAAGTAAATTGGCAAGTAGAGATCTTTCCCATAAGTACTAGATATTCAATGGTTGAAAACTAGTTCTAATTAAAACTAAATTAAAGTAACCAAAAATTGATGATGAATTGGATTAAACTAAAAAACTAAATTAAATAAAATTAATTAAAGCAATTGAGAAAATTGAGTTGTGGTTAAGGATGAGAAAGCACTAGGTTATTAATGATCCCCAATTATGAACACTCAATGTATGAAATTAATTTGTAAACAAGATTCAATCAATTATAGGGTTCATTCTTTGTCTTTAATGTGACTATTACCGTTCGGTCGCGGATTGAGTCACGTGTTCCCAACCGTTATTCACTGTATGGTTAAGGTATGAACAATGATCGGAAACCCATTAAGTGCAAGAAATAAGAACCAAATTCTATTACTTTGCTTTGTTCAGACTAAAGATAAAATTCATTCATTCAAAAGTTTATTAATTAATATTAAGTTTGGTTAAGTCTAACCATAATTCTCAGATAGTCTTAATCCTAAAATTATGCCAAATAATCATTCACCATTTGGTCAAGGTGTGAATAAGAATTACAACTAATGAGGATTAAGAAGTTAAGAAAAATGAATAAATCAATAATTGAATTGAAGAAATAATAATATTAATCCAAACATGAGCATTCACAAAAGGTTCGCATTGATTCCGTAGTTATGGAATTAGTTACACATCATGAAAATAGAAAGACAAGAGAAAGAAAAGATAAAACTCATATTGGCTTTCAATGAGTTCTTCAAGTCTTCAATGATGAATTTTTCGTCTTCGAATCTTCGATGTGTAAAGATGAATGAAATTTGTGAGATGATGCATGGTGATGTAGTGGTGGGGGACGACCACCTTGGTGGCTTAGGACCTCCATTGACTTGTATATCATGAAATTAGGGTTCACAAGGGGTTTAAATATGTGTAGATGCTAGGCCATGTCCTTAAACAACAAGGAAATCAATTCCTTTTTAGAGCTCTACCTTTTTGGGATTTTATTTGTCCCAATCCAATAAAATTGACTACTTATTGAAGGAAGATTAGGATTAGGTGTCAACATGTTTGCACAAGACCCCCACACAATTCCAAGAACGAAATATTTCCCGTTTTGACAACGCAAAATAAATCCCGTCATTATTCACGGAATTATAACTGATCTGACCATTAGGTACTAAAATGGACATAACTTCTTTTAGGAATATCGGAATTGTGATCCTTAAAGTGTACCGGAAACTAGACTTCCAAGGATTTCCATCCATAGGTAGTAGGACACACAATTCAAATGGAGATGAGAGATATGGGCCTGCAATATGACAGTTCTGCACTGGCCAAAAATTGTCTTTCTATGGTATGTTGCGTGGAATAGACCGCGGTTGAGGTTGATGCCTAGGAAGCGGTATGAACCATGGAAAAGAACAGAAAACCAACTGGAATGTACAACTGACTACACCGTGGTTGATGCTCTGCAAGGACATTGACCTATGTTGCGGTTGTTGACAGTTTTACCATTTTTCTTCTCGTTTAAGCTCTTTCCCTTGAAAGTAATATCAAACATTTCATCAAACACATAAAATATCTAATTTCACCCAAGAACAAAGCACAAATAATAGGAAATGAGAACCTAAAACATGTAGAGAAATAAACCGATCAAGTACCCCAAACCTATCTTTTGCTAGTCATCGAGCAAAACTAGAATAAAAATAAAAACTAAAAACAAACAAAAATATGAAAACAAAATAAAAATAAACTAAGTCACTTTCGTAGGGTACACGATAGCATTGAGCGTATGCTACAAGCCTTTAAACCTCTAGGTGTCTTTAATAGGAGGAGTTTTATCTCCTGAGGGTTTACAACTATGCTACCGACAAACATATTTCTATGAAATACTAAATAATCAATATACAAACTAAAATGTACCATTCAAAAGCCAATGCATGCTAGAGGCATGGAATAAAGGCTAAAATTATGCCACAAATTTGAATGTACTAATTAGTTTTAATGAAAAACCTATAACCAATACACTTTAGCTTCAAAAATGTATTCGTTAAATGCCATAGATATAATTTGCCTCGACTCTAATTCTTACAGGATGTCGCTCATATTTCACACACAACCTAGGCAAATACACTCACCAAGCATATGCGAATGAAGTTATGCACAAGAAATTTCAAGATATAATCGTATATGAATATATAATAGAAAGAACGTTTGATTTTATGCAAAAGATCTCATGAACGGAATCAGACATTAAGAATAGGATGGAGCACATATTTACCTTTACTCTTGTTGGCGTCAATTTGTGGATGTATGAAAAAGTCAACAAGATCGGATTTTAACTGTGATCTCAAAGAGAAAGAGAAGGATAAAGTAATTGGACACAAGTCTTACGTGGTAAAACTCCGATGACCGGAGAAACATCCACGGGTGGTTGAATAAACAACCGAGCCAAAAATCCACTATTGAAACACCCAACCTTGATTTATTTTTGTAATGATTCACTTGTAAAGATTTTTATCAATGAAATTTTATGAATTGTAATTCAAAAAACCGAGTGGTTTAATCCAATTCATTGCTCAAGAAATTTCACCGAGTATCTTATCTAACTTGGTTTTATTATTGCTTCTAATGCCGAGTATCTTACTGAACTGGCTAATGTAATCACTGCCAGATCTTAAACTGGCTTACTGCAATTTATGCCAAGTATTTATTAAACTGACTAATGCAATCTTTATGTCAAGTATCTTATTAAACTGGCTAATGCAATTCTTTGTGCCAAGTATCTTATTAAACTGGCTATTGCAATCTTTATGCCAAGTATCTTATTAAACTGGCTAATACAATTTTGTGCGCCAAGTATCTTATTAAACTGGCTATTTTCATCCGAGTAACTTCACCGAGTATCTTATTAAACTTGGTTTCATTATCCAGAGTCTTTCAACGCTAAGTATCTTATTAAATTGGCTTATCTTTGTCCGAGTAACTTCACCGAGTATTTTATTAAACTTGGTTTCGTTACCCAGAGTTACTTTCAACGCCAAGTATCTTATTAAACTGGCTTATGTTAATCGAGCCATCTTGAAACAAACGAGTAGATTTACTCGTATTTTATACTCGGGTTATTACCCAAACATTACATCAAGGCTCACCATGATCATGATCATATGTTCGAGTCCTCACACATTACCAAGGACGTCTCCCCAGTTTTCTGTACAAGGGTTTGCCGAATCGTTAAGCTTTTCGAACCTCTTAACACAGCTGCGCATTTAACCAAAATTTTTCCCGACAGCGCCTCGAGCCGTTCTCTAGAATATGGTGCATCGGGTTTGCTTTTTTGCTAAGGTCGACTGACCTTGCTCCTTCGAGCTTCTCCGCCCATTCGGGAATCAATTGTCCCGAGTATTCTATTTGCATGTTCTTATTATCATGCTCGTCTTTCATATGTTCTTATTATCATATGCTTTATTTTTTGAAAATCCCGAGTTTGATTTTTATTTATAACTGTAAAACCAACAATGATTTAAATTCCAAAGCCAATAACTGATCTGACTAAAATTATCCTAACTAAAAAAGGAAACAAAAAACAATTTTAAGGATAGAAAATATTCAGGTATTGGCCATTGCATGGTCGGGGTAAGACACCTCCATCGGGTCATGTAATCCAATATGCTCCATGGCCAGCTATTCCTTCAATTTTGTACGGGCTTTCCCACTTATCAACCAGGGAACCTGCAGCTTTATTTTTTGTATTCAATGACACTTTTCTGAGTACCAGGTCTCCTAGTTGGAATTTTCTGACCCGAACATGAGAGTTGTAGTGGCGAGCTACTCTTTGTTGATATGCCATATTTCGTATTCAAGACTTTTCCCTTTTCTCTTCTAGCTCATCTAGACTTTGTAACAGCATATCAACATTCTGATCTTCATTATATAGCCTGATCCGGGGTGATGCATATGATGTTTCTATGGGGATAACAACTTTTGTTCCAAACGCTAAAGTGAATGGAGTCTCTCCTGTTGAAGTTCTTACTGTCGTCCGATATGCCCATAATACTTCGAGAAGTTTTTCAACCCAACTTCTTTTCCTGGCATCTAGCTTTGCTTTGAGTGTATACTTGATGATTTTTTTTACTGCTTCAACCTGCCCGTTTGTTTGAGGGTGGGCAGGTGTGACATAGTAATTGACAATTTTGTACTCTTTGCACAACTGTTTGAATTTCAGATTATCGAACTGAGTGCCGTTATTAGTGATGATAGTGTTTGGGACTCCAAACCTGTAGAGTATATTTTTCTTCACGAAATTTGTGCTATTTGCTTCTGTGATATGCACTAAGGCTTCAGCTGCTGCATACTTCGTGAAATAGTCAACGGTAACTATTGCATGCTTTGCTCCACCCCCCCCTGTCCCTGCTGGCATTGGGCCAATTAAATCCAAGCCCCACATGGCAAATGGCCATGGAGACATAAGGTTTCTAAGTTATTCAGGGGGTTGTCGGATATCATTGACAATCTTTTGGCAAGTATTGCAGTTCTCCGAACATCGCTGTGCATATGAGAATAAAGTGGGCAAATAATAACCTTGTTTGAGTACCTTGTGTGCTAAACTTTTACCCCCAGTATGGTTTCCGCAAACTCCCTCGTGGATTTCCTATAATATTCGGTGTGCATCTTCCTCTGATACACATCTTTGGAGTGTTCGAGAAAACCCCCTTCTGTATAGCTCTTCTCCGATCAATGTGTATCTTGCTGACCAATACCTGATACGCTTAGCTTGTAAGGTATCTTTCTGGAGCACGCTTTCTTCAAGGAACCTTTTTAAATGAGTCATCCAATCGTCTGTCGGTGTTCGGATTTCTGAGATTTTAAAGTTTTTTGGTTTAGCTGTGCTCGGTTTGAGGAGATGTGCGACTGGAATAGTTTTTGGCCTGATTATGGTCGTTGCTGATGCTAGTTTGGACAAGGCATCTGCCTTTTCATTCTCCTCTCTGGGGATCTGGGCAATCTTATATTCTTTGAATTTCTGAAAGAGCTGTTTTGCTATGTCACGATAAGCTATCATGCCTTCATCTCTGGCTTGGTATTCATCCAGGACTTGGTTGACGACTATCTGTGAATCGCTAAATATCTCGACCTCATCTGCTCCGAGGGCTATGCAAACTGAGTCTAGCTAGCAGCGCCTCATACTCAGCTTGATTATTTGTTGTTTTGAAGTCAAACCTCGTGGCACACTAGACATCATCTCTTTCTGGGTGCATACTACGATCCCCGCCCCGCTGCCGTGAGTGTTTGAATTGCCATTGACATATAATTTCCATGGAAAATTTTTACCCAACATCTTTTTTGCTTCCAGGTTTGGTTCTGTGAATTATGCTATAAAATCTAACACTGCTTGGCCTTTAAGGGATGTCCTGGGGACGTATTGGATATCGAATTCACTTAGCTCGATTGCCCATTTGGTTAGTCTTTCTAAAATTTTTAGCTTCTGTAGAATTTGCTTAAGCGAGCAGTCGGTAAGGACCTGAATTGTATGAGTCTGAAAGTATGGCCTTAGCTTCATTGTCGCTAAAACCAATGCTAGGGCCATCTTTTCTGCCTGCGAGTACCTGGTTTTGGCTGGTAGAAGTGCCTTGCTGGTATAGTACACTGGCCTCTGAACTCCATCTTCTGTTCTGACTAGAACCGAGTTTGTTGCTAATTCTGTAATTGATAAGTATAAGTGGAGTATCTCTCCCATTTTTGGTTTCGAAAGGATGAGCGCTTGCCCTAGGTACTATTTGATTTTAAGAATGCCTGCTCGCATTCTACGTTCCATTCGAGTCATTTTTCTTTTTTAATTACTTTAAAAAGGGAGCACATCTGTCTATGGCCTTTGAGATGAACCTACCCAAGGAAGCTAAGCATACTATTAAGCACTGCACTTCTTTTAGCGTCCTTGGTGAGGTCAGTTTCTGTAGGGCTTGGATCTTTTCAGGATTTACTTCGAATCCCCTTTGGTGAACTTGGAAATCCAGGAACCTTCCTGAAGAAACTCTGAATAAGCACTTGTTCAGATTCAGCTTCATTTGGTATCTACTCAAAACATCGAACTTCTCTCGCAGGTCTGAAGTATGCTTGTCTGTCGAGATGCTCTTGGTCAGCATGTCATCTATGAAGACTTCCATGTTTATTCCTATTTATCGTGCGAAGATTTTGTTGACCAACCTTTGGTATGTTGCCCCTGCATTTTTTAATCCGAAGGGCATTACTATGTAACAGTATAAGCCCTGATCGGTTGTGAACGTCGTCTTTTCTTCGTCAGCCTTGTTCATCCGGATTTGGTTATATCATGAGTAGGCATCCATGAAACTGAGTAATTCATGACCTGATGTAGCGTCAACCAATTGGTCTATTCTTGATAGTGGGAAATTGTCTTTCGGGCATGCCTTATTTAAATCTGTGAAATCTACTCACATTCTCCACTGACCATTTTTCTTTTGGACGAAGACCACATTAGCTACCCATTGAGGATAGCTAATCTCTATAATACGAGTAACTTTTCTACTTCCTACTTGATTGCCTGGCTTCTTTCGAGATTGAAAGACCTTCTCTTTTGTATTACTGGTTTTACATTCGGGTCTACCGCGAGATGATGAGATATTATTCGGGCATCTATCCCGACCATGTCTTCATGACTCCAGGCGAACACATCCTTGTATTCTTTGAGCAAATCAGCGAGGCTTTGTTTGACTCTTCCTTCCAAGTTGGCCCCGATCTTGATCTTCTTATCCGGTTCATCTTCTTTCAAGATTAATTCTTCGACCGGTTCATTTTTGGACTCCTTTGGTTCTTCCCTAAGATCAAATTCGAATGATAGTGACTCTTTATTCTGATTTGACTGTGTTATGGTGCATACTTGTTCACCATCGTTTCTATCTTTGTAAACCGACAGATTAGCTCTTCGGGCCATCTCTTGGGACCCCTTGACTACTCCGACCCCCTGTTCGGTTGAGAATTTGATCATTAGGGCGTAAGTAGCTGTTACAACCTTTGTTTTATTCAAGAATGGTCGACCTAACAATGCGTTATATGGCCAATTATCTAAGTCTACCGCTACAAAATCGAGTAAAACTGTTATTTGACATAGTGCCACTCCAATTTTTACGGGTAAATTTACCGTCCCGAGAGCCCTGACCTCAACTCCCCCGAATCCTCTGAGTGGAGTATGAAAAGACTGCAAATCCTTTTGGTCCAACCTGAGTTCATCGTAGACAGCTACATTGAGAATGTCTGTCGAACTTCCATTGTCTATTAAGATTCTCCTAACTTCCCTATGTCCAATTCGGGCACTTATGATCAGGGCATCGTTTGGTCGAACATCGACCCCATGGAGTCAGCTTCTGTGAATATTATTGGGTCCCATCCTTCCTTTACCCTTTTTAGGTCTGGTTCGACCGAGTTCATGTCAAAGTTCTGTCTCGCCTCCACCGATTCTCTGGTTTCCTGTGTTCGCTCTCAGTTACTTCTTCCAGTTGATGGTCCTCGAAGATTATTTGTATTACTTCATCGGCCTCGGGGCTGGCCCTTTGGTTTCGACCGAAGCTGTGATCGGCCCTGGTCTCTTTCTTTGTTTCAGACCTCTCATCCCTTTTTAAGATTATATCCTGTAAGTGTCATTCCCGAATGAGGGTTTCTATGTAATCTCTGAGCTGGTAACAGTTGGAAGTCTCATGACCGATTTCCTTATGGAATCTGCAGTATTTGGTTGTATCTCGCTGGGCAAACTGAGACTGTCGGCGTGACTCTTTTACCAGATTCTTTTCTTCCAATATGGCCAGGATTTCTTCCTGCTTTTTTCAGAGAGGGGTGTAGTTTACGTATTTTCCTCAGAATTTCTCTGTGGTTTGGTCAGCATTATGCCCACTTCCTTCGTTCTTGCTTTTTTCTTTGTCGTTTCCTTATTGTTTTCCCTTTTGGTTCTATACCTTTGACTCGACATCTTTTTTGGGTTTTCCTCCGTTCATGTAGCATCCTCCCGTGGCTAACTTTTCTTCTTCAGCCAGTGCATATCCTCCCGCCATGTCCATCATATCTGCATATCTGGTTATACGAGCCCTTCTCAAGTCAAAAGATAGCCGTCCATTCTGTAAGTTGTTTATGAATGCAGTAATTATTGCTTCATCGTTTGCACTGCCAATTTCTGATACCGCTTGACCGAATCTCCCCAGATATTTCTTTAGCGACTTATATTTCCCCTGTTTCAGCTGAGAAAGGTAAGCCACTGATTTTTTCTTGTGAACGTTGCCTAGAAATTGTCTTGAGAAACTTTCGATGCTTGCTGGGGGCAATCTTCTAAACCATCTTGAGCATGTGTCTCCTAGAGTCTGTGGAAAGTTGAAACATAATAAGGGTCGTTGTGGGCATACTGAGCTATAACACTTTTATACCGTCTGACGTGCTCTTTAGGATCTGTATCCTTCTTAAATTGTTCCACGTGCGGCATCCTGAATCTTACTGGGAATGGCGTTCACAGGATGTCCATAGTGAATGGACTATCAGAATCGTCGTCGGAAAAGTCATTGCACCCATAACGTCTAACCAGTGAATCCATTTGACGCATATTATTTTTAACTTCTCGGGTCAGGCTCTGAATTACGACATCTCTATTTCCCACCGGATCCCCATGATGGTTAAACCATCGAGTGATTGTCATACCATTCTCAGGATCCTCATCTTTTTGCTACCGAGTCTTACGGGTTGATCCTTGCAGGCATATGGTTTCGTGACGGCACTTACGATGGTGCAGATCACTTTCCTTTAATAAAGATCGATCCCTGTGTCGGTCATGCTTGCGGTGTCTAGCATGGGCTGTCTGATCATGGCTCTACCTTTGGCGTGGTTGCTCTGCTTCGGATGTTTCACGTCCAGCCTGACTAATTGGAATGGAGTTTCTTCTAGTTTCTGGTGCATCTGGCTCTGGACCGACTATAACCGAGCGAAGCCTTGTAAGTGGAAGATTAAGAGGTCACGTCTCTTCTGCAGCTAGTAGATCAACTTCTTCCTTTGTCGCGTCCACCACCAGCTGTTGTAGTGCCTCACGAAAACATCGTGTTAGGTCTTCGTTGGTCAAAGGGATTTATTGGATCCCCGCCAGAGATGTTGGTTGGTTCTCGGTGGTTGTGGCAAGATCTCATGAACTACCGCCAATATGGACATTATCTGGTGATTTTTGGATATCCCCAGAACTGTTTCTGCTTCCCGCCATTACCTTTAATCAAATCGGAGGTTCAGACCCCTCCTTCTATCGCCAATTGTTGATGTCGATTTGTGGATGTATGAAAAAGTCAACAAGATCAGATTTTAGCTGTGATCTCAAAGAGAAAGAGAAGGAGAAAGTAATTGGACACAAGTTTTACTTGGTAAAACTCCGATGATCGGAGAAACGTCCACGGGTGGTTGAATAAACAACCGAGCCAAAAATCCACTATTGAAAAAGATTTACAACTCTCGATCTCTCTTTTTTCTCTATGTATTTTTCTATATCCCTTTTATGACGAGATTATGGGTCTATTTATATGTACATAGAACCATAATCCCTATTGTACAAGTAATGAAAGATTCTTGTATTTAATTATGATTTGGTTACTTTGTTTGGAGTAGTCTATCTTCTTTCCTATTTTGAAGATTTGTATAGAGATCGAATGGGACTATAGTGATATAGTACAGTTAGGACTTATTTATAAATACGTAGTCTTTTTGAAGAAATAAAATCGTTGCCTAGTTTGGAACCTTTTCTTGTTTGGTATTCTATTCATCTTGGAATTCTTTTTTGACGCGGGTATCTTTGCGTATTTTAACATGATTCTTGGTTCGTGTGCGAGTTATGTGCTGGGCTTCTTTATTTGGGTTTCTTCATGTTTGTCCCGAGTAGAACATGATGTTAGTTGGTCCCGAATGACGTCATCTGATCCCAAGTAGAACATGACGTCAGCTAACCCCGAGCGATGTTAACTGATCCCAAGTAAAATATGACATCAATTGATCCCGAGTAGGTTTTGCTCAATTTTTATATTTACTCAGGTTCCTCTTCTTCAAAGATATCTTACGGGATATTTTCTAAATGCCTATTCGGATGTCCACCTGGCAATTTTATCCTCTTTGTCAATGATGTGTACATCTAATAAAATTTACATACGACAACTCTCGAGCTAGCATTCCTAAAAGATCAATTAGGTATTGTCTTTGATTGTAATGGGCCATTGGGTGAAGGTTAAGAAAGAACAGGAAAAGGATAGCAAACAAACATAGGATCATATCGAGAAATTCGTCAGCAATCTTCGTACTCAGCCGAAATTCTTCAAATTCTTCATTCCACTTGCATCCAGGCTTCTTGAGCAATTTTCATTCATTCTTCTTTTTGAGTTGATTTTGATTTCTCATCATTTCATTGTAAAGCTCTTTTCCTTTTCACTTACTTTCATTTGATTCATCATCTCATTCATTTATCTTTTTTTTTTAATTATTTTTTCAACCCTTTTTTTAGATGAGAATTTTTTTTACATCAATTACATAATTATTCCAACACCTTCTTTGCATTTGATCTTCTTACCTTGTCTTAGTACATGCACTTCATGAGTCACCCATTTCGAACTCACTTCATTCTTCTTCATCACCTTAATATGATCCCAAGCTATAAGGTATTGCTAAATCATGACTCATTGGGGTTAAGTTAATGTGGTGAAGATAGAAAAAACCTTATATTGTTTGGCTTCAAACAAGGCTATGGAGCACACGCACAAGGGTAGGAAATATTTAAGGCATTTTAAGTGAGTTCAAGCACACATTGCCTATATCACTTTTAATGGTTCAACCAAAACAAGAGCAAAGTCCACATGTGATATCTTTTTATGATGAATATTCTTTAATATCCAATGCATATCAATTTCTAATGTTAAGAACCTAATGAGTGTTTAGGATTAGAAACAAACAAAACCCTCTATAATGATATTTATGTTCGCTTTTTGGCTTATTGAATTCACAAGGGTAGTCTCCACTATTAATCATGGTTATCCAACTAAGCATCCCATCCACTATTACATCAAGAGCATGTCATAAATTTTTAAAAATTGCAATGCACTACTCTAAGTGACAAGACGTTAGTCTAAACTCAGTGATTAAAACATATATATTACGACTCTTAAAAGCACACAAAAAAAACATCTCAAAATGGAGGACAAAAATTCAAAAACCGGTGATTTTTAAAATCGACCTATGTTCATTCTTTAATGCATATCTCTCAAATTACTTAATAAAAGTAAACCAAATTTTAACACAAGAAAATAGACATGAAAATTCATACTTTTCATTTAGAAAATATTTCAAAATTCGAATCGAAAAAGTGAGAGGTGTGCGGCGTTGGTGAAGGTCTGAAGGAGTTGAATATGGGATACAAATTATCCCGGTGCTTTGAAGAGGATTATTTTATCCTATTCCAACATGATAAAATTGAAAATGGGATAAAAAATGGTACAGTTGATTGATTCACCAAACATGGGATTATACTGAAAATAATCCAAATAGTCTAATCTCAGTCCTGTCCGGTGTAACAAACACACCCTTAGGCCCTGTTTGTTGAGCCGGATAGGCTTGGGATTGGACTATAATAGTCCAAAGCCCACATTTGGCTCAACAACAAGACTGAGATACCATTTCCCAACGGTGTAAAATAATCCCACCAACTCTGGACTAAATAAACCCACCCCTTACCATGGTATTAGTTGTCCTGGGACTATTGCATTTGTTTTTTGTTTTTTCTACGTTAACTGTTCTTCTCTTTCTTTTCTTCTTTTCTTTTGATTCTTCATCAATCAAAATTTTCTCCTCTCTTCAACCAAAATTTATTTTATTTTGCTAAAAAAATTAACTACTTTATTTTATGATATTAAAATTAACTCTTTACGGTGAACAAGAGATCGAGTGATGAAGTTGACACCATCTCAGATCTGCTCCTTCAATCTTTCTTCAGATTTTTTTTTTAAAATTTTGTAGATCTGCTGCTCCATCAAGTTTGAAATTGTAGAAGATTTGTGTTTCACGTTGAAGAAGATGGATTTGTGTTTTTGACTTTATGAAAAATTGATTTGCAAAAGAAAAAAATCTGGATTTTTTTTTTGTTTATTTTTTTTTACTAGCTTGAGATTATAGTATATGGATTTTGTTTGATATTGTAGAAGTTCGATTTGTTTGTTATTGTAGAAGATTGATCAGTGTTTAGGATTGAAAAGGATGAAATTGCGTTTGATGATAAAAAATTCAAAATATAAAAAAATGGTGATTTTGTGATAATGGTTGATGGTGGTGGATCGAAAGAAATGATAATGGTGATTTGGTGCATGGAGATTTTGAACCTCTGGAAGAATGATTTGGAATAAAAAGCCTTACCCGTTTTTTTTTATTTAAAACAAAAATCAAAGTTGATGATAAAAACCTGGGTTCTGTCCCATTTTTTTTTTATTTCATGTTTCTTACAAATTAAAATGTTATCAAAATTCTTTTTTCTTGATTATTTTCTAAATTAAAAATATTTTTTCTTGATAATTTATTATTCAATTTAAAAAATTATGAAATTAAAAAATTATTAAATTTAATTCAATCTCATGTTTACCAAGCAAAACATAGTATTATTTTAGTTCAGTCTCATGTATCTCCAAACACAATATAGTATTTATTTAATCAAATTCAATCCAATCAAATCCCATCCCATCAAATCCTAGTCTCTTCTTAATCCAATCCAATCCCGTGCACCAAACGGGGCGTTAAAGTATTATGTAAACTCTTGATCAATCTCGTTTGGTGGTCCTATATTTTTTTTTTGTCATTGCCACCTTATTTGTAATTTTTTAAAATATTTTTTTTAATAAATTTTATATTTTTATTTATTTATATGTTAAAATTATTATAAAATTTGATTTAATTTTTTTTTTTGGAAAAATGAAAAATAAAAAAGTTGAAATAATAGGCTGGATGAAAGAAAAATATAAGTTGAATAAAATAAAATATTTTTAAAATTTATGTGAAAAATATTAAAATGAAAAAAAGGAAAATTTATAACATTTATCAATAATGTCCATTTTAGTCATTTTATATAATCTATTATTTTTTTTGTTAACTTAATTATTAATAAAACTAATTTACCAAACATATAACTATTTTTTTAAAAGAACGTTTGTTTTAAGTTGATTATTTCTAGAATTGAACTGTAATTGTTTTTTTTTTGTTTAGTTGCAAGTTTCAACCACTCTAAGGCTCAGTTTGGTATTGTTGTGCTGTGGGGAGAAGTGTTTTTGAAATTGCTGTGGGGGGAATTGCTTTTGGAATTGCTGTGGGAAGAATCAGCTGAGTGTTTGGTAAACTGATTTTCAAAAGTGCTGTGAGAACGAAAAGCAATTTCAATGTGTTTGGTAAACTGAAATAAAAAGTGTTGTGAGTGTGTAAAATTACTAAAAGGACATAGACATCTAAATGGTACTAATGTGCTATACTTTATATTTTTCTTGTTTATTTGTGTTTAGTGTTATATAATTATGGTACTTTATTGAATTAATTAGTCCCATTTTTTATTCTATTTTATTTAATTAATTAACCTTATTTCTTTATTTTTTATTTATTTATTTTATTCTACTTTATTTATTTATTTCATTTTTATTATACTTTATTGAATTAATTATCCAAATTTTTTATATATAGTTATGACAACATTTTTTTTACAGAAATATATGTCCATTTTTTTTTGTTAAATTTCGTTAAAGGTAAGGAAAAAGTTGGAAAGTTAGTAAAATTTCATTTAATATCACTGTAGCACGTTTTCTAAAAGCAGAAGCAAAAATCCAAAAGCATGTATTTGTAGCTTCTCAAAAACTCAGTTGGGAGAAGCTAAAAGTGACAAAAAGCACTTCCCTGCGATTTTACCAAACACCCTGTCTTAGGTTCAGAATCACTTTTGGTCCAAAAAGCAGCTGGGGAAGCAATGTCAAACTAAGCCTAAACCTAGAATTGCAGGGGTGAAGTCACCCAAATACCAAATATGTAGTTGAAACAAATTGAAACAACTTGCTGAAAAAGAAATCAATTTCTAGAAAAGTAAGGTGTCATGACTCACGTGTAAGAACATTTCTAATGTTGTGTCAAACTAGTGCGTTAATATTAAAATTTAACATAGAATGTAAAAACCTTCCTTTAATACAATGTCAAATACTGTGTCAAATTTGACATATATTATATTGTGTACCAAATTTGGTATATAATATAAGATATACCAAATTTGGTATAGTAATAAATATACATTTTTTAATTATAAAAATACTATTATATATATTTTAAATATTTAAATAATTTAAATTTAATGTATATTAATACTATTTCAATCAAAATCTATTTCATCAAACTATTCTTTAACATTTTAATAAATGAATTAATGGTAAATATTAACTTTTATAATTTAAATAATAAAATAATAAAAATAGTATGTTAAATGTAACCGTACATTATAGTACAACGTTAAATTGTTGTGTCAAATATAGTATTTTACAATTTTTTATACCAAATTTAACAATATTAATAAGACATGTATTGAAGATGATCTGATGTGTTGAAGGTAATAAGAGAAAAATTTATATGGAACGATATCATTTGATATAGAGATGAGATCGTTCAATGAAAATATAATATATATTTATAATTTAACATATGTTTATATATATATATATGTTTCCTAAAGATGATTAAAAATACTACCTTTTCTAATAAATTATTCAAAACATACATATAATCTAATACGGCAGCTCAACATATTTAATAAATTAAAATGATATATTTTTATCTCTTTTATTGGACTGATGTATTGAATCGTACATCTGTTTGAACTGTTTATTGCGAAGACGTTCTCATATAGGGTTACCGTCCCAGGCAAGATTTTGTCGATACCTAGAGGGAAGTGTCGACTCTAGTCAAATGAACGAGAGACGTAGGAAATTGCACCTCTGGAGAAGTCTCCTATTTTTAAACTTAGACAACACAAAGCGCCTGCATCAAAGCCAAGACAGATACAAACACAACAAAGACGATTTCTGGAGAGCTTCAGAGTTGTCTTCCAAGGAGAACGGTCAAGGTTACGCACCACGTTCTCCTTTAAACCTTCAAATCGGTAATCAGTTTTTCCGGTAGGTTTTCAAACGTCACTTTGGAGCTCTCGTTTCGATTTCGATCTCATCAAACCTTCATTTTATGGATTGATATCGACTTCTTATGCGTTATTTTGATCTTTTTTTTTTAATTTATCTGGACATTCTCCGACTTTAATGGATTGATTGAAACCTTGGATTTGGATTTGTCTCATAAGGGATTTTGGAAGAATTTGATATATAGGTTGTTTGGATTATTGAATTAATAATGTTTCGGGAATTGTTATAATTGCAAGCGTTTTTGAGTATCCAGTCTTGGCTTCAATTTTTATCGCCATCTGTGGATGTATCTTGTTGTCATTCGAAATAAGTATCGGCTTGTGAGCGTGCCAGAGTTATTTCTGGATGTTCTCAGGCCATTGGAATTGGATCCATCCTTCGATCAGACGGCATCCTGTTCATTTTGTGTTGCAAGAGATAGATGGGATAAGGAGTTTTTCAAGCTACAGAGCGGCTAATTAATCTCGTAATTCGTCGAATTCACAAGCATTTTGGGTACTTTATTTTGCTGAGTTGGAATTTATATAGATGGGATCTTCGCAAGGGTCTACATTGTCCTCAAATATGGCAGGATTTGTCGATGGTTCGTCTGCATGCCAAGAGGTTTCTTATATCGATGGTTTGCCTGTTTATGTCAAGGAGCTACTTGCTGGAGGTGCTGCAGGAGCATTTGCAAAGACCGCTGTTGCGCCTCTGGAACGGATTAAAATACTCTTGCAGGTGAAGCTTGTCAATTTTTAAGGCTGTGTTTGGCTGATTAATTATAGAAGTGGAATTGGACAGAGTTGTAGTTCAGTTTTACATCACCAATGAGACTAAATTCCAGTTCCAATTCCATAGCTCTAACCATACTCTTGATAGTGCCAATGGTTTTGAAAGAATATGTGTTTCTACAATTTTCACTTGAGCTGTTTAAAATAGTTGTATTTAGCTTATTAGAATGCTGCTTTGAGACTTTATGATAGGGGTTTGATTATTCAACTCAGCTGTTCATTGGCCATATCTTTTGTTGGTTGGTTCTCATTTTGCTTAATTTGTTCCTTCATAAATGATATTTTGTAAAATCTCATAATAGATTTATAATTCCCAAATAATTCTGATTCTGTCTCTTTATCCTCTTGCTCACTCACTGAAACTGTAGACAAGAACTGAAGGCTTCCAGTCTCTTGGGGTGCATCAATCCTTGAAGAAGTTGATGAAGCAAGAGGGTGTAATTGGATTTTACAAGTAAGATTACAACTTTTAATAAAAAAAATTTACTCTTACATTTATTTCCATGAGAACATTTTATAATTATGGTTATGTTTATATATAGAGGAAATGGAGCCAGTGTTCTTCGGATTGTTCCTTATGCGGCCTTGCATTTCATGACATATGAACAGTATCGCGTTTGGATCTTAAATAATTACCCCGGGCTAGGATCAGGGCCTATTATAGATCTACTGGCTGGTTCAGTAGCTGGAGGAACAGCGGTATTATGCACATATCCTTTAGATCTGGCACGTACAAAACTTGCTTATCAGGTGAGTAGTTTGCATAATTATTATCGAGGCTTTTACTCCCTATGTGTATGATCCCATGGAACTTCGTTTTAGTTGGTAGTTAAATATACCTTATGTTTTACGTTTTGGAATATATCTTTTTTGATAATAAACTAGAATGATTTCATTATGGAAATAGGAAACAAAGGTGAACAAGATATCCGTAACTCAAAAACCTTTTGTGGACTACAAAACAAGTGTAGAGACTTTTATGAACATAGTCCCACTAGAAACAAAAACAAAGCTACCCCAAAACTGTTTCCCAATTTAAAAGGATGAAAAAAAATGAAGTATCTTGGAATTCTTTGGAGACGAAAGCCCAAAGAGAAGCCAAGAATTTGATTCTATCCCACAAGCAATTGATGTTCTCCGTTTGTCTATGTTCAAAGATTCTACTATTTCGCTCTTCCCAAATTACCGACAACAAAGCCAGAACTAAACATTTCCATAAGACTTTAGCTTTGTCTCCTTTTCCAAAAGCGTGGTTATTCTCCATTAGTAACGAGCCACATGAAGCCGGGGCCACCCACATAATCTTAGCTTCCGTGATCAATCTAACCCATAGTCTAGCGGCAATGTCATAATGAAGAAACAAGTGATTAATGGAGTCCTCGCTTCTTCTACACATAACACAACAAGGAGAAAGGCAAATATTAGGATTCCATCTTTGAATGACATCCCTGATATTAATTTTGCCTTGAACTAATGCCGAAGCGAAAAAATTGAATCTTCGTTGGAACTTTGGCTTTCCAAATCATTGCAAAAGGCTTGAAAACATTGAAGGATCTATCATCACTTAGCCATAAGAAATAAGATTTGCTTGAAAAGTTTCCACTAGGTTCAAGATTCCGAATTCTTCTGTTCTCTCTTGTATCATTAAATGAAACGGAGTTGAGTTTTGCCAAGAGGGTTGCATAATCTTGTCTTTCCCTTTCAAAGAAACTCCTCCTAAAATTTAATCCCAATGCCAATCCCGAGATTGACAAGAAATTATTCTTCTAGACTTGATAGAAACATTGTGAGAGGAAGGCAATCTATAAAGTCTTGGAAGTAAATCCCATAAAGAGGAATTTCCCAGCCGCATATCTTTCCAAAAATGAATATTTTCTCCATTTTCCACCACCAAAGAAGTATTAGGAAGAAACTTAGGATACTCATTAGAGATGGCCTTCCAACGGCTTTGCAAGGAGCCACACCGAGCTATATTCGAATCTCTATTATTACTTTGAAGACCATAGATACTCTTGATAACAACTTGCCATAAGGAATGCTTCTCCAATGGAAATCTCCAAAGCCATTTCCCAAGAGAACCGTATTTTTCTTCTCCAAATTGCCAATACCGAGTCCGCCTTTCTCCTTTGATCCCTTGATCTAGTAACAAGATTCCACCTTACAAGTGGGAACCTCTTCCTTCTTCGTAACCTTCCCATAAAAAGTCTCTCATCAACCTTTCAATTCTATTAGCATCCAAGCATGGGATCTTAAACGGGGAGAGAAAATAAATAGGAAGACTAGATAAAACCGATTGAATCAAGGTAAGTCTACCACCACGAGATAGGAAAGCTCCTTTCCATCCTCCCAGTCTTCTTTCTATCTTCTCAATCATAGGTTCCCAAAATTGAATAGTTCTTGGGTTGGCTCCGAAAGGCAACCCCAAATATTTTAGAGGCCAACTCCTCGCTGAGAATCCAAATTTAGATGCCAAGAATTTAATTTTCTCCTCTTGAGAATTTACTCCCAAAATAGAGCTTTAGCTTTATTAACATTAAATCCGGATAATAAGCTAAAAGTCTCCACCACCAAAAGAAGATCATCAATCTTCTTCTCTTCTCTGGAAGAGAACAAAAGGGTGTTGTCAGCAAATTGCAGATAAAGAAGATCATCAATCTTCTTCTCTTCTCCGGAAGAGAATAAAAGGGTGTTGTCAGCAAATTGCAGATTAGAAACTTTTATTTTCTCCTTTCCTACCATAATTCCCTCAACAAGATTGGCTTCCAAAGCTTTATCCATCAATCTGCTAAAAACATCCACCACTAAAGTGAAGAGGAATGGTGATAAAGGATCACCATGCCTTAGACTCCTAGGAGCTCCAAATCGACCCTTCGGACGACCGTTGATGAGACTAGAGAAATTCATTGAGCTAAGAGATCCCTTAATCCACTGCCTCCATTTAATACCAAAGCCCTTTTGATGAAGAACAAAATCTAGGAATTTCCAATCTACATGATCTAAGCCGTTTCAAAACCTAATTTGATTGCATCCCCTCTTTCATCTTTTTTCTGCAATACTCTACCACTTCATTAGCCACCAAAACTGCATCAAAAATCTGTCTTCCTATAACAAAAGCAGCTTGTGCAGTTGATATAGTGTCTTCAAGAACTTCTGTTAATCTAAGGGATAACACCTTTGATATGATTTTATACGAACCGGACACTAGGCTAATGGGTCTATACTCACCAAACTTCAAAGAATCAGCTTTTTTTTTTGGAATTAAACAAATGAATGTAGCATTGGTAATTTTGTTGACTACACCTGAGTGGTAGAATTCTTCAACAACCTTCATCAAATCCTCCTTACTAATATCCTGCAATTTTGAAATAAAGCCATTGAGAATCCATCAGGACCTGGAGACTTTTCTGGACTGCATTCAAACACATCTCTTTTTTTCTCAAAGTTTGTTTGCTGGCGGTGTTCCACCATGATTCTTGGTTAGTTTTTTGTTCTAATTTTGGTTGAATATCTGGGACACACTCTCATTCTTTGGTGGTGAGGTTTTGAGAATTTATGGGCTGGGTTTGGAGTCTGGGTTTCAATTTCTTACTGTGATTTTTGGGATTTACTCCCTTTTGTTAGCAGTGTAGTTTTGAGAATTTCAGGGTTGGGTTTGGAGGAGCCTTGCCAAAATTTCTGGGGTTCTTTTTCTTCTACTGTACTTTATGGGATTCAATTTCTTTTGAGATTTAATTTTTTGGCACAAAAATTAAAAGAGATGTTTAATTTTTTTTAAAGAGATGGAATAACATTTAATTAAAGATCACAGTCAATATGTTGCTTAAATTGAAGAAGATTGATACGCCTTATCTTCCATAATTGAAGAACATTCAGAGTCATTCATAGTCAACTTCTTCAATAGAACATTCACAGTCAATATATATATATATATATATATATATATATATATCTTTTAAATTCAATATATACTTGTCCATATTGAATTTTTAATTTCTTCCTTTGGGATTTAATTTTTGGGCACACAAATTAAAGATCACAGTGTTGAATTCCATTAAAAAATTCAGAAAAGGAACATATGTTGAAGAAAAAGCAAGAACCCAGTTTATATTAATTTATCCACTCAAAAAAAAAAAACTCACTCAAATTATCTCTGAAATCATAAACATTTTATTTATTTTTTAAAGATAGAAATATTTTATATTGATTTTAAATAGTTTTTTTTTTTTTTCAATATTTACGGATTCATTTGAACAAATTTGTTTAATTTATTTTCGTTTATTTTTTTTTCTTTTGTTTTTAATTTTTATGATATACATATTTTTTCCAATTTTCTTTTCAAAAAGAAATTAAATGAACAGGGATAATAATGTCATTTGGTTGACCATTAAAAATCTGGTCAAAGGGACCAAATTGATGGGTTTTTAAAAACTTAGGGACCACATTAGTGAAATATGGAAAGACAGTTAAAAACGTCATTGTCGGTCAAAACATATGGACCAAAATGATAATATCCCTTAAAACTTTGACTGAATTTAATCACATACGAGAAAGCGATTCAATGTTGGGACTAATTGTGTATCCTGCCTAATTTGTTTCCAAATAAGTAGGAAGCAGGAGGTTCAAATTTTTTACTCTTATAGAAATTTAATTTTGATTTCAAAGAATATAAAAATGAAATCATCCTATTATATACGAGCATGTGTGTACCTCATTATCACTTTCTACTTTCTGTTTTCGTTTTTGAATGGGAACAAATACAAAAGCTTGTGTGAGAGCTGGTTTTATTCTTCAATTTTTGAATAAAAATAGAAGAAAATTTTCAAAAAAAGTAGATACTATAATAATCTTGTAGCTGTCTTTGTTTGGAAGCGAGAACAAGGACATTGCATGCAGACCATCGTACTGTCTATGGATCAAAGCATTGTACACAGAACGTGATGTTTTCATATATTCTCTTTATCCTTATTTCACCAAATTGTAATCAAAGGTTCTTAAGTTTAATAGCCGATCTGAGCTAAACCTGGGGCAGAAGAAACTGGTTGTTATTACCTAAATTCATCATGTTTACCTTGTACAAATTGAAGAAAAGAAAGTTTAACGCTGTCTGAATTCCCAAAAGAGAAGGAAAAAAAAACCCATCATGTTTAAAGTTATTTGAAAACTCTGGTGCAGTAGACCCTACGGAGGAAAAATGGTGTGGAGTGTGGACCAATCAGCTTTTGTTTGAATTTTTTTTCTTTTTTTTTGGTCGGGGTGAAGAAAATAGTTGAGGTCTAAAATGTGAAAACTGGGGAAAAAAAAATCCAGATGTAATCTTGAATTTTTTTATAAATCAACATTTATGGCATATTTCTGGGCTTGTTGGTCCTGATAGTTCAGTGTCCGCTTCAGGTGGTTAACTCTATTTTGGAAGATTTACTTAGTTTTGAAATTCAAAATCTTTTTTAATTGATCATATGAGAATCTTATCGGTTTCTTATTTGATTCTGCTATTCCTTAATATTTGCTTTCCAATGGATTTATAGGTTGTGGACACGAGTGGAAATTTCCAGAGTGGTATGAGAAGTCTATGTGCCCAGCCTGCGTATAGTGGCATAAGAGATGTACTTACAAGTGTTTACAAGGAAGGGGGAGTGCGTGCTCTATATAGAGGCATAGGTTTGTATAACTTCTTTTAGTATGCATTTGTTTTCTGGTGGTGAACATTCATATGTGGCCACTTGTTACTACTAATGTTCGGCTTTTGCATCCAATGGACATGGTATTCAAATTTAGTATTCGATGAAGACTGGTAGTTTTCTTGAAACCTCTAGTTTTGCTTGTGGCTGCTTTTGATGATGGGTTTAGTTGAATGTGTGATCTGCTTTGAACTGTGGTTATGTTCTGGATGTGATACCTATTGAATTGTCCAACTGGAGTATTTTTTACCATTTTGAATTACTCTTCATTTTATCTTAGTTGCTCCATAAAAAAAAAAAAAAGTAAGATACTTTGCAAAGATTATTGAGTTAGCTACACTCAAATGAAGTTTTGCTTGTCTGAGCAGGTCCAACTTTAATTGGAATCCTCCCTTATGCTGGTTTGAAGTTTTATGTATATGAGGAACTTAAAAGGCATGTTCCTGAAGAGCACCAGAAGTCTATTGTGATGCGTCTTTCTTGTGGAGCATTAGCCGGGTTACTTGGACAGACATTTACGTACCCTTTAGATGTTGTTCGGAGACAGATGCAGGTAATATAAATTTGTTAGTAGGTATAAGGGATTAATTTGTACATCTTTTGTAACCGCAAATATTTTGGTGAGACATAAATGATCAGTTTCCAGAAGCAGCCACTTTCAATGAGAACATTGAGGGTTCCTGCCCAAGAAAATGATGGACTTAAGTAAGAATTTTGGGTGTGGGTGTTTTACTTGGTTTTTGAGTTCTAAATTATTTTGTGCAATGTTGTTTTACAGGTTGAAAATATGAAATCTCCAATTCAAGGTGATGCCAAATACAGAAACACATTGGAAGGACTTACCAGTATTGTAAGAAATCAAGGATATAAACAGTTGTTTTCAGGGTTGAGCATTAATTATATCAAGGTAGTCGCCCGATATCATTTACAGTATGCCAATGCCCTTTAACTTCAATTTGCCGTAGTATTCTCACAAAAAAGATTTATTGTTTTGTTGTTAGATTGTTCCTTCTGTTGCGATTGGTTTCACCGCCTATGACATGATGAAGGTTTGGCTTCGGATACCGCCTCGACAGAAATCACTATCAATATCTGCCGCATAAATTCTTTCTCAGTAGCTAAAATTCACTATTGGACAAGGCGATAAGCACAGCATGTTAACAGATTGGACAATGGTTTTAAGATTTATACTAATTAAAGATGGCCATCTCTGTATTTGAAAAATAAAATGATATTGATATTGATACATTCCCTTTTTGTTTTGGATGGTGTATGTTGGCTGTCTCCGTTCATTTAATTGGTGGCGAGGTAGCATATTTGTGGTGTTTATTTCATTATTTTTTATTTTGTTTCTGAAACTGTTCTCCTCACTCGTTATCCTTGACTTGTCATCTACAAAATAGAATTAACCTGATATCGCCTTTTAATTCTGACAATTTTGTATTTTGTGTTTTGTTCAAAGAAATAAATGAGATGAATTGTCATCTGATCGGTTTGAAACTGCCTTAATCATAGGAAACAGACACTATCTATAACTAAAGGGTCGTTTGCTTTTTTCTCTGAAAACCGTACGGTATTGAATTTTTCTGAAGATTGAATAGGGATTGAATTATGTTTGTTATTTTTTTTCTTTATATAAGTAAAATTGTTTGACAATAAGTAATTTTATATTTATATCCAATATAGAATAGTATTTCCCGTGTAATATGAAATAAAAACAATTAAAAAATAATAATTAAATATAAAAACATATGATTATGATCTTTTTTGGTTACAAACAAGTTTTATTTTTATTAAAAAAAGAAAATGTTTTTTTTTTCAAAAAATAAAGGAACAGCAGGAAAACTCACACAAAACATTTCAGTAAAATAATATATAAATACATTACCCAAATATCATAATAATGTATTGATATTAAACACCAATATGAGAATTGAAAAGTGATTAAGGTTCTTTTTTTTATTTTTAACGCTATTTAAAATAAGCAATATATTAAAGTAAATATTTCTACATCATATATAATTATATGACATTGGAAATATGTTACATATGGGGATAATATTAGAAGAAAATATTTTGGATTGCATTTAATACAATTCAGTGATTTGTAATTAAGTGAAAAGTCATGAATTTTTACTTTTTATTTTAGGTTGTGTTAATAGCCAATTTGGTTAGGGATCAAAGGTAAATTTTTCATCTTCCAAGCAGGGGTCCTGATCCCAGCTTATATAGCAATGTACTAGGGTTCCCGGGGCCAAGCTACTATACGACCCATAAAAGCAAGGCGAGACTGCCCATACCCTGGGAACACCTTGCAAGCATTCAGAGTCACCAGGAAAAGCCCTATGTGATCGAATCAAGCTCTCTATATCAAAACACGAGCCTGAAGAGAGGCCGACAGATGAGGACCTAAGCTCTCCGAGGTCGAAATATCTCGCAACCTCCGCAGAAGCACGCTATCCTTTCCAGTTGCACAAAGAGACCTTCAGGACGACAAGTTCGCCCAACAGTATCTCTCCGTTTCACCAAGGGACGAACTTAAACTGTCCAGTAAAGAAAGAGGAAGCTCGCAAAGCTCTGTCGCCACTGAAGAACGCCAACACAGTCATGCCAAGCTCCAAAAGGAACTAGCAGGGTCAGATCTAGCTTTAGATGTCAAGACGGGTACAGAAAAATACCTCGCTATTCCATGTAGCAAGTGTCGTAGTTGACGACCTCCATGAGGCACACCATGACGACATCTAGGATCATATCTACACTCCAACGTATGTTAAATCTCACTACATACGTGCAGATTAAGTCATTAAGTTCAAAAAGGAAACAAAATTATCTCCCTCCAAAATATCCTTGAATCTGTTGATTAACAAAAGTCCATGACATTTAAACGGAAGATCCCGCCCAATAAGGGAGGGATTTTATCGAGATATGCATGGCAGGGAAATGACGAGTTAAACCTTATTGGACCTTGTATAAATACATGAATCATAGCACGTAGATGACGAAAGGAAAAATACAGATAGTTGAGAGGCAAAAATCGGAACTTACATTCACCAGCAGTGAACAGAGTTTTGTCCTGACCTAAATTCTCTAAGGAGAACATGGCTTCCATTTTATCTACTTATCGACAGGCACGAAGCTGCTACCTCTACTGTGTCCAAGAAAGATCGGGTATTTTGAGTGATATCAGTACATTACGTTTAAGTCATTCAACAATAATAGAACAATGTCATTTTCCTTTACATATCTTTAATACATAATGTTATCACCCATCTTCATCTCCACTATCACACGTATAAACCTGGTACCAAAGGTAACACCCTGACTGCGACCTCCGAGGTAGTGGTCTCGAGGGTGCTAGTTGAAATTCGTCACATCGAGCGAATTTTCGATTAACACTTTCTTAAGTCGTCTGTGAGGACACCCATACCCACTATATACAAGGTTTGCGTGTTATTTGTTTTGCAGGAACTATGAAGCTTCGATCTTCATAGGACAGTCTGAGGCTTCAGGGTAACAATCTGCCTCATCAACCCAAAAATTTCCAAAGAAGGGTAGGAAGTCCAGACATCGTAGCTAGGCTTTAGTACAACCAGGCCCCCAAGTGATAAGCTAGGCTGTACTCGATCAATAGGCAGCAGCCTTCATGGAGAACATCCATCTTCGTTGGCTAGCTGAAGGAATCATGACTCAGCCGGTGAACCCCCATATTCAAGAGGAACCAAGCAAACCTGGAGTTCGGCAGCTTGCCTTTGACCGGTTGGTAATAGAACGGGACCTCAACCCTCGATCAGAGATAGGTTAGAGTCCTTTCCTCCGGTTCCTTATAGACCATCGTGCTACCTACCCTGACGGGTCAAATCTACAGCAGATATCTCACCGCGAGAACAACATGATCCCCCTCACCCGACAGCCTCACGGAGAGTAGCCTGGGCTGGAAAGGGAGGTAGCCAACGAAACCCCGGGCAGATCCCCCTAGTGAAGAAGACCTGGTTGAAATTTCCAGTTCATCCGATGGGTCTGACAATGAAGGATCCTAGGTCAATTCCAAGAAGCATAGGAACAAGCGCCTGAGGGATTAGCTGGCGACGAAACTGTAGAAAGAGATCTAACAATTAAAGAAGAGGAAACATAAGGAAGCCAAGAAGGATCCTTTGAGTGAAATGAATGCCCCATTCACCAGAAGGATCAGGGAAGTCGAGCTCCTACCAAAATTCAAGATGCCGGTAGACAAGTTCTCCGATACAGAAGATCCTCTGAGTCATCTGGAGAGCTTCGTCCAGCAGATGGAAGTCTAGAATACTACCAGGGCTGCCATGTGCAGGATGTTTCCTACCACCTTGACCGACTATGCAAAGACTTGGTTCAGAAAGCTGCCCGCTGGAAGCATGGATTCTTTCACAAAGCTGTCAACCGACTTTTGCTCATAGTTTCAGGGTGTCAAACCACGCCTGAAGGATCCTATACACCTTCAATATGTGATCCAAGAGCGAGGAGAAACTCTCCGGTCTTATGTGGAGTGCTTTCACAAAGAATTCATCCAGATAGGGGTCTTCGTCGAGAAGGAAACCTTTGCCAACTTTCGTCGAAACCTGTGAAACGGGTAAGCTTTTTTGATCTTTTGCCAAGCATGTAAGAGCCGAATTAATTCTCCTTATATTAATGATAATTGATAACAGTATTATGACATTAATAATATATATAAATATCATAGTCAACTCCTAATTTCTTTCATTAAGACAACTAATTACTAGTGATTAATTCCCTCATAATATTCTAGGTTAATCACCAAGCAAATCAACTCCATATTTAGAGGCTTATTCACATATTCATATATTTTACAAAGGAATGTCAATATCATTTTCATACTACTCTGAAACTCTTTAAAGGTATGATTTTCTCAAGCTTTGTATCATTTTTTTTTTTTTTTAATTTCTTCTTTTTCAAACCCTTTTTTCTTTTGACACAAAATATCTCATTTACAAAATTTAGGCCTCTAACAAATTCCAAAATTTGATTTATAGACTAAGATCTCAGTACTCCATCCCTATACCGAAGATAAAAGTTTTACCTATCTCCGTTTGTGAATTAAAATTCCTACAACACCAAGAACTTATGTCTGTCAGCATAATTTTTATGGCTTAAACATCAAATATACCCAAAGAATTAAATTACTTATACATTACCAAAATTCATGAAAATTTATATCCAGATTCAATAATGTCTGTACAGCCATATGACCAAAAATTAGACCTAAATTATTACCAAAACTTAATTTAAAAATTACTCCATTACAATAAGGTCAGCTTAATAATTCAGAAATATTTGCACCCACGACTGTTTTAGAAATAAAATCTCCCTAAACTAAACACCACCAAAAATTCCGAAAATTATAACATAAATTGATATATGTGTTTACTATTTTCATACCAAAATTCACCATCAATTGCTACCGAAAAATATATCTACAATAACCAAAACAGTAAGTTGCTTCACCAGTATTAAACAAATCAAAATCCCAACCTACAAACACTCAATCTTGAACTCTTTAATGGACTCTAAAAATCCCAACAATTTATTAATAGCTTCATGTAAATATATCCATTTCATTCACTCCAAAATTCATACATTAGAACATCTCCATAAAACTCAAATTAAGAATTTGTTAGAGGCCTAAATTTTGAAAATGAGATATTCTGTGTCAAAAGCAAAAAAGGTTTGAAAAAGAAGAAATAAAATAAAAAAACAAATATGAAACAAAGCTTGAGAAAATCATACCTTCAAAGAGTTTCAGAGTAGTATGAAAATGATATTGACATTCCTTTGTAAAATATATGAATATGTGAATAAGCCTCTAAATATGGAGTTGTTTTGCTTGGTGATTAACCTAGAATATTATGAGGGAATTAATCACTAGTAATTAGTTGTCTTAATGAAAGAAATTAGGAGTTGACTATGATATATATATATATATATATATATATATATATATATATATATATATATTATTAATGTCATAATACTGTTATCAATTATTATTAATAAAAGGAGAATCAATTCGGGTCTTACAACTCTTCCCCCCTAAACAAAATTTCGTCCTCAAAATTTAACGTTACCTCATGTATTGAAGAGTTCGGGTATTTTTCTCTCATTTCAGCTTCTCGTTCCCATGTGGACTCCTCTTTCGAATGGTTTCTCCAATGTACTTTCACCAACTCTATAACTCTTGACCGCAAGGTTTGTTCTTTCCTGTCAATGATCTCCACAGGTTGCTCCTCGTATGACATATCTTGTGAGATTTGAATTGGTTGATATAAGGGTAGTTTAAGCCATCATTGCTCAAGACCTAGCTCAAGCTTCAAAAGGTAAATCACTTGCTTAACCTTGTTTGATGAGTTTTAGTGCACACACACGCTCTCATGCATGTTTTTGATCATCTTGCATGAATGCTTAATTATCATAATTGTGTGCCTTTTTTTCCATAACTATTGCTTGGGTGTTTGATGCATTTTGTTTGCCCTTAGAAGAGGATTTTCCCCTTGATCGCGGTCGGGACCGCTCCCTGTGCATTGCCTCCACCGCGGTATGCACAACGGTGTTCTCCAAGCGTTGCGCGCTGCTTCTACAGAGGCCTGTGCACGTTGCATGCACAGCGGTCTCCCAAGCAGAGTTTCCCAGTGATGCATCGCTTGCTCTACCGTGGTCTGGACATTGCCTATATCGCTGTCCAGACAGCGGAGATTCCCAAACGATGCACCGCTCGCTCTACTGCGGTCTGAACACTTGCCTAGGCCGCAACATGCACAACGGCCATGACGGGAATCAGTTGCCCCTTGTCCAAAATGACACCATTTCGTGTAGGGCACAATATATATATATATTCTCTTCTCTTCTCTTTGGTGTGTGAGTCCAAGAAGCCATTTTTACTCACCAAGCTTTCCTTGACAGAGAAATTGACTCTAAGAGAGAGAGAGAGCTCCCAAGAACCCATCTTGACTCAACCAAACTCCAATCCATGAGCATCTAGCTTTTTCTTGCATCTTCCAAGCATGGATTGTTCTTGTTTTCATTGACTAGGTAATCTCTACATGACCTAGAATTAATTGTTTCATTACTAGGCTATGTTTACCTAGAAAAAGCATTAATCACTCATTAATTGTATGCTTTGAAGCTTTATTGCATTTATAACATGCTTGTGTTGTTGATTGTTGGTTGAGATTCATTTTTGTGATAGCTAGGGTTTGTGGCCATTTTTCCCTTCTAGCTAAATCTCTATGCTTTGCCTTTAGATATTGTTTATGACTCATTGATTGCATTTTGTGATTGCATTATAGTCATTGCCATGTTTTATGACAACTTGTGTTGATTGGGCCTTTGTTTGATAACTAGGATATATTGTTGCATAACTATATATAGTTAAGTTTTTATGAACATTCATTTAGACATTGATATCTAGGAATTGTACTTAGTGACATTATTAAATTCCTAGATAAGCATTTAGTGTTGCCTAGCATTACTTCCATGTTTGAATATTTTATCATATTCACTTAGGTTGTGTTTGACTCTTCATTGAGGTTAAGTCTTGCAACCAAGGGTGGGTTGACAAGCAATTGGTCGGGTGCCACTGTAAAAGGCCCAAGGGGGTAGAGTAGGAGGCGTTCACGCCAAGAGTAGTATATCAGGGGATATCACTAGGGACTGAACCAAGAGTGGTGAGTGACGATGTCCATAGCTTGAGGTTGTCCAGAGTGAGAGTCCGAGAATCACTCGAGGGTGTAACCTTTTATTCATATAGTGGATTTCTGTGACCGAGTGTGGCGCACTTAACAACTCGTGGTTTTTTCCCATTTGGAGGGTTTCCACGTATACATATTGTGTTATTTATATTTCCGCACCTTACACTTGATGTTGAATGCTTGTTTATTCGGGGTAATTTGTGTTAATATTGATTAATCAAAAAATCGGTAATTGATTCGATTAAAACCTATTCACCCCCCCTCTAGGTTATAGACACACACTTTCTAGGGAACTTTCAGACTATATATGCCACATTACCAATTCTCTGCAAAACCTCGAAGGGTCCAATAAACCTTGGGCTGAGTTTTCCTTTCTTCCTAACTCGGAATACACCTTTCCATGGCGACACTTTCAAGAAAACGTAATCTCCAACTTGAAACTCCAAATCGCGTCTGCGTTTATCGGTATAGCTCTTTTGTCTACTATGTGCTGTAAGAAGACGCTCCTTGATCAATCTAATCTTCTCTGTAGTCACTTGTACTAACTCTGGTCCCAAAAAATTTCTTTTACCAACCTCATCCCAACAAATTGGCGACCTACATCTCCTTCCATACAAGGCTTCATATGGAGCCATACCGATGCTAGCATGAAAACTACTATTATAAGCAAACTCAATCAATGGTAGATGTTCTTCCCAATTGCCTCCTAAGTCCAGTACACAAGCTCGTAACATGTCTTCCAACGTCTGAATAGTTTGCTCAGACTGGCCATCCGTCTGAGGATGAAAAGCGAGACTAAATTTCAGTTTAGTGCCCATCTTTTGGAGCAAACTAGTCCAAAATCTAGAAGTGAATCTAGGGTCTCTATCAGATACAACAGATACCGGCGTGCCATGAAATCTAACTATTTCCTGAATGAATAACTTGGCCAACTTTTCCAGATTGTCGGTCGTTCTTACAGCAAGAAAATGTGCCGACTTGTTAATCGATCCACTATAACCCATATAGAATCACTACCTCGTCTAGACCAAGGTAAGCCAATAACAAAATCCATTGTGATATCTTGCCATTTCCATTCCGGAATTGGCAAAGATTGGAGTAATCCTATTGGCCTTTGATGCTCAATTTTCACTTGTTGACAAATAAGACACCTGCCTACAAAATCAACAATTTCCTTCTTCATATTTCTCCACCATATATCAACTTATGTTATAATTTTTGAAATTTTTGGTGGTGTTTAGTTTAGGGAGATTTTATTTCTAAAACAGTTGTGGGTGCAAATATTTTTGAATTATTAAACTGACCTTATTGTAATAGAGTAATTTTTAAATTGAGTTTTGGTAATAATTTAGGTCTAATTTTTGGTCATATGGCTGTACAGACATTATTGAATCTGGATATAAATTTTCATGAATTTTGGTGATGTATAAGTAATTTAATTCTTTGGGTATATTTAATGTTTAAGCCATAAAATTTATACTGACAGTCATAAGCTCTTGGTGTTGTAGGAATTTTAATTCACAAACGGAGATAGGAAAAAAATTATCTTCAGTATAGGGATAGAGTACTGAGGTCTTAGTCTATAAATCAAATTTTGGAATTTTTCATGGTCGGTAGGATTGTTAAACACTGATACAAGGTCTGATTGGAGGATCAAAATTTATGCTGTCAAGATTGACCCTTACGTGTTAGAAAATTATAGAAATTTATTGGTGTTTGATAAAATTTTGAAGTTTTGAGGGGAGTTAGTAATCTGGTGTTTGGATCTATTCACTAAGTTTTGAAAATTTTCGTGGCCTTCAAGATTTTCGAATCAATAATGTTTGAATACAAAAAAAAAAAAATCTGTTTTCTGGAATTTCTACTTGAAATGAATAAAAAAAAATGTATTTACAAAGAACAGAAGTTAGATTTCTTCGGTTTGTGCTAGTTTGATTGAAGGATTATTGTTATATATGCATATGTTACTCTTGCGACTTCCATTATCTTTAGTCGAGACTTAAACTTGCTATCATTAGAGGTAAGTAGATTTTTTACATAATATGTAGTTACATAAAGGTTTCTTTCTTAGAAAAACAAATTTATTTACCCTATTATTATATTATGAAATTTTGTTATATATGTTTATATATGTAAATAAAATCATTGTCTTACTTATGTAGTCTTTACTTATATATTCATTACCTAACTCTTTTTGAATAAGTTTTACTCTTATTAGAACTTATTGTTTAAATGCTTAAATGTTTGGTTCTTTTGCGCTTTAGCAATGCAAATGTATTATGCTATACATATTTTGAAAGTAATGTTTTGGCTCAATGTCGGTAGTAAATGAAATATGAAATGAAATGAAATGTTGATCACCGGTGATAATGTAAATGCAGCGCGCGCGACAAATGAAATGTTATGATTTTGATCTTGTACCAATCTCTGAAATGTAAATGGCCGGGTCACCGGGGGCATTGGTGACACTACTTGACTTGAGCATATTTTTATGAAATGTTATTAATCGCTATCGTATATTGAAAATGATAATTTTGCAAGTTTACTTGTGTTTGAAAATATTACTTTTGCAAGTTTACTTATATATTGAAAATGTGACTTTTGTAATTTTAATTGTATCTGAATATTTGAAATGTTATGTACGTAGTAAATGCTTTTATAAATTTCATAAATGTTTTCGATTATGTATTATACAATACTTATTGAGTCGACAGCTCACCCCTTGTCATTTAACATTTTGCAGACAGAGTATCCTAGGAGCTGACCGCTAGAACAATAGACTTTCAGGAATTTGAAGTGATTGATATTATGTGAAATTTTATCTTCGCATTGTTCCTTAGAATTTGAGTTTTGATACTCGGTATTGTCTCTATTTCCTTTGAGTGAAATGAATCTTTTTGTTGGGATCATTCGGAGACACTTTGTCATTGGAGAATGATTTATTTGAAGTTTCTATAATTATTAGTTTCTTTTGGGCGATGTAATTATTGATTTATGTCATAACATTCCTTATCAAAGTGTTAAAATATTCTTTGAGTTTTGGGGTGTTACAAAGCATCCTCCAGAGACCTACCAGGAAGCCTACGATCGTGCTCTCGAGCAGGTCGAGATTGATGATAGCTCAAGGTTAAGATAAAGCATGATTATATGAGAGCGGTAAAACGCTAGAGGAAGGAGGCGACAGGACCCGTGCCGGCTCAGAAAACACAGAACAAGCCTCCCAACAAGTCGACATACCGCTTCCCCGCTTCTCAACCTTGGCAAGAGAGGTACCCAGCAAGGTGAACCCCTCTGCGAGCTTCGCCTCCTCCAATGATTATCGCCTCGATAACCCGAGATGAAAGAGGGTACGAACATTATACTCAATTAAATGCGTCCCGCGAGACGATATACCTTGCCATCCGGGACAAGGGGCTACTCTAGAAGCCAGCACCCATGAAAGCTAAGAAACCGATATAAGTACTGTGACTTCCAAGAAGACGTTGGGCACAACACATCAGAGTGTTATAGCCTGTATAACTAGATTGAGGCTCTAGTAAGGGGATACTACTTGGTAGAATTCTTACAGCAGGTCAGAGATAATATCCAGACCAAAAAAGAGGTACAAGCGAAAATCCGGGTCCATGCCGAGAAGAGAAAGAGAGAATAGAAGGACCTGATGCAACAAATCCAGATCATACACATAATTAATGGAGGACCCACCATGGATGGCACCTCCAACAACTCCAGAAAGAACAATGCAAGGAAAATTCCCCGTGTTGACCAGAGCTTGGCTGGCCCGTCTCAATCGGCCCAGATCATCTTTACCGAGGCAGATGTTTACAACACTGTACAGCCTCACGACGATCCCATGGTGATCACAGTGCAGATAACTAACTGCGTGATCCATCGTGTGCTTGTCGACACAGGCAGCAGCGTAGACATTCTCTTTAAAGACACCTTGAAAAAACTCAACTTGAAGCAATGGTGCTACAACAGCTGTACAACTCAGTTGTACGACTTCACTGGGGGCTCGATCATTCCAGTAGAGTTAAAGATCCTTCCAGTGATTGTGGGAACCGTACCCCTTCAGCAGAACATTCTGATGGATTTCGTTGTGGTTGATACTCCGTTAGCCTACAACACTATACTAGGAAGGCCATTTCTGTCAGCACTAAATGAGGTATTGTCCATCTACCACAATGTCTTAAATTTTTCGGTTGGGAACAAGGTGGGCGAGGTGTGTGAAGACCAATAAGCTGCCAGGAAATGTTATCCAGTGTCTGTCAACCCTGCAACTTTGGCAACGCAATTCACCTAGATTGCCGTAGTTTATGAATGGGGATTGCTAAAGAGGATCCCGAGATCCTAGAGCCCGAGGGAGATCCTAAGGATAACGTCCAAGACGAGGACGAGGTAGAGGACAACCAGGAATGGGCAAGCGGACACCCCGTAGATGAATTAGAGAAAATACCAATCAGAGATGATGACCTCTCCAAGGTAGTCAAGGTTGGAGCTACCCTAGAGCCAAGAGTGAATGAAGGTTTGATCAAGCTTCTTCGACAAGATACCGAGGATCCCAACATCTTTGGCAGCTCATCATCTAGTAGTAGATTCAACCTTCAAACCCATCAAACAAAAGAGGCGTCACTTGAGAAACACTGCGGTTCAAGAAGAATTTGACAAGCTAATCAGAGATGGTTTCATCAGAGAAGTCCGGTACCCTAAGTGGATCGCCAATGTGGTCATGGTCACCAAGGCAAACGGGAAGTGGCACATGTGCGTCGACTACACCGATCTCAACCAGGCATGTCTGAAAGATAGCTTCCCTCTACCAAAGATCGACTAGCTGGTGGACTCCACTGCCGGAAACAAGCTCCTAAGCCTTATGGATGCTTTCTCGGGGTACAATTAGATCATGATACACCCCGCCGACTAAGACAAGACTAGCTTCATTACTGGCCAGGGTCTGTACTGCTACAAGGTAATGCCATTTAATCTTAAGAACGTAGGGGCTACATACCAGTAGTTGGTCAATCGGTTGTTCAAGCTAGAGATTGGGAGGTCGATGGAAGTGTACATCGACGATATGATCACCAACTGCCAAACCACGGAAGAACATCAAGATGACCTTTGTAGTACTTTTCTAATCCTAAAGGAAAATCAGATGCAATTGAACCCCTCAAAGTGTGCATTCGGGGGTAACCACATGATTTTTTTTGGGCTTCATAGTTCACGATAGGGGTACAGAAGCCAATCCAGAAAAAATCCGGGCTATCTTGAACTTGGATTCCATAACCACTCTCAAGCAAGTCCAAGTTTTGCAGAGCGTATAACAGTGCTCAACCAGTTCATTTCATGCTCCACTGATAGGTTTTAATGAAGTTAATTACCAATTTTTCTTGATTAGTCAATATTCAAATTCACCCAGCAAAACAAACATACAAAATCAAGTGTAAAGTGCGGAATAATAAAGAACACTTGATTTATATGTAGAAACCCTCCAAATGGGAGGAACCACAGGCTGTTAAGTGAGCCACACTCGATAGTAGAAATCCACTAAATGAGTAAAAAGTTACACCTTCAAGTGATACTCGGACTCTCACTCTCGACAACCTCAGACTATGACCACTACCACTCACCACTCTTGGTTCAGTCCATAGTGATATCCCTTGATCCACTACTCTTGGTGTGAGCATCTCCTACTCTGCCCCTCGGGCATTTTACAGTGGATACCCGACCAATTGCTTGCCAACCCACCCTTGGTTGCAAGGCTTCTCTTGCTTGTGCAACTTCACACCGAAGCCACAAGATTTTGACTCAATGAAGAGTATATGGTCTAAGTGTATATATGACACTATACTCAAATGCAATTATGTGTAAGACCAAGCACACAATACTTAACTAGATGTAGATAATGAAATTAAACATCCTAGTTATCAAACAATGTCTACATGCCCATACAAAGGACTTAATTAGATGTGTAGATAAAATCTAACAACTTAATTGTCAATAAAAGTCCAACCAACACAAGTTGTCAACAACAAACAATCAAGGGCAATTTTGTAATCAATAAATGCAATTAATGAGGCATAAGCAATAATGTCTGAATGCAATATATAAAGATTTAACTAGATATTAATATGCAATATTACAATCTAGTCATCAAACAAAGCCACTTCAACAAATGTTGTCATTAAGCATGTCATGGTCATTAATGTAATCATAAAAATACAATTAATATGTCCTAATTAGCTAGAGACAAATATGACCTATATGCTAGCTATCACAATTCAAACCCCAAACATGTCATAACTTTAATAAATATGCAATTAATATGAATAAATGCTAATTTAAGCAATAAATGACATGTCTTGGTAAGCTAGAACAATAAATGAACAACAATGGTGGTTCTACTTACCAATCAATGAAAACCCATGCTTGGAATGATACTTGAATGCAAGATGAAGATGAGTTTAGGGTTTGGAGAGTCAAACACAAAGCTTGAAGCTTTCTCTCTCTAATGGAGGTTTTCTCACTCTAAAAATGTGTTCTTTGAGCTCTAAAGAGGCAATGAAGAAGAAGAGAACATATACATAAAAGCCCTAGATAAAAAGGTGCCATTTTGGACTTGGGAAACGAAATCCCGTCATGACTGCTGGGCATACCGCTGGCCAGGCAAGTGTCTAGACAGCAGGGCACGGCTGGACATTACCGCTGCCTAGGTCGCTGGCTAGGCATGTGCACCAAAAGCGGTCTAGACCGCGGTACACACCTAATAGCACAACAACTCGAGCTTTTAGCGATCCAAAATATGAACAAACGACATCCAAACCTGTCGTATAATATACTGTTGGAAAGGTATGGAAGTCTTTTTTCTAAAACAATTTACAAAACAAGATTTGGATGTCTGTAGAAAAAGTTATGGTCATTTTAGTGACCAAAGGGGTCAGAAATGGACAACAACAAAGATGCCCTATTTTTGTGGTCACTTTGGAGATTTCAAAACTAATCCAAACGGTCATGAAATATTACGAATAATATACTTTTGGATAGGTATGTGTGTCTAGTTTGTACAGAAACTTTCAAAACTCATTTTGAATTATTTTATAAGAAGATATGGTCATAAGACCATACAAAGGTCAGTTTTCAAAAATATTTAAATCATTGAAATTCAACTATTTTAAAACTAGACACCTTACTCCATATAACCAAACCAAGAGAAGAATGAGACCTTCTCATATGGTCACTTAACGCGCTAAAACAAACACACCATCGTGCAAGCGCGAACACAACACAATACCACACTTAAATTTATAAATGAAGTGCAAGTGTGATTGTGAAGAGATGCACACATATAAACAATACAACACAAATGCAAGATCAACAAAGCATGCATGAGGTGTGTGTGTGCACCTAAACTCTTCAGGCAAAGTCATGTGAATATACATTTTGCTCTTGAAGTCATGGAAATGATTGAAAGCTTGCCAATGAGGACCTAAGCTACCCATTACACAATCATCCTCAATGTGGTATGGTTTGTCATGAAATAATCCAATCATAAAATCAAGGTACTTACATTAATTAAACTCTTTAATTATTATTCATTGATTATTAACTCCGGTGTTATTCCACTAAAAACCCGAAGCTGCACTCTCTCAACTGCAGACACTTTTACAAAGACCGATAAAACTCGGTATCCATTGATATAGCTATTACACATGGTGTGATCCTCAACAGTAGTTCATAATTAGAGCTGGGTCATAATGTCCGTTATACCCTTCTAATTTTATATATCCTTTAAGTGCCATTGATTCTCTAATGGACAATAAATCCTATTTCGTCACGGAATTAGGAGAGCGCTCATATTGTCCAAGCCCTAAATCAATCCTTAAGGGAACTACCATATACTTCTCACAAAAAAGTAGTGTATTCCACTATTGTGTACAAACCTTTCCAACCATAAACCAAACCGCAAAGCGCAAACCGCAAATCGCAAATCGCAAATCACAATCCTAACATACAGAGTATATTGATCATGAAATACATTCAACCTCACCCATGGTATATCAAAGATCATGATCTAACCTGAAGGAGTCGATAAGACATGCAAGATTAAAATTACCCACATATAGCCATCATTAGTTGATATATATGAATCTCATCGGTAAACTGATCTTGGTGAGATATTCATATAGATCATGACCCAGTTCTATATGATCACATCATACAAGGTGCCTCCATTCTTATTTCTCCATAAGAATGATCCAGGATAGGATCACCGTACATTACGGAATGGACCGCAGCTGTAGATTAACCATAAATAAAGTACCCAACTTTATTTGCTATCTACAGACTCTTTAGATTGCACGTCTCTACACAGTTCGAGATTACATCCGGCAATCTTGGATGTTAAATATGCACAAGTTATAAAATAAATAACACAACAAGAATGATTTGAACATTTCTTTTACTTATTTCATAAATCCATTTACAAATTATATCTTTAAGGCATAAAGCCCAACAAGCTGGAGCAACAACATAAACTGTTAAAAAAGAAGAAGAAGAAGAAGAAGAAAAAACGGGACATGAAAACCTTCAGAATTGTCTCAGACTCGGCGGGCAGAGAATCCTTGTCCCACGATGGCTTATCATTGAAAGCAGTAGGAACATCGAATTCATGCCCATCGATGAAAATCGAGCTTCTCCAATCACTTTCCACCAAAATCCATTCTTCTTTCCAGGCAGGGTTTTTCTTGTAAGTACTGGGAAAGATGAAGTTGAGCTTATTCTTGGCTTTCGCATAGAACTGACCTCTTGGGCTGCTAGATTGGCTACCAATTTGGAAGATGTAAGCCAGCTCCTCCGCTTCGGGCTCCCTGGATACCTTGCTCAACTCACATTGCCCCCTCCACAGCATGAGGAAGCCAATTAGATGTCTCCAAAAGTCAGGGGTTAATTGCAGATGAGCCACTTACAAGGCGTTGAGAGCCTGTTGGAGGGAGGGTGAAGAGGAAGCCAGGCCCCATTCTCAAGAGTTACGACATGGATCAGGAGCACGCCTTTAGGAGGGGAAAAGACATTGTAGTTCTTAGGAGGAACGGAGACGGTGACGCTGTCAGGAATGCCTTACTTTGCCTTCAAACGATTAATTGACTTCGGATCAGTTGTAGAATCGGGAATGACCTTGAAGTCATACGGAAGAATTTCCTCCGAAAGAGCGTCAACGGCCAAAGCTTGGCCCATACCAGCCGCAACGCCCCCAGATTCTTTATATGATTCCTTATCGACTAGGTCCAGCGGATTGTCAGGCCGGTTCGAGAAGCCAGACCTAATTGAAGGGTTTTGACCTAAGCGGCGACGTTGACTAAGTGAAAGGTCATCTCCGTCACCAGAATCTTCCCGTTCCCGTTTCCCGGGAGCTGGGCTGGAGGCATCATCGCCCTCCACCAAATTATGAACATTGTCGTTGGATTTTGACATTATCAAGTAAGGAAAGGTTGAGAGAATAAAAGGAAAGATGGTGGCCTTTGCGAAGACTAAGAGAGAAAAGTTTTCAAAAGTTTGAAATTTGAAAAAGACGAAAGCATGAAGGAGAAAACGAAGCTACCGGGATTAAATAGGGATGAATGAAGCAGTATCCTGTGACATCGGTGACGAAAGCAGACATGGAAGCGAGATCTTCGACGAAGGTTACCTCGATTCTCAGGGACTGAAGTAACGTAGCTGGATTAGTTTGAAAATTATACTGCTTCCTTACTCGCCACGTTTCTCCTGCATTTAATGAGAGGATCCTTTCCTAGATTTTAGCAACAAAAGAAGAGGGAAAATTTCCCAAGTAAAACAAGAAATCTGACTCCAACCCTAACTCAATCACCAGTGTTCAAGTCAGAGGGGACTTCCGTTAATAACCAAATTTAGCTAGGGACCAAAGGAAAATTTTCCATCTTCCAAGTAGGGGTTTAAATCTCAGCTTATGTAGCAATGTACTAGGGTTCCCGGGGTCAAGCTACCATGCGACCCATAGAAGCAAGACGAGGTTGCCCATACCCTAGAAACACATTGCAAGCATTCAAAGTCACCAGGAAAAGCCCGATCTGATGGAATCAAGCTCCCTACATCGAAACACGAGCCCAAAGAAAGGCCGACAAAGGATAACCTAAGCTCTTCGAGTTTAAAATATCTCGCGACCTCCCTAGAAGCATGTTATCCTTTCAAGTTGCATAAAAAGACCTTTAGGACGCCAAGTTTGCCTAACAGTATCTATCCGTTTCACTAGGGGACAAACCTAAACTGTCCAGGCAAGAAAGAGGAAGCACGTAAAGCTCCGTCGGCCATGAAGAACGCAAACACAGTCATGCCAAGCTCCGAAAGGGACTTGGAAATGTCAGATCCAGCTCTAGATGTCAAGACGAGTATAGAGAAGTACCTCGTTATTCCATGTAGCAAGTGCCATAGTTGACGACACACATGATCATATCTACACTGCGACGTACGTTAAATCTTACTACATACGTGCAGATCAAGTCATTGATTTCAAAAAGAAAACAAACTTATCTCCCTCTAAAGTATCCTCGAATCCGTTGATTAATAAAGTCAATGACAATTAAACGGAAGATCCCACCCGATAAGGGGGGGATTTGATCGAGACATGCATGGTGGGGAAATGACGAGTTAAACCTAATTGGACCTTGTATAAATACATGAATCATAGCACGTAGATGAAGAGAGGAAAAATACTGGTGGTTGAGAGGCAAAAATCAAAACTTACATTCACCAGTAGTTAACAGAGTTTTGTCGTGGCCTAAATTCTCTAAGGAGAAAACAACTTCCATTTTATCCACTTATCGACAGGCACAAAGCTGCCACCTCCATTGTGTCCAAGAAAGATCGAGTATTTTGAGTGATATTTGTACATTATGTTTGAGTCATTCAATAGTAATAGAACAATGCCATTTTCCTTTACATATCTTTAATACATAGTGATATCACCCATCTTCATCTCCACTATCACACACATAAACTTAGTACCGAAGATACCCCCCAGACTGCGATCTCCAAGGTAGTGGTCTCGAAGGTGCTAGTTGAAATTCCTCTCCCTGAGCGAATTTTCGGTTAACAAGTTTTTTAGTATTTCTAAGTTGTTTGACCACTTAAAAAAGCAAACAAAATAACTTAATAATTATGATTGACCCATTAAGTTTTAAGTGGAAAAAACAAACGACCCCTAAGTTTAAAATGCTAAACACTTAACAACCTAATCAGAGAGATTAAGTGGCTGATAGACTCTCATCTCTTTTATTAAACTATCTTAAAGATAGTAACTAACATAATTCAACACCCCTCTCAAGATGGTTGATAAATACCAACCATGCCCTTAGAACATAAGTTTTCAAATAGTGTTCTGACGAAGGGCTTAGTGAGTATATCTGCTATCTGAGAAGCAATGGGCATGTAGACCAGATTAATGCCCCATTCCTCAACCTTTTCCTTAATAAAATGTCTATCTATTTATAAATGTTTTGTCCTGTCATGATGGACATGATTTTTAGCTATACGAAATGCTGTTTGGTTATCACAAAACCGTCTCATAGAACCCTCCAATGGCATCCGTAGTTATGACATCACTATTTTCAGCCAAATACCTTGCAGATCCCTTGTGTCATTTCCCTAAATTCGGCTTCAACATTACTTCAAGACACTACCGATTGCGTTTTGCTCCTCCATGTAACAAAATTGCCCCACACATATGTGCAGTACCCAGATGTAGACCTTCTATCCATGATAGAACCAACCCAATTTGCATATGTGTAGATTTCAACATTACGGTCAACATCTTTCTTGAAAAATAATCCTATTCTAGGAGTCAATTTCAAGTACCTCAAAATTCAGTAGACTGCCTCTATATGCTCTATTCATAAATTGACTCACTACACTAACCGAAAAACATATATCAGGTCTAGTGTGAGAGAGATAAATTAGCTTACCAACAAGCCTCTGATATCTTTCTTTATTCACAGGTGCACTCCCTTTAATTAAACCCAATTTAAATGTGTAATCCATAAGTGCCTCTGCAGGATTACAATCATACATCTTTGTTTCTTTTAGTAAGTCCAGAATGTACTTACATTGAGAAACCACAATTCCTTTTTTCATACGTGCCATTTCCATGCCTAGAAATTTTTTTAAGCTCCCTAAATCCTTTATCTCAAACTCTTTTGCCATAAATTTTGTTAAGCAATATATTTCAGTTACACGACAACTAGTAAGTATTATATCTTCTACACAAACAATAAGAACAGTATTTTTGCCAGATGAACGCTTGACAAACATAAAGTGGTCTAACTGACACTATGTAAAGACATACTGTTCCACAGGTCCTGTAAACCTCTCAAACCAGGCTTGTGGAGAATGTTTAAGCCCATACAAGGGATTTTCAATTTGCAAACCTATCTATTGTCGGTGTATTTTTACAATCCTGGAGGAAAACTCATGTATACCTCCTATTCGAGCTCTCCATTTAAAAACTATTTTTTTTATATCTGGTTGATGGAGTGACCAATCTAAATTAACCGCTATTGACAAAAGAACTCGGATTGTATTTAACTTCGCCACCAATGCGAATGTCTCCTCCTAAGTAATTTCGTATGATTGGGTGAACTCCTTAGCAACTAGTCTTGCCTTGAATCTCTCCACACTGCCATTATCTTTGTATTTTACTGTAAAAATCTACTTACAGTCTACTGGATGCTTTCCTTGAGACAGTTCTGTCACTTCCCAGGTCTGATTTTTCTCTAAGACCCGAACTTCAATTCTTCATTGATTGCAACCCACCATTCAGGCACCTTGAGTGCTTCTTCCACACTGTTAGGAATATGTATATTTGACATGTTAACAGAGAAAGCCCGAAAAGATGGTGATAGTCTCTTATAAGACATATAGTTGCACATAGGGTAGAGCGGTCTAATTCTGCATTCTCATGTTCTCTTTCTCAATGCAATAAGCAGTTCACTGTCTTGAATATCTTTCACAGGCAAATCACAGCTAACTATTTCAGTAATCACTCTGGGTTCTTGAATAGACAGGATCGGTTTGGATTCTTGCCTCTGCTCTGCCTGCACCTGGATTTTTGTCGCTTTCTGAGTTTTCTTCCATTATAAACAATGAACTCCTTATCAACATCTTGTTTGAATGGTGACTCGGACACAACACTAGGAATTTCAAAACGATTTGTTTTCAGACTAGAATGACTGGAAAAATTGTTTTGACCAGGTTTGAGAATTTCTGGAACAATAAGAGACTCATGTGAATTAAGAGACTTGGGAGACCTAACTAGCTGAGACTCTAACTGAATGTTGGACAGAGTTTCAGTTTGAGTAGGATTGAACTTGACAGACTAATGATGAGGAGTTTCATAATCATTAGGTAACTCAGATTCTTTGCAATAAGGATCAGCTTCCCATTCCTGAAAAATGGACCAGAACTGGTAACAAATTTATCAGCCTGTTTTTGAGAAAAATTGTCATTTAGAGTTTCCCAAAACAAGACTCTTTTAGACTCCCCCTGTTTTTGGAATAAAAAGACTGTCTATATAAAATTAACATCCATAGACACATAAAACTTCTTTGTAACTGATGAGCAACACTTATACCTTTTTTAAGTTGGTGAATAACCCACTAACATACATTTTAGAGCCTTGGAATCCAATTTACTACGGTAAGCAGAATTAATGTGAACACATACAGTGCATCCAAATACTTTAGTAGGGATGTGAGTAATAAACCTATTATGAGGAAACTGTCGGAGTAGGACACGGCAAGGAGTCCTAAAGTCTAGGACCTGTGAATGCAGCCTATATTAATTAAGAAGGCTGTTGTAAGAACAGTCTCTCCCCAAAACTCTTTAGAGACACTTGAAGCAAAGATAATAGACCTAGCCACCTGTAAAACACGTATGTTTTTCTCTTTGAGACTCCATTTTGTTGAGGATTCTCAATACATGAGTTTTGGTGTATAATACCCTCACTTAATAGAAAATAAAGAGTTGTTGAAATACTCCTTACCATTATCGGTTCTTACAATTTGAATTTTAGTTTTAAATTGAGTCTGAACCATCCTAACAAAGTTTGGATAATCTGACTCACCTCAAACTTCTCTTTCATCAAAAACACCCATGCAAGTTTAGTGTAATCATCGATGAATGAGACAAACCATCTGACTACTATAATGTTATGAACCCTCGATGGACCCCAGACATTACCGTGGATCATAGTGAATGGATAAGACTATTTATAACCCTGAATATGATATGTTTGCGGTGTGAGTTTAGAAAGCTTACAAATTTCACATTGAAATAATGGAGGACTTTTACTGCACAGTAAATCAGTAAACAATTTCTCAAGATAAGTGAAGTTAGGATGATCTAATCTGTTATGCCACAAGAAAACATCATTATCCTTATTTTTTTTAACGATCTAATGACTTTTATTTGTCCTAACAGAAAGACTCAACTAACTTTTAGATGACATACAATCTGCAGATCGAGGTTGCTTGCTAGAATCATTTTCAACTCGAATTAGGTAACCTGAGTGCATATCAGCATTGTCAATCGTCCTTCCCGAATCCAAGTTCTGAAACATACAGTGATTAGAAGAAAACTTAGCCACACAGTTTAAATCATTTGCAAGCTTACTCACTCTTAACAGATTATAGTCTAGTTTAGGCACCAACAATACGTAGTGTAATGTGAGATTAGGTGATATAATAACAGAACTTGTCCCTACGATTCTTGACAAAAAGCAATAAGCAATCTTAATTGTAGAATTGTTGTGACTTGGACAATATTTGTCTAAAAATTTCTCATCACCAATCTTGTGATCTGAGGCTCCGGAATCCACAATCCAAGACCTCTGTTTTTCTTTACTTGCTTTTAAAGTTGTCAAAAAAGTACCTTTTTACGCAATAGAACCAATTCCAATGGCTGATGACCGATGACTGATTTGATTGTTGATTGATCAATTTCTATAGTAACTCCATTTGTTCCATGCTAAATAGAATGGATTTAGAGACACCAGAATCTACCTTCCCATTTAGTTTATGACTAGTAAAGGGTAGGTTTGGGAAACCAGATGATGTAATTGGAGTTAGAGGGAGAAGGCTCTGAATTTGAGGAAGGAGAATAACTGGATGATGTATTTGGAGTTGCCATCCCGTATTTGGGCATTTTGAATTTTAATTTCATAGAACTGTGCTATGATACCGTAAAGAAGTAAATGAGATGAATTGTCATCTTATCTTTTTAAGAACCGAAACTTTATGGCCCGTCCTGTAAGTGTTTTTCAGTTGTTGTTTTTCGAAAATAAAAATGAAAATGAAAACAGTATTTTTGGTTTAATTTTCGATTTCTGAAAACGCGTCTGATATTAAATACTGAAAGCTGTATTTTGAAAATGAAAACGGAAAAAACGCGTCTGGTAGGTTAACTGAAAACTATCAAAAATTGAAATATCAATTTTAGTATTTTGTTTAATATTATTACAACTATAAACAAATTGATTAAATAATTAACCAATATAATTTTTGTATTGTAATTTATAAATTAAACAAAAGTAACACATCAAAAATTAATTTAAAAAAACATATCAAAAAAATGAATTAATCAAAATTAAACCCTTAAATTATTTATCATTATATATATATATATTATATAATAAAAATATAATTGTATATATTATATTAATATACATATTATAAAAAAAAATATAATAATAATATATATAAAAAATGAAATATTATTATATTTTTTATATTACATTTTTATATATAATAATACATAATATATGACATTATATCCTATGTAAATATATAATATTTGATATTATGATATAATAATATTATATTATAAATAATATATAATATATAATATTAAATAATATTCTATAATATTAAAATATATTTATATATTATATATTAATATTCTATATTTTATAATATATATATATATATATATATATATATATATGTAATTATAATTATAATATATATATAAGAGGGGCACTTTGGTAATTTAAAAATCTTGTTCCGTCTTGTCTTAATTATATCAAACGTATAACAGTACAATTAATAGTTTAAGATTTTTTTTTAATATAAAAAAAAAATGAAAAACAAAAACGAAAAACGAAAAACAAGTATTTTATGTTTTTTAAATCTTTTATTTTTAACACTAGTTTTGTTTTGTTTTGTTTTTTTTTTTTCTGAAAATAAAATGAAAAACGGTTAACGAACGCGTTTTCGAAATCGTTTTTAAAAAATAAGAACGAAAATGGACTGAAAAACAGCTGCAGGACGGGGCATTAGTATTCATACAATAGAGGCAGTTTGTTTGAACTGCCTTAATCATAGGAAACAGACCCTATCTAACTAAGTTTAAAATACTAACCACTTAACAACTTAACAACCTAACTAGAGAGATTGAGTGGCAGACAGATCCTCATCACTTTTGTTTAAGGGTTAATAGCACCAACGACCCTTTAATTATATGCGAAGTAGGGATGTGCACCATAATCTCTTTTTTCCTGACATTAAACTCCTTGAACTTTCATTTATTGGTAAAAGTTGACGGAAATAAAACGAACGTCTAGTGAAAATTACACTTATATACCCTGAGTATATACATAATTGTATTAAAATTGAAAAATTTACTAATAACACTCACACTCCCTTTGAACTCATGACTAATATAAAATAAAACTAATAATAATACTAAATTTTAAAAATTATATTATAAAAAACTAATTATTAAATAAAAAATAATTATTAACAAAATAAAAAATAAATAAAATGAAAAGAAAAATAAAAATAAAATACTCTAAACAATACAAGTGGAGAACAAAACTTTTTTTACTAAAAGACTATTTTTTATTCCTTTTTTATTTTAAGAACAAATTAAAAAGTTTTGATAAGATATGAAAATCTAAATCTCTTTAAACAAAAAAAAAAGATCAAATTTAATGGATTAATTTCTTCAGTTAAATTCTAAAAAAAGATCTTGATTTTTTTAATTTTTTTTTTTTTGAATATGGAAATGAACACACCACCACACAAATCATCCAAACACCCTCTCCAAACCCATTCATATCTTCACCATCATCATCATCATCAACACACCTCCACGGAGAAATAATAATACAATTCTGATTTTTTTTTTATAAAGAAAATAAAATCTTTAAAAATTAAAACGTCTTTAAAATCTCTGCCATCCATCTCATAGATGGACGGTGGAGAAATATCGATCGAAACAAATACAAATAAAAACAAATACATTTTTTAAATAGATTAATTGATCTCAATTACAAAGAATATTAATATTGTTACAAATTAAACGATTATTTTAAAATTAACATTGTTGGAGATCATCAATCTATACAATCTCAAATTCATCAATCTTCATTAATTAATTTTCCAACACTAAGAAACCAAAAAAAAAAAAAAAATTGAAAAAGAAATTCAAGGATTTCCCTTTTCTTTCCTTCATTTTATCGGTAACCAAACAAAACAAAAACCCAAATCACAAACCCATAAACGAAATCCAATTAAAATAAAAATTGAAAAATAAAATAAAAGGGAAGAACATTGATGGATCTTTAGATCTTCATCAATGAAAAAACATATGGAACTCCATCAAAATCATCACAACCAAACGGCCAAACATAAGCACGAAATCCCATCACCACCCAAACACGAAATCGCACTAGTTAAACCACCACCAAAATTCAAACACAAAATCGATGAAATCACACCACCACCAACCCTGAATCGCACCAATCAAGCACCACCAAACCTAATCGCGAAATCACATGAATAGGAGAGAAAGAAGGTAGAGAAAAGATGGATTGGAGATCAGAAATGTAGGAGAGAGCGATGACCCAAATGTCAAAAGAGAGAAAAGACACGACAGCGACTGAAAAGACTGAGCGTGATGTAAAGAGAAGATACGGCAGCTGGAAACAGATTCGTAGAGAGAGAGTGACAAACTAGATGTGAAGAGAGAGAGAGAGAGAAAGAGAGAGAGAGAGAAGACGCATCAGGTTTTAAATGGTAGTGGTGGCTAGGGTTTGGGTGTTGGTGTTGGTAGTGGTGGAAGATGATGATGATGATGATGATGATAATGATGAGTGATGAGTGTGGTAGTGTTAGGGGTGGGCGTTGATTGTATCGGTTCACTCAAGAGTGAACCGATAAAAAACCGATACTATTTGGTTTTTGAAAAAATGATCAGATTGGATCCGATATACAATTGTCAACCGATCAAAAACCAATTGAACAGTACCGGTTCGGTTCGGTTCGGTTCGGTTTTTTCAGTTTTGGACCGAATAGGCCCAATTAATAGGCTTTAATTTATAAAATTTTTTACGATCTGAAAAATTAAAAAAAACACAAGTTTTTCATATATTGGGATCTATTGGACCGAATATTATTAAATTACATCATAAATCCATAATACAAATAAAAATAAGTAAACAACTATAATTTTTTCAAACAATAAGTAACACAATTAAAAACAACTAGAAATAATTCAAACAACAAGTCCATACTAGTATAATACAAATAAAAACAAGTACAAATTATACAAACAATAAGTACATAATACAAATAAAAACAACTGAAAATTATTCTAACAATAAGTCCATAATACAAATTAAGTCCATAATACAAAAAAAAAAAAAACCGCCCTTGAATCCAAACTACAATAATGCCCAGCAGCCATTGAATCCTTCAAACAATAATGTCCAAACCAAACCAAACCACTGTAAAGCAAACAGAACAAGCCAGTAATTAGTTTTGTCAACAGAACCACTCAAACCAAACCAGCACAGCCAACAAATAAAGCACCACTCAAACCATGCTACTAACTTATTACCAAAATAATAGCCTCAATTTGAATTCCAACTGTGGAATGAGGCTGTAAAATAAACATATTTCTGAAAAATAATAACCTCAATTTCTGGAAAATGAATATATTTCTGTCAATTCTATGTGTTTCCATGACAAGTGAAACAAAAAAAATAATATAAATAATTGAAACAAAATCGAAACAGAGGAATATGCAAAAACAAAAAAAAAGCATAGCTCACCAAAATGAAACAAACTTTCTGTTTATATAGATATATATTTCAAAATCGAAAACAAAACAAAAATCGTTTGCAATCCGACTGGTTTGGGATTTCGATTTCGATTTTGATACAATCTACACTAACAGGCTGAAACCATTTCATCAACAAAATGGGCCAAACTAGTTTTCAGAAGTTTTAGAATTGAAATTGAAATTGAAATTGAAATCAAAAAATCAAAATCAATTGTAATAGAAATCGAAATCGAAAGAAATCAAAATCACTTACGGTCGGTGGAGGAAGAGACCAACCAGAACGCCGATCTAACTTCGAAGACCAAGTCGTCGAGCAAGAGACGGTGGCTCACCAGACCAAAAGCAAGTCGACGAACGTGGATCGAAGAAGTAGGGAAAGGTGGCTCACCAGAATGTTGGACAACAGAGATGGCAGACGACAGACGAGAGATGCTGGATGACAGAAGGGGGTTGACGGGAGAGACGAAGATGTTGAGAGGAAGAGAGAGAACGAAAGAAACTTTAGAGATTTCGGGTTTTTTTTTGTAGAGACGTTGAGAGGCAGAGAGAGAATGAAAGAAAAAAAATGGGTTTTTTTTTATACCCGGTTTTTCGGTTCGGTTTTCGGTTTCAGCCATCGAAACGGAAAAACCGGTTTTTTTACTTTCTTAAACCGAACTGAACCGATTTTTTTTAAAAACCGAAAAAAAAACCGATTGGACCGGTTCGGTTCGGTTTAATGGATTTTTGCCCACCTCTAGGTAGTGTTATTATTATTATTTTTTAAAACCTTATTTGTTTTTTTTTTTTTTAAGATTTGTTAGCTTTTTATGTTTGGAGAGATTTTATTTTCTGGTTTGTGTATTGGAATTTAATTTGTGTTTGTGAAAAATAAAGATTAATGATCTGTGTTTGTCAAGAAATGAAGATTAATGATATGGGTTTATGAAGAAATGAAGATTGATGACCCGGGTTTGTGAGGAAATGAGGATTGATGATCTCCAACAATGTTCATTTTTTTTAATAAAAAAATCTTTTAATTTGTATTATTATTATTATTATTATTATTATTATTATTATTATTATTATTATTATTATTACTTGCAATTGAGATCAATCAATCTATTTAAAAAATGAATTTTTTTTATTTGAATTTGTTTTAATAAATATTTTTCCATCGTCCATCTATGAGATGGATGGTGGATATTTTAAAGATGGTTTAATTTTTTAAAGATTTTATTTTATTTATAAAAAAATTCAGAATTGTATTATTATTATATTTTTAGACATTAGTCAACAGGTCAAAGGGTGTGTGAGTGTTATTATCTAATTTTTCTAATTTTAATGCAATTATATATATAATTAGGGTATGTAAATTTAATTTTCCCTAGATGTCTGTCTCACTTCCATCCGCTTTTACAAATAAATGAAAGGTCAAGGGTTTTAACGTCAGAAAAAAAAAAGTTTAGGGGGTACATCTCTACTTCACGTATAATTCAGAGGTCGTTGGTACTATTTACCCGTTATTTAAACTGTCTTAAAGATAGTAACTAACATAAATGACATAATTCAACACTGTTTATAGGGTTATTATCATTTTGATCCCTAAGTACTGTTAAAATATCACTTTTTTAAACTAGTTTTTTTTTAATAAATTTTTTCCTTAACTTTTGAAAAGTATATCAAATAGATCTATCTGTTTTTTATAACGGTTAAATGTGAAAGAATATATAAACTGACCATTTTAACCTTAACTTTAATTAAAGAGTTAAAAAATACAATTTTACCCTCTATCATTTAAAATTTTACGATTCAACTTTGATATAAACCAATCAAAATCTAACACGTGTCATAAAAAAATTAAAATAAAATATTAAAAAAATTTGAAAAAAAAACATCTTTTATATGTTTGGGCTTTTTTCTTTTTGTTTTCTTAAATAAAATTAAATTTTTTAAAAAAGAGATAATTTTTTTTTAAAAAAAAGCCAACATATCAACAATAAGATGACCCGCACAAAAATAAAAAAGTGTTAAATATTTGTGTCATTTTATGCTTATTTTTTAAAAAAATTTAACAAATCGAATAAAAAATTAAAAACAAATAAAATAATTAAACTATTCTTGGGGATAATAACAAAAAAGAAGAAAAATGAAGTTGTTAACCAAAAATTCAATCGAGGTGAGGAATTCCAGTTAGCACCCTCGAGACCACTACCACGGAGGTGGCATGAGGGGTTGGTACCTTCGATTCCTGGCTCGTATATTTGATGGTGAAAATGATGACAACACGGAATACTAAAACATGCGAGGGAAAATGACACTAATTTATTATTGAATCGTATGGTGTGTACAATAGTCGTTCAAATTCTCCTAGTCATTCATGGGTACAATGAGTGCGGTGGTTTCATGCCTGTTGAGAAGTAGATAGCTACGGTGAACGTGTTCCGATCACATAATTTAGGCCGAGATCTCTCTTATTGTCTGTCCTCTGTTTGATCTATTTTCTCATGCATCCTTGGGAGTATTTATGCATAGTCCAACTAGGTTAAACTCGTGATCCTCCCACCATTATTTTCTGAATCAAATCCCTCCTTATCGAGCATGATTTTCTGTTTGAATGTTATTGACTATGGCTTAATGACGGAATCGAGAATATCTGGAATAGAGATAAGTTTGTTTCCTCTTTAGATTCAATCACTTGCCCTACACGTATGCAGTGTTTCAATGTATTTTGGAGAGTGAAGGTGATCATGTATATTACCCTGGTGGGATGCGTCATGGAGGTCATTGAATATGGAGTTCACTATTTTGAAGGGCACGGTAGATCCATGCTCTTATCTTGGTATTAGGAGTTTGATCTGACCTTCCAGGTCCCTTTTGGAGCTTGAAATGACCATGCTAGTGTCTGTTAGTGATTGCGAAGCTTCTGCGAGCTTTCTCATACCTACTTAGATAGATTTGCTTCTTCCTTCGTTAAGATGGAGCGATACTGTAGTACGAGCTTGATGCTTTATAGGCCTCTCTCTATGTCTGGAGAGGATGGGCATTTAAGAAGGTTGCGAGGTAATGACGACCTCAGAGAGCCTGGGTCGTCCTGTATCGGTCTTGTCTTGAGTTCTTATTTCTATGTAAGGAGCTCGATCTGATCATATAGAGCTTCATCTGGGGTGTTCCCAGGGCGCGACGACCTTTTCTCGCTTCTGCGGGGTCCCCCCATAGCTCAACCCCTGGAACCTCGATACCATGCTAGGTAATCTCGGATTTGGACATGAGAGTGGAAAATTTTCCTTTGGTCCCTATCCAAATTTGGCTATTAACAGAAGTCCCCTCTAATTAGGAAATTTTTCCTCCCTTTTTGTTACCAGAATCTTGGTGGAAATCCTCTCAATAAATGCATGAGAGACGTGGCAAGCAAGGAACTACCACTTTTCAAAATAATCCTGATGCGTTATGCCAGCCCTCGAGATTCGAGGTAATCTCCACCGAAGATTTTTCTTTCGTGTCACCGAAGTCACTGCTCCATACACCTCTATTTAAACCTGGTTGTTTTTTTTGCCTTCCTCAGGCTTTCTTCTTTCCAAATTTCAAAATTTAAAACAAAAAATCTTTCTCTCGCTACCTTTTAGAGCAACGCCTCCATCTTTTCCTTCGTCTGACTCAAAACCTTTTTCCACCATATCGAAAACCAGCCGCGATACTGTGGATTCCATATTAGATGGCGAGAAGGTTTCTAGTCTCACCCTCAGGAAACGAGTGTGAAATTACTTCGACAACGACGACTCTCCTCCTAACTCGCAACTTCACCGGTCGAATAGGAACGTGGCTATTGGGACCGGGTTCTCTAATAGGCATGATAACCCTTTGAACTTGGTTGATGAAGACTCTGATAGGGAACCCAGGGATGCTGCTGCTGGGAAGGGTCAAGTTATAGCTGCTGGTCCTCATCCGGATAGGCTTCTTCCTTACGACTTCAATGTCATCCCAGATTCTACCACAGACCAAAGTCAATTGATCACATGAGGACCAAATATGGCATCCTCGATATCGTTTCCATCTCCGTTCCCCCTAAGAATTATGATGTCTTCAATCTTCCTAAATGAGTACTTCCAATTCACGCCGCGACTCTCAAGAATTTGGTCAGACTTCCCCTTCACCCCACCCTCCGATGAGCTCTCGGTGCTCTACAGCTAGCACCTCTTCAGTTGGCATCTAGCTTCTAGAGACATTTAATCGGCTTCCTCATGCTATAGAGGGAACAGTGCGAGATGAGCAAAGTTGCTAGGGAGCCCGAAGTAGAGGAATTTGCCTACCTTTTCCATATTGGAAGCCTGTCCGGTGCCACCCGAGGTTAGTTTTATGCAAAAGCTAAGAACAAACTCAACTTCATCATTCCCGGCACTTCCAAAATGAACCCCGCCTAGAAGGAGGAATGGATTCTGACGGAGAATGATCGAGGAAGCTTGATCTTTATCAGCGGGGATGAGTTCGAAGTCCCCACAGCTTTCAGTGACAAACCTTCGTGGGACAGGGATTTTCTGCCCGATGAGTCCGAAACAATCTTGAAGTTCATCCTCGCTTGAAATTATTTGAACTTGAAGTTTCCTACCGCTGGTTCCTTCGATCCTCGTAAGGTGAATCTGTACCTGCAAATCTCTACTGCTACTCCTCATAAGTAAAGTAATGTTGAGTCATCTTGCTCTGTTTTATTGGCTAGCTTGGTTCTGAGACCTTTTTTTTTTAAAAAAAAAAAGTTGTTGTTGTTGCTCCAGCTTCCCGCGAAGCCCAACAAACTCGTACCCATCCCCCTCCTGCTAGATTGACAAGGGGAGTCCCTTTGGCTACCTCGGAGAAAGGGGGCCAACTATTCCAGCTGGGGTTTCACCTACTCATACTTCGTCCCCTTCCTAGCTTAGGTCCTAGATGGCCCTCATCGCATCACTGGCTACTAAGATACGGAGCAAGGGGAACTTTGTTTCTTATGTTGCTGATGCAAATAATACTGCTCCTTCTTTGGTCTGACCCCGCTGCTACTGCTACTACTTCTACTGCCCCCACGGTTAACTTACCGATGTTTCTGTCCCTCCATCTAGGTCTCCGACTCCTCAAGCATCGGAGGACCCCGAGGCTAGTGTTGAGGAGGTTCTTCCCATTCGCCCTCAATATCAACCGAGCTCTGATACGCTTGATTAGGTCTTAGGGCAAATTGTTGTATCCTGCCCTGGTGACAGCCTTTCCCTAGTGGCTTCAATACCCGTAGATATCTTGATCACCAAAGGGTCAACATTTTTGGCCGAGGTAACCATCATCTTTCATCTTTTCTTGTGACATCTAGCTTGATCATTTTCTAACTTAAAGTTTTTCAATCTATAAGCTTTCAAATTCAACGTGGCCATGGGTCGTCATGTGACCTCTCTTCGCGACCGTACGGCTAAAGTTAAGGCTGAAGCTGAGACGGCCTTGGGGTTGCTTGCATGAGCTCAAGATCTAGTACAGGAGATGACATCTAGCTATAGGAAATAGAGGCAGAGCTGATTGAGCTTCACTGTGACTATGAGAGATTAAATCATTCCTTTGATCAAGAAACCCTTCACTCTGAATGTCGGGCCATGTAAAGGGACATTAGGAAAGCTGATGCTAAGATGTTAGACATTGAGAACCAGTCTTTGCACGCTCAGGTGGCCAAGCTGCAAGCCGAGGTGGATGCCTCATTTAGTGATGGGTATTTTTATGCCTCATTCCAGGTTACTAAAGCTCTCCCTCTTTCTTTTGACCTACCCACTATTGCCAACTGGAATAAAGAGAAGATCATGACTAAGGTCACATAGATGTCTCTTCCCGATAGTGATAGAGTGGGTCCTTCTAGCATGGTTGGAGCCGAGAAATACAGATTATGACAGATCTTCCTCCTCTTCCTTCTTCTCCTTCAGTCCCTCTAGTTTTAGGTCCTGGGGAATCCTCAAGTGGGGTTAAACTTGTGCTGTCCGAGAGGGTTCAACCAGAAGCCTAGAAGGGGGCCGAAACCACTTTAAAGATCCCTCTAGAGCAGAGTTGGAGGTTAAGAAGAGCAGAACTAAGGCTTCGGCTATCACTCTGGATGTGGCCATTCCCTCTGAGGTTATGGCCGTAGTTAATGAGGTATTGGAAGAGGACCAAGCTGAGCAACACGTAGTTGAAGAGCCTCCGGAAGAGGGATGGGCAGAAGTGGCCAACTAGGATGAGCAACTACCAGAAAGAGTGGCGGTGGGCTAGGTCTAACAAAGAGTAGAAGCGGCAAGAGGGCACCAGGAGGATGCTAGAGCTTGATACAATCATCTCATGACTTGTTTTTATTGCCTAGAAAAGGGGGTAGGCACCCTGATTTAATCATGACCAGTTTAATCAATTCTTTCTCTATATTTTTTCCTTGTGTAGCCCAGAACCAGGGGTTGGGCTCCCTGTTCGATGAATGTAGCCTTTGCACAGGGATAGGCTCCCTTACTATCAATGAAAAATCGGTTTTCATTTCTTTACTTTGATTAATCTTGATTGTGAACTTCAAACTAAGTTGGGAATTCTTCGCTTAATTTCTAACCTTGACCTGGATGAACTGAGAGATGACAGCCGCTCCGGTGGTAGTTGAATCAAGTTTTAAGTCCTCTAACACGGTTCACAGGATTGTACAAAACTCTTCGTGTCTTGGTGAATTGTTGGCCAGTAATACCCTATACGAAGCACCTGATATGCTAAAGTCTCCCCACCAATGCGATTTCCGCAGTCCTCTAAATAGACCTCTCTTAATGCCCAACTGGTATCATCTGGATGAAGGCATCAAAATAGAGGAAGGGATTTGCCTCTCCGATAGAGGTATCCAACTACTAGGCAATACCGAATGATAATATTTTGACCTTTCGGGCTTGGTCAGGGTTCTCAAGAAGCTTTCCTTCCTGGAGGTAGAGAGCTATCGGGTTCATCCAACAGGGCAGCCGATCCACTGGGTAGATTTATTTACCTGCAGTTATTCTCGACTGGGAGATCACCTGAAGGGGGACTCCTTTAGGTAGAGCTTGACCTCTATTCACAGCTATCTTTGCTAAGACATCCGCTCGGTGGTTTTGCTGTCGAGGTATTTGCTCGATCCAGAATCCTTTGAACCTTTCCCTTAGTTGCTGGATTAGCTTCAGGTAGGCTGCCATGTTGTCACCCTTGGCTTGGTGAAGTCCTGTAACCTGGTTGACAATGAGTAGTGAGTCACTCTTGACATGCAAATAATAGGTCCCAAGCTCGATGGCGACCATCATTCCGGCTACAAGAGCTTCGTACTTTGCTTCATTATTGGTTTCTTTAAATTTGAACCTAAAACAGTGGCAACACTCCATTTTTTAGGATCGATTAGGACGATGCCAACACCTTCCCCTGCTTGCCCAGATGTTCCATCAGTGTAAAGGGTTCAGGCTTTGTAGTCTTCCGACCAATTGTTGCCCTCTTGAAGTTTCTCAGGAATTGGACCTGGTGTTTCCGATGTCTCTTCACAGGAGAGGGCGGGGAACTCTGCTACAAAGTCAAGCTTTGATCATCATTCGAGATTTGTAATTTAGGTCAAACTGGATGAGCTCCAAAGCCCACAGGACCAGCCTTCCAGATATATGTGGCCTCTATAAAAATTGGCGGAGAGGTTGGTCTGTTACCACTGTCAATGTATGGGCTTGAAAATAAGGACAGAGCTTCCTAGTCGAGGCAACCAAGGCAAGGGCGGTCTTCTCAAAGAGGAGTTAGTTATTCTCGAGTTTGAATATTGTGTGGCTGACATAGTAGATAGGTCGATGGATCCTATCCCCGTACTTCTTGACCAAAGCCCCGCTTACTGTCATTTCTGACGTTGTCAAGTACATCTGTAATTCATCCCCCATCATTGGTTTAACTAACAGCGGTGGGTTGGTGAGGTACTCCTTTAAGTCCTGGAAAGCTCGCTCATTGTCCTTGTCTCATTTCGTGTTCCTCCTCTGTTTGATGCCTTTGAAAAAAGGAATACATTTATCCATGGAACACGAGATGAACCTGTTGAGCGCTGCTACACACACTGTCAAAACTTGGACTTGCTAAGAGTGGTAGGAGAATCCAGGTTCGGGATAGCTTGGATCTTTTCCTGGTTTACATCAATTCCCCTCTTATTCACCATAAAGCCCATAAACCTCCCCGTTGTTACCCCAAAAGCACACTTGGTGGGATTCAGTCGCATTTGTTTCTCCCTCACTATCTGGAAAGTCCTACAGAGATGTTCGTGGTGTTTTTCTGTTTCTCGGGGTTTGGTGAACATATCATCTATGTACACCTCAATTGTTCTTCCTATCTCTGGTTTGAACAATCGATTGACCAATCGCTGATAGGTAGCTCCCGTGTTTTTTAAGCTGAAACACATTACCTTATAGCAATAATGACCCTGCCTCGTGATGGAGCTGGTTTTGTCTTAATCGGCGGGGTGCATCATAATCTGGTTGTACCCCGAAAACACGTCCATGAAGTTGAGAAGCTTGTTTCCAGCTGTGGAATCTACCAGTTGGTCAATTTTTGGTAGAGGAAAGCTATCTTTTGGACACGCCCGATTGAGGTCGGTGTAGTCGACACACATACGCCACCTCTTGTTCGCCTTCATGACCATGACCACGACCACGTTGGCAATCCATTCGGGGATAAAGCCTGCTCTGATCAACTTATCCACTTCCTCTTGAACCACAGTGTTCCTTTCGGCGTTAAAATGATGCATTTCTTACTTGACGGGCATGAAGGTTGGATCCACTGCTAATCAGTGAGCAGCCAATGATGTTGGGATCCAGGACACCTCGTCATGACTCCAAGCGAAGATGTCGTTGAACTCTCAGAGAAGCCCGATCAAACCTTCATTCACTCTTGGCTAGAGGGTAGCCCTGACCTTGATAATCTTGAAGGGATCGTCACTTATGATGGGTATCTCATCTAGCCTATCCACATGGTGCCCACTGGCTCATTCTCTGCTTTATTCTTCTTCATCAGGTATCAGAGGATCTTTGTCTGGTTGATCAGCTGGCTCTACATATTCCAGGGTCATCCTTGATGCTTCCATATCTTGGATCGTCACTACTTGCGCGAAATGTTTGGCCAAAGCTGTTTGATTGGCAGACACTGCATAGCATTTTCTGGCCGATTGTTGGTCCCCATGTACCTCTCCTACCTTGTTCCCCACTGGGAATTTTAAGACATTATTGTAGATAGACAGGACTCCCTTCAAGGAGGATGGAAATGGTCTTCATAATATCGTGTTGTAGGCCGACAGGGTGATAACCATAACGAAGTCTGTCATAATGTTTTGTTGGAGAGGTACGGTTCCAGCAATCACTGGGAGGATCTTTGATCCCACTGGTATGATCAAATCCTCAGTGAATCCATATAGCGGGGTTGTACAACTATTGTAACACCAATACTTCAAATTCAGTTTCTCTAATGTGTCTTTGAAGAGGATGTCTACACTACTACCTGTATCAATGATCACGCGGTGAACCATGTAGTTGGCAATCTGTACCGTGATCACCATGGATCATCATGGGGTTGTACGATGTTGTAGACATATGTCTCGGTGAATATAATCTACGTCAATTAGGATGGGCCAGTCGGACTTTGGTCGACCTTGAAGATACCTCGGCCTTCGTCGATATGGGGAATCTTCCTTGCATGGTTTTTCTTGGAACTATTAAAGGTGCCAGCCAGGGTGGGCCTTCCACTGATGGTGTGTATTACCTGGATTTGTAGTATAAAGTCCTTCTGTTCCCCTGTCCTCTTTTCAACTGGTCACGAATCTCTTCTTGTACCTCTTTTCCAGTCTAGATGTTGTCCCTAACCTGCTGCAAGAATTCTATCAAACATCCTCCCCTTATCATAGCCTCAATCTGGTTAAGCACGTTATAGCACTATGAAGTGTTGTGCCCTACGTCTTTATGAAAGTCGCAGTACTTGTACTTATTCTTTCTATCTACCGGGGCTTTCATGGGTGTAAACTTCTGGAGCAGCCCCTTGTCCCGAATGGCGAGGTAGATTATTTCTAGGGATGTTTTCAAAGGGGTGTAGTGATCATACCCTCTTTCATCTCGTGTAACGGGGGCTACAGTCCTTGGAGAAGGCAAAGCTCGCGGAGGGGTTCGTCTCGCAGGATACCTCTCTTGCCTAGTTGGGAAGCGGGTAACTGGTACGTCAACCTGATAGGAGGTTTGTTCTGGTTTTTCAGAGCGGCTCATGTTTGGGAGCTTCGTTCTTCTGGTGCTTCGACATTCTCGTACTATCATGCTCCATTTTGACCTTGAGTTGTTCGTCAATCTCGACCTGCTCAAGAGCCTGATCATAGGCCATGTGGTAGGTCTCTGGAGGTCGTCTAGTGAAGGATCAAAAGAGCTTCCCCACACATTTGTTCCATCGAAAGTTGGCGAGGGTCTCTTTCTCGGTGAAGACTCTCATCTAAATGACTTCCTTGTGAAACCGTTACACATATGATCGGAGTGTTTCACCTTTATTCCTGGACCACATATTAAAGATGTATGGGATCCTTTGAATACGGTTTGACCCCTTGGAACTGTGAGCAGAAATCAGTTGATACTTTATGAATGAATTTATGCTACCAGCGAGCAATTTCCATAACCGAGTCATTACGTATTCAGTCAGGGTGGTTGGGAACATCCTGCACATGGCGGCCTTAGTTGCATTCTGGACTTCCATTTGCTGGAGGAAGCTTTCCGGATGGCTCAAGGGGTTCTCTGTGCTAGAGAACTTGTCTATCGATATTTTGAATTTCGGTAGGAGCTCAGCGTGCCGGATCCTCCTAGTGAAAGGAGCATTCATTTCGCTCAAGGGATCCTTCTTGGCCTTCTTGCTTTTCTCCTTCTTCATCTGTTGACTCTCTTTCTGTAGCTTCGTCAGCTGATCCCTCAAGTGCTTGTTCTCATACTTATTTAAATCGACCTCAGATCCCTCGTTGTCGGATCCCTCCGATGAACTAGAGACCTCGACCCGATCTTCTTTACGAATGGGATTTGCTCAGAGGCTTTACTCGTTACCCTCTTAATGGCATGGGTTTCCCTCATTGAGGCTTTCGGGCGGAGAGCTTCTCCCCACCCCCGTGGTAGGTCGTCTACTACTGATTTGACTTTCCTGGGTTAAAAACACGATAGCCTGCCAAGAACTGGGGGCATGGGCCCTAGCCTATCCCGGTTTGAGGGTTAAAGCCCTGTCCTATCACGGGCTGGCTCAGGCAGGGGAGGTCCCAATCGGTCGAAGGTGGGCTGCTCGGTTTTGGGCCTGCTCGGCTCTCCCTAAGTGTTGGGATTTATTGGCTAGGTTGTGATACCCTCAGCGAGCAGGCGACTGCGGACGTTTTCCATGAAGGCAGCTACTTGTTGGTCGAGCATGGTCTGACTTATCATAGGAGTGCTATGAGCCCGCGCAACGGTTGGAAGGGTCGGAGCTCAGCTTTGGTGCCCAGATTTCCTACCCTTCCTTGGAGCCTTTTGTATCGATGCCGCAAAAGGTTGTCCAGATGCCTCGGGCTGTCCCTGGGAGGAATGGAGCCTCATAATTCAGTAAAATATCTAACACGTAAACTTTTCGTAAATTGGGTGTGGGTGTTCCCACAGACGGTGTCAGAAAGTGTTAACCAAAAATTCGTTCGGGGTGAGAAATTCCAGTTAGCACCCTCGAGAACACTACCACGGAGGTGGCGACAGGGTTGGTACCATTGATACCTGGCTCGTATATTTGATGATGAAAATGATGACAATACGAAATACTAAAGCATGCAAGGGAAAATGACACTAATTTATAATTGAATCATATAGTGTATACAACAGTTGTTCAAATTCTTCTAGTCAATCATGGGTACAATGGGTGAGGTTGCTTCGTACTTGTCGAAAAGTAGATAGCTACGGTGGTCGTGTTCCGATAATTGAATTTAGGTCGAGATCTCTCTTATTGGTTGTCCTCCGTTCGATCCCTTTTCTCGTGCATCCTTGGGCGTATTTATATATAGTCAAACTACGTTAAACTCGTGATCCTCCCACCATTATTTTCTTAATCAAATCCCTCCTTATCGGGTGGGGTTTTCTGTTTGAATGTTATTGACTTTGGCTTAATGATGGAATCGAGAATATATTGGATAGAGATAAGTATTTTTCCCCTTTGAACTTAATTACTTGCCCTACACGTACGTAGTGTTTCAATGCAATTTGGAGAGTGAAGGCGATCCTGTATATTACCCTGATGGGATGAGTCATGGAGGTCACCGAATATGGTGTTCACTGTTTTGAAAGGCGAGGTAGATTCATGCTCTTATCTTGATATTAGGAGTTTGATCTGACATTTCCAGATCCTTTTTAAAGCTTGAAATGACCATGTTAGTGCCTGTTAGTGATGACGGAGCTTCTGTAAGCTTCCTCCTACCTGTTTAGATAGATTTGCTTCTTCCCTTGATGAGATGGAGCGATACCGTAGTACGAGCTTGATGCCTTATAGGTCTCTCTCTGTGTCTGGAGAGAATGATGGGCTTCTAGGGAGGATACAAGGTAATGGCAACCTTGGGGAGCCTGGGTCGTTCTGTATGGGTATTGCATTAGGTTCTTATTTCGATATAAGGAGCTCGATCTAATCATGTTGAGCTTCACCTAAGGTGTTCCCATGGTGCGATGACCTTTCCTCGCTTCTACGGGGTCCCCACATAGCTCGACCTGAAGAAACTCTATACCATGCTAGGTAATCTCGGATTTGGACCCTGGCTAGGAGAGTGAAAAATTTTCCATTGGTCCCTAGTCGAATTTAGCAATTAATAGAAGTTAACCAAAAAAAACTGTGAAGAGATCTAGGGAAATTTTCCAGAGCTCTTCCTAACTCAATATCTGGAAAACAACATAGCAGTCCACCTAACCACCTTGGATAGGAATGAACTTTCCACTGGCTTAGATAGCATTAGGGCTACTTTATTATATAAACATCAGATCATCATGAGATGTGTTGAAAATGATGAAGAATGAAACTTTAATGGCATGTGTTGATTCCTAGACTCAGTTCATCAAAACCCACATGTGACTCAAACTGAGTTGGTTTGATCGCTACACCATTTTTTCTAAAAATAATAATAATTAAACTCTATTAAACCAATAATCGAGATGAAGGGTGAGTTCGTGAGGTGTGTGGTAAATATGGGTCTAATCGACAACGAGATGAGGGGATTCAATGAGGTTCGCGGCAGCGTAATGAGGAAAGGGTCTCGTCTGTTCTGGTTCGTGCGATAGGTGAGGGATGAAGCTCTATTGGTGGCGTAATGGAGAGGAGGGTCTAGGTCCAGTCGCCGATGAAATGAGGGGACGGCCAAGCCGGTTCACGGTGATTGAAGATGGAGAGATTGGTGGTTGATGAGGTAGGGTTTGGAAGATGAGGTAGGTGATTGAAAGATGGAGGTGAAGCTCGAGTTTGAAAGATGAAATATTGAAAGATGAGGTAGGTGATTGAAAATACAGGGATGATTGAAAATCTTTGGATCTTCAAATGCAAACCTTTGGATCTTCAAATGAACAAGAGAACCAAAGAGAGAGAGCTTTCATTTTTTTTAATATTTTTTATTTTTAAAATAAATAAATCTACATAGTCCATCTAAGATTTGGATGGTGGAGATTTAAAACATTTTATTTTTGTATTATATAAATATTTTTAAAATATATATATTTGTTAATAGCAAAATTTGGCTAGGGATCAAAGAAGAATTTTTCACTTCCCGGTCCAAATTCGGGCTTGTATGACGGAGGTATCAAGGTCCCCGAGGTCGAGCTACCACACGATCCTACAGGAGCAAGGTAAGGCCACTCATACCATCCAGGCATCTCGCACGTGTCAAGGCTTACCAAATAAAGCCCGACGAGACCGCGTTAAGCTTCTTATATCGGGATAAAGCTCGAAGCTAGGTCGAAGTGAAAGGACCTGGGTCCCCTGACATCAAGAGGCATTCCTACCTCGTCGAGGTATAATATCTACCTGTCTGAGCATAAAAGGAAGAAGCCCGTAAAGCCCCATCCTTACCATAAGCGCCAAGATCCACTGTAGATCTTGGCATGGTTAAATCAAGTAGCAAGAGCAGTACTCGAGCGTACCTCTCCACCCTTCCAGAAGCGAGCCAAGGTCGCCTGTTTATGGCAAACACCTTACCAGGGCCTGTTAGCCAAGCCCACTGCCCCGTTAGGAAGCCTGCATAATTAGGTCAAGCTCCTTGATAAAGCTCGGCGTAGCTAAACCAAGCTCCCAGCTACAAGGTTGGAACCCTACGAGATATTTCACCCCTAAAATGGTTAGCATAAGCTCCATGAGAAGACCAGCATCTAGCTATGTGAAAATCGAGAGGTCCCCAGGGAACCTCGCCAGTGTACTGGATCCTAGGGTACCTCGCCCTCAAGGAATATCAAATGTCACCTCAGGTAACCTCCATGAAGTACCTCTCCAAAGTGACATTCAGAACTAGAGCTCTCCTCTCGGCAACGTAGGAAGAAAGGATTGGCTTCCATGACATTTAAAGTACCATTAATAAGGTCAACAGCATTAATGAAGGCAGTCAACCCAGTTAATGACATGATCAACACCATTAATAAGAGAATATTCAACTCTTTAATGGCCACAATTAGTAAAAGAATCCTAAAAGGAAACAAATGCCTCTACCTCCAATATATCCTCCATATCCGATTCTTTGGGGTCAACTACAACAGAAAATCCCGCCTATCAAGGAAGGAAGAGTTTGGAGAGGAATCAATCACATCCCCTCCGAGATATTAGCCACGATCCGATCAACTACATAAAAGAAAGAATCGTACTCAATAAGGGGGGGAAGATTGAAGAATCCTGGACTTGCACGCCAAGGTAGTCACCATTTATAAATATGCCTGTAAAAGGCATAGAATCAGTCTCCAATGAAAAAAGACAGAAGATATAGGCTTCGTTTAGAGATCTCTCGACATCGTCAATGTATATGTTACCTTTACCTAGAATATACTGGTATCGGTCTACATTCGACCACCATTGTAAGCTCTTCGGAGCGACTACTTTGTATTACATTCACCATTCTTGTAAGCTCCCCGGAGCATTCTTTGATATATACATAAGGAAGGGTATTCCCCCTTCCTCCGGATACCGCCTTGGGGTTTTTTCAGCATGTGATCATTCATGATGCTTTTTCCCCCTTGGTCAGTCCACCTCCCTCTACAAAAGATTTGTGTTTCTCTTACTTATGTCCTGTGTAATGCATACGTATATGAGTGCGAGCTAGTCTCCTATCTCGATGAACCTAACGCTCTATCTTCCCATCTATATGCTAAAGTCGCATATCAAGATGAGGAGAAATCAACCAAACCAGCTTGAAGGAAGTAGATGGGCTCTCATGCATCATCTCTATGGCGAAAATCGAGCTCTCTGACACTGGAGCTAGATAAGCCCCCTCATTACTTGCTATCTAGGTTGGGGAATTACGGGAAGGAATCGAGCTCCAGAACCGAGCTACAGGTACCATGACGGGCTCTGACCCTGACCGAGGACCAGGACCAGGACCAGGACCAGGACCAGGACCAGGACCAGGACCAAGATCAACCCCTTCACACCAACAAGAGAACCTCAAGCTCCCCAGATTTACTTCATAAGCACGAAGCCTGACGGGCGGGATAGTTTGTCTCCTCGAGCTCCCTAGATCTACTTAATAAGCGCGAAGCCCGACGGGCGAGATGGCTTGTCTCCTACTTCGGATTTCATCCTCCTTCATATTCATACAAGATTAGGTCAGGTATCAACTGTACCGACCCCGGCCACCACTTTCGCGGTAGTGGTCTCGAGGGCGTTAATGGGGATTTCTCATCCTAAACAAATTTTCCGTTAACAATATTTTTTGAATTTTTTATGATAAATTATATATATATTATTGATTTTTTTATTTCTATTTTTATGACACATGACATATTCTTGGTTCAAAGGTAAAATTACCCTAGTAAATGTTAAGTTTGACTGACAGCTGACTAACATATGTATCTATTTGATATACTTTTCAAAAGTCATAGAAAAAGTTGTTAAAAAAGCAAACTCGTTTAAAAGTGTCATCTTTCAACATTACTTTGAGACCAAAATGATAATAACCCTTGTTTATAATAGAGCACATCCAGATTTCAATAATGTCCTACAAGAGCCGTTTTGGTATTTGCTTTTCATAAGTTAACATTAACTTATTTAATAATTTTGATATAAAAATATGTTGGATAAAAAATTATCGTTAATAGCCAAATTTGGCTAGGGACCAAAGGATAATTTTCCACTCACCTAGTCAGGGTCCAAGTTCGAGATTACCTAGCAGGGTACCAAGGTTCCCAAGGTTGAGCAATTAGGCGACCCCGCAAAAGTGAGGAAAGGTCATCGTGCCATGGGAACACCCCCAGGTAAAGCTCGACATGATCAGATCAAGCTCCTCACATCGAAATAAGAGCCTAAGGCAAGACCGATACATGATGATCCAAGCTCCCCGAGGTCAAAATTACCTCGCAGTCTCCCCAGAAGCCCGCCATCCTCTCCAGACACAGAGAGAGATCTGTAAGGCATCAAGCTCATAGTACGTTATCGCTCCATCTCATCGAGGGATGAGGAAAATTTATCTAGGCAGGTAGGAGGAAGCTCACAGAAGCTCCGTCGTCGCTAACATGGTCATTTCAAGCTCCAAAAGGAACCTGGAAAGGTCGGATCGAGCTTCTAATATCAAAACACGACCATGGATCTATCTCACCTTTCAAAATAGTGAACGCTATATTCGGTGACCTCCATGACGTATCTCACCAGGGTAATATACATGATCTCCTTCACTCTCCAAATTACATTGAAACACTGCGTACGTGTAGGGCAAATGATTAAGTCTAAAAAGGAAACAAACTTATCTCAATCCCAGATATTCTCGATTCCATCATTAAGCCAAAGTCAATGACATTCAAACAGAAAATCACGCCCGATAAGGAGAGACTTGATTAAGAAAATAATGGTGGGAGGATCACAAGTTTAACCAAGTTGGACTATGCATAAATACGCCCAAACGTGCACGATAAAAGTGACGGAAGAAAAAAAGAGGGGGAAGGATAAAAGAGTTTTTACTCGGCCTAAATTCTGTGATCAGAACATAATCTCTGTAGTTATCTACTTCTCGACAGGCACGAAGCCACTACACCCATTGTACCCAAGAATGACTAGGAGCATTCGAATGACATATGTATACACCATATGATTCAATAATAAATTAGTGTCATTTTCCCTTGAGTGTCCTAGTAGTTCATGTTGTCATTCATCGTCATTTCACTGTTAAATATACGAACCATGTATCGAAAGTGCCAGCCCCGGCCACTACCTCCATGGTAGTGGTCTCGAGGGTGCTAATCGAAATTCCTCACCTCGAGTGAATTTTTGGTTAACAATTATAAAAGTGATTGTTTGATAATCTAGTTTGATTTGACAATAATTTTAAGAAGGTATAATTATAAAAATCGATTAATCTGTCTTGAGATTTAATTAATTTTGTTACTTTTTTTTCGAAATATTGTCCTCGTTATTTTTATTATAAAGACACATATATTCCAACTTTAATTACATAGAATTTTATATGACTATATATATATATATATAATATTGATAATTGAAAACATCAAATATTTTAAGAGAATTATATAAAAAATAGATACCTTAATTTTTTTAATTTTTTTTATTAAACATAATTTTAAAATTACTTATATACTTCAAACATTTGTTTGATTAATTTTGTTTGAACAGTAAATACAATTTAAAATGAGTTTTTTTAAAAATACAAATAAAAAAGTTTTATGTTTATGTCTACCGTAAACATTATATAAATTCACAAAAAAAAAAAAAATTACCAAATGTATCTATAGTACTTTAGAGAGAATGATAACAGGAAAATTATCCTCATATCTATTATATCTTTTATTTTAAGTGCCCCCGCTAAAATAAATTTATAGGTCCGCAGTCTATGTCTCTATCCCACGAGTCAGGAGTCACAGATGGGTCTCATATTCTCAAAACTGTTATGGGTTAGTAATATATGGGAGTCCTAACTCCGAAGGGCTAAGACTCGTCCCTTTCTTTCAACACGTAATGTTTTTTTTGAAAACTTTTTCTTCATGCCGACTGGTTAGACACGAAGCAGACCATATGACCAGGACGGTAAATAAAAATATACATAAATGAAACTGAACAGCTTCAACTACTCATGTAAACGGCAAGTGGCGGCCTTGTGCCTATTAGGGTGCGTTTGGCACGGGAAGGGACGAAACAAGATATGATAAGTTGTTACATATTGTGTTTGAAATATATGGGATAAAACTGTTAACTGTACTGTTATTCGTTTAGTATGACTGAAACAAAACAGAACAAGAGGTTCAAATGACCAAAATACCCTTATTGTCTTGTTTATTGTTTCTTACACTAAATAGTGATATTAGGTATTTATTTTTACATAAAGTTGGTTGGATTTTACACGTAATTGTATGGAATCATGAAGATTTCGGTTTTGTAAAAAAAAAAATTGGATTTTACACGTAATTGTATGGAATTATGACGATCTGGGTTTTGACAAAAAATATTTTTGGATTTTACAAAACAGAAAATTAATGAAGAAAATGAAAAAAGAAATAATTTCTTTTTTTAAGATCTGGGAACCGATGCAAAAAATTGAAACTTCACCAATAATCTCCACATGAAAAATTGTTGTTTCTTTCTTCTTATCATGGTTGATCTTGTCCATCTGTGGGTGTGACCTATCACCAGCTACAAATTCGTGGAAGATGTCATTCAAACTAATTGAGTTTCAATTAAAGCAAAAAAATTGAAACTCAACTAAAAAATTTTACACAGAAAAATTGAAAAAATTGAAAATTGATTATTATTATTATTTTTGCCGAAGCATCATAGAAACAACTGGAGATGCTTCCTTTTCGTACAACTGGAGCTGATTCCCTTTCGTCACAAAAATTGATCATCGCTCTAGCAGCAGCAGAATACACCCCCAATTATTGAAAAGAAAATTAGACAGTTGAGCAAATGTGAGTTGTGACCACATAGCCATCGTAAAGCAGGTGAACCAATTGATTTGGAGCGGCGACAATTATTTTCTCCGTCGTGAAGAATCATGGAGGCGTAAGAGCAGGCGATCTGAGAGAGAGAGAGATGAATAGCGTCTAAGAAGGGGAGAGAGAGGATTCAGGTGACGGTTTATATATATGTACGTAATTTTTGGAAAAATTGAGGGTCAAAAATGTCTTTTCAAGACTTGTCCCATGCATGGGACAAGTCTGGCCGAGGGTTTAAGGTAGGACAATTTTGTGTGGTTTTTCTCTCGGCTTGTTTCGTCCAATCCCATACTAATAGTGCACCAAACGTGGGACAAGAGAAAATTGTTTTATCCTGTCCTGTCCCGTCCCGTCCCGTCCCGCGTACCAAACGCACCTTTACAGATTTACAGCAAAGTTTTCTTGAAAATTGACTTTTAGACCTGTTTAATTCTACACCTAATTGCTTTTATACCTATTTAATTCTACACCTACTTTTGGGAGTCCATTTTTACTCACCTACCATAGGAGTCCATTTTTACTCATCCACCCTCGGGTATTACCCTCTCATGTATATATGACATATGTCTATGGAGGGGGTAAATTTATCCAAACAATGTCATCTTTTGAAACAAATTTACCCCTCTAAACACATATCATCCATACGTGAGGGGGGTAATGTTCACCCACCCTCAAAGGGGGTCAGAAAAAGTGAACTCTACTTTTGAACGATGGGCTCACCTGAAGTTGACCCTGCCTATCCACCCAGATATATTTCATTAATTTTTTTTTTGGATATAATCATTCCCCTCGATAGTTTATCATATTAGACACTTTATCCCCTCTGATTTCAGTAATGGTCATTCTTTACCCCCTCATGTAAATCAAAATATTAGACACTTTATCCATCTAATTTTAGTAATGTTCATTCTCTCCCTTGAAAACCAAAATATTATATATTTTACCCCATAACCATTAGGAAATTCGTTAGTCTACAACTTTGACCGTCAAAAAATCAATAAAAAGATCTTATTACCCTTGAACATATGATTTATATCCCCTAATGATATCACTAATTGTTTTTAAAGAAAAAAAAACCATAATTAAGAAAATAAAAGACTAATAAAAGTATTTTAAAAAATAGACTTGAAAATATTTTTTTAAAAAAAATAGCAACAAAAAAATGTGTTTTTTTTTTTAAAAACAATTCAATATTTATGTTAACGGGAAATTTGTTTAGGATGATAAATCCCTGTTAACACCCTCGAGACCACTACCACGGAGGTGGTGGCTGGGGTTGGTATCGTTGATACCTGACCTGATCTTGTATGAATATGAAGGAGGATGAAACATGAGGTAGGAGACAAGTCATCCCTCCCGTCGGGCTTCGTGCTTATGAAGTATATCCGGGGAGCTCTCGAGGTTTTCTTGTTGGTGTGAATGGGGTGATCCTGGACCTTGTTCCTCGGTCGGGGTCGGAGCCCGTCCTGATACCCAGAGCCTGGTTCTAGAGCCCGATTGCTTCTTGTAATACCCCGACCTCGATAGTAAGTAAGAAGGGGGGCTTATCTAGCTCCAATGTCGGAGGGCTCGATTTCTTCCATAGAGAGGATACAGAAGAGCTCCTCGACTCCCTTCGAACTGGTATGAGCCGTTTCTCTTCATCTTGATATGCGACTTTGGCGTGTAGATGAGAGGATAAGAGTGTTAGGTCCAGCGGGGTAGGAATCTAGATTGGGTTCCTTAAGGGTCTTCGTTGTTGTTTCCCGATCTCATGTATGAGAGATTAGAGAACTAGGACTAATGGGGTCGGTACCTAGCCTGCATACACACATGCATAATACAGTAGATAATAGGAAAAACACAAATCTTATGTAGATGGAGGTGGACTGACCAAGGGGGGAAAAAGCATCACGAGTGATCACATGCTGAAAAACACCTAGGCAGTATCCAGAGGAAGGAGGAATACCCTTCCTTGTATATATATGTATATCATGCGACGCTCCGAGGAGGTTACAAAGATGTCAAAGTAGTACAACGTATATGCTCCGGGGACCTTACAACAATGAGGGTTTTCCGATACCAGTACTTTTCTGGTCGGGTACACATACAATGATGATGTAGAGAGAACTTTTAACGAAGCATGTGTCTTCTGTCATTGATCGGAGACTTTCACTATGCCTTTTACAGGCATATTTATACATGTTGACTACCTTGGCGTGCAAGTCCAGGATTCTTCAATTAGTCTTCGTTTCCTTATTGAATACGATTCTTCCTTTAATGTAGACATGTAGTTGATCGGATAGTGGCTAATATCTCGGGGGAGATATGTTTGTTTCCTCTTCGGACACTTCTTTCCTTGATAAGCGGGATTTTCTGTTGTAGTTGACCCTAATGAATCGGAAATAGAGGATATCTTGGAGGTAAAGGTATTTGTTTCCTCTTTGGATTCTTTCACTAATGGTGACCATTAAAGAGTTGAATATTCTCTTATTTATGGCGTTGATCATATCATTAATAGGGTTGAATACCTCCATTAATACGGTTGACCTAATTAATGGTACTTTTAATGTCATGAAAGTCAACCATCTCTTCCTATGTTGCCGAGAGGAGAGATCTAGTTATGCATGTCACTTTGGAGAGGTACTTCATAGAGGTTACCTGAGGTGACATTTGATATTCCTTGAGGGCAAGGTACCCTAGGATCCAGTACACTGGCGGGGTCCCTCAGGGACTCCTCGATTGTCATGGATCTTGACCTAATTATGCAGGCTTTCTAGCGGGGTAGTGGGCTTGGCTGGCAAGCCCTAGTAAGGTGTTCGCCATAAACAGAAGACCTTGGCTTGCTTCTGGAAGGGTGGAGAGGTACGCTCGAGTACTGCTCTTGCTACTTGATTTAACCATGCCAGGATCTACAGTGGATCTTGGCGCTTTTGGTGACGATAAGGCTTTACGGGCTTCTTCTTTTTATGCTCGAACAGGTTGAGATTATACCTTGACGAGGCATGAGGGCCTTTGCAAGACAAGTTCGGCACCTTTAAGGTCTCCTAGTAAAAGTAGAGATAGTAGCAAGCTCTATGAGAGTGTCACGAGATACCTTGATGTCGGGGGACCCAGGTTCTTTCACGTCGACCTAGCTTCGGGCTTTATCCTGATATAAGGAGCTTGACGTGGTCTCGTCAGGCTTTATTTGGTAAGCCTGGACACGTGCGAGATGCTTAGATGGTATGGGCGGCCTCGTCTTGCTCCTGTAGGATCGCGTGGTAGCTCGACCTTGGGGACCTTGATACCCCGTCATATAAGCCCGAATTTGGACCCTTATAGGAAGGCTGGGAAGTGGAAAATTTTTCTTTGGTCCCTAGCCAAATTTTGCTATTAACAATTTCAAAATAAATTTTGATATTTTTTAAGTTTTTTAAATTTTATTATTATATTATTTTATTATTCTATATATTAATGTTTTTTAAATATTTTTTTATTTTTACATTCCATTCTTTATTTTAATGTTTTTTAAATAAATTTTTTATTTTTACATTTAATTTGTTATATTAATTTTTGTTTAAATAATTTTTTTAATTTTTTTATTTTCAATTATGTTTTTTTGAAACACTTTTATTAGTTTTTATTTTTTTAATTCTGATTTTTTTTCTTTAAAAACAGTTAGTGGTATCATTATGGGCATAACTCATGTGGTAAAGGGTAATAAGGTCATTTAATTGATTTTTTGACGGTCATAGTAGTAGACTAATGGATTTCCTAACGGTTAGAGGGAAAATGTGTAATATTTTGGTTTTCAAGGGGAAAAATGACCATTACTAAAACTAGAGGGGCTAACGTTTCTAATATGACAGGGATTTTTTTTTTCCTTTTAAGGAACAAAAAATACAAACAAACAAATTGGGTTAAAAATATAGGTACAATAGATGGTCTCGAGTCGGTACCAACTTGAAAAAGTAGTTGATTTGTATGTTTTACAAAGGGATATTATCATTTTCCCCATGTATTTTGATATATTAGTAAACTTAGCTCATCTAGTTCTAAACATTGTTGACAACTTAAAAACCAAAATATTCTAAGTTTTGCCCCTTACTGTCAAGAATTCCGTTAAATCCTCCAGTGACCGTTAAACTTGAAGGATAATATGGTAAAAAGTAAATCAAAATTAATGGAAACTTATCATTTTCCCCACTAAGGTTTGCCATATTAGTAAAAGAGTCCCTATAGTTTCAATAATAGCAGGTTAACCTCCTGAAACCCAAACTATTTGTCATTTTGCCTTTTCTATCAAGTTTTCGATCCAAATTTTGTTTGATCGTTAATTAAATAAGAAAAATGTCTCCATTAGGAATTGAACCTTGGACCATAAGGTTGATAGCCACAAATCCTAAAATAATTTAAATATATTTTTATAATTTAAAATAAACTCATATTTAATAATAACATATAAAAACATATTTATGAAAAAGAAAAAGAAAATAAGCAAATCAAGAAATTCAAAGCCCGTAAATTTTGTTCTTTTTTTAATTTTTTTTCCTTTTCAAAATATATATTATTTCTATTTGATAAAAAAACTCAAAAAATCAATGAAACGGGAAAAAATTCAAAAAAAAAATAGAAAGAAAGAAAGAAAGAAAGAATAATAATAATGATAATTTTCCTTTACTGAAATTTGTTTTCCTTTTGTTTTATTGTTTTCTTTCTCATTTTCATTTTCATAAATCTGTTTTTATATATTATTATTAAATATATGTTTGTTTTAAATTATATATAAGTTTATTTTAAATTATATAAACATATTTAAATTATTTTAAACAAATTATCTAACTATATATATATATATATATATATATACATATATTTAAATCAACAAATCTTCAATAATGAGTTATAGTTGCTTAGTTGGTTAGAGCTTGTGACTATTAACCTTAAGGTCCAAGGATCAGTCATTGATGGAGACGTTTTTGTTTATTAATTAATGGTCAAACGAAATTTTTGTTGGAAAACTTGACAGAAGTGGCAAAATGATCAATAGTTTGAGTTTCAGAGAGTTGATCAGCTATTATTGAAACTAGAGGGACTAGTTTATCAAATATTACAAACCTTGGGGAGGGGGGATTATAATTTCCATTTTTAATTCTGAGTTTGAGAGTAAAATTGTCTTTTGACTGCGTTTTGACATGAGAATCAATTTCTTTAACGAAAATCCTAACGGATGGGGTAAAACTTTGAATATTTTAGCTTTTAGAGGGAATGCCAACCATTTTGAGGGTAAAATTATCTTTTGACTGCGTTTTGACATGAGAATCAACTTCTTTAATGAAAATCCTGACGGATGGGGTAAAACTTTGAATATTTTAGCTTTCAGAGGGAATGTCAACCATTTTTAGAACTAGAAAGGGCAAAGTTACTAATAGGTCAAACTACTGGAGGAAAAAAGATAATATCCCTTTTACAAATTACAACCAAAAAAATGTTTATTATGAGCCTATGACAATACAAATACCATTTTAAAGTTTGATAAGAAATATTAATCCAAATAGATTCGAATCAAAATATGATAAACTGATATAAACTGGCGTATGATTTTTAAAATAATTTTTTGTTGGGAGAACTATGAATCGATGATTGCGGAATTTTCATGCCTAATATACGCCCATAACTCATAGCAGAAAAATAGATAAAAGAAAATAAATCAATCACAACATAAAATATACGTGGAAAACCCAAATCAGGAAAAAAAACCATGGGCCGTCAGGACGTTAAAGAAAGTTCCATTATATGATAAATTATTACAACCATATACTCCAGGATTCTCTCTCACACCTCAACCCCAAACCACTCTCACAACACTCACAAGATCATCACCAAGAACCCTAATATCCCTTAGGTCTCCCATGAATATCACCCACGGATCTCTAACTTGATCCACTGATATTCCCTTAGATCCCTCATCGGATATTCACATGGTTCTCTCACCCGGATCTCTCAACTCTCTGATGTTACATGGTGTTTCTTTGTGCTCCATATAAAATAATCTAGATACAAGGTTCTATTTATACTAGTTTGAGATAAAACAAAATTCTACTCTTAAACGTATAAAAATTACTTGTTCCACATAAATACTATTTCCTATTTATGACAAGTATTCTTGTAAAGGAGAAATCATTTTCCTTCAAATACATGATGTTCCTAATCTTCATGAAGACAAACTTTTTTTCCTTTTATTTTTCGATAAGCACAATAACTTCCAAAAGAAAATATTTCCTATATCCACACAACATTCCTGATCTAGGTAAAATCTGTAACTACCGCGGTCTGGGTCGCGGTTGGCCACCGGCGCCCTACACCGCAGAACGTCATTGAAATCCACCGCTCAAAATACTGTGGTTAGTACATTTGCCTTTGCCTTTGCCTTTGCCTACACGACGCTTGATCTTCTAGAATTGACCGCTCCCTCTGTGGATATCCATGCGCCTTGTCCGTACCGTGGTTCATACCGCGGTTCCTCTCGAAATCCGTTTCTTCAGTTCTTCTTCAATCTTCAAACCTTCTTCAAACACCATATTTAACTTTCAATTGTTATTCCACGTCTCCAGGAAGTTTCACATCAATTGAGAATCGTTTGGTTAACATTGTGTTCACTTGATGAGAATACGAATCAAAACCTAACAATTCTCCCCTTTGGCTTGAATTCTCAAGACCTTTGTCCACAGCCACAATTCTCGTCACCGAGAATCAATATAACCCATCACAATGTATAACCACTTAGAAAAGAACCATTTTAAGATTTTTTTTCTTCTTCTTTTTGCTTGTGTTTGTTGTTCCGGCACCATGTCAAAAATAAACTACTAAAATTATGGTGCAACTCCTCACATCAGATTACCAGAGAGTTTGTATATCATCAATTTCCTTGTCCACCATACAGCTTGCATCACTTTTTAACCAACGCCTTGTGCACAATTATGGACCACTAGCAGCAACATATCCTCTTCCATGGTCAGTGGAGAAAACTGCCAAAATGATAAACATGTCTTTGCATCACCCAACCCTGTGAAAGACCTTTTGTCTTTACATCACATACCTGGTGAAAGATTTGCCACTTGAATCGAGAGTGCTTTACCAGATAAGTCCCACACCATACCAGAGACTTCAAGCGTTCAATTTTTATTTTAAATATTCAATTGACGTCTTGTGTAACCCGGATTGGATCCTTATGGCTCGTACCTACCACCACGAGCCAAAAAAAAATCTCATTTGCTAAACCATACTAGGCAACCATGAACCATACAAGACTCCGATAGCAATTGTTGAGAGAATTATGAATCGATGATCGAAAAATTGTCATACTTAATATACGCCCATAACTTATAGCAATTCAATAACGTCAATAGCAGAAAAATAGATGAAGGAAAATAAACCAATCACAACACAAGATATATGGGGAAAACCCAAACTAGAAAAAAAAAACCACAAGTCATCAAGACGACAGAGAAAGTTCCACTATATAATAAATTATTACAACCATATACTCCAGGATTCTCTCTCACACCTCAACCCCAAACCACTCTCACAACACTCACAAGATCCTTACCAAGAACCCTAATATCCCTTAGGTCTCCCCTGAATATCACCCACGGATCTCTAACTTGATCGACTGATATTCCCTTAGATCCCTCATTAGATATTCACATGGTTTCTCTAACCCGGATCTCTTTACTCTCTGATGTTACATGGTGTTTCTTTTTGCTCCATATAAAATAACCTAGATACAAGGTTCTATTTATACTAGTTTAAGATAAAACGAAATTCTACTCTTAAACGTACAAAAATTAATTGTTCCACATAAATGCTATTTCCTATTTATGACAAGTCTTCTTGTAAATGAGAAATCATTTTCCTTCAAGTACATGATGTTCCTAATCTTTATGAAGACAAACTTTTTATCCTTTTATTTTTCGATAAGCACAAGAACTTCCAAAAGAAAACATTTCCTACATCCGCACAACATTCCTGATCAAGGTAAAATCTGTTACTACCGTGGTGGGTCGCGGTTGGCCACTGGCGCCCTACACCGCAGAACGTCATTGAAATCCACCGCTCAAAATAATGTGGTTAGTACCTTTGCCTTTGCATTTGCCTTCGCCGCGGTCTACACGACGCTTGATCTTCTAGAATTGACCGATCCCTCTGCGGCGGTCCATGCGCCTTGTCCGTACCTTGGTTCATACCGCGGTTCCTCTCGAAATCCGTTTCTTCAGTTCTTCTTCAATCTTCAAACCTTCTTCAAACACCATCTTTAACTTTCAATTGTTATTCCACGTCTCCAGGAAGTTTCACATCAATTGAGAATCGTTTGGTTAACATTGTGTTCACTTGATGAGAAAACGAGTCAAAACCTAACAATTCTCCCCTTTGGCTTGAATTCTCAAGACCTTTGTCCACAGCCACAATTCTCGTCACCGAGAATCAATATAACCCACCACAATGTATAACCACTTAGAAAAGAACCATTTTAATATTTATTTTTTCTTCTTCTTTTTGCTTGTGTTTGTTGTTCTGGCACCACGTCAAAAATAAACTGCTGAAATTATGGTGCAACTCCTCACATCAGATTACCAGAGAGTTTGTCAGTCATCAATATCCTTGTCCACCATACAGCTTGCTTCACTTTTTGACCAACGCCTTGTGCACAATTATGGACCACTATCAGCAACATATCCTCTTCCATGATCAGTGGAGAAAACTGCCAAAATGATAAACATGTCATTGCATCACCCAACCCTGTGAAAGACCTTTTGTATTTACATCACATACCTGGTGAAAGATTTGCCACTTAAATCGAGAGTGCTTTACCAGATAAGTCACACACCATACCAGAGACTTCGAGCGTTCAATTTTTCTTCTTAATATTCAATTAACATCTTTTGTAACCCAGATTGGATCCTCATGACTCGTACCTGCCACCACGATCCAAAAAAAAATCTCCTTTGCTAAACCATACTAGGCAACCATGAATCATACAGGACTCCGATAGCAATTGTTGAGAGAATTATGAATCGATGATCGCAAAACTGTCATACCTAATATACGCCCATAACTTATAGCAATTCCATAACGTCAATAGCAGAAAAATAGATGAAAGAAAATAAACCAATCACAACACAAGATATATGGAGAAAACCCAAATTAGAAAAAAAAACCAAAAGTCATCAAGACGACAGAGAAAGTTCCACTATATAATAAATTATTACAACCATATACTCCAGGATTCTCTCTCACACCTCAACCCCAAACCACTCTCACAACACTCACAAGATCCTCACCAAGAACCCTAATATCCCTTAGGTCTCCCCTGAATATCACCCAAGGATCTCTAACTTGATCCACTGATATTCCCTTAGATCCCTCATTAGATATTCACATGGTTTCTCTCACCCGGATATCTCTACTCTCTGATGTTACATGGTGTTTCTTTTTGCTCCATACAAAATAACTTAGATACAAGGTTCTATTTATACTAGTTTAAGATAAAACAAAATTCTACTCTTAAACGCACAAAAATTAATTGTTCCACATAAATACTATTTCCTATTTATGACAAGTCTTCTTGTAAAGGAGAAATCATTTTCCTTCAAGTACATGATGTTCCTAATCTTCATGAAGACAAAATTTTTTCCTTTTCTTTTTTGATAAGCACAAGAACTTCCAAAAGAAAACCTTTCCTATATCCGCACAACATTTCTGATCTGGGTAAAATCCGTAACTACCGTGATCTGGGTAGCGGTTGGCCACTAGCGCCCTACACTGCAGAATGTCATTGAAATACGCTGCTCAAAATGTTGTGGTTAGTACCTTTGCCTTTGCCTTTGCCTTTGCCTTTGCCTTTGCCTTTGCCTTTGCCTTTGCCGCGGTCTACACGACGCTTGATCTTCTAGAATTGACCGCTCCCTCTGCGGCGGTCCATGTGCCTTGTCCGTACCGTGGTTCATACCGCGGTTCCTCTCGAAATCCGTTTCTTCAGTTCTTCTTCAATCATCAAACCTTCTTCAAACACCATCTTTAACTTTCAATTGTTATTCCACGTCTCCAATAAGTTTCACATCAATTGAGAATCGTTTGGGTAACATTGTGTTCACTTGATGAAAATACGAGTCAAAACTTAACAATTCTCCCATTTGGCTTGAATTCTCAAAACCTTTGTCCACAGCCACAATTCTCGTCACCGAGAATCAATATAACCCACCACAATGTATAACCACTTAGGAAAGAACCATTTTAAGATTTTTTTTTCTTCTTTTTGCTTGTGTTTGTTGTTCTGGGACCATGTCAAAAATAATCTGCTGAAATTATGGTACAACTCCTCACATCAAATTACCAGAGAGTTCATCAGTCATCGATATCCTTGTTCCTCATACAGCTTGCATCACTTTCTGACCAATGCCTTGTGCACAATTATGGACCATTAACAGCAACATATCCTCTTCTATGGCCAATGAAGAAAACTGCCAAAATGATAAACATGTCTTTGCATCACCCAACCCTATGAAAGACCTTTTATCCTTGTATCACATACTTGGTGAAAGACTTGCCACTTAAATCGAGAGTGTTTTACTAGATAAGTCCTACACCATACTAGAGATTTCGACTGTTCAATTTTTTTTTAATATTCAATTGACGTCTTGTGTAACCCAGATTAGATCTTCATGACTCGTACATGCCACCACGAGCAAAAAAAAATCTCCTTTGATAAACCATACTAGGCAACCTTGAATCATACAAGACTCTGATACCAATTGTTGAGAGAATTATGAATCGATGATCGCAGAATTGTCATGCCTAATATACGCCCATAACTTATAGAAATTCAATAACGTCAATAGCAGAAAAATAGATGAAAGAAAATAAACCAATCACAATACAAGATATATGTGGAAAACCCAAATTAAAAAAAAAACCACAGGTCATCAAGACGACAGAAAAAGTTTCACTATATAATATGTTAATAGTGAAATTTGGCCAAGGGTCAAAGAGAAATTTTCCACCCATAATCGACAATTATAAAGCCCGAAAAGACCGTAAAGCTACCCCTCAGGAGCAGGGAAGACCGGCTCGACTTCAAAACTACCAGAAAACAAGCCAGGCTCGACCAAGACGAGCCCCCATAAGAATGCTGGAACCCGGGCTTCTTCGGGCCATCTATCGGGGAACCTCGTCTCTGAGGGTGTTAACAAGAATTTGCCATCCCGAACAAATTTCTCGTCAACACTTTCTAGTGCCGTCTGTGGAAAACCTCTCACACCACCATCTTTTTATATTCGAAAGGTTTGTTGTTTCATAGTAATCATGAGGCTCCGCTCCTCACAAGGGCAGCAGAGCACGTCGGGACAACCTTCTGCTACATCGACACAAAATGTCCCTAAGAAAGAGAGAAAAACAGGGCTCCATAGCCAGATTCCCAGCCAGCCAGCCACTGTGCGGGATCTAGATCCTTCTCTGGGAAGCCAGGTCGAGCTTGACCAGCAAGAAGCGGCCTTTATAGAAAACGTCCTCCTTCGACTACTCGCTGAGGGTATCACTATCCAACAAATGGATCTCTGCAATTAGGGGGAGTCAAGCAGGCCTGGGGCTAGGTAACCCTCATTTGATCGCCTGGGACCTGCCCCTCAGGAATCAGCTCGTAATAGAGTAGGGCTCCCAACCTCAATCTGGGATAGGCTGGGGGTATGACCATTACACTCCCTTAAATGCATCCTGAGAAACAGTCTACCTCGCCATTCGAGATAAGGGTTTGTTACAGAAGCCCGCTCCTATGAAAGCCTCGATCGATAAAATAAATCATTATAAATATTACAACTTTCACGAGGACATATGGCACAACACTTCAGAATGCTACAACCTGCGGAACCAGATTGAGGCTTTGATAAGGGGAGGATGCTTGTTAGAATTCTTACAACAAATCAGGGAGAACATTCAGACTAAAAGGGAGGTTCAAGCCGAGATCAGAGAACATGCTGAGAAAAGGAAGGGACAGCAGGCGGACCTGATGCAATAGATTCAAATAATACATACTATCAGTGGGGGACCCGCTCTGGCCGGTACCTCTAACAACTCTAGTAAAAACCATACGAGGAAGATCCCTCGTACGGACGAGGGGCAGGATCTCTTCAAGGTCTACCATAGACCGTCCAATCCCTCCCAGTTGTCACAGATCATTTTCACTGAGGCAGGTGTCTATAACACCGAGCAGCCTCATGATGACCCCATGGTCATCACGGTACAAATTGCCAACTTCATGGTGCACCGCATGATCGTCGACATAGGTAGCAGGGTCGACGTCCTATTCAAAAATACCTTGGATAAGCTAAACTTGAAGCAGTGGTGCTACAATAGCTGCACTACTCCATTATATGGGTTCACTGGGGACTCCATCACACCCGTAGGATCAAAAATCCTACCAGTGATCATTGGAGCCGCACCTCTCCAACAAAACATCATGACCGACTTTGTGGTGATGGATACCCCATCGGCCTACAATGCAATATTAGGGAGGCCATTTCTGCATCCTTGAAAGGGGTCCTTTCTATTTACCATAACGTCCTGAAGTTTCCGGTGGAAGACAAGGTGGGGGAAGTTCGGGGTGATCAGCAAGCAGCTAGGAAATGCTATGCAGTGTCAGCTAACCCAGCAGCTCTAACAAAACAACTCGCCCAGGTGACGACGATCCAAGGTGGGATAGCCCCTGCACTAAACCTAAAGGATACGGGATCCACCGATTGCTCTGAAAAAGGCCTCGTGGTGCCCGACATGGAAGAATAGAGAAGGGAATGGGCCAGCGGCCATCTAGTCGATAAGTTAGAATAGATTCCTGTCCGAATAAGCGACCCCTCGAATGTCGTCAAGATCATAGCTACCCTTGAGCCAGGAATGAGAGAGGTAGACTATTTCTCGGGATGCATTTAAGGGAGTGTAATGGTCATACCTCTTCTTATCGCGAGCTATAGGGGCTACTGTCCTGGGAGGTGGTAAAACTTGAGGAGGAGCCCGTTTATCTCGATACCTTTCTAATCTGGGCTGAGGAAAAGGGAAGCCGTTTGTTAATTTATTAGGGGGTTTGTTCTAGCTTTTCTGAGCTTGCTCAGGTCTGGGAGCTTCCTTCTTTTATCGCTTTACGGCTCTCATGTCGTCATGCTCCATCTTGACCTTGAGCAGCTCGTCGACCTCAAACTGTTCCAGAGCCCGATCATAGGCTTCCTGGTAGGTTTCCGGAGGTCTCTTGGTAAAAGACCGGAACAGTTGTCCCGCCCATAAGTTTCTTCTGAAGTTAGTGAGGGTTTCTATCTCGGAGAAGACCCCTATTTAGATGACTTCCTTGTGGAAACGATCGATATAAGCCCAGAGGGTTTCCCCTCTCTCCTAGATCACGTATTGTAGATGGATTGGGTCCTTCAGTCGGGGCTTAACTCCCTAGAATTGTGTGCATAAATCTGTTGATAACTTGGTGAAGGAGTCCACGCTCTCAGCGGGTTGTTTCCTAAACCAGGCTTTAGCATAGTCCATGAGTGTAGTAGGGAACATTCGACACATAGCGGCTCTGGTTATGTTCTGGACCTCTATCTGTTGAACGAAGCTCTCTAAGTGGCTCATAAGATCTTCAGTCCTGGAGAACCTGTCAGTTGGCATTTTGAACTTTGGCGGAAGCTCTGCCTCCCGGATCCTCCTAGTGAAAGGAGCATTCATTTCACCTAGAGGATCCTTCTTGTCCTCCTTGTACTTTCCCTTCTTCATCAATTGGATCTCTTTCTGAAGCTCTGCCAATTGATCCCTTAGACGCTTGATTTCAGATTTTCTTGAGTAGATCTCGGATCCCTCTGACGAACTGGCGACCTCTACCCAGTTCCTTATTCAAGAAGGGGGGGGGGGGGGGGGGGGGGGTCTGCTTAGGGGCTTTGCTGACTTTATTCTTCTCTACCCCGGACTTCTGTCCTTGAAGTCGTTGGGTAAAGAAGCTCTTTTAGTTTTCGGGGAAGGATATCTGCCTCGGATTTGACTTATCTTGGTTGGTAGCATGGCAGCGCTTCGGGAACATGGGGCATGGGCCCTAGCCTATCCCTGATCGAGGTTACGAGCCCCGCTCTATTACGAGTTGATTCCCGAGGGGCAGGTCTCAGGAGATCAAAGGCTGGTTTTCTAGCCTCAGGCCTGCTTGACTCCCCCTGATTGTAGAGACCCGTTTGTTGAATAGCGATACAATCAGCGAGTAGTCGAAGGCGGACGTTTTCTACAAAGGCCGCTGCTTGCTGGTCAAGCTCGACCTAGCTTCCCCAAGGTGGATCCAAAGCCCGCACAGTGGCTGGCTAGGTGGGAACCTAGCTATGGACCCAGGATTTTCTCACTTCCCTCGGGACCTTTCGTGTCGATGTAGCAGAAGGTTGTCCCGACGTGCCCTGCTGCTCTTGTGAGGAGCGGAGCCTCATGATTACTATGAAATAACAAACCTTTCGAATGTAAAAAGATGGTGGTGTGAGAGGTTTCCCCGGCGCCGTCTATGGGAAAAGAACCCACGACCACATGGAATTCAAGGGGACGTAGGGCACAACACTTCATAATGCTATAACCTACGGAACCAGACTGAGGCTTTGATAAGGGGAGGATGCTTGATAGAATTCTTACAACAAGTCAAGGAGAAAATTCAGACTAGAATAAAGGTGCAAGACGAGATCCGAGAACATACTGAGAAAAGGAAGGGAGAGCAGGCGGACTTGATGCAACAGATTCAAATAATACATACTATCAGTGGGGGGCCCACCTTGGCAGGCACCTCCAACAATTCTAGGAAAAACCATGCGAGGAAGGTCTTTCGTACGGACGAGGGGTGAGATATCTTCAAGGTCGACCAGAGACCATCAAATCCCTCCCAGCTATCACAGATCATTTTCACTGAGGTAGATGTCTATAACACCGTATAGCCTCATGATGACCTTATGGTCATCACGGTACAAATTGCCAACTTGATGGTGCACCGCGTGCTCATCGACAAGGGTAGCAACGTCGACGTCTTGTTCAAAGATACCTTGTAGAAGCTAAACTTAAAGCAGTGGTGCTACAATAGCTGCACTAGTCTATTATATAGGTTCACTGGGGACTCCATCACACCCATAGAATCAAAACTCCTACCAGTGATCATTGGAGCCGCACCTCTCCAGCAAAACATCATGACCGACTTCATGGTGGTGGATACCCCATCGGTCTACAATGTAATATTAGGGAGGCCATTTCTGTCATCCTTGAAAGGGGTCCTTTTTATTTACCACAACGTCCTGAAGTTCCTGGTAGGAGACAAGGTGGAGGAAGTTCGGGGTGATCAGCAAGCAGCTAGGAAATGCTATGCAGTGTCAGCTAACCCAACAGCTCTAGCAAAGCAACTCGCCCAGGTGACGACTATCCTAGGTGGGATAACACCTGCACTAAACCTGGAGGACGCGGGATCCACCGATTACCCCGAAGAAGGCCTCGTGGTGCCAGACATGGAAGAACAAATAAGGGAATAGGCCAGCGACCATCCAGTCGATAAGTTAGAAAAGATTCCTGTCCGAATAAGCGACCCCTCGAAGGTCGTCAAGATCGGAGCTACCCTTGAGCCAGGAATAAGAGGGGGTTTGATTAAGCTCCTCACAGAGTTCAAAGATATATTTGCTTAGAATCATGCTGAGATGCCGGGGATCCCAATGACATTAGCTGCACATCGACTTGCGGTGGATCCAACCTTCAAGCCCGTCAAACAGAAAAGATGCCATTTCAACACCAAAAAGAATGTGGCGGTTCAGGAAGAGGTGGATAAACTAACCCAGGCAGGCTTTATTCGAGAAGCTCGTTACCCCGAATGGATTGCCAACGTGGTCATGGTCACAAAGGCGAATGGGAATTGGCGCATATGTGCAGACTACACCGACCTTAACCGGGCATGCCTGAAGGACAGTTTCCCTATGCCAAAAATTGACCTGCTGGTCGATTCCACCTCCGGGAACAAGCTCCCGAGCTTCGTGGATGTGTTTTTCAGCTACAATCAGATTAAGATACATCCCGCGGACCAAGAAAAGACAAGTTTCATCACCACGCATGGCCTATACTGCTATAAGGTGATGCCCTAAGGCCGGATGTGAGTGGAGCCTTGGTCAAGGAATGCGGGGACAGGATCCAGCGACCTATCTACTATGTGAGTCATGCTCTAACCAAGCCCGAAAAGAATTACACTCTATTGGAGAAGCTCGTTTACGCCTTGGTGACCTCAGTAAGGAAACTTCGTCCTTATTTCCATGCTCATTCAATAGCAGTGGTGACGGACCAACCCCTCCGCCAATTCTTACAAAGGCCGGATGTTTCTGAAAGGCTGGTTCCATGGTCTCTAGAGCTTACCCATTTTGATTTAAAGTATAAGCCTAGGACCGTGATAAAATCTCACGGACTAGCAGACTTTGTAGTCGAGCTCTCAGTACCTTCAGATCCGGCAACCCTCATGGTAACAGATGTAACCCTTGAGAGGACTTCAGAATCTGACAACTGGTCGGAGGGCTACGAGTCATGGACTCTCTACACTTATGGAGCTTCCGGGAAATATGGGGGAGGAGCGGGCATAGTCCTCATTGACCTAGAAGGAACTGAGTGCTGCCATTGTTTCAGGTTTGAATTTAAAGCCACGAACAATGAGGCGGAGTACGAAGCCCTGCTAGCTGGGATAAAGGCTGCCATAGAGCTCGGGGTTGATTACCTGAATATCAATAGCGACTCTTCACTCGTGGTCAACCAAGTTTCCGGGGATTATCAGGCTAAAGGGGATAACATGATCGCTTATCTGAAATTGGTTCAAGCACTCAAAAGTAGATTTAAGGGATTCAGAATAGAGCAGATACCTCGACAGTTAAATCATCGGGCTGACGTATTTGCCAAGATAGCTGCATATGGTGGCCAAACCCTACCTATAGAGCACAAGTTGACCTCTTTTAGAGTCCAACGATTCAAACCGGGGAGCAATGAAAGCAAGCTCCGAGCTAGCTTGGACCTTCTGGACGAGAAGCAAGATCGAATAGCTGAGAAGGTAGCGATCAACCAGAGCAGGATAACCAGGTATTTCAACAGGAGGGTTAAAGCCTGAAGTTTCAAAGAAGGGGATCTAGTCCTTAGGAAACTAATGTTGAACACCAGAAAGCGGTCAGACGGGGTCCAGAGGCCCAACTGGGAAGGACCATACCTAATAAAGATGGTGATCTGTAATGAAGAGTAGAAGGGTCTGAGTGTAAGAGCATAGTTTCCATCCTGATCTCGAGACCAGGAAATAGCTAGATAGCCATCTTGATGCTTTGTTTACTCCTTCTTCAGCTATATCCTACGATAATTTGGGTTTACATGAAAAAATCGACAGTATCGCCTCAATAAAAAGGGTAAGCCGGGGAAGCCACCCCCCCCCCCCCTCCCCCATCTCCCACCCCGCCACTCCTGATGCCTAGGTGGGGAACTACCCCCCGCCAAGAAGGGTTTAAGTGTAAGAGCATAGTTGCCATCAAGATCTCGAGACCAGGAGATAGCTAGATAGATCTCCTGATGCCTTGGTCGGGATACCACCCCTAAGAAGGATCTGAGTGTAAGAGCATAGTTGTCATCCAGAAATCGAGACCAGAAAATAGCTAGATAGCCCTCCTGATGCCTTGGCCGGGCTATCACCCCTTAAAAGTATCTGAGTGTAAGAGCATAGTTGCCAACCAGATCTCGAGACCAGGAAATAGTTAGATAGCCATGTTGATGCCTTGGTCGGGTTACCACCCCAAAGAAGGATCAGAGTGTAAGAGCATAGTTGCCATCCAGATCTCGAGACCAGGAAATTGCTAGATAGCCCTCATTATGCCTTGGTCGGGCTACCACCCCCAAGAAGGATCTGAGTGTAAGAGCATAGTTGTCATCCAGATCTCGAGACTAGGAAATAGCAAGATAGCCCTCCTGATGCCTTGGTCGGGCTACCACCCTAAAGAAGGATCGGAGTGTAAGAGCATAGTTGTCATCCAGATCTCGAGACCAGGATATAGCTAAATAGCCCTCCTGATGCCTTGGTCAGGCTACAACCCCCAAGAAGGATCTGAGTGTAAGAGCATAGTTTCCATCCAGATCTCGAGACCAGGAAATAGCTAGATAGCCCTCCTGATGCCTTGTTTATTCATTCTTCAGCTATGTCCTACGATAATTTGGATCTACATGAAAAAATAGACAGTATCACCTCAATACCATAGGTAAGCCGGGAAGCCCCCCCGCAACTCCTTATGCCTCGATAGGGCACTACCCACCACCAAGAAGAGTCTTTGTGTAAAAGCATAGTTGTCATCCAGATCTCGAGACCAGAAAATAGCTAGATAACCCTCCTGATGCCTTGATCGGGCTATCACCCCTAAGAAGGATCTGAGTGTATGAGCATAGTTGTCATCCAGATCTCGAGACCAGGAAATAGCTAGATAGCCCTCCTGATGCCTTGGCCGAGCTATCACCCCCAAGAAGGATCTGACTGTAAGAGCAAAGTTTCCATCCAGATCTCGCGACCTGGAAATAGCTAGATAGCCATCCTGATGCCTTGGTCGGGCTACCACCCCCAAGAAGGATCGGAGTGTAAGAGCATAGTTGCCATCCAGATCTCGAGACCAGGAAATAGCTAGATAGCCCTCATAATGCCTTGGTCGGGCTACCACCCCAAGAAGGATCTGAGTGTAAGAGCACAGTAGCCATCCAGATCTCAAGACCAGGAAATAGCTAGATAGCCCTCCTAATGCCTTGGTCGGGCAACCACCCCAAAGAAGGATCGGAGTGTAAGAGCATAATTGCCATCCAGATCTCGAGACCAGAAAATAGCTAGATAACCCTCCTGATGCCATGGTAGGGCTACTACCCCCAAGAAGGATCTGAGTGTAAGAGCTGAGTTTCCATCCAAAACTCGAGACCATGAAATAGCTAGATAACCCTCCTGATGCCTTGTTTACTCATTCTTCAGCTATGTTCTACGATAATTTGGGTCCACATGAAAAAATCGACAGTATCGCCTCAATAATAAGGGTAAGCCAGGGAAGCCACCCCCCCCCCCCCCCCCCCCCCCGCCACTCCCCGCCACTCCTGATGCCTCATCCGGGCACTACCCCCTGCCAAGAAGGGTTTGAGTGTAAGAGCATAGTTGCCATCTAGATCTCGAGACCAGGAAATAGCTAGATAGCCCTCCTGATGCATTGGTCAGGCTACCACCTCTAAGATGGATCTTAGTGTAAGAGCACAGTAGTAATCCAGATCTCGAGACCAGGAAATAGCTAGATATCCCTCTTGATGCCTTGGTCAGGCTACCACCCCCTAGAAGGATCGGAGTGTCAGAGCATAGTTGCCATCAAAATCTCGAGACCAGAAAATATCTAGATGGCCCACATGATGCTTTGGTCGGGCTACCACCCCTAAGAAGGATCTGAGTGTAAGAGCATAGTTGCCATCCAGATCTCGAGACCAGGAAATAGCTAGATAGCCCTTCTGATGCCTTGGTCGGGCTAACACCCCTAAGAAGGATCGGAGTGTAAGAGCATAGTTGCCATCCAGATCTCGAGACCAGGAAATAGCTAGATAGCCCTCATGATGCCTTGGTCGGGCTACAACCCCAAGAAGGATTTGAGTGTAAGAGCATAGTTTCCATCCAGATCTCAAGACCAGGAAATAGCTAGATAGCCCTCCTGATGCCTTGGTCAGACTACCACCCCCGAGAAGGATCTGAGTGTAAGAGCATAGTTGCCATCCAGATCTCGAGATCAGGAAATAGCTAGATAGCCCTCCTGATGCCTTAGTACGGCTGCCACCTCCAAGAAATATCTGGGTGTAAGAGTATAGTTGCCATCCAGATCTCGAAACCAGGAAATAGCTAGATAGCCCTCTTGATGCCTCTGTCGGGCTACCACCCTTAAGAAGGATCTGAGTGTAAGAGCACAGTTGTCATCCAGATCTCGAGGCCAGGAAATAGCTAGATAGCCCTCCTGATGCCTTGGTCGGGCTACCACCTCTTAAAAGGATTTGAGTTTAAGAGCACAGTTGTCATCTAGATCTTGAGACCTGGAAATAGCTAGATAGCCATCCTGATGCCTTGGTCAGGCTACAACCCCCAAAAAGGATCGGAGTGTAAGAGCATAGTTGCCATCCAGATCTCGAGACCATGAAATAGCTAGATAGCCCTCATAATGCCTTGGTCGGGCTAACACCCCCAAGAAGGATCAAAGTGTAAGAGCATAGTTGCCATCCAGATCTCAAGACCAGAAAATAGCTAGATAGCCCTCTTGATGCCTTGGTCGGGCTACCACCCCAAAGAAGGATCGGAGTGTAAGAGCATAATTGCCATCCATATCTTGAGACCAGGAAATAGCTAGATAGCCCTCATGATGCCATGGTAGGGCTACCACCCCCAAGAAGGATCTGAATGTAAGAGCAGAGTTTCCATCCAAAACTCGAGACCATGAAATAGCTAGATATCCCTCCTGATGCCTTGTTTACTCATTCTTAAGCTATGTCCTACGATAATTTGGGTCTATATGAAAAAATCGACAGTATCGCCTCAATACCAAGGGTAAGCCAGGGAAGCTCGCCCGCCACTCCTAATGCCTCATCCGGGCACTACCCCCAGCCAAGAAGGGTTTGAGTGTAAGAGCATAGTTGCCATCTAGATCTCGAGTCCAGGAAATAGCTAGATAGCCCTCATGATGCCTTGGTCGGGCTATCACCTCTAAGATGGATCTGAGTATAAGAGCATAGTTGTCATCCAGAAATCGAGACCAGGAAATAGCTACATAGCCCTCCTGATGCCTTGGCCGGGCTATCTCCCCATAGAAGTATCTGAGTGTAAGAGCATAGTTGCCAACCAGATCTCGAGACCAGGAAATAGTTAGATAGCCATGCTGATGCCTTGGTCGGGTTACCACCCCAAAGAAGGATCAGAGTGTAAGAGCATAGTTGCCATCCAGATCTCGAGACCAGGAAATAGCTAGATAGCCCTCCTGATGCCTTGGTCGGGCTACCACCCCTAAAAAGGATCTGAGTTTAAGAGCACAGTTGTCATCCAGATCTCGAGACCAGGAAATAGCTAGATAGCCCTCCTGATGCTTTGGCCCGGCTATCACTCCCAAGAAGGATCGGAGTGTAAAAGCATAGTTGTCATCCAGATCTCGAGACCAGGAAATAGCTAGATAGCCCTCCTGATGCCTTGGTCGGGCTACCACCCCCGAGAAGGATCTGAGTGTAAGAGTATAGTTGCCATCCAGATCTCGAGATCAGGAAATAGCTAGATATCCCTCCTGATGCATTAGTCGGGCTACCACCCCCAAGAAATATCTGGGTGTAAGAGTATAGTTGCCATCCAGATCTCGAAACCAGGAAATAGCTAGATAGCCCTCCTGATGTCTTGGTCGGGCTACCACCCCTAAGAAGGATCTGAGTGTAAGAGCACAGTTGTCATCTAGATCTCGAGACCAGGAAATAGCTAGATAGCCCTCCTGATGCCTTGGTCGGGCTACCACCCCTAAAAAGGATCTGAGTTTAAGAGCACAGTTGTCATCCAGATCTCGAGACCAGGAAATAGCTAGATAGCCCTCCTGATGCTTTGGCCCGGCTATCACTCCCAAGAAGGATCGGAGTGTAAGAGCATAGTTGTCATCCAGATCTCGAGACCAGGAAATAGCTAGATAGCCATCCTGATGCCTTAGTCGGGCTACCACCCCCTAGAAGGATCGGAGTGTAAGAGCATAGTTGCTATCCAGATCTCGAGACTAGGAAATAGCTAGATAGCCCTCATGATGCCTTGTTCGGGCTACCACCCCTAAGAAGGATCTGAGTGTAAGGGCATAGTTGCCATCCAGATCTCGAGACTAGGAAATAGCTAGATAGCCCTCCTGATGCCTTGGTCAGGCTACCACCCCAAAGAAGGATCGAAGTGTAAAAGCATAGTTGCCATCCAGATCACGAGACCAGAAAATAGCTAGATAGTCCTCCTGATGCCTTGATCAGGCTACCACCCCTTAAAAGGATCTGAGCGTAAGAGCATAGTTTCCATCCAGATCTCGAGACCAGGAAATAGCTAGATAGCCCTCTTGATACCTTGTTTACTCATTCTTCAGCTATGTCCTACGATAATTTTGGTCTACATGAAAAAATCGACAGTATCGCCTCAATAGCAGGGGTAAGCCGGGGAAGCCCCTCAGCCACTCCTGATGCCTAGGCAGGGCACTATCCCCCGCCAGGAAGGGTCTGAGTGTAAGAGTATAGTTTCCATCCAGATCTCGAGACCAGGAAATAGCTAGATAGCCCTCCTGATGCTTTGGTCAGGCTACCACTCCCCTTAAGAAGGAATCGAGCTTGAAAGCGTGGAAGCCCTCTCGATCCCGAGCCTAAGAAGTAGCTAAACAGTTCTTTGCTTAATGTTCTACTCGGGATACAGCCCCCCAAAGGGGTTCGGGAATGGAGGGCTCAATTTACTTAAACTATAAATATTCCGGTTATTGTTGTTCACTATTTTTTCCTTGGTATGTGGTCACTCACTATAACAGGCCTACAATTTAGCAAGGGGACTATCGACTAAGGAAATTAAGCTATGAAACTCGGTGGTCAGGAAGCCCGACGCTAACTACCCATTTTCACGATTAAACGGTTTCCTTATCCTGCTGTTCCCCCAAGATAGTTTGTTTCGCTATGCTGGACCTAGAGGGAGATCGAGGAAATGCATGCAAGTCGATAAATGAGGTTGATCTAAAATTGAAACTTTATTATTAAGTGGGGGTGCCTATTCCCCAACAATGTTACAGCAATCAGGGAGCCCAATCCCTGATTCCGGACTACAAAAATTAAGGAATAAAATGACAAAAGATCAAACACAGTTGAAGATGGGATGCCCACCCCCTTTTCCGGGCATTCAAAATAGATTACATGGGAGAGAACTCAAGCTTTTTCGTCTTCCTAAGAACCTCTAGCCTCCTCTTCCACAAAATGAACCTCGCCCCCTGCTCCCCTCTCTAGTCGTAGCTCGTCCTGGTCAGTTGTATCTACCGCCACCGCCACCTCCTCCTAGGGATCAGCCACGGCTTACTCGGGGTCAACAGAATCCTCTTCCACGATTTCATTGATCACCGCCATAACTTCAGGTGGTATGGCTGTGTCAAGAATGATGGACACTAACTCAGACATGTTCCCGCTTTCTCTTGACTCTACTCCTAAGAGCACTGCAGGGGGCGTCTCGGACTTCAGCAAGGCCTTCTTTTAGCTCATCGGTTTAGACCCCCTTCGAGGATTTGCCAGGACCAGATGAAGGGAAGGCTGGAACAGGAGAAGGCAGATCTAGCACCTCCAACAGCTTCCCAGCTCCCTCCCTAGAAGAACCAGCTCCATCATTTTCGGGGTGAGACATCTCCGCAACCCGTGACATGACCTCTTTTCTATCCCAGCCGGCGATGCCAGAGAGATCGAATGGAGGAGGAATAGCCTCTGCAACCTGATAGGAGGCGTAGAAGTACCCCTCATTAAAAGAGGCTTCCACCTCGGCCTGGAGCTGGGTAATTTGAGCCTGCGAAGTCTGGTTCTCGATATCCAGAGCCTTCACCTCTCTCTTCCAGTCATCCCCCTGGCTAGCCCGCCGCTTCGACCAGAGAGTTTCCTGATCAAAAGCCTGCTTCAACCTCTCATGATCGTACTGAAGCTCAGCTAGATATGTTTCCATTCCCTGCTGGCTGGAGGTCATCTCCAAGACCAGGGTTTGAGCCCATGCAAGCAACCCCATGGCCACCTGAAACTTGAAAGCCTGTAAAGGAAAATCATGTTAGAAAATGACAAATCAAGCAGCTAAATGAAGAAGTAAAAGCGACGATTACCTCGGCTATAAGGGTGGACCCTTTGGTGATCATAATGTCCACGTGCATCACGGTCATCCTAGAAAGCCCGCTGCCTGGACAGAATGCAACAAATTGCTTCAGGACCTCGTCCTAACCCGCCGAGCTCGATTGCTGGTGGGGGCGAGAAGGGATGACCTTAGGAATATCGGTATCGGGCTCCTTGGGAACCTCAACTGCCCAAGATACAACCGGATCAACAAAGAGGGATAAGGTGACTTAGGGAGCATCGGTTGAAGCAGAGACTACTGGTAAGGGGGTAGGAATGGACTTATTGGCGACTTGGGAGGCAGGCCCTCCTCGGCTTAGAGCCTTTGCCGCCCGAGATGCAAGAAGAGCCATCTTGGACTTCACCTGGGAAGGTAAGAACGAAGGAACGAGCGGGGCAGCTACCTTATTGGTTGATCCCCCCTTCTTCGGAATAGAAGAGATAGCTCCCGGGGATGATATGAAAGGAGGATGAGGGATCCCTACTTGCCGGGCTTCGCAAGAAGCTGGAGCAATAACAAACACTGTTAAAAAAAAAGAATCAAGATCATCAGAACTGAATCATCCAACAATTTAAAGACAGGATAGAGCAAGATACTTATGAGGAGTAGCATCGAAGATCCGCAGGTACTTGTTCACCCTGCGGAGATTGAAGGGGTCAGCGGTTGGAAACTTCAGATTTAAGTAATTTCGAGCCAGGATGGTCTTTAGCACGGCTTCAGACTCAGCGGGCAAGGAATCCCGACCCTATGAGGGTTTGTCACTAAAGGCGGTGGGAACCTCTAGCTCATGCCTGTTGAAAAATACGGAGCTCCCCCAGTCTCCCCCCACCAGTACCTATTCTTCTTTCCAAGCGGGGTATTTTTTTGAAGCCCCAGGGATGATAAAGTTGAGCCTATTCTTGGCCTTGGCATAGAATTAGCCTTGTGCAACCCCAGCCATGCTACCTATCTGGAAAAGGAAGGCGAACTCTTCAGCCCCAGGCTCCCTGGTTACGCTGCTCATCTCACATTGCTCCCTCCATAATACAAGGAAGCCGACTAGATGCCTCTAGAAGCCTGGCGTCAGTTGAAGCGGAGCCAGCTGAAGGGCATTGAGAGCCCGCCGAAAGGTTGGGTGAAGAGGGAGCCTCACTCCTCTCTCAAAAGATGCGATATGGATAGGGAGTATGCCTTTGGGCGGGCTAAAAACGGCATAATTCCAGTGGGGGACAGTGAGGGAAACGATGTCAGGAATACCGTACTTGTCCTGAAGATGGCTAATCGACTGAGGGTCGACTGTGGAGTCAGAGAGGACCCTGGGTTCGAAAGAAAGGGTCACCACTAAAGGAAGCTCCGCCACTGTGACCTGAACCCTCTCGACTGCGTCAACTCTCTCCCCTATATCAGAATCTTCATCGACTAGGTTCAAAGGATTATCAGGCTGGTTCGAAAAGCAAGAGCCGATAGAGACGTTCCGGCTAGAACGATGGCACTGGCGGAGCGGGGAAGATTCCTCATCGATTGAAATCCCTCGCACCCATTTACGAGGAGCTAGGTTAGGGCCTCCAGTGCCCTCAACCAAGGCGTCAATGTTGTTTGAGGAAGTTAACATTAATAGGTAAGAAAGTTTTGAAAGCAAGCGGAAGATAGAGGGAAATCGGCTGAGAAAGCAAGAAGGAAGAAATTTGAAAATTTGAGATTTGAGAAAGTATGAAGAAAGTGATGGTAAGGCCGGGTTTAAATAGAGGATTATAGGAGATATCCTCGAGAAGATCACCTGGAGCCGTATTGCAGCCGTCTTTCTTCGAATAACACACAGTTTCAAATTCAAATATTGGGTAATTAATGAGAAGATTTCGCTCTCATTAATTATCTTTATGGCGAAAAACTTTCTCAATTAAACAAGGAATCTGACTCCAACCCTCACTCTACCACCGGTGTTCAAGTCAGAGGGGACTTCTGTTAATAGTGAAATTTGGCCAGGGGTCAAAGAGAAATTTTCAACCCATAATCGACAATCATGAAGCCTGGAAAGACAGTAAATCCACTCTATAGGAGCAGAGAAGGTCGGCTCTGCTTCAAAACTACCAGAAAACAAGCCAGACGCGACCAAGACGAGCCCCCACAAGAGTGCTAGAACCCGCGCTTCTCCGGGCCCTCTATCGGGAAACCTCGGCTCTGAGGTCGAGCTTCACAACCGCTCCGTGAATGCCAGGGGAAGTATCCAAGCTCAAGAGACATTCGAAAGAAGCCTGCCAACCTCTCCAAAAGCCCGTTGTCCTTGATGGACGTAAAAGAAGAATCACGCCTAAATCTACACTACCCCGGCTACCTCCCAGGAATGTCTACAAGAGCACCTCAAGCCCCCAAGGGTCAGGGAAAACCATCTTAAGCTTCTAAGAACAGAGTCGGAGCAGGGATTTACCTCGCTCTACAGAGCAATAGGCAGCTGGCAGAGTGACCTCCATGAAAATTCATGACACGAGTGCACACAGGATCATCTCCACGTAATATTTACATGCACGTCAAGAGTTTGGTTCAAAAAAGGGAACAAACTTATCGATATCATCAAATCCCATAACAATTCAAATTCAAATGATGAATCCCGCCCGATAAGGAGGGAACGGATTCATGGGATCACGGTAAAGTATTTGTGAACTAAAAACCTACTTGGATGATATAAATATGTGAGGCCAAGCATGGTAGAAGATATACTAAGATATACAAAAGAAAGAGAAAATCATACGTAGACTGATACGTAAACCGAGAAAAACATAAATAGCAACAGAGAGAAGAGAGAAAGAAAAGAAGGGGGAAAGCTTAAATTCTGTATTCAGAACACGGCTACCTTCATTTCCACTATTCGACAGGTACAGAGTTACCACCACCCTACATCTTAAAGAGACTGTGAGCACACGAGAGAGCGATTTGTATTTTAAAGCAATCTATCAATAATAAAAGCTCCCATTTACTGTTATTTATAATCCAGCCTCTCATCTATCTCTTAACAGATCGGGAACCAATGGTACCGACCCCAGCCACCACTTTCGTGGTAGTGGTCTCGAGGGTGTTAACAGGAATATCTCATCCCGAGCAAATTTCCCATCAACATAATAAATTATTACAACCATATACTCCATAATTCTCTCTCACATCTCAACCCCAAACCACTCTCACAACGCTCACAAGATCCTCACTAAGAATCCCAACATCCCTTAGGGCTCCCCTGAATATCACCCACGAATCTCTAACTTGATCTACTGATATTCCCTTAGATCCCTCCTCGGATTTTCCCATGGGTTTCTGAAAATACAAACACGGTTAAATGCTCAAGACTAACCTAGAGGGGGGGTGTGAATAGGTTAGACACCTTTTTCGACTCTCTTAGAAACAAACAAAAGTTTGTCCCTCTATATTGCTTGTATCACAATATATATATATATATATATATATATATATATATATCAATTAAAGACACTTAATCAATATATAAAACAAGTAAAGTGTGATACAAACAAGTAATGGTAACACATACACAATCTATATTATAGAAAGGAAGTCAACTTACATAAAGAGTTCTATCCATAGTATTCAAATAACAAGTACAAATATAAGAGAGATGGGGATAGAGAAAAGTTGACACAAGATATAACATGGTAAACCTCCGAAGAGGAAACATTCACGGGTTAGCAACCACCGGCAAACAAAATCCACTAGTAGATAAGACAAATACAATCTCTCAAGTGACCCTTCACCTAGAAACTACCGTCATATCCTACTCATGAAGATGTCGCCCTCATGCTCAACAATCTAAGGCCTCACACCTCAAGACTTCTTGCTCAACTATCTGATTCCTCCCGACTCTAGTCAAGACTTCCTCGCTTACACTTCCGGATCCTCACGACCCTAGGCAAGACTTCTTACTCGACTATCCGAGTCCTCCCGACTCTAGCCAAGACTTCCTTGCTTGATAATCCAAGGTCTCACACCTCTTGCCAAGACTCTCTTGCTCAACAACATAGGTCTCACACCTATTGTCAAGACTTCCTTCTCATAAGGCATCTAGGTGATCATGAATGAAAAACGCAAACAAGCACGCAACATAGAATGTTATGATCAACACATCCTATGGAAAATACTAGACATGAGCATGAATGCACAAAACAAATGTAGTCTAGTCAATCATGCTTGTTTAATCCATCTAGATCATGTAAGATATGTTCAACATTAATTACAACCTAGATACATACATAGATCTAAAACCTGAATCACAAGATATGTTCAATTAATCACATAATCAAGTTTAAATCTCATAAACCAAAAACATGCTAAAATCATATGACAAAGTCACTTAGATTAAAGCTAAAGTTCTAGAGCATATGCCTATTCATAGATTCAACAAAACACATGAATAGCTCAAAAGAACATAAGCACATGTATCATTGTGAGAATTCGGCCAAAGAGAGCCTAATACATGTGAGGAACTATTTTTCACAAAATCAATCAATCAATCAAAGATCATCAAATAGTCCTAGAATCAAAGCTAGCACAATACAATCCCAAACATGTGAAAACATAGGCAAAATCAAAACCTAACTCAACATGTGAGATTTCAATTGAAACTCAACCTAGCTTTAAATGAGTTCAAAACTCAAATCAAAACACTCACAATACACATATATATGTTGAAGAAGAAAACCCAAGGCAATTGACCAAGTTTTAAAAGAAAATTTTAAGAGAAAATCAATACCTTAGTTGATTTTGGTGCAGTCCCGTTTTTGTAAGTTTAGTCTCTAAAAACAGCAATAAAACTCACTCAAACCTTCAGAGAAAAGATGGAGGATGAATAGACAAACACTCTCAACTTTGAATCACTCAAATCGGAGTTTAAATGAAGAAGTTATAGTGTTTGGAAGGTGAGAAAATGTAGAGAGAAAATTTCTGCACTCAAGTTTTAAATTTCTTCCTAGAATGAAATGTGAGAGGGAAGAGGAATATAAAGGAGAGGGAAAGAATGAAGTAAAAAGACCAAAATGCCCTTCTTTGTTATTGCTACCTCAAGATGGCACGTGGGCATCTCAGGGCAGCAAGGATTTGCAGCCGAGATGGCCACGCGCCATCTCGGGCTTGCACCTCTTGATGGCCTTTGGCCAAGGTGCAACTCCCTTGCACTCCTCTCGCATTCTTCGACCGTTCTCCGGCCTCCAAATTCGGAATTCAAATCCGTTTATGGATTACAAACCATAACTCTCTCACGGACATGGACATATAAGATAATTAACCCAGAAAATAATAATTCAACTCGATATACGAATATGAAGACAATGTATGCAACATAAGTTGAAAGTGTAGTATCTTTTGACTTAGAACTTGAAATCAATAGTATGAGTAACCGAAATGGCCGAAACTCAATCAAGAATGATTTAAGACTAAAGTCAAGTTCAATATCCATGTTATACAAACATATACACATACAAACACAATTCACACTAGAATGCAAACTACATAGAGATAGTCTCCAATCATGCATTTTCCAAAACAGGTTATTTCCATACCAATGCATGAGCATTCATCTTCAAGTGTGTGAATGTGTTATACATGGTGCATAACGATGCAGGGACACATATGAATGAATTGTGTGTGTGTGCCTAAGCCTTGTAAGAGAAAGATAAGGTCTTAGTATACCTTTGTAGAACCATATTGCATCCTTTCTCTTTGAAGACTTTGAACTTGCTTTGACTAGTTGTTCCTTCTTCTTTGAAGCTTGAATCATCATGAATCTAAACAACTAAATCATTACAAGTAAACATCATTTTGATATGGAATTAATGCCAACACAAACTAAAACCTAACAGTCTCTCACCCGGATCTCTCCACTCTCTGATTTTATATGGTGTTTCTTTTTGCTCCATAAAAAATAACCTAGATACAAAGTTCCATTTATACTTGTTGTAGAGAGTTTAAGATAAAAGGAAATCTTACTTCTAAACGTACAAGAATTACTTGTTCCACGTAAATACTATTTTTTATTTATGACAAGTCTTCTTGTAAATGAGAAATCATTTTCCTTCAAGTACATGACTTTCCTAATCTTCATGAAGACAAACTCTGTTTCCTTTTCTTTTTCGATAAGCACAAGAACCTCTAGACGAAAACCTTTTCTATTTTCGTGCAACATTCCTAATACGGGTAAAATCTGCTACTACCTCGGTATGGGTCGCGGTTGGCCACCCGTGCCCTATTCCGTGGAACGTCACTAAAGTCCACCACTCAGAATACCATTGTTGGTGCCTTTTCCTCCGTCGCGGTCTACACAGAGCTTGATCTTCTGTAATCGACCGCTCCCTACGTTACGGTCCATGTGCCTAGTCTACAACGCGGTCTACACCGCGATTCCTCTCGGAATCCATTTCTTCAGTCTTCAAACCTCCCTCAAACACCATCTTCAACTTCCAAACGTTATCCCACGTCTCAAGGAAGTTTCACATCAGTTGAGTATCGTTTGATTAACATTGAGTTCACTTGAGAATACGAGTCAAAACCTTACATTTTTTTATTGAAGTAAGACATATGACTTCAAAGAAAAATTCAAATAATATATATATATATATATATATATATATATATATATATATATTGATCAAACTGAAAAACTTAAATTTGTGATTTAAAATATTGACTTCAACATCTTAATAAACTATTCAAATCTCAATCATTGGATTAAAAACACATGGAAATGGTGTGAAATGTCACCTTTTTGAAGTTGTGTTACACCCAAGTCACTGTTTTAATAAGTTAAGTTTAAAAGACACCTATTATGATGAACTACGAAAATTGTCCTTAAATAATCATTTTTTTTATTTTTTTTATTTTTTTTGTACTTCCATCTCCACACTTCCTACACTAAACTCAGTAACTCCTTTCTCTCTCTAGTATAAACTTATCTGATAATTGAAATCCCAAGTGATATATTTGAATGTATTTATGCAGAATATATAATATTAATGGGTGATGAATGCTCACGTCTATAATCCTTTCAAAAATGTAAAGAGAGCAAAACTTTTGGAAATATAGAAGATCGACAAATCTAGTGGAGGATAAAAAGTAAAAACGATAAAATTAATGTCTAATTTTAGAGTAATGTTAGGTTTCTCGAGCCTTTGTAATTACATTTTGAGCCTTTTGTAAGTATTTGAGTCTTTTCTGAGCCTTTTGTACTGACCTGAGCTTTCGTAATTACATTTTGAGCCTTTTCTAAGTGTTTTCGAGCCTTTTCTATACTGACTCAAGCCTTTGTAATTAAATTTCGAGCCTTTTATAAGTATTTACGAGCATTTTGTATACTGACTTGAGCCTTTGTAATTACATTTCGAACCTTTTGTAAGTGTTTCCGAGCCTTTTTCGAGCCTTTTGTATACTGAATCGAGCCTTTATAATTACATTTCAAGCCTTTTGTAAGTACTTTTGAGCCTTTTGTATACTGATCGCCTCAAACTTTTATAATTACATTTCAAGACTTTTGTATTCCGAGCCTTTTCCGAGCTTTTTGTATACTGACCCGAGCTTTTGTACTTACATTCCGAGCCTTTTATATACTGACCCGAGCTAAGCTCGAGTGCACTTTTCTTGGTTTCAACGGAACTTTCTCTCTACTTCACAACTTGGTCACTGTAAACTAAATGAAAGAAATCTATTGTGGAACAACTATTAGGTGTATTTTTATCCATTCATCATAATTGGTGTCTTTTCAACTTGAACTACTAATGTAGTGTTATTCGAGCAAAGCTCACCCCTAAAAAGCGCTATTTATTTTTTGAACCCTTAAAAACACACGAGTTGTTGAGATATTGAAGTCAAAATTTAAGTTGATTTAGTTTGACCATATATATATATATATATATATAAGTTGGATTTAAGCTTTTACAAATACATACAGCAAAGTCAAAACTTTTAAATCCAATGACCCACATATTAGGAACTGATATATCTTATATAAGTTCGAACTGACAATAGAAAAATTATATATCAATGCGTACTGATATAACTTACATCAATGCGTTGCACTTTGAGTTATATGTAAATCTAATGGTCCACATCTAACACACTGATGAATTTATTTCAGTACACACTGGCTTAAAATTATATATATACAATCATTTTCCTATCAGTACGCATTGATGAAATTATATAAGGTATTATATGAGTCACTTATTTATAAAAGAATTTTGATAAATGCATACATATCAAGTCAAAATATTTAAAATTAGTGGCTCACATTCACTGTCCTTATATAATTTCATCGGTGCGCACTTATGTAAAAAAATTCGTATATATATAATTAAATTATTGTTAACATAGTATGATTTATTATTTTGTTGAATTCGAACTTGTTTGTTTTAAGTACTATACATAAGTATTGGAAATTGACATATGACTTGACTAATCAAATTAATATCATTGATCCTGATATTGACGATGAGCGCACTCGATAGACAATAGATACCTACTGGCTACTGGTTAAAAATAAAATTTAAGTATAACATTAGATTATCTAAATTTATTTATGTGCTAATATATCATCCATTTCAATAATGTCACATTATCGTGGTTAAAATCCACGTGACATATTTATTTAACATAAATTTGAACAATCTAATATTATTTTTTTAAAAATATTTATCATTTACAAAAGATGTGATTAATGATAATAAAATTTGAACTCTCACGACTATATAACTCAAAAAATTAACTCTTCTTTTAAATTTATCTTATATCTTAAAAATTATATCATATGACACATCACTTCTTAATAGATCACCGTACATATTTTATAAGCATTTGTAGGAAGTTTTTTTCCGATTTATGGGAGCAATCCTCTCTCTGATTGTGAGAGTTGTAGATGACTTTTTTTAAAAATAATTGTTTTTCAGAACTCATCGAGATTAAACACTAGAAACACAATTTAGATGTTCATTTTTATAATATGAAAAAATCGGCTCCTAATGTCAGGAGAGATCTCCCACACTTATACAATTTTATAGGCAATGATACAACAATATATAACATGTGTATATAACATTTGTAGACCGTTTGGTGGGTTGATACTTGATCGAGATGGTAAGTCTCCGGTCAGGACAATGGTTTTGACAAATTGACACACGACTAAGATTGTGATTTTATTAGCAATTTAATTTTGATCCAAGTTTGAGTAGAAGGAAGCAAAGTCAAAAACGATTATAGAGTAATTAGGGAACATGATCGATTCAAATTCCACACACAAGTTCTTCCAACAGCAACAGTACAAATTCAACAACATTTTTCTACAAGAAAATAATCAAATATACAAAGAGAGCCCCACTCTTCCATGTCTTATTTTGCCAACACAAAGCATGCTCATTTATTGGTACTTCCTCAACCCTTCTCACAAACTTCCATGAAGTTACAAGATTACTGATATAGTTACTTTTTTGAGGCACCAACTTTGATTTTTTATGGTCTTCATTACATGTCCCACTTCACATACAAAAATCTCACTTTGATTATTCAAACTGCCACCATTATATATGTACATGAGCTGCTACACTGCAACGATATCTCCATTTACTGAGTGGTCTTGCATTCTTAATCTTCTTTGTGCTTGACAGAGACAGAGACCACTGTTGTGTATTTTTTCAGGTGAGGTGTCTTGATTACTTTCAGTCCCTTTCAATTTTCATTTCTCATATTGTTTTGTATTAATGGTGTGTTGCATACTTGCATTACTTTCTAACTGTAATTTTTTTTTTCCAGCCACATAAAACCTTCATAATTAATAAGGTTCAATTTCTTTGATTTTTGTAGGTGGGCTGATTAATTTGCTATTAAAACGTTGTTGAAGTCTGGGGGGTTTGGTTGTTCTAAGTCAATGGGTGTTTCTTTTTCCGTACTCTTATCCACATGGAGTGAAATCCTGCACAACTATTTTGGTTTCACAAACACGATTGAAAAAGTTTGTGTACGTTCCACAAGCTTTGGATCAAAAAGTGGAGAGAAGATGGCCTCAAGAACAAAAAACTCCATTAACAAGTGTGATGGGTTGAATGATGTGATGATAGAAACGTCAAAGAGTGAAGCAGAAATAGAAGAGACTTTATGTTCAATCTCTTTGAATCAAAAACCTCATGAAGTTAGAAAACCAAAGATATTGGTCCCTGAACCAGTGATATTTTTTTCTCCAAGGCCAATTAGTGAGCTTGATGCTGCTGCTGTTAAGCTTCAAAAAGTCTACAAGAGTTACAGGACAAGAAGGAACCTTGCAGATTGTGCAGTTGTGGTTGAGGAGCTTTGGTTTGTCTCTTGATAATAATCCCAATTTTGGTTTTAATTTAACTGGTGGGGTGTTTGTTTCTTATGTTCATTCACTTGTTACAGGTGGAAGGCTTTGGATTTTGCAGCTCTGAATCGAAGCTCGGTATCATTCTTCAAGATTGAAAAAACAGAAACTGCTGTTTCGCGTTGGGCAAGGGCTAGAACAAGAGCAGCTAAGGTAATTTTATTAAGCTATAAAGTCAAACAGGTCCACAGAATTTGTCATTAACACTGTAATCCTTTTCTCTATGTAGCTTGGAAAGGGTTTATCTAAGGATGAGAAGGCTCAGAAACTAGCCTTGCAACACTGGCTCGAAGCTGTAAGTACTTTGCCGTGTCCTGTGTTTGAAATTTTATCTTCTGTTACATATTGCACTTTTGCTTGACAAAATTGGATGGTCCTGTCATCGGTACAAAATAGGGATCAAACTTGAGATCTTTAATGTATAAATTATATCAAACAGAATTCAATTAGTTTTGTAGTTGAATCCATTAGCTATGAATCTATGAAAATTATGATGCTAAATTCTTTCTTTTCATCTTGAAGATTGATCCACGCCATCGTTATGGACACAATTTACATTTCTACTATGATGTCTGGTCTGCTAGCAAGAGCACCCAACCTTTCTTCTACTGGTAAATACTCAATATGCTCAATCAGAACCAACTTATTTACACGATTCACTTGTATGCAAGTAAGCCCTTTGTTTTACTACTCCGGTTTGAACTTATAAATTTTCTTTCTGACCTGAAGGTTGGACGTTGGTGACGGTAAAGAAGTGAATCTTCTTGAGATGTGCCCAAGGAAAACTCTACAACGTCAATGCATTAAATATCTTGGACCAGTAAGTTTCAAATCTTCACATTTCACACCTTGTTTGTGTAAAATTCGACATAAGTTAATAATACGATCTCTGTATTGAACACTTGCAGAAAGAAAGAGAAGCATTTGAAGTGATCGTTGAAAGCGGAAAGCTTGTTTACAGGCAATCCGGGATGCTACTTGATACCAATGAAGTTTCTAAGTGGATTTTTGTACTTAGCACGTCAAGAGCCTTGTACGTGGGGCAGAAAAAGAAAGGTGTTTTTCAGCACTCAAGTTTCCTATCTGGAGGAGCTACAACTGCTGCTGGTAGAATGATAGCACATGATGGGGTTCTTCAGGCCATATGGCCATATAGTGGTCACTATCTCCCCACTGAAGACAATTTTAAAGAATTTATTAGTTTCCTTGAGGAGCATAATGTGGACTTGACCAATGTTAAGGTATATTTTTCTTGCCTCTAGACTCTCATGGTCATTTTGCCCTGTTGATTACTTGAAACAAAAAGCTTATGTTGATAATTTATTCTTCAGAGATGTGCATACGACGAAGACAGTTCTTCTTTCAAAGGTAGTGAAGAGTCTGAGCCAAAAGGAGAAGATGATCTCTCTTCAACAGCAGAATCTCTTAATGCTAGTGAGCAAGAGGCTTTCAGTGATGCTATCACAGCTGATAACCAACAAGATGATAGTGTGGACAACAACACAAGCAATGTGGAAGCACCGGTATATGATTTATCGAAGCGTTTGTCATGCAAGTGGACTAGTGGAGTTGGTCCTCGCATTGGGTGTGTGAGAGACTACCCAATGAAGCTACAATCCCAGGCACTTGAGCAAGTCAATCTGTCACCCAGAGCCACGCCTGGCAGCGCGAGGTGCCCTGCCCCAATTCCTTCACCGCGACCGAGCCCAAAAATTCGGGTGTCACCTAGGCTTGCATACATGGGACTCCCTAGCCCAAGGACATCACTTATCAATGCTAATAATTAAATCAGGGTTCTTGTGGCTTAAAAAGTTGACCAACTTGGGCCAAGTCAGGGTGCAGCACTTCTTGTGCCGATGAGTCTTTGTATTTTAATTCACATTCTTTGTTCTTTGATATAATATAGTTATTATTACTTTGATTCCTTCTTTAAGTTGTAAATCTGCTGCTGTTTGCATTGAAATTTTAGAAAGAAAAAAAAAATCGTGACTGATGAAAACAAATTTTTCCCTTGTTTTCTTTGGACCAGGTTTCTTTTTGCCTTTTTAACGAGTGTGATCGGTATTTAATAAAGTGTAAGTGAAAGTAAATACGCAATACTAATATGTTATGAGATTAAGTAAGACAATCTGAGAAGATAATCCAAACCCGTTTTCTTTCGAGTTTTGGCTCTGTAGGTTGACTTATAAGTTCCCACCGATGTATTTCTTTTTTCCTAGGAGATTAATAAGCATTCAAATTCAACATAGAAAAAAAAAACCAGAGATGATATGGACTTTCTTTGAACTATGTGCTTGACTACTGACTATTAATGTTGACCAATAGCTAGAAAATTCCCTTTGGGTCAAACTCAAACATGGACGAGGCCCAATTACAAACCAGACCTGAGCCAATTCCAAATTGCACATGTTTGGCATAGATTTATGTTAATTGATTGATTCAAAAACAATAGATATCAACCGAGAATGGTGGAGTGTAAAAATATTGAACGTTGTAGTCAACGTCTTGTTGGTAATAAAAAACTTAAAAACAGCAGCAGTCTTCGGTCTCCAGTCTTGTTTAAATGCTCAATGTTAAAAGCATCTTAACGACTTTTCAAACTTCATTCATTATTCATTCATTTGACATGCTTTGTCTGCACTCCGTTCACCTGATTCGGTCATTTGCACCGAATTTTCTTTCGTTTTTCGAGAAATTGGTATCATGGCTTGAATGCTTGATCAATTTTGGCCAGTTTCTAGCCAACTCATTCACTAGGTCACAAACTCTTCCATTGGTTACTGAATTTAAGTTGTTAGATAAGCTTTTCAAAGGTGAAGATAAATGCATTTTTTTTTTCATGGAGCTATATGAGTTAGAAAAGAAAAGAAAAAAAAAACTCATATTGTAACATGTAATCCACACTTAAGGCCATACAAACACAGAGGAAATGGTGAGATATATCATATTTTTTAATGTGTATTGTGATGAAAAAAAATGTTCATTTTTTAATGTCTACTCGACAAAAAATGTTCGATCCCTTAGGAAAAGTTATCGATCCCTGGACAAAGGTTCTCGAACCGTTATAAAAGTTCTCGATAATTTGACAAATGATCTCGATCCCTTAGAAAAAGTTATTGGTCCCATAGAAAAAGTTCTCGTTCCCTTCGAAAATGTTCTCGATCCCTTGAGAAAAGTTCTCGATCCCTTGAGAAAAGTTCTCGATCCCTTGATAAAAGTTCTCGAAAATTTGAAAAATATTCTCGATTCCTTAAAAAAGTTCTCGAACCGTTAGAAATATTCTCGATCCCTTAGAAAAAGTTCACGTTCCCTTGTTAAAAGTTCTCAATCCCTTGATAAAAGTTCTGGATAATTTGACAAATATTCTCAATCCCTTAAAAAAGTTCTCGAACCGTTAGAAATGTTCTCGATCCCTTAGAAAAAGCTCCTCGTTGACTTGTTGAAAGTTGTCGATCCGTTGATAAAAATTCTCGGTCCTTTTAACAAATATTCTCGATCCCTTTAAAAAAATCTCGAACCGTTTGAAATGTTCTCGATCCCTTAGAAAAGTTCTCGTTCCCTTGTTAAAAGTTCTCGAACCGTTATAAAAAGTTCTCGATTGACGAATATTCTCGATAAAAGTTCTCGAATCGAACCTTTTTAAAAGTTCTCGATCCTTTGTAAATTATCCTTGAACCCTTGAAAAATTTCTCGATCCCTTATAAAAAGTACTCAATCCATTTGAAATTTTTGTAATTGTTAGTAATTTTAAAAGTAATTTTTTTTATCTGTTAATAATTGATTGTGATGATGATTTTCACAGGACAATGGATCGGGTTAGATTAGTAATATCTTACAACGGTCGATGTGAGCAATTACCTGATGGAAGTCAGAGGTTTCTTGGTTCCGATAACCAAGGAATGTATGTGTCCAGAAATATGACTTACGAAGAGCTGGTGTCGATCGTACAAACCGTTGTGAAGTACGATGTGAACAAATACATTGCTGATCTACAATCTATATCAATCGTTCCCAAGACAATAAATCGCACATTTATAAGAAATGATGATAATGTTTTGTTTATGCTAGGGGAAGATAGGGTAATCCATCAAGTATGTGTCAGTTTAATTGAGAGTGCTGCATGAGGTGTCATCGGTGAAGAAATCCCTCATCATGATGACACCTAACAATTTTGATCTTCAGGCGGAAGCAACCAGTTGTTCACAGAAAGAAGTGGGATTGACGGTAGGAAAAACATATATTGTGTCCCACCGGAAGTAGGCGACCATGGTGATATAGTTGGAGCTCAATTGGATGATGATTTCGGTTGTCAAATTGAATTGAACACTGGGCAGTACAACCACCAATGCAATGAGATGTACAATGACATGAACAATGAGCGGAACAATGAACCTCATAACCTACCAATCCATGAGGTGGCTAATGAGGTAAATTTGCATCCGGTACATAATGTACCGAACAATGAGGAAGATGAAGAACGGTTCAAAATGGAAAGACGTGAAAGACGTGTCCACATATGTAGTTCCACTGCAGTAGATATAGCTGGGACATCTGAGGTCTGGTCTGATATAACTCCAGCTGATTCTGAGCATACCAGAACATGGGTTATTCCAGGAGCAGAATCATACTCGTTTGGTATGGTTGGAAGCAGTAACTTGGTAGAAGATGAACCTACCAGCATGATATATAAAGGTCAAATTTTTCCTACTAAAAAGAATTTGAAGAGATTGGCTGGCCATTTTGCAATACGGTACAACTTCGAGTGGAAGGTAAAAAGGTCGAATAAGACAACATTACATCTGGTTTGTTTTATAAACAATTGTACATGGAAGTTAAGAGCGGTTAGGAGAAATGAAGCAGCATACTTTCAAGTACAAAGTTTTATCAACGAACACACTTGTCCTTTGGAGGAGATTCACCGCCGCCATCGATAAGCTAGTGCAGTCATAATTGGAGAAGTGGTTGCACCTAGATTGCAGCAACAAGATGGTCGACTAATGCGTCTGAAGGACATAATCACCGACATGAAAACAATTTAGGGCATCCAAATAATGTACAGTAAGGTACATCAAACCCTTGATTATGCATTGTCACTCACCTATGGAACGCATAAGGAAAGCTTCCAACTGCTGCCATCATTCGGTTATGTGTTGGAACAACAAAATCCCGAAACGATTACTGACTTACAGTGCGATGAAAATGGTAAATTCCTATACTTTTTCATATCGTTGGGTGCCTCACTCAGAGGATTCCAGAGGTGTATGCTTCCAGTTATTGCCGTTGATGGTACCCATTTAAAGGGTAGATTCGGGGGCACAATGTTTGTTGCAACTACACAAGATGGGAATGAAGAGGTTTATTCAATTGCTTTTGGGTACGGTGACTCAGAAAACAACCTATCATGGGAGTAGTTTTTGGATTGCTTGAAAGGTGTCATTGGCCATATAGATGATTTGGTTTTCATTTCTGATTGACATGCAAGCATTGAAGCAGGGATTTCTAAAGTGTTCCATTATGCCACCCATACCATATGTTGCTGGCACTTTTATGAAAATATTAAGAAGAGATATCATAGAAAGGATGTTTCCGCAATAATGGATAAAGCAGCCTGAGAGTACACCGAGTTGCAATATAACCGGCACATGGAAGAGTTACGTAACTTGCACCCGAATGCATATGAATATGTAATTGATGCCGGTCCACACAAGTGGTCCCGTGTTCACTGCCCCGACAGAAGGTATAATGTCATGACAACAAATGCTGCAGAATACATAAACTCATGCCTTAAATTTGCACGGCAACTGCCTATGCTGACTTTGGCAGAGTTTATTAGGAATATGCTACAGCGTTGGTTTCACGATCATCATAGGGTTGCATAATCCATGCGTCAGCAGTTGACCGACGCAACACATCTTGTGATCCTCAGACGTGTAGAAAAGTGCAATTTTATGACCGTTAATCCAGTTAACTGGAAAATATTTTCGGTGAAACATGCTGGAAAACAGTGGACCATTAACTTAGCCCTGAAGACCTGCACATGTAACAAATTCCAAATGGACCTTCTTCCATGTTCTCACGCTCTCGTTGCCGCAAGGTACATCATACAATTTTATGTACGGTTAATATTACTTAAACATCATACAATTTTATCATCGTTTTCAATGTTTTTATAGGGACCGAAACATGGATTTCATATGCGGACTACTACAAGCGACAAACACTTATTGATTCGTACTCGGTTCCTATTATGCCAGTTGGATATCCTTCCACTTGGATTGTGCCATCTGACATCGCCGAGAGAGTCGTTTTGAATCCAAGCTCCAGGAGACAAGCAGGCCCCCCGAGGGCTTCAAGTCGTATCTCGTCTTTGGAGAGAATATCCACACAGAATTGTAGACGATGTCGACAACCAGGGTATAATTCGAGGAGATGTTCTAACCCAGCTTTTACTGATGAAGATCCAAGCAGAGTCATTCCTGAGGAATATAGACGCAAGTGTAGTATCTGTCATACTGTTGGTCACAACAGACAGACGTGACCTACTAGAGACGGTAGGACCGTGGAATGAATTGAGGCGTTATCATGATGACATTGTTATAATTTGAACTCGTATGACTTGTTAAGTAACTGAAATGCAGTTGTATTTAAATATGATTTGTATATATACAAATGTAAAAAAAATATACAAAAGAATTTGTAAATATACAAAAGAATTGGTAAATATACAAAACTGTTGGTACATATACAAAAGAATTTGTAAATATACAAAAGAATTTGTAAATATACAAAGTAATTGGAACATATAAAACAGAATTGGTACGTATACACATGAATTACTACAGAAATCTATACGGGCCTGGAGTTTGCAAATATTTCAACCGTCATCTTCTCCCGAATGATCCCCATATCGTCTTCAGACCAATCGAAATCTTTTTTTATCGCCAGTATGTACTGGATCAATCTCAACGTGTGGGGACCACAGTTACCCCTGAAGTTGGACACATTAACAAGCGTTAATAAAACATTAGGTTTATACTAATACAATCTTAAAGTGACTATTACGTAATGTCTTACGATTGCTTCTGCTGGGGAATATGTTTTCCCGACACGACGCTGACATCAAAGGGCTTACTTGTCTTCTCAAATTTCAACAGTCCTACCGCTCGTTTAGTATGAAACTCGGCCTGATGCAACATCGAGGGCACAAAGTAGCGTAACGGGGCTACCTGCTGCTTTCGGATATGAGCTTGGACCTCCTGTCTCAAGGGGTCGACTATGAACATCTTCATGCATGTGAGGTTCACAGTCACTAGCAGTCAATGTTGGCACCCAATGTTGCACGATATCAAGACCTGGAAACGTCAACAACAGGTGTTAGGATGTACAAAGTCATTTATATATACAATTGTAAACCATGTCAAGTAACACTTACCATGTCAACCCCGTGCCATGGACGGCATCCAATCGGGGCACCCCCAAAGACCATTGTGAGGTCATAATCCTTCCACCAAGACCTCAAAACACTCCAATGGCTCAAGGTGATCTGCCCGCGAGAATCGCGAGGCATCATTTTCCTGTACTGGTGCTCCAGAAAGGACTGCAGAAACAAAAACACAAATTTATTTTTGTTTTCCATACACACATAAAACAATGCGTTATCATTATTAATTTCAGTACTTATAAAAAATTACCAGTCCAATATGTTAACCATTTGACTATACACATTCGCGAATGCCCGTTGACGCTTCTGAAGAATATGGAGGTACACATCCATATGCTGGGAATATAAACACTTTAAGAAATGTTAGGATGCTTACACATCTAAAACAAATACTGAAATCAGGATTTACGGCCCCACATACCTCATCATCAACATCCATGAAATTGGTCTGCAACCGATGGAACCATGTAGCATCAATAGGCTCCAGCAAATCAACATCATGTCTGCATTAATGTTCCAACAGCTACACATTTATATAATGCATTACAAGAAAATCGGCCATAAATAACAATGAATTTTACTTACAGTTCCCCGTTTACGTTCTTCTTGAAGGCTCGGTACGCCTTCAACTGGTCACCGTCCACTAGTCCCTGGGGACTAAATACGTGGTTAGATCCCTCTACTATTACCCTCGCCCTCTTAGGTCGGCACGGATCTGCGTACGGGCTAACCAACTGCCAACCTCGCTTCAGTACACGCCTGTGATGTCGAACTCCCCCCGACGGGGTGTGTTGAGATGAGGATAAGGGAGGGGGAGCCTACTACTGGAAGGGAGGTGGAGGGGGAGCCTGTTGCTCTGTCGAATGTGGAGGTGGAGGTGGAGGTGGAGGTGGAGGTGGAGATGGAGATGGAGGGGGAGGGGGAGAGGGAGTCTGCTACTAGGACGTCGGAGGCTGGGGAGCCTGCTGCTCTCTAGGAGGTGGAAAGGGAGCCTGCTACTCGGTCGGAGGTGGAGATGGAGGTGGAGGTGGAGAAGGGGGGGAGCCTGCTACTAGAACGTAGGTGGCCGGGGAGTCTGCTGCTCTCTAGGAGGTGGCGGGGGAGTCTGTGAATCGCTCTGAGAGGAAGGGTGAGCCTACGAATCGCTCTGAGAGGAAGGGAGAGCCTGCAAATGGCTCTGAACCGGAGGGGGGGCGGCTGCTCGCTCAGAGGGGGAGGGGAGGGGGAGGGGGAGGGGGAGAATGAGCCCCACTATCCAGAAATGCCCCTCTGATATGTGGATCCTCTGTATGGGTCCTTAAGCCCTGAAGGCCCCCGATCAATGCAAGCTACTCCCTATGTTGTTGATGTCGATCCTCCTCGCTCTTTCGAAACAATCGTGCAAATCCCGATACTGTTGTTGTCGATCCTCCTCACTCTTCCAGAGGGCTTCACGTAAATCGTTCAAGTTATGTTCTAAACTGGCCTGAAATCATGCAACTTTGTTAATACGAAAACAATCAACAACTCTTGTTAATAAAAAGAAAACTACCATCTCAACTTACCTCCCCATCAAGTCGAACGCCTGCACGGGAATCCCCTGTAGCGGAACCACTTTCTGGGATGGTAAACCTAACCTGCCTCACTCGCCGGGGAGACGTCTCAGATTCGCCAGTGTCTATGCCTCTGAAATCTGGACCTGTAGGGTCTGAAGCCTCCGTCTCAGTACACCTCCCACCCTCACCCCCACCCCCACCCTCCTCCTCGGGACGAACTGCACTTGTAGCTGGCTCAGGGACAGTAGGAAGGTGAACCTTGTCGTCCTGTACATACGGGCTCCGCCCCTCACTTAGGCCTATAAAGTACGGGGCCACCGCCTCAGCTGATGTGGGCACGATTTCCGTCCTCGTCGACATCTGAAAGCGTAGTTAGATTAATTTCATTGTTACTTATCGTAAGTAATATAAATTACTTAACAAAAAAATAAATTACCCTAACACTAAAAATCTTCCCCAGCTTCTTCCCTCTAGGTTGTTTGGTCAACTCCCACTTTAACAACCGAGGGGAAAGGTCTGTAACTCTTCGAGTCCCGAATATGACGTCCAGTTGGGGGATTAACATAAAAGAAAATATCTTAATCAAAGATACGTACAGTTATAATCCAAAACAATTTTGGATTAAAAATTAAATGTATATGTTGGAAATCAAATTTCTTACCAAAAAGGCGTGTGACAGACCGTAGATGTTGTACCCCTCCACGGAATGTCCAACATCACCCTGTGACTGTTGTCGTCTCTCCTCACGACATCGCGGTAAGGCATGCTTGAATGAAAATATAGAATGCCTATAGACGTAGGCACCCCACGAGAAGGTATCGAAGGTATCGAAGGCATTGAGGTTCTCTACCAACCGAAACTGCCAAACTGGAATCTTCAATCTCTCGTCCACCCCCATCAGTATCCAGTTCAACATGTAAATGAGTCACAACTTCACAGCATCGTACGCCTGTTGAAACTCTCCATGGGTAAGAACAACCCTCAAGTCATCCAACGATACCTTATCATGTCCAGGAAAGTACCGTTGATGCATGCCATTCTCAACTGCAACATACATACTCGTGTCCGGTACGACTCCAAAACGTAATCCGGTGATGAGGCTAAATTCCACCTTCGAAAACCTCACCATATGGTTCCCTAATAAGAACCGCATCTCATCTGTCGGCTCGTCATGGTCCAACTCCCGCAACAGCAGATGATGAATAACACCACCTAAAAACTTCAGCTCCCGGTGCATCGACATGAAATGCCCGAAACAGAAGGCCATGAACCGACGTTCATCCTCAACAACAAACTCTTCAGGGACCCGATTAAGTGCATATTCTATACAAGCGAGGGCTTCAAAATGGTCATGTCGGGTCAATTTTCCCTTGAATCAATCTCCCTCTGCAGTTTTAAGTAATTCCTTCATACTGCTCGTCATCTGCAATGTCACAGAAACAGTACATCAGTAAACTGCACAAAAATTAGAAAATATTCTCGAAATTCTCGATACTTTTAAAATATTCTAGATCCTTTGAAAAAGTTCTCAATTTGTTTAAAAAGTTCTTGATCCTTTGCAAATAGGCTCGATCATTTGAAATTAGTCTCGATCCTTTGTAAAACCTCTCGATTCATTGAAAAAACTTCTCGATCAATTGAAAAAGTTCTCGACCCTTTGAAAAACATTCTCGATCGTTAGAAAATATTCTCGATCGTTAGAAAATATTCCCTCTCGATCCTTTGAAAAACCTCTCGATTCTTTGAAAAATGTTCTCGATCAATTTAAAAAATCTTGACCCTTTGAAAATATTCTCGATCCTTTGAAAATTGTCTCGATCCTTTGAAAAACCTCTCGATCCTTTGAAAAATCTTCTCGATCATTTTCTAAAATCTGAATCGTTTGAAAAACATTCTCGATCGTTTGAAAACATTCTCGATCCTTTGAAAATAGTCTCGATACTTTAACAAACCTCTCGATTCTTTGAAAAATCTTCTCGATTCGATGACAAATCTTCTCGATTCGATCATTTTAAAAAATCTCGATCCTTTGAAAAACATTCTCGATCGTTATCATAATATTCTTGACCGTTTTCAAAAATTCTCGATCCTTTCAAAATAGTCTCGATCCTTTGAAAAACCTCTCGATTCTATGAAAAATATTCTCGATTATTTAACAAAAGCTCGATCACTTTGAAAAACATTCTCGATCACTTTGAAAAACCTCTCGAATCTTTCTAAAAAATTTCCTCAATCTCGCTTGAAATATTCTCGATTTATTTTTATTTTAAAACAAAAATTGCTCAATACCAAAATATTGAACCTCATTTCAAACCCAAACAAAAACCACAACAAGTGTCAACCCTAATCTACAATTTCAATCAACAGAACAAGTCTAAAATGCAATGATAAGTTATGAACAACAAATCGATAAATAAAACAAACTGAACTTATCTCTGTCATCGCTGTGAAATGTAATGTATTGCCGTTCTGGTCAATAAACTGTCGATTTGCTCGCCGTCGATTTCGTTGTCATCGGTTTCTTTCTCACTGTTGCTTTTCTCAGACTCACAAAACAGCAACTTTTCTCTCCTTTTCAATTTTGTCGGGGTATTCTCTTCTCTTTACGTTAAATGGTGCCTTTTAAACTTACATTACTAAACTGGTGATATTTGCACAACACCTCTCTCAAATAGTGTCATTTATTTTTCGAGCCCTACAAACACACTTACTCACCGTGCAGTATCAGCTCATAGATAGATAAACTTAGGGTTTGAGTAAATGACTCCGAAATCAGTGTTCAAATCCTACCAATGACAAAAATCTTCAAAGAAAAAAATATATATTTGATCTAAGAGTATCTCCAACCCCAAATGCTAAATCTGTACAACTTTGTAGCAAATTATATCAACTTACACACTAATTTTTATTTTCCATCTCTAACATATTACACCAAATGTTACTCTAAAAGGAATATTCTTTTTTTTTATCATTTCTCAATGATGAATATTTCATCCCTTAATTAACATAATATTACGATAAGTTAAGCAATTAATTAACTAAAATATTGCATTTATTATTAATTGAGACATTAAATTTCATAAAAGAAATAAAAACATAAAAATAAAAGTACATATCGCATTAATTAGGTTGGCAGAAGTTAAGATGTTGGGTAATATTAATATAAAATTGTTTTGTTTTCAATTTAGTATTTTTTTTATTAACATTTAGTAGTTTTTGTATTATATACTTAATTTTAGTTTAATATAAATATTAATATAAATAATAATAATTGGTGATCGATACATGGATTAGAGATAGGGATGGCAGGCTGGCAGCGGGTCGGGTTCGGGTGGGTTTTGTAAAATCCAAACCCTCACCCACAAAAAATTTTCTCACCCACGCCCGTCTTCGAACCCGCGTAGGTAAATGGGTTAGCAGGCAGGTTATGGCTGTACCCATACCCTCACCCTCACCCACGAACCCGTGAAACAATGTGGGTTCACGGGTGGATACTTCACCCACGGGATACCCACAAACCCGCAACCCAAGAACCCGCGAACCCATGATTTGTCATTTATAAATTTCCACATGTAATCACATATTTGATACTTAATTGAATTAAATTTCAATTTCTAATTCCCTATTTGATACATTACAAAATAATAATAACCATAAAAATTAAACGACAAAAAATAATTCAAATGTCTATGTATATTTATTTATAAGTATTTTATTTATACGGGTTCGCGGGTCCAACCCGCGGGTTCATTTTTCCAACCCGCACCCGCCCGCGAACCCATCGAGTTTTTCATTAAACGGGTTTGCGGGTCCGTGGGTTGTAAATTCACCATCCACACCCGATCCTGCAGGGTCGGGTTCGGGCGGGTGCCCGCGGGTGCGGATCAAATTGCCATCCCTAATTAGAGATGCTCTAACAGTTAAACTGTTATTAAACAATACTTTTAAATAAGGGATACAAATACAATATGAAAATGTTTTATTAAATATGGGTCAAATTGTGATTTGGTAAAACTTATGGATATGAAAATGAAAATAATGAGTGGACAAATTGCGCCATATGAACGGTGTTGCACTAGTGCAGCTATACAAAATGGCACAAACAATTACCGCTTGGTTGGAGAGGTTTCATGGCTTTTTTTGTCGATTTGCTCTCTGGTTGGAGTTGCTCCAAATAGATATTGTTAAAAAAAAAAAATAGTTTCTGAGTTGGCTTCTGACAATGCAAGTGTTAAACCTTTTGATTGGGTTTCAACGCCCTTCTCCGACATGTAAAAGCAATCCGAAAATTTTCAGATGAGAATAATAGAAGTATACATTTATACTCTTAATTTTCTTATTCAGTTTTATTATTTTTAAGTTTTCCATATGGTTTTACAGCATTTCACTAATTATTGGACAAAAATGGTAAAGTAGTCATTTTTATAGTAGATTTTTTTATTTTTTATTTTAAATATGGTATTAAACGAATTAAGGGTCATATGGATTTGATAAGATTAAACATTATCTACGAGATTTGAATATTTAATCCGCTATGATAATTAGAAGATTAAACCATGACTTAGAAAAGGTTGATTTAGAAAAAATATTTACCACCTTAATTAAGAAAAAAATAATTATATAAGATATTGTGCAGATGTTAGACCCAATTAAAGAGGATTACCGCATTTGCATTCTTATCATTAAGGATGTGTGTGGGGGCCCAACAGGGCGAGGTAGAGATTTCACCGGTTCCAATTTTGGGAGAACCTGAACCGGACAAAATCGGAATCGGTTTTGTCCGATTCAGGTTCCGACGGTCCAGTTTTTTTTTCCTATAAAATATTACATATCTCTAAAGATTAAAGGTAAATTTATTTATAAATGCATGTTATTGGACCGTATAATTTTTTTTTCAATTAAAATAAATAACAAATTAAAAAATTAAAATGAAACTAAATAAATAGAAATTTGGCTTTGCACTTAATTTTTACCACGATTAAGTTGCCTACGTATCCTCTTAGGGGACTTTAGAGGAGTTAGTTCTTTTATCTTTTATTGCAAGTTGGCCAGTTAGGTGATGACGTGGAGACAATGACTAAATGTTGTTCTGATCATCCGTTCCACTTCCGGCGTCAGGTTGGTCATCTTTGAAGAAATCGTAGGGTTCCTCCTGATCAATTTCTTGTTGTCTATATTTTGCTTTCGTCCAATCATCTACACAAGCTTGTATCTGAATTGATTTTGGACTTAAAAAAGAACGTCTGGAGTCCAAAATATTTCCACTGGCGCTGAATTGTTGTTCAACCGCTACTGTAGAAACTGGAGTTGAAAAGATTTGTTTGGCTATCATAGCCAAGATTGGAAAGTATTTTTCATGCTCATTCCACCAGTGTAGGATATCAAATTTTTTATCTTCAACGTCTTCTATAAACTCAAAAGAGGTACCTAGATAAGATTCAAGCTCGAAATACGTGTTGGAGCTTGATGAAAAAGAACCTCGTAACTTTATGGTTTTTTTGGATAAAAGATTATACCTTAAATTCATAAATCCAGAGGATGATGAGGGCTGAGATACACTTTGAGTTTGTGGAACATCTATGTTCAATGATGGACCATAAACTCTAAGATATTTATCATATAACTCATACAGTAATGTCTTAACTCTATCACAACACTTATCGACATCATACTCTATTTTTAAACTTTATTCATAATAAGCAGATACATAATCAGACAAACTTTCTAATCTACATCGTGGATCAAAACACATGGCAATCAAATAAATATTTAGAAACTCCTTATAATATTCTAACCATTTATCATTCATAGCAGTAACAGACTCCAGCAATTGTGAGTCGGTTTCATAATGAGCTAAGACACCGACAATATTAAGACTTTCAATAATAAATAAATTAGTTGTTGGATAATAAACACTAGATAAATTGTTAGTAACAGTATTAAAGACTTTTAACAAACAACAAACATTGTTACAAACATCTCAATGACCTTGATAAAGATTAATGTGACTAATATTATATTGAATAAAAGTAACTAATAAATCTCTATAATCATAACTTTTAGAAAGTAATTTATATATATGATTCCAACGTGTTGGAACGTAATTGGAAAATCTAACTATATGCTTACCATTTTGTTTACAGTATGTTGCTCATGGTTTAATTGCAGAAGGATTTCTCTATAAATAATAAAGGGCATCTTTAATAGGTTAAAGAAACTGTTGAAGAGTTTCTAATCATTTTTAAACACATAAATTTAACATATGGTATGCACATCGTTAATGAAAAAAATTTACCACCAAGATAAGGTTTGTATAACTCAATTTAAGCAGGAACAACAACAGTATTGTTAGAATGTAAAAGTAATTTTAAGATGTCTAAAAACATTAGCAGCAGTGTGTTTCTCATCAAAAACTCTAAATGCAAGAATCCTTTTTTGGAGAGTCTATGCATTATCCATATAATGGCAAGTGATACCCAAATATGAATGCATTCTCTAATGGTCACTACATATGTCGGCACATACGGAAACACGACCATTATATTTTTCAAAATATTTTTTCAACTTTCTTTTTTCTCTATCATAATTTTTTTCAAATATTTCTGTGAGCGTGACTCTTGAAACACGACATGCAGCGTGAGTTAATGCTCGTCAACAATAGTTAATAAAATCAACATTTTCACCAAAACTAAATGGCAAGTGTTATGTTGCAACCATTCTAGCTAATTCTTCTCTATTGTTTTCATCACTATATTTAAATAATTGGTGGTTAGGGGTAGCGTACTTGGGCATTTGGGATTGTAAACTCGATAAGGCATCTGCTTCTGGATGATTGTTCGTTATATGCTTTCGATATGTGTCGTATCCTCCGGATTTGTTCCACTTGAATTTTTTTTTGTAGTAATTGGAAACCACTTTAATGGTTCCATCGTCTTGCGGTACTTTCTTCATATGGTGTACGAAGAGATCAGATTTGACCTTATTCGATACATTCTCTTACGAAACTGGGTGAAATTCAAAATCTGCAGGCTGTTCTGCAGACATATTTTCTGATTGACTTGTGAAATTGGTGATAGAATTGGGTCGATCGGGATCGGATTCAGAAATTATTAAAGGGGGTTGAGATTGATGGGGGTTTAGGCCTAAGTCTTCAGCATAGACTTGGCGTTGCAGATACTTGTGATAGGCCTATCATCGGAACCGAGATTATCGGTCATACAACCCTTACCTTTTATCGAAATTGAATGCCTAGGGCCATCACGACTTCCACTTCTACTTGTCATTTTAAAAATTGAAATGTAAAATTCCTTAAACAAAAAAATTTTAAAAATTGAGGAAAATAAATTGTTCCAAATAAATTTTGTAGATAATTGTAATTTCGAAACTTAGTAGTTAGTTTAGTTATTGCAAATAAAATACATTAGTAAATAGTAATTTCAAATTAAATTGTAAATAATGTAAATAAAATAAATTGAAAACTTAATTGTAAATAAAACAAATTATTTGCTTAATAGCAAATAAAATAAATTGTAAATAAATAAAATTGGAAATTTAGTACTTGCAAATTAAATAAATTGAGAACTTACTAACTTAGTAATTGAGAGAGAATTGAAAACTTGGAAAGTTTGAAAATTGAGAATTGAGAGAGAAGATGAGAAATAGAGAGAATTGGGAGGAAATTGGAGTGGGGAGAAATGAAGGGTAGGAGAGGATATTTTTAGAAAGAAAAAAAAATTGAACGTTGGACTGCAGCCCAACGGTCTACTGACGTCAGCAGTCCGTTGGGCTGGAAAAGTGAAAAAAAAAACATATTTGTTGGAACCGAAGCCGCTACAGTACCGGTTCTGGTTCTGGTTCCGGTTCCAAACCTTTCCAAACGGTTCGGTTTTTGGTTTTCGACGGTTCGGTTCCGATTTGGTTTACCGGTTTGATCCGAACCGCCGACATGTCTAGGTGGGGGAGGGTACCCCCACCCCCATTCCTCAAACCTCCCCCCACCACCTCCCTCAAAATCCATTTGGGGGGACCATACATTTTTGGGGGGTGGTTCCCCCACCCCTACCCCCAAAAATCATTTCCCCAATTTCAATCCGAAAAATTATAAAAACATAATAAAAATACAATACAAAATAATTAAAAAATTACAATTTGTTCTTATCAATCCAAAATATAATAGTTCTTGACAATCCAAAATACAGTAAAAAATAATTACAAAATACAGTATATTCTTATCAATCTAAAATACAATACAAAACACAAAATCTAGACAATAATCTCAAGTAGTTAAATTCCAAACAAACTACCCATATCTTGTAAATCATCAACAACATTCGAGGCCTACTAGGGTCGGGTTAATGAATTGACTCTCGAGTTTAGATTTACTAATGATACTAACCTAACCGCTAACTATTGAGTCGGTGACTATTTTAGTCAATAGTCATGTTAATATTAATATTTTAATATTTTAATTTATAATTTTTTACATATAAATAAAAAAAAAGTTATACATATATTTAAAGGTCTAATAAGGTTTTGGAATCACGGGTGGTGGTACCACCTCCGCTAAAATATGTTTAGAGTAAAGTTTACCCCATCCATACATCTAAAATCTATTTGGAAGTAAAATTTACCTTCAAACCCCATGGGGCCATGGGTAGAGGTGTCCACGGTTCGGTTAAACCGTTCGAAACCGAACAGAAACCGGCCTCTGGAAACCGAAACCGAAACCGAAACCGAAACCATAACCGAAACCGTCGGTTACAAAACCGGTTGGAAACCGGATCCGGCGGTTTGGTTACGGTTATGGGATATGAAAAACCTACCGAAAACCGCCGGTTTAACCGGCGGTTAAACGGACGGTTTCGAAAAAAAAACAACCAATGAAATGCTGACACGTGGCACCATTTCAGAAAAAAAAAAATGACCGTTGGGCGTTGATGATGACCGTTGAACAACGGTCATCTTCCTTTTTTGTTTCCAACGCCCAACGCTAATATATATATATTTTTTTTTTTCTTTCTTTTATTTTCCAAATTACCCTTCCACACTAATTCTATAAATACCACCCCCCCTCCCCCTCCCACAATTCATTCTTCTTCACACCACTCCCACCTTCTCTGAATCTCTCTCAATCTCAAATTCTAAATTCTCTCTACATTCAACAATTTTATTTTATTCTCATTTCTCATATAAATTAAAAAAATATATTTCTTCCATTTTTTTAATAATATATTATTTACTTACAATTATCTTTTTTTTTTTCAATTAGTATTTATAATTAATTTTTTAATGGCAAGTGGGGGAGAAGGTTCAGGTCCTACAAATTTGGACAGAGGAAATGGTCCATTGCAAAATCTGTTGGAACACGAAGGTGAAGACGTCAATTACAATGACCGACTTTACCACGAGTTCCTTCAAAGTCATTTTGAATCCGATCCCCCTCTTAATCCTAATCCCCCCCCCCCCTGTTGCTGAACCAAATCCCAATATCCCCATTAGTAATGAAAATATATCTACCCCTTCTACTATGCCACCCCCTTCAGATGAATTTGATGCAGATGAAGAAAAAAAGCCATTGAAGTCCGATCTCTTCAGAGTGCATATAAAGAAATTTGAGTTAGATGATGGAACAATCAAAATCATGTGCAACTACTGCCCCAAAACATACAAGGCCGTTAAGTCCTTTGGATATGGCACGTATTGGAACCATGTTAAAAGAAATCATCCATCCGAATTGGTGAAAGCTAGTAACCAAGGGCAAATATCCAGGTATGGTACCTCTACCAATCAATTATTTCATTATACGTCTGAAAAAAATAAGGAAGAATTAGCAACAATGGTTGCAGTAGAACACTTACCTTTTAGTTTTGGTGAGAAAGTTGGTTTTGTTAATTATTGTCAAACTGCATTAAATCCTGCAATGCAACGTGTTCCTAGAGTCACTCTCACACGTGCACTGTTTTCCATTTACAAAAAAGAAAAACACAAATTGAAATTATTTTTTTTCCAATATCAAGGTCGCGTTTCCGTATGTGCTGACATATGGACCGATAATTTTGGTAGCCACCATTACATGGGTGTGACATGTCATTATATTGATAATAATTGGAACATGCAAAAAAGAATTATTGCATTTCGTGTTTTCGATGAGTCACATACAGCTCATAATATTTTTCGACACCTTAAAATTATTTTTGAAGAGTTTCATATCCAAAACAAAATTTTTGCAATTGGTTTTGATAATGCGGCGAGCAATACCGCATCTATTCCTATGTTAAAGGAATTATGCAATCCCTATTTTGGGGGTAAATTATTTCATCAACGATGTGCATGTCATGTTTTAAATTTATGTGTTCAAGCTGGATTACAAATTCTTTCAGTTTATATTAGACCAATTAGAGATAGTATTAATTATATCTGGACGCATAACAAAATCAAAAAACAATGGTTGAAATTTTGTTCTCAAAATAATAGGCGTCCCATAAAATTTTCTCGAGATATTAGTACTCGTTGGAATTCTACTTATAAGTTGCTTAATGAAAGTGTTGAATATAAGAAAATATTAGTTTCTTTTATTACTTATAACGTTCCTTCAATTTCGCTTCAATTGAAGCATTGGGATGTATGTATAAAAATTCTTGAATTGTTACGTGTTTTTAATGATGCTACCAATGCTTTATCTGGTATTTACTATCCCACTACTCATTTATTTCTTGTTCAAAGTGTTAATATTGCTGGTGTATTCAGTGACTGTGAATTAGATGTTCAATTGAGTCAATGTGTTGCTGCAATGAAAAAAAAATGGATACAGTATTATAAGGATATTCCAAATATTTATTTGCTTGCATCTTGTTTTGATCCCCGCTTTAAATTAGAATGTTTGCAAGATTATTTAACTCATTACTACAATAGTTTAGGAATAGAAACTGATGTTCTTAGTTGTTGTAATTCCGTTAAGACTTTACTATATGAATTATATGATGAATATCTTAAAATATATGGTCCGTCTTTGAACATATCGGTTTCACAACCCCAACCCACATCTGATGGTACTACCAGTTCCTTACAATTTAAATTAAAGGGTTTAGGGGATCGATTGTTTTCCCAAAGAGCCAAAAAGTTACGAGCATCTTCTTCATCCTCTAACACACATTCTAAGCTTGACCGGTTTTTAGAAGCCAATCATGTATTTTTAGAAGATAAATTTAGTATCCAGGGTTGGTGGAAGGATTATGAACAAGAATATCCAATTTTGGCTATTATTGCCAAACAAATTCTTGGAACACCGGTTTCTACCGTTGTTGTGGAACAAGAATTTAGTGCAGGTGGAAATATTTTGGATCCAAGACGGTCGGTTCTGTGTTCACAATCACTTGAAGCCCAAGCATGTGTTGATGATTGGACAAAGGCGAAATTTAGACAACAAGAACTTGAGCCAGAAATAGTGAATGATTTCTTCGAAGATGATCAAACCACGGGAACAGAAGGCAGCGAATAGATTCTGTTCAAATCTTCCAACCACTAACACCGACTATCCCACTACAGGTAAAAGAACTACGTGGCTTTTGATTCCTCTACATTGGCGGAGGATACGTAGGCAGCTTAATTGTGGTCAACATTAAGTGCAAGGCTAATTTTTTCTTTTTTCAATGTGTTATTTGAACTTTGTTAGATTTTATATTCAATTAAGGCTAATTTCTAATTTTTTTTTATATATAATTTAGATGCAATTGTAAAATTTTACTTATTAATTAATGTCAATTTCTTTTATTTTTACATATTCATTGTTAAATAGTTCAACGGTTCAATTGTATATTTAAATAATTGTATTTCATATTTTATGTGAATATTTAAAATATAGACATTGTAAATGAAATTTGATTAAAAATAAAAATGTTTGGCTATTTTTTAAATTTTAAGTTTATCGATTTGTAATTTTGTATTAGTAATTAGACTATTAGTTATATACTTGTATAGTTCCATTAAAAACAAAAACACATTTATGTGTATATAAAAGTACAAATATTAGTTGTATAGTTTCATTTTAAAAAAACATATGTATATATATATATATATAAATTAAATGTATATAAAATAATATATATATTAATTTTTGTAATAAAAAAAAAAACCGAACGAACCGAAACCGAACCGAACCGTTCGGTTTCACGAACCAAAACCAAACCGAACCGAATCGAACCGTTCGGTTTCGAAAAACAGAAACCGAAACCGAACCGAAAACCGTCGGTTCCAAAACCGTCCAAAACCGTCCTATTCCGGTTACGGTTACGATTCGGTCTTTCCATAAAACCGAAACCGAACCGTGGACACCATTAGCCATGGGCACGTGGGGGATGGAGCCCCGTACGTGGATTCCCTATTCACACTGCTTCTTCTATCATTTCTGATTCAAAAACATTTGTCTTATTTTATAAAGATGTCAGTAATCGGTTTGAATTTCTAATAAATGGAAAATAAATTACAACCGTGAGATCGAGTTCACACTGGAACCCACGTAGACTACACGCGTTCCAATTCCAAGGAAGCATTCAAAAGACACTAGTTTAATAATATTTCACAGCACATCAGCACTACGGCAGTGACATGGAGGATACATTGTCGGTTTGCATGTTGTCTTTTTCTTTTCTTTTCATGTACTGACTACTGACTACTGAGCAAAGGGTTCGTGCCTTTTCATGGTTGGTTTCTTACAAAAGGTTGTGGGCCCAAATTATAGGGACAAAAAATCAGAGTCATTCTGAGGAATCGAGCGGGAGAGACAAGCCCTCTTCTTCTTTGTTGTCTGTGTTTGAATTTCAAATATCATTATCATCATCCATGATCCATCGAACGGTTTATTGGACCATCTATGATGTAATCCACTAATTAACCAACCAACCAACCAAAAATAGCCCCCCCACTTTACTCTCTCTCGGTTTCTGGTTTCATCATTTTTTTTATGATTTAATTGCTTTCTATGTTGGAGTCTTTCTTTGAGTATTACACTTGTTTTATGCATCTTTGAATTTTGAATCTTCTCTCTCTCTCTCTCTGGTTTCGACCTTTCAAGCTTTGTTCTTTGAATCTCTTTCACTGTTAGCGAACTTTTTGAGCTCTTCCAAGTTCTGTTTCTTCACATTACTGGCTCTTCTCTTTCTCTGTTATGAGAAAGTTTGTTCTTTGATCTTCCTTACATTGAAGAATCAATCAAAACTTTCAAAGAAGATAAAATGGGTGCTTCAGGAGGAAAATGGATAAAATCTTTTATAGGTCTCAAAAAGCCAGAAAAAGAGGACCCAGTAAGCTACATTGTCTTCAAGTTCCTTCAACAAGTTCTTGATTTTACAACTTAACACTCAATTTTTTTTTTTTTTATTTCTCTGCTATAGGAAAGGGTGTGTAACAACAATAAGAGCAAGAAATGGAAGCTGTGGAGAAGCTCTTCTGGGGATTTGGGGTCGTCATGGAAGGGCTTCAAAGGGAACCACAAAGCAGCATCAGAGGGGTCTGATGCATTTACAGCAGCAATGGCCAAAGTGGTTCGAGCTCCTCCTAAGGATTTCAAAGTCGTCAGACAAGAATGGGCTGCTATCCGTATCCAAACTGCTTTTCGTGCCTTCCTGGTAAGTGGTAACTGCTATTTTCTTTTGTCTTGAATATTCTATAAGGTTAGATAGATCTGCAAAACTATTGCCCACTACATTTCGAGCTCCTCCTAAGGATTTCAATTTGCAAATTATATTGTGCTTTACAATGCAATAATTGCTTATTTGGGTTATTAAAGCTTCTTGAGTAGGATATTTAGTATTGTAACTACTCTATCCATACTTCACAGTCAACAAATCAAACCTTCAAAAAGATATTAGCCCTATTAATTGAGCCCCTTAAGTGTGCTTGTTAGTATATAGGTTTAAAGTTTTCTGTATGGACAAATTGTTTTTAATTTGTGAGGTTTGGTTCATAATTGTAGGCAAGAAGAGCTTTAAGAGCCCTGAAAGGAATTGTGAGGCTTCAGGCTCTGGTTCGTGGTCGACAAGTGAGAAAGCAGGCAGCTGTGACACTAAGGTGCATGCAGGCTCTTGTTCGAGTGCAGGCAAGAGTGAGGGCACGTCGTGTACGAATGTCAGCAGAGGGGCTGGCTGTGCAGGATATGCTTGATGCACGTCGTACTGAAGCTGATATCTTAAAAGAAGCTGAGGTACCCTCACAATTGAGATCTTTTGTTAATCAAATTTACTTGTTTTTTGTAGAAGTAAATTGGGAATGTTTTAAATTTTCAGGAAGGGTGGTGTGATAGTAAGGGAACACTTCAAGATATTAAGACAAAAATTCAAATGAGGCAAGAAGGCGCCTTCAAGAGAGAAAGAGCTATTGCATACTCTCTTGCCCAAAAGGTATTAACATAAATTAAAATTGCTGAATTTTAGTGCAATTCTCTTTCACCTGGACAATGATTATTTAACGAAGAGATTGATTTCTTGTTTTCCAGCAATGGAGGTCAAACCCCAACTCAAATACCCATACAAATGGCTCCATTTCCTCACTCAAGAACAATGATTTTGACAAGAACAGCTGGGGATGGAGTTGGCTAGAACGTTGGATGGCAGCCAAGCCATGGGAGACTAGATTGATGGAACAATCACTTGTTGATGATCCCTCCGAGAACACACCACCTTCGAAGAGTTGTACAGATAACCTTGTAGGTGCACGTTCAAAATCTTCGGAATCATATTCAGTAAAGATTAAAAAGAACAACATCACCACAAGGATTTCTGCGAAACCTCCCCATATGGGGCAGGTTACACGTTCTTCGAGCCCAAGTTCTGACTTTCGCTATGATGAGAGTTCAGCTTCATCTTCAATATGCACTTCCACAACTCCTGTGTCTGGAAATACTCTCTTGGCTTCAGATAGAACTGAGGAGAGTGGCAACAGTAGGCCAAATTATATGAATCTGACCGAGTCAACTAAGGCAAAGCAGAGAACAACCAGTCATTCATCTCTCAGAATCCAGAGGCAATCCATGGATGAATTCCAGTTCCTGAAAAGATCAGCAGCATTCTCTAATGGGGATTCAAAAAGCAGTGCTGGTTCTGATCCCTCTTCAATCAATTTGTCTAAGCCATTTTACCAGCCAACCCGATTGGATAAGTGCTCAATCAAACAAAATGAGAGGGAACTGTTTGTATGATTAAACGTATGAATTTTAAGTTTTTCTGATTAGTAGTTCAACAACTTCTTCTTGTTCTCTGTTATTGAGACTTGTGGTACTAAGCTTTGTTGAAGCATCCCAACAAGTCCTTGGGGTCAGATTTGAGGGTAAATTTATTTTGTAAAATATTTCATTTGGTGTTGGAATTAAATTCTTCTTTACTTTTGCTAGAAACTTGGCTGTTACCTGTTATGAACTAATCCATCCAAAAGGGCATCAGTTCATACTCAGGTTTTGTCAAATTTTCCAGAAATCATGTTGTTAATGCTGAAAATTTCTGGTGTCAGTTTAACAGTAAGGAGAGTTAGAGCTGCTCCACAGGACGTGTCACGGAAGCAATTCTCCTCTCAAGAAAGCTAGTAAAGTAAGAGGGTTCAATGAAATTCCTCAGACCAAATTGTATTAAACATTTATTGAATTCATGAAGAGTTTTGAGTATACAAGGTAATGACATGAGTGTCAGGCTCGGTTGATGACATTAAGCTTAACTCCCTTCTTGAAACTGAGAACTATGCCAAATTGAAGTTCCAAAGGTTCTTCCATGTTGGGGGAGTGTCTAAATACATATTTCCTGTACAAATGTATCAGTGATAGCTTTATTTCTTGCACGGAGAACTTCTGGCCAATGCATGCTCGAGGCCCGATTCCAAAGGGTATAAAAGCATACGGATGCCTTCGCTTCTCTTCATCGCAATTTTGATCAAACCTCTCTGGCTTGAACTTGTCTGGCTCCGGAAAATGCCTTGGATCTTTTGCCAGAACTCCAGGTGCTAACCAGATCCATGTGCCCTGCTTATCCAAAAGTTAAATCTAACATTGTAAGCATTTACGTCTATCAATTACATTATTGATCCTTTCAACATTTGTGTATGCTTAATGATTAATGATAGTACCTTTGGGAGAAGATAACCTCCTATCTCTACTTGTTTTGATGTTTCTCGAGCAATTAATGGGGATACAAAATAAAATCTCATGCTTTCTTTGATCACCTGCAATCAAGCAATTATCCAAAATAAAATACCATGTAAACAATTATGCTACATTTAGAAGTCGAAATTCGAACTAAAATCAAACTTGCCTGGTCAAGATAGGGAAATTTGTGTTGAAGATCATGAGCGGTTGGCTTCTGATCATGTGGACCGAACCCATCAATCTCTGCAAGCAACTCCTTCTCAACTTCTGGATGTTTAGAAACTAAATAGACAACTGAAGACAACGTAAAAGCAGTTGTTGCTGATCCAGCAAGTAGATGCTCATAAGCAGTGGCACTAATGTAGTCCGGAGTAAACACATTCTTCGACACTTCTGTATCCGATTCCCTTGCCTTCAATATAAGTGACAGGAAGTCCTTCGATTCAATTTTCATCTCTATCATTCTTTTCGAAACAATTTCATCAAGCCGATGACTCAATTTCTTGTTAGTTCTGTCAACTTTCCAGTCCATAGTTCCAGGTATTCTCTTAAGAATCTGCCTAAATGGCTCTTGAAGTACAGGGACAAGTAGGCCCAGTATGATGGAGAGAGAGCCTGATAAATCCATTTTAAGTTGAGTAGTGGAAAAGATGTGTTGCTTGATAAAATCCGAAACTTCATTTCCACTATCTTGGTTATTAATATCACTGTCAATTGTATCAGTGACTGATTTTGGTTTAGAGAGGCCAAAGTTGACACCAAAGGCAGCTTGTCCAATAACATCTGTAGCCATTCTGAGAGAAAGGTCGGAGAAAGTAATGTCTTGTTTAGAGGATTCAAGATTGTGAGTTGCAGACTCAATGAATGATTGCATAGTGGGCACCAGACTTGCCAAGTGAGATGGTTGGTACATTGACAATATTGAGTTCCGCATTGTCGACCATCTCGCATCCCTGAAAGCAAAAATATTACAAAAGGCTAGAGGGTAATCCTATCATACTTGTTTCTGCTTTTATTATACAATCTCTATCTCAATTTGGGTTTGGTAAATATTATTGTCAAGCCAAGTCGCGTGAGAGAAATATTAGAGTACGTTTAGTATGACTTTTCAACATACAACTTGTTAGGTATTCAATTTAAAAAGGGTTTTGACTTAATAAATTGTTTAGTAATTCACTTAATATACGATTAACAATGTGTTTGTAATGAGAAAAGCATATGATTGAATATATAAAATTTATTAAAGTTAATTAAGATAATTTATATGTAAGAAAATAAAAAGCTCAAAAATAGTTTTAAAATAACTTTTATTTTTGTTGAAAAAACCCATACTTAAGATTTGTCGAACAACTAAAAAATAATCTTAGAAACTCTGTTGGTTCGTAGAAAAGTCATGTCAAACCCTCAAAGAGCGATTAAATATTATTGTTGGATCCATTCTGATCGACTTAAACTTTTAGGTTTTGACCATTTAAAATGAGAATTTTAAAATAATATTTGAAATGCAGTGTTGGTTGCATACCTGGTGAAGAAAAGACCCTTCTGATGGAGCGGAGAAGCTGCAATGGGAGAAGGGATGCTTCTGTTTGGAACGTCTTTAAATTTCTTTATTCCAACTTCTCTGCAAAGTTCTGGATCGGCTGCAATTATCATTGCTTGTCTACCCATATGAAACCTGCTTCATGTTCACCCAAATTATATATCTGACAAAATCGTTGACAATAGAATCTGATTATCACAAAAAGAACAAGTGGGAGAAGAAGAGACCTGAAAATAGGGCCATATCTATTGGCAAGAATTGAGAAGACATCAGGACCGTACTTTGCCATCAAGGGTATGTGTCCTAGCAATGGGACTATTGGTGGACCAGGAACCTTTCTAACACCCCAGTATGGCCCATATAGATAGCTCACTACTCCTGCTGTTATTATACCTATTAATGTGAAGATCATCGATTCTGTCCTGTAAACTGTACAAAGCCACTCCATTTTCATCAAAAGATTGTGAGAAATAGCATCCAGTAAGAGTAATAACACCATGTTTGTGTGTATAAATGTGAAAGAACAGAGAACGTTCAATTCCACTTGTTGGAAATAGTTTCCATGTCTTTGGTTCACCCCGAAAGCATATTATAGGGTACTTGACTTTTTTGTTTGTTTATGATGTTTGCTTTGCAAAAAAGATACCCATTTGGCCATGAGTGTGTATTTTTCTAATGCCATTTCAATCTCACAATAGAAAAATGGAAATTATCATTTTCTTCCCTAAAGGCTTGTCATATTAGATAAAATGGCCCCCCAAGTATCAATAATGACCAATCAACCCTTTAAAAATCCTAAATTTTGGTCATTTTACCTATTCTATCAAGTTTTCCATCCAAAATCCCCGTCTCAATCAAGGATTGAACCTTCAATCTTGAGATTAAGAGCAAACGCCCTAACCTACTGAGCCACTTCAGCTCATTGTTGAATGATTCTTAATTTAAATGCGTGTGTATATATATATATATATATAATTTAAAATGAACTCATATTTAATAATAATATTTAAAACATATTTATGAAAAAAAAAAAGCAAATGAGGAAACAAAAGAAGATCTAGAAAATCCTGAAAATCAAAGCCCATAAAGTTATTTCTTTCTTTGTTTTTTTTTTGAATTTTTTCCCTTTTCAAAAAATATATTATTTCAATTTGATAATAAAAAACCCAAAAAATCAAAGCTCATAAATTGAAAAGTGAAAAAAAAAATCAAAAAAGAAAGAAAGAAAGAACAAATAATAATAAAATTTCCTCTTTTTTTGAATTTTTTTCCTTTTATTTGCTTATTTTCTTTTTCTTTTTCATAAATTTCTTTTTATATATTATTATTAAATATGAGTTTATTTTAAATTATATATATGATTTTATTTTAAATTATATATATGACTTTATTTTAAATTATATGAACAGATTTAAATTATTTTAAACAAACTATACACACACACACATACATACATACATACATACATACATATATATATATATATATATATATATATATATATATATATATAACACATTTTAATTGACAATTTCTCAACAATGAGATGGAATAGCTATGTTGGTTATTGCATGTGGCTCTTAACCACAAGGTTGAAGGTTCATTCTCTGAACTCGACATTTTTATTTTTATTTTTTATCAAAGGGGTTTTGAATGGAAAACTTGACAGAAGGCCAATATTTAGGGTTTTAGGGATTGACTGGCCATTATTGAAATTAGAGGAACAAAATTATCTAATATGGCAAATCTTAGGGAGGAGAATGATAATTTCCCTAGAAAAATATATATATAGGGAAATAGCCGAAATAGTAAAATAATAACAATAATAATATGTTATAAAAAAAATTAATAATATGATTTTCTGTTTTTATCAAACTTCTAAAAAGGAAAAATTATGATTGGCAAGTGATAAAAAAAAATACTCCTCTATTTTTTTTTAAATTTAAAAAAATTGTAACCTCGAATGTAGGTATGCCAATTATTTATTTATTTATTTGAAAAATGGAAAATTGCAATTAAAATTGGAAAAGAAAAAGTCAGTTTGTAATTGTAAGGACCTTAATTTTATGATTGACTTATTTTATGACAAACCACACCACATTGGGGATGATTGTGTAATGGATAGCTTAGGTCCTCATTGATAAGCTTCCAAGCATCTCCATGACTTCAAGAGCTAAAGGTATATTCACTTGACTTTTCCTATTGAAGAGTTTAGGTGCACACACACACCTCATGCATGTTTTGTTGATCTTGCATTTGTGTTGATATTGTTTATATGTGTGCATCTCTTCATAATCACACTTGCACTTTATTTATATAATCACAATTGCACTTCACTTACACTTGCACGATGGTGTGCTTGTTTTAGCGCGTTGAGTGACCATATGAGAAAGTTTCATTCTTCTCTTGGTTTGGTTATATGGAGTAAGGTGTCTAGTTTTAAAAGAGTGTATTTCAATGATTTAAATGTTTTTCAAAACTGACCTTTGTATGGTCTTGTGACCATATCTTTTTATACATTGATTCAAAATGAGTTTAGAAAAATTTTGTACAAACTAGACACCTATACCTTTCCAACGGTATATTATTAGTAATATTTCATGACCATTTGGATTGGTTTTAACATCTCCAAATTGACCATAAAAATAGGGCATCTCTGTTGTTGTCCGTTTCTGACCTTTGGTCACTCAAATGACCATAACTTTTTTTTACAGAAGTACAAATCTGATTTTATAAATTGAAGTAGAAAGTAGACTTTCATACCTTTCCAACGGTATATTATATGAAAGGTTTAGATATCGTTTGGTCATATTTTGGGTCACTAGAATCTTAAGCTTTTGTGTTGTCGCAGCTACGCCGGTGCACAAGCGCACCTCACCAGCTCCCCTGGATAGTAGGTGTGCACTGGTGTAGCGCTTGTTGACCAGCGCAGCTCACCAGCGCACTGAGTAAAATTCTGGACATTTTCAAAACAATGTAGTTTTGTTCTAGGGCTCATATTTACATGTCATCTTCTTCCTCACTAGTTTTTCAAAGTTTCAAACCATTTTTTTAGTGTGAGAAAGTATTTTATTTGAGAGAGAAGCTCCAAGATTGGTTTCTTAACTCTCCAAACCCAAAACCCATGCATCAATTGCATTAATCACACATGGGTCTTCATCAATCTTGACTTGATAAGTAAGAACAAACATCTCATCTTCATTCATTGTTCTTATTGTTCAAGAATTCATTTTTATGCATATGATTTGTTAAAATCTTGTGTTGAATGCATTTATTGATGAGTTATAACATGATTGAGTTTGTTTGTTGATAGCTAGCATTTAGGATATATTTGCCCTCTAGCTAATTAGGTCATATTAATTGCATTTTGATGATTGCATTAATGATCATGCCATGCTTAATGACAACATATGTTGAAGTGACTTTGTTTGATAACTAGATTGTAATATTGCATATTCATATCTAGTTAAGTCTTTATGTATTACATTTAGACATTATTGCTTATGCCTCATTAATTGCATTTATTGATTGCAAAATTGCTCTTGATTGTTTGTTGTTGACAACTTGTGTTGGTTGGATTTTTATTGACAATTTGGTTGTTAGATTTTATCTACACATCTAATTAAGTCCTTTGTATGGGCATGTAAGCATTGTTTGATAACTAGGATGTTTAATTTCATTATCTACATCTAGTTAAGCATTTTGTGTTTGGTCTTACACATAATTGCATTTGAGCATAGTGTCATATATACACTTAGACAATATACTCTTCATTGAGTCAAAGTCTTGTGGCTTCGGTGTGAAGTTGCACAAGCAAGAGAAGCCTTGCAACCAAGGGTGGGTTGGCAAGTAATTGGTCGGGTATCCACTGTAAAAGGCCCGAGGGGTAGAGTAGGAGGTGCTCACGCCAAGAGTAGTAGATCAGGGGATATCACTAGGGACTGAACCAAGAGTGGTGAGTGGTAGTGGTCATAGCCTGAGGTTGTAGAGAGTGAGAGTCCGAGTATCACTTGAGGGTGTAACATTTTACTCATATAGTGGATTTCTGTGATCGAGTGTGGCGCACTTAACAGCCCGTGGTTTTTTCTCATTTGGAGGGTTTCCAAGTATACATCTTGTGTTATTTATATTTCCGCACCTTATACTTGATGTTGTATGTTTGTTTTATTGAGTGAATTTTGAATATTGACTAATCAAGAAAAATTGGTAATTGACTTGATTAAAACTTATTCACTCTCTCTCTAGGTATAGACACACACTTTCTTAGGAAATTTTCAGTAATTGAAAAAAGTTAAAACATACTTAGGATGCGTTTAGTAACGGTTTCCTTTTATCAATTTTCAATTGAAGACTAGAACTTGATTTTTATGTTTTTAGGATTCAAAAATGTGTATAGACGTAACATTGCTGAAAAAGACACTAAAGATTTGTCAACGCGATATTAAAGTGAATTTATATATTTTTCTTCTTTATTTTAATTTGGTATATTTTTATGAAAAAAACATATGAAAAATAATAATACTAATTAATAATAATTTATTGAAATTACACTATTTTGGATTAATGAAATAGAAATTAAAAGAAATGATAAGTCAAAGAGGAAATGAGACAAAAGGATAACGTTTTTAGTGGCCGTTGTTTGGATGGTTATGAATAGAATGGAAAATAAATAAATGTAATATTAATATGGTTAGTTTTGAAATATTGAAAAAATCATTAACTCTTAATTCATTTATCTTATTTTCTGTCTGATTTTGAAGAGAAACCAAATTGAGGAGAGTTTCTCCTTACAATCCAATATTTTTCTTTTGCCACTTCATTTCTAAAAACACTCGATTAAAAAAATTTAAACTAAAAAAAAAATCTAAAGGCGCTTTTTTTTTTACCAAAATTATCCATTTTATCTTTCGACACTTCTACAATAAAGACAATCCATTAAAAAAAATCTAGCCGTTTTGTTTTAACATTACCCATTTTGAATACTTCTTATTAGAAATTTTGAAACGAGAAATAGAAAAGAGATAAAAAGTAATAAAATAAAATAAAATAGAGAATAATATTGAACAAAAGCGAGGAGCTTAAAATAATAAGGAAACTGTTTTGGAGATCGATCTATGAAAATAGGAAAACATTATTTGTTTTTTCTCTTTTAGATTTTAAGTTGAGTAAAAAAAAATTATTAAGTAAGAAAATAATTTTCAATAAATTTTTCTAGAATATATATATATATATATATATATATATATATATTGATGGTGATGATTGAATGTGAGTGGTATTTGAGGAAAAAAAATTATTTTCAGATTTGGTTGAACCGAATAACAGGAACACTTTCTATATAACTGGTGATGAAAAATGATTGGAGTTTTGACGGTGTGTGAGAAAAAAGTTATTTTGAAAAGAAGAAGATATTTTAGGGTCCGTTCAGTAACATTTTTGTTTTTTGTTTTATAAATTTTATTTGAAAACAAGTAATTGATTTTCGTATTTTCAGAAATTGAAAACACATAAAAAGTGTCTAGTATCAATAATTGAAAACAGTATCATATGAAGAAAAAACATATATCATTTAAAAACATATATCATAAGAGTAAAAATATTGTTATTTGTAGTTAAATTATATATATATATATATATATATATATATATATATATATATATATAAACAGTCTTTTTATTATTAGTTCGAATTGTTACAAAATATATCAGTTCCTTACATGTGGACCATTGAATTTAAATGATGCTTTGACAAGTGAATACAGTCAAGTCAAAGCATTTAAATTCAATAGTCATATATAAGGAGCTGATATATTTTATATCCGTTCGAACTAACAATAGAATTTCTGTATATATAAGTATATTATAAATAAAAAAAATTATAATTTTTTTTTTATTGATTTACAATTGATTTGTGTTTTTTATTTTTATTCTAAAAATATAATAAAAATATTTTTTTTCATATAATTATTATTTATATATATGTATATATCTTTATTTTAGATCACTTTATTATTATTATTATTATTGTTATGATTATTATTATATCATGTGGTTAAATGTTAATTATTAATTAGAATATTTTTTTTTATATTTTAATCAATTTTAAAAATTTTATACGGTTTTCTAAAAATAATTATAAGGTATAGTGAAATTGTTTTAACCAATTTAATATATATGGGGTGAATCCGAGCAAAAAAAAATTACCGGTTTATTGTTTTTAACCACACATTTACTTGTTATTGTTTTCATTACTTTTGACAACATTTAGACTAAAATACCCCTAAATTTGAAAATTGACAAAATAAAATAAAAAATCAATAGTGTGTTAGGGTTAAGTGGAATCAGGCCAAAGAAAAGAAAGAGAGAGAAATGAAGAGAAAAAGAGAAAAAAATCGTTCAGTTTGTCGCCTTCCCGCTGTTACCGCCACTCTCTTGGAATCCGCCGAACCTCTTGCTTCATCGCACATCTAGGCGTTGCCGTACCGCTCGGCCTTGCCGCACCTCGCGCTGAATCTGTCACTCTAGGTCATCAAATCTGTCGCTCAATGTCGTTGTTGTTGCACCTCTCATTGCCCTCGTCGTATAAGCTGCTAAATCCACTGTCCTCTCGCACCTCTCATTTAATCCCCTATTTTTCAACTATAGATAGCCCTAAAAATTATATGGGTTTAATCTTCTGCTCTTTGGTTCGTGTTTTGCTATTGTAAACCCTTGGTTTTTGATTGTCCTTTATTTGTTAGATAAGGTTGATTGACTTGGGTGAAATTATAGTTTTTTCTTTGTTTGTCAAGCTTTCCTAGAGTAGAGTTCTCAGTTTTGTTTCAGTGTTTTACTACGTTTCTTTTGATTTTGAAGGTCAAAGTAGTTTAAATTAGTGATTCAGTGAAGTAGATAGGTTCAATTAACTTCCTGTTTGATTTATGTTTTCTCTATGCATATTGTTGTTATTTTCTTTCTTACTTTCATTTGTGAACTTGATAAAGAAAGGATTTAACTTTAACATGAATGATAATATGTTTTATTTCCTATGGTTTATGGCATTCCCTTTTGTTAGTAAAAATGATATTTTTGAATGAAATGTTTGAACATTGTAAATAAAATTGGGTAATCTGAAACCTGCTTATTAATATGCTCTTTTCTTGGAGTCCAAAATGGTAGATAAATGTGTATAACCGATTTTCTTTACATCTCTATTGTGTCATGATGACCGGTGTGAACTATAATTGATGTATTTTTGGAAAAAAATAGATAAATCTCAAGCTATAAACAATTTTCCTTCCTTGGATGCAATTTAGCAAAATTCATTTTCCACTCTGAAACCTGTTTATTAATATGCTCTTTTCTTGGAGTCCAAAATGGTAGATATTTATAACCGATTTTCTTTACATCTCTATTGTGTCATGATGACCGGTGTAAACTATAATTGATGTATTTTTGGAAAAAAAATAGATAAATCTCAAGCTATAAACAATTTTCCTTCCTTGGATGCAATTTAGCAAAATTCATTTTCCACTCCCAGTAAACTTATATCATTTGGCAATGGCTAAGAACTTAAGTTTATGTTTCCATTACTTTTCAATGGATTGGATATCATACTCCAGTTTTGCCAAGTATCTCATCAACTTAAAAAAAAAAAGTTATAATCTAACGACAACCTTTATGTCAATGGGAACTCACATGCATTAATTCTCTCCAAAAGATGCAAATGGATTTATTCAGTAAATAAAGGTTGCATGTAGTAGGCATGTAAGTTGTTTGTATTAGTATGTAACGTGTTTGTACCAAGATGTGACTGTCGTAGACACTAATGCATTTTTTATGTGATTTTGTAGCCTGAGATTATAAATTATAAGGATTTCCTCGTAAAACCAAGGAATTCATGGATAATAAAACCCACCACCAACATATATTGCAATTTTAATGGCCTTATGGATATTGTAAAAGTTGTCCAAAGAGTTAGAGAATTAGATGAGTTGTTGACGACATGTTTTGGACACATAGTTTCTATCCCAAGAGTACTTTGAAGAGTTGGAGAATTAGAATTAAATATGTTTACCGTTCAACACAGTCTTGTAACTTAAGAAATAACTGACATGCAACCTTTTAACCAACACTGGCTTATAGCAATACTAGAATTTTATTTTGAAATATGGAAATCAATATGAGCTTGCATGTAAGTTCAGAACTAACCGACATATAACATCAAAAATAACTATCATGTAACGTTTTAACCAACACTGACGTGTAACAATATTGGAATTTTATTTTGAAATCAATTTTTGAAATATGGAAATCAGTATTAGCTTGCATGTAACTTTAAAAATAATCGGCATATAACTTCAGAAATAACTAGCATTTAACTTCAGAACCAACACTGACATATAACAATACTAGAATTTTATTTTCAAAATAGTATTTGAAATATGGAAATCAGTATAAACTAGCATCTAACTTAAGAGAATAACTGACATGTAACTTGAGATATAATTGGCATGCAACTTTTTAATTGACATTGACATGTAACAATACTGTAATTTTATCTTCAAAATAAATTCATTCAATTTTGTATGGTACATCTTCAAAATAAATTCATTCAATACTAAAATGTATCTTAATAAAGTCTTCAATACAAAATATAGTATTTCACCTATACATATACCTAAGTTGTACCACCAACTTTTGGTGCCAATGGATATTTTTGTGAATTGTGGTCTTCTTTTCCCCATTTCCTGTACCTGTACGGTCTATGTGGTCGCTTCGATGTGCAGATGTACCTAACAGAATCAATTTTGGCAACGTCTTGTACCAACTTCACCAAGGCATCATAAGTCAAACCTTTAGGAACATGGGCCCATTTTGACATACCACCCTTGTAACAATTGCCCACCTAACTTCCACAGTGATAGATGACCAATATTCTTACATTCATATTCATGTACGTTAGCTATTTAACATTTAAAGTATTTGACATGACATATTTTAAGTTAACGGGAACTGACATATTAATTTTTAACTAACCAGCATGTAGCTATAAAATGAACTGGCATGTAACATAATAATTACGGATGGCATGTAACTTCAAAATAAACAAACTGACATGTAATTTAGAAATAAATAGCATGTAAAGTCTACAATAACATGAACGTAACTTTAACACAAACTGACATGTAACTTAGGTACAAAAAATGACAGTATATGGGTTTCACTCTAAATTGAAATCTATATCTAAAACTTCACATCAAACATAAGGATTTTTGTAAAAAAAAAAAGGTGGAAAAGGGATACATACCTTCAAGATTGTTGCTCGATTTCGGATGTACTTTAAGAGAGAGATGTATTCCAGGATAAATTTTTCATGGGTTTTGGATCTACTCTAAGACAGAGAGAGAGCCACAAAGAATGGAGAAGATCTGGGTGGAAGAGAAGAGAAAGCTGAAATTTTTCTAGGTTTCGGTTGAATAAAGGTTGAAGAGAGAGACGAAATGGATTTCCGGAATGGAGAAGATCTAAATGGAAAGACACGATCTCGTTTAACGGAGACGAAATGGGTTAGCCGAATGGTAAAGGGAGACGAAATTAGTATCTAGGTTGAACTTCAAGAGAGAGAGAAAGATAAGAGAGAGAGAGAGAGAGAGAGAGAGAGAGAGAGAGAGAGAGAGAGAAAGAGAATATTTGATGTGTTGGCAAGACAAAATGGAGGTATTGGGAGAGATGGGGAAATTTTGGGGAATTTTGGGTGGGAAATTTATAGTACGTTTGGTAGGGAAGAAATAAAATGGGAAGGATAGAAAGATTTGGAGGGATAGAAAACATGAGGGAAAGAAAAGAATGTAATTTTCCATTGAGCTGTTTGGTAAACAGAAAGGAAAGAAGAGATCTTTCCTTTCCTTTGTTTAGGAAAAGACAAATGATGGAAAAATTTCTTAATCAATTTTACTATTTTACCCCTATATTATAATTTATATATTATATATTTTTATATTTAATAAATATATAAAATTTAAATAATGTTGAATTCAACTTTCTTTTTTTACAAAATGACTTCAAAAGGGTAAAATTATTAAATATTATATATATTTAATAAATAATATAATTTAAGTAATTTTTATACCCACTTGTTTTATTTTATTATTATGAGGTTTAACAAAAGGGTAAGTTTATAATTTTAATTAAACCAAAAACCAATCTTTTTTCTTCACTTTTCCTCCAGTTTTTGGGATTAAAAATCGTGGGCCCTACCCACCCTTTTTTCCTTCTGTTGACGGTGATTTTTGGATCACGTAGGATTGATCACGCGTCTAACAGGTTTTTATCAATTGTTGAAGATGTTATGAGAAAGATAGAAAAAAGAAGAAAACATGCACACATAAGTTTACGTGGTAAAACCTCAAGGTTGAGAAACATCCACGGTTGCCGGTAACGGTGAGAAGAAATTCACTATAATATAATGATTACACACTAAATCTCTCCTTTTTTGGCGTATCTCTCTCTTTCTTTCTTGTATATTTTCTATGTGTTGTTCCCCTTATTTACAATGAGATTATAAGTCTATATATATGTGTATATAACCCTAATCATTATTATAAAAATAAGGAAAGGTGATAGTAGTTAATTAGAACTGGTTACTTATTGAAATCGTCTGTCTTCTTTCTTATTTCGGAGATCTTGTGTATTAAATTAGAGTCTTCGTAGGATTCTGGTTGAATGGTTCGTTTAGGACTTATTTCCTGATCGGTGTGCAACCTTCTAGAAGAGCAGAGTTATTGCTTGATTCAGACTCGTTTCCTGTTTGGTGTTTATCCTTCTGAAAGCTTTGAGTTCTTTCCTGAATAGAATTCTCTGACACTAGAGAGGAAATGATAATATTTCCTTATTGGAGTGTGATTCTAGATTCCTTGTTTAAGTAAGAATATTTTTCTTCGTATTTGAGTCGTAGTTGCCTTTAATATCTCCCACGCGTTGTTCAACTGACCAATTGTCTAGTCCCGACCAAACTTCTTTTATCCCGATCGGATGGTCCCGGGCAATTTGTTTGTACTCGATCGGTTAGTTTCCTCGAGCAAGTTATTTGATCGATTAGTTTTCCCGACCATCTTGGGTAATCTTGACTAGGCCTTGAGATCATCTATTAATTGTCTTGGATTAATCTTCCCTGTTTGACTTTACTTATCACGATGACGTATCACGCTATCAAAAATTCCCTATAACACCTTCCATTTTCCCCTCTCCTCAATTTCTCTCTCCATATCAAACACACACTTACCCATTTTCTTCTCCCTTTTCCCTCCACCCTTCTCTTCCCTCTCCCTTTTCCTTCATACCAAATATACCCTTAGGGTATGAGTGGGTAAAAAACCAATAAATCGAACCGAACCGGTCCAATAAGCTTTTAATTAGTTTTTCTACCTTGACCGGTTTGGTTTAGTTTTATTTTTCAAAATCGATACTTTTGGTTTGGTTTCCAGTTTGACATGACAAACCGAAACCCGAACCGACGATCCGTAAAATAAAAACAAACTGATCCTGCTCTAATGTTATATAAATATATAAAACCCTAATTTTGTTTTAATTCATCATTTCATCAACCTAAACAAATCAGTCAAGCATCCAAACCCTAATATTTCTCTCAAAACTCTCACTTTTTCACTTTAGCCAGTCATATATCCCATCTCCATCTGTCGTTTTTCCGCCCCATCACTCTTCACTCATCCTTCACTTGTGTCGATCTCCTAGGTGTTGTGGTTGTGCCATTTGTCTAGCTCTCCTCTCTTTTGCTATGCTCACTCTTGTCTTGTTGATTCGGTCACCGATTTCTTCTCCTTTACTCACTGCATCCTTTCTCGTTGCTCTGCTCTATTCTCACTAACCTCTCATCTGTCCTCATCTTCTGTGTGTTGTCATCTTGTATGGTGGTATGTTTGTTATTTTGTATGATTAAAGCTATGTTTGAGATTGCTTTTACTTGAGATAGGGGTGTGTAAAAAACCGTCAAACCGACTAATCCAACCCATAAAGTTTGGGTTGGTTCGATTACAAATATAAAAAATGGATGGATCGGTTTGTCCAGAAGACAAACCGATTAAAGGTGGTTTTGTTTGGGGTTGAGTGAAATAATTCACCAATCCAAACCAAACCACATAATTTAGAAAGTAAAATTAAAATATAAAATTCACCTTCGTTTTCTATTCAGTCCATGTTTTATTACTTTTACCTATTACTTTAAGCTTTTATAGTTTATTTATTTGTTTTGATACAATTCTTCTGATTGATTTATGTATTAGGGTTTCAAAAGTATAGATGATGTCAAACATGTCTTTAATCGATAATTACTCGTTTGACTTTTTTGTACTTCCTTTAATTATATATATATATATATATATATATATATATATATTAATATTTCATGTTATGATTATTTTATTTAAATATTTTTTATAATATATAAAATATTTTTTAGTTCAAATCTAAACCGATAAACCTATCCAAACAAACCCGACCTTTTTTGGTTTGGTTTGAATCGGTTTGAAAAATCAAATTGGTTTGGTTTGGGTTGAAATATAGTCAAACTTATCTATATTGGTTTGGTTTGGTTTGACATTGAGCTTCAACCCAAACCAAACCGAAAACGCACATCCCTAACTTGAGAAATAAGTACTTATTTATCAAGTTTTTAGCAAATAGCTGTTTAGTAAACTTTTCAAAAGCAAATTATTTTCCAAGTTGCTCATTCAATAAGCAACTTTTGAGGAGTTAGGTATGGGTTGCTTTTTGAAGCCGAAACTAGCTTATTGCTATGCAATGTTAATAATACCCTAACCATTTAAATAGAAAGACAATAACAAGTTGACTCATATTTTTTAGCGAGTTGACTCAATGACTGAATTTCAAATGTGAAGAGACTGAGTTGACTCGGGTTTTTAATCGAGTTGACTCAGTCATAATTCGTTATTTTTTTCTACTTAAATTTCTTATTTATTTCTTTTTATATGCTTTATATTTATATTGTTAATGATGTCTATTTTAGCAATTTTATTCAATACATTTTTCATCCTTTCAAAATTAAACACTTGTAAAATTTAGTATATCAAACTTATCAACTTTTTTCTAAAGTTGATTTTTCCTAAATTAAACTATAAGTAGATTTTTTTCAAAGCAAATCAATCTCAAACATAGTCTAAATTTTGTATAAAATGATTATCTATCAAATATTTTACTAATATATTTATATCAAGACAGTGAGAACCGGGGAATGATGTTTTTTTTTCCTACTGAACCAATTATGAAGAACTCAAGAAAGGTGAATGAGAGGCAAAATAACGATGAATATTTTTTGGTAAAGAATGAAGCCAGATCTAATTTTGTGAGTAATGGATGTATAATTTTTGTTACAGCCCATCTTTTTGTTTGGTCAAAACCGGCCCACGAAGATTAACATGGTTCAGAATGATTAAAATATATTAAAAATATAAAAAAGTGTGATTTACAAGGTTAATAATTAAAGTCCAGTAATTTGATCCAATAGATCCAAAACCGAAAAAAACGAAACGAACTGAATCGGTCAAATTCAATCAGATTTTAATCGGTTGACAATTGTAAAGTTTATTAAATTGAATCGGATCATTTTTTTCAAAAACCGAATAATATCGATTTTTTATCGTTTTACTTTTCGAATGGACTAAAAAACAATAAATAGACGTTTTGTTACCGAGAGTTAAAATAAAAAATTGGATAAAAATATATATAATTTGATAAAAATGAATGAAATTTAATAGAAAAACTATCAGTGCAACGTTATTTATCTTAAATGATCACTTTTAAACGAATTCCTTATCCGACAGTCGCTTTGACAGTGTTAACGAAAGTTGAGAGATGTAATTATATATATTTTAAATATTATCCAGAGTTCTGGTGCTGACTCCTGACAAACCCTTAGGTGAGAAAATCGAAACAGCAGCTGACGATAAAGTTGCATCATCGACCATCAAATCAACTTTATGAGAAAGTGATCCACTCCAATATCAACTGCTTGAGCTTAACCTTAAATCAACGGCCCAAATTAATCTGCCTCTCAAGTCTCAACCCAAGTTTTAGGAACATTCTAGAACTCGGATAACTAGCTGGATCCCAAATGGCAGAAGCTTCTTTGAGCTCTAGAACTTTCTTCTCCATTACTTTATAATCTCACGTTCTCTCTCCTCCATTCTACAAGCTCTGACATTGACAACAATAAGTTTTCTTCTGGCTCACTAAAGAAAATCTAACATTACAAATTCACAACCCAAAGGCAAGTTATAGTTATAGATTCCTGATTAAGTCGTTATCGTTGTAAAGTTAGCTATGGGGGGAGTGACAGTGAATGAAGAAGAGACCGTGACATGTACTGTGACAAATGCGGGTGCTTCTCCACCATCATCATCATCTTCAAGCTTTTCACCACAGCCCATCGAGGGACTTCACGATGTGGGTCCGCCTCCATTTCTGACGAAGACGTTCGAAATGGTGGAGGACCCATCAACGGATTCTATTGTTTCATGGAGCAGAGCTCGCAACAGCTTCGTTGTCTGGGATTCTCACCGCTTCTCCACCACACTGCTTCCTAGGTACTTCAAGCATGGAAACTTTTCTAGCTTCATTCGACAGCTCAACACTTATGTAAGTACACAGTAAATTACTGAATTTGGCATTTTATATTTTGTTTTCTGGGTTCATGGATTTAGAACGTTTCACTATTATATTGGGGTACTTGTGACTTACGAGTAACAGCAATCTATGGCTTTGCTGTTATGTTGATTTTTTCTTATTTGAAATCATTTACGGTATGGTTAATCAATTTGTCTCTGTTCTACTAGCATGCAGTCAAACGAATTTTGTGTGGATTTTATATTTTTCTTACCCTATTTTAGTTATAATACTAACAATTGACACTTACGATGATTATGTGAATTATTTCAAATTAGTAAGTTTTAGAGTATGAACTCTGTTTCTTTTGGTTTCTCTTAGTCCTATTTGTGTTGTGTTCTGTGGTACGTTTGCTGGGTATGTCATCTTTTTGAAATTGTCTATTCATAAATGTTCTCTTTATTTATTTATTTTTTAAATCGTGTTCGCTGTACTTGTAAGTATGGCCCGTGATTTTGCTTGCTTCTTGAGTACTATATGTTTGAAATTTGACAAAAAATAGTTCGAGGTAACTGATATATTATTGTTTTTCGGAGTACTTTGAACTAGCTCATTCTTCTTTTAGTAGCTAATATATTGAATTCTGGATTACTATATAATATATAATACTCATTTTACTGAGGATCTTGAACTTGCAACTTGATGCAGGGTTTTAGAAAGGTTGATCCTGATAGATGGGAATTTGCAAATGAAGGATTCTTGGGGGGGAAGAAGCATCTACTGAAGACAATCAAGAGGAGAAGACTTATATCACAATCACATGCTAAGCAGCAAGAAGGAGGAGCTTGTGTTGAATTGGGACAATATGGATTGGAAGGTGAGCTTGAGAGATTATCTAGAGACCGTACTGTGTTAATGGCAGAAATTGTTAAGCTAAGGCAACAGCAGCAGCTATCAAGAGACCAGATTAGTGCAATGGAAGAAAGGTTATGTAGCACAGAAAGGAAACAACAGCAAACAATGACATTCCTTGCAAAATTACTCAACAACCCATCTTTTGTTCAGCAATTTGCACGAAGGAATGCTAAAAGAAGAGAATTGGGAGGTACTAAAATTGGGAAAAAGCGAAGGCTGACTGCCAGCCCAAGCTTGGCGAATTTACAAGAACAACTGATTCCAGTGGCACCTATTGGGCTCGAAAGTGGTCAAGCTGCGGATTACACGATCCAAGATCAGGATGAATTGGCAACTGTGGAGACTGAGATGGAGACTTTATTCTGTTCTGTCTTGGACAATGAATCAAGCAGTGACATTACTGGCCCGAGTGACAGTTCAATAAGGAGAACAAGAGGTGCGAATTCGGGTATTGCTACTGAGACCATCTGGGAGGATTTATTAAATGAAGACCTGATTTACGGCAATCCAGAAGAAGTTTTGATAGGCGATGAATCAGAAGTTGATGTGGAAGTGGAGGATTTAGTTGCAAATCCAATTGATTGGTGTGAAGACTTGCAAGACCTTGTTGATCAGATGGGTTATCTGAGGTCAAAACCATGACGAAAAACGTTGCTGTGAAGAATTGGTTGCGTTGTCTTGTTGTGCTAGACTAAGTCGGTCTCTGCAACTCCATTCCTTTGTAGTGGTATGTTTAATACATTTTTGTTTGGTTGTGATCGTTTGCATGAAGTAAGCATTATATATATGACTGATAGGGTGTGTGTACATGGTTTCTCATACAGCAGAAGAAAGTGTGGTGAAAGTTGCAAAGAGGCCAACAATTGTTTGTTCTTCTTCTGTATCCTTCAATGATTATTGAGTTTCTGATTTGTTTTCGTTAATATGGCACGTGGAATCTTTTACACCAATTTGATACTTTCTCTTTTGCTTTGGTTTGTTTTGCAGGCAAATTTGTCAACAGAGATTTTATTAAAAGAGGCTTCAACCTCTAGTTCATTTTGAGAGAAGCTGTGCCAGTTTGTACTGCCTAATATGTATAAATATGTTTAGCCTCTCAGCTTTAGTTATGTACTGCATCGTATTTGTTGATATATTGTACATATCAGTTATATGGTATATAGCAAATAGCTTGTGTAGACTCTTGTTCACTAATCTCCTTTTGTTTTATCAATCACAGTACTTACTCAGGGTTATCTTTGTTTTCTTCTTTCCAGTCCTCATGTTTCATGCTAGATGTTAAGAAGATTGTAATTTCATTGAAAAGTGATAAGCTAAATGGGGAGGAAGAACTTGATCAAACAATCTTGTCTCTGGTGTTGACAGTGGATGCAACCGGGACTCTTATGTATTGTTAGAACTTGGTGAAAACTTTATGGTTGCGGATTTTGTTTCCTAGGATGATCCCATGGGTTTTTCGAGTTTTTCACCTAAAACATTTGTGTGCTATCCGTTCAAACTCAAGTTAGATTTTATGTTGATCGCTTCAAACATGATAAAATTTAGAATTTTGTAGGAGATAGTTCATATGCAGAGTACATCATACATAGATCACCTATAGGGCTATACACTGTACATATCATTGACAGGAAAATAAATGTAATAAAGTTAAATTACTTTGCACGTAATTTGATAAATCTGATTCACTGATTCAGCTATTTGTATGGCAATCAGGTGCTTTGCATATGGGTTTAAAAATTAAATGGGATTTTTATTTTAAAGGTGCTTTTGTTTTAATAACTTAGAACTTAGGTTAAAGGGTATCTATTATGGGATAATTGTTTGACAATAGATTTATTTTATTTAGTTTACAGTGATAGAATTGGAACTTAGACAATCATTCGAACAGTGACGGAGTGAAGCTATACTGATGTACACGGGGGTTGAGCTCCCTACCGAGCTTACAGTGGTCGAGCCATTTGATTAACTTGCAGTGGGGGCAAAGAACAGTGCTCCTGGTTTTTTTTTTTTTTTTTTTCAATTTAAATTCCAAATTAGGTTTCGGTTTTGAATCTTCCATTGTTAAAGTTATTGAGGGTTAAAATTTTCAAGTGGGGAAGATGATGACCATTACTACAAAATATTTTCTAAAAGTTCGAAAGCGCTTACAAAATGTTCGAAATATAATTACAAAGGTTTGGAATTATTTAAAAAAAGCTTGGACACTTAAAAAAAAACTCGAAATGTAATTATAAAACCTCGAAAAGCTTCCAAAAGGTTCGGACACATTTATAAAAGGCTCGGTCACTGAAGTAAAAGATTCAAACACTACTTCATTGACCAATCCAAAAGGCTCGGACACAATTTCACAAAGGTTCGGACAATATTTACAAAGACTTGGAGATTTAAAATTTACATAACCAGTTTCAAGTTTACAAAAGACCTGGAGAACAAATGAAATGAAACGAATACAATGTTGTAGAAGAAAGGGGTGTAGAAGAAAGGGTAGGCAACCATGAACTTTTTGCCATAAGGGATTTCAATTTTTAGACAACTTTATTGTTGAAAGAGTTGGAAGTGTGGAGATGGATGTAAAAACAGCATAAAAAATGATTATTTAAGGGCAATTGTTAAACTTTATCATAATGTGTCTTTTAAACATAACTTATTAAAGCACTCACTTGGGTGTAAAATCAGTTCAAAAATGTGACATTTCTCACAATTTTCACCTTTGCATATTGCTAAAAGTCCGACATTTCATAAATGTATTTAACACACCGTTTGGTTGCTATTTTTGTTACTAAAAACCAAAGTAATAATCGAACCACACGAAAGCAAGAAACGAAATAAATAGATATGAGATTTTATACGATTCGGTGTAAGTCTACATCCATAGGGTGTATCGGTATTCAACTTTCATTATCAAATCGGTGTTTATAATAGTGAAGTACTCTCTCAATTCGGCTATTGTTTTTTTTTTCCTTTATCTATCTAAAAACATAGAATTACAAGAGTGTATAATTATGAAGTCCAAGAATTAAACCGTCTCCAAAATAAAATAAGAAACCTCTATTGGGCTCAACCATCGTGTTGCACAACCTCTATTGGGCTCAACCATCGTGTAGCGTTAGCGAAGTGCAACGATACTAATTCATAAATACTTATTCAAGTTTCACACTCCCATCAATTATGTTCGTCAAACGTACATATACACATTTGGGGAATGTTGATGGATATAGAACCTCTCATCCCCACTTCTTCGACCCTCCCTTTCATTTTCCTATTTGGGGAAAATAGGGATGAGAAATTTTGGAAGAGATATATCCATCCCCAGCCCCATCCTCAGCTCCCAATTTTTTTATTTTTCCATTTAACTAAAAATTATAAATTAAACTAAAAATAAATAAATATTCCATTACAAATATAAAATAAAATCCATTAATGCATTATAAATACAAATATATATTATAATTAAAAATATATATTATAATTATATTTATATATGTTTGGGGGAAATGGGAAAATAGGGATGGGGGATCTCATCCTCATCCCCATTTCAATATAATTGTGGGGAAAATGGAGAATTTTTCTATTTTATTCCCAAAAAATAAATCCCCAAATGGAGATGGGAACACGTGGAATTGGGACCCTGACAAAAAATGTACATCTCTAGTCAAACAAAGCAAAAAAATAAAGTTGATTTTACTATGCTACCCAGGGTATGTTTGATAGGTTATATTGTATTGTATTGTATTGAGAGTTTAAAATGTATTATAATAATACAATACAATATTTGTTTTTTTTAAGAAATAATTTCATTAACCAAAAGGGGTTACAAAGCAATGGAACAATCGCTCCTAACTAGGGATTCACATTTATCCCTGGGGTCCCAAATCCCCGCACCCCCATCTTCATTTTTGGATTATTATTTTTTTGGAAAAATGGGGAAATTGGGGGTGGGGGTGGGGGACCCCTATCCATCCCCATTTCCTCATTTTTCCCACAATTAAATTGAAATGGGGATGGGGATGAAGATCCTTATTTCCTCGAAAAGTATATAAATATAATTATAATATATATTTGAATTATTTGAAACATTTTATGTTGAATTTGTAATGCATTGTTATTTTTTATTTGTAATGAAAGGTTTGTTTTAAAAAAAAAAATTAATTCATAATTTTTAGTTAAATAGATAAATGGGAAAATGGGGACAGGGGAATACGAAAAAACAGGAAAAATGAGGAACTGGAGATGGGGATGGGGGACCTTTCCCCAAACATCCCTATCCCTATTTTCTTCAAATAGGAAAATAGAGAGGTGAGGGAAGGGTCTAGGAAGTGAAGATGAGAATGAGGATGGAGGGATCTATATCTATCATCATTCCCTAAACGTGTATCTCTACTCCAACCGGTGGAACAACACACGATGAAACTTCCTCCATCCAAAAATAATCCATAACAGCAGATAAACTAAACTTAGCTAAACAATGAGCTACCTCATTGGGCAATCTAAGAACAAACGAGACGAAGCAATTACAGTGGCATTCTAGGAAAAGAAGATGTCCTTAACAACCAACCCAACCTCCGAGAAAGGAACAAAACCTGAGTTGATAAGATTCACAACTACCTAGGCATCAGATTGCACCATGCAGGGAAGGAGCCCTGAATCATGGGCAAAAATCAAACCTTTTGAGGATGGCAATTACCTCTGCAATTTGTGGAGAACAGTCCGACATCAGAAATTGAGAACGGATGCCATTACATCACCCATATGGTTACGAATAATTATACCAAAGCCAACTCTGTATGTAGCTGTATCAACCGCAACATCTGCGTTCATATTTAAATGTCCTTCAGCAGAAGGACGCCAAACCACATCACACCCTCCCCTTGTATCAGCACCTTCAATATCTGAAGAGTTAGCACTCTTATAATCAACTAGAAGAGCAGCAACCCACGACACCAAGTCGTTATCCACACCCATGTTAAATTTTTACAAACAATTTTTACCAACAATTTTTACCAACCCTTCGAAACATCATTACCAACAATTGGCTATAATTTTTATAGAAAATTGCCGGGAGACCATTCAAGCCTGGGGCTTTAGTAGGGGGACATGTTAAAGATAATCCATTTGATCTCCCCATTAGTAAATTTCGAATCAAGGAAGCTGCCTTTTGCTGACGATAGATAAGGGTAGACACAATCAAGGACTAGATCAAGGTCATGACAAGATGGTGAACCCGTGCAAGATACTAGAGATAATTTTCCACAACGCCAAATATATCATCCTTCGATTCCTTCCAAACACCCATATTGTTATACAACCCCACTATTCGATTTCGAGCTCTCTAAGAAGAAGCTTGACTATAGAAATATTTCGAGTTTCGGTATCCATTTTTCAGCCATGATACCCGAGACTGTTATCTTCAATAAACTTCCTCCGTCTCAAGTAACGAGTCCATTTACTTCTCTAACCATCGAGCTGTCTCCCACAAGCCCGCATCAACACGTGCAGAAACTTTTCGTAGCTCCACCCGTTTCAATCTAATTTCCTCGGTCAAACCATCCTGATTAACCTTATTCCACTTCCCTAGCTTTATTGTACACCTCTAAATGCCTGAAACCAGCCCTCTCATCTGATTTATTTCCCCATTGTAGACCCATGCATCTCTAACTGTAAATCGTAATTCCAAAAATAAATATGGTAGGTAAATGGAAAAAGAAAGTGACAACACAAGAAAATAACATGTTAGAAAACAGTGTATGAACTGAGACCCGTGTTTCACACGGTGTCCTTAAGACAATTTTGTCGGGCAACACTGTATGTGTATTAGACGATTGTCTTCCAGGATACAACGGTTCAACAGTGGTAGGCGTAATCACCAACCACCACCACCGAACTCAAACCGAGTTTAAACATACCAAAAAAACAGAGAAGAAAAATAGGAATTCGGCTGCTCGAAATTAAGTGTATTTCGGTAGGTTAACTTTATGAACGAAATACTATGGCTTTTAAATAGCCAAACCGAAGCACTAATGTTTGGGGATTAATTTTGGTAAATTTGTTTTTGATTTAATAAGGAAATAATTTAATTAGATAATATTCTCCAAAGAGATTTACTTGTAATTAAAACCGATTTTGTATTCTTAGTGATCAAGTAAGAAATTAGAATCCAAACAATTAAAACTTTCCTTATTCATCACAATCAAAAAACGTTGACTTAGGGAAGTGACAAAAGGTCAACTGGACTCTCACGGTCCAATCGGAGTGGCATTCGTGTCTGTAGGTCGCACTCACACACGAGTTGTGCATTCGAAGGTTCGGGGTCTATGATTTGCACCCCCCCTGCGCATGCGAGAGAGAGCCTCTATGCCACACATGTTGATAGCTCATATCACACATTCACTTATAAACTACATATAAATGATTTCCCTAAGCAATGTGGGATTCATTTTAATCCCTACACAATGGGTTCACTTTGATACTCAATTTCTCATTCACCCATTAACCATTTTATGAATTTGAGTATACCATTTCGAAGTTCTCACGGAGGAGAATTCGAATCCACTTTAATCTTCCAATTTTATGGAATTTATCATATTCAATTTTTGCTCTCAAATTGAGAGTTAGTAACAAAATTTCCAACAATCCCCCACATGAATAAAATGGACCTAGGAGACACAAAGAAGATGTTTGGTAAGTTGAAACGGTCGAAACCTGCATAGGATAGGTAGGGGTTACCCTTTGAACCTTCCCTTGCAAAAGTATGCTTACTTCATTGGCTGATCAGTAGATGTGATATTCTTGAACTGTTCTGCCGTTTTGTGTAAACGATCACACACCTTACACAGGTATCTTCCAGACCCGATTTGGTTTTCATTTTTATGTTCGTTTTGGCCATGAACATACGTCTGGTTCTGTGAGAGTCTTTGGAGAATATAGCCATTCACTATTCTCTTTTAGAAGCGGCCCCACTTCTCTCTCACATAAGTGATTTCTTAATTAAGATTAATCCGTTATACTCTGCTCGGATTTTCATAGCTAGAAATTTCAACGCATAAGAATCATTAAAAATCATAGTTTAACTTTTTCCCTACGGGCATCACTGTTTCATCATAGGAATGGACTTGAGGGTAACCCCTACAGTGGTGTAACTGAGTCTTACAATTTGGTTGTCCCATTGAACCTAGATCATGAGATCTTAGGTTAGGTGTCCATTGTATCGACCTTTTATCTAATGAGCTTTAGTCTCATTCCTTTCGATGATGTCTCAACTAGTTCTCTATTTAACCATTAGTTAGCGGATCCGCAATGTTATCTTTTGACCTTACATAGTCAATAGTGATAATCCCAGTTGAGATTAGTTGTCTAATGGTATGATGTCTTCAACGTATATGTCTAGAGTTCTCATTATACATGTTGCTATGTGCTCTTCCTATTGTTGATTGATTATCACAGTGAATGCAAATCGTCGGTACAGGCTTTGGCCATCTTGGAATATCTTCTAAGAATTGGTGTAACCATTCAGCCTCCTCACCACATTTATCTAATGCTATAAACTCAGATTCCATGGTGGATCTGGCTATACATGTTTGTTTGAAGGATTTCCAAAATACCGCCGCACCACCTAGTGTGAACACATTACCCACTAGTGGATTTTGAATTCTTCATATTAGATATCTAGTTAGCATCAGTGTATCCTTCTAGGACTCTGGATATCTGGTATAATGCAGTTCATGATTACGAGTGAATCGTAAGTACTTCAGTACTCTTACTATTCCTTTCTAGTGATCGGCTCCTGGATTACTCATGTATCTACTTAATTTGCTGACTGTATTAGTTATGTCTGGTCTTGTACAACTTGTTAAGTAGATCAGACTTCCTATCACTTGAGAATATTCTAGTTAAGAGATGCTCTCACCCTTATTCTTAGATAGATGTAGATTTATATCTACTGGTGTTCTGAAAATTTCAGAATCATTTTTGTTGAATTTCTCAAGAATCATGTCAATGTAGTGTGATTGACTTAGTATAAGTTCGTTAGATGTCCTTGAGAATTTCATTCCCCAACATTACATCAGCTGGTCCCATATCTTTCATATCAAATCTTGATTTCAACATATCCCTGGTAGATTTGACCATTTTATCATCACTACCAACAATGAGCATGTCATCAACATAAAGGCACACAATGACATAGTCATTTTCCGTGTCCTATACATAAACACATTTTTCACATTCGTTGATCTTAAATCCATTTGACATCATAACATTGTCAAATTTCTCATGCTATTGTGTTGGTGTTTACTTTAAACCATATAAAGGCTTCACCAATTTATAGACTTTCTTTCCTTGTCCTGGAGCAAAAAAACCCTCAGGTTGTTCAATGTAAATTTCTTCATCTAAATCTCCATTTAAGAAAGCCGTTTTCACATCCATTTGATGTACTTCAAGATTTCGTAAAGCTGCGATTGCAAGTATCATTCTAATGGAGGTTATTCTCGTCATAAGAGAATATGTATCAAAGTAGTCTGGGCCCTCTCGTTGATTGTAACATTTAATTACAAGTCTGGCCTTATACTTATCAATTAATCCATCTGCTTTCATCTTCTTCTTTTTTTGAAAATCCATTTGGATCCTAGCGGTTTACATCCCGGAGGAAAATCCACTAATTTCCAAGCATGATTTTGAATGATAGAATCAATTTCGTTCTTAATTGCCTCTTTCCACAAGAGTCCTTCTGAAGAGCTTACCGCTTCTTTGAAAGTTTGAGGTTCACCTTCTAACAAATAGGTCATAAAATCTGGACCAAAAGACGTTTTCGTCCTTGCTCTTTTGCTACGTCTAGGTTCATCCTCTACTTCAATACCTTGTTCTTGGTCCTCACAACTATCAGTATGTGTTCATTTTGATGAACTTGCTTCATCATTGGATTTACATGGAAATACATGTTCAAAGAACATTGCATTTCTAGATTTCATTATCGTGTTTTTGTGTATATCTGATATGTCATATTTTTAGACCAAGTATCGATGAGCACTACTATTTTGTGCATATCCAATGAAAATGCAATCAATAGTTTTCGGACCTATTTTCACCTTCTTTGGTATAGGTACGGCTACTTTGGCAAGACACCCCCACATTCGTAAGAATTTATAGGAAGGCTTTCTTCCTTTTCATAGTTCATATGGGGTCTTTTCTTCTTTCTTTCGGGGTACCTTATTTAAAAGGTAATTGCTAGACAATATAGCGTCACCCCACATGTTCTGAGGTACTCTAGAACTTATCAGCATTGCATTCATCATCTCTTTCAAGGTACGATTTTTATGTTTTGCAATACCGTTTTGCTGAGGGGAATATGGTGCAGTGGTTTGATGTATGATTCCGTGTTGAGCACAGAATTCACCAAACAGTGCTACATACTCACCAAACAGTCACTTCTCAGTACCTTGATTTTCTTGTTGAGTTGATTCTCAACTTCAGTTTTATAGAGACTAAACTTCTCTATAGCTTCATCCTTATTTTTCAACAAATGTACGTAGTAGTATTTGGTGCTATCATCTATAAATGTGATGAAATATTTGTTGCCACCTCTTGTTTATACAAATTTTAAATCAATATATCTGTGTGAATTAAATCAAGAGATTCAGATTTTCTTTCAATAGTTTGAAATGATGACCTTGTTAGTTTTGCTTCAACGCAAACTTCACACTTATGTTTAGAATCAATATTGAATACGGGAATATGATTTAAGTTAATTAATATACGCAAAGTATCATAATTAACGTGTCATAGTCTACCATGCAATAAATTGGAAGACTCAAACAAATAAACTGAAGAGTTATCTTTATTGATTGTTCTTTTGACAACAGATACATTAAGCTTAAAATGCCCTTTCAGTTACATATCCCCTACCCACATAAGTTCTCTCCTTGGTTAAAACCACTTTGTCTGATTCAATCACCATCTTGAACCCATGTTGATTGTGCAACGAACCAGACACCAAGTTCTTACGGATATCAGGTACATACAGCACATTGTTCAAGCTCAGGGTTATACCAGAGGTCATCTTGAGAATGACTTGACCACGTCCCTTCACGTCAAATGTGGCTTAGTTGCCCATATACAACTTTTATTCATTATTCATTTATTCAAATGTATTGAACAACTCCCTGTTAGAGCATATATGACGAGTGTCCCCAGTATCCAACCACCACTCTCTTGGTTTTGACCCAACAAGGTTTGCTTCTGTCACAACTGTAGAGAGATTGATCTCGGATACATCTTTTGAGATCCCAGCAACCTCGTTTGCCTCGTGGTTCTTCTTCTTCTTTGGCAACCTGCACTTAGAAGATTTGTGACCCAGAGTGTCACAGTTGAAGCACTTCCCTTGGAATTTCAGCTTCTTAGAGACTCTTCCCTTAGGACCCAATTTGGATTTTTTCCCAGGCTTGTTCTTTTTCAGTTTAGAACTTTGTCCATGTTCAACCACATTGATCTTCACTTCAGGTGCATTGACATCTTTCTTTTCATACTTCACGTGATCTTCCTGAATACAAAGCTTGAGAATCAGATCCTCGATCTTCATCTCCTTTCGCCTGTGTTTGAGATAGTTTTTGAACTCTTTCCATGAAGAAGGAAGCTTCTCAATGATTACAGCTACCTAGAAAGTTTCACTCAGAGTCATCCCTTCGGCATGTATCTCATGCAGAATCACTTGTTGCTCTCAGACTTGACTCATAATTGTCTTGGAATCCCCTATCTTGTAATCAAGAAATCGGCCCACAATTGTCAGTTTTGTATTTCCGGTCTAATGATTCCCAGAGTTCTTTGGCTGTTTTCTTTGAAGAATAGAGGCTATATAGCGAATCTGACAGCCCGTTAAATATGTAATTACGGCACAGGAAATCCGAGTGAATCCATGCATCAATAGCATTCCATACCTGAACATCACGCTCTTCACCATTATTTGGTTTAGGAGCATCTTCAGTCAAGAACCTGCAAAGGTTCAGTTGTTAGGATTATGCTTGGTAGTAAGAGTATAATAATGTATTTGACAATCTTTTCATATTAATAAAGTGATTTCTAGTGAAACTAAAAAAAGAGTTTGAGCTCTTTTGGTAAATCTTATAGCATTTATAGTTTAATTATTATAATTGCCAAAAGTAAATAATCATAAGGTTAAAAGGCTATGAGAATAGAAGAATTGTTCATACATCTAGATATATATGAGGTAGACACAATTCTTTAGTTAGTCTTGAATAATATTCACAACTTAAGATAAAAGGTTGGGCATCTTTATCTTGGCAAAGTTGTAGATTCTTTTGCTAGCATTTGAGTGGGATCAAATGTGTTATGATGAGTCTAAAATCATCAAAGTGTGGTGTATTTGGGCAAAAGAATCTAGTGCACTGGGTGCATTGAATAAGATCAAAATGAAATACTTTATCTAGAACCGTCAATGGATAAAAGTTTTCATTTAAAGACAACCGGAGAGTATATCTTAATCCTGAGATAAATGATGGAATTATGGTTGCAAGTGTTATCATTTGAGCTATCAATAAGTACGATTATATAGCATAGTCTATCCTCGATAGTTTGGTGGTATTCATTTGTTAATCGATAGAGGACTTCATTTATAGATATGGACATCGTGGATCCATTTATTGAATGAGAGTAGAATACCATCATATGAATGTTTTAAGGTTTTGGATATTAAATCTTAACGTTAAGTTTTCAATAGTGACTATTGAAACATAGCTTCTTGAAAAGTCAAAATATCCAAGTTTAAAATGTGGTCATTTGAGTAAATATGGTAACTTGGAGAGCTATAGGCGATCTATGAGCTCTTGGCGATTACTGGTATTCTTCACGAGGATACACTTTCTCCAAATAAGGTTGTCTAGGGTATGAATGAGTAACATCAACTTATTCTATCTTTATTTAAGAGTTCGATTTTAATTGTTTAGTGGAATGAACTAAAATTAAATAGATTGGACCTAAGTGAATCATTTGTTGATTGTGATTGGGTTGTGTCTATTAGAGCTTAAATTTATATAGCCCGTCAAGGTCCCCAATCCACACGAACTTGCATGGATCACTTGATATATTCTACCGGACCAATTTAGGGGTCCATCTAGAATTGTATTAAGGCATGTGAACTTGTTTCTTTTTGTAAGAATAAGTCTAGTTCACATGTGGATTTTTTTATTAAGGTCCAATGGATTTAATAAAATAAGAAAAATAATATATGGCATATATACATGTAATGGGCGGCAAGGCTATTGAGAATAGCTTAAATTATATTATTTTTATTTTATTATTTAATTAAATGAAAATTAATTAATTTGTTGATTAATTAATTATTTAATTAAAAGTCAAAATCTTTTTCCTAAAATTATACTATTGTTGGTAGTATAATTAATATTAAAGACTATATTTGATAAGTAGATAAATAAAATGAATTATTTATCTAATCAAATTAGGAGGTCTTTAATATGGTTACAAATATACTATTGAGTTGGATTAGGAGTCTTGGTGTAGGATAGAATTCATTTAGAAAAGGATTCTTAATCACCAAGTAAATCTACCTAAGGAAAGGATTCTTAACTACCAAGTAAATCATTCTTAGGAAAAGATTTGTGATCCTAATATATATCCAATGAAATTTCAACCAGCCCATATAATATATATAATAGGATAGAATTCCTTTTAGATAAGGATTCTTAATTACCAAATAAATCCACCTAAGGAAAGGATTATTGCCAACCAAGTAAATCCTTGTTAAGAGAGGGTTTATGATCATATATATATATATATATATATATATATATATATATATATATATATATATTTGTATGTTAATTTCGGTCAGCCTAAGTTTTTCTATGAGATGAATTTCAGCCATGCTAAGCAATTTTCAAGAAGAGAATTTGGCCTAAAAAGAGAAAATTTTGAGGGAGAAAATTTTGTTTTTTACTCTGGACAAAGTTCGACCAACTCATAGAGATAGTGTGAATTCAGCCAAGAAGAGAAAAAGAGGAACGTTTTTGTTTTCGATAGTACACTGGTATCTTTTGCATCAAAAAGGTTTTGCGTACAACATCGAATCAAGGTTCACAAGAATTTCAATTAAATTGATTGATAATTCAAAAGTGACCGGACGTTCTTGGTTTTTCTCTTGGAGGATTATTATGACTAACAAAGAAGAAGATTTTGTTTATTTCCATCCTCAGGTATACAATTTAAAGAAAGGGAGTCCACACTCCTAGGTGATTCACGTTCGTGATTGGATTGGAAGATCTTACGGATTCAATTCGACGCTAGTTCAATCATCACGAAAAAATAAGGTAATATACTTTTTATATACATCAATTAATCTAGAGTTAAGGTTCTTGTTATTAAAAGCGAATTTTTTTATTTATACGCAAACCATAATTTTATTTTATTAAATTTTCTCACACTTCTGTTGTGTGTGTTTTATTTTCCCTACAATGTGGTCAGATAAAACAACATCTTTTGCTGCCACCATTTAAAATTCGGTCCACTGAACTTATCAGGCTTCTCCATATGATTCATCGGTAAAGGTACCGAATTCATGTAGGGATTTGCCATGGGAACGTTCCCTTGACTCATATATTGGCTCATCACCGGATCAGGCATATTTCTCATGAAGGAGTTGATGGTCGGAGTCGTTGTGGCCACAGTAGGCAATACTACAGGTACCTGGCCCACAAGCAAGGAGTTCACAGTCGAAGTATCTGATCTCATATTTTGATTAACTTCCGTAGTCTCTAGTGGAACACTGGGGTTCACATTAGATTTGTTTGTCATAATATCTGAAACAAAAATAAAATTGTTTAAGTATCACAGAAATAATAGCACGGATATCAATTGATATCAAATCAGATTTCACAATGAAAATCACAATCGTTGTCTAATATTGCAGACCCGATTACCCAATTGAAATCGTAATCAATTTTGAAATTAGTGTCTAATAATAGACCCAATTTCCACAGATTAATGTTATTTAGCAAAATTGAAACCAGTGTTCCAAAGAACCCGATTTCCACATATATGGTATATTCGAAATTGAAATCAGTGTTCCAAAGAACCTGATTTCCACAGTTAAAAGCTGAACAAGTGATTTTTTTTTTTTTCAAGTCCGTTACGATCTGAACTGGAATTCTGATACCAGAATGTTTGAAAAAGGAAACGGTTTAAAAAAAATTGAAAAATTGTCTTAAGATTGTAAATCGTAATTCCAAAAACAAATCTGGTAGGTATCTGAAAGCAGAAAGTAACAACACAAGAAAACAACATGTTAGAAAACAGTGTCCTTAAGACAATTTTGCCGGGCAACATCGTATGTGTATTAGGCGATTGTCTCCTAGGATACAACGGTTCAACAGTGGTAGGCGTAAGCACCAACCACCACCAGGGAACTCAAACCGAGTTTAAACTTACCAAGAAAACAAAGAAGAAGAATAGGAATTCAGCTGCTTGAAATTAAATGTATTTCGGTAGGTTAACTTTATGAACGGAATATTATGGCTTTTAAATAGCCAAACCGAAGCACTGGGGTGTGGGGATTAATTTTGGTAAATTCGTTTTTGATTTAATAAGGAAATAATTTAATTAGATAATATTCTCCAAAGAGATTTACTTGTAATTAAAACCAATTCAATATTCATAGTGATCAAGTAAGAAATTAGAATCCAAACAATTAAAGCTTTACTTATTCATCACAATAAAAAAAGTTGACTTAGGGAAGTGGCAAAAGGTCAACTGGACTCTCACGGTCCAATCGGAGCGGTATTCGTGTCTGCAGGTCGCACCCATACACGAGTCGTGCATTCGAAGGTTCGGGGTCCATGATTTGCACCCCCCTACGCACGCGAGAGAGAGCCTCTATGCCACACATGTTGATAGCTCATATCACACATTCATTTATAAACTATATATAAATGATTTCCTTAAGCAATGTGAGATTCATTTTAATCTCTACACAATAGGTTCACTTTGAGACTCAATTTCTCATTCACCCATTAACCATTTTGTGAATTTGAGTATACAATTTCGAAGTTCTCACGGAGGAGGATTCGAATCCACTTTAATCTTCCAATTTTATGGAATTTATCATACTCAAAATTTTCTCTCAAATTGAGAGTTAGTCCCAAAATTTCCAACACTAACAATATTAACAGTCTACCGAATTCGCCTATCATTCCTCAAAGTAAAAGCAACGTTGTTGATGTATAAACCTATCACTGTCTGCCGGAGCACTGACCTGCTGAATGTGGAGAAGATTAGGCCTGTGATCAGACCTCCAAAACTCAAAATTGGTCACAGTAGCTGCAACAAAGAGGTTCCTCCAATTAAAATCGCAAACAAATCTATCTAAACGTAACTGAACCAGCTCATTCTCACCTCTCTTGTTGCACCATGTAAAATGAGGGCCCTCAAAACCATATTTGGCTCGTTTTACACCATATATTACGTTGTATTGTTAATACATTTTAATTTGTCTAATACGATGGACGTAGTATTAACTAATATAAATGGTATAGCATTGTATTAACTAATACAATAATAATAAATTTTAATAATAATAATAATAATAATAATAATAATAATAATAATGGTGATGATATATTTCAATAATCAAAATAATGGTGATAATAATAATAAATTTTATTAATCATAACGCGATACTAATATATTATTAATAATAAATTTAAATACTAACAACAACTATAACAATAATAATAATAGTAAAAATAATAATAATAATAATAATAATAATAATAATTTAATATAAATAATACGATAATAATTTATTATTACTAATAAATTTAAGTAATAACTAATAATAAGTAATAATATTTAATAATAATAATAATTTTAAATATGATATTAATATTTAATTTAAAATTAAATTAACTTAATAATATATCAACAAAATAAAATGTTATTCTAATATAATAAATCTTAAAATTCATAAGTTAAATAAAATATTTAAAACAATTGTCAAGTATTAATTAAATTTGTTTCATGAATAATAATTTAATTTTGTAATATTTTATATTAATTATTTTTTAAAAATATATAATACAACAAAATATATATATATATATATATATATATATATATATATATGTGTGTGTGTGTGTGTGTGTGTGTGTGTGTGTATGTGTGTGTGTGTATGTATTGACGGTGATTTTTGGGACTACGTAAAGTCAACCACTTGTCTAACAAGTTATCACGAAATGCTAATGATAATAAGAAGAAAACATAAAGAACAGAACATGTAAACACAAGTTTTACGTGGTAAAACCCCAACGGTTGCTGGTAACGGCAAGAAAAGGCATTCACTATGATAAAGTTGTTACTCATTCTCATTCTCACCTTCGCGTAAGGGTGTGTTCTAACCTTTTCAATGGTGTTTTTAAGGTTTATTTATACATGTATAGAACCCCAATTTTCGATGTATAAGTAAGGAAAGTTGATGGTATTCAATGGAACTTTAACTTTTTAGAGTCGTGATTGTCTTCTTTCCTGTTCCGTGTTTCTAGCGTATTTGAAAACAGTAGATCTCTTGCCTAACATGCACTCTAATATCTTTAAAGAAGTCTGTTTCCTAATCAGAGTGTACTTCTAGACACCATGTTTGAGTAAGACTCTTTCTCTACGTATTTAGGTCGTGGTTGCATTGAATTCATCGTTGTCCACGTGTCTCTCAACCGACCAATTACCAACCCGACCAATCCTTTATTCTCCCCGACCATTACTTGATCCCGATCGAATCACTCTACCCGACCGGCTCATTGATCCGATCGGATTACCTTTACCTGGTCAATCTAGTTACCTTAATCGAGTTATCTCTACCCGACCATCTAGTAACCCTAGCCGAGTATTATAGAGTTATTTTGGTCAACTTGGGTTGGTTTAATAAAGTTGACTTTTGGTTTCACGACGTCTTCGATTACCGTGAACCTCGGCAATCATGTTGACCTATCATCCTTTCAGATTTTACCAATAGCAATACTCCCTTAAACATTTGAATCGAGCAACTCGCTCAGTAAGGAAAGCTCGCTCGGTAAGGTATATTTAATTCTAGTTTTCTCTTTTGTAATGTAGCCCATTTATGCTTGTTAATGCTTAACACCTAAGCATTCTATTTCAGTCGCAACATTCGATTTGCCTTCTTGACTTGACTTGATGATGAAATTTACGGCAGTTCACTTGCGTTTCTGAAGTGACGCTTATATGGTTGCTAGTGGGCGCAAGAAGAGTGAATTTCGGGGTTCGTGCACCAACCCCCACCCTCACGTGTATCTTTTCATGCTTGGGATTGCGTTAGCTCCCTCTATAAATCTAGAAAACCTTTCATATTCCCATTTTCACAGACTTCTTTCGTAATTCTTCTCTCTTATAAACTTCAACCCTATTTTTCCACTTCTTTCCTACCTGAATCTCTTCAAATCTTTCTACTACTCTTCTGTTGTTTGAATCATTTCAAAGCCATTTGCTTTTCATCAGGCCTTTGATTCCACCATTGTCGGTTGATTAACACTGAAAAGTGTATGTTTACTAAGGGATAATATCATCATTTTACACTTCCAATATGATTAATTCCCCAATTTAGACATAATTTCGTTCGCTCGCTTAAATAAATGTGTTGTGTAGTAATCAGTGTATTTTTCTTTGTATTAAAGAGGTAAATCGATCAATTCAGAATCATGGAGAAGTCAGATGGCAAAACAAACATCGTTTTCAAGTTTAGAACGTCAAAGATCTTAGGAAGGCCATGAAGGGTATGTTTATAATTTTGACTATTTACTGTTCACAGTTGACTTTCACTGTTGCTGATGACATGACACATTCCTATTGATCCAAACTGTGAGTGCACCATACACGCGACTGTAGAGAATTATATTCTAGAAGCCGGTGCACTATTCACTATTCACTATTCACTTTCACGAGTGTGTGTTACTGTTCACTGTTCACTTCACGGATGCGTTACTGTTCACTGTTCACTGTTCACTTTCACAGATGCGTTACTGTTCACTGATGAAGTGGTAAAATCTGGACGCTCCATTCTAAATTCATTTGATGGTCAATTTTCATCCGTATTTTGTATAGATAGGGGTCCTTTCCCCCATAATTTTGATATTCTGAATCCAAATCTGATATTAGATTTGTGAAATTCTCTCTCTTTTGTTCTCAAATTCTCAGTTTAAATAAAATAGTTATTTTCTAGTTAAATTATGTCTGGCTACTTTTATATAGCTAGGGCCAAAGGTGAAACTATTGGTATGGAAAATATGATCCAATTTTGGTAAGTTTATTATTTTTTGTTTTCTCCCCTCTAATCTTTGTAGAGTTTTTGACTCACTGTAGTCAGACAGATATTGTCTAGAACAGTGAATACTTTTACCTATATCTATCAGAGAGTGGTTTATCCCGTCTAATCTTTGTGGAGTTTTGACCCACTGTAGACAGACAGATGTTGTCTAGCACAGTAAGTACTTTTATCCACATCTATCATAGAGTGGTCAGTGGAATAGAATATCATCCCATTAATCTGGACTAAATATTAATAATTGGATCATAATCGAATTACCAACAGTGGATCCCTTAGCCCCAGTTTTAATTTTAATTGATTTACATTTTATAACAAGCTTAGTAATTAATCTAGATAATTAATTCTACAAGAAAAAGTGAACAACCTCTCTGTGGTTCGACTTGGTCTTACCGGTTAATTTATTACTATGACACTCTTATACTTGGGAGTATGAACACTTCTTTAGGACGAGTCATCGGTACTCACGTTATTCTTGTCCACTCAAATCGTTCAGGTATGGATCTATTAGCCATTATCATTTTATTATGATGCTCATACGTGTGGTTGAGATGGGTGATAAGAAAAATACTGTTAGGATTGAGTTTATATTGAGAAGCCATCCTCAAACTTTTAACCTTTCAACTCAACTCGTAGCTCTCAACGTTGATTTTTCAGTTGCACATCCTGAGTTTCAACCTTTCTATTCTAACCCAAACATTTCTTCTATTGATAAATGCCCAGGGATGTCGAGGACAACAAATACTGATCGATGAGACAAAACGACTGCTAAGAGTTCTCCACCGATCAAATTAAAGATCCACTCTCAGCGATTAAAGTTAAAGGTTGTACCTAAGAGGCGTCGAGCTCATTTGTTGTGGTTCTTTGCTAACTAGACGTGTGCCTTTGACTCTAAGGTGAGCATGGTAACTGACTAAGTGATTACAAAGTTCATTGATAGATTCGACATTCTGAGCTCATAGCAGCTTTTTCGAGTCAGTCATCACACCATTTGGAATCCACCTGTAGGCGATTTTGTCATATATGGGTTTATGCTCACCTCTGGAGTACCTCTACCCGTTCAACCCTTTTTGCTAGATTTTTTATTGATGCCAGAATTGCCCCTGCACAACTTGCTTCTAACTCTTGCAGTATTTTGATCAACCTATGGCACATATGGCAATAGATTTGTGCCAAGTACACCCCGAGCAAATAAGAGATTCGTAACTTCTATACTTTGGGTCGGACAGATACAAGGGATGTTTTCCATCTTCAGTCTAACTTGCATAGTCACTAGATTCCCAGTGGATACAAGGAAATACCTCCTACCACATCCAGCAAAGACCACAAGGAATTTATCGGGGTTTTCCCACGTCTAACAAGTATTGGAAGAACATCCGGTTCTTTACCTGAGGCGATTGGGGAGAAACGATAGTTGCCGACCCTTACTAGGATCTGACCAGGAATAATATCCAGAGACACTTTTACAGCCCTGAGATATGGAAAAAATCTTCTGTGATGATCACTAAAAGGCAGGCCAATCAGGTGATTCAGGTTGCTCAAAAGTCTTGGGTAGCAAAGGATCACTGTGCATTATTTGTATAGAAGAGCCTACTTAAATTGAACCTTTTCCCAGTTATTTCCGATCCCCGTCGACATATTTTTATCCTTTTCATTTGTGTAAAAATCAAGCTAAAGTAATCCCATTTACTTGCCTGTTTAGGGTTAAGGGTTTCTTCCATTGTTATATCTGTTGAGGTAGTTCGGTTTAGTTGAACAATCTTGAAAATTTAAAAGTCTCAAAAATGATTTTCAAATGTCACAGAATTGTTTTCAAAGTCTTAAAAATATCTCCAAAAGTCTCAGAACATGTTAATAAAAGTCTCAAAACTAATAGTTGATTCAAAACTCACCGGCGAAAGTCTCAGATACTTTTATAACATGTTTTGAGACTTTTGTTTAATATATCCGAGTCTTTTCATTTATATATTCAAGACTTTACTAAGTATATATATTTCAAACATAGCTTGGTTGCTTGCTGTAATTTTTATAAGATTAATTGCATTGGACTTTTATGCATGTTTAAAAGTCTTGATGTTTGGTTATTTTGATTTGATAGCAATAACCAAAACAACAAGACCCACATGATTGTCCAATGCAATTAATTACAAAAGGGCAACACAATTGCCAATTGGGAATTTTTAACTTGTCCCTCACATTTTAAAGTCTCGGAAAAAAGTCTCGGCAAGTATAAGAGTATCAAAAATGCGTCTAAAAGTCTCAGAAATGTCTACTAAAGTCTGAGAACATGCTCTAAAACTATTTAAGACTTTCAAATCAGCTATAACTTTCCGAGACTTTTATTATAATGTTCTGAGACTTTTGGACACATTTTTTAGACTTTTGATTGATCCTCCGAGACTTTTTGGGGTGTATGAGACTTTATTTTATTATCCGAGACTTACGAAATTTATGTCGAGAAACCGTTTTTCGAGACTTATTGTATGATACAAACTTTAAGTTGTTATTCAATTTTACTGTCTAATCCATATCGTAGTTATGGTTTATGATAACAACTTTATTTTTTATTATATTTTTATATAGAAAAATGGATCGGGTTAGAATAGTTATATCCTATAATGGTCGATGAGAGCAACTAGCAGACAAAAGCCGGAGGTATGTAGGTTCTAATAATCAGGGAATATACATGTCCAAGAATATGAGTTTGAAGAGCAGTTGGTGCACGTTCAGTCCATTGTGAATTATGATCCAAACAAATACAATATTGATCTATAGTCAACATCAATTGTTTCTGGCACTATATATCGCATATTTATAAGAAACGACGATAATGTTAAGTTTATGCTAGTGGAGGATAGGGTCATTCTTCAAGTATGTGTAAGCCTAATTGAAAGGAGATATGGACGTGTGATGGGTGATGACATCCCCCCAATGAAAATCCTCAACAGTATGCATCTGTCAGCGGTAGTAACCAAATGTTCACCCAACTGAGTGTGACGTGTAATGATGGAAATCCCCAAGGTCAAGAAAAAATTTACAGTGTCCTGCTTCCAGCAGTTGACCTTACAGGTGACATTGAACCTCATTTTGATAGTTACTTTTGAGCATCAATTTGAGGCGAAAGTAGAGCCGAATATAGATCCTAATTATGATCATGTAGGTGACCGTGAAAACATTGTTGAAGAAAACTATTTACAAAGGTCAATTTTTCAAAAAAAGAAAACGATTTAAAGAGGTTAGTAAGTCTTCTTGCAATAAGGGAGAACTTTGAATGAAAGGTAAAAAGGTCTAACAAGTCGGTTCTACATTTAGTGTGCAAGATTGACAATTGTACATGGAAATTAAGAACGGTGAGGAGAGATGAAGGTACATACTTTCAAGTAAGAAGTTTTATAAGTTAACACAGTTGTCCCTTAAAGGAGGTCCACCAACACCACCGACAGGCTAGTGCAATCATAATTGGTGAAGTAATAGCCATTAGACTCTAACAACACGATGGTGGTCTAATGCGACCAAAAGACATAATTACATATATGATAAAAATTTATATCATCCAAGTTGTATACAATAAGGCTTATCAAGCCTTGTAGTACGCATTGGCATTGACCTATGGATCGCACGAAGAAACATTCCATCTACTGCCATATTTTGGTTATGTTCTGAAACAACAAATTCAGGCACCATCACAGAATTACAGTGCACAGAGGATGATAAATTTTGTATTTCTTAATGGCTTTAGGGCTTCAAATAAAGGTTTTCGGTGGTGTATGTATCCTGTGATTATTGTTGATGGTACTTTTCTAAAAGGGAGATACACAGATACAATGCTTATGATAACACACACAAGATGACAATAAACAAGCATATCCAATAGCTTTTTGTTATAGGGATTCAGGAAAAAAATGCTTCTTATGAGTGGCTTTTAGATTGCTTGAAGTGTGCCCTTAGTCATATTGAAGATTTGGTTTTTATTACTGATCGACATGCAAGCATAGAATCCGGGATAACTAGCATCTTCCCATATGCAACTCTGACTATATATGCTTGGCACTTTTCTTAAAAAATAAAGAAACGTTTCCAAAGAAAGCATGTAGCACATATAATGTTTGCTGCAGCGAAATCATATCGAGAATTGAAATATAACCGACACATGGAGGAGTTACATGATATGCATAAGAATTCGTACGATTATATTGTCAATATCGGGCTAGAAAAGTGGTCCCGTGTCTATTGTCCCCAATGATGGCATAAGTTGATGACAACCAATGTTGTTGAGTGGATGAACTTATGCTTGAGATTTCCTCGAAAACTGTCAAGGTGACTTTAGCTGAGTTCATAATGGATATGTTGCAACGTTGGTATTACGACCATCATCAAGCTGCACTGTCCATACGTCACCAACAAACTGACATTGCACAATTGGTGATCTTGAAACGTATTGAGAAATGTAGTTACATGACTGTAACTCATGTTGATTGGAACATACTCTTGGTTAAATCGAAAGAAGATCAATGGATGATTAACTTGTTGCAAAAGACTTGCACATGTAATAAATTCCAAATGGATTATCTACCACGTTATCATGCACTTGCAGCGGTTGGGTAAGTTGGATTTTGTCAAATATTTTTAAATTTATGATATTTTATTATGAAACATTAACATGTTTTGTTCTATTATTTTCGGGAGTGAAACTTGGATTACACTTCCTTATATGAAGACTACTACAAGAGGGAAACACTTATGGATACATATTTAATGTCTATCATGCCGGTGGAGCATCCTAATACTTGGTTAGTGCCTGAAGACATAAGACAACTTGTGGTATTACCACCAAAATCTAAAAAGAGCAAAGAACAAGCTGGCTCTGGTTGCTCGCATGAGAATCGATTTCCCTCCGTATCAGAGAGGGCATCCACATAGAAATGTAGAAGATTTGGAGAAATAGAACACAATAGTAGGCGGTGTAATAACCCTCGTGCGCTTCCAGACAATAGTAGCCAACCTGTCCCAGACCAATATCCTCGCAACTGTGGTGTGTGCCACCAAGTCGGGCATAACAAACAAACTTGCCCAAGGCAACAAATCCAAGGACCCAACAATCCAGAATGAATAAAGACTTTTATCTTATTTGTACCCATACTTTTAAAAATGATGTAACTTTATTTACATGCACTTGGTAATTAACACAATATTTCATGATAATTAAATTATTACATGAATGTTGGTTGAATTGAAAACAGAGAGACTGAGATTGTTCCAGTAAGTCTCGAAAAGTGTGTGAGATGCTTTAGTTTCATAACTTTTTATTTATATGTTCTAAAACTTTTCATTTATACGTTCCGAGACTTGTCATTTATATGTCCGAGACTTTTGTTTAATATTTTCGAGACTTTTCATTTACATGTTCCAAGACTTTTCATCTATATGTTCTGAGACTTTTGTTTAATATGTCTGGGACTTTTCATTTATATGTTGCAAGACTTTTCATTTATATGTTCCAAGACTTTTGTTTAATATATCCGAGACTTTTCATTTATATGTTCCGAGACTTTTTGTAGTGGGTAAAATTACGGCCACGAGCCCAATCTAAGATAAGGCCTAGAGATTTGGCCCAAAAACCTAAAAGTTGGTCTGGAAAGTCATCAACACATGTCAGACACGTGTTCAAAAATGCATCAAATCAAACAATAATGATTTAACGTTTCACAAAAATCGATATAATCAATTAATAGATTTTAACAAATCAAAACGGTCAATTGAATGCTCCGTGATTTGTGCCCATGTGTACAGGACATTGACGTTGAGCTAACTCTGACTCTCACTATATATATGAGACCATTTTCCAAAGAAAGGGGTCCAAAAAATCTCTAATATTACTCTCGAGAAACTTCTCCCTCTTTTGTTCTTCAAATTCAGTCTCATATAGCATTTATTACCGCCCTTATCACCGCATTTACAGGTGGTCATTATTCCTAATCAGGTCGACCATAAAAATCACTAATCCACGATCGAATCTACCATCAGCGACCCCGGAGTCGAGCTATTGTTCCTAACCGGGCTTCAATCAAACTAGCAAAATAAATAGCTATGTCGACCAAATCCCAGTCCAAGGGGAGACGATCAAACCTTCGAACAATATAGTTGACCAAGCAATATACCGATATATTGCTCAATACCCGACATCGAGCAAACTGGTTTATTTTCTTTCTAATCTAAAGTATATTACGATTTTGAACAAAAGTTGACTTGAGCGTCGGAGAGTCCCCCAAAGGGAAATCCCCATTTTTTGGTTCAACACTCTCTTTCTTTCTCTCTTAATTCGCAGGTTGTCAGTGCCCACCTCGAAGAATCAAAGTAATTGTAGATCCGATCGATTACACTTTTGTTTAATATTTTTGAGACTTTTCAGTTATATATTATGAGACTTTTCAGCTATATGCTTGGCACTTTTCATTTATATGTTCCAAGACTTTTCATTTATATGCCTCAAGACTTTTGGTTGTATGATGATTAAATTAATGCCATATGTACATCCGATGCCTTTTTATTGTGAGATTTGGCAACCAATTACAAACGGGCAACAATGTTCAACAATAATATGTACATCCAAAAAAAATATTACAATCATATGTACATTCAAACAAAAATATTACATAAAAGTGTTTAACAAGCCTTAGATTTACAAAAAACTTCAATGACCATCTTTAGGCGTATTCCTTCCATCTGAATATCTTTCCACTCACACTTTTTCTTTCTTACTACTGTGTGCTCGATCAACAACAATGTGTGGGGACCACAGTTACCCCTATTAAATCAACAATGTGATTTCTACGTCATCAACATTTTCACTTTTAACTTACCCCTTTGATTCTTGTGGAACATTAGCTTCCCATATTATGGACATATGTATCCGATCGGCATAAACCTTACAGGTCTTCTGGTCACTAGTTATATTCGTATAAAATCCGACATGTGACAACATCGATGGTAAAAGCCACCTTAAGTAGGCAACTTGTTTGTTCCTATACTCAAATGGAACCTGTTACATTAATGGATTATAAAGTTGGATCGACCGTTCAACGAGATCGATGTTGCATGGCACCAAAAGCTACACTGAAATATAAAGTAATTTAAGATACATTGAAATATAAAATTGAATATCCAATTTCATTTCCAATACACTCACCGTGTTAACCTCGTGCCATGGCCAACATCTAGGATTTCTGAGTCCGCGAGCTCAAATAAGAGCATCCTCGTCCCAAGTGTGAGTCAATATGGGCTAGGTCGATGGTGGAATGTCGACATCACCAAACATATTCACCCACTGGATGTGCATATATGTCTGTTTAACAATTAACCATATAAACATTTGAGACTTTTGTAACATCAGAATGTTTTCAACTACGTCTCATAAACAACAAAAAACTTACATAGAATTGTGTATCAATGATCTTTACACTCTAACTGTAGACCTCAGGAAAAACACATTGACGCTTCCACACGATGTGCAAATATGAATTCATATGATGATAAAAGGAACCAAAACTAACGTTAATATACATTCTAAGAAAATGTGCCAATGTATAAATACATATCGTGTCTTCCAACTCTGTATGGTTGGTCTCGAACTCTTCAAACCAAGAGACTCCGACCTCATTATCCACATCTACATCATGCATGTATTATTAAAGAAGTACACACATTAAAATTAAGAAGTAGTTATAAAAAATCTAGGAAAATATTACCAAAAATTAGTATGTTATACATTGTCGTTTTGTCGTTCTTGAATCGCTTGTACGCGTTCAGTTAGGGCGAAAATTATGGGCCACGGTTTTAGATCTCTTCCGCCTACATGGGTCAGTGTAGGGGTAGTTATTTGCCAACCGCATTTATGTACCCGTAATGGTCGGTCGATCTGTAAATTAGGGTCTGCTGGATCCTCACTGCCTGAAACCCCCTATGACATGTTTGTAATGTCTGAAGAGACAACGGTAGGGACAGGGACCAATGGAGCATTTGAACCAACTACGATCTGGTTTCCTAAACCCCCCTCAGACACAACTGTAGATACTTTAGGGACAGTGTCTTACTGAGCACTATATGAAGCTCCAAGCACGAGTTGACTCTCCCCTGAAGCATCTAGCACGGTTGGATGGTCATGCAGAGAAATATCTAAAGTTGCAGTGTCCTGTTGACTCTCTGCACCAACATCTGGTATAATTGCATCAACATCCTACAAAGTAGTTTTTGTTTGTGACATAACTGTAGTGTTCTACTAGGGAGTAGGTACTGAATCCATACGGAACAAAGTCCAGTCTCTTGATGAGTTGTCTCTGTGAGTTGCATAGCTGCAGTGTCCCTCTATGTGCCTATGGCTTGCTGGGTTGTCACCCATATAGCTTCATAATCAAACGGCTCAACCATATGCATCTCAGTAGATGTCCCCTGAAGTGTACGCATCAAAAGGACCAACTCATGGTGTTGCTCTTATCTGTCCATGCCACTCTTATAAACCTCCATCGTAAGGCATTTAAATGGTCTGGTACTGCCTGAAGATGAAAATCGTTCGTTAGAGTTGTAATTCAAATTCATATCTCAAATTAATCTGATGCAATAACAATTTATATGCCTCTCGTACAGGAGATCGTTAGTCTGTATAACTTATGGTGCCTTCACGTGCATGCTCTGTATAGGTAGAGTCAATACCAATGGAAGGTGCATCATGACCCACCATCTGAATAGGTAGCTCGACTCTCATGTTTGATCTGAATCTAACACGGGTCGGCCTAACAGGTACAGATGGGACACTACTCGGATGCACAGGATCTGGATCAAGTTTGTGTGCTTATGTCTGCTTCTCTCAACTCCCTAACATGTTCGCCAGACACTGATAGACCCCCATCCCTTAACATAGTCACCGTTAAAGCCTCATCAGGGTACAGATTGCCTACCTCGTCAATCCCCTGGTAGTACTATAAACCTTTTCCGATTCTGTAGGCATTAGTTCTGCTTCAGGGAGCATCTGAAATTTTATCATAAAAACAAACGTGACATCAAAAACTTGGGATGAGAATTATATTTAGAAGTGTACTAGCTAGATTATTACCCTTGTGGTAAAAATCTTTGCAGTTTCTCTACCTTTGGTCACCGAGTCAACTCCCACTTCAGAATACGCATGAAGGGTTGTTCAACTGCCCTAGGAGTCGTGAATTGCGTGTTAAGGGTTGGAATAACTTAGAAGGAAAAAACCTATAACACATCCAATGAAAATATGATTGATTAGTTAGAAAACATAACATCTCAATAATTAATTTATTAGTGGTAATTAAGATTCAAAGGCTCACCAGTAAAGCATATGCCAACCCAGAAATGTTGTATCTCGGCAACCTAAAAAAAATGACCTTTTTGAACCCAAATATGGAGTATTTGTACACATGTGAACCCCACAGGAACTCATTGAATGCATCCAAGTCATCAACAATGAGGAACTGCCATATAGAGACAGAATACCTCTCTTCCAATCCGGTCAACAAATAATTCAACATAAAAAGGAGACATAGCTTCACTGCATAGAATTACTATTGCCATTGACCTTGTTCAATCCTTGCTTCAAGTTAGACAAAAGTGACCGCATCTTGACCACAGTACCTATGGTGTATGCCATTTGAGAAATCCTCATATAGCTCCGTGTCTGGGATGGCTTCGAAATTCAACCCGGTGATCAAATAAAACTCGACTCTAGAAAATCGGATGCTATATGGACCCAACATAAACCTCATCTCATCACTGGGTCCATCTCATCACTGGGTCCGTAGTGGTGTAACTCACGCAATAGCAACCGATGCACAATACCACCAAAAAACGTCATTCATTGTTGCATGCATTGAAAATGGCCAAAACATGACTGACATATCTCTCTCTTCAGCCCCATTTTCCACTACTCCATTAAGTACATCCTCGATTACTTGTAGGTTTTCCATGTGGTTGTGGTGAGCAATCTTGGCTTTATACCAGTGGGGTTGGGGAGTTTTTAACCAGGCCCTCTCGATAAGTATATATTATTTTAAAAGTCTCGGGTAAAAGTCTTGGAACATGTTATAATAGACTTGAAAACTAATAGCTTCTTGAAAAGTCTCGTGTAAAAGTCTCGTGTAAAAGTCTCAAAAAGTATTTCAAAAGTCTCAGAACATGTTATAAAAGACTCAAACACTATAGCCTATTTTGAATTTTCAGATAAAAGTCTCGGAAAGCTTATACAAAAGTCTCGAAAAGTATTTAGTATTTTAAAAGTCTTGGGTAAAAGACTCAAAAACTTAGCTTATTCAAAAGTCTCGGATATTATTTCAAAAGTCTCGAAACCTATTATAAAAGACTCGGACATTATTAACTATTCAAAAGTCTTGAACCAAAGTCTCGAAAACTAACCTAAGTCTCGTAAACAGTTATTGTTCATCTTCTTCCCCAATCAAAAATCTCCAATTTCAGACCCTAAAACTTACGAATTCAAACCCTAAGTTATAGATCTAACACTTCATCAATACAAATCGAATGAATACATCAACAAAACACAATCAAATATAACTTCAAAATGGTTTGAAAATCGAGACATACCTTGTTTTTTTTTACAGAAATTGAAACCCACTACAGTCGTCGTTCGGCTTAGGAAAGTTTGTCGACTCGCCGTAATCCTAGTTGTGGTCCATCATCACTGTCGATGTTTGAGTGGTCGCCTAAGTTTCAACGGGACTTCTCTCTCTGCTCTCAAACTCTCTCTTTGTGTAAAGTGAAAAGTAAAAAAAAAAAAGTTAACAAAACTAAATTAAAAAAAACTGACGTGGAGGTATAGTGGGGGTATTTTTGTAAGATATCCATTTTTGGTGCCTTTTAAACACAAATTTTTAAAATTGAGACACTCTTGAAAAGCCACCTCCAAATATTACCATTTAATTTTTAGACTCTATAAATTATCACCGAATATAGTATTATATAAGAATAATATTGTCCAATGCAATACAATCCAATTCATTCTAATCAAATATAATTCAGTATAGTATAATACAGTATGCCAAAAAAACCTTAAGAAACCATTACATTGTCTAATTGAAAAGTTGGGCATTGCTCACGTGCACACTTCACCTTGAGGGGCGGGGCGTGTTATGACTTGAAAAATCAATATGAGAGGAAGGCACGTTTGTTTTTTGTAAAAAAAAATACAATATGCGGTGACAGCAAGCGACTCGAATTTGGAACATTGTCAGATTATATATACACTTTTTGCACAAATCCACATTGGGTGTCACTATTTGATAATTTTAAATATATTAATTTGATCAACATCTAATGTGGTTAGGTGGATAAGGTGTTCATTCGGCTTGACAATATTTTAGATTCGAGTTACCGCGTGAAAGAAAATCTGAAAAAAAAAAAAAAAAAACTAATGCGACGGGCTTAAACCAATAATTGTAGATAGTGTCTTACATAAAAATTCTATATGGGCCTCATATATGGCGGATTCAGCAGATTTTCATGTTGAAATCTGTCATCCAATCTAATCCAATGATTTTTTTAAAGTTTGATCCTAAATTCCAATTCAATACAATCCTATTCAATACAAGGGACATCTCTACATATGAGTGTACTAACACCGAAAACTTCTCCTTGCAAGATTTTTGAAGACTCCAAAAGTTAAAAATCAGAATTCAAAAGTAAAATAAACTCTTGAAATCATGAAGTAAGTGAGATTCAATCACAAAAGGAACCATATTTTATTAGAAGAGTTATCATTAGTTAATCATACCCCAAAATATTGAAAACTAATTAAATTAACAATAGATGACTAAAGTGCACACACATTACATGCACTGATATACCAAACAACGAATCCAGCCACATACATGAATTGAAGACCCCAGCTCAGCTGGCTGACATCTGAAACTTGCAGTTGAAGAGAAGTCACTCATGATTAAATAATGAATTAATTCATTAATTTCTCGATTTGGTAAAAGCAATTCCTTCTGATTAATAATTAAAATATAATCTACAAAAATGAACAATTGAAGTTGGAGCTCACATGGGACTAATATAAAATAGTCCAATGAATTCGATGCCGCTTAGAGTGTTTGAATCATCATTAAGATAATTGAAAACAAAAGCAAATATCAAATCAAAAGAATTATTGGATCCCCCAGTTCCAGTGGTTGTGGACTTTTTTCTCTCTTGTCCATTAACTAATCTAAATCGAATATTTTTGGGTCCCTTCCATGTCTTCGTTGGCCCAGTATTTTTCCTACTCTCTCACGTACAAGCATTGCACTTGGAAAAGCTAGTTTCATTTTTCAACGAGGATGAAATTGTCAAAATTAATTTTCTAAAATTTTAAAGTTTTTACGTTTTGTTGCATAAAATGGTTTTTAAGCTATTAACTGAACATGAAAAATTTATTTCACATCGTAGCTAAACAATTACAAATATACCTCCTCCCTCTTCTTCTCTAACTTTTTTCTTTGATATCCTTCCTTTCTCTATTGTCTTTACAATCACACAATCTAAAATATTTATCTCTGAAATATATCACTCTTTCTCAGTAAATTTGTATAAAACTCTTATTTTAATTGTTGAGGTTTTCAGTTGTTTGTTGCATTGGTTTGAAAATTGTGAGAAAAAAAAAAGAACGAAGAAGAATTAAAGAAGAAGTTGTATTATTGTTTCACGTTGTACCGTACTGTTTTGGCAAGGAGGGCACTTTAGTTATTACATCTGCCATATGGTAAAAAAAGTATGAAAGCTATATTGTACGTGGCTAAAAATAAATTTCTATTATTTTATAAGGTTATTTTTGTAATTTTCATTTCAATGAATCTGATATGTAACGGGGTTAATAGCACCAAAGTCCCCTAAATTATAAGTGAAATCGTATGTCCCTGAACTTTTTTTTCCTGACGTTAAACCCTCTAAACTTTCGTCTAAATAAGTGTTTGGTGGCTAAAGAACCAACCACCATCACACACTATGATGGTTGCATGGACGTTAACAGATTAAAAAAATATCATTTTATATAAATTTTTTGTTATTATTATTATTATTATTATTATTATTATTATTTTTAAAAAAATTGTGAATATTATTAATATTATTTTTTATTTTTTTAGACATTAGTCAACATGTCAAAAGTTTTGTGTGTGTTATTATTATATTTTTCCAGTTTTAATACAATTATACATATAATCAGAGGGTGTAAATATAATTTTCCCTTGACGTCTGCTTCCAGTCTGTCACCTATTCCCTTCAGGGGGTTTAATGCCTGAAAAAAAAAAGTTCAGGAGGCAACATACGATTTCACATATAATTAAGAGGTATCGGTGATATTAACCCTATATAACATGTATCATGTATGCCTGTTTATTATTTAATGATGACCAGGATCCTCTCATCACTTCACATTTTTCCTCACATTTTAAAAGAATGTGATCGGTAGTTGATAAAGTGCAAATGGAAAGCAATCACCTCTTAACCATTCATTCATTGCAATATTTATACATCATGATTAAGTGAGGTGAGAAGTGGATCCAAATCCCTTAATAATAGTCATTCATCCTAATTCATGAATGAAATTATTTTCAAAATGTCGTTTTTTAATCATTTTAATTATATAATAATTGTTGACGGGAAATTTGTTAGAGATGAGAAATTCCCGTTAACTCACTTGAGACCATTACCACGAAAGTGGTGGCCGGGGTCGGTACCGTTGGTTTCCGACCTAGTTAAGAGAGAGACGAGTGGCTGAAACGTAATAACAGTAAATGAGAGTTTTTTTTATTGATATATTGCTTTAAGATACAAATAACTCTCTTGTTTGCTCACAGTCTCTTGGAGGTGTAGGGTGGTGGCAACTCGGTGCCTGTCGAATAGTGGAGATGAAGGTGACCGTGTTCTGAATCCAGAATTTAGGTCCTCCTTCTACATGTATATCTGTTGTTTATGATTTTCTGTCTCTATTGTTCGTCCTCTTTTTTTCTCTTCTCTCTACCATGCTTGGCTTCACATATATATATCGTCCAAGTAGGTTTTTAGTTCGTGAATACGTTACCGTGATCCCATGAATCAGTTCCCTCCTTATCAGGCGAGATTCGTTATTTGAATTTGAATTGTTACGGGATTTGATGATATCGTTGACGGAGATAAGTTTAATCCCTTATTTGAATCAAACTCTTGACGTGCATGTAAATATTACGTGGAGACGATCCTGTATGTACTCGTGCCATGAATCTTCATGAAGGTCACCCTGCCAGCTGCCCCGTAGAGCGAGGTAGATCCCTGCTCTGGCTCTGTTCTTAGAAGCTTAAGATGGATTTTTCCTGACCCTTGGGGGCTTGAGGTGCTCTTGTAGACCCTCCTGGGAGGTAGCTGGGGTAGTGTAAATTTAGGCGTTATTCTTTCTTTATGTGAGGTTGATGGGCTTCTTTCGAAGCTCTCTTGAGCTTTAAGACTTTCCCTGGCATCTACGGGGCGGTTATGGAGCTCGACCTCACAGTCGAGGTTCCCCGATAGATGGTCGGGAGAAGCCCGGCTTCCAGTACTGTTGTGGGGGCTCGTCCCGGTTGTGCCTGGCTTGTCTTCTGGTAGCTTTGAAGCCGAACCAGCCTTCCCTGCTCCTACGGAGTGGCTTTACGGTCTTTCCGGGCCTCATGATTGTCAATTATGGATGAAAATTTTCTCTTTGATCCCTGACCAAATTTCACTATTAACAATAATCTTTTTGGAAATAAAATAAAATAATATAGTTATACAATGAACTTTTACTAAGTAAACATATATTCTATGTGTCTAATGTTTTATCTACTATGCACAAATACACATTACTAAATACTAACATAACCACATAAGGGAAAATAAAGATGCTGTATTCTTCCTTTTTTTCAATTGCATTGCACAAACTAAATGGAAGTGTGTATTTGAAAATTAAGCAAATAGTGATGCAATTCAGGCCAAAATAATAATAATAAACAAAAACATAGCCAGTTAAACCGAGTTACAAACTTGCAAGTGTATTTTCATTTGACCTTGTCAAATCGGTTATGTTTGGTGCTTGGTGAGGTTATCTCAGAAATCAAAGCGCCTTTATTCTGGGACGTCGTATATCAGATCGCTTTAGTAGAGTTAGAATGTCTGCATTCAATAAAATCGGAAGGATCAGAAGGATGTATATGGCTTTAAAGTTGGATATGGCAAAGTCATACGATCGCGTCGAGTGGAGCTTTTTATGATCAATGATGGAAAGGTTAGGCTTCCTGACGAGATGGGTATCCCATGTGATGGAGTGTGTCTCAACTGTTTCGTTCTCTTTTCTAGTAAATGGGGAGGTCTGCGGATCGCTGAAGCCAAGGCTGGGTCTTCGGCAAGGTGGCCCTCTCTCTTCATATCTATTTTTAGTTTGTGATGAAGGACTTTCCGGGTTGCTTCATGAGACAGTTCATAAGGGTGAACTTTCTGGGCTGAAATATGGGAGAACATGGCCGGTAATATCCCACCTTTTGTTCACTGATGACAGTTTATTTTTTACCAAGGCCAAGGATGATGACTGTATAGTGATTCGAAGGACTCTGGATGATTGTTTTGATGCTTATAGGCAGCTTGTTAACTTTGGAAAGTCGGTTATGAGTGTGAGTAAAGCCATCTCTAGTATAAAGGGGGACCGGTTGGCCAATATTATTGGGGTGAAGAGGGTTTTGTGCCACGAAAGGTACCTTGGACTTCCAAGTTTTACAAGTAGAAATAAGAGAAAGTTGTTCCAGAGTATTAAGGATCGTATGTGGAGAAAAGTTAGAGGGTGGTAGGAGAAGCTATTGTCGGCTGGAGGCTAGGAGACTTTGATTAAATCAGTTCTACAATCTATTCCAGCTTACACCATGAGCCTATTCCGAATCCCGCAAGGTGTGATTTCTGAGTTGCATGGTCTGTGTTCTAAATATTGGTGGGGAAGCTCTAAGAATTCCAAGAAAATGCATTGGGCATCTTAGATGAGATTAAGCAAAAATAAGAAAATTGGAGGACTAGGCTTTCAAAACTTGCCAGTGTTTAATAAAGCCCTTTTGGCTAAGCAAGGCTGGCATCTGATTAAGTTCCCCGATTCTTTGGGCCAGTGTTTAATAAAGCCATTTTGGCTAAGCAAGGCTGGCATCTGATTAAGTTCCCCGATTCTTTGGCGGCTCGTGCTATTAAGGGGTTTTATTTTCCAACTACGTCGTTTCTAAAAGTTGGTCGAAGGGGATTCTTTGTGTGGAGGAACCTTTGTCGGAGGCGTGAACTATTGAATGAGGGTTCACGGTGGAGAATTGGTTCGGGGACAGTTGTACAGGTGTATACAGATCGGTGGTTGCCTAGACCAACCACATTTAAGTTGATAAGCCCTTGTGTCTAAGATGATATCTTTTTAGTGTATCATCTAAAGACGATTACGGGTGGCTAGAATTATACGTTTATTCAAAGTATATTTTTCAAGAAGGATGTTGAGATGATCCTTTCTATTCATGTCAGTAGTTCTCGTGTTGATAACAGTCTGACTTGGCTCTATACTTCGAATGGAGAATATTCAGTGAAGAGCGGTTATAATTTAGGTATGGTTCAGTTGATATCCCACAATTCCCAATTTGTTTATGGGACAATAGAGGCCTTGGGTGCGTATTTGACGGCAGGACCGATGTCGAGTTGTAGTGCCCTGATCCCTTTCTGCGCTTTCGAACTCTTTGGTTATAAGCAAGTGATTGGAGCCCCGATGGGTCAAGTTTCCCTTGAGAGGATCGGAGCCTCATCTTCAAACTTTAAGGTAGAGCTAAGCAATTTTTATGAAAAGTAGTATGGAAACTTCACACAGACAACGCCAAAAAGTGTTAACCGAAAAGTTACACAGGAAAGATTTCTAGCTAACACTTTTAAACCATGACCTAGTATGTCACAATTGGAAAGGTACTACCTGGTACCGGTACGTTCCTGATGTGGACAAGTAGGTATCGATCGAGTTGATAATCAAAAATAGGATAATAGTGTGTTACGATTCTTATACATACATTCTAAGAGGGTTTCCTCTTTGATAGAGTTATACATGAAATAATTAGACAATGAAGGTTCAGAAGAATTTTGGGACTTTTCTAGACACAGTAGGCAATGACGAAATCGTGCTAGTCGATTAGTAGAACTCGATACAATAGGTGTTGGTGACTGTATTTTTTATCGATTAGGAGAGTTTTTTTTCTTACCCCCCTAAGAGAGAGAGAGAGTTTTGTCATTTTAATAGGTTCCAATTCCTGATGTCCATTCCGTTAATTTTTCAATCAATTATCAATCAAAAAAATGTTGATTTGGCGTTGATGGTGGCTTTGTTTAAGTACCGGAATTGTCCCTTGAATCCAGTAAAAGTTGACTATTTCCGTTAATGGCGTTTGCGAATGTCAACCCTATTTCCTTTTGCTGGATGTTACTGCATGTTTCCTCTTCTCATGATGTAGCCTCATTCTAGGTTCGGCTTCTTTGTGTATTGGTTCCTTATTCCCTGGTAGTTGTTGCTTCCCCTAGCTGAGTGGATAGGGATTGCTTGGTAGTCTGGTCCAATGAGGGAATTGTGGCACCGGGTTATTAGGTATCATGGACCGTGGTATCGGTGCTCCTAGGTATCAGGGAATCAGCGCACTGTGATATCGGGGCTTTCTTGGTCTTGACATGTATGTTTCTTGGTATCGGGTAACTGGTATGACCCCGATCCCGATCCTGGTTCACACATGGTCGTTGTGGGTATGCCAATCCCAGTTATTTCATGGGGCAGCCTGATGTTTCCTATAGCGTCATTCCACTACATCAGGTTTTGGTAGGGAGAAAAAAATAATTGTTTGGACCTCCGCCTTTTTTAGATGGTCAACAACCGGTAAAGTTGTAAATTTTAATATATGGGCGTAAGTTTTTGTACAATACTATTGTTTTGTGAGACATCTTTGTAAAATGCTAGGAATATAGATTTACATTTTTTTTTCTTCTATTTTGAAAAAGATTTACATTTCTTTTAATGATATTATTATTGATATGTATGGTAAAACTACAAATCAAAATAATAAAACTGTCTTTTATACCTATAATAAATTTTAATCTCATGTAGCATGTGCAATACTAATGGTACGATTACTTTTATTCTTTATTTTTTCTAAATAATTCGAACGATTTTGATCTCAATCGCAGGTGGAACCCATTAGTCCATGGAGGTTAAAATTTGTTCCACCTGTATTAAAGTCCTCCAATAATAGAGGTTTTTTAAGAGAAAAAAAAAATCAATCTAATGGTAGAAAGTGATAAATGAATAAGGTGCGGGTAATTTTATCTATGGGTCCATAAACTCAAATTATTAATATAATGTTATCCTTAAAAATCATTATAGATTTGGTTCAATTTAGATCTATTTCTATTTGATCGTATTTACTAGACATTATATAAGTGCCAATTTAGTATTGTAATGAAATTAAAATATAATTTTAATACGCTTACAACAATATAAGTTGATTATCGAAGAGAAAAATTAATTTGGTACTTATATAAAAACATTAAGGATTAATTTCATGCAAATCGAAAAAATTAGAAACTGGTTGAAATTATAAAAATAAGACGAATAATAGAGACTTGTATTGAAATTACACAATTACACCCGACACAATATTTGATTGTCTCATCATCACATCAATTATCAGCCACCTAGGCCCAGTCAGGGGTCACATTAATATCCCACGACAAGAAGAGAGAGTCATCCAATACCATACATCCACGTGTACGGTGGTGATGATGATGAAGGACAACGTACACATGCGTTTAGAAGAATCCAAGCATCCCACTCTCTCAAACGATGAAGAGCTAGGGAGTAGGGAGTAAACACTGAACACTAATTACGGGCCGACAAAGATTCAGAACATGACATAACTGGGTCCCACTGTGACGTACTTAAGCCATACCAGATCGCGTCACCCACGTGTTTTGACACCTGCTCAACGCCAACGGCGCCGACGGGATTGAAGAGAGAAGAGAAGCAACAAATTACAAATACAAGGGGTTAAAAACTAACGTGCGCACATAGAACCAAACCCATTAAGTACTAAGGAGAGGAGGATCCGTATCCGTTTGCTGAAATTCTGTTTATCCGGCCATCCGGGTATACGGGTGCGGGTACGGATTTTTCTGACTCATGTTGTACGCTCAATTGATACACCAATGCCTTCTGGAAGGTACGGAGATGTTGTTGCTCACGTGGGGGTGCTCCTTAACGAATCGTGTAAGGAGGGCAACTGGGCAAGTTAAACTATCTCACGACACGCTCGTGGTCAGCGCGTGTATGAAAAGTTGAAGCCTGAGGAAATTACAATTACAGAATTACTATTATCTAGATTCAAGACTTGAATTGAATCAAACAAATGAAATGACGGTTTAGATTAAAGTCTTAAACATTCTGTAGTAATTAATTATGCAGCAAGAAATGGATGCCCCAAGTGTGCCTAGGAAGTTGTGTAGACTGTAGGCTTCCAGCTATATAATAACCGTAAAACGTATTTTGTAAACAAACCTAACTGGTATCGATGAAAACAAAAAGTAACGTTAGAAAAGGAGTTTGATCTGAGGCCCGTGTTTCACACGATGTCCTTAAGACAATTTTGCCGGACAACACCGTATGTGTATTAGACGATTGTCTCCCAGGATACAACGGTTCAACAGTGGTAGGCCTAAGCACTATCCACTACCAGCGAACTCAAACCGAGTTTTGAACTTACCAAGGAAACAGAGAGAAGAAACGAATTCGGCTGCTCAAAAGAAACTTGAATTATTTTTCTATGTGTGTTGAACAGAATATAAGAGGGATTAAATACCCAAACCGAAACACTAGGGTTTTGGGATTAATTCTGGATTATAATTGGAAAATTCGTTTTGATTTAATAAGAAAATAATTTAATTAGATAATATTCTCCAAAGAGATTTATTTCTAATTAAAACTCGATTCTGTATTCTTAGTGATCAAGTAAGAAATCAGAATTCAAACAATTAAAGCTTTCCTTATTCATCACAATCAAAAAACGTTGACTTAGGGAAGTTGCAAAAGGTCAACTGTACTCTCACGGTCCAATCGAAGCGGCATTCGTATCCGCAGGTTGCGCCCACACACGAGTCGTGCATTTGAAGGTTCGGGGTCCACCCCCCCATGTTGAAAGCTCATATCACACCTTCACTTGTAAACTACTTAAAAATGATTTCCCTAAGCAATGTGAGATTCCTTTTAATCCCTACACAATGGGTTCACTTTGAGATTCAATTTCTCATTCACCCATTAACCATTTTGTGAATTTGAGTATACCATTTCGAAGTTCTCACGGAGGAGAATTCGAATCCACTTTAATCTTCCATTTCTATGGAATTTATCGTACTCAATTTCTGCCCTCAATATGAGAGATTATCACAAAATTTCCAACAATAACAACATGAATTTTTTATTTATATCTTTCATTTTATAATTTGAGATTGGGTTGTCTTTTGCCCCTCCAGTATGGATGATATATATCTATGGAGAGATAAATTTATTTAAACACTATCATTTTTAGGATAAATTTATCCATCCCTAGACACATGTCATCCATACGGGAGGGGGGTAATGCTCATCCCCTTTCAAGGGGATTAGGGGATGAACAAAAATGAACTCTTTGAGATTTCCCACGATTTAACTTTTCACCGATAATTCATTATGGAATCCATGATAGAGCTTTTGTTCAAAGAACGTTAATATATAATATAGGACTTGTCGATATGGTCCTAACGATATACAAAAAGTAGGGATTATCCTAAAACCGACGGCTTTTTTTCCCCTCCGATCATCTTTCCAAAAGTTTCCTACATCACAATACGGTTCAATGATAAGAGCTAAATAATGTCTCATGTTTCGATTCGTTACTACCTTATATATTTTTTTACTCTAAAAAATAAAAATAGATATATAATATTTAATATTAACAGATCCGGTCAACACTTTTGGTATCAGATTTTTTGAGGAATAAAAATCCATTACCTCGGATTTTAAACAATATTCCAAACATCGATCATTATATGTCACCATGCTCGTGATTGTGGTATATCCTATTCAAGTCCACTTTGGTGTCGTCGAAGAAAGAAATCTAGAAATATGCTACTACATTGCTTTTTAAATGTACTATAAGTCAATTTCTTATGGTTATATGGGCATCAATTCAAAGAGTACTTATCATTTTTGTTTTTACAACAATTAAATATCTTTTTAATTGCATTTTCAGTTTATTATAAACACGATATCAAGTAGTACGTGTTATGTAGATATGATAATTCGAATTACTTCAATAGTTACTTTGAGTGAAACTTGCATTGATTAGGTTAATAACGTGGAAGAACTTACCCGAGGTTGGCCCGGCGTTGGTCAGAGTTCATCAGAGTACTGTTGAAACAGCTGGAACAGAAAATAATTGAATTCATGGATACAAAGTTAATATGGAAACATGAACAGATTGTTTTAATATATATTTTTTGTTGCTTTTAATTTGGCAATAACTATTATAAAGGTTTTGTCTGAAACTGCTGGTGATGTTGCCGGTCCTGTGGCATCCAATATAATGAGAGGCTTTTCGTTGGTTGAGATCGAGGCTGTGAATGGGTGATGATGTTAAGCATGACGACAACTTATGCTGTGTGTGAGTGTGAGTGTGAGCATGAGTACCACTTCCACAAGCTAAAGCCATCTTCATCAACAATGATCGCTGGTCCACGCTATTCCATTCCCATTACTTGTGTTGTGCATTTATCATCATTTATCGACATCAATCAATTCTTACCCACTATTAAAACTCAGTCTCAGACTCTCAGGTCATACTTCTTATTCAAACTATACAACTTTCATAATGGAAAGAGACTACTTCCTATCACCGGAATATATGACAGTACAAGCAGTGTTGTGATAGATCCATAAATTTTAATTATATGGGATATTTAAATAAAATAATAATCATATAAAAAAAATATTGAAAAATTAAGGTAATAGTAAAATGATTTTTATTTATTTATAATTAAAATAGGTTTTTGTATATATATAAAGCAAATTGATGATATAACCAAGTTTAGAAAAAATAAAACAAATAAAACACTTATTTAAAATGAACTAAATAATTAATTATTAAAAAAAATAAGAAACAAGATATTAAAAATAAAAATAATAACAAGAAAAATAACATAAATAATTAAAAATTAAAATATTTATTCTTAAAATAATAAATTATATTCTAATTTTATAATAAGATTTTTTTTCTATTTATAATGAATTCATACAAAAATAATTGATTAATAAATATTACAAACATGTTTTTTATTTTCTTATTCTTCTAATTATTGGTAAATTATCGATTTATTGATTTTGAAAACATTAAAATTATAAAATGAAGCAAAATAATAAGGATGAAATAAAATGAATCATAATAATAGATGGACAATTTTAATATAGTATATTAAAATTTGAGATTTTATGGTTTATTGATTGAATGTGTTAGGTATGTCACACTAAATTATTAAAAATAATAAAATTTCAAAATAATATATAATTTAATATAAAATTAAATTAAATTAAATAACTACAAATTAAAGATAGTCAAGAAGTTGTCAATGCAGAAAAAAAAAGTGAATTATTTTGTTTTAGAAGAAGATGAAAATTTAATAAGGGAACTGAAAAAGACGATAATATAAAAAAGATATAAAAAGTGAGTATTAAAATTACATAATAAAATTGAATTAAATAAAAAAAGATATTTAAATTGCTTGAAAAATGCAATTGTTGGGAGTAGAACCAGACACCATTAAAATAGAAAAAAAAATACCGATTATGCTACGAGTTAATATTTTAAAATTTGTTAATATATATTTATATATATAAACAAAATCAATTTTTTTAAACAAAACCAATTATTTAAAAAAAAATTGAGGCAGGACACGGATCCCACCTGACCTTAAGGTGGGTCCACCCCCGACTACAAACATAGTTTGAATGCATACTTTTATAGTTAGAAAAAGTCGACTCTTAATACTAGGAGAGACCTTCTCACCCTCTCATTATGGTTTTATCAGCAATATAATGGTGGAACAATATATACTATGTGTCAAGGACTCGATGTTTGAAACTCGGTAAATGGATGGAAAGCGTAAATCTCTGGCAATCAAATCAATGGACTTGGTCTGAAACTTAGTGAAAAGAGAAAGTCTCCAGCCGCAAAAACAATGTGTCTTGAACCACAATGTGACCACTTACATGATCAGTTGGCGCCAACATTAAGAGAGGTAACACTACAAGCACGATTTATATGACTACTTTATAATCAGAAAAAATCGGTTCGTAAGATCGAAAAGGGTAGTATTCTCTCCACACTCTCATTACAATTTTATAGGTGTCGTATGTGAATTTTACCAAACATACACGTCATTGACAGGAAGGAGAAAATAGCAAGGTAGACGCCCAAATGGGCACTCAGGAAATATCCTACGATGCATCATTAAAGAGAAGAAAGCCCGAGTAAGCATATATTGAATGAAACCTACTCTGGATCAGTTAACAACACTCGGGACTGGTTAAACAACGCTTCCACTCTGGTTCAAACGGCGCTACTCTGGACCATCAGGTATTGCTCTTACTCGGGAAATAAATACGACTCGAGTAAGAACTTGGTGCTTATTTCACACGGATTAAGTCATTAAATACGCGAAGATATCCATCAGGAAGGAATCCCAAAAAAAATGGAACATTAAGTTAGAAGAGTCCCCAATCAGGAAATAAGTTGATTACTTTACGAAGACTATATTCTTATAAGAAAACAAGTCCAAATTGAACAGAACTACTAGAATCCTACTCGATTTCCATAAGAGACTCCGAAACAAAAAAGAAGACAAATCAACCTCAAGCAAGTAACCGAATCACAATTAAATACAAAGATCTTGTATTACTTGTACAAAGCAGATTAGGGTTCTATAAGCATATAAATAGACTCATAATCTGGCTCTAAAAGATATAGACAATATTGCATACAGCAATCATAGCAAATACATAGAGAAAAAAGAGAGATCGAGAGCTTGTAAACATCATATTTTCATAGTGGATTGTGGATTGTGGCTTGGTTGATCCTTTAACCACCCGTGGACGTTTCTCCGGTCATCGTAGTTTTACCACGTAAAATTTATCTTCGTTACTCTCTCTGAATCTCTTTCTCTTTGAATCAATAGCCGAAACCCAATCCTTGTTGGCTTTTCTGACAAAATCCAGAAATCGACGTCAATAATTGACGCTAGGAGGGGTTGAACCTCCGAACTTGTTAAAAGCAATGGCAGGAAGTAGAAGCAGTTCAGGGAATGACCAAAAATCACTAGGCGATTTCCATGTTGGCAACACGTCACAAGATCCTACAGCAAACACAGAAAACCAGCCTGCACACCTGGCAGGGATCCAGCAAGTTCCTCCAACCAACAGAGATCTTACGATGCGTTTCCAAGAGGCCCTGCAGCAATTGGTTGCAGACACAGCAAGGGAAGGGATTGATTTACTGTATGCAGGAGCACATACTTCCAATTCTCCACCCGCAAGGCTCCGTTCGGTGGTGGTTGGGCCAGGAATAACTATGCCAGAAACCAGAAGGAACTCTTTCCCAATCAACCCGACTGGACAGGAAACACTTGAAGAGGGATATCACCAAAGGCTGGACCACAATCAAACAGTACGCACTAGACACCGTAAAAACAACCTGCACAGGGATCGGTCGTCATCAGAAGATAGTGATCGACCTCATCGTAAATGTCATTACAGAGTCATGCGAGAATCTCGGCATCAAAGTGAAAAGCCAGAAAGAATGACAGTTACCCAACAGTTCAACAGTCGAGGAAGCTCGGTGGGGGATAGAGATGTCATGATCCAGAGCCTAACTCAAGAAGTCGAGAACAATAGACGTCAGATGGATGCGTTGGTCAGACGTTATGGCTATAACGATTTATCTGACGACGACTCAGACAACCAATTTACCAAGGAAATCTTGGGAAGCCCTTTCCCAGAAAGGTTCAGGATGTCGTACGTGGAGCAGTTTAAGAAAGACACGGATCTGAAAGAGCACGTAAGATGCTATAAAAGAGCCATGACCCAGTATGCCCACAGTGATCCCTTATTATGTCTTAATTTCCCACAAACTCTCGGAGACATGGAGCCGAGGTGGTTCGGAAGGTTACCTTCAACAAGCATCAAGAGTTTCAGTGAACTAAGCAGGAGCTTCTCAAGGCAATTCCTGAGTAACGTTCACAGGAAAAAGTCAGTGGCTCACCTTGCTCAAATATAACAAGGGAAAGATGAGTCACTGAAGAAATATCTAGAGAGATTCGGCCAAGGGGTATCAGAGATTGGCAGTGCAAACGATGAAGCCATAATCGTTGCATTCATCAATAACTTGCAGAATGGACGGCTATCCTTTGATTTGAGAATAGCACGGCTGACTAGGTATGCTGACATGATGGATATGGCAGGAGGATATGCACTGGCCGAAGAAGAAGAATTAGCTACAAGAGGAAGCTATATGCACGGGGGAAAGCCTGAACAGAAGGATGCTGAATCCAAGAGGAATAATAAAAAAGGAAAGCTAAAAGGGAACGAGAAGGAGAAAAATAAGAATGGTGGTAATGGGTTCAACGCCGAGCGGTCCACAAAGAAATACCGAGGCAGATATACCAATTACACCTCTCTTCGAAAGAAACAAGAAGAAATTTTAGCCATCTTGGAAGAGAAGAATATGGTGCAAGAGCTGCGACGACAATCACAGTTCACCCAGAGAGATACAACTAAGTATTGCAGGTTTCACAAGGAAACCGGGCATGAGACTTCAAAGTGTTTTCAGCTCAGAGATTACATAGAGACTCTTATTCGGGAAGGGCACCTGCGAGATGTAATCTTGAAAAAAGATGAAAGATCAGAAACTAAGAGAGAAGTCAAGGTTGATCACAACCCTGGTCAAAATCAAAGAACCAGCCCCGAAGCCAATCAAGTAATAAATACAATTTTTTGAGGACCCTCTACTGGGAGAAGCAACCAAGAACGAACTCAGGAAATCAGAGAAGCAATAGAAGTAAGGAATAACTTCGACGTAAACTCGGTTGAGCCAAACCCGAAAAGGGTAAAGGAAGGATGGGACCCAATAGTCTTTACAGAGGTAGATTCCCATGGCATTGATGTTCGACATAATGACGCTTTGGTTATAAGTGTCTGGATTAGCCATAGGGAAGTCCGGAGAATTTTAATAGATAATGGGAGTTCAGCAGACATCCTAAGCGTGGCCGTGTACGACCAGTTAAGACTAGACCGAAAAGATTTACAGCCTTTCCATACTTCATTAAGAGGGTTTGGAGGGATAGAGGTCAGGGCACTCGGGACGGTAAAATTACCCGTAAAGATCGGAACGGCACCTACTAGAGGACTGTCCTACTCGACTTCGTGGTAGTTGACTTGGATAATTGGTCGTATAATGCATTATTGGGCAGGCCATTCCTGAATAAAACAAGGGCTGTGACGGCCACTTATGCATTAATGATCAAGTTCCCAACAGAACAAGGGGTTGAGATAGTCAAGGGATCCCAAGAGATGGCCCGAAGAGCAAACCTGTCAGTATACAGAGACAAACATGATGCTGAACAAGTGTGCACCATAATGCAGCCAAATCAGTGTAAAGAATCCTTGTCATTCGAACTGGATCCAAGTGAGGGCTCGAATGAATACAAAACAGAATTGGTTGAAGTAGTACTTGAAGAAGACGAACCGGATAAAAAAATCAAGATCGGGGCTAACTTGGATGGAAAAGTCAAGCAAGACTTAACCAATCTGCTTAGAGAGTACAAAGATGTATTCGCTTGGAGTCACGAAGATATGATCGGAATAGATGCCCGAGTAATATCCCACCACCTCGCAGTTAGACCAAATGAAAAACCGGTAATACAAAAGAGAAGATCGTTCAATCCTGAAAGAAGTCAAGCAATCAAACAAGAGGTGGAAAAGCTACTGGCAACTGGATCAATCAGAGAAGTCAGCTACCCTCAGTGGGTCGCCAAAGTAGTCCTCGTCCAAAATAAAAATGGTCAATGGAGGATGTGCGTAGATTTCACGGATCTAAACAAGACATGTCCAAAGGATAGCTTCCCACTTCCAAGGATAGACCAGCTAGTGGATGCCACAGCAGGTCACGAATTGCTCAGCTTCATGGATGCTTACTCGGGATACAATCAGATCCGGATGAACAAAGATGATGAAGAAAAAACAGCTTTCACAACCGATCAGGGTTTATATTGCTATACAGGAATGCCCTTCGGTTTAAAAAATACAGGTGCTACGTATCAAAGATTGGTCAACAAAATCTTCACTCGGCAAATAGGAAGGAACATGAAAGTGTATATTGATGACATGTTGACAAAAAGCGTCTCGACAGATGAGCATACCCGGGACCTCCGAGAGACATTTGATGTTCTGAGAAGATACCAAATGAAATTAAACCCAAACAAATGTTTATTCAGAGTCCATTCGGGGAGATTCTTGGGTTTTTAAGTCCATCAAAGAGGAATCGAAGTTAATCCCGAGAAGATCCAGGCTTTGCAAGAAATGACCTCACCTAAAACATTGAAAGAGGTACAACGCTTAACAGGGTGTTTAGCCTCCTTGGGAAGATTCATCTCAAGGGCTTCAGACAGATGCGCACATTTCTTCAAGATAATCAAAAAAGGGAAAGGACTCGAGTGGAATAAAGAGTGCGAGCAGGCATTCTTAAAAATAAAAGAGTACTTGGGAAAATCTCCCGTTCTCTCAAAACCGTAAAAAGGGGAAATGCTTCAGCTGTATCTGTCAATAACCAAGCTTGCAGCAAGTTCAGCCTTAGTCAGAATAGAAGATGGAGTGCAGAAACCAGTGTATTATACCAGCAAGGCATTCGTACCGGCTGAGACCAGGTACTCACAGGCAGAGAAGATGGCCTTAGCATTGGTTTCAGCAGCAAAAAAGCTGAGACCATATTTTCAGGCCCATACAATCCAGGTTCTCATCAATTGCCCATTAAGATAAATTTTACAAAAACCAGAAATATCAGGAAGACTTACCAAATGGGCAATCGAGCTAAGTGAATTCGATATTCATTATGTCCCTAGAACCTCCCTCAAAGGACAAGCTGTGGCAGACTTCATAGCCGAGTTCACAGAACCAAACCTAGAAGCAAAAAGACTCTTGGAAAAGAGTTTCCCATGGAAACTGTATGTTGATGGCTCTTCAAATACTCATGGCAGCGGGGCAGGGATCGTAGTTCGCACCCCAGAAGGAGATGATGTTGAATGTTCCATGAGATTTGATTTTAAAACAACCAATAATCAAGCCGAGTACGAGGCATTATTAGCTGGAATCAGAGTCTGCATAACTCTCGGGGTAGATAAAGTTGAGATATTCAGCGATTCATGGGTACTTGTCAATCAGGTTATGTACGAATACCAGGCCAAAGATGAAGGAATGATAGCCTACCATGACATCGCGAAACAGCTCCTCCAAAAATTTAAAGAATACAAGATCGCTCAGATCCCCAGGGAAGAAAATGAAAAGGCTGACGCATTGTCTAAATTAGCGACAACAACAACCTCAATCAGACCAAAGACCATTCCAGTTGCACACCTCCTTAAACCGAGTACAGCTGAACCTAAGCATTTGGAAATTTTAGAAATCCAAACACCGTAAGACGGTTGGATGGTCCAGCTGAGAAGGTTCCTGGAAGAAGGCGTGCTCCCGGAAGATTCGGTATTAGCAAAGTGCATCAGGTATCGATCGGCTAGGTATACCATGATCGGAGGAGAATTATACAGAAGAGGTTTCCCGAGCTCTCTAGAGATGTGTACAGGAAGAAGATGCATATCGAATACTTCAAGAGATCCACAGAGGAGTTTGCGGGAACCACTCTGGGGGTAGAAATCTGGCGCATAAGATACTCAGGCAAGGCTATTACTGGCCTACGCTTTTCTCAGACGCACAGCAATTGTCGAAAAGTTGCAATACTTGTCAAAGGATTGTTAACGATATCCGACAACCCCCAGAAAAATTCAAAAACCTCACCGCCCCATGGCCATTGGCCATGTGGGGCCTAGACCTGATCGGCCCAATGCCAGCTGGGACAGGGGGTGGAGCAAAGCACGCCATAGTCACCGTCGATTATTTCACAAAATGGGCAGAAGCTGAAGCGTTGGTGCATATCACAGAAGCTAACACCATAAATTTTGTAAAGAAAAACATGCTTTATAGGTTTGGAGTTCCGGACACTATAATCACTGACAATAACACCCAGTTTGATAACCTGAAGTTCAGACAGTTGTGCGAGAAGTATCAGATTGCTAATTACAATGCCACACCAGCCCACCCTCAAACAAATGGGTAGGTAGAAGCAGTAAATAAAATTATCAAGCACACCATCAAAGCAAAGCTGGATGCCAAAAAAGGAAGCTGGGTTGAAAAGCTTCCCGAAGTATTATGGGCATACCGGATGACAGCGAGGAATTCAACATGAGAGACTCCATACACTTTAGCATTTGGAACAGAAGCTGTTATTCCCATAGAAACATCGTATGCGTCACCACAGGTCAGGCTATACAATGAAGAACAGAATGTTGATATGCTACTACAAAGCTTGGATGAGCTAGAAGAAAAGAGGGAAAAGTCCCGAATAAGAAATACAACATATCAACAAAGAGTGGCTCGCCACTACAACTCTCTTGTTCAGATCGGAAAATTCCAGCTAGGAGACCTGGTGCTCAGGAAGGTGTCATTGAACACAAAAAATAAAGCCGCAGGATCCCTGACTGATAAATAGGAAGGTCCATACAAGATCGAGGGGATAGCTGACCATGGAGCTTATTAGATTGCTCGACCCAATGGAGGGGTTTTACCCCGACCATGCAATGCCCAACATCTGAGGATTTTCTATCCTTAAAATTACATGTTCTTTTTTCTAGTCAGGACAATATTAGTTAGGATAAATATTAAGCTGTAAATTGAATCTTTGTTGATTTTTGCAGTAATAAATAAAACTACTCTGAATTTTTGAAAGAAAAGCATCTAGCTCGGGATTTCCAAAAGAAAGCATATGATAATAAGAACATATGGAAGAAGAGCATGATAATAAGAACATGCAAATAGAATTCTCGGGACCATCAAATCTCGAATGGGTGGAGAAGCTTATAGGAGCATGCCAGC